>JAUEDM010000005.1:2993566-4490349 GCA_033439685.1 Apodospora peruviana | reverse complement strand
TTTATATATTTTTTTTTCTTTTTTTGTCTTACGATTTATTTTTCCTTTTATTTTTCCCTTTTATTTTGCCCCTTTTATTTTTCCCTTTATTTTTCCCTTTATGTTTACCTTTTATTTTGCCCATTTGATTTTAGCCCTTTATGTCTTCCCTTTTATTTGTGTCCCTTTAATTTTTCCCTTTTATTTTTCCCTTTAATTTTCCTTGCCTTGTTATTTACTTTTCATAACGTTATATTAACTTTTCCTCTCATTATTACCTTTGTTTTATCCTTTCTTTATTATCTTTTTTGTCTTTCCTTTCTTTTCCTGTTCTTTATATTGACTTTTCTTTTTGTCTGTCTTTTTAACTTAATCCTCTGTCTTTTTTAAAACTTATATTATAATTATTTTTTATTTTACTTTCTCTTGCCTTATTACTTATTTTCCATTTTTTCTTTGTAAATATAACCCTAATATTTTCATACTTTAATCCTAATCTTTTTTCTTTAATCCGTCTCTTTCACCATAACCCTAACCATTTGTTTTATTATTATTTAATCATCACCTTTTTTTAAATATAATTCCCTTTTTATTATTCTTTCTCTCTTCTTTCTACCTATATATTATTTATCTCCGACCATTGTTTTATTTCTTTTATCTTCCTTTCTCTTACCTTTGTTTTTTGTTTTTAAACTCCTATTCTTTTATTTTATGCCTTTCAACTTCAACTCTTTTCCATCTTAATCCTTTTACACAATACTTAGCTATTTTAAATTCCTACTTATTCTTTCGTCTTACTTAACCTTTTTTATTCTTTATATTTATTTTCTTGCTGTTTTAACTTTTAACTTAACTTTACTTTCCTTTATATTATTTTATTTTTTTTCTTCCTTTTTTATATTTATTTTTCTCCATTTATTTTCATTTTATTTTATTTATCTTTTTCTTTCCACTCTTTTACTTCTTATTTATTTTATCTTTTTTCTTTCTACTTCTTTTTATTTTTTAAATTCTTTTCTCTCTTTTATCTTGTTTTTCTTTTTTTTCCTTGTTTATATTCCTTGTTTATTTTCCTTTTTCTCCCTCTTTTCCCTTCTTTGCTTCTAATTTTCCTGTTTTTCTTATCTTTTAATTTCTTTTCTTTCTCTCTTTCTTTTTATTTTCCTTCCTTTCTTTCTTTTTCTTTTACACCTCTTCCCCCCCTCAAAACAATACTATTATACTTTTCTTCAATTCTAACTTTTCTTTCCTTTATCATTTCATTTTCTTTTTATTTGTTTTTAATATTTCCTTTATTTTTATATACTCTTATTTAATCATTCTTTTTATTAATATATTCTTTATCATATTTTCATGTAAACTTCTTTTGCTTTCTTTTCTTTCCTGTCTTTTCCTTCCCTGTCTTTTTCTTCCGTTCTCTTCTTCTCTTCCTTCTTTTCTATTTCTTTTTTTCCCATTCTTTCTCTTATACTCATTTTTATTCTTTACCATTATCTTTCTCCTTTTATCTTTACTGTTCTCCTTCTTATTATAACCCTCACCCTCTCTCTCCTTCTTTCTAACCCTCACCCTCTCTCTCTCCTTCTTTCTAACCCTCACCCTTTCCATCTTCTTAACCCTCACCCTCTTTCTCACCCTCCTTCCCAACTCCAACCCTCACCCTCCTTCCCAATTCCAACCCTCACCCTCCTTCCCACTCTAACCCTCACCCTCTTCTTCTCACCTTCCATCTCCCCCTTTTTCACACCCCAATTTTCATCACTCAATTTCTATCCCTCACGCTCACCCAACCTATACCTTCTTCTAACCCTCACCCTTACATCATCCTCTATCTCACCCCAACCCTCATCACCCAATCTCTAATCCTCACCCTCTCCCAACCCTCTTTTTAACCACCACCACCATCATTCTGCCCCTCACCTACCTCACCCCTACCCCTTCCTTATCCTCCTCTCCCTCTCCCTCACCTCACCTCACCCTCTTTCTCACTCCTCCCTCTCCCTCTCCTCTCCTTTTCTCCCCATCATCCTTCTCTCTAACCTCACCCTTACCTCATCCTCTTTACCCTTTTCACACATCCTTTCCTTACCCTCACCTTATCGTATCCCCATTCCCTTCTTCCTCTTCCTCTTTACTAACTCATCCCCTCCATTCTTCCTCTTCTTCAACCCAACCCAATCTTCTCTGATCCTCATCATGTCCATCATCATCATCTCCCTTCCTCAACCCTTCCTCAATCCCCATCCTGACCATTTATATACTCCTAATCCTATCCCTATCTACATCTTCATCCTCGCCCTCCCTTTTACTCTCTCCCTCATCCTCTTCCTCTTCCTCCTCCTCTTCCTATTCCTCAAATCATCTCTCTTTTTTCCATTTCCATCCTCTTGCTTCCCCCAAAATTACCTTACCATCACCCTTTCCATCACACTTACTCTCTCCATCACCCCATCATCTCCATCACACACACCCCTCCTCTCCTCCCTCACTCCATTCTTTCTTTATCTAACAATCACTTCATTCTCACCCTCTCCCTCAATTCATCCTCCTTCTTAATCTTATCCTCACTTTACCTTATCCTTTCCATCCCTCAATCATCCCCATCCTTTCTCTCATGCTCAACTCCTTCCTCGCTCTAACCGTCACCCTCATCTTCTTTCTAACCCTGACCCCTATCTTCATCTCTGTCCCTCCCTCACCACACCCCAATCTTCATCTCCATCTCCATCTCCATTCTCTTCTTTACCTACCTCCTTTTCCAATTCATACCCCCACCTCCTCCACATTCGCTCCCCACATTGCTACTACCGACTGTATCAATACCCCGGCATACTGACAACCATTTCCTCCGTCTCGTATATATCCGCCATCTTCCCTTACTTTATACCGCCTGCATATTCCCTGCGGTATCCCACAATCAAAACAACATGAAAACTTCTCCCACCGCATCTTCTCAACCCATCGATCTACCGCCGCCCTAACCACCCCCGAATCCTCCTCCTCGCACTGCTCCAACTTATGTCCCTTGCAAACCCTCTCTTCTTCCCCAATCGCCCTGCACCATGTACATCCTACCGCCCACTGCTCTAATATCTCCTGGAATTACTCTACCTCCAACTCTTTCTCCGACTGCCGAATCCTTTCCTTCTAACCCTATCTCCGCCGCTGTGCTCTCTCCCGGTATATCTCTACCTCTACATCTACCGCCAAATCACTTGCGGCCACCTCTTTTATCGTCTCTTCCTCTGCTTCTTCCTGCTCGTCCAACAACTCTACCAACCGCTCCTCCCGTCATCGCTCTTCACCTGCTGTAATTGTTCCTGGATATTAATTTGCCACATCAACTGCCACCGTCTCCCCTCTTCCATCGTCACCTGCCTCTCCACATCTTGCAACCGTGACGGCCTTTTCTTGCCCATCTCCCGCAATACCGAATCAAACATCAAAAACCGCGTGCCATTCCTGCCTGACTCGCCGGAATCCCAAAGTTACGGGTAAACGAGTGTGCCGGCATGCCCACAACCGACGTAAAGTACAGCAGCGGATTGCCGCCCGCTCTCCTGCCCGTAATCCTCAGCATGTACGACCATCCGCACATCCGGATGCCCACCCTCATGCCTAGCGCATCCCTCGTTACCATCACCTCCAGATATCAACCCTATTTATATGCATTGTCTGCTTCATTTGTCCGCTTCTTCTTCGGCTTCGCCCTTTTCGCCCTCCCACCGCTCGGCGTCGGGTTCTCATCTACCGTTATCATTCTCGGCCTTACTCTCCGGCCCGGAAACGAGTTGTCACTAATATCAGTACTTCAACCTAGAATAGAACCCGAAATAAAAAGAATCCTATTTACAAATTGTCCGTACAATAAATTCCCACACCGCTAAACCATTCGTCATCTCCTCTTCGTACAGCTGCCTCGACCGTACCAGCCATCCCTGATAGCCTTTGCTGTCGCCCACATCAACCCCAAATTCCCCTGCCACTTCCTGCCCAAAGTTTCACTCACCCCTACCATCATCACGACTGGCATAATATGCTCGCGATAAATACATCGACCTTCCACTCGTGCCTCTGCACACCACCCGTACGGCAACCCGCACGACCAGCAACAACGGTACTCGTCAAACTGAATCCCTTGCCTCCATCTCTCCACTGCATCAATGCTGATGTACCGACATGACGACCGCGGGTGCTGGTACCGCTTCTCCTGCTCCTCCAACTTACCGTGTATATGCCATTTCACATAGCACACGCTACACGCTCCCAGACATGTCAACGTGTCGACCCAAGCGCGTAATGCCATCATGCCTAGCCCGGTTGCTCGCCGGTCATCATGTAATCGAGTAGTCATGTCGACCACGTCCGAAACAACCGGCTCCTGAGCCCGGCAGTGATCGCATAACTCACCACCTATCTCACCACAGCGACGCCCCGTCCCGTCCAGAAACATACCAAGGCCAATACGCCGGCAGTCCGTCTGCCGGATGAATTCGCCCATAGCTGTCCGGTTCGCTCGTGAAATATCATCTTCAAACTCGTTCTCACGAACCGGTCGTCCATCCGTCACAATCACAGACTCCACTACCTCGCCCGCTCGTCGTCCGCCCCGTCCCGTCTGTTGCACAAAGTCCACCAACCCGTATGGTTCCTGCATGTGAATGATAGCTGTAATCCCACCAATGTCGATCCCTGTCCCAAGCCCGCTCGTTGCCGTGATCCACCGAGCCCCTTCCCGACCTAACATCCACGTTTTCAGTACCCCCTGATTAGCATCCTCCGAAGCCCTACTATGATAAACACCGCAGCCTGCTGCTTCGCCCAGCTGCTCACATGCTGCGATCGACCGGCAATACACGACCCCCTTCTGCGAGCCCGTCATCACCTTCTCCAGCTGTCGCATCTCCTCTAGCACCACATCCTGCACACTGCCCCCCTTCTTCCCAACCACCCGTACCCTATACCGGATATTATGATTGACCGCCGCAGTCCGGATAAGTGCCGCGTCCTTGCATAACATCCTCTCCCGGTACCACGCTTCCATTTTTACCGGTAACGTCGCCGTGAGCATGATCATCGGGCAGCCAAACCGGTGCAGCTCTTTTAGTTTCCCCAGCCGCGCCCGATAGCCAACGTCCGTAATGCTCGTATGACACTCATCGAAGAAAATCCGCCCCAGCCGCCCACGCGACCGGATGGTTTGCACATATGCCATAAACTCCACACAGACGGCTACGTCCGCGCTGACAAGAACCAGCCTCGCATCACGCTGCCGCTCTGTTCGACTGTCATGCTCACCCGTACGCCACCATAAGCAGTCGACGCCCATCTCGCGAGCACGAGCTTCCATGTCCCGGATCAGAGCAGCAAATGGTACAACCACGATGCTTGTCGAGCCGACCTGCAAGCTACACATATCGCTTGGGGGGGATCCTTCCCTCCACGTCTCGTCGAGCACCGCCGGTAGCATAAAGAACACGCTCTTGCCGCCGCCTGTCGGCAACACCGCTATCAGTAGCTCGCTGCGGACTCCGTTATCTTGTAGCGCCATGATCTTCGCCATGATATCCCGTTGCTGGTCCGACTTCCACTGCGCAGTCGGCCCAAACAACCTCTGCAATCCTATATTGATGTCGTCGATGCCTTCTTGCCCGTGCCGCTGTGACGCATCACCTGTATAAGTACCTGCACTCTGAAATATGCCCGTTCGGACGGGCTCACCTACCATATCGTCTCGCTGCTTTTGCCTGCCACTCCGTACTCTCTTCGACGGCGGCCCTCTCGACGGCGGCCCTCTCGACGGTTCCGTCATGCCACGCTTCCGTCCGACAACCGCCCCGGAGCTACTACGAAAGCTGTTACTGGAGCTGCTGCCCAAGAAGCCGTGCCACAGCTCGCTGATAAGCTTATAGTTCATCAGCATCTCCGGTTGTAGCTGGTCGGGATGCAGCACTGACAACGCATAGTGACTAGCCGCAATACGGCTGCCGTGTGTTGCCTGGAGATCCCAGATGTAGTCTACCAGCGGCTGTTGCCGGAGCTCGCCGGTCTGCGGATCAACCCACTCCTCGCACTCATTCCCGCCGTTCGTCACATCCATCTCCATCTGCCGGACCACCAGCCCTTTGACCTGCCGGCCCAGTTCGATCGCCACGTGTCAATAGCTTGCCACCGTCAGCCGAACCCCGACGTATGTGCTTGATAACAAGTCAAGCCGCCTACTCAAGTCCTCTGTATTCCACAGCCCTTTCGATGCGTCTTTCCACAGCCAAGCCTGTAGCGTGTCGGCTGGCCCTCGGATACCCGACAACCGATGCAGCACATGCTCAAACGGCACAGCCATGCGACGTACGCCACCATGATGCGGCTTACGTCCACCGGTAGCCAGCGTGCTACCCGTCGGCCTCTCCTCTGCTTGTTGTGGTCCGTGATAAGCACTACAAGCCCATCAAAGACGAATACGTTACGTGGGAGCTGTTCTGTATCGTAGTGCTTCAGCGTCGTCATCTCCGGCCCCTGCCCCGGCTGCCCGCCCAGATGTGCATGGTTGCAAGTAGCGTGCTCTTGAACCGTTTAAGTCGTAATAAGAACTCCTCCGCCGATTGCCGCCGGCACTTGTACACGACGCGCCCGCCCTCTGTCTTGACCGTCCGAAATAAGCTCGATCCGATAAGCTCGGCAATTCTGGCCGCGCCCGGTTGTAGCCACCGATTCTTGCCGTTTGTTGCAAATGACCGTCCTGGCCCCTCGTACACCAAGCTGTCAACAATATCGTCAAGCACGATCGTAGATCGGACCTGAGCCCATGACCCCGCTAGCAACGCGTCGAGCAATGTCTCTGCCTCGTCCACAATAGCAGTGGCGGCACGCTGCAGATCCGAGACCTG
This sequence comes from Apodospora peruviana, assembly GCA_033439685.1. Taxonomy (NCBI): domain Eukaryota; kingdom Fungi; phylum Ascomycota; class Sordariomycetes; order Sordariales; family Lasiosphaeriaceae; genus Apodospora; species Apodospora peruviana. Next base: position 4,483,483 of record JAUEDM010000005.1, on the reverse strand, counting down.
AATCCGTATGACTTCGAGATTCAGCGCCGTGCCGCCCTGCTCCCACGCCAGCCGCGGCGTCCCAACCTTGTGACGGCGGAAGCCACGCCCATATGCCATCCACTCGATGATGGTGCTGATCGGCGCGTATACCCCGTCGCACAGCCACTCGCGACGCTCCAACATGAAATTGTCGACCGAATCACTAGTGACCTCTTCATCCGTTTGATCTCCGTCGTCATTCCCGCCGTTGTCTTCTTCATCCTTGCTATCATTCTCTTCATCATCACCGTCATCCTCTTCTCCGTCGTCATTCCCGCCGTTGTCTTCTTCATCCTCGCTATCATTCTCTTCATCATCACCGTCATCCTCTTCATCCTCGCCGTTGTCCTCGCCATCCTCGCCATCCTCGCCATCCTCGCCGTCCTCGTCGTCCTCGCCGTCCTCGCCGTCGTCTTGGTCTTCCTTGTCCTCCTCACCCTCGCCCCCATCCTCGCCTTCCCCATACCTGATCTCACCCTCGTCCTCACTATTGTCCGCCGGCCCATCGTACGGCGCAAACGAATTCTCTAGTACCAGCACACGGCTACACCATAAAAGCCCAGCCAAGTTACGGGTAAACGAGTGCGCCGGCATCCATAGCATCTCCGTCGGACCGATGGCCAGAACCGACGTAAAGTGCAGCAGCGGATTGTCGTATACGCGCTGGTAGATTTTCTGCTTGAGCGAGCAGATGCAGAATGAGAATACGGCCCGGTCGAGCATCATCTCATCCGGGTCTTGCTCCTCGGTCGCCGAGTCCTCTCCCGCCCCCGCCGCAGCCCCCACAGACCGCCCCGTAATGCGCTTCTCAGCCACTGCATCGAGCCGTAGTACCATTACACCCAGCTCTTTCCATTGCTTGTCCGTAAAACGTACTCGATGCGTCCGCCGTGCCGCCCGCCGTCCCAGTGCCTACACGCGCACGCAGTAGCATAAGTACCGCTGGAACTGGCTGCAATAAAACTGCCACGTCTCCTCCGTTTCCTTCACATCAAACGGCTTGCCGACCGGCTTTGTTGGATCCACGCTCGCCAGCCACTTGAGTGACTGCGTCGGCACCCGATCAACCCTTTGTGCTGACCGTCGCAGCTCGCGCTCGAAGCTGTCCCCCAGCAGCCGCATCCGCCTGTTGTCATCCACCTTTGCACGATCCCGTTCTTTGCATTCTGCTGCGGCGGTAAGCGGTAAGAACCCTGCCTCTCGAAGAACCACCCGGTTTGCCTGCCGTAGATGCTTTATCCACCCCATATACGTAACCCATCGTGACCTGCTTGTTACCGTGCCCACTTCCTCAACCGTCTTCCGGCGCTCTGCCGCTTCCTTTTCCAGTATCTCTTCGCAAGCTCGCAAACTGCTTGCCAGTCCCCCAAGAGCCCTTGCCACACGATCGCCCACCGCACCGTCCCTCTTGACAACCCAGTACCGCGCGTGCTTCCGCTGTCCGAATGACTGCAACGTTACCACCGTCCAACCCGGCCCTCCCACAACTGTATGCGCCTCGGTACGCTGATGGGCCACAGCGTTGTCCCGGTTAATGGTCATATATCGACAGCTCATACAGCTGTAGCCCTTGAGCTGTGGCAGCCCGTCGATGGCCACGCTGCCATCCTGCGGCAGATCGACTGTTGCCGGATCGCTAAGATGCTGGATTGATGCGGCAAACGCAACACCTGCTGCAGTTCGTTGCCTTTTAACTTGTGCTGATTTCGAAAGTGAGACACGGTGCCATTCCCGGGCTTGATGCCTGCCTTGCATAGTAAGCAGAGCAATATATTACACGGCTCGTACAGTCTGATGACCTCGTTCAGTTGGAAAGTCGCCATGATGTTGGCAACGACGAAAAGAGTGCAGAAATTTACCCATGGGAATCGAGAAATTCTTCTATTTCCTGACGCGCCTTCATTGCTGGCGTGTTCCCCTGTCACTGCATCAAAAAAAGCTACTGACCCATGATCGGGCTGGATATTGAGCTCTAGATCACCAGAGATATCCAACCAGCAAGACTTGCTTATCACCGAGTGTATTTCATGTAAGTGCAGCCTGCCCAATAAAGCCTATTATCAAGACATTCGATTTCATATGTTGGTTCGCTCGATTTCCTCCGCTCGATTTCCTCCGCTGCGAGAGCATGGCAGCCCTCTGGCACCAGCTGACCCGTGCATTGCGAACCCCAACTCTAACCCTGGGGTAAAATGGCTTGGCGCCAAACTGACATCCTTGGCACCAAGCCCGAGCCCATCCAATCAACAACGCTGTTTGAGCTGAACGCTGTTTGACTAGAATGGCACGTGCACGCGCGCAATTTGTATGGCCCCACATGGCTGTTCAAGCTGAACAGCGGGTACAATGGTGTTTAGGACCACGGCGGCGAAGGCAAGGTGACCCACGTTAACATCACAGCTGCCACCGCAGCCAGAGACCCAACGGTAGTCCACGCCGTTGCCCAATCTCCAAAGATGAAACGTGCGCCGATCAATATGCTAAGAACGGCAGTTGCCAGAATTGGCAAAGCCCGCGCCTTGAGTGGCTTGGCCATCCATCCCATCTCAATCCTGAGCCCGTTGAAACGCAGCTCGTCCAAACCCACCATAGTTAGGTCGAATGGGTTGAGTTGTGTGAGTTCGTTCATGTCACTGGGTTATTATAAGCGTGCGTCAGTCAAAGGTGAAGAAAATATGGCTGTTAGCTGACTTCAGATATTGTAGGATGGGCGCAGAACGTACCGCTCAGCGTAAATAAAGGATCTGAGGAGGTCATCGTGTGCGAAAGCAAGGCTAGGGTTCACAAACGCCCGAGGTATTACAGTGGCCATTGTTAGGTTCCATTTAAGCTCCCCCAGTCTTCTCTTATTTTCTTTCCACGTAGTGTATTTGCAAGTATGCCACTCCAGATCATCGATCCAAGCAGGACAGAAATTGTCGTGATCGTCGACGGCCCATAGTACGGACGCAAACTCTTTCTGGAATCGATCTATTTCAGCTTCGACCCGTCGGATCTCGGCTTGGATCTCGAGAACTCCATCGACAGCGTGGCAGATGCCGGAGAGATCCTCCTCGCGCCGTGGCTGAACTGAGGATCCCAGAACCTGAATCTACCCCCAGAACTAGAGTCAAAACTGTCTTGAATTCATGGGCCCCCTCCGGGCAACTCACCTTAACCATTTCCATGTTCTTCACTCCATAAACATTTGGCAACAATCTGCGGTAGCGCCCGAAACGAGCATGCCATGTCATGTGGATCTTCTGGAACAGGGCCTCGGTGTCTCCTAGCGAGTCCTTGACGGGCACAATCACGACTTGTCCAAGCTCGACTGGGCCCGGCTTCCCATCGAACAGCAGGATACATGGCGTGGTGTTAAACATGGGCCCCAGCACATGGATGATCTTGTCTCGCTTTCGGGCTCCAACAGGATACGGTTTTACCTCGAAGGGTTCTTCTTCAGAAGAGTTGACTGCTGCTTGCGCGGGTTGATCAGGCCGACTGCCGCTGCTACTGACAGGATGCTGCTGCTCGACTTGTCGTCTTCGGGGACCCTCCGAGCTAGTTATACTCGTCGTCGCTATCGGTTCTGTTGTTGTTGACTCAGAAGTCTTTGGTGTCTGCCGGGATGGATGAAGAAGTGACAGGCGCGATCCAGTACTACTGATACTGGAGGTGGGAAGTTCTGGAGGGCTGCTGCCCGGCTTTCCGAACCCACTGCCGAGGAAGTTGATCACCTGCGCAGACAACTGGGTGTGCACATCCCGGACTGCGCGGAATTCTTTGCCATTTTGACTCTCGAGGTCATGAATATAGTGTCGTACGCCAGCGCGTGAGGTTGAGGGGCCATGTCTGGATATGGATATCTCACCTTGCCCCTGCGAGGAGGACTCAGCATCATCGGTGCGGAGACGGGCGGAGAGAACTACACTTGGCGGTCGTGGAATCCGTTGAGTGGTCATCATTACCACTACCGTCGACAAGACGTCGTCGAACGAGCAAATATCTCGACGCAGAGAGTCAACTGAGAGAACGAGTGAAGTGATGTTGCCTAGGTAGGTTGTTTTCTGCTGAGCGTCTTTCTCTGTGGCGGGGGTCAAGGCATATTTCAGAATGTCCAATCGGCGAATTGGCTAGGATCAGGTCTTAAGCCAATGGGGGCACTTGTGGCTTGAGTGGCTTGCGGATCAGAGAACAGGGGGGGGGGGGGGGGTGTTGTAATTGAGAGACTCCCTTTTGGAGATTGGAGCCAACATGGCGGCGACGCAGGGCGAAATCATGGTCGACACGTCCGACCAGCTAACGCCGCCCCGACGACCAACGCGCAACGCGAAACCGAGCGCGAAAGTACGCGAAGCCATGCAATCGCTCGAAGACGAGACAACTATATCAACAAGAAATAGCAGCGATACCATGCGGCCCACGACATCGAAGACAACACGTATACTGATTGAAGAACTGAACCGTCAGCTACGTCAGGTAGAAAACGCGCTGGCAGACACCAAGGCCCAGTTATCGGAGGAATTACGACACGTCCGAGACCAGATGGAGGTCCTCGCTCGCAACCCGGCCGTTTCTACTTCAGCCGAAACGAGCCCCAGGGCGTCGTACGCCGATGTTGCCCGGACGCCACCGGCGAGCCAACCTAGCGGGTTACGCACTCTTTCTCTGTCGAATACAATGCGTACAACCGTTACGGACATCCTGTTCTGTACTGTCGATACATCCAGAGTGGAGGAAAGGGAAAAGGGAAAGGTCCAGGTGGCAGAGATCAGAAAGGCAATAGAGATAGAAATCCAAACTTGTGAGAATCAGGGAAACTGGTGCTGTGCAGCAGTGGTGAGGGAAGCCCGGAACCCGGATCGGGTTAAACTAATCTGCAGAGACGAAAATGAGATGCAGATTGTCAAGGACGCAGCACAGAAGATTCCGGTCCCTGGAGTGCGGGTACTCAGAGACCAACTGTACCCGATCAGAGTCGACAACGCCAACCGAACTGCAGTCCTTGATGCGGACGGGAATATCCTCCCGGGAGCAACAGAAGCGCTAGGAGCAGAGAACGAAGTCAATATCGCAAAGATTGCCTGGCTTAGCAGAAAGGACGTAGGCAAAGCATATGGTTCGATGGTCGTGTATGTCACGAAGGGCAGCGATGCCAGACGGCTCTTAGACAGCCATTACTTCCACCTAGCAGGAGAATCTGCTTATACATCCGTGTTTACTCCCCAAGTTGGCCCAACCCAGTGCTATAACTGTCAGGACATAGGCCATAAGGCCTTCGCCTGTAAGAACCCGCAGACATGCGGCAGGTGTGCAGCACAGGGGCATCACCACAAGACCTGTCAAAGCGCGGTATTGAAATGTGTGTTGTGCAAAGGACCGCACGAGTCCTTCAACAAGAACTGTCAAGTGTGCTGGCTACACAATAGACCCAGAACGCTCGAGATCCTTCAGCTTAATGTTCACAAACGGAGTGAGGTGCAGCAGAGTCTGCTGAACGACGAGAGGCTCAAGCGATATGCAGCGTTAGTAATCGCTGAACCATATGCAAGACTGATTGACGACTCAGTAGTCACGGTCCCGATGGGCCACCACAATTGGACGAAGCTGATCCCACGACGAGACGAGGCTCTATTTGGCCAATTCGAAGCATGCTATGGATACGAAGCGATATGGAAGCCGAGCAGATTCCAGTGCCTTCGCCAGACCTTACTGCAGCACGGATCCAGCTGCATGACTGGGCAGTATTGGTAGTCTCAGTCTACGTGGAGGGTGGTAATAATGAAGCATTAGAAGCAGCGGTGAGAGAACTCGACCAGATAATTAGGAGGTTTCGAAATGGGGGGGCCACTAGAACGGACGGCAACCTAGCAGGGGATTTCAACCACCACGACCATCTCTGGGGAGGGGATGATGTTTCGCCATTAAGACAAGGGGAAGGAGATCTTATCATCAACCTTATGGACGAGCATTCCCTTTGCAGCCTCCTCCCAAGAGGGACGAAGACATGGCAGTCAGGTAACGTAGAAAGTACTATCGACCTGGTGCTAGCCTCAGCAGAACTTGCAGACCAGCTACTCAGTTGCTCGATCCATCCTTGTGACCATGGTTCAGACCACCGAGCGACCGACACGGCATTTGACATCGCAGTAGAAGATCGACCAGTGGAGACTAGGTTCCTCTTCAAGAATGCCCCGTGGGAGGACATCAGAACCAGGGCGGCATCCAACCTTAAACATGTCCCCTGGGGCGGCAGCGTTCAACAGCAGACAGACCAACTAATGGCAGTGGTGAACGAGGCAGTCTTTAGCCTAACGCCAAAAAGCCAAGCCTTCACCATACGCCAAGAGATGGTGGATGGCAGACCTGACACGGTTGCGCCAAATTATACACGTTCTGAAGAAACCAGGCTAGAGCTCAACGTAGGAAGGGCCAAACAGCACCAGATCTGGAACAGCGAGCAAAGGCTGCCGCGAAAGAGTATCACGATGCAATCTGTAAGCAGAAGAGCTCGCATTGGAACGACTTCCTAGCCGACGATGCTAACATCTGGCAAGCAACAAAATATCTACAAACTGGCAGCAGCGTAATGGGCGACAAAATACCCCCGCTGACACAAAAATGACGGCACTGTTAGAGAGCAAAGCAGCTCAAGCACAGGAGCTCCTAGCTACGTTCTTCCCACCTCTGGCAGCAAAAATCGAAGACGAGGGACAACTACCTTGCGGATACCAGTGCCAATTCCAGACCTGACGATTGAGAGGTACAAGCAAAGGTCCTGTCTGCCAAACCATGGAAGGCGCCAGGGGAAGATGGCCTACCAGTAATGGTGTGGAAACAGCTCTGGCCAGCAGTGAAGGACAGAGTGCTCTACTTGTTTCAGACCTTGCTTCGAGATGGCGACATTCCTAGGCAGTGGAGGAACGCCAAGATTATCCCACTGAAAAAGCCGCGGAAGAATGACTATACTCTGGCCAAATTGTGGAGACCTATCTCCTTGCTCTCTACGCTAGGCAAGGTGCTGGAGGCTGTCGTTGCGGAACGCATTTTCCTCTTCTTCAACGCAGATCTAGTTCAACATAATATTGACGCCAATGGAGGGGCAATAGCCTTTATTGACGACTACACAGCCTGGGTGACAGGTCCTTCAGCAGAATCCAACCGCGCAGGCATCCAAGCTATTATAGAAAGAGCCTTAGATTAGGAACGTCGGAGTGGCGCCCAGTTCGAAGGCGAAAAGTCAGCCATCATACACTTCACAAGGACCAAGGCGCGATCTTCGGAGGCTCTGTATACGATCAAAGGAGAGATAGTCAAACCGAAAGACAGTGCAAAGATCCTGGGGGTTATTATGGACTGCGAACTCCGCTATAAGCAGCATATGGCCAGGACAGCAGCCAAGGGTCTTGCAGCGGCCTTAGCTTTGAAGAGATTGAAGATGCTCTCTTCACGGACAGCGAGACAGCTATTCACGGCGACGGTCGCCCCTGTCATGGACTACGCTGCAAACGTCTGGATGCACGCGTGCGGGGAAAAGGCGCTGAGTTGGCTGAACAGGGCACAGAAGATCGGGGCTCGGGCTATCACAGGGGCTTTTCGAACAGTAGCAACGGCTGTGGCAGAAGCGGAAGCCAGCATTCCCTCGATACGAGAATGTCATGCCCAGGGGGCAGCTAGATTATGGATTAATACCCATACACTGCCCGGAACACATCCGTTCGCATTGAAGAAAATTCGAACAACCGTGCGATTCGTCTCTCCACTTCAGAGAATCGCCCAATTAATGGAAGGAGTATGTGTCGATCGGATGGAGACTATCAGAGAGTACGCCATCCCACCTTGGGAGCCACGTCTACAGATAAGATATGAACAAGACCGGAAGAAGGCAGCCGAAGCAGTGAGCAAAGCAACAGGCATTGTGATCGCTACCGGCGTGTCTGTGAAGAGAGGCATGGTTGGTATGGGCAACTGTGTACAGGACACCCTCTTCCATAGGACGGATGAAGCAGCGACAAAACAGGCGATAACCATTGGACCAAGGGAAGAGCAGAATCCGTATACCGCAGAATTACTGGCTATAGCAACGGCCTTGCAGAATGTGTCACAGACCGTCTGTCACAGACATATCACAATTTTCACAAGGAACCAATCGGCGCTGAGAGTAATTGGTCAACCGCAGCAGCAGTCAGGTCAAGCCACGATACGACAAATATACGAGTCGACCAAACTGCTAAACCAAAGAGGTAACTCAGTGGTCTTCCAGTGGATACCAACAGACAGTGACTTTTCACTGGGATCTGAAGCGAAAAGAGGCCTGTGTACTGGCACAACTCCGGACAGGTATGGCGAGATTGAACGGATTTTTATAAAGTCAGGGCAGCTGAATCCGACCTATGCGATTGCGGTCATGGGAGGGAAACTGTGGATCACTTCCTGCTACGATGCGTAAGGTGGACGGCTCTACGAGAAGGTATGCTGCATTGTACGACAACAAGACGGGGGAGTCTCTCGTCCTATCTGGGAGGAAAAGCGCGCTCGGACCCCAAGAAATGGTCGCCAGACATGAAGGCAGTTAGGGCAACAATCAAGTATGCCATGTTAACGGGAAGATTGGATTTGGACGTACAGAGAATAGATTGATCGCAGTAAGAGAACTTGACCAAGGGGCCCATGTAGCCTCAACCAGCAGACCTGCTTTAGCTGCTGAAGATAGGACGCTTAAACACTTGGAGAATATAAACTCCTAGGCGATCTGCTAATAATACGACAAGAGGCGTCGGGTGGTCTAAAGGTGAAAAAGTAGAGGGCTTGGACAAGACAATGGCAGAATTGGATGACTGAATGTAGTTAGCGTGCATAGGCCCTTTAGGCTTAGTGCCTCCGGGCGAAATAAATTCCATCCATCCATCCAGCGGGTACAATGGTGTTTAGGCAATAGTTGTTGTGTCAATCTTGTGTGTTCTTTGGAACCGATACTCTTTGTGATTACCCCCTACCTAAGACCTAAACCCCTTGTGGTTCCGTAGAGCAACAGATACTCTTGTAGTTCTTGTATTGTCAAGGACACCCATACACAGGTTGTTACATACTCCACTTGGCGACGGTGGACAAACAAAACAGCGTGTACGGATGCTCTTCGCCAAGCACTCGCCGCCGAGCCTGGAGACAGTCCTCCATCAGTGCCAAAGCATCTGCATGTCGACCTTGATCTTTCCAAGTTAAAGCGAGGTTATGCATGCTCATCAGCGTATCTGGGTGATCGGCCCCAAGCTTGGTCTTGCTCGTCTCCATCACCTGCACCTCCAGCTTCTCAGCCTCTGACCACCGGCCCTGGTTCCAAAATGTCGACGCTAGGTTGGCCATGCTTGTCAGCGTATCTGGGTGATCGGCCCCAAGCTTGGTCTTGCGAGTCTCCATAACCTGCACAAACAGCTTCTCAGCCTCTGACCACCGGCCCTGATTGCTGTATGTTGATGCTAGGTTGGCCATACTATTCAGCGTATCTGGGTGATCGGCCCCAAGCTTGGTCTTGCGAGTCTCCATCACCTGTACGTCCAGCTTCTCAGCCTCTAACCACCGGCCCTGGTTCCTGTATGTCGACGCTAGGTTGGCCATGCTCATCAGCGTAGAAGGGTGATCGGCCCCAAGCTTGGTCTTACGAGTCTCCATCACCTGCACCTCTAGCTTCTCAGCCTCTGACCACCGGCCCTGGTTCCAAAATGTCGACGCTAGGTTGGCCATGCTTGTCAGCGTAGAAGGGTGATCGGCCCCAAGCTTGGTCTTGCGAGTCTCCATCACCTGCACGTCTAGCTTCTCAGCCTCTGACCACCGGCCCTGGTTCCTGTATGTCGACGCTAGGTTGGCCATGCTTGTCAGCGTAGAAGGGTGATCGGCCCCAAGCTTGGTCTTGCTTGTATCCATCACCTGCACCTCCAGCTTCTCAGCCTCTAACCACCGGCCCTGGTTCCTGTATGTCGACGCTAGGTTGGCCATGCTCGTCAGCATATCTGGGTGATCGGCCCCAAGCTTGGTCTTGCTCGTCTCCATCACCTGCACAATCAGCTTCTCAGCCTCTGACCACCGGCCCTGGTTCCAAAATGTCGACGCTAGGTTGGCTATGCTTGTCAGCGTATCTGGGTGATCGGCCCCAAGCTTGGTCTTGCTTGTATCCATCACCTGCACGTCCAGCTTCTCAGCCTCTGACCACCGGCCCTGGTTCCTGTATGTCGACGCTAGGTTGGCCATGCTCGTCAGCGTAGAAGGGTGATCGGCCCCAAGCTTGGTCTTGCGAGTCTCCATCACCTGCACCTCTAGCTTCTCAGCCTCTGACCACCGGCCCTGATTGCTGTATGTCGACGCTAGGTTGGCCATGCTATTCAGCGTATCTGGGTGATCGGCCCCAAGCTTGGTCTTGCGAGTCTCCATCACCTGCACGTCCAGCTTCTCAGCCTCTGACCACCGGCCCTGGTTCCAAAATGTCGACGCTAGGTTGGCCATGCTCGTCAGCGTATCTGGGTGATCGGCCCCAAGCTTGGTCTTGCGAGTCTCCATCACCTGCACCTCCAGCTTCTCAGCCTCTGACCACCGGCCCTGGTTCCTGTATGTCGACGCTAGGTTGGCCATGCTCGTCAGCGTAGAAGGGTGATCGGCCCCAAGCTTGGTCTTGCGAGTCTCCATCACCTGCACCTCCAGCTTCTCAGCCTCTGACCACCGGCCCTGATTGCTGTATGTCGACGCTAGGTTGGCCATACTATTCAGCGTATCTGGGTGATCGGCCCCAAGCTTGGTCTTGCTCGTCTCCATCACCTGCACGTCCAGCTTCTCAGCCTCTGACCACCGGCCCTGGTTCCAAAATGTCGACGCTAGATTGGCCATGCTTGTCAGCGTATCTGGGTGATCGGCCCCAAGCTTGGTCTTGCTCGTCTCCATCACCTGCACCTCCAGCTTCTCAGCCTCTGACCACCGGCCCTGGTTCCTATATGTCGACGCTAGGTTGGCCATGCTTGTCAGCGTATCTGGGTGATCGGCCCCAAGCTTGGTCTTGCTCGTCTCCATCACCTGCACCTCCAGCTTCTCAGCCTCTGACCACCGGCCCTGGTTCCTATATGTCGACGCTAGGTTGGCCATGCTCGTCAGCATATCTGGGTGATCGGCCCCAAGCTTGGTCTTGCTCGTCTCCATCACCTGCACGTACAGCTTCTCAGCCTCCTCCCAACGGCCCTGGTTCCTGTATGTTGACGCTAGGTTGGCCATGCTCGTCAGCATATCTGGGTGATCGGCCCCAAGCTTGGTCTTGCGAGTCTCCATCACCTGCATAAACAGCTTCTCGGCTTCTGACCACCGGCCTTCGTCATAATACATGCGACCAAATGTGGACCCTATGAAACCCTCATGTCTTCTCCAGTCCCCATCCTCAGCATCGTTTTCACTTATATCTGTAAGATGCACTATTAGATGTCAGCGGAACTCAGGCTGCTCCTCTCCTCCTGTCATTCGACAGCAGGCCGCTAGAATAAACGTCGTATACCACCAACGCCATGGTCGATCTCGCTCGCTCTGCATCGCTCGCCACTGCACAAGACTGTGCATGGTTACCCCAGACCACTGCCCCTCCACTCGCTGTAGCAGGCTGTAACGAACCAGTACACCGCAACTCTGCCGGTACCGGAAACTATCCCATTCGCCCTTGTCAAGTGGCAGAAATTGCCTGAGACAGGCGGGCATAACTTTATCAGCTTCGCCGTCTAGCTCAGTGTCGACTTTTTCCATACCAAGACAGGCTAGACGGAACGATTCGTCCTGCACAATGCTGCCTTTGAACTGCGCTAGGAACGTCAGCAGTAGCTCGGGCTGCAGGTGCGAATACTTTCTCCTAATCTTCTGTAAGGTTGTATCCCATACTGTCCACACTGTTTTCTCTGTTGGCAATAGCCCCTGGAAGCCGTCCATCTGTAAGAGCTCATCACGGTGTCTATCGTAGTCTGCGAGATACTGCGACAAGGCATGCTTAGGTGTAGAGTCGTTGCCAATGTAGGCGCCTGCAAGGTCGATAGCAAGCGCCAAATATCCAAGTCGTTGTGCTATCTTGTCGCAGTTCCTTTGGATCTCCTCCAAAGCTGACTCTGTTTTGAGCTGCAGATGTTTGAGGAGAAGTGCTACTCCTTCCACCGGTGACATGACGTCAACGTGCACCGACTCGCAAGTACCTGGGACGAGCCGCACGCTTCTGTTGTCTCGACTGGTTACAATGACGCTTCCCTGGTTTCCCTTTGGCATGATCTTCTGGATCCCCCAGCTGACATCGTCTGCATTGTCGACAATCACTAGCCATTTGTTGTCCGTCTCTGTTCTATCGCGAAGCCATCGGAGCACTGCTTGCACGACTCCGTCTGTAAGAACGGACTCCTGCTTCTCGGCACGCTCCTCCGGAAGCCCAAGCTCCGCAGCACATCTTTTAAAGCTAGATCGCACTGCCTCCTCATCTGTCGCATCGATCCAGAGAATGGGGTTATATCGATCTTTATGCTTCTCGGCATAGGCTAGCGCCAGCTGGGATTTGCCAGCACCACCTAGTCCGTGAAGCGCAACAGCATAGGAAATGCTTGCTTTCTCGTGCCGTGTTTGTAGCTTTTGCTCAAGTTCCGCCGATAGCTTGGCTCGCTCCGTATAGGTATGTACAGTCTCAAGCGGGACAGCGTAGTGGCGTTTGTCTGACCGAGTCGGAGATTTTGTTACCTCGACAAGCTTTGCGAGTATTGTCTTATAGCTTACATCCTGTCTCGATCCGAACTTGTTAAGCCCGTAGTGATCAACGGATAGGCCAATATTTCGGACGTTTTGGCCTTCGTATGTGGCGGACTGTTCACGAACACACTGGATCTAATATTAGCATGCTCTGTCCAAGCTAACATTCTACTTACAAATTGCTGCCATTGGATGAACCACAACCGGAGAAGTCGTGTCGGCCGCTTCTCGAAAAAGTTAAACACGCACAGGTCGTCCTGAGCAATCGCCATGAACTCCTTATGGAAGTCATGCAACGAAATCGAATCGTACTCCAAGTTGGCTAGGAGGAGTGGATTCGAGCCAAGCGGTTGGAGAGCTTGTGCCGCTAGCCAGCCCCATGAGCCAAAACTGGTCCCACGATGCGGTGTGCCCAAAAAGAGGATAGACTTGGTATGTTCAGCAATGTGGCCAAAGTCTCGACTCATCTGGGCTTGAACAAGTGCCTACTACAGTTACTATAGTGTGCGTTGTTATCCAGAGAGGTTTGTCAGCTTACCCGTTTGACAACTAGACCGCCAAAGCTATGTGCCACAAAAATCAAGTTTCGGCTTCGCTCCTAGGGTTGAAGTGCGTCAGCAATACTTCAAAGCTGAGCCTGATCTTTAATGCTCACCATCTCGGACATACGGATCCCCTCATTAATGTGCTCAAGGAATTCATTCCCAAGGTTTGCCAAACGTGTGTACAACGCATCCCTCTTCCAGTATGAGTCGTAGTTGTAAAAGAATATGCGAACATCGGTATTTGTCGCTTCGAGGATGTCGATGGGGAGGAAGTCGCTGACCCAATTCACGAACTGCGCGTTATCCGTTGCCGCTTCTTCAGGTGTATCGACAGTCGCCGCAAGTTTTGTCGCCCGCCATGTTGTGTCGGGGTTAGAACCTAGGCCGTGGACAAAGATGATACTGCCTCTGTTAGAAATCTCTTGTTGCAGTAGCGGCCGGGTTCTACGTACTCAAATCCGTCTTTCCGCGTTGGTAAACCATTGGCGCCTGCTGGGACAAGTTCAAACCTCGACTTCGGGGCTTGGTTAGAGTCTAGCCGGCTTGGTATTCTCTTCGTGACTTGGTCGTAGAGAAATGCAATCGAGAGGAGGAAGATGACAAGGTATGCTGCTGTCGTCAAATCCATGGCTTCCGTGGGTCAACCCTGCTCCTCTTGCCAATTTAGATGATCGGTGTCTGTGCGGGGTGGACTTGCAAAACGCAACCGATGGTCATTCCCTGCTCATCAACGGACCTAGGGTGTTGCAGTGTAGATCCAGGCTGGCGATGCGTCCACGTTGTTTTATTGGTGTGGTAGCTTTGGCGTTTGTTGCTGAGTTGCTAGATGGTAGAAATTGAAGGTATTGCGCTCTACAAGGAGCTGAGAAGTGCTGGAATATTTAGTCCCGTTCTTGAGCGAGCTGTTGTTGCCTGAGGTTGAACTACAACACGTGATTGGGTTGTCCACCTGTGAAATATTCCTCGCAGTAAGCGGCGGCCTTATGAAGACATGTGTCAACAATTAGGTTTAAAAGGTTAAAAATGCAGTGCAAATACAATGATTAATAGATCAGCACTTTACATCTTACTACAAACTTGAAGAAAACTTGGCGTTTGACTAAAACTAAGACAAATAGAAACCTGCTGGGACGCGGCAGAAATTGCACTGCAGGCATGGATGGATGGAATTTATTTCGCCCGGAGGCACTAAGCCTAAAGGGCCTATGCACGCTAACTACATTCGGTTCGTCCAATTCTGCCATTGTCTCGTCCAAGCCCTCTACTTTTCACCTTTAGACCACCCGACGCCTCTTGTCGTATTATTAGCAGATCGCCTGGGAGGTTATATTCTCCAAGTGTTCAGCGTCCTATCTTCAGCAGCTAAAGCAGGATCTGCTGGTTGAGGCTACGTGGGCCCCATGGTCAAGTTCTCTTACTGCGATCGATCTATTCTCTCCACATCCAAATCCAATCTTCCCGTTGACATGGCATACTTGATCATTGCCCGAACCGCCTTCATGTCTGGCGACCATTTCTTGGGGTTTGATGGTGCTTTTCCATCCAGATAGAACGAGAGACTCCCCCGTCTTGTCGTTGTACATTGAAGCATACCTTCTCGTAAAGCTGTCCACCTTACGTATCGTAGCAGAAGTGATCCACTGTTCCTTCGCGTGACCGCAATGGCATAGGTCGGATTCAGCAGCTCCGATTTTATATAAAAATCCGTTCAATCTCGTTATACCTGTCCGGAGTTGTGACCGTTATATGATCCAACGTCGTTTATAAGTCTATCACATGACTCGGGTCCGGACATTTGGTATGACGGATATCCGGGAGATATTCGTTCAAGTGCAACGGCATTCAGAAATTTGAGGGTGGAAGTTAACAATGAACAAGAGAGCAGCGGCTAAGCAGACCGAAGAAAACCTCGTCGTGGCTCCAAGTGACTTCTGGAACCAGGAGCTGGCATCCAAGATCGCCGATATCGTACAGTCGAAGGGCAGCCCATATAGTGCTGATTCAATGATAATCACCATCTCCGTGAACAACCGCTCCGAGAGGGCTATAATAAAGCACTTCAAAGAGTTGCAGATTGACTGGCCGGTGGTGGAGAAGCAACTCCAATCATGGAGACAGCCTGTAAAACTACCTGTGGATGGAAAGGTTTCTAATAGTGGTGACGTAGTTATGCCCTCTTTAATCATGTAAAGAAGGGAGATTCTGGACATCGGTGTATTGAATTCAGCTACCCACCCCTCGTAGCGGTGATTTAACCCGTTGCTTCTTTTTGCCCTTAAATTAAAGCTTGTTCAAACGAAGTCTTCAAGGGTTCACAGAGCTTTAACGTTATATATAGTAAATCGTTGGTGGAAATCTGGTCTCCGCCTCGGTCACCGCAAATGACATGAAACGGTTGATTTCAATCTTGTGAAAGTCGTCCTTTTGGGAATATTCCCTATCAAGAGGTTCTCCCTCACCCAACCGAAAGAAAACTGCACCCACCCTCGTGATGCTCGCATCACATGCGATGTGAAATGGTTTCGAATAGATGACTCCACAGAAGGCATTGTCCTGGATTGAATGGCAGATCGTTGTCAAGGCCTTTGCCACACACTGTCTGGACGGATTTCTTCCCTTCGGCGGTGACCATTACCACCACGTCGAAAATTGCTTTCTTGAGAATATTCATAGGGTCTACCCGGCCTGGTATGTGTCGGTGCAGAACCACTGCAGCCAGTAATACCTCGTCTCTGACATTTGACAAATATTTCTCTTGTTCGCGCTTACTAGATAGGTGGAGTGGCATTGATGGCAACTTTGCTCCCATATCTTTTCAACCTTTTCCTGGGCACGGACCACAACCCGAGTCACTCTGGTTGTGGCCCGTGCGTACATGGCCCTTTTCCTGCTGCACATCACGTGACAGGCATGCGGGGTTGACTAGCGCATGGCCCGTGTGCCCTGTCACGGCCGGCGTCAAGGATTGATGGATGAACTCATCAATTGGGCGTTATCAACGAATATTCTAAACTGGAGAGGAAAGAAAAGAAAAGAACAATCCTTGGAGCGCGAAGCGCGACAAGCTTCATCGTGGGGTGGGACCCCTTGCCCTTCGTTGCTCCTGATTGGTCCTAGTGACCGAGTCTCCACACCGTTCCCAACGGTAGCTCTGCGGGGTGGCTGGGAGTCATGAAACAAAGGTCTGGGAGGGCTTGGTCCTCACACGCGCCACCACGCACCACCATATATTCTTCGATTCTCGATTGTAGATTTACTTCTTTCTTCTTTTCTTCTTTAGCTTAGTATTCCACGAATACCACTATAGTTTACTGTGGCTTTGTCCTATTGCTTTATGTGCGTGCCGTCACACATCGTAGGCTATTGCTGACAGGATGCACTTGGAGTACACCTGTCGTGCTTTGGCTAGTCCCAGTCTCCATGTCTTTGCCGTAATTTTTGTGAGGGCAAAGTTCTGGGTTCTCAGTTTTCGTTCCACTTCACCGAGATGTGCCCTCTAATCGAGTTTCCAGTCTAGCCAGACTCCTAGAAATCGGGCCGAGGCTACTGGCTTTACTGGAATGGTCCCTCTTCCCGGTTGAGCAAGACTTAGCTGGTCGGTCCACTGTTCCTTCCCTTATTGAAATGAATCAGTTCGCTCTTTTCTGGGCAAAGGCCATCCCCCGAGTCTCTGCCCACTGTATGCATGTCTTACAGGCTGCCTCCAGCTCTCTGACGTTTGTCTCTGGATCTCGGCCAAAGACAATAAGGTTGGTGTCATCTGCGAACCCCGCTATTGACAAGTGTGGGTGTTCCACTTTTAAGTGCTTGTAGAGAGAGGCGATGTAGAGGATAAAGAGGACTGGAGAGAGCGGGGAGCCCTGTCTTACGAGCTCAGATTGGACAGCAGGGCTAACACCTGGCAGCGGCCGTGGCGGCTGCCTAGCGGTCCCGAGGACAGGGACTGCGGAACGACAGGGCTAATACCTGGTGGCAGCTGCCTGGCGTCCCGAGGACCCGGGCAGCCGTGGGTTCGGGACTTCGGGTCCATTTTCATTGGTCGTAGTATTTCTATATAGTCGCGCGAGTCTGGCACTCTCTGGGGGATTTATTACGGCAGTAATCAATACAAGTACTTTGGCAATAGTTGATGTGACAACTGCGCATCTTGTGTGTTCTGTGGAACCGATACTCTTTGTGATTACACCCTACCTAAGACCTAACCCCTTTGTAGCTCTGTGGAGCAACAGACTCTTGTGAGCCTTGTGTTGTCAGGGCTGCCCCATACACAGGTTGTTACACCCTGAGGGACTCCTGCTGTCGGAATATCACACTTGTCTTCAAGAAAGAATTGATTGTGATTTTTTCGTTTTCCTCCCTTGCTCTCTGGCTTCGCCAGAGAGCCTCTCTTATAACTAGTCATGGTAGCAATCCTAATAGCAAACATGACTAAACCAGTGACAAAGATTAGTATCAAGATTTCCAATCGATGACCAATCCCTCACGAACATGAACATGTAATCTTCCGAGCGACACCGAATATTCTGACACCTGCTCGTACCGCTGTTGGGGTAGCTGTCTGGCCGTCGAAGTTGAGCGTGGCTTCCCGGCCGGTCAGCCAGTTCTTTACCATAGGACTAACTATCTCGAAAACTTCATATCGTGAAGCGTAGCTAGTAGTTGGATGTGGTTGACCGTGTCGAAGGCTCCCGATATATCTAGTTGCAGTAATGATGCGGTAGCTTTCTGTTTCCACGCTTCTTGAACTTGGGCAACCACTAGCCGGACCACTAACTCAGTCGACCGGTGCGCTCTGTCGCCCATCTGCTCGTCGGGGAGCAAGCTGTTGGTTTCGGCGGCTTGTGTGACCTTCTTGGCCACCACCGACTCTATTACTTTCGCTAGGGTTGGTAGTAAGGCAATAGGCCTGTAACCTCCCGGTGTCTGGTATACTGCAGGCGTTTTCCCCGTCTTTGATAGGACGACAGTCTTTGTTCTCTTGAACCGGTTAGGGAACCATCCCAATTGCATGCATCTCGTAGCCAAAATGGCCACCATTTTGGCCAGCGGCCTCCCGAATGCTTTTATGAGGCCTATGGGAAGCAAGTCTTCGCCTGGTGCTTTCCAGGGACTGGCCTTCCGTATTGCCTCTGTTACTTCGTCTGACGTGACCTTCTGGTCCATATCGAATCCAGATTCCGATTCGTCGAAGAAAGCCTGGTCTTGGATATCGGCGAGGTCGGCTAAGGGGTTTGGGAAGAATTTTGTGGCTAGTGCCTCCGCCTTCTGGCTCTGGCTGGCGGCTGATACCTGTCCCGAAGAGTCTTTGAAGGCTGGCAGTCTCGGAGGTTCTGATGGCGGGAAGCTCCGAAGCCTAGCCCATCTTTCCAAGCTCCACATCTTTTCTGGCTTTTTCGCCTCGCTCTCTTCCTGGACTGCACCTGGTTCTGGCTTCCTGAGTTGTTCTTGAGAGCTCCTAACGCCTCTCATTATGTTTCTCCCAGTAGTATTCTGTGCGGACTTCTCTGGCAAGTCTCTCAGCTCTCCTTGCCTCTCAAGTAGCCTGTTCTACCTCTGGAGTCCACCAGGGGGAGCTATAGCCGCAGTTCTCCTTCTGTGGGGGGGGTGCTCTCTCCCGCAACCCAGGCCAGCCAGTCGAGTAAATCGTCAAAGGCCTTGCTGAGGCCCTCTTCAGTCTTGATCGGGACTGTCAGGCGGCTTGGCCAGGGTCTGTCAGGCCAATGGCTTTGTAGAGCAGTTTTGACTCTGCCTCTACCCTCTCCTTGTTCATCTTCTTCCAGGACCAGCCTGCTGGCTGGGCCCTTCTCGGTTCGTGCCCTTCCCCAACTTTAAGCACCTGGGGTTAGTGATCCGACTTGCCCCGGCAATCTTCGCCGTAGCATGTTGTTTGGAGGTCTACCGAAGTCCAGAAATGGTCTATGGTTGATGTGCGGCCTCGTTGCTGTCCTTGAGGAGCCCGGGTGATTGCTCCATTCGGCGTTCGGATGACTAAGTCCTACTGGGGAGCTCAGCTGTAGCAGGTCCTCGGCTTTTCTTTCGTATCTGTGACGAGCCAGTGCAATGACCCAAACCATTAAACCAAACCCCCCTCAATCGCAAAAGGATACCAGAATTCCAAAGGCGTCACTGGCTCGTCACAATACCAAAGGTAAACGTCACGGGTTCGAACCCTGCGGTGGGCGAAAACTTGGATGGTTTCCGGATGTCCTATATACCGGCATGAACCGGATCCAGAGCTCCCGAGTCAAGTTCGTCGGCCCGCCGCGGGGGGGTCGACGCTCGGGGCGAACCTCTGGCGTGACCCGGGGAATGTGACGGTCGGTGCGATTGAGCCTTGATTGAATTGATTGCAACCGTTAACGGTATATAACCCATTAGAATTCCAAAGGCTGACGACACCTTTGGTATTCTAGCGTCCTGTTGCGATGGAGGGGGGTTTAGTGTATGGTTTGGGTCATTGCACTGGCTCGTCACATGTAGTTCGTTGCCTTTTAACTTGTGCTGATTTCGAAAGTGAGACACGGTGCCATTGCCGGGCTTGATGCCTGCCTTGCATAGTAAGCAGAGCAATATATTACACGGCTCGTACAGTATGATGACATTGTTCAATTAGAAAGTCGCCATGATGTTAACAACGACGAAAAGAGTGCAGAAAATTACCGATGGGAAATCGAGAAAATCTTCTCCATTTCCTGACGCGCCTTCATTGCTGGCACGTTCCCCTGTCACCGCATCAAAAAAAGCAACTGACCCTGGCCATGATCGGGCTGGGTATTGATCTCTAGATCCCCAGAGATAACCAACCAGCAAGACTTCGTTATCACCGAGTGTATCTCATGTAAGTGCTGCCTGCCCGATAAAGCCTGTTGTTAAGACATTCGATTTCATATGTTGGTTCGCTCGATTTCCTCAGCTGCGAGAGCATGGTGGCCCTCTGGGCATGGTGGCCCTCTGGGCATGGTGGCCCTCTGGCACCAGCTGACCCGTGCATTTCCTGCTGCATCGCATTCCCCTTATAACCCTAGTGACCGTTGGGAACCTTGTTTCAACCCTAACCCTGGGATAAAATGACTTGGCGCCGAGCTGATATCCTTGGCACCAAGCCCGAGCCCATCCAATCAACAACGCTGTTTGAGCTGAACGCTGTTTGACTAGAATGGCACGTGCACGCCCGCAATTTGTATGGCCCCACATGGCTGTTCAAAGTTGAACAGCGGGTACAGTGGTGTTTAGGAGGCGACTACCCGATCAGGTTGCCCACGATGAAACTAAGGCAGATGTGATCGATCTCACTTCTCTTGCCGTGGACGAAAAAAAGCGGCGAGCAGCTCTTGCCAAACGCAGATGCAATATTGTCTACTGTCTCTCTCGCTTGACTGCATGCGCATTGATCTGTCGGGGCTGCCCCTATGTGCCAAACCGGTTTCATCTTCTCTCCAAGTTAGAGAAACAGGAGCGACCGGTCTACTTCGCTGCCCGCCAAAGGAAGCCTGGGGGAAACTGTTCTAGCACAGGTCGACCCCGTGTCTAGGAGCCAAAGCTGTTGATTACCAGAACCCCCAATTCCGTAGATATTATAAATTAAATCCCCAGTCATTGAGCACTCAAAGGCCCAAAATTCGCCCGTCTTATGACAAAAAAAAACCCTTCTAGAAGCTTTCCATGGGCTCTGTGTCTCACTTGTTGGGTTTAGTTTCAAGCCTCCAAATTCGCCAGGCGGGAATGAGCCAATCAGCGGACGGGAATGCTGAGGAATTCGTCAACACTACGCGTCATCATGAATTCTACAATATAAACTGAATTCTACAATATAAACTGAATTCTACAATATAAACTGAATTCTACAATATAAACTGAATTCTACAATATAAACTGAATTCTACAATATAAACACGCATTAGACGATTTTTGGCCAACTCGACTCCTGTTCAAATTTGTCTCCAAACTCTTTTGCCGACCCACCCAACAAAGGCCAAACACCTTGACTCTGGAAGCGTAAAATTTGACTACAAAGGCAGCATGAAAATCATCATTGTAGGAGGGGGCATCTCGGGCCTAGCAACTTACCTATCTGCGCAAACTCGTCCCCGACTCGCCATCATCCTCGTCTTCACCTCACACGATCCACATTTACGAATCCCACAGACCCCGGGATACCATTGCTTCCGCTTCCCATGATGCAGCAGGCCAAACCGCAATATCCATTGCAGCCCTGTCAACCTCGACCCAAACCGTAGGCGGCGGTCTCGGCGTGTCTCCCAACGGCATGCGCATCCTAAACGACATCTCCCCGTTCCTGCACGCAGCTGTGACGGCGCAAGGATTTCCCTGCGAAAAGTTCATTTTCATGGGCGAGAATGGCTGGACCTTGGGCGTTTCGACGACGGGTGATAAAGGCGGGTACGAAGCCCCGTCTGGGAGGGAAGAATTCTGCGTGTCCTCGCTTAGAGCCGGCTTGTGGGCTTGTTTGAAGAATCACGTCGATGAGACGTACGGGACGGATGTGGTTAGGTATGAAAAGGTTGTCAACGTCGTGCAACAGGCTGCCAGTGGAAAGAAGGCGGTGGTGGTTTTTAAAGACGGACGGGAGGAAGAGGCCGATTTGGTGGTTGGGGCGGACGGCGTCAAGAGTGTAGTGCGTCGAGGACTGTTTGGAGATGGGAACTTTGAGCCAGTTTACACGTAAGTCGACACATATTAACTTGTTGGCACCGCAAACTGACGTCAAAGGTTGATATGCAATTAGAGGCGCATCCGGCATTGGCGGCGTCATCCATGGCCCCCTGCCCGCGCGAGTAGCAGACAACAAAGCCATGGTCTTCACCTTTGGTCGGAAAGGCTTCTTTGGGTACGCAAGCAGCGCCCCGGCATCGGCCAACAGTCTCATGTGGTGGTCGACATTTGACACCGAGTCTGTCCCGTCCAAGACCACGAACCTCGATGCAGCCGAGATCAAGGTCGGCTTGCTGGAACGACATGGTGCATCAGCTGACCCCGTGATCAGAAACATTATTTCCCAGGCCGAGGTGCAGAGCATCTATCCCACTTGGGTGATGCCTGATCTTCCGCACTGGGGCGAGAAGGGAATCGTGCTGATTGGGGACGCCGCACACGCTCTGAGCCCGACTACGGGACAAGGGGCCAGCCAGGCGCTTGAGGATGCTCAGATTTGTGCACTTTTGCTTGCCGAGACGCTGAAGAAGGCTTATTCGGATTCTGGTACAGGGGCCCAGGAAAATGGCTCATTGGAAGGAAATGAAAAGGCGGCCCTTGCACTGACCCTGAAGCTGTTTTACGAGATCCGTCACGGGCGAGTGGCTGCAATCCGGGAGCGAGGCAAAAAGATAGACAGGGGCAAGAAGAACATGAGCGTCGTGGAGGAGTATGTCGTGTACTGTTTCTTGAAGCTCATGATGCTCTTCACGCCGATCGGTGAGTGTGTCTTTCTTAAACTCAGTGACTGCATTAGCTAACATCATTCACTTCTTTAGCCAAGTTTGTTCTGGGCGATGTCAATGCCGAGCTGTATGGCTGGTCGGCCAAGGCAGAGGTCAAGAAGGCGCTGGCGAGTCTTGGTGATAGCCAGGCATGATCGACGATTGTGCCACGTCATATATTCGATTGGGCCTATGTATGTCATGTATTATGTAATTATCCTCTCTGCTCATTGTCTCTTGTGAACAACCAAGATACCACCTTATAGTCCTCATGCCTCTCAGGCGGCCACAAACAGAACACAAAGTCCAACCACCGTCGCGGTTATGCCGGCGACCTCAAATCTGCCCGCACCGCTTCCAGCAGGACCCGTCTGGCTCGCCCCGGCACCGGTGCTGGTCCCGGTAGGACCCCACTCCCGCCGTCCTTGTGATCGCTCGTGGTGACGGGAGAAGCAGGCCCCCCCATGGGCAGGGTCAACCAAGAGACCCTGGACGGTGACGAGGACATTCATCTGCTCGCCAGCGGTGTAGACCTCTTTCTCAACCTCGTCATCCCTACCAGACTCAGGCTTGGCATACTCGCCCTCGCTCCAGTAAAAGCCACACTTGCCACCGGACTTGCCGCCCGTGCAGGTCTTGAGCGCGGCCTCGGTGGACTTCTTAAGAACGGGCAGGACGCCCTCGGCCAGGAACAGAGCGAGCTCGGTGGCATAGGCCAGTGTGCCCATTCAACTCGAAAGCGTCGCTTCAGTCGGCAGCAGCTCGTTTGGCCAGGCCATGGCGCCGTGCTTGTTCGTCCACTCCAGCACGGCCTCGTAGTCTTTGCACTCATGCTGCGACCCCCAGCCCGGCCCAGCCTCTGTCGACCCCTCGAGAGTCGTGTCCGCGTTGCACATTATGCCCTGTCGGATATAGTCGAAGCAGTGCGCCGTGTGATGCGCTACCTCCTTGGTGATGTCGACGCCGCTGTACCCTGCCTGGAGATGGTCGACGAGGTATGACTATCCAGCCCGGCCGTTGTTAGTCCGTTGCGTCCCCGATATCTTGGTAGTGGGAAACTTACAAGGCAGTGCAGCTGGTGAAAAACAGTCATCATATATCCCGGCCCGTCGGTGTGTCGGTCAATCGCCACCGTATAGGGGTCGCCGAGATCCGAGTACTTTTCATGCTCCGGGATTCGTACATAACCCCGCGCAGCAGCGCTCAGTTCGATCCAGTTGTGCAGCGTCAGGATAGTCGTTCGGTTGTCTTTTGTGAACATGTCGTCGTTCATGTATCGTGGCTGCGGGACGAAAGTGACCATCTTGCGGGAGACTGTGGCCAGGACTTGTTAGCAGGAAGCACACATACTCTAGGGATGCCGTCGATTTGCGACTTGCATTCGGGCACCGGCGTGCGGCTTGCTCTGTCTCGGCTAATCTTGCACGAAAACGAGGGCGGCCGAACGAGCAGGGCCACAATGATCAGAGCCATGATGCCCTCGAGTACCAGCCGCCAGTATTGTCTTCGCGGTCGTGGACTGATAATCGCATCGTCGCGCTGAGTGTAGATGCTCGACAGGAATCCCTGCTCCTCTTCATCGTGAGTTTCTTTTCGTTGATGGTTCATCTTTGGGTCATCAACGGGGCCGAGATGCTCCTCAAACCTGGAGATTCAACTTGGTGACGTGGACGACATTGACAAGACGTCGACAAGATCGAGGTCGCGATGATAACACGGCCCAAAAAGTTCTTGCCACGCCACCTGACGACGACAGGTGGTGCGATATTGTCTTGGGGACGTATATCAGGCGGGGTCAATTTAGCCTGAAACGGCCATCGGGAGCAAGCCGCCGAGTATCTGGCGACTGTTGGGGTTGAGCCAGCAAATTGATCGACGGCCATGTTACATTGTCACCTTTGATACTCCAGTAAACTGATTTGCCAGAGGAATGATGACCATAGGGAAGGCCAAGGAGTCTTGGTCATTAACCATCCTCCGCAGATGCAGTGTTTCTTGGTTTCCTTTAGAAATCAAGTACGATTTTATTATGCTAGTTACGGATAAGAAAACAATAACGTTACGAATAATCAAAATTCCCTCTATTACCAAAAACTCCCTTGCTAGCCCCTGCGAGAGAAAATTTGGCTCCGAACATTTAGGCCTCGAAAACCTTGACATCAGCAGCGTATGGGTTGTGTCGAAAAAAAACCACATATTTATATATGCGTCCATCCAAGTTGACAAATTACGAGATAGGACCAAACGAATGGCGTGCCAAGACAAAGAACACAGCCTGGCTGTCTGCGACGAATCTGGGCACACGAAATTTCCTTTTTTGTTTGCAGTCCTAAGCTGGGGTGAGCTGGGTGAGCTGTGGCTGATTTGTCCTAAGCTTTCCTTGAGCTTCCCCTGATTCTTCCCTGAGCTAGCCCAAATTCTTAAAATCGTTTTATGGGTGTTGTCGTCACCGCCTCACACCCACTCGCAAGTTTCTCGGTACCTGTACGCTTGGCTCCTGCCAGCTTGCTTTTATTTGTTGTGTCGTGAGAGACAAAGGGCGGACGGCACTGGTGGACCGTGGCGGCTATCGCACTTAGGTAACCTACTGGTTGGTTGCCAGACATGAAACTTGGCCAAAACCGCTTTCATCAGGCGACCTTGGTGGGACGAGATGCAGTTAAGGTAGCTTCAAGCACGAAGCTCCCACCGCTCCTAATCAGACCGGCAAATCTGAGACTCATTGACGCGACCGACCAACAACCGCACGCCAGACTGAACCAAGGCGAGCCTACACAGACTCGCAAAACGCTGGGGCTAGCCTCCATGGATTCAAGGGTGTCGCGGATGACGCCTCGGCGCGTCGTGGCCCATGATGATCCGCCAGTAAAATACTCGTACCAACCTCCCAGAGAAGGCTACATCAGAATAGCAACTATCTACCCTGGTGCACTTGACGACAGGATTGTCATATCCGTGCAGATGGTGAAACTTGTCGAGCTCAATACCCCGCAATACGAAGCCTTGTCCTTCTTCTGAGGGTCGCCCGACAATACAGACGCCGTTCTTCGTTCAACGTGTCGACGAAAGGGGAAGCCACGCAACAGAACCTGGCTTGCGCCCTGCGACACCTTCGACTCGTTGATCAACCGCATACTATGTGGACTGACGCCATCTGTATTGATCAATGAAACGAAGTTGAGAAAGGCATACGCGGCAAACTTTTCGAGATGGATCGAAGCTTCGAGCCACGCCGCCCATTACAACCACAACATCGCTACCCGCGGCAACGGGCAAGGCAAGGACTATCAGTTGGTTTTCCAGGAACCTCAAACGGGCCTGTGGTGCAGTGGTAGCACGCTGTGGTCTCCTGAATATCCGTTGCGCAAATAAGGTACCTAAGATTCTTCCCTTCTCCCACAGAGACGTCGAGTTCAAGCAGGCCGCATGGTTGTTCGTCAATAGATCCGGAGCATCTCGGTTGGTTTCTCCAGAACGTGTTGGCAGAGTTCGAGATCCTTGAACTTGTTGTTCATGAGGCCGTCAATATACGCCGGCAACACCATGCGGCGCCACGGGAAGGAAGCAGACCGTCGCACGATGACAGGAAATGGGAAGCAGGAAGAGATGGCAATCTCGTCGCCGGTTCGGACTCGCCGGCCGGTCACGCCAACCCGGCCCATGACGGAGAAGTACGCCTTGCCTGGCAGGGTCCGACACGCGGCGTCAAGATCCCTCAAGCTTCGCCCATAACTTCCAGAGCCGACATGCATATCCATCATGTTTCCTGTACCCAAGGCTTCCGGGAGCATGTCCAGGGCATACATCGTCTCCGAACGGAACCAGACAAACTCATTTTGGACCCTGTTGCCCGCCAAGAGTATGTGGGAAAAGGTAGCTTCCAGCATACGCTGCTTGGCGCGCCGGTCTCGCAAGGTGTCGATGTCGTACCAGTCTCGCTTCCCCGCGGCAATGGCGCCACTAAGTCCGTGACGAACAAGCTCTCTGGCTTCACCAACTGCGGTCGCTAGGTTGTCGCTCAAACGGTGGAGAATCGTACAAGTCCCGATGATTTGCCCTGGAATGTACATGATGGTCCCAGCCGCACGGATGAACGGAAGACTCAAGTCCTTGGGGACGCGGAGCTCGCGGGCCAGTGTCGCATGGGGCCCGTAGTGTTCGGGGTCCGTGAGCCTCAAGTGCTGCCGGGAAGGTCCGATAAGATCCGGTCCCCACGACGGAGTCTGATCCCCAAGAACGCCGCGCTCATCGACCAGCTCACCGTGAAAGGGGAAGTGCTTGATCGCATGGGCGAGCCCGTGCTGAGCGACTAGGTGGACGGTGGTCTCATGGACCACCTGTTTGCTTGGCTTGCTGTAGTCAGCGGGGAATGTCTCGGCCAACTCTGGCATAAAGCTGTAAATGCCGTAGATGCGGTCGTGTTGATGCTGGCACTGTCGATTGGCCGTCATTGCTAGGAGGCGAAATGGGGAGGCGGTGGAAACGCGGAAGGCAGAAGTGGCATCAGGTGTCACCAGCTCGGGCGTCGTCTTCAGGCTTATCTCGTCGAGCCAGCGGACAAGTGGCCCAAACGTCTTGGACGTCATCGCACGGGTTAGATGAACGTCGGAAAGGGGGCCCTGCTGCTCCGCCACCAAGCCGAGTTCGTTGAGGCAGCGCGTGAGCGGACTGAACTGGCTGGTATACCCTCTCTCTCTCACGTTCTTGAACCGCCCTCGAAGTTCAAGATACAAACTCTCTACGGCTCTGGCACGCCAAGCTAGCGTCTTGAAGCTTGCTTCGTACTTCCCGGAAACAAGTATCGGGCTCCTTCTCGCAACCCAGAACTCCTGAAACGTCCACATCCGAGACCAGTACGGACGCGTGAGAATGTCGACAAGGCCAAAATACAGCCGAAAGAAGCGCCTCTCGTGCTCTTGAACACCGTGACTGTTGGCCCCGGCTATTGCGGCGAACCACGTCATGGTGAGGTCGCTCCAGCCCCGAACAGCATGGTGATTCACCCATTTGAAGGCGGTTATCATGTCCATCGTCGGCTCGCCAAGCCAGACCACGACGTCCCTAGCACAGCCGTATATCGTCCCCATTAGAGGGATCTGGCTTTGCTTCTCCGACACGTCCTCCTGGTTGATGCACACGGCGTCGACCCAGAGGTTCCGGGGCTCGCGGGTGCGCAAGCGGCGGAGCGCGGCTACGAGGTTGCGGGTTACCGGGATGGTATGGCCGTTGATGGTGATGGCATCGCGCTCTGTTGAGTCGCCCCAGACGTAGGAGAGGGCTTCGTAGGAGGGAGGGGATGGTGAGCTGTTTAGAAGGGATACGACAGTGAGTGTGCAGTGGATTGGGGCCCATCGGTCGGCTTTGGGTTCTGGGGAGAGGAGTTGTAGGATGCGGATTTCTTTTGTGGAGGGGTCGAGGGGGGTGTATGGTGATGCTGTTGGCGTTGGCGTCGGTGTCGCCATTCTGACTGCTTGTGTGGATGGAATAAGTGAACAGTTACGCGGGTGTCATTGTCGGTGTTGTAGGAGGAAGCAAAAAGAGCCATGGGATTTTCCTTTTTTTTTTTTTTATTGGTTATCATCTTGTAATGACGCAGGGGTTCATGTCTTCCAAATTTAGTAATGGGGGTGGTTGTTGGTTCTGGTCGCGTTTGGTTATCTTGGAGAAGTGCCGAGATCGTGCTGTCTGATTGGTCCAACCGCTCATGTCAGCCCCTGAAACCAACGGACCGCCCGGAGAATGGCCGCGCATCCAGGTTTGTTTATGTTCTCCATTTACACACGTGCAGTTGAATCAATTACTTGTAGAAAGGTACAATTCAGTGACCCTTCAACTCCCTCCTTTCCTCCTCGCACGCCCACCCTCTGCCCCAGCCCCTAACCGCCGAAACCAACCCCACCGGAGGAGGTCCTTGAGTTCGTCCACGTTGGCGGGGGCCTGGGGCGAAATGAGGGCACCGATGTGCTCGGCGTCTTGTTGCCAGGTGTAGGAGACGAGGAGGACGGTGGGTAGGTCGGCGGGGTCGAGGATATTGTGGGATGAGTATACTACGGTGCGGATGTGCAGGTCTGAGTAAGTAGTTACTTGAAGCCCAGGGCTAACGACTGGACTGGATCGGACGAGAACAAAGTCCTTGATGGGGTGTGCACCTCCGACCTCTGACAGAGACGATTCCATCGTCATGCTGTGTTCTACAAGGTGGAAATTCTCGTCTACGTGTTGACGGTTGGTGAAGGTAGGTGCCCGGTGGGATCGCGGCATTGGTGCACCGTTCCGGAACTGCAGTCCTCCACTAAGTCGGTTGGTTGAGCTAATCGTTGGTCTGTCTGTGAACAAGTTAGATGGATTATCAGATCCCCCTAGAGCACTCTGTCCTTCACTGCTGGCCAGAGCTGTTTCCACACCATTGCTGGTAGGCCATCTACCCCGGCGCCTTCCATGGTTTGGTAGACATGACCTTTGCTTCCACCTCTTCCATCGTCAGGTCTGGCATTGGCACTGGTATCCGCAGAGGTAGTTGTCCCTCGTCTTCGATTCTTGCTGGCAGAGGTGGGAAGAACGTAGCTAAGAGCTCCTGTGCTTGAGCTGCTTTGTTCTCTGTAACAGTGCCGTCATTTCGTGTCAGCGGGGGTATTTTGTCGCCCATTACGCTGCTGCCAGTTTGCAGATATTTCGTTGCTTGCCAGATGTTAGCATCGTCGGCTAGAAAGTCGTTCCAAAGCGAGCTCTTCTGATTGGGGATTGCATCGTGATACTCTTTTGCGGCAGTCTTTGCTCGCTGTTCCAGATCTGGTACTGTTTGGCCCTTCCTACGTCGAGCTCTAGCCTGGTTTCTCCGGAACGTGTATATTTGACGGAGCCGTGTCAGGTCTGCCGTCCACCACCTCTTGGTGTACGGTGAAGGCTTGGCTTTTAGCGTTAGGCTAAAGACTGCCTCGTTCACCACTGTCATTAGTTGGTCTGTCTGCTGCTGAACGCTGCCGCCCCACGGGACATGTTCAAGGTTGGATGCCACCCTGGTTCTGATGTCCTCCCACGGGGCATTTTTGAAGAGGAACCTCGTCTCCACTGGTCGATCTTCTACTGCGATGTCGAATGCCGTCTCGATCACTCGGTGGTCTGAACCATGGTCACAAGGATGGATCGAGCAACTGAGTAGCTGGTCTGCAAGTTCTGCCGAGGCTAGCACCAGGTCGACCGTACTTTCTACATTACCTGACTGCCACGTCTTCGTTCCTCTTGAGAGGAGGCTGCAGATGGAATGCTCTTCCATAAGGTTGATGATAAGATCTCCTTCCCCTTGTCTTAATGGCGAAACATCTTCCCCACCGCAGAGCTGGTCGTGGCGGTTAAAATCCCCTGCTAGGATGATGTCCGTTCTAGTGCCTCCTCCATTTCGAAACCTCCTAATTATCTGGTCGAGTTCTCTCACCGTTGCTTCTAATGCTTCATTACCACCCTCCACGTAGACTGAGACTACCAATACTGAAGGACCCGTGCGGTCCTTTGCACAACACGCATTCCACCATCGCGCTTTGACATGTCTTGTGGTGGTGCCCCTGTGCTGCACAACTGCCGCATGTCTGCGGGTTCTTACAGGCGAAGGCCTTATGGCCTATCTCCTGACAGTTGTAGCACTGGGTTGGGCCATCTCGGGGAGTAAACACGGATGTATAAGCAGATTCTCCCGCTAGGTGGAAGTAATGGCTGTCTAAGAGCCGTCTGGCATCGCTGCCCTTCGTGATATACACGACCATCGAACCATATGCTTTGCCTACGCCCTTTCTGCTAAGCCAGGCAATCTTTGCGATATTGACTTCGTTCTCTGCTCCTACCGCTTCTGTTGCTCCCGGGAGGATATTCCCGTCCGCATCGAGGACTGCAGTTCGGTTGGCGTTGTCAACTCTGATCGGGTACAGTTGGTCTCTGAGTACCCGCACTCCAGGGACCGGAACCTTTTGTGCTGCGTCCTTGACAATTTGCACCTCATTTTCGTCTCTGCAGATTATTTTAACTCGATCCGGGTTCCGAGCTTCCCTCACTACTGCTGCACAGCACCAGTTTCCCTGATTCTCACAAGTTTGGATTTCTGTCTCTTTTGCCTTCCTGATCTCTGCTACCTGGACCTTTCCTTTTTCCCTTTCCTCCACTCTGGATGTATCGACAGTATAGAACAAGGTGTCGGTAACGATTGTAGGTATTGTATTCGACAGAGAAAGATTGTGTAACCCGCTAGGTTGGCTCGCCGGTGGCGTCCGGGCAACATCGGCATACGACGCCCTGGCGCTCGTTTCGGCTGAAGTAGAAACGGTCGGGTTGCGAGCGAGGCCCTCCATCTGGTCTCGGACATGTCGTAATTCCTCCGACAGCTGGGCCTTGGTGTCTGCCAGCGCGTTTTCTACCTGGCGGAGCTGACGGTTCAGTTCTTCAATCGTGTTTTGCTGTCTGGTCACCACTGGGCAAAGTTCGCGGATCGTATTTCCTTGCCCTTTAACTATATCGCGCATCTCGTCTCATTGTTCATTGATCGCCTCCAGGAGCTTCGGAAGTGTCGACTTTCCTGTCTCTGCCACGTTGTTCGTTCCATTCCCGCCTCCCAAAGCACGTCTTGTTTTTAATGTCGTGGGCCGCATGGTGTCGCTGCTATTTGTTGATATAATTGTCGCGTTTTCGAGTGATTGCATGGCTTCGCGTACTTTCGCGCTCGGTTTCGCGTTGCGCGTTGGCCGTCGGGGTGGCGTTAGCTGGTCGGACGTGTTGACCGTGATTTCGCCCTACGTCGCCGCCATATTCCGGCTGGGGAGTATGCAGAATGAGTCATGGGAATCCGTGTTTACTTATTACGTGATCACTCCTGGACCCGCTAACGTGTTCTCATCTCCACTATGACGGCGCTGAGGAGCCAATAATTTCGAATCGATGAAACGCCGACCAACCCACTAGTATTAGCATAGTTAAGGAGCGAACAGGAAGGCTATTAAGGTCAACCAATAGCTCGTTGCCGGCGGCGAGCCTCCTGAAGGATAGGTAACCAGTGATTCATAGAGACGTACTATTCACCCAGAACTGCAAGGTGTAAAATGCTCCGGCCGGCCCTAACTGCTCCAGGAATGTGTTACTTACTGGTCCTTCTGTGTCAGTCTGAGATGACAACCAACTACGGAGTGGTCATGGTTGTGAAAACATGGGGAGCGGGAAGGAAAAGGTGTGTGAGACGTTACGAGAGGCTGGGACAGGCTGGATGGAGTATCCGATAAGGCCCGCAACAAAAGATCGGCCACCGCCACCCACTCCTTTTACGCCTTCAGCTGCAGGAGGGCCCCTCATAAACATATCCATCAATAATATTTTCAACTGGCCCTGCAGGGGGGGTGGCGTGCCGAGTGTTCCCGCACAAGGTACCCTTCCCTGTTTCTGACACGGCTGATGTTCGTGAGACAGGATAGCTTTGAGTGGACCTCAGCATATGACTCCACACACCTGTTGATGCAACTCCTGGCTTCAAACTGCGTGTCGGGATGCTTCAGGTGTCAACTGCGGTCTTGCCTTCACGCTCATGTACTGGTGTATTGCATCTACCAGTCTCTTGAACCTTCTTTACGCGAACATCGACACCAGCACGCGTGTCCGAAAGAGCGCATCATGTTCTCCCTTGTCAATCAAGCAACCAACAGAAACACACCTTCCCATCCCTGCTGAGAAGCAATAGATGCTGAAGATGGTATATATAGAGGCTGTTCCCGTACTGCCTTTGTGCTTTCTTCAGATAACATCGACTTCTTCCCAGGCCTACCGCTGGTATTATCGACTTCACTATTCCTAGGTGGCCAACAGACTCCCTACTGCATGTAAGTCTATCCTCGTCCCTTAGTACAACTAATACCTAACAGAACCTAGGTGCAATCACTCAATATGTCTCTATTTCCGGACAATGGACCATTGCGTGCCCAGTTCAACAGGGTAGTTTGGGACATAGCAGATGATGATGAACACGACATTGAGTGGAAGACGGCTGGTTTCTGGCAGGTCCTTCTGCAATCCGTTTTCCGTCTCGATCAGAACTACTGCGTCACAGCTGAAGCAGGGCCAGCCGTCACAGCCTCATTCAGGAGGGTTGATATTGTCGTTTATCAATGCCTTACCGGTAACTTTCTTCTTCCCGTCCTCGTGGTCGAGGTGAAGAAACCGAGCGGGAATATTGTGGAGGCTGAATACCAAGTCCTGGATGCTTCGACAACATTGATCAATCGGTATATACTTGACCGTATGTATAGTATATCAGCATTCGGCGCGCGTTTCCGTGGATTCACTCAGGGATTCGCTGGGGACCCACGGGACCTTGCGACGCTTCACTTATACGACACAAGCGCATCCCGAATCGGTTCAAGGGATGACTATCTCGATGTCAACACCCCCGATGGTGGCAGTATGTTACGGGGCTTCATCAGAATGGTCAAGCAACACCCACCTGCTTTGCGACCTGTGAGACCCGGTGTTCGGGTCCCATGGGTCACGGACTGACCCAGGCTACCCAGTGGTTGGGTCTTATGGGTTACTTCTCATAGGCTGTAGTATTTGAGACTTTTCGCTTTATTAACTTAGAATCCGGGGGAGTCGACAACACGCGAATCAATGCCTCACACGGTCTCGAGGACAGAAATTACAACAGGACCAGCGGAGCATTAAAGACATCAAAAGCTTCTGCTTGTTCTAAACTTAGTCTCAAGCAGTTCACAAAGCTAGACCAATACCTTAGGAATGGAGTTCGGTTCTTATATTCACATCTCAAGGCTCGGCATCGAGCCCCAGTCTATGTTGCCCGGCATCCAAAGCGGCAGAGCAGACAGATCTCCAATCCCGCTCGTATCAACCCCATTGATTAAGTAAGGCATCATCTCGTCCGAGCCTGGCAAAGCCGTCATTCCCTCCACCTCGCCGGTACTACTCCCTGCAGTCGTCGCGTGCTGCGTCCTCCGAATGCGAATCTCCTGCAGCTTCGCAACGGCCGGTACCACAGTATGGCCGGGCTCGCGCTGCCCCCACGCCTTGAGGGTCAAGTTGCCCAGCGCCGCGAACAGCGGGCTCTTGTCAGCATCATTGATCAGTTCCGGATGGTTCCGATAGGCCTGATCCACACTCGTCCAGGCCTGGCCCGCCCGCTCCTCCTCGACGGCTGTCCGGTAGAACAGGCAGTTGAGGACATGGATCATGGCCGGGAATGGGAACGAGTTACCCACGTGCCACAGGTACTGCCGAAGGCACGGCGTGAAATACGTGCGGTTGTCGTACTCGAGTATCTGCAGCGCCAGGTCGAACAGTGCGCTGCCGTCCTCGGTGGAGATGTCGCGGAAGTTGCGGCCCCCTTGCTTCGCCTGAAGGACGGAGAAGCGCATCTGGCATACGGCGGAGCGACCGAGGAACATGGACATGAGATGCAGTGGGATGGAATCGTCACACCGCCGCAGCATGTTCTCGAGCTTGGCCTCGAAGGCCCCGATGATCTGCTCCTTCTGAGCGACGACCGCCATCGCGCCGCCGCCAGGCGTGCTGCTGTTCGGCTTGCGGCCTACGTTGCGCAGCTGCCGCATGCAGTCGCCAACCTCGCAGCGCACGTGGCAGAATAACATCTCGGTAGGGCCCTCGTACTCGAAGGGCAGGTTGCGCATGAAGGGAGAGAGATCGCTATCGTTAACGTTGAGCGGCCGCCGCGTGTCACCCCACTCGCTGAAGCCGACTCCGTCGCCAGTCGTGCCGGATATCTGGGCGGAGCGGCTGTCGAGGATGATGATCTGGCGCCACAACCGCCGCCTGATCTCGGCCTCGAAGGGAGACAACCTGCTGAGGCTGTGCTCGCGATGGAGACCCATCATCTGCGCGAGACGGCTGGCCACGCCCGTCAGTAGCCAGAGGGCCTGTTCATTGATGGTTTGCCGGACAGCGAGCTATTATACCGGTCAGTAATGCGGGTTTGCACACCACGATGATAGGATGATAGTACAAGATAGAGCGTCAAGGACTGCAGGACGACGATGTCGGTGGACTTCAAAAACTGAGCATTCGCGAGCGCCTGCTGTGTCGCCTCAGAGTACCTCGCCAGCAGGATCGATCTGGACTCGCCGATCTGCTCAACACATTCCTGATCCGACAAGGTTGTCACGGCGCAGAGGCTGATGGACAAGACAAAGGCTTCGGTGCTAGCATCGAGCCTCGTGTAGTCGGAGACAGCGGCAGAGATAGTCTGCTGGGCAGAAGGGGCGTGAAGAAGTTTGACGAGAGGGTTGAAGTTTTCAAGAAATATCTGCCACAGTCGCAACATCTGCGGGACAGAGGGAAGTAAGTCGGCGACGAGGGCATGAGGCGATGGCCTGCCCAGCAGGAGGGAGTCAGGCGTAGCAGTGAGACCGTCCACGCCGACGCCGTACTCGCTGGGTTCGCTTGGGCCCACAGACAGGTCATCTGCAAACTGCCGGCAAGTATGGTGTTAGTGCTTCTTCCTCCCAGGGATGCTCCTATGCCTCCTTACCTCGCCGCCCAGACGGCTCCAGATGAGACTGTACCGCACGGCCAGACATTAGTCAATGAAATTGCAATTGGATCTGAAAGCAAGTCTCACTTTTGTACGAATCGCGGATGGCCTCCCTGCATGATGACATGGCCATCATCAGTCTCGGAGCCGGGCTCATCCTCGTCAAGCATATTCATCCCTTCGCCCTCCTCGCCGGCGGGCGCATCCAGCGGAATGCCATTCGCCACGAGCAGCTGCTCGTATCGCTTCAAGCGCAGCATCTGTGGTCGAGCCGAGCGACATTCTGCTGCGCGCGATGTCTTGACACACGTGGTGCAAGGCCGCTTTCCATCGCACTTGACCTTTCTGTTGTAGCAAGCTGTGCATGAGTGGCCGCGGGTCAGTTTGGTCTGACTCTGCGATGCGCGTCGCTCGCGGGAATCCATTCTGAATTATATGGAATTGTAAAAGGCGCAAATTCTTCATGTGATGAACTGGATCACGAGCATGGAATGGGCATTGGACGGCGACAATCAAATCGACAGAGACGCCGGATGCGCATGTTTCGGTTCGGGTCTGGGCCGTGTCTGTCTGCCTGCCTGGTACTACCTTAGGTACTTGGGTACCTACTTCTTGAGAGCAGCTTCGGCAACAGGTTTTTCCGAGTCATACTCCAGAGCCGTACCCGGACGGGACCCTCCCTCCTCGGGCTTCATGACTCCATATACGTACAGTAATTACATCAAACATACTTTTCTTTTCATTGACCATTTTGCCCCCTGTCTTTCTTTCATTCCAGGTTCTCCCGCTCTCCAGTGTTTGCTCGCTCTGGTGCTGATGGCACAGTCACCCACGTCAAATCCGACAGATTCTCATTGGCTTGTAATTAACTCCCGAGTCCCGCCCGTCTCGCAGGATTCGGGCCCGACCCCATCTCAAAATTCAAAAGATAATCGCTTGCCCTCGGGACGTGTGCCATTCCAAAGCGCGACCCACCCCGATTACCCGACAGCCCGCGCGACGCGGATCCATCACCGAGCTGAATAACTGTTCATAGTTGCAGCTGCGGCTCAGTGACATGAGTCCTAAAATCAACTGGTATGCATGCATGACTCGGAGGCCGATCCGACGACGACCCTTCAACAGGGCAGGGCGAATCGGTAGTATCGACGGTTCCTGCTCGTACATTGGCTCTGGCATGAGATCAATCTGGCCCGACGCATCGGCTGGAGACATGACCACATTTTTTTTAGAAAGGAGTAGAAATGCACACAAACTTACCACTAATGTACCTGAATTGTCTACCATGTTTGCTCTCAAGCGTCCTCCACTCTCCTCCGTGACATTGACAGTAAAGGGAATTTGCTGCCAATTCCACAGGCTACCCTCATTCCGCATCACCACCAAAAAGATGGCGTCCTTCACAGCCAACAACGACCATCGCCATGCAATCATCCCCTTCGACGCCGCCCAAGATGCCCAAGCCGGCGGGAGCAAGGTCATAGAGGCCTTGGTATCCAACGTGCCGGGCCTCAAGCTCTTCACACGTACGTCACCGCGCTTCGAGGCTCTCCGCGCCGTGTACAACACCCTCATCACCTCGCAGCCGCTGGTCGTCTGCCGCCCAACCACCGTCGAGCAAGTCCAGGGCATCGTCAAGACCGTCGCCAGGTCCGGCACCCAGATCGCCGTGCGCTGCGGCGGCCACGACGTCTGGGGCCGCGGCTGCGTCGCCGACTCGGTTACCATCGACATGCGGGAGCTCGACAGCCAGAAACTGGCCGAGGACAAGACCTCCATCACGGTGGGAGGCGGCGTCACGAGCGACAACTTCGTCGCCTTCCTGGACACCCACGGTCTGTGCACGGCGCAGGGCACCGCCAGTACCGTGGGCTGGACCGGCTGGGCCCTCTGGGGTGGCTACGGCCCGTTCAACGACTACGTTGGCTTGGGTGTCGACAACATCCTCGCTGCCAAGGTCGTCACGGCCGACGGCAGTCTTGTCCAGGCCGACGACGAGCTGCTCTGGGGTATCCGCGGGGCCGGGGGCAACCTTGGCGTCATTGTCGAGACACAAGTCAAGGTCTACTCCATGCCTAAGATTCTGGCTGGTTTCATCGGCTATGCGTGGGAAGATGCCGAGAAGGTTCTCCTGGGGCTGCAACAGCTTCTGGATCAGGGAGCCCCCGATGCGCTGTGCGTGCAGATGGGCTTTATGAAGAGCGAATGGGGCCTCGGCGCGACGCTGATCTTCATCTGGCCTGATTCGGAGAACCTGGCTGAGGGCAGGAAGTGGATGGACAAGGTTACCAGCCTGGGCACTGTTGTTGTTAACACCACGTCAGAAAGTAAGCAAAAATTGGATTGCCATCAGATCTTTCTTCATGTATTTCATGCTGACCTCTCTCTTTTTTCCTCCCAGCCACCTTCCAGCAATTTCGAAGCAGACTTCCCGACTACGACCCAGCAAACGTCTACACCCGCAGCGCCTCCTTCCCCAAGTTCACATCTGCTACTGTCCGGCAGATACTCAAGCAGATCGAGGCTATCCCTGATGAGACCAAGCAGTACGTCGCCGTCGCCCACATTGGGCACGGCAAGGGTACGCGGCCCAACCCGGCCTCGTGCTTCGGTACCAGGCAGCCCCACGTGCTGCTGCACATCAACGCGTGCGAGGACGAGCCGGCCGAGATGGAGGGCGGCGCGGTCCCCTGGGTCGACACCCTCGTATCGAACCTTCGAGCTACAGGGGAGCTGATGAAGCCGGCTTATGTCAGCTTTATGGGGGAGGACGAGAGCACCCACGAGAGCTTTGGGGATAACTGGGGCCGGCTTAAGCAGCTGAAGAAGAGGGTTGATGGAAAAGATGTTTTTGGGACGGCGCAGCCGAGACTGCCTGTTGCCTAAGGTAGATAGGGAGAGAGTGGAAGTCACTTTGGCTAGGGTACTTGGAAGAAATTGTTTTGAACAAAATATTATAGAGAGATGGCTTTGGACACGATGAATAGTTGTCTCAAACAATCTCAGGAAAGCCAGCGCTTTTGGTTAATTACTTAAGCTCCCTCCTAACTCGCTTTTGTGGCAGTGTTTATTCACGTCGCTAGGCGCGACCACATACCTTCTGGGTGGGAAACGTGAGTAGTGTGGGCTTTGAGATATTACCTGAGCTTTGTGGGAGATGCAAGGAATACACCGAAATCCTCATGGCAAACAGGGCAAAAGTGTTTTTATTATTGTGTTTTGGGGATACTCCGAAGAGGAGTCCCCCTTGTTTATACTTACCTATTTATAACTATGCATTTGCCTGAAGAAAGGAGCCAGTATCATTCTACAATCCCCAACAAAAGAACAAAAGTAGACAAGGTATTAAAAATGGTGATGATGATCTATCTTTTTGGCAAACCAGCTGGCCAACCCAGAAACCCAATACAAGCAATATGAAGATTTCTCTTCTCTCGACACGCTCTTGACCCGATCTTCGGTCCCAACAAAACAGCAACCATACACACACGGAGAAAAAAGGTGATGTACACACAACACATCCATTCCCAGTCTCTAGTAGCCCGAGATGATCCCCTGAAGATAGCTCCTTTCAGTGCATAATCTCCTTGCCCTTGATATTGTGATGTTCCATCCCCAACGCAGGCAGAACCTGCAACGCGCCAACCGCCGCCGCTACTTTGAGCGCATTGACGATCGCGTCATTGTAGACCAGCAGGACCTCGGCCAGTTTGGCGGGGTCGGGCACGACGCGCGTGAGTTGCGTCGCTCCCGCCCGGATGATGGCCTCGACGTCGATGCCCGAGATGGAGGGCAAGTCGCTGCCCAGCTTGTTAACGAAGAGGGACTGGGCAATACTGGAAAAGATAGCGCCGCCGAGCGAGTTGGAGAAGAACATGATGGCCACGCCGATCGAGACGTCCGCCTGACTCAGAACGACCTGGGCCGCCAGCCCGGGCTGTTGCATACCGCAGCCGAGACCAAGACCAAACATAGCCTGGTAGCCGATCCAGGCACTGCTGCCGGTGTCGATCTTGAAAGTCGTCGTAAGCCCTGCTCCGACTGACATCAACACAGTCGAAACAAACATCCATGGCACGTAGTAACCGGTATTAGTGATGATAGCGCCCGAGATGATCGCGCCGAGGACGAGGCCAAGAACCATGGGGATGGTGTCGATGCCCGACTGCACGGCCGTGGTGCCCTTGACCGCCTGGAACCAGATCGGGAGCAGATAGAGCATCGACACGAGGCCGCCACCGATAAACATGGCGTACAGGCTACCGCAGGCGATGCTCCTCTGCTTCATGATGCGCGGCGGGATCGTCGCGTCTTCTTGTCTCCAGATCTGGATCCCGATAAATGCGATAATAAGCACGCCCGCGACGCAGAACAGCGCGATAACCCTTGACGAGTTCCACGCATACGTGGTCCCGCCCCACTGCAGGGCGAGCAGGAATGACACCACACCCGGCAGGAACACGATAGTGCCGAGGGGATCTAACCGGATGAGCTGCCTTGACAAAGGTTCCTGGAGTTTTTCGTGCTTGACGTGTAGGAACAGCACGAGAATGGCAACGACGACGGCTCCAATCGGAAGGTTGATGTAGAAACACCAGCGCCAGGTTACTTTGTCTGTGAAGGCGCCGCCGAGCAGGGGACCGATGATGGAACTGATGCCAAACATGGAGCCCATCATACCGACGTACATCGGCCTCTTCTGCAGGGGTAGGATGTGCGTCAGGATCACGGTCGAGCCCGAGAATATCCCTGCTGAGCCTGTCCCTGCGAGCGCGCGGCCGACGATGAAACCCACCGACGTGGGCGCCGCGCCGCAGACCGTCGAGCCGATTTCGAATACCAGAATGGCGGCGAGGTAGCAGAGTTTAGTTGAGTAGAAGGAGAAAACGCGGCCCCAGATGAGCTGGGTGCCGCAGCTCGTGATGAGGTAGGCGCTGGCGTACCAGGTGATGTCCTCGAGCGAGTGGAAATCGGAGCTGATGCGCGGTACGGCTGTTGCGATGATTGTTCGGTCCAGGGCAACGAGAAACGTGGCTGCCATGATGGCGGCCATGACGAGGGCCAGCGACGCGCCTGTCAAGTATTGCGACTCATCAACTTGGTCTGCAGGCTCCGTTTCTTGGGCTTGCTCCTCTTGCTTTCCGGGGTCGAGGTCTTCGCCGCTCTTCTTGCGGAGGGAGTTTGTCGCGGTATCGTTTGGCTGGACATGTTGTTCCTTCTCCCCTCCCAGACTTGCTGGGGGGTCAGACGACGCGGTGTCGGTGGCCGGGGCTTTCTTTTTGGACCCGAACATGGTGAAATGGCTTTGAGTCAATGCGAGTTATTGTGTTCTGGTTGTTTGCAAATCGGTAGGTGGGTGGGATGCTGTGAGCAAGTCGATGTGGGTCTGTTTGTCTTATTCCGTGAGTGAACAGCTCGAGATTGAAGGAGAGGCAAGATAGCAAACTTACATATTTCTCGACTTTTCCAGCAGCTTCAAAGAATTTTACTTACCCTGGAAAAAGCTTCATAAGAGGGAAGAAGACAAACAGTAATTTGAATGGCGATGAAATTGTCGTATGGTGGCTGGTTCCACTGAAGTTCAAATCGGTCTCGGCTCCGGACCCGACCCAACCAACACCGAACTGCTCCACCGAAGTGCCCCTTATTAAACCGGCGCTGGAACCTTCCGGCACGGGCGCGGTCCCGTCGCAATCAACGAAGACTATCGGAGCCCGAAACACTCAATGCTTAAGTACAGTAAAGGAATCACAGGCCATATGACGACATTATCGTCCCGAACGTCAAGGTCTTGTTATGAATCCCAAATTAAGCGTAGTCTGATGATATGTCACCCAACTTCATCACCCAACTTCAAGTTCAAGTTGAAGTCTGTTCGGGGTTAGGGTTCAATTGAGCCCTGCTGCAAGCATGATCTGATCGGCGCTTTATAAGCTTACATCTAATCGGGCCAATTAAACCCGCCCTCGGCTTCGCTTCCGTTCAGCCCCACCAAGCCTCGGACATGGACCCGAGCCCCAACGGCGACCCGGAGATATCGTCGGGATACAGGCCGGGTGTGTGTGTGTGTGGGTCGGGCCGGCTTCTGTACCAGGCAGGCACACTAGGTAATACCGTGCATGATCCTGCTAGTACCCGTTTAATGTCAGCCACTCTTTATTCCGTATTGCAGATTGAATTCCCCGACCCCGGCCAAGGCGCGGGATTACCCTCGACACGACGATCATACGACCTGTCAACTTACTTGGCCGCCTTATCCCGCGGGGTAGTAGCGAGATTTATCGGGTCTAGATTTCTGACTCTATAAACTTGGCAGTTTAAACCATTTGATCATGCATGTCCATGACATGATTGAACCATGATTGCGGCAGCTCCAGGATCCCATTTCCGATAATTTGCCCAGTGTCCTCAAAGGTACCCCCGACTTACGCTATACGGATGCGGCAGGTGGCGTGCATCCCCGAAAGATAGGAGCAAGCTTGACTCCACTCCGCTCATCAGCCCGTCTTCGTCGGGCTCCGGCTCCTAGTTTCCGCATTAGCCCACTCTCCCCAACGATGGGGTGATGTATCTCTCTTGATCGGGGCCGTTGAGATGGGGGTGGGACGGGATGGGATTGCCTGTTGCCCCCTTGAAGGACCACAACGTCGCAGTCGGTCGGGCTGCCCGATCGGCGTCTCACCCTATTCTACGTGTCAGTCAGGTCACTGGCGCTAACTAAGGCAAACCACTCTACCTTTGACAAGCTCTTGCACGTGCGTGAGGAGGCGGGCCATACCACTCTCTGTCTGTCCACCATGCTCATCACCACTCGTGTTCAGGGCCACGCACGGCCAGTCGCGTCAGAGTCTGCTGTCGGTGTGTCTCTTCACTCTCGAGACCTCCGTGTGATGTGGTGTTTTTGCTAGGCATGGCCGTAGACCGTAGATACTCGTAACAAGGGAGATTTTGTAGGTTGTTATAGTCCTATCTGTGTAATTAAACGAACCCGCAGTTTCATGGGTAATGGGAGTGGAGCGGGATGCCTTCCTTCTTATGTCTTTCCCGCCCTGAATGTTCGTGCTGTAGCCGATTGCCCTTATGGTGCTTGATTCCATGCCAGAGGTCCTCGAAGTCCTGCATTTTTATATCCCGCACTCGCCAGCTGCTCTACTATGCTTAGTTTGGTCGGTCCAGAGAGGCTACTCCAATTGGAAGATGGAG
This sequence comes from Apodospora peruviana, assembly GCA_033439685.1. Taxonomy (NCBI): domain Eukaryota; kingdom Fungi; phylum Ascomycota; class Sordariomycetes; order Sordariales; family Lasiosphaeriaceae; genus Apodospora; species Apodospora peruviana. The sequence continues at coordinate 4,441,028 of JAUEDM010000005.1, read as the reverse complement.
ATGGGCATCACACGTCGGGGTGGATGGCTAGGCGGGCGGTCTGTCTTGACCCGGGCGTCGCTTGACTCGCTTATTAGGAGTTTCGACGCCGCGTCATCGCGGGCATGGACGGGTAAGTGAATATCATGGATCCTCTGGCCGTACCTTGAACGAATCTTTCATCATGACGTCCGAAGTTCATGAGTGGGCATCAACTCTGCCACTGTCCCTCCTCTGTCGATAGCGCGAGGAATGATCTAAGACGAATTCGGTTCCAAGACCGATGTTCACTTCCATACATGTACTTGAAGGTTAAGGAGTGCAGTCGTCATCATTACAACGTCATGTATAGCACCCACTTTATGGGTAGGTAGCAAATAGATTACTTTCTGTGGGTTACCTTGCCAAGTTACCCAAGAGTGCATGTCTCAAGGCATGGGACTCTGCATTGTGACTCCGGGCGGCAGCATCCTCCCTGCTATTTGGGTCTTGGTATCGTCACCCGTAAAGCCAATGACTCGGAGAGGTGAGTTTAAAGTTTTTATATTAAACATTGACAGCGAGTCTGCGTTGTGACTCTGCATCATTTCCGTGGCTCGGATCGGTGGTGGTCGTGAAACCGGATTCCCGGAACCTGATCTGATGAGTGGGGTGTGTACAACTCAATTCCAACGAGCCGCCCATATATATATATAACATGTCGTTAAGGCACTTTATTGTCATATCATCTAATTCATTCCTATTCTAACTCCACCGAGAGTCTCTGTAGCGATATAAAACGATTACATTACACACCCGCCCGATATTTCTCTATGTTGACATTATACGCCAGGGATCTCAAGCTTCCTCTCAATGACTCGAAGTAACTGGCCGTGCCTTTGCCGAATAACAGCAGCCACCAAGTCTGGCGCAGGCTGACTACCACTCGCCCCCTCGGGACTCGACGACGACGACGATGCCGCCGTCTCCCCGGCATCTCTAAGCCTAGCAGAGACGCTCTTGGCCAAGCCGTCTATCTTCTTCAAATCGCCCAAGATGATATGGCAAACCATTGCCCCCTGGCTCTCCGCATCGAGCTCGTAGCTCCCAATCAGCATGGGCGGGACCACGATGCCGCCCGATGCCGTTGCGTCGCGGTCCGAGGAGGACACGCTTGATCCTGGCTGCTCGCCAATACTGTCCGACTCAGAAAAGCACATCCCCGGACTGACCATGTCGTCCACAAGCATGTCGCTTCCAAATTCGCCGCCGTTGGTAGTCGAGTTGTCGGTACTAGTGCCTGCTGTGCTGCATGTCTCCTGCTCTTGCAGGATGAGCTCGTACCAGGACAGCGTGCGCAAGAGCAGGGTCGTGACGAGGAGCGCCGCGTTGGTGCTCTTGGGGCACGTGTTGCACTCGAGGACCTTGGCGGCGCATGCGAGCGTTTTTCGGCCCGTCTTGAGGATAGCCCCCAGGTCGCGCGACGACCTCGGCCGTCCGCGGCAGGGCGACGGCGTGCCGAGCTCCATCAGCATGTGGAGGATGGCAAGTTCGCAGTGCTGCTGGCCTGATTCCGAGTCGCTGCCAGCCGAACGGGAGCTCGCGTTGGAGCGGGAGGAACCCGATGCCCCGGCGCTGCTGCTGCTCAGGATGCCGTTGGTGATGGTGGTGGTGGTTGTTTCGATGCCGCCCAGACCGGAGGCGAAGAGGAGGCTGCTCTTGTGCCGCTGCCCCTGTCTGTCAGACTCGGTGTGGCCCCCCTCCATCTCGTGCTTGGCCGCCGACATACCGGCATGGGTTAGGTCGCCGCACTGGAGGGATGGGTGGTGGTGGTTGTCGTCAAAGTCGGAAAATAGCCCCCCGCTGTTTCCAGCATCATCCAGCATGTTCATAAAGTCGGGCGACGTAGCCGACGCTATGCTGTTCATGCTATTTTGCATATCTGAGGTTATTTCCATGTTGTTCTGCATGCCGTCCATGTCTGATACCGATGATGTTCTTATCAAAGGCAAAGGAGGGCTCAGGCTGTATCCTGCTGGCGCGGAAGAAGTGCTACCATTGCTCCCCGTATTGTGATTTTGTTGAGTAGGTTCCATGATCTGTTCGATGGCCCGTTGTGACCGTTGCCTCCTGCTCCGCTGGGATGGGCTGTAGATGCAGATCTGGCCGAGGCGGAAGCATCTCTGGCAGTATGGTTGCTCCTTGCCGCAGCGCACTTTGGAAGTCGCACAGTTGTCGCAGCTCGCTCGATAGGTTGCCATTTTGTTGAGATTGTTGTCGTTCATAATCCTGTTCTCGATCTCTCCTTCTTGTGCGTCCTAAAAGACTGGCCCAGGTTAGGTAACTCAGGTATCTTTAAAAATAACCATGAATAATGCCGCGTGAATGGTCTTATATTTATGACAGAAGATACTGTTATGCCAAGAGATAAACACGGGAGAACGAGCTGTCAGAGATATGAAGCTACCTGATAGTGAAGCTTGCATGTACCTTATAAGCAGCGGGGTTACGGATATCACGGCCTTGATGACCCGACGAACCACAGGGCCACCGAGATGCATAAAGGGTATAAGATAACAGCTGACAGGCTCGTTGGTTCAGTTAAGGTACAGTCTAGCGACGCGCCTTAACGGCGCTGTTACAAACCTAAAGGTACCTAGCTCACGAGCTTAAACATACGACTTTCCCAACCCTCTTAGCTACAGCAACAAGACAAAGACCATTGATACGTACGAGACCCGATTGGGCATCCCAAGATGACGAAAACCCGACGACCCTAACTGGATACGGCCAAGTTAGCCCCCCTTACTAAGGTACCTAGCATAATCCTCTTGCTATTTTGGGTCGTAGCACTGAGGTGTACTAGCATCCTTTTTGTCCAGTAGGAGTTTACCCATGTACCTTGCTAGCAGAATTATACAGTTGTATTTAGAGTCTCCATCAAAAAATTGCTAGGTCGGTACCGGTCTATACGTTTCAGTCATTCAAAATGAGTCAGTGACAACTCCCTCGCCCTACCTAGTCTAGGTGGGTAAGACAAAGCCTTTTCCGACTACAAGTTTAATTTAAACCAAGCTTCTAGCTAAGCTCAGTTTTAAGCCACAGCTGCGGAATTAAAAGCTAGCACTTATACTGCACCCATTTCCAACCCGAGACATTTTGCCCAAAGCTAGAATATTTCTCCGAACGCGGGAAGTGCCGCCAAGGCTCGGAGGATCTTTGTAATGATGCAGCTATCAGATGAGATAAGCTTCGTGCCTCGCTTATTATCAATTGCGATTCTAGAATACAACGCTCCCTGCAGCTATGCGGCGACTGCGACCTCGGCGCCCAGCCTCTACACCAGATCCGGGAAGGTCTTGCGCCGCTGTCAGATTGTGGACTGAACGGTTTTTAAAGAGACTTGATCAGGGTGAATGGTCCCTTGGGACCAGGAGAGTCGTAGTGGGAGTCCAAGGTCACGCTCGTTTCCGCAAGTCATAGTTACCTACCTACCTACCTTAGTTAGGTTACCTACTCAGCAACACAGGGTACCGAATCCTGGAGGAGGGAAGTCTCACTGCAAGGAGCTGCCGCAGGTATGTAGCTCGGGAACTTTCAGAATCAGACCATACGTTCAAGTGAGGTGACTAAACTCCGTCCGGCCCAGGCTGCATCCTAAACAACAACTAAAGTACCGTTGCACTGAAATGACCATACGCAGGTACATGAGTGGGTCGGGTCTCTCCGTTTCTTACGATATTTATTACTCTGATCCGCATGCGAGCCGTCCAAAGTCCTTCAAAGTCTGGTAATTCCGATGCATGCCGGTGGAAACGTGTAAGACCAGAGTAGCCAGCATCCAGCAAAACGTGTGAGGAACGGGAAGTCTCCGTCTCGCATTGAATCATGCAATTGAACTTGTTATGCGGCTCCGTGGCGTAGCAGTTGCCGCAGCAGTTGCCGCGGTTGTTTAGCAGCGAATCAATTTGCCCCGGAGAAACCCGACACACAAACCCCCACCCATTCCCCACCTGTCTAAGGTATTCATTCACCAAGTAGGTAAATAACATTTCTGTCGTGTAACTCTTCACTATACACCGAGAACCCCAGCCGTTCTCACCAGGTGTCACTGCATTCAATAAATAAATAACCGATACACTACAGACTGTAGTGTAACTAACTGGAATCATCGCAGGCCGCTTTTACCAGCTGTCATTCAATACCTAAGTAGAACAAGAACCGCTGCTTGCAGACTGCGGTGTAACTCTTTAATCATACCTGTAGGGTAGGTAGTATTTGTCTCACTGATTTCGCCATAAACGTGAGGGTTGATTCCATGTCAATCGAACCCCGAAATGTGTGCCTGCCAGTAGGATCTCTTCGTCAGAGATGGGTTAACATAACCCCGACGTACCGAAATCTCATGTCGTTTGATATCTTCAGCCCGTGAAACCCGAGGAGAGAGGGTTTAACCATAAATTTCCTGGGGCGTGGGTAGGGGGAGGAGGCTTTGTAACTAAATTGACGCTAAAACCCGGAAGGACAGACACAAGGCTTAATAATATGATAACTTTAAACCCGGGGTTAAGACTACATGATGTCTTGAACAGTATTGCAAGCACATGACTAGCTAATGGTCGTCGCTAGCCTTGTATTGTCGAGATGGTGTGTAGTTGAGAGAAGCTCGATAGCTAAAGGATCAAAACAAGGTACCTAGCCAAGATGTTGCCGATCCTGAATATCTTGATCTTGGAAATGCGATCTGGTTAAGCATATTTGCCTTGGCTAAGCACTCTTGGCGATGGTTGATGTGGCTCCTGGCCGCCGGGCCGGGAGCTTGGCGGCACGTTCCAAGGCGGGTGCATGAAGGCTTCGTCATAATATAAGCCTTGCGGGGTGGATGTGGGAAGGCTTGGCTCCAGGTCTTTGCTTGTACGACATACCCACCAGACAGTTCTGGGGAAACCCGCGCTGACCTTGCCGCAATTTCATTGAAGTTGGTTGAATTTTCTTTCGGAACCAGACTCAGGCTAATTACCAGTCAAGTTATTATCTACTCAATAATATCGCGGTGGAAGACATGCTCAGGAAGAAGTGTTGATATAAGAGTCTCCTATGAGTATACAGGTTCATTGTTTGACAGAACAAAGATATCTGGACGGGTGACTCTGCTTCATATATAAGGTACATGCCGATGAGCCCATGGAGAGTGTGTGGTACCAGTACAGCCACATAGTGAGTGGTCTTGAACCAACTCCTAACAAGAGACATATTACATATCAGTGAGGGAGGTTAAGGTACCTACCTACTCATCACCAAAGCACAATTGACAGTTACAGACTCAATGGGACACACAGCTGCACGAGGGCGGCATAGTGGAATGAAGCGAGGTATTCCGTACAATATTATTCAGAGGGAACAAAAGAATTAAAAAAACATTTCAGATACTGGCGAATGAAGTCATCGACTAGAGGTAATGATCTCTTCTCAGGACGCGGCCTCGGTGTCAAGAATGTACGGCTCAAGCCTATCAATCAACGACTCGATGCTCTCTCCACTTCCCTGCCAAAACCCGTGAAACAATCTCCCGAGCCAAGACTTCTCTTCCGGCTTGCTAGATGAGCCAGGCGGTAAGAGGAGTGAATCGACCAGGTGTACGACTCCGTCCATGGTCAGGATGTCTGGAACCGACACATCAACGCCGTCATCATCACCGCATAGGAATACGTGAAGCTTCCATTGCCCGCCGTGCATTTTCCGACTCTGGACCGTGATGTTTTGACTTGGCTGGAGTGTTGGGAGATTGAACTGAGGTACAAACAACATCAAGTCAGTACATCTACTGTGCCATCATGTACCTAGCATTCACCAAGGGAAGGGAACACTGACCTCCTTCTCACTCTCCTCCAGTGCGTGTAAGTCGATCAAAGGGGCGCCACCATGGGGCCAATACATGTCGCTAAACATGGTTCGGTTTTCCACGACGTGGAATCTCAAGATGGCGTCCAAGTAAGGTCTCCCGGCGCGAGTGAACAGGAACTGCTTGGCCGGTTTCCCCAGTCGGTCAAAAGCTGCGTTGGTCGGAGCAAAGACTGTCTGGGAGATGTGTGCGTTGGTGTTGTACACCCGCTCCGCCAGTTCGGTCCGTCTCAATGCCATTTCAAGCGTCGAGAGCTGCGGACAGGTTCGGATAGCGTGGGCGGTCGAGTTGGGCAGGCCGAGCACACCTCCTATGAGATGCACAAGGCCGTTGGCAGCGACCAGAGGAGCTGCACCGTCCGACGACGGCGGGATGTAGTCGGCCTCGTGGTTGAACGTCGTTGTCCCATCCGGTTTTTGTTGGACGCTGATGCGCTGCTTGTAGTCGAAAAAGATGTCGCCGTTGACAAAGGACGAGACCGTACCCACCGAAGCCAGTCGATCAGCAGGTACAACACCAGGTCCCATGTGATATCCGGCGATGAACAAACCAAAGAATGGAGGCGGGTCGGGCGGGAAGTAGAATTTGTCGAAGGCCTCGTTTGTGGGCGCGTAGACGGTGAGCTTTGCTTTCGGTGCTGCCAGGCCCCTGACAATGTCTGGATGCTCTCCGACCACATCTGCGAAGCGGGACAGGCGAGCATCTGCCCTCAAGAGATCCCAAAGCGTCACATTTGTCTCCGGATTCGACGACGTTGCCACTTGTGGTTCAATGGACTGATGAGAGGAGGTTTGGTCTTCTGATGGGGAAGTCCGGATCCATCTCAAGACCAGGAACTGGACGACCAAAGGCACCGAAATTAGTACGGCTAGGGCGCGTAGAGCCTTGAATACATTGGGTTTCCTCTTGGACACGACGACCGCCATCTGATGATTGAAAAGACAATGCGTGCTGCTGCTGCTGTTGAATTTTGACTTTCAGATGGTTGACGTGGACTTGGTCAGAAATTAATTTGGATAAAGTGCGTAACTGTCAACTACAGTAGGGGGTGAACAGCATCCTCGAGTCCATAAAGTCAATCGATGCAGCACAACTGAACCCAACAGCACACGACATCCATCTCACCGTCTCGTCTCTGCACCGTCTTTACCGAGCGGGTAGGGCGGTTGTCGGCATGCAGCTGTGGAAGGATCACGTCGGGTTTTGGCTATCGGGCCAAGCAAATCGGGGCGACGGGATTGGGACCCGAGGCCGACATGTCAGGGGTGTACTCGGAGTTACCAGACAGACACCACTCAATGACATGACAAGGGGGCAAAAGTGGCATGTCTCTAGGGAACAATCCGATTGATGCTACTAGATGTTTTCTCCATTTTCAGCAACCACACTTTATCTCTCTCAATGGCTTGAGATCTGGTTCCAAACTCTTCTCTACATTTTGGCCCATCTAGTTTAATCATGACTTCAAGGTGGCGTCTACCATTATGCATCCTGGCACTGACAGCGGTTTTGCCCAGTGTCGGTGTCGGTGCTAGTCTAGTGAAACAGGAATGGATCATCTCATGGGAGACGGGAGCTCCAAACGGGCAAGCAAGGGAGATGATCAGGATCAACGGCCAGTTTCCCGGACCAACAATCATCTGCGACGAGGACGACGATGTTGAAATCACAGTGCACAACATCATGCCCTTCAACACCACAGTTCACTGGCATGGACTAGAGTGAGTGAGGATCAAATCTCAAAGGCACACATTAGAAACATAAAATTGACAACATTTTGCAAAAAGGATGCTCAATACTCCTTGGTCGGATGGGACACCGGGGTTGACGCAAAAGCCCATAGAGCCGGCGCAAAGCTTTGTCTACCGCTTCAAAGCGTATCCGGCTGGGACGCATTGGTACCACTCGCACTCGCGGACCACCCTGCTTGATGGGCTTTACGGTCCGATTTACATACGCCACAAGACGGATGCGCCGGCACCATGGCACCTTATCAGTGATAGCCAAGCCGACATTGACGCTATGGCTCGTGCCGTTGTCGATCCCAAAATTGTCATGGTATCGGACTGGACCCAGTTCAAGTCTTGGGAGTACATGGAAGCAGAAGACAATTCTGGCATGGCTATTTTGTAAGTTTTGGAAATCCAGACTTGCTTCATAATCAAAAGCATCAAGACTGATGGCTGTTTCAGCTGCTCGGACAGCATCTTGGTCAATGGAAAGGGCAGTCTGTTCTGTCCCGGGGTTGACAAGTTGATCAACCTGACCAGCACCTACATGAAATACGGCCTGTATCCTCGCCAGGTCAACGACAAAGGGTAAGAAGTGCTTTTATTATTCCCCTCGTAACACAGAAATCCAAATCATGCAACTAATGGTAACTCATCAGGTGTTTTCCCTTCATGAAATCCACACAAGGACCTTACCTCCGCGCCGGGAAACCAGAGCAGATCCCACTTCACCTGCAGGAGGGATGCGTCCCCTCGGAGGGAGACAAAGAAGTCATAGAAGTCGACCAGACGAAAACCGAATGGATCAGCCTGAACTTCATAGGCGCAGCCACCTTCAAGACCATCGTCTTCTCCATCGACGAGCACGAGATGTGGGTATACGAGGTCGACGGCAGCTACATCGTCCCACAGCGCGTCGAGACCGTCCACATGTACGCCGGCGAACGGTACGCAGTCATGGTCAAACTTCTCAACCAGCCAGCAAAGGACTACACAATCCGCGTGGCGGACAACGGCCTCACACAAGTCATATCGGCATTTGCCACGCTCCGGTACAAGAACGGACAGCCCACAAAGTCAGAGTCCAAGCCGTTCATCGACTACGGCGGCCAAAACGCCACCTACGGCCGGCCAGTCGTGACTCTCGACAGGGAGCATCTTCCCCCTTTTCCGCCCAACCCGCCCGCGCGCCACGCCGACGCGATGCACGTGCTCCAAACGCACCGCTGGAACGCGGCGTGGAAATACACCATCACCGGACACGGGATGTACGGCGAGGACCACAGCGCGTACGAGCCGCTATTATACGACCCGCACTCGGCCGACGCTCTCGACGAAAAGGTCGTCATCCGCACCAAGAACGGAAGCTGGGTCGATTTGGTAGTGCAGGTCGGTTCCCTGCCCGGCCAACCTCAAGAATTCCCGCACATGATGCACAAGCACACCGGCAAGACGTGGCAGATCGGCTCTGGGATGGGTATCTGGAACTACTCAAGCGTCGACGAGGCGGTGGCGGCCGAGCCGGACAGCTTTGATTTTGACACCCCGAAGTGGAGGGACACGTTCGTTACTTCGTTTGATGGTATGGCGTGGATTGTACTGCGGTACCAGGTCATCAACCCGGGCCCGTGGCTGTTCCATTGCCATATCGAGACGCATCTAGCTGGAGGCATGGCGGTTGCGATTATGGATGGTGTTGATGCGTGGCCTGAGATCCCGGAGGAATATGGGCCTGACCAACGCGGGTTCAAACCAGGGACGCTGCTTTCGCTGCTTGGTAATGGGGGGCCGGCTGGGACTGTCGCGCCTGGAGCATGTGCGCCTGGTCCATCCCCATCGTTTGTCGGGGTGGGGAAACAGGGAGAGAACAAGGGGGATGCTGCTCATTGGAAGGGTATGATCAAGGGTTTGATTTCTATGCTACAGGGCTGGGTGTCTGGAGATGAGAACGTAGCAGCATAGAAGTGGTAGTATGTTTATGATATCAGATTGCAGCTTTATGGACTATCTTCACCGTCTTGTTTCTGCTTTGTTTGTTCCGGTTCTGATCATGCTTACTTGAGTTGCGTGAGCTGGGACTACCGGTAGACGAAACCATAGCTATGCTCCGCCGAAATGTTGCTACAAAGAGAATATTGAAGATAATCATGCACATTCTTCTGTATTACAAAGGTCCAAGAGTCCAAGAGTTTGACCGTCACCAATACTAGTCGCGGAGAAGACTTGCACCTTGCCAGTTACTCGGATCTACCTGGTTTCTCATTATACCTCACATCCCTAGTCTTCAATCTCACAAGACTGCCTAACAAACTTGAACCCGATACATGACAGATATAAACAAACAAAGGAAAATGAGCCTCTACTCCATCGGACCAAACCTGGCCTCCCTATCCTCATTCATAGCAATAATGGCATCCCTCGCGCCAGGCCAAGCCTTCCTCTTGCCCGGAAACAGGCGATAAGCATGAGGACTCAGCAGCCCATCCATCAACATGTTGCAAAACTTGCGATCGGTGAGCCACAGCTGCCAGCCCTTGAGCGTGTAGCCAAGATACTCGGGCAAACCAGTACCAATCACGCTCTCGACCCAGACCATCCAGTCGTCGGCGCGGACCACGGACGGAGTAACGGGACCCCGTTTAGCCAGCTCCAGGATCCACGCGTGCTGGTCGTCAACCTGCTTCCTCATCGCCGCGGGAGGCGGGAACTTCGACGCGCCCTTCCACAGCTGCGCGACCGCCATCGTAGCCAAGTCAAACATGAAGAAAGCGGGATTCATGAAGGACAAATGACCAATGAAAGCTAGACTGTGCGGGTGCTCAAGACTAAAAATGTTCTGGTACAGCCGCGGCAGCGAGCGGCCCGTGTAGTTCGGGTTGCTCTCCCACGCGGCGGTCGTGTCCCGCGTCGGGTCGGCGTCGGGGCCGACGGCCTTGTAGTCAACCGTAAACCCCGTGCAGAAGAGAAGGGCGTCGACTTCGTACGTCTTGCCGTCGGTCGTCTCGACCGTCTTGTCGTCGATGACGCGCTTGATGCCCGTCGTGCTGATGATGGAGCCCTTTTCCAGGCAGGGGATGAGATCGTCGTTCACGAGCGGGCGCTGGTTGGTGATGGACGGCGCAGGCTGGAAGCCCCACTCCGGCTTGAGGTTGAAGGTCTTGTTGACCAGGCCTGTGATGACGGTGTTCATGGTCTTCTCCCAGAGGCTCGGCGCGTAGCGGCTCAGCATGTTCAGGATGACGTATTTGCGGTACGTTCGGACATGGTCGACGGGCTTGCCGTTCACCCACCGGGGGAGCTGCGTGGGAAAGTTGGTTAGATCTTACGGGAGAAATGGGACGTGGGGGAGGGTGTATCTCACAATGATGGCACCGTGACGATGCGATAGGTAGACTTGTTCGGCAATGGGGGCTAGTTCGGTCGCCATATCGGCAGCGGTGTTGCCGAAGCCAACCACCATGACCCTCTTACCGGCAAGCACTGTCGGGCTACGCGAGACATGTTAGACGGATGGAGACAAAACATGGTCGAGGGGTTAAAAAGTTGACACTCACTCCTTGAAACCCATCGAGTGCTGCTTAAAACCCTTGAACTTCTCGATACCTTCAATATCCGGCGTAACAGGCGTCTGATCAGTGCCCATGGCGAACACGACCTTGTCAAAGTATTCCCAGTGCGGCTCGGGCGACTCCGGCGTGGACAAGGACAAGGCCCACCTCTGGCCATCCTTGTGAAACTTGGCGCCGTGGAAGCTGGTGCGCAGACGAGCGTGCTCCATCAACCCAAAATGCTTGGCGTAGTCCTGCAGGTACTGGTCGAGGCCAGCGGCCGGGATAAAGTCCGGGGCATCTGCAGGCAGAGGGAAATCGGTAAAACAGCCCCGCTGTTTTGAGCCGTTGGAGAGAGTTGACCGCATGACGGTGAGCTTGTCGCTGTCTGGCTTGAAATGCCACAAGCCACCGACGTAGTCATTCTTCTCGATGCCGACGGCGTCAAATCCCTCTTCTCGTAGGTTCTTCAGTGCCACGAGGCCGAGGGCTCCTATGTTGTCGTCTTTGTTAGCTCCAGATCCATGATGGATTGGGAAAGGGGGTGCACGAACCGAGGCCGACCACGGCGACAGTTGGGGCGGGCATATTTGCAGAAAGACAGGGAGAGTGATACGGTCTCCAAATTGAACGAGGTAACAGGTTGTCTAGATTAGTTGCGACACAGATGTTTGAGAGTAAGAGTTGTTCTTCTCATTATCATGGACAAACAACTCTTACTCTCGGTCAGTTGAACCGGTGCCATGCCATGGTACATACATTGCAAAGGTGGTTTTGGTTGAAAGCTGGAATCGGTTCTCGGGGACACTGACACCGATGAAGTTGCCTGACCAAAAACAAACCGAAACCCCTGACCAGCCCCGAGTTCTGACGACCGCTCCGGCTTATCCCGACCCCGGGCGTCCGCGTGTGGTGCGGGTGCCACTGCATATGGTATGCAGGATTTCACATGCATCTGAATATCTACAAGGCAAATGCAGGCGTGGGATTGACAGCTGTCATTGACCTCGCTGTCGGGACTGCGGGACCCTTAGAGGACCCCCACGGTCCCACCCGGCTCGGGCCGAAGTGGAGTGGTCGGGGTCGGGGGCTACGGGGTTGCGGGACCCACATGATCGGCATCGGGATTCCAGGATCCGAGTCCTTCGCCCATTGGCCAAGGTACGGAGTGGAGTGCCTAATCCGTCTTACACCCGTCTGAAAACAAGCCCCTTGTCCGGTCACCATGGCCTTCGCTCCTTATCGGCGTGAGAATACCGGTTTTATCAAGTTGGGTGCTGAACCCGTTGCTGTCTGGTCCGACCGGGATCTTCTCAGTGTATTACCGTAATTATCTAAATCTCTTTGACGATATGGGCTCATCACACCCACGACCTATCACGCTATCATTCCAGTCTCGAAACGGGCTTTTTGTTTAACTTGGGTCGTTCAAATATCTCAATAATACTGATTCGTGGACATTATTGCTACTTTACCTTATCTCATTGACTTAATTTGGAAAGAAGAAAAAGAAGAAAAAATGGGCTCTCTCGGAACACATACACCGCAGAGCGCACTCTCCGAGCTTGCGGAGAAGGTCTTTGCTTCCACCAAACACCTTGAAGCCTTCCTTGACGCCGAACATCTTCCCCAACCCTCCTTCGCAGCCGATGGCCCAACATACGTTGTCCCCAAGACAGCGCACAAGGCAACTCAGAATGCCCGCGTAGCCGTCGCCGAAGCAGCCCTCAAGCTATTCAACCTAGTTTCTGGCCCCAGCGAGCTGCTGCCGAATATCACAGCCAACTACCACACAATGTTCTCCCTCCAATGGTTGCTGCACTTCGACATCTTCTCGCACGTTCCGCTCACCGGCACAACCACCTACAGCGCTCTGGCAGCCGCGGCAAAGGTGCCCGAGTCGCAGTTGAAGAGCGTGGCACGCATGGCCATGACGAGCGCCATCCTGGTTGAGCCTGAGACCGGCTTCGTGGCCCACACGGCCAACTCGGCCATGTTTCTCCACGCGCCCGCCATGCGCGACTGGGCCGGCTACATGTTCGAAGCCTCCATCCCCACGGCGGCTGCCATGGTCGAGGCTACCGAGAGGTGGCCCGGCAGCACGCAGAAGACGGAGACGGCGTACAATGTCGCCTTCAAGCACGACCTGCCCTTCTTCGACCATCTCTCGCAGAACGAGCAACTAACCGCCCAGTTCTCGCGATACATGAAGAGCGTGACGGACGGACAGGCCATGGATCTGTCTCATCTCGTCAACGGGTTTGATTGGAAGAGTCTGGCCGATGGGTCGTTGGTCGTCGACGTAAGATACACATACATCAGTTCTGTCGCAACAAAGGCTAACATTGGATTATTCGCAGATTGGTGGATCAACAGGCCACGGAAGCCTCGCTCTGGCGGTAGCTTATCCTCACCTAGAATTCCAAGTCCAAGACCTGGACGTGGTCGCTTCCAAGCAGAGCACGACCGCAACCCGCGTCAGCTTCAAATCGCACGACTTCTTCCAGCCCCAGCCGACCATCGGCGCATCGGTCTACCTGCTGCGCATGATCATCCACGACTGGCCGGATGCCGAGGCCCAGACTATTCTAAGAAACATCGTGCCCGCGCTCACCGCGGAAGAATCGACCCTCTTGATCATGGACACGGTGCTGCCGCTGTCCGGGAAGATGCCTTCTATCCGCGAGCGAGTCATTCGTACCAGGGACTTGACGATGCGCCAGGTCTTCAACGCGCAGGAGCGTGGGCTCGAGGACTGGGAGGCGCTCTTGAAGTCGGCGGATCCCAGGCTGGAGCTGCGTCATGTCGAGCAGCCTGATGGAAGCAACATGAGCTTGCTGACTGTTAAGCTGAAGGCTGGTGGTTCTTGATTGATGATGGGATCAATGAATTGTGTAACCTCCGTGCAGTAGCGTTCTGTCAAATCCGCCATAGCTCGTCAGTGTCAGTAGAGTTCAAATATTATTTTTATGTTGAAATCGGTCCATCTGGACGACTTGGTCGCTCGGGTGTCACCTGTTCCCTTTGTTTTCACGGCCACAAACAACAGGGCAGGTTTTGTTGTTGGTAGGCAAAGAACTTGAAGTCTGTTAAGGAGGATTAGAGATGCTCATAGGAGAGCATCGCTTTATTCATGACTACCAGGTATGTAAATACAAAATGAAAGAGCCACTGCCGCACTCTCTTACTTACCACATTTAACACAAGTGAATTTTAGTGCACAGTTCGATACGGAAAAGGCACGAGACAAAAAGGCAAGCTTCACTGCAGTAATCAATCAATCACCCATGATGAGGAGAGGTGGAGTCAAGTTCTTAAGGTAGGTATCTGTATTCGAGAGAGACCAATATGGTGGCAAAGATCTATCTAACTACCTGAATCAAACGCGCCATCAACGACTTTCCCGTCCCTCACAAACTCAGAGAAATACCCAACGGTCATACTGGCAAGAAGTTAGCACATTACAACCCTAAATGTCATCAGGGTGACCTACGTTGACCGCTTCGTATCAGCAAACTTAACATGGTCCGGCGCGACCTTTTCAAGAAAGCGTGGGTCGGCCTTCATCCGCTGAAAGTCCATGATATCCTTGAAAACGAACTGCACAATGGAGTCATATTCCGAGAGCTTGGAGAACTGTGGGTCGTAAAGCTGGAACAGCATCGGACGCGTCTTGCTTGTGTTGTGCGTCATCGTGTACCGCAAGATCCCGTACTCCTCCATCAGGGGGCTGACCAAAGCCGCGTGAGACTGGGTCATGTACCGTCGATATTCATCTTCATCCATGGACGGGTTTCGAAACGCCGTGATGGTTAGGCAGATGAGATTGCCGTTTGTGGCCGCACGGGTCGTAGAACCCATAGTGATGTCCGAATAGTCTTTGGTTGGAAAGATTCAGCTGCGCATTCAGAGCTACTAGACCTGGGCCTCGCCTCTGAGCGTTCAAGCGGTCCTTTTCTTCTGGTGGATGTGAGAAGGCCAGGGCCAGTTCCTGACTGACTGGGTATGGGAGGAGCGGCAACCGTCTGCATTGACTGCACAGCGATTATGCTTGTCCTATCTGTGATCGGGCTTGCCTGTGCTCGGGGCTCGGGGTAGCAGGTACCTAGGTATATCTTACCGGGTGCAAGGAATGCCCGAGCTCCAGCCCCGAGTTCGTGTAAGTCGGGCGTCGGGTTAAGGAGTGGGCCCCCGGGGGGCTGTCAGTGAACGGTGTTGAGGCAAGCGGCAGCTTGATCGGCGCGAGTGAGTGATTTGGTCAATGTGAATTACCAATTCGGACAGAGCTGAAAGCCTGGAACAGGATAGGGCTTGCATGTCGAGTAATCCGGGAATGTGTTGATCGAGATTTGACTCTCGGTTGTCATTGATGTCTTTACGCAAACTCCCCATATTAGATCTCCATATCTGTGAACCTGTACAGTTTGGAGAGAGCCATATATCCCTTGCTTCGACTTTGACACACACCGCTCTTTTAACCTGCACGGCAAAATATTCAACAATACCGCCATGCATCCAACAAGCAACAAGCCTCTGCCCTTGGCCGAGGTGTTGATATTCGGCGACCAATGTTTTCCATTTGCGCCGCCACTCCAAAAGCTCTTGCTCAAGAAAGACAGCCCGCATCTCGTTTCTTTCTTCGAGCAAATCAACATCACGCTGAGGAGGGAGATATCATCGCTGTCAACAGCCGAAAAGCAGCTGTTTCCGTCCTTCAGCAACGTCCAGGAGCTTGTTGCCGGCTTCCAGAAGCTGCCTAACTGTCCTGCTCTTGAGAGTGCACTTGCCTGCTGCTACCATCTAGCTGCTTTCATACAGTATGTTACTCATGTTCAGGAATGATATAGTACTCAACTAACACCACCGTCACAGTCATTATGACTCTCCCAGCCAGACGTACCCGCGCGGGCAAGACACTTACATTACCGGGCTGTGCGTTGGCAGCCTCGCCGCTGCAGCTATCAGTTGCTCTGGTTCGCTGCGAGATCTTGTCACCGCAGGGCTCGACGCCGTTCGGGTAGCGTTGAGGCTGGGCCTCCAGGTCCATCATACTGCCTCGCTATTTGAGTCAAAAACCCTCCTAGGGACATGGTCTATTCTCGTGTCCGAGTCCGTGCTGCCGAGGGCGTCTGCACATGAAGTGCTCACGGCCTTTGCCCAGGATGAGGGACTTGGATGGACGTCTGCTCCCTACATCAGCTCCGTTAGCCATCGCACCCTCACCATCAGCGGTCCACCCTCCTCTCTGAACAAGTTTGTCCGGTCCAAACTGTCGTCATCAAGAGACGCCATTACGTTTCCCCTCCACGGTCCATACCACGCCGCTCATCTCTTCACGGAGGACGACATCGGTTTCATCCTCAGCTGTGCAGGACCAATCTCCAGACGAAAAGCCCTGCTACCTGTTATCTCCAGCTCTTCTGGGGAGATTTTCGCTGCTGACAATTCCTTTGAGGAGTTGCTCCATCTCTGTCTCAAGGACATCCTCCTCCTCCCGCTTGATGCCACTCGCATAACGCAGGCTGTTTCCCAGATACTAGACGGAGGCTCTATCGCTCAATGCACGCTGAAGCCAATTGGGACGACCATAGGAAATAGCATTCAGTCTATGCTTCAGCCACATTCACCCAAGACGATAGCTGTGGATCAGAGCCTCCTCAATGAGATGCAGCAAGGAAATCATGCCGTCAGAGCTGATGATGATGCGAATATCAAGACAACACACTCAGGACGACCCAGCGACTCCAAGATCGCTATCGTAGGAATGTCGGGTCGTTTTCCCGATGCTGCCGACCTCGGCTCGTTCTGGGATCTTCTTTATCAAGGTCGAGATGTCCACCGACAAATCCCCGAAGATCGCTTCGACGCCGAGAAACACCACGATGCTACTGGACGTCAGAAGAACACGAGCAAGGTGCTGAACGGCTGCTTCATCGAGGAACCAGGCCTATTTGACGCCAAATTCTTCAACATCTCCCCAAAGGAAGCAGAGCAGTCCGATCCTGGGCAGAGACTTGCTTTGGAGACCGCCTACGAGGCGCTGGAGATGGCAGGAATTGTGCCCGACAGAACACCCTCCACCCGGCGAGACCGAGTGGCGGTATTCTACGGCATGACCAGCGACGACTGGAGGGAGGTGAACAGTGGCCAGAATGTGGATACGTACTTCATCCCAGGTACAACTCCCAATATTATCCAAATTGAAAAAAAGGTTAAGAGCGCAAACTAACCGCTTCGTCCATCAGGTGGCAATCGAGCCTTCACGCCGGGGAGACTGAACTATTTCTTCAAGTTCAGCGGTCCTAGCGCCAGCATCGACACGGCTTGCTCGTCCAGCCTGACAGCCGTCCACACGGCATGCAACTCCCTCTGGAGAAACGACTGTGACATGGCCATAGCTGGAGGTACCAACGTGATGACCAATCCAGACAACTTCGCCGGTCTGGATCGCGGGCATTTCCTTTCTCGGACAGGTAAGAAAAAGCCAAACCCACAAATATCAGATTGTTCGATCTAATAAGAGACAACAGGAAACTGCAATACTTTTGATGACGGCGCTGATGGGTATTGCCGTGCAGACGGCGTTGGCACCGTCATCCTCAAGAGGCTCGAGGATGCTCAGGCTGACAACGATCCGATCCTCGGTGTCATTCTCGGGGCCTACACCAACCACTCGGCCGAGGCTGTATCCATCACACGGCCCCATGCCGGCGCGCAGCAATACATCTTCTCAAAGCTGCTTCGGGAGTCGGGAGTTCATCCGTATGACATTTCTTACGTCGAGATGCATGGCACGGGCACACAAGCTGGCGATGCCACCGAGATGACTTCTGTCTTGCAAGCCTTTGCGCCTACCAGTGGTCCAGGAGGCCGCCGCGACAATCAGAGCCTCCACCTGGGAAGCGTCAAGGCAAACGTTGGACATGGTGAATCGGCATCCGGTGTGGTTGCTCTCATCAAGACCCTTCTCATGATGCAGACGAACACAATTCCTCCACATTGCGGCATCAAGACAAAGATCAACCACAGCTTCCCGCTTGATTTTGCCCAGAGGAACGTTCACATCGCCAGGAAGCCAACGACCTGGATCCGTCCAGACGGGAGTGGTGGTGTGCGTCGTGCATTTGTCAACAACTTCTCGGCGGCTGGTGGAAACTCGGCACTGCTGCTCGAGGATGGACCACGGGCCGTGTCTGCAGAGCCAGCTGCGGATCCGCGATCAGTTCACATCGTCACGGTTTCAGCCAAGTCGGTCAAGTCTCTGAGGAAGAATATCGAGAACCTGCAATCCTTTGTCAAAGATTCTACAGACAGTCCCACCAGCAGCAGCTTACTGTCCAAACTCTCGTACACCACGACAGCCAGAAGAATGCACCACTACTTCCGTGTCGCCATTCCTGCGCAGGATACCGACCAGCTCTTGAAGGGTCTGGATGCCGCGAAGAAACAAGAAAACATGCAGAGAATCCCGGCGGTGAAGCCGCCTGTCGGTTTCATCTTCACCGGCCAGGGCGCGCAATACACCGGGATGGGCAAAGAATGCTTCGACAACTTCTCGACTTTCCGTCAACAAGTACTGATCTACGACAAGATCGCTCGATCCTACGGGTTTCCGTCCATCTTACCCTTGATCACCGGCCAAGCAGAGGTTGAGCATCTCGGCCCTGTCGAGGTCCAGCTGAGCCAGGCGTGTCTGCAGATGGCTCTCGCCAAACTGTGGCAGTCCCTTGGCGTTGAGCCCTCCTTTGTTCTGGGACACAGCCTCGGCCACTACGCTGCTCTCAATGTTGCAGGCGTTCTCTCAGCCAGCGAGACCATCTACCTGACGGGCACCAGAGCCCAGCTGTTGCTCCAACGGTGTGAAAAGGGCAGCCATTCCATGCTTGCTGTGCGGGCCTCGTTGCCCCAAGTCACCTCCTTCTTGAATACGGAGCAGCCGGGCGTACTAGAGGTGGCATGTATCAACGGACCGAGGGATATTGTCGTCAGCGGCACGGTGGCCAGCATCGACAGGCTTGCTGACACTCTCGCCAACGACAACATCAAGGCAACGCGGGTCAAGGTGCCCTTTGCTTTCCACTCGGCCCAGGTCGAGCCGATCCTCGAAGAACTGGAGGCTGCTGCGTCGCGTATCACCTTCCGCCCTCCGCTCATCCCCGTCCTGTGCGCATTGGAGGCTACCATTTACCGACCTGGCGACCAGCAGCAGCAGCAGCACAGCATTGGACCGAAGCACATCAGCCGACATTGTCGTGAAGCCGTCAACTTTGAAGGGGTATTGAAGGCCGCACAGCAGGATACCCCGTCAGCAGTTTGGATCGAGATCGGACCGCACGCAGTTTGCTCGTCGTTTGTCAAAGCATGCCTGGGGCCCAACGTCCTGACCGCCCCTTCACTGCGACGCAACGAAGACTACTGGAAAGTCATGACGGCAAGCCTCGGCGCCTTGTACAGTGCTGGTCTAGACATCGATTGGAACGAGTATCACCGCGAGTTTGAGTCTTGTCATCAAGTTCTTCGCCTGCCAAGCTACAGCTGGGATCACAAGAACTACTGGATCCAGTACAAGAACGACTGGTGCCTCACCAAGGGAGATGATGTGGTAGCCGTAGATACCCCCAAAGCAAAAGCTTCAACATCTTTCCAGCCGACCCCTTCCGTCCAAAGAGTACTCCAAGAAACGGTGCAAGCAGATGGCGTCTTGTCCATGATAGTCGAATCCGACCTGGCACACCCTCTCCTGGACACAGTTATCAACGGACATATCGTCAACAACACCAAGGTCTGCACGTCGTCAGTATATGCTGACATCGGCTTGACGCTGGGCCAACATGTGATCAAGACGTATCGCCCTGACCTAAACGGTTACGCGGTCGATGTTTGCGGCATGGCGATCCACAATCCGCTCATTCTCAAAGACAACAACAACAACCCAGACGGCATACCGGCTACGGCCCTGTTTTCCGTTGAGCTGAGCTACCCCCTCGACGGCACCGTGGCATCCATGAGCATCTTCAGTGTAGATGCCGAGAAGGGAGGGAGAAAAATCCAGCACGCCAACTGCGAACTGCACCTCTGCGACCCCAAAGTCTGGAAGTCAGAATGGCAGCGGCACACGCACATGGTCAAGCGTAGCATCGAGTACCTCGAGGGTCGCGCGACCAAGGGGCTCGACAGCATCCTGTCGACAGGCATGGCCTACAAGATCTTCACCTCGCTGGTCGACTACCAGGACGAGTTCAAGGGTCTAGGGGACGTGATACTGCACAGCGACGAGCTCGAAGCGACGGCACGAGTTCGGTTGAACCGGTCCCCGAAGGGCGGCTTTCTTTTCAACCCCATGTGGATCGACAGCTGCGGCCAGACGACCGGTTTCCTCATGAACTGCCACCAGACCACTACCAAGGACAAGGTGTACGTGAACCACGGCTGGGGGTCGATCAAGATTGCCGAGCCGTTTCGGGCCGATGGTGTGTATCGCACGTACGTCCGTATGAGGTCTGTTGATGGGAACAAATATGCTGGGGATCTGTATATCCTGGACGAAGAGACGGGCGAGATTATTGGGTTTTATGGAGATCACACGGTAAGCCAATGCTTCCTTCCATCAACTGCCTCTGGTAACATTTGCTAATTATCTATTGAATTTAGTTCCAAGAACTCCCCCGCCGCATCCTTGACACCGTCCTCCCTGGCGCGGGCGCTCGACATGCTGCTGCGTCTGACCACCATCCCCGCGGCGGCCATGGCTCGCCTCCTTCCAGGGGTGGTGTCCCAATGAGCAGCCGTCTGCCGCTGGACCACGATGTGGAAGACCCAACCGGCGATGTTGTGCGGCCACCTCTCGAAGCCGATTCGCCCTTTGACAGCCAGCTCAGACCACTCTTGCGCATCCTGTCCGAGGAGATCGGTCTCTCGCTGGAAGTGGTGACGGACGACAAGCTGAGCTTCATCGACTACGGCGTCGATTCCCTCCTCTCGCTAACCATCACAGGCCGCATGCGCGAGCTTCTAAACATCGACATCTCGTCGGCCGCCTTCCTGACCTGCTCGACACTCGGCGAGCTGAAGACCCTGCTGGGCTTCGATAGTAGCACCACCAGTAGCAGTGCCAACACCACGGATGTGTCCGATGACAACGATGACAGCAGCGGAGAAGAAACATCTGCCACGTCGAGTGCAGCTAGCGAGCCAGACATTGACTCCCCGGCTGAAGACAAACTCCACCAGTTCCGCGCCACATCGACTCTACTCCAAGGGACACCAAGCAAAGCACAGTTCACCCTCTTCCTGATCCCAGACGGCTCCGGCTCAGCAACAAGCTACGCCTCGCTTCCGCCCATCCTGCCAGACAGCAACGTGGCGGTATACGGCCTCAACTGCCCCTGGCTCAAGGACGCAAAACACCTCGACGAGTTCGGTCTGCCCGGGCTAGTGCAGCTGTACGTCGAAGAAATCCAGCGGCGCAGCCCAAATGGGCCATACAACCTAGGCGGCTGGTCTGCGGGCGGCATCTGCGCCTACGAAGCAGCATTACTACTAACCAAAGCCGGCCACAACGTCGAAAGACTTTTTTTCCTGGACTCCCCCTGTCCGATTGGTCTCGGCAAGCTGCCCGAGCGTCTGTATGACTTCCTCGACGCGCAAAACGTTTTTGGATCTGATAATCCCCACTCCACCGGTACTGGTACTACCAACAAAGCTCCAGCTTGGCTTCTGGCCCATTTCCTGGCTTTTGTCAACGCTCTCGACAGAAACGATTCCGTTCCATGGGATGTCGCTGACTGGAATGGGAGGGTGCCCCAGCCGCCGAGGTCGTATTTCCTCTGGGCCGAGGACGGGGTGTGCAAGAATGTGGATGATGTACGGCCGGAATATCGTGATGATGATCCGGCTGAGATGAAGTGGCTGCTTGAGAATAGGACGAATTTTGGGTCGAATGGTTGGGACGCGATGCTCGGCCCGAGCGGGAGGTTCGAGACGCATCGGATCTCGGGGGTGAACCATTTTACTATGTTGAAGCCTGGTCGTGCGGCGAGTGCGGTCTCGGCTTTTCTTGCTGGTGGGTTGCTGGATGAGTGAGTGAGTGACAGGTTTTCTGGGATAGATTGTAATAGACGGATGTTCGGAATTTCCTTTGTATGTTCGTTTTGTATGTCCTTACCTTGAGTACTTATCCAAATCGTTGTTTTACTTTGCCTCAATATGGGTACACAGTGAGCAACAAGCACTCGAGTGATCAAAGAATGGATTATCCGAATGTACAGCGGGATGTCATTGTTTATGTGATGTGTAAGGTAATAAGGTAATAAGGAATGTTATAAGAAGACAGTAGCTTAACAACAAGGCTCCGATGACTACCAGTTATTATTCCAGCACAGTTGACCCTACATGCAAGTATCCCTCCACTTCCATGTCCCTAAACAACAACATCAAGCGTGCATGCAGCACGGGACCTCAAGCCTATGTTTCCTTCATTATACCGCAGTCTCCTTATTCTCCACCGATCCAATCTTCTCAAGGCTATCGCGGTGCCTTCCCGGGGGAGCATCATGCTGATCGTCGTGGTGAATAACCTTCTCGACCGCAGCAACGACCTGATCCGCGAGCTTCTTGTCCTCGAACACTAGTGAGTGCACATTATTAGCGACCAGACTGCAGATAGGAGTTCAGGGCAGGGATGAGAACATACAGAAAGCCAGCTCCTCCAGAGTTCTGCCAAAAGTTTCGGGAAACATGAAGTACACAAAGACGACTTCATAGGCAAGCCAGACGCAGTACGAGATGAGGTATTTCCAGCCCACATCGTGCAGGCCAATGGGATTGACAAACGTCGTAAAGAAGCCGGCAAGTCTCCCGAAAAGCTGGAAGAAGGCGATGCCGCCCGAGCGCTCTGCATATGGCCAGATCTCGACCATGTAAGCTGCAGAGTTTGTCAGCAATCAATCGTAGCAAAATCCGAATGATTTCTCGGAAAACTTACTATATGTAAGGGCATTGTATCCCATGTTGTAGCAGGGCGAGTAAGCGTAGATGAAGAATAGCGTGGCGATGTTGGCCGCATTGTTCGGGTGCCCGGCCTCCTTGGCCGTCTGCGCCTGCTGCATCGAAACAGTCCAGGCGATGTAGCAGCAGAGCAAGCTGATGGTGCAGGCGAGATACATGACGCGACGGCGGATCTTTGTAACGAGCAGCGACACGGTCACGCCGCAGACCAGACTCCAGCAGGCGATCGAGACGTTGATCTTTTGAACGTAGACCGAGTCCTTGAAGCCGATCATGTCAAGCAGGTCGACTAAGTAGTACCTGTGAACGTGTCAACAACAGTTCTATCGTGGGGTACCAGTGAACTCACGAGATCAAAGTGTTTCCAGACCACTGCGTGAACAGCCCGAGCATGGTGGTGATCAGAACGCGCCGTCTCATCCCGGCAGTCTTGAACAAATCCGTCCACGATTTCTTGGAGGACTCGAGCTCAAGCCGGATCGTGGCTTGCATCTGCGCCATCTCGGCCTGGACGAACTCGACGCCGCGGTCTGTCTCTCCGTGATACTTGGTCAGGATCTCGAATGCCTCCTGCGAACGGTCCTTGGTGATCAACCAGCGAGGACTCTCGGGGAGGAAACTAAGATAATTACCGAGAACAGATCATCAGCAAGGTGTCTTCCCCCAGACGTCCAGCAAGAGACTTACAAGACGAAGCAGAGCTGGAGCAAAGAGGGACAGATCTGGAGCAGCGATGGGATCCTCCAAGCCCACTGGTTGGGGATGCTGTTTGTACCGAAACACACCGCCGCGGCAACGATCTGCCCGACAAAGTAGGCGACATTGAAGAGTGATGTCAAGATGGGGCGCTCCTTGGGATAGGCCAGCTCGCCAATCAGCGACGACCCAGAAACGATGCAGGTCGGAATGCCGAACCCCAAAATCATCCGGGCAATGATATACATAGCGACTGGGTTCCCAAGCTCCGTCAGTGGGCTAGGACTCGTAATGGATGCAAGATGCAAGCACTCACCATGCTGCGCAAATCCCTGGATAAGAGCTCCTACAACCATAATGGTGGACCCAATAAAGATGGATGCCCGTCGACCAAATCTGTCATTAACCCATGGGATCATGGGCAGCGACAAAATGGCGCCAAGGGAATAGGCGGCAGCGATAATGCCTTTCAGTGCTCCCTGGGGCCCAATCTTTGGGTCTTCCTTCGGCCCGAACGCTAGATAGTGTTAGGAGCGTATCGCGACGAGCAGGTTTGAAGGAAACTCACCCTCCTTCCATGTCGGCACGATCTGCAAGGCATTGATCATCTGAGAGTCAAAGCCAGATGTCAACTCGATGCCCATACATGTCGGGAAAAGCATCAGATACAGAAACAGAAGATTCGGTTTCTGGAAGAACCACTTCTTGTCCTCGTTGGCAAGGCGAGTGATGATGGGATCGGACTTGCCGACCTCGGCACTGGTCGCACCTATGGCCATCTTTCTTGACGACGGTCGGTCACGACGATGAGGTATGGTGTTACTTGGTCTAGCTTCTGACTGACAGAAAGAAGCCTAGAGGTAGCAAGAGACAAGAAAAAGAAAAACACACCACTTGCCTTGCAGTTAGGTCGTCTGGGGAAGGAGAGGCCTATAAGGAGAGGCCTATTAAACCTCCTCTTTAGACGGCGGACGTCAAGATACCTACCATGCAGCTGCATGCGATCCGTCACCATGGGACCTGTGGATCACTCCTCGTCCCTTCATGATAAGTATCTGCTGCTTCCGGGTCCGCGCGTGTCAGTTACAACATACTCGGACTGCTTCACCTTGGCATCGAAGGGCTGCTGATAATAGGCGGGAGAGCGGTGTCAACAGTCACCGAGCTATAAGAGGCAATCCATTCATTGCCTTGCAGAAAGCAACACTGCAACAGTGGACAGTATGGTTGGTCAACTTCCCGTGTCCGGCTATCCTGGTGGTTGGTTCCCGGACTACAGTGCTACCCAGTTACCAGCACCAACCAACGGGGAAGTGGAGAGAGCAATTAAGGGCCTCCAAGACCTGGGTCACAATCTTCACACGCAGATACATTTGGCGAGTCTTGGCAAAGTCCGGGTTATATATCACCCAGGAGAGGGGGTGATGATTGGATACCTAATAATTTGCACAGCTGCGGTGCGGGCCTCCGGATAAATCCCAGATAGACCCAAGACGGGATCATGGCAATTTGGCAAATAAATAAAGTCCTGCAGCTGCTCTCTCCCCCGCCCGCCCGTTGGTAGTCCTCCAGAAAGGCTACCTACAGAGCAGAACATCCTTGTTTCTTATGTTAATCGGACCGCAAGCGACAAAGCTGACAGAGTAACTCAATATCAAGGCAGCCATCTGATTGGGTTATGGATATATTAAACTGGCCAGCAGGTTGTGTGACCGTGCAGCGTTCGCTACTACACGAGACCAGGCAGGTCGAGGATGGCGCGGGCCCGAGACTCGTTTAAGTTGATTGTGCTATATACAATGTTCATTTGCTTACCCAAGGGCTCTGGGCGTTTGACCAGGCTCGTGGGTCAGTGAAAATGAATGAATAGCTGCCTTACTCGCATCATAATGGTCACTGCCAGCCGCGATAGCCGCTTCCGACTTTATTGTTAAGGTAAGACTAGGGGGGCCCAAATCACCAAAGCGAACGTTGAACTTACCAGGTACTCTGTGTGTGCAGTGTGCCACACAGAAGATACGACGACCAATTTGTTGGACAACCTACTGCACCTAGTGGATGGATGATTGGTTTTTTTTTAATTTGCATTCACATTGATTCTGGTCTTGGATTGCTTCGACAAGCCCAACAAGACAGTGTCTTGGCCCCTTGGCATCATCGAGTACATTTAGCCAGGTAGCTGTTTTATGTGGTTGGCGCCCAAGGTGGCTATCCCATGCCAAGGCACTTGAGAGTTTGCCTATATACAAGTTGTAATAAGGGAATATTATGCCCAGGTCATATCCTCATTTGCTGATGGTTTTTTGTGAAGCCACACCGGACTTCCGGTCTTGGCCGGTCCTGTAAAAGGAATATCATCGGCAATGACAATCCATCTGAAACCCCCAGATCTTTGTCACTACCTAGGCAGGTAGCGTCGGTGGCAGGTCTTGCCACATGGCCCCAAAATCCGGGGTAAATTGTACTTTGTTTGCTCAGAGGACTGAAACTCTGATTCTGGTAGACTACATTTAGAGAATCTACTACATTGCTATGTACGATAGCAACCTAACAGTAAATGTCCAGGGATCTATCTTACCTCACAGTAGGTACCTGTTTGATCATGTTCTGGTGAGATCCTAGATTGGATGGGAAGCCGTATGGTGGTGATCAAATCGGCCTGGGTGATTCCGTCATAGCCTCCGACGGTAATTCAGCTAGAAAGCACAGCGGAGATTGTAGGAGTGAGATACTGCTAACATACCTACCTTACTACCTCAAGGACGTATCTTGTCTAATCTGTTCTATGTTTTCTCCTCCCGACATCCAACCACATCTGATGTGTCAACCGATCGGCATTTCATAAAACCGTTCACACGAAATAAAGTCAGTAGGAGCGGGTAGTCTTATTGTGTGCAACTGAGACAGTTGTTTATTACGTTCAATTTCCGTAATATGCTGTTGGTCTCCAACTGAATATGCCCTGCCATCAACTCCCGCGACACTAAAACAACTGCCTTCCCTCCCAAAAGTTGGTTGGTAGGCAACCGTGCCGCTCGACCGAAAAGGACGCAGTTGCCGGGCTTTCTCGTCCATAACACATGGTTTTTGCATGACATGCAAGTTGCGACCAACAACTTTGTCGATATCGACCAACAACCTTGTCGATGTCGACCAACAGGCAGGCGGCTGCAACTTTGGGTTGACAGGGAAAAAGAATGCCTCTGCTTCCAACCATAGGTGAGCGCGGCAAGTCTGGATGCTACTGGCAGAAAGACGGCAGATTTAGTTCGGACGATTCTCGTGTCAGGGTCACAAGATAATTATGAAAGCTGATATCATAACAAAGACGCCAAGAACCCTACGAGTTGTTTTCAGTCGAAGATGTGTAGTAAATTCGTATCTCGTGAAGACAACTTAATGCCCGCTATTTCTGCTCCAAGCAGCCATAGACCATCAAAAACCAAAAGCAAGAAGCAGAGCAAAGTAAAACAATCAAACACAAACCCTTGTTTTTCAAGAAACATAGATCTGTGGAGATTGCCCCTTCACGCCGGGCTGATGAGTTTCTGCTGTCGCATGCTTGTTATGGACGACATAAATTCCCCATTGTATGACAGAGAACGTTATGCCAACCGAGACCATTATGATCTGAATTCGCAAACCATTCTGGTAACTACATGGGTATGCTTCATTAACGATGATCATATAAAAGCTTAGGTCAGTCCTCAGTCAACTTACAATGGCTTGTCGTCGGCTTGATAATACTGCGTCCCCACCATCAAGCCACTGATAGCAGCCATCACAAACATCCTGTCGTCGACGGGTCAGTTTTGTGTCATCATCTTTCGGAATGAGAGAGAGAAAACATACGCAATGGAAATACTCCTTTCCCTGGGGTCGCGGCAGTTGAGCTGCACCCAGGTGTTGTGAGCCGGGTGGTATCCAACCGCGAGAGCGTTGACTGCTGTCCAGAGCCCCCAACGGGACCACCGTCCCACGTGTGGATGGATCTCCCTCGCGACAACCAGTGCCACGAGGAAACATATCTGCGAAACGATCACTGTCGCGCCGCGCTGGTTTGTTTTGTCGCTAACGTAGGCGACGAGAAACACGAAGAACAGGGAGAGCACGGCGCCCACTGCTGCGAGGGCGTTGGCTGCTGTTGGGTCCCATCCTAGGGATCTACCTCGATAAGGTTAACAATGATAAAGATGATCTCAACGGAGGGCGAGAACCTACACCATAACCGACGGGGTATACGTGGTGAGAGGACCCCATGTCGAGAAGACAGCAAACGTCGAGATGAAGTGCGGCCATCGGCGGTAGTGGGAAACGGTTTGCCAGACGAGCTTGAGCGGGATATGCATGCCCTGGGCGTGTGCCGTCTCTTCAGGGTTATCGTTCTCTATCCTCTGCCGCAGAATGTCTACGTCTTGCGCCGAAAACTTGATGATCCCGGGCGTGAGGAGTGGTCGTGGCGAGGATGGCGAGCCGGGCAGGAACATGATGAGGACGAATGAGACAACCACGGTAAACAAGCCCTCGACTGTCATTACCCCTGATCAGTAACCAAATACTCCTTAATCCCATGTTTACGAGTTTGGATAATGGAATACACTTACTAAGAAACAGCCATTGCCAACCGTGCAGCCCGCGCACATGGTCCAACTTCAGAATACCAGTCGCAAGCAGCGGACTGATGGCGTTGGCGCCAAACATGCCAAAGAACAGGATGGCCACCCGTTTTGCGTGTTCCCGTTTCGTGTACCAGGTCGAAAGCGTGTAGATGGCAGCCGGGATATACCCGGACTCGCAGAATCCGAGCACGAGACGCGAGACGAGAAAACCAGTTCGACCGTTGACAAAGATTTGGAGCGATGCAACTAATCCGAAGGCGAGGACTTGACAGGCGATCCATTTTCGCGGACCAACCTGTTGAGACCAGTTTAGTAACATAGGATGATGAGGAACGGGAATTGGGAAACGCAGGCATGGTAGTCACCTTTTGAAGAACAATGTTGGAAGGAATCTCAACCAAAACGATACTCATAAACATGAGCTGGTTTCCGAGGTTGATGGTGTTTAGGTTAACCCCGATGTCTGCTGCGAAGCCGCCAGTCAAGGCACTGGCAATGTTCATGCGGTCGAGCTGGAAGACGAGCATCCCGAGGAACAGCAGGGGAAGAACGCTCGAGTCTATTCTTGGTTGTGTCAATCACCATCTCCTTCACGTCGGACAAGCACTGTAAATGGCAAACTCCAACTTCTATGAATGGCAAAGTGAACAAACATACTTTCTGCGGACCTTTCTCTCATCTCGATCATCAGTCTTCTCAGGACTTGGGGATTCCTTGATACTTATCTCCCCATCTGTGGTGTCCATGAAGATAGACTGGTCCTTGGGACGTTGTTGCTCCATGTTGCATATCAGGACTGGCGCTGGGAAGCGTTTAGAGAGAGACGGACAAGAACAGGAAATATCCATGTTCAGCTACCCCGGGAACCTTTCGGGTTTTCTCTATACACAGACCCTTGATGGACGATGGTTGTGCGTACCATGGAAATCTCTGCATGCATGACGTGCTTTTCCTTTGCAACTCGATGAAACTAGGAGAGGATGATCGCATCCACCGTATATGATTGCCAAGCAAGATTCCCCAGAAACAAATGTTATCACATCGCAAAATTAGACTGCTTACTCAGGCCAGTGTTCGACTTTTTGATGCCTAGACTGGAACGCTCATCCGAGATTGAGTCCAGCGTGGCCGGCATCAAGCCAATTTTGCGGATGCCAGTCAAAGATCACTGATCAACTTTCAAGTTGCCAGCGTGGAACCACTCAGGAGTCAGATAGACGGAAATCGGCATTGTGAACGGCAGACATGGTTAGTTTAAAGCCAACAGCCGCAGAGTTGGGGGAAGTGGGAGTGGATTCCCCGCCAGGTTTGAACGGTTTTATTCGTTCTGGAGGCCACGTTATCTCGGAATGCAATGCAGGCTGGCGTTAGTAATAGAGGTAGTCTATTGGCAGCAAAGGAGTGTTCGTTTCAAAGCTGGACATTGGGACAGCGGCCCACTCATAACCGCAACGCTATCCGGTGCGGCTCTACTAGTAGCATTATCCACTCCGGATGATGCCATTCAGGGGTGACAAAGACCAAAAAAAAAAAAACGAACAAGGCGAACCGTCTCCACCAGCGCAGTGTTAGTGTCCCCGATCTAGGCGGTCACGCAATTTGATTCAATGAAGACAACATAAACGGTCGGCCGGATCCTCGGTATTGTTGCCTGCAGTGGCGCTATCTCGGGATCAATCCCGCCAGCCGGCAACCCTTGGTCCCTGCATAAGCTACTACATTATATCATGACGGGATCGGTTGTCATCTAATTCGTCCAAGTTTGAATGCCGCCGATAACAGCAAATCCCGTGATCCAAAAATTGGCAATGTCAAGCCTGCCCGTGAAAAGAGTTGCAGTGATAGGGGCTGGCCCATCCGGAGCGATTACTCTCGATGCCTTGGCACGAGAGAATGCGTTCGACATCATCCGCGTCTTCGAGAGGCGTGAAGGACCGGGAGGTTGCTGGTAAGTTGATGTCTCTCAGTTCCAGGAAATATACACGGAACTGACGAATTACAGGATCGGTGACAAGACGCGTCCACCAACAATATCCGACATTGGATCCCTTGCCGACCGGACAGCGGACCCCCCGTTGCCAGTTCCAGACAAGATCCCAGCTCAGACTCCCAAATCCGACAGACCAAGATTCACAGAATCGTCAGTCTACCCGTACCTGGAAACAAACGTGGACGCGCTGCCGATGGAATTTACGCAGGAACCATTTCCCACCCAAAAAAGCGAGCAGTCCATAGCTATTCATGGACAGGACACGCCATTTCGCCACTGGAAACTCGTGCAGGCTTATATCAATAGTCTCGTAGACCGAAAAGGCTACGAGGACTTGGTCTCATATGACACGACTGTCGAGCGAGTAGAAAAGATTGGTGCAGAGTGGAAGGTCACCCTGCGGAAGGAGGGCAAAGAAAGCACCGACTACTGGTGGACCGAGTGGTTTGACGCGGTCGTGGTCGCGAGCGGTCACTACTGGGTCCCGTACATCCCAGCCATTGACGGGCTTGCGGAATTCGAGAAGGCGAGACCAGGAAGTGTGATTCACAGCAAGCATTTCCGTGGCCGCAATGCGTTCAGGGGCAAGGTAAACTCCATCTCCTACACATTGCTCATCTCATCTTGACAATAACTAACTGAGGGGAAGCGAGTCGTCGTCGTAGGCGCTTCCGTCTCAGCAGCCGACATCGCCTTCGATCTGGCGCACAGCAAAACAGCGCAGACACCAGTCCACACCATCACCATCGGGCGCAACGCAAACGGTTACTTTGGGGGAGAAGCATTCAAGCACCCGCGGATAGCACAGCATCCATCCATTGCGCGCATTGAGGGGAGGACAGTCCACTTGATTGATGGAAACTGTATCCCTGAAGTCGACGCCATCATCTTTGGCACGGGTTACTCCTGGACTTTGCCCTTCCTACAGCCGCAGGTAGAGGTCCGCAACAACCGTGTTCCCGAGCTCTACCAGCACGTAGTCTGGCAGCGCGACCCAACCTTGCTTTTTGTGGGAGCGGTGGCCGCAGGCTTGACCTTCAAGATCTTTGAGTGGCAGGCTGTGCTTGCTGCTCGCATCTTGGCTGGTCGGGTGACCCTTCCGCCGCTGCAGGTCATGAGGGAGTGGGAAGCACAACGTATTAAGCAGAGAGGGGATGGTGTTAGGTTCAGTCTCATTGCTCCTGATTTTGAGGATTACTTCGAGGAGGTGAGGAAACTGGCTGGGGATGGAGGGGAGAAAGGCGTAGGGAGGAGATTACCAAAGTTTCGGAGGGAGTGGATTCGTGCCTTTATGGAGGGACATGAGCGGCGCAAGGAGATGTGGCGGGCTCTGAATGCAAAGGCAAGAGCGGAGGAGGATGGAACATCTAGTCAGGCAGCAAGACCGCGGGCTCATTTATGATGGACCTTGAAGACGAGGAGGGGGATCAGAGTACCAATGCCCCAACTTTAAAACTTTCAAAAGCAGGTAAGGTATTTATTATGGGCAGTAAAGATTAGACAACTTGTCGTGAACTTGACAGTTACTCCCGGGGTGGCGACTGGACTCAAAGTCGTTCTCCGGCTAAGCGTCTTCCCAGGCCAGCTAAGGGGGTCATCGCACAATCCGATCAGAAAGCCTAGGTACTTAATTTACTCGTCCCATCCATCCTTGCCTCAAATGCTGCTGGCATCAGGTTGCTTACGCTGGGCGTTCCTAGTTCTGACTGTCAAAGCGTGGCGTAGAACCCATGCCTCTTGACCTAGACTAGTTCTCACATAGTCATAGAAGCGGAGAGGGACGATAGCCTTCAATGTACTCGCGCGTATCTTACTATTAGTATTTGGTGATGATTTCAAAGGGGGAAACCTGCTCATGACTTAAGTGGCCAAGACCCCTTCGGGGAGAGGCGTCGTGTAATTAGTTAGTTGGGTCAGAAGAGCTAAGCTAGGGCTTACGCTCGTACATACACATGAGGTTAAGTTAGTTTCAAGCCGGGTAACCGAAGGAGGTTGTACGCTTGGCTTATGTAGGCTTGTAGCCATCCCTGAATGAGGAGAACCAGCCGAGTTGGAGTAGCTGAGAGACATGCACTAGTAGGCTTAGGTTGGGCAAAGGCGTATAAGGACAGTGATCTGATTTGTGGTAAATTTCTGCCTTGGGAAAAAAGAAATATACCATGAAACAACTAAATTTGATTGGAATACAGGAACTTTTGCGCCGCCGCAAAGCGTCTTGCAGAACAGGGGGATAATGTTGAAAAAGTCGGCAGATCGTGTTGACAAAGCCAATGGCAAAATGATGACCTGCTCCTTCGGGCAGAATGTTACGATGAAGCCTATGTGAGTGGTCGCCCCTTTTCTCGTGCTACATGTAGGTGGCCGGGGATCTTACATGGATGGTAACTTTTTCAATCCTTCTAGACATACTTAAAAGGCGCCTTGTCCCCGCGCAGAAGACTCGGTCTTTTGGCCTGGCCATCAACATCTTACATCTCGGACTTGAGTCTGACCTCCAAAGATTCCTCAAGGTCACACAGATACAACAATGTTCTTCAAGCTCATAGTACTCCAGGCATCCGTCCTGCTCGGACTGTTGGGGTCGGCCAGCGCCCTCTGCATAGCGTCTCCGGTATCAGTCCGCTTACCTCCCACCTTCGACAACGGCTTATCAACCCTGACGTGGCTCATCCCACCCATCGGATGGGACTTTGGCTACTGGTTCCAAACCAACTCATCATCCCCCAATACCTTTCAGCGAAATCTCCAATACAGCAGCGTCCCGCTCAACCCTTTGCACCCAATCGGTCCACGGACCGACCTCTCGAGCTTCCAAACCGTTGGCAACGCCACAGTCTACACGTCCTACGGCATCGACTCGCCCCTCGCGCCGGGGTTCGTTGCGGCGTACAACTACACCGGCACGGGAATTTTGGGGAAAGCGACGGATTTTCTCGAGGTCCTGGCCTGGGGCACCGACTGCCACGGCGTCGGCTATCGCGTCTCGCACTCGACTTTTACTGCGTTTACCCAGACACCTGCTTCGGTCGATGTCCTCTCACGATCTAAGCGGGGACCGGATGCCACGACGCTGACAAAGATCCAGCACGCACTGATTGCGCTTGGCAACGCCGAGATCACGGCTCTGGCGTCGGCGTTGGGCCCTGCGCTGCAGGACTCTGGTAGGGATGGGTTGCCGAGAGTCGAGAGCTGTGATGATGCTTGCCAGACTAATGAGAATTTGCTGCCGCTGCTTGGTGGTGCGTAGGAGGACATTAGACCAAGAGACTCTTTAGTATAGACCGTGTTTTTTCTTGATACATAAGGTAGCCACTCAGCAAGGATGAATATTGTTCTTAACAGGAAGCCACTGCCGAATTTAACGCTCCCATCACTTCCTTCTGGTATAGTCTAGTCCAGTTTAGTCATCAAGTTGTATGAGACTGGTCTGACATTATCTTTGCCGATCTTATCAACCGTGAATCTGTGACGATGGTCAACGAAAGCCAAACACTAGTCTAATGTTAGAAAGGGGTTACATCAAGAACGAGCAAGACTTATTTACGATATTGGGGCTGGTGTTCATGCCGCACAACATACCTAGCTTAAGCATTGATGTTTTGTGCGTGACTTGGAAATTCCCCAGCCCTCCTCGAAAATCTCCTTCCGAATCATGTCTTCCAAAACCTCTAGCATCTGTTCCCTCGAGGAATAAGCCTCGTTAAACGTTGCGCTCTGATTTAGTTTCCCATCCCAAGTGTGCAACATGAACAGGTTCGTTGGACTCAGCAGCGTTTCGGCAAATCCGGACCCCTGGTATCTCGACCTCAGCGTTTGCTCCTCTGCCGTATCTCCGCGCGAAGAACTCATTCATCACACCTTGAGAGCTTATCAATGTGACCGATTGCTTGAGATCTGCTCCAGCAATGACTTCACCCATCAGCCGACAAAAGGTGTGCCCATACCCGTCCACGGGCCTCAGTGAGGCTTTCACCATGAAACTCCTCTTTTATCCTCAGAGCGAGTTCCAGGGGAGGGGCATCCACGGTGAGGGTGATCGGTATCGCGGCGTGATCGCACACCACTGCACCTAGGACCAGTGCTGAAGTATCCCCGAGGTCCACATGGCTGTCTCGAGTGTCTTGTTTTGGCGGTGAGCAAAGGCGAGCTCAATGGCTGCAACCAAGGCGGAGATCGACATGCAGGCACCACAGCTGGATCGATCGAGTTGCTATTGTTCCGGAACGTCAAGGCAGATCACCAACCATCAGTCTCCGACAGCAATCCCTTGCTGGGGCCTCCGACAACTCAGAATTCTGTCGGAAGCGAGAGGCAGGTCATCCATATTACAAGGGAGAACTGCGACGAAATAATCATCCCTCCTTTCCGGACGCTGTGAAAACAGTCCAGAATCGGGTTGAAGAAA
Organism: Apodospora peruviana; assembly: GCA_033439685.1. Classification (NCBI taxonomy): domain Eukaryota; kingdom Fungi; phylum Ascomycota; class Sordariomycetes; order Sordariales; family Lasiosphaeriaceae; genus Apodospora; species Apodospora peruviana. The sequence continues at coordinate 4,406,174 of JAUEDM010000005.1, read as the reverse complement.
TAGTATACACCCCCTGCCGTCAATGTCCTGGTGCTCGGCCTGCCACAAGAGGTGATGAGAAACTTCAGCTGCTCCACCAGCTGCGCGGAGATGCGGGAACCGTCTCCATATGGCAGTGTTCGTCGCGTCATTGAGACAAGCTTCGCGATCACCAGTCGTCTGCTCTGGATTTGATAGTGGAGAAAAGTGGAATGTGAAGTTCTTGCGATCCCAAAAAAGGACTAGCCAAGTAGGCCCGCATCCGCACTCAATGAGACGGTGACAACGGATCAACTTCAACGGATCATTACTCTGGCTTGATCATCCTTTTCTGGAGTTGCTCGTAAAAACTGCACCCTTATACAGACGAGGAAAGAGATGCACAATGTCAATCCGTCGGTGATGTTGGCGTTGTCTCGGTTGTCAATGTCTGACGGCGGCATTATCCGAGAACAAGAAGGCTGAAGTGTGGCCGCTAATTGGAAGACGACCAAGGGATCAACGCCGCTGACATCAACGCGGAGACATGCATCCCTTCAGCGTGATCCTGCGCCGAGACAGACCAGCAATAAATTATGCTGATCCGGCCGGCAGTCAGCGCAGATCTCCTCATTGGAGAATCGTGCAAGACCACTCTTTTCCCTTTTGCGGTTCAATTCTTCTCTGTTGTGTCTGATGTGCAGACAAAAGTGTCGATTGGAATTTGAAGGGAGGGAGGGGTTGTGACCGCCTGCGCGTAAATACAGACGTCACCGTCCGACCGCCAACCTAAAAGGTTTGACATACCATGACCTTACTTAAATTTGACATCTGCAGTCCCGGGTCGGGTGCTTTCTTTGTCAATCCGCACGCATCCGTGGAACGTTTCATTTTTAATTTATTTCGCTTACCCACACCCACCGGGTACCTACCTACCTTACTTATCAACATCTCACCACCACGATAGTGTATCACAATGGCACGCCCGGCCAAGAATTCCTCCGGCAAACCAGGCTACCGCTGGGGCCGGGGCCAAAATGGCGAGAAAAAGAAAACTCCTCCTCTCCTAACCCCAATGCAAGCCCACATGGTCGCCACGGTGGGCGAATTCGTCGGCACGTTTCTGTTCCTCTACTTCAGCTACGCCGGCAACTTGATGGCCGCCAGCCGGGCGCCGAGCTCTGCTCCCGCTTCGGCCGGAGGCGGCATGAGCAGCGAGACGGTCATCTTCATTTCTCTGGCGTACAGCTTCTCTCTGCTGGTCAACGTCTGGGCATTCTACCGAATCAGCGGAGGGCTGTTTAATCCCGCCGTTTGTCTCTCCCTCCCTCCTCTCATCAATAAATGCTGATATCCGTTAGATCACAATCGCACTATGCCTATCAAACCAACTCCCCTGGATACGAGGAGCACTCTTCATCCCAACCCAACTCCTCGCATCGCTCTGCGCCGGCGGCCTAGTCGCAGCAATGTTCCCCGTCCCTATTTCGGAAGCGAATTCGGTCCTCGGCGGCGGCGCATCCGTATCGCAGGGTCTCTTCATGGAGATGTTCTTCACTGCCCTCTTAACATTCGTGGTTCTGATGCTGGCGATTGAAAAGTCGAAGGATACTTTCATGGCGCCCATCGGTATCGGGCTGGCGTTGTTCGTGGCCATGATTGCGGGAACAGCGTACACGGGCGGCTCGCTGAACCCGGCGCGGAGTCTCGGGTGTGCAGTGGCCGCTACGTCGTTTCCGGGATATCACTGGATTTACTGGCTCGGTCCGGTGATGGGTGCCGTGCTTGCCGCGGGTTTCTACTGGTTTGTCAAGTATTTCCACTACGAGGAGGCGAATCCGGGACAGGATGCTGCGCATCCGGATGAGGCGCATGCGGCTTCCCCGGTGTAAACGGGGCAGTCAACGGTTGCGGGCTGGATGTTGTTTGGAGTATGTTGGAAGGAATATTTGGAGGAGCTCAAAATTGCTTGGACTTACTTTAGTGTCTGGTTTGTTAAGATATCCCTGGTGGCGAATGGCGTACTTATTACGACCGACTAAAATTGTTATTATCGAGTCTTTTTTTTGTGGTGCTGCTGGTTCACCATTTTACTGCAAAATGAACAATATCTTCCCATGCAAATGATAGCTTGATCGAGTGAGTTACCGGTAGGATTCCGAGCTGGGCGTGACGCTAACAATAACCACGAGCGTGAGATGATTTGTAATCATGCTGCCTGCGAGTGCGAGACCATCGCGCTGAGAGATTGCATCTTGAACAACGACCGCATCTACCTACCTAGCAAAATTCACCGCTTCTGTCATACAGCTTACAGGTACCTACCTACTTCACATTCTACGCCAGCATCCAGGACCTTACCTACCAAGGTTTCTTTATGTTATCATGGAAGCCATCTCACAGGTTAACCGAAGGAAAGGTGAGCGAGCGCCTATGTCTGCGATGCCATTGACTCTCAGAAAAAAAAAAGTGTGAGCTGACAGGGAACAATAGCATGCGATCTCTGCTTCATCAAGAAGCTAAGGTGTGACATGGTAAAGCCTATATGCTCGCATTGCCGCCAGTATGAGGTGGATTGCAAGACGACTGCTGTGCGCAGACGAACTGCCAATCGTTCCAATAGTCGCAGACCTATGCCACAACCTGCAGCCCCGGAACTAACAAGTTCTTCGGTAGCCAATGGAGCAGAGTAAGCTTCCAGCATCAGTATCCGGATTCAACCTTCTGACATCTCATGAATAGCCCGAGTCGAATCGATGGACTAGAGTCCCGACTGGCGCGCATGGAGGAGCAGCTGCAACAGGTCCTCTCCGCGGTGTCGTCTGTCGCTGTCACAACAGCAGGGCATGGGCAGGAGATCATTACCCACTACTCCTCCGGCCAGACCGGAAACAACTGCCCGAAGACAGTCGACCTGGATGAATGGTTCGAGATGGAAGATGAAGACCGGCCCGTTGCTGAAGAACTGGATGACCACGCCCTCGAATGTGATCCCATCGACTATATCGTGCGACCTCCACCACCCAAGTTGGGGCCATTACACGAAATCCTGCCAATAGTCGACACCTACTTCACCCATTTCAACTCTCAAATACCCCTGTTTTCCCAACCCGACTTTATGCGGATGCTGTACGAGTGGTACTCCGCTCCCTCGCGACGATCGCGAGCAGTATGGGCAGCAGTGAACGTCGTCCTGGCGCTCGGATCCAGGGTTCCCAGTGAACCAGTTTGGGAAATTGACTTTAGTGCCCAGGACCCAAAATTCACAGGCTACATGAAGAACGTACAGTCGGCCGTGGCAGAGCTTATGACCCGAGACAAGGATCTCCTTGGTCTGCAGGTCCTGCTGGGCCTGGTCATCCTCTACAATGAATCCAAGGATCCCCGTCCAGCCACACTCCTGATCGGCGCAGCGGTGCGTCTTATTCACCGACTTCGGTTCCAGTCCAAGGACGATATCGAAGCTCTGTACACCCCGGAGGAGGGACTACACAGGACGCGTCTCTTCTGGATCACGTACATGCTGGACAAAGGGATATCTCTCAAGCACCAGACACCATCCCTGCAGCTTGATGCCGACATTGACCTCGATCTGCCGTCCAGCAGCCTAGAAGACGGGGCGGGTGACATCTACACGGCCGATGGACGCGTGCGGGTGAACTATTTCCGACTCTCAGTGCAGCTCGCGTATATCCGTGGCCGAACGTATGACCTTCTCTACTCGACGCGCAGCACGAAAGTGTCACCGCAAGAGAGACAGTCCCGGGTCGTCCGTCTGAGCCGCCAGCTGGAGAAATGGCGGCTCTCAATCCCGGCGGAGATGCAGATTGGATCGGTGGCAGATCACGTAGGGCGGATGGAACTGGTGTCGATGGCAACGCTGCACTGCTCGTACCTTTCGTGCATGTTCATGGTGCACGGGATCTGGAGCAGCAACGCCGACTGGATCAAGCGCATCTCGAGCTATAGCCGCACTGCGATCAAGGATAGTGAGGTTGAGGGACGGAGATGTTTCCATGTCCAACACCCGCCTTTGCCTGCTGCTTGGACGAAGTGCGTGCAGGGCAGCAGAGACTGTTTGATGATGGCGAAGAAGATACCGCAGAGTGACTGCACCGTGTGGTGAGCCCCGTCGACCGTAGTCCCGTTTTGAAGTGATCCAAGTTGCTAACAACCACAGGCTGAGCTCATGTGCCATCGTTTCCGCTCTCATTGTTGTCTTGGCAAACATGTACGAGTTTCCTGAGAATGGCTGTGTTGAGAGCGACAAGGAGCTCTGTAGCTTTGCCTTGGCCTTCTTCAACAAGTTCAAGGGTCAGTCGACACTGGTCCCTTTTGAGCGGCTGCAGGTGGTCATCATGGAGTTGGACCAACATGCGAGACTGGCAGAAGAAAGGGTGGCGATGAACAAGCGTCTGGCGTCCACAGAGGCTGTGAGAGCAGACGTGAAGTTGGCCGGACAGATTCCATTGTCGAACAATGAGGTTCCATTGGAGGCACTTCCGCACGATGTCATGCGTTGGAACACAAACAGTGAGAATGGTGTCTTTGGCGAGGAACTTGGACTTGGCGGGCTGGATATGTCGGTTTATCAGCGACGGACCGGGGACAACTCGGACTTGTTTGGGCACGACGCGGGTCCGCTCCAAGACTGGTTGGATCTTGAGACGAATTTCATCTTTGGGGACGGGGCAGCTTGACGTGCTGTAATCTGCTGGCAATGAGAGAGGACGAATCAAACCCCTCAGTTCGCCAGACCTCGTCCATTTCAGTTGTGCAGTCTGTCCGATCTGGTGGGAAGCGCGAACTAGCTCGTTGATCGGCGTGAGAATCGCTCCTGCAGTTGCGTTCGCGTCAGCAGCCTGTTGAGTGGGTTGAAACTTCATCGGTCAGATATTGTATTAACAGCTACTTCCCTCGTCTATATGATTTATTGCTAGTGAAATATCTTTCTATCCCACTCTGAGACGCAATCGCATGTGATGACGGCATCGTCGGCGGAAGCTACCCCGCCACGCTTGGCCAGTGAGGTTGCTTGTGATTAGAGATTACACTCAGCGCCTTCCCGCACTGGAATTCCTGTCGCATTTCGTCGGCCGTTCGCGGGCCGGTCCTGCAGTGCTGTAACATCATATCCCTTTCGACGTCCCCCCAAGTTGTCAGCAGCTACTGGTCCTCCCTCATCCGTCAATTCGGCCGACTCCAATCGCTCTCCTTTCGTCCATTGGCGCCGCGCGTTCTGATCTCTTCCCCTTCTCTCCGAGCCGACTTGATGAATACCAGGTCCGCCCGTATCACTCGAAGCGTCCAACACCTGCCACGTCTCGCTCAACATTTTCCCACACAACATTTTCCCACAAAGCCAACCATCCTCCCGCGTCGTCCTTTCTCGTCAACAACCCAAATAATGGCAGAATACAAGTTGAAGGGAGTCAGCTCTCTGGGTCTGAAGCCCGGTGACAAGCAAGAGGTGGAAGTGGAAGGCCTGGACGCAAAGGTGCTTCTGCTGAACGCCAGCGGCAAGGTGCAAGCAGTCGGACCCAGATGCACACACTACGGTGCACCTCTTGTCAAGGGTATCCTGGGCACCAACGGGAAGCTCACCTGCCCGTGGCATGGAGGTTCGCGAGATTCCAATTGCATAAAGATAGCGTCTAACGCGTGATCTTGCACGGGAGCACACTGCTGACAACTCGACTCCCTCCTGGCAGCATGCTTCAACGCGCAGACTGGCGACATCGAGAATGCCCCCGCCCTCAACGCCCTCCCCGTCTTCAAAGCTACCGAACGCGATGGCGCAGTCTACATCACGGGTGACGCCGAGACCATCAAGGCGGGCAATCGGAAGCCCACGTTCAAATGCGCCACCGCGGGCACGGCTCAGACAGACAAGGTGGTTGTGGTGGGCGGCGGATCGGGAGCGCTCGGCGTCATCGAGGGCCTCCGCGAGGGCGGCTTCACCGGCCCCATCACCTTGATCTCCAACGAGGGGTATCTCCCCATTGACCGCCCGAAGCTCAGCAAGGCGTTGATGACCGACCTTGGGAAGCTGCAATGGAGAGATGATGAATGGTACAAGACTGGCAGCGTCGAGGTTGTCAAGGATGAGGTCACTGGGGTCAACTTCGCCGACAAGTCCATCGCAACCAAGTCTGGCGGCACCTTTGCCTACACGAAGCTCGTCCTCTCGACAGGTGGCACACCCAAGACCCTCCCCCTGCAGGGCTTCAGGGTGCTAGGTAACATCTTCACCCTGCGTAATGTCCACGACGCCAAGAAGATCGTCGACGCCATTGGCGAGCAGAAGGGCAAGAAAATTGTTGTTATCGGTTCGTCGTTCATTGGCATGGAAATTGCCGCTTGTACGTCAGCAAACAACGATGTCACCGTCGTCGGCATGGAGAAGGCTCCCTTCGAGCGTATTCTCGGCGAGGAGGTCGGCAACATCATCAAGAAGGGCATCGAGGCAAAGGGCGTCAAGTTCTACATGTCCGCCGGTGTCGAGCGGGCGGAGCCATCCGGCTCAGACCCGGCCAACGTGGGGTTCGTCCACCTCAAGGACGGAACCAAACTTGACGCCGATATCGTCATCCTCGCGGTGGGTGTCGCGCCTGCGACGGAATACCTCAAAGACAACAGTGTTCTCCGCCTCGAGAGCGACGGTAGCTTGAAGACGGATGAATCGTTCGCGGTCGTCGGTCTCAAGGATGTCTACGCCCTCGGCGACATCGCGACCTACCCCTACCATGGACCGGGAGGAGAGGGCAAGTATGTCCGCATTGAGCACTGGAACGTGGCCCAGAACGCTGGCCGTACGGCGGCGCGTCACATCGTCAATCCCACCCTGAAACCCGAGTTCTTCACGCCCGTGTTCTGGAGTGCCGTGGGTGCGCAGATGCGATACTGCGGGAACACGATGGCCAATGGTTGGGACGACGTGGTCATGCAGGGCAAGCCGGATGAAGGCAAATGGGTTGCGTACTATACGAAGGGCGAGACTGTCGTTGCCATGGCGAGCATGGGCATGGATCCTGTCATGGCCCAGTGCGCGCAGCTGATGCAGCTTCATCGGATGCCTGGCAAAAAGGAGCTGCAGGATGGCTTGGACGTGTTGAGTCTGGGGCCGCCACAGTAGGGCGGAGACACCCATCTTGTAATGTGATGATGTGATATGAAATGAAGATTCCTGTTGTCCTTGAACGCGCTAGCAGCCGACCTTCGTTTTTGACGAGGCGATACCTTGACTTCTATATCTAGAAAATGCTCAACCAGTGTCCAAGTCCGTCTTCGCATCTGTTTGTGCCCGCTGTGGCAAAGCCAGGTGGCCCTGGTAGCTCTTTTCCTCCGCCTCTCGTCTTCGCCCCCAGCGGCCGATCGACACGAATGCTGTCGCCAGCGATGACGGCCCAAATGAAGTTATGAACAGACACGACGTGTGGTTACACGAGTCTTGTACAGTTGAGCCCCCAAAGCTGAAAGCATGGGTAGGGTTACACCATAATGCGGTACTGGTCTGACTCTGTTTACTTTGGCTTGGCGTGGCTTTGCCCCTGGATTATTCGGGACTAGGGGCGGCCGCTTGTTCCCACTCCCCTGCCTCACAGGAACAAGCTAATGAGCAGGATCCATGTATTGTAACCATCGTTGCCGAGTCCAAATGTGGTTGACCGCGTTTTCCGCCCATCTGATTTGGTCAGATATTTTCCATTCTAACCCCGTAATCATAAGCCTCTGTGCTATATCGGATGAGGGTAGGTCTTGGGACCCCAGGACTAGCCCAGTTTCGACAACTGTTTACCGCCAGCCAAGACCTTTGCGTGACTGCCTAGATACAAAATTAGTTATCAACCCGAGCTTCTCTCGGTCGGATTCTTGCAATCCTCAGCTGTCTAGCACAAGAACACCTCCATCGTCGTCGTCGTCGTTTCTCGGCACCTACCAACAACACCATGTCGTCGACGGGGATCGAAACCGTCAACGGCGGCAACAAGTACGACCATCAGCAACAGTCGACTTATCAACCCAATCACGAAGACTCCTTCGATACCATCAGTTCAACAACAAAACCCCGACCCGCCTTTGGCGTCAGCGAAAAGGACGTCACCGACACCACCACCGCCGCCGCGGTTCACAACAATGACCAGAGAAGAGTACCAGATCAACCAGCACGGCTCTACTGGATCCGCCCGGTCGTCCTGATCGGCGTCCCGGCGATCGTGACGGCGTACTACGCAGTCATCTGGGTGCACCTCGTGCAGAACGCAAACTACGACGAGGCAGTCAAGCACCGCTCCTTTTCTGGGGCATTGATATTCTACTCGTGGTTCATGATCGGCATTTTCGGTCTGTCGTGGTCCAAGTACGGACTGACAGGCCTCGAAGCGGCGCTCATCCGCCAGCGGGGCTGGGCGCCGCCCAACCTCGTCGCGCTGCTGATGCACTCCAACGGCAGCTGGAGCGGGCCATCGGGCTGGGGGAAAGTCATCATGCAACGCCAGTTTCATCGCTTGTGGTGCTTACTGGCGTTTTTGAGCCTGCTCCCGTACATCGCTTTCCCGCTGTCTGGTCTCGTGTTTGAGATTAGCGATGGGTATCTCAAGACATCAGATCCCGCGATGGTGGTTGGACGGAGTCGGGACACGTTCAACATGCGGTACGACGAGATTGGTAATGAATTTGGGTTGAATGAGGCGCCTGCAAACGCAGGTTGGCTGATCGCAGCCCAGCCGGTGATCCCGAGGCTTGGGGTCGTGTACAGCGGCGAAGAGGTCGACCGGACGGAGCACGAAGACTTCGAGAAGCTGCCCAACACTTTACCACTGACCGAGTCCATTCCGGACCTTTTTCTGGCGCCGCAAGGCGACAAGCCGGTAAATGGCAAGGCCTGGGGTCTTCGGTTCCAGTATAACTGCTCCGCCGTGCAGTCCGCATCCGAGTTCACGATCCTCAGCCAGAAATCGACCTCATCCGCCTCAGACAAAAACCCTGCCTACAGGAACGACAGGTCTTTTGTACTCACGACTCCTTCGGGGGATAGGATCGCGCTGTGGGACTCGAGCTCCGACGCAGCCAGCGTGGGCAAGAATACTCAATCCTATTACGAGGTTGGCACAACCGCGTGGGAAGTCAGTCTGGACAAAGTGACGGAAAAGTACACGGGCGACCATCCCGGCTTCGAGCAGGAGCTCGTGTTCGAGTACGCCCTCTATCAAGTCCGCGTGAGCACCATCAACGCGATAGATATCCCGGAGAAGGACAACACGTTCAACGCGACCCTCTCTCCCTCAATCGAGGGACTGAGCAGCGGCAGCCCATTCGTCCAGCTCGACAACGGTACCTGGACAGTCAACAAACCGTTCTTCGCCATCAAAGACGGCAACGCCTACGACTTGGCAGAAATGTCCCTAGACTATTTCATTGGACCCTCGTCAGCTGGCAACATGCTCGAGCAAGCCCCGCCAATCGGAATCCGGTGCGTCGCCTCCTCGGACGTCGGGTTCGCGGACCTGAACGGCGTGACCTCTTCGTTCTCCAACTTTGAGCGCGTCGGCCCCAAACATAACCTCAGCACGGGGAGCACGTACTTCTGGGGCGCCTTGCGTTTTGGCAGAACAGCCGAAAAGATTTTGGATGGCCAGTACTACCAGCATTATCTGTCTGGCGACCTGGCCGGGGCTGTGCCCACCTCTTCGGAAGATACCGGACGGTACGCGGAATACGTTACCCCCGAAGCGCTGCTGAGGAGCGTGAATCTTGCGTATGCGCTCGACGCGTCAAATCTGATGTATGATTTGCGGTCGGGGCTGAATAATGAGTGGGAGAACCCGAACCTGACTATCACGCGCGAGGGCAAGATCCTCTCGGCTGCTTCGCTGGTCCCGGGAGTTGCGATGGGAAATTTTGTGTTGGCGCTGTTTTGTGTCTGGGCGGCGCTGTCGGCTGGATTGGGGCTGGTGTACGGTTTTAGGAAGAGGCCTGCTGATAAGGTTGATGGGTATGTGATGCTGCGCAAGGGTGCAGATATGGCGGGCGAGTTGAAGCGGAATGATGAGTTTATGAGCGGGAAGCCGTTTGGGGAGAGCGAGACGCTGAAGGGGCTGGATGGGCATGTTTTGGGTGGGAAGAGTTCAAGAGGTGATTTGTCTTGATAGGTTGAGATGTAGATTATGCAAATGTTATATGTTGTTGTTGTTGTAAGAGGCTTGAGTTTTTGTCCCCTCCAATGGCTCTCATACCTCACTGGCATAAAATTGTAGTGCTGCCGTCGACGCCTCGACATTATCCTCTTGCGCGTGGCTAAAATTGTAGTGCTGCCGTCGACGCCTCGACATTATCCTCTTGCGCGTGGCTAAAATTGCAGTGCTTGGACACAGTCAAGACGTCGATGCAGTCGCCATGTGCACTTGGGACTCGGAGCGACAAGAGGTGGGGCCACAGCTGCCGACCCCTAACCCTAATTCCCTGTTTCGGCCCGGTGGGTTTGTGACGATTCCAGATGAAAAACTGCCAGAAAAAGATTTTGACAAATTGAGCGCCTCAACGACGCAAAAACGACGGGAGAACACAAATATCAGCCACATTGAGACACCACAACGTACCCTGAACGGGACTGGCCTTACAAGTTCAGCACTAACTTGTCCAGAACTTGGATTTGACCAGATTTCTGCAATTCAGGTGAAGATGTCTCTGGTCAGACTGACCAGGAGGTGATCATCCGAGTGTCCACTCAGTGCACGATCCATTGGCTCACAGCATGGCCACCATATTTTCACCTGCCAGTGGTATAGTATGGGCAACTTGCGGTGTCCTCGCAACAATTCTGGCACTGGGCGTTGGCGTCACCGTTCTGTTTCTCGTAGCAATTATCATATACAGGCTATTCCTCCATCCCCTGGCCAGAGTTCCCGGGCCAAGGCTGGCTTCTGTGTCCAATATTTGGCATGCATATTACGCACGTAACGGGTGCATGCTGGAACTGGGCAAGACACTGCACAGGACCTATGGACCGGTCGTTCGTGTTGGTCCCAACGAGGTCTGGTTTAACTCGAAAGATGCATTCAAGGAGATCTACAGTAAGGGGGTCCTTACTATCAATCTCATGTTGCATGCTCCTCTCTCGTGATTTTCACTAATCATAGTCATTTAGGCGCCGGCAGCGGCTACGAAAAGTCCGATTTCTACCGTGAGTGCCGAGTTCCTTATCAGTTGCTCATATCATCACACTTACTAACCCGGCTCTCATCAGTCGCTACGGCGTTGAACAAACCTGCCCTAGACTGGCGACTTGGTCTACATTTCCCAGACACCTTGGACTTGCTTTCGGAGTTCGACATCAAGCGTTATCGTCTGCAAAGGCGGCTCATCGGACCAGTATATCAAACTTCCAACATGAAAAAGTTTGAGAGCGCAATCGACATTGTCATTAACAATGCTATTGACCATATCAAGGCACTGAAAGGTGCTGAGGTTGACTTGAAAGAATGGATGCACATCATCGCAGTGGAATGTCTCGGAGCGGTCGTGTTATCGTGGTCTCCGGGCTACATTAAGAACAAGTCTGATGGCGGCACCAGCAACCAAGGCTATCTTGGATGGAAACGGAAAAGCGTTTTTGGCTTATTTCCCATCATCACCACCGCCGCGTTCTTCTCCAAGTCTGCGGGCCGCACATTTTCTAACATCTGGGGCGTGACGTTCAAGACACCCAAGGACTTTAAGCCATTCTTCACGGTCAGTGGACCCACACCGTTCTTCACAGTACCATATGTACTAACAATCTTCAATAGCCAGTATATCATAAAACCTCAAAACGAATAGGAGCCGCACTTCGAAAAGAGAAAGAAGTGAACACGAAACCGTCAAAACGGAAGAAGAAGCAGGATGAGCAACCTGTCGACCTTTTGACCGACTTGATCCAACTACACCAGATCAGACCAGAGTTCACCGAGCCATACCTGCGGCGTATGGCAATAACCAATTTTGGAGCAGGTCACGAAACAATGTGCTCGGCACTCACCTCGGTGATGGCCATGATCGGGTCTCACCCAGATGTACAAGCCAAAGTAGCAGATGAAGTATTGCAATGTGGCACATCCGATCCACCAGACTACGACACAGCGATCCGATTAACATACACACAAGCGAGCATCAAAGAGGCCCAGCGCCTGCACCCCGTGATCGGCATGTCGCTTTCTCGCAAGGTACCCGCCGGTGCCGGCATGTCTGTCCATGGACACCACTTCCTTGCTGGGACGGCTGTGGGCTGTAATCCGGTTGCCCTGCACAGAAACTCGGAGATATTCGGATCTGATGCGGATGAATTTAACCCGGACAGATGGCTTGAGGTAGATACCGAGACCAGACGCGCGATGGACCGATATAACTTGACATGGGGTGGCGGAGCACGCACGTGTCCCGGCCGGCATCTGGCGGAATTGGTGCTGTACAAGGTTATCCCGGCCTTGGTGAGGGAGTTTGAGGTGCACGTCACGATACCCCCGGAGGAGGAAGTAAGGTATTACTTTATGGCTATGTTGACGGGTGTTAAGGCGAGATTTTTGCCAAGGAAGAGGTGGGCTGCGATGAGGAAGAGTGAGGATTTTGGTCGGGACTCGGGGCCGGAGCTGCAGAGGACAGAAGAGTGAAGGAAAGAACTCGATAACATGGATAAGCTGTTCATGCCAAACCTGGAAGGTTCATGCTTCCATGACTTGGCATGTTGAAGCTATTCACAATTGGAAAGAGCTTAGGGTGCTTACTGCCTTCCAGGCATGCCTTATCCACTCTGATGCCCACAAAAGGACTTCGCCAATTCCAATCGTCGTCGTCAAAGTTCTTTCCCATTCCATCATCATAATCATATTCATCAATCCATCCATGAACCGTTTAGCCATCCACCAACCGCGAATCATGCCGAGCAACTTGGCTACTTTCTCTATTCAGTAGCCGGTATATGGCAATTGACGACGACACTTATCGCTCGGCCGGACACTTTCTCAGTCCTCCACAATGACCCCCAAGCCGGTCCCGGCATCAATTCCATGCTTCGGTACCTTGGAGTCAAACGACTCTTTCCCGGAAAAGCGCCTGTCCGTTTAATTAGCAAATTCGGCAGGAAGAAGCAGTATCAGGTTTTCTCACCAGCCCCGCTGCCGACCAGCACTCAGAAAGCTGCAGTCGCCATTCTGTGTGCACACCCAGCTCCCAACCGAAGGCGACCCGGCAGGCTTATTCCGCTCAAATACTGTCAGGCAGGTCGTGTAGGGCACAAAGTCCGTGATCGTCGGGTCTTCCGGCTTTTGCCCTGCCAGAACCCTACAGAGAGCGACAAACGTCGCTGCATGTGTGCAAAGAAGGACCGTGGATGGCTGTCTGGGGTCTTCGTCCAACCGACGGATGAGAGCCGAGACTACACGTTCTGACCGATCATAAAGATCCTGGATTCCTTCGAAACGGAAAAAGGCTACTTTGGGTCCATCATGTGGTTTGACGCGACATCCAGAGCGACCGTGCAGATGCGGTTCGCTCAGATCGCCGACAAGCTCTGCGGCCATCAGCGACGCTTCGAGAATCCAGAGGCAGCTATCCACCATGTATCCTCAACTTTATCATCCCTGGGAAGCCCATGGCTCTTTATCCTGGACAACTATGACCGCGTCGAAAGTTTCCGAGGTATTCTCAACTTGCTCCCCGATGTTCCAAACGGATCAGTCTTGATCACGTCTCGCCATTCAGGTTGCGGTTCTCTCGGCACGTGCATACCGCTCACAGGCATGGCGGAGGCGGAGGCGGTGGAGTTGCTTCTGGAAAGAGCCGCGATCAAGCCAACACCCGAAAACGAGACGGAAGCTAGGAATGTGGTCGCTCTGCTTGGTTACCTGCCGCTTGCCATTGACCAGACAGCAGCATACATCCGGTCGCGGAAGATCTCCTTGCGTGAGTTTGTCGGGCATTATAACAAGCGAAAGGACCGCATCATCGCCTTCAAGCCCACCGTCTCCGACTACTATCGGATGAGGACTGACGCGTTAGACCACTCCGGCGAGCCCGAGTCGCTGAGCGTCTGGACGACATGGGAAATGTCGTTTGACCAGATCAAGACATCCGACAGCGGCCTCGACACAGACCATCTGCGCCACTTCCTCAGCACGCTTGCCTTCTTCAACAAACTCGACATCGGAATGGATATGTTCCAGGCTCAGTACGAGGAAAGTCCATCTCCTCCATCCTGGATGGAGATATTCGTTGACTCGGATTACCCCGAGTGGGATGAGTATTCCTACCAGGACGCCGTTTCCTTTCTAGAGCAGCTTTCACTCATCCAATGCCACCAGAAATCAGACAAGCACACGGAAGCAGGCTCTCCGTACGTCTCCTTGCACCCGCTTGTCCGCGATTGGATTCAGCTACGTCTCCCACCCAAAGAACGACGAGACCACTGCGTCGAAGCGCTCCGGATTCTTCGTCATTATATTAGGGCTGGCCAGCGACGGAGCGATTGGCCATTACTGACTCGACGGGCTCTCCTCTCGCATCTCAACGCAGCTTTGTACTTCCAAGCTCAGTTCATCAAAAGCTGGGACGATCCGCGATACGAAGATCTCAGCGGATGTCTTCAGACCTTTGTAGCTTTCTACACCGACCACGGCCGATACACCGAAGCTGAGCAGACTTGCCGCAAGCTTCTCGACTGTGTCACGCAGAAGTCCAATTCAAAGGAAGAAATCATTTCCGCAGAAATCCTCCTAAGCGGGATTCACTTCCAGCAAGGCAAATACAGCGACGTCGAGAAAAACATGCTCCGGTGCAACGCCCTCGTTACTCCCTCCTGGCCGCTCCCCATACGGATCGGGCTTCGCAAGACCCTTGGTAGATGTTACTTCAAACAAGGCCGTTACGCCGAAGCCACTTCACACTTCATGTGGGCCCTCAATGAGCAACTCACTGAACATCCCTCCACCGATCCAGACGTCCTCGACATTAAGGAATCACTAGCCCAGATTTACAGGAATCAAGGTGATCATGAGCAAGCAACAGCCATTTACGAATCCGTTCTGGAGGACTGCGAACCTGAGAATCCGAGAATCTGGCGCGTGATGGTCAACCTGGCCAACAATTACCGCGCCATGAACCTTTCCTCTCAAGCGGCCGAGCTATACGAACAGGCTCTCGCGGGGTTCATACCGGCCCTTGGGCCAGATCACCCGTCTACGATTGAGACGCAGCTGTTTTCAGCGATTAACTGGTGTTCGATGGGGCGGTATCATATCGCGGAGGGTGTCCTCCAGGACGTGGTGGCCAAGTCGCACAAGGTTCTTGGGCCGAAGCATCCGGATACGCTCAAGGCGATCATGAATCTCGCTATGCTGTTGGATAGAAGCGGTAGACTAAAGGAGGCGGAGGCGATGTATAGAACTGCGCTGGCGGGACGGGAGGAGAGTTTGGGGTTAGATAATCCTTATACGCTGAGGACTGTGGAGAGGTTGGTTGGGTTGCTGTGGGCGCTCGGGAAGGTTGAGGCTGCTGAGGCGTTGGCCCTGAGGGGGTTGAGGGTTGAGAAGAGGGGCAGTGTGGAGGAGCAGATGAGAGCGTTAGATGTTGATGAGGTAGGTGTGGGCGACAAGATGCGGGATTTGAGTTTGACTGTTTCGAGGGTTGATGTCGAGAAAGGAGGTGTACTGTTTGGTGCTTCAGAGGTGCTGTTGCGGCAGGCCATCGCTAGGGACGAGGCCGCACTGGAGCGTAACCATCCGGATGTGCTGGATTTTTTGAGGGCTTTGATGTTGGTCCGCAAGAAACAGGGGAAAGTCGAGGAGGTGGAGAGGTTGGTGAAGTCACTTGTCGAGCGTGGAGAACCCGGCGGTTGATTCTTGGCTGTTCATGGGCTTGAGAGCATCTCAGTATAAGTCGCAGTTATTCGGCGCAGCGTACGAACAGTCCAAACATCTTGGTCTTACTGTTGAATGGATGCACAATGATGGGATGCGGCGGATGCCAACGGGAAGCAAAATGTACTTATTCATTATTTATCTTGTAATATCGTTTCGAGGGAAATTTTCCTCCGATTTTAGCTGCCTTCAAGGCGTCTTTTTAACAATATTAAACCCACCCTTAGCCGGCCACATATCCCTGTTGCCTTTTGCCTCACTAACATCTTAGCATTGACGCCAAAAAATTATTTTATTTTCTGAAAATAAATTCACGATTCTTCTCACAACCGCTACTCATTTTCTCCCTTCTATTGCCACTATCGTCAATTCTATAGCCAGTAACAGTTATAATTAAACGTTTTTGCAAATATACTAACTTACAAAGTGGCAAAATCCAGTTAAGAAAAAAAAATATTCCACGGGTAAAGGTTGATAGGGTGCCCGTTGGATATCAATTTTTGAAGCTGTACTACTTCTGGGATGTTTAGAAGTGTTGTGGGCCTGAATATTAGTCTACTGACATAAAGGGAATTGCCCGTTCATTTTTCCTTTCCTTTCCTTTCCTCTTTCTACCCCTTTGTTAATACCTCCCTACTGGAACCGGTAAGACTAGAGCTTGAAGCTTCAGGTGAGAAAAGAAGAGGGACAGGCAAGGGAAATAGAAAAAGATAGCTGTCAAGAGGCGATTTTTTTACGCTGGGCTACCGGAATCTTGAGGTTGTTTGCCCAACTGGGGTAGGTTGCTTATACTTTGGCCGGCTCTTCTCTAGCAATCTGAAAGATCTAAATCTCTACAGGCGGGCAATGTCTGGCTTACAAGAGTCTATAAATACGACAGACGACCGCGGGAGGAGCGACCTTTTTTGACCTCTATACTTTGCTCTTCAATGCACCCCAACTCTACAGAAACTTCACCAAAGTACCATCTTTGATCGCCCCCTATGACAACCCCCTGAGCAGCCAGTGAGCCTACTAGTTTTAAGCTTTTTCTCATCTATCAGTCGAGCTCCGCTTATTGATATGGGAGTTGGCGGTTGGATGTAATAATGTTCCCAGGGTCATTAGACTCCAGTACCGCGATGGTCGGCTTGCTAAAGTTTCTCTCCCATTAGAAGCTTTGAAAATAGCCTACAAGGAGAGTTATAAGGTCTATAAGAAACACAAACACCATGTGTTTGTGTTTTACAAAAGGGTCTGGAGATATACGGACAATGGGAATGGCGAGGTATACGCAATCCAATATAAGGAAAGAGAGCATGTATTTCCGTTTAATTTCGACCGCGATATTTTTTTAATTACTGGGATACCGCCACCATATTTGCTACACTCCAGGAGTTCCCGGTTCGAGCAACACCCACAGGGGTTACGAACAATACTCCGGCAAGCCCAGCCTTTTGCTAGACAACTAAAGAATATTATCTTGCCCGCAGAACTGTTAGTGTGACGAGCCAGTGCAATGACCCAAACCATTATACCAAACTTCCCTTAATCGCAAAAGGATGCCAGAATACCAAAGGTGTCAGCCTTTGGAATTCTAATAGGTTATATACCGTTGACGGTCGCAATCAATTCAATCAAGGCTCAATTGGCACCGACCGTCACAGTTAGGACATATTTCGGACCTATTTAATTCTCGCGGCACTTCTAGGCTTCCCAACCTTCAAGGGTTATGGGTACTTTTGAGGGAGAGCGGAGATAGATTTCGTCCCGAGCCAGAATGCAAATTCCAACAACATTGCCCTCTTCATTACCATACCGTACTTCCTTCTAAGTACTGCCGGATCGACGATGGATCAGCATTTTAAGACCATAAAATGGAGATTTGTCCAGCGTGCAACTGGGGAACTGACAATTGGGGCGACATTGATGGAGCGGCAATGAGGCTTCAACATAATGACTTCAGGATTATATATGACGCTTCTCTTCCCAGATATCCTCGGCTGCGGGAAATATTTTGTGCTAGGATTCCAGTGATTTGATGGGTTAGGAAAGAGAGAGGTTTAGAGGCTTATAGAACCCTAGATCATGCAAAAGGGTCAGGTCTTACCGCCATCGTGTGCTTGACGAGCACCGGGGCTGCCAAATGTTCTCATTAGAGCAAGTCAGGGAACTATCAGAGGCTCTGCTACATAACAACATCACAAATAGGACGAAGAAGAGGGGGAAACCGCTTATGTAAAGTGATATTTTGGTTATTTACCATTTCTATCTTTCCTTTATCTATAAACTTGCCATAGAAATTCAATTTCCTTCTTTCTTTGATATAATAACACCTATTACTTTCTGCTCTGCTCTTATCGGACTAAATTAAGGCTGAATAAAGGTTCGGTGAAAAGAAGGAAGCGGGAAGTTGTCTCTCTGCCTGTGGTGTGATGGCCAACGACATACATCAGGGTCAGCCAACAGGGTCATCCATTAGGGGGCTGGGCTGGCTAGTTCATATACTTTCCAGGTTTTTCCCCAGCTCGACTCAAGTCACGAGGTACTACTACTGGAAATTAGGAAAAGGCTAATTGGTATCTCCATATGCGGCTTTATATGTACTTTAAATTGTACCTTTCAGTCATATTACAACTCCGTTGTCTAAAGAGCATCTTATCACCAAGATAAGAACAGGTTGGACCGTGCCGACAAGCGACCCTCCAAAAGGATGCTTGGAAAAACTGTCCTGGTATTCTGCGTGATCAAGCGAAGTGGATGTTGAAAATGTGGAAGGCACAATAAAGACCTTGTCAGAAGCGACAGCAGAATAGCCATTCGGAAACAATACCGGTTTCTCTTTTCCCCCAATTAGCGTTCCCAAAAAATAAATATATGACTACCTCTCTGCCGTTATAATGTCGCCACAATGTGTTCTTGAAGCCACATGGCTTTAGGAATGAGACAGAGTACTTGAATTGGTGAAAGTAGCTAGATCTGGAAGATTCTAAAATATTATGAACGGGCTATAAATTAAAGGAGCCCGCCAGACCCCTCCTGTGGCACGCTATGGTTAAGAAAATAGAGAAAGAGAGAAGCACAGATCAGCTTAGCTGTTTGTCGTGAACGTCATAGTTAGGACGCGTCCCGACAGACAGCAGATAGCAACTATTGATCCTGCCACAATTGAGCATCCTGGCCGATATTCCGGAGGCAGCCACAGCCAATTTTCTAGGCCCCTCATAATCCACCTGTTGTCCGAGCCTATTCCATAATCTTGGTAATGTGGGGAGTTGGCATCGTCTGATCCGGATGTAATCTGCTTCGAGTTAACGGAAGACGCTACCGAGTTGACGGAATCGCGATGCCCCTCAAGCGTCTGCGTACATACCCCCATGGCCGGATCCCAGATCTTGATGGTCTCGTCGCCTGACCCGGACGCAAGCCATTTCGAATCGGGCGAGAACGCTACCAAGCTGACCCAATCACCATGTCCCTCAAGCGTCTGGTACATGCCCCCGTGGCCGTATCCCAGATCTTGATGGTCGCGTCGTATGACCCGGACGCGAGCCATTTCGAATTGGGCGAGAACGCTACCGAGCTGACCGAATCGTCATGCTCCTCAAGCGTCTGCCGGCACGCATTCCAATTATCTTCGACAATTGGCCCCGTAGCAATCCACTTCCGTTCTTCCTGCTTGAATAGGCCTCTGGTTATACTGCGGGCCGGGCTAAACACAAGTGCCGAAGCGTATATTTGAAGAGGTGCTATATCGATAATTGACCGACTGCTCTGAATGATCCGTCTTATATCACGGAGAAATCCGGATACCTCAATGGCATCTGCAGGCTGAAAAGCAATGTTAGCATGCTTGGGGATAGGGCAAGGGCGCAACGTACAATAAAGGCTAACATATTGTCTACCATGCCGACACTCTCCGAGAGACGACCTAAAAGGCTGAGCGCTTCAAGCCATTGAAGAAGATGGCTCGTCAGGAAGCAGTAGATTGGGCCGCCATCCAGTACGCTGCTTTTGCTCTCCTTCCAGTGGTGTATCCCGTACTGTCAGGCGTACTGGGCCTCGGGCGGCAGAGCGGCGTTGATAGTTCGCTGATCGACTTCTGACCGCAGCTTTCCCGGCACTTGTAGACCGCAGATATCTCTCTTGAGATATTGTTCCATAACTCGGATACATCGATCCGCAAGCATTTTGTGATATTTTGTCTCGCTCGATCCAAAAGTCATTGGTGGTACGCTTGGTCGGATCGACGAGGAAGTCGCGGAACGATTGGTGAAAGAGTCTGACCGGTGCATCTACCTGCGAAGGAATGTCTAGGACGGAGTGGAGACACATCAGCTGGTCTTCAATGTCGTCGTTTTCAACATCGAGAAGTTCTGCGAGCGACTGTGTTGACAGGGGTTGAGCGAGGAGCACAATAGGGCCAACAAGATCTCGAAATTCGGTTAGAAATTCAGCCTTGTCTCGGTCGCTACGCCCAGAAATGAGCTGGCTGAGAACTGGTAGATAAGTGGCGTTGAGCTTGTCAAGTCTGGAATCGTGCATCTCTGTCTGGTACTGCAGGACATGCTTCAATCGTTTGGCCGGGTTCGATCTTCCCTCGTCCCCAATGAAGCGGCAGGCGGTTGCGGCAAAAATGAACCAAAGGACAGCCATCTGAGTGAGCGCATGAATGACAGTTTCACCGGGCCAATCATGCGGCAGTTTTCGATTTCGAGACAGACTGTTTTGTTTGTCCCGGATGTTTGTAAGCTCGTGCTTGACGAACGTGGATATGTCTCGTTCGACAACTTACTCCGGTATTTGATGCAAGGCCATGTCCTGGTACTTGCCATAGACAGTGTTAAAACCGAGACGAATGGGCAGTTCAGGCCGGCTGGTGACGAAAATCTTCAGTCGCACGGAGCTTAATGTCCTTACTTGTGCCAGCAGGGAGATTATAGTCTTCACGTGGCCGTCTCCGTCGCACTCGTCGAGGGCATCGACGATGATGATAATCGCCATATCGTGGCGAATACCACCAAGAGGCTGTAGGATGAGCTGTTCGAACTGCTCTCTCAGCGTCTTCTTGCAAATATCCGGGTCAGCACGGATAGCCTCTTTAACAGAAGGCTTCAGCGCAGGGAGTTTGTGCAGAAGCTGCTTTGCAATTGTGGGGAAAAACAAGGTGGCTTTCCCACGGTCGCCTTCTCCCCGTTTGAAGAAGAAACTAGCACCGAGCAACTTCTGGTCTTTGAATAACTGCGCAACGGTTCGGGAAATGGTAGATTTTCCAGTTCCTGTCATGCCATTCAGCCAGAAGATGCTCTTGGCTTGAGGATCGTTTGCCCACTTCCGGATCTGGCCGAGGAGCTCGGTTCGGGTGTCAGGATGGCATTGGGCGTTATGTTCTTCCGTGTTGGAGTCGAAGGCTGCATCGTCTACGGTCGGGAGGCAGTCGTTCTTCAGATATTCTTCATCAAAGACGGGTCAGCACAATCGATAATAATGGAAAGAAAGTAAAAAAGCCGAGAATCATCAATGAAGCAGGTGCTTTACCATTGTGGACGTTTTGAATCACAGTGCTATACAAGTGGAAAAGGTGGTTAATGCGAGGGAAAGATGGTTAAGAGAACGGAACGGTCGGGCAACGATGAGGCCAGCAGACGATCTCGACCACCAGAAAGAGACCATCTTCAGAGATAAAACACTCAAGAGACATGAAGACCTCAACAAGACGAAAATCTCACTTTGGTCCAGATTCGAACTGGTGCTATCGGGCTCCGGGACTTCCTATTCAAACGGGGTGTCCCAACGATTCTAACACCTTTTTGCGGGTGTGGTGAAGGCCGTGAAACTGTCGAACACCTAGTCGTATGGAGTTTGGCTCCACCATTGACTCGAAAATGGGAGAGAGCAGATATTCGGACTCGATGGGATTTTCACTCTGTCTTACAGGGCATTGATCCCCCAGCTGCACGGCTAACGAGAAGGATCCTGAGCTGGCTGATGGATGTGGGAAGATTACCAATGTACAATCTAGCAAGGAAGCTAGAACTGGAGTCGGCAGGTTGAAACCCCCTCCATCGAAGGCCAGGAGGTCTTCTTCTTTTGTATTTACAGGCTCATTCACTGATATGTTTTCTCAATTGTTGGTACCGGTTTTTCACCCGACCCGTAAGGGCACGATTTTCCTGTAGAGTAAATAGTTTGAAGGTCCGACACGCCCAAGGGCACAGCGGTGTATGAATAATAATAATATATCATAGAAATGCATCTCCGCTAGGTGATTCTTGAAACTTTTGACCCCGACATATGTCTTGGCCTGAACAGCAACGCCCGTTTTGATAATATGAGCCTCTTCCAGTCATGACAGTCTCCTTCTTACAATCTGGCTCAGGACAACATATTAGGCTGTCCTCGTTATCTCTCCGTAGATGCGGTTCCATATGGTCCCTAGTCCTGTAATTTATTAATGCGATCGACGGATGATAATTTTTCCCGAGGGGCTATTTCCTTGGCCACTACCCTATATCATGTCTCGGCTACTACTTACCTATGCTGTCTTTGGTCTCGGTGTTCGATATTGCTCGAAGGGGATAAGTTACCTTCTACCGGGCATCAATCATCTCATCACACCCCTTTCCCATGGCACCTTATTAAGTCATCATCCACCAGATACCGTATGCAAAGCAATAACCTAACCGATGGATGCTCATGAAAGGCGCGACTTAACAGTCCACGCCATCTTGGCCGGTGACCGTGTCATGCTGATATCCGTCCATGCTCCAACACCTATCAGAAATTGATCCAGTTCCCTATCCCTCCCTATCCCGCATTGCATTTGCAACCGTCTGTCTTGGCCTTGCGTTGGCTCTAGTCTTTCTCCACCTGCTTGAGCCCCCCTACGAGCTACCGTCCTCCCCGGAGCGTTACTGCCGTGTTGCTGCTCATGACACAAGATGCAGGCGTGCGCGTGAGTTGCCGAATTATCACCGGCGCCAGGATGAGCTGTCCCGAAGGGGATAACTTGTCTTGATGTGGTGGTAGTTACTCTGGATAGTATCGCCGAGGCGCGGCATGCCACTTCCGTTTCCGCAGCGGCGGCTTCCTCAGACCGGGAACGGGAAGGGTCTGCAGTGTCGTGCAGTACACGTCAGCACTGTAAGCAGATGTGTTGCTACAGGTCTAGATATAGAATTAAAGATCGAGGATGGGTAAGGGGTCTGAACATCATGAGGGATATGTTGCAGCGGATAATGTCGGTCGTGCCAACAAGACATGGAGAGTTCTAGACTCACGCGGACCACCAGTAGTATTATGTTCATGCGGCATCGTTGGTCAGGAGGCTTTGTCGATCTCGGTTGCTGGCACTGCAGCAGCATATCAAGTCCGTTGGTTGTTTGGGGTATAGCAGGACTGTTGTGATTCTTCGGGCGAATTCGCGGCTCTCCTTGATTCCGGGTGTTATTGTGAGAGAACCCGACCTAGCTAATTATATCCATGGGTTCGGACCAACTGCACAATTTGAACACATATCTCCTTTCCACAACATGGATGTGCAGACAGTTTAGAAGACTGGGAGGTCCTTGTATCTACCCCAAGCAAGGTGGGCTGTTCGTTTACTTCTTTCGCCCTTTCAGCTGGTTCATTCAATACACCAGCACAATCAGTAACGCTGGTACCGGAGCCGTATCCTCGGGGAAGCAACTAATTACGGATAGATATGGGGCTATGCCCGCCGGGGTCCTCGATAGCAACTGAAACCAGAAGATAACCCCCTTGCTCTTCTTACATCCCGCAGTAGAAGCCCAGCTATGGTGGGTTGGTCGTGTTCGAAGGATCGCGACGTTCTAGAAGAGGTGTGCGCTCGGATGCGGGTCAGGTGGCACGGGTGAGACCAGACCAGACCGCTGGGAGGATATCAATATTAATCGAAGTTAGCAGCAACACCGTTACAATATTGGCTGGGTACTTTGTATCGCTTGCAGCGATGCTGGGGGTACTTGACCGGAACACGACCCTGCAAGAGAAAGCAGCGGGGACCCATCGACCCTCGGGATCATCTAGACACGGACTGGAATGATCCCCGAAGATGTGGGTGGTGACCTATATTAACAAGCCTACCAATTCATATACGTCTCAGTATACGAGAACTTCGCCGTTGACATGCGTGTAACCTCGACAGTTCACCATCGCATTGGGAGACGCAAACTTCAAGTTTTAGGTGGTATTCCGACCATTGTTGACCAATACACACAAATTGGATGGAGGATTGGGAATGCATGTAGATCAATCTCCTCAACGAATCACAGCCCTTTCTTTAACCTCTGATCGGTCTGGCTCAGCCACTCTGCGTAACCGACAGGCAGGTTACACTCGACTGATTTGCATCATACTTACCTTGTCCGCGCGACCGGGTCGCTTGGTTCGATTGAGTTGTTCCTGCAGTGTTCGGTCGGTCTGTCCACCTTGTTGCTTGGCCATAGTCGACAGACACGACCTGTGGGATAAGATAGCACTCGACGAGGTCCTGTTGGCTGGTCTTTCGGCATCCAGCATCTCGAAGCTAGTTCCGTCGCATTATAGTTGACAGCAACACGGCCTCGGAGCTAAAGGCTACCAAGCTGGGTATCCCGTCTTGAGGTTTAGTTTTCCTTCGCAAGACGCAGTGTTATCCTTTCCACAGTCTACATATGTGCTTCTTGTCAAGAAGGAAGGGTGTCATTTATGCCGGCCGGGTGGCCGCATGTTCGTTGTCGCTTGTCCAACGTGTAAACCTATGAGCTGGTCACCAGCTGACCCAAACACAACTGTATGGCGATGCAAGAGTACTTTTCTGAATGTTGGTCTGCGTTGGAGCCGTCAGTTTATGAAACAGATGGATAGAGAGTTTGTGGAATTGTGAAAACATAGATGATACATATCTGCAGACTTTATCTGTTGAAAGTCTATGTAGGTAGAGATTCCAAATAGGAGTGCCGTCTGGTGTCCGCTCATGACTGGAACCAATTCGACTTCTCTTACTCTAGGTACCTGGACCTACTTATTTCCATTCTTCTTGAACTATTAGGAGGACTACGGTTCTTCCAGGAACCACGATGACGAATCCCATCCAAGATTCTGTCCAACCGTGGCAAGAGATCGCAGCCAAAAAGCGCCAAGCTGAACAGTCCAAGATCCCACCCGAATGGATCTTGCCAACTTCGGTGGTAGAAGGTGCCAAGCACCGCCGGAGCCTGACAGGACCGTTTCTCGAAAGTCTCTTGGACCCCAAGACAAGCCGTATAACAGCCATGGATGTGGCCGCGCTCATCCAACACATGGGCTCAGGTACTTTAACTGCGGTTGCGGTGGTTCGCTCGTTCTGTAAGCGCGCGGCAATGATCCATCAACTTGTGAGTACCACCCGCATGCATCTATTGTGACAAGCTTGTTGATTGATGACTGGAATGCGGTGGTGTACAGACACGGAACATGCTCGAGATCGGTTTCGATATTGCCTTGGGTCGAGCAAAGGAACTGGATGACTACTTCCATCAGCACAGGCGGCTGGTTGGTCCGCTTCACGGCATCCCGATGACGTTGAAAGATCAGTTCCATATCAAGGGACTCGAGACCAGCATGGCATTTGTTGGCTGGATTGCGACTTTTGAAGGGCTGAGGAGTACAGATAAGGAGAGAAACTTCGAGAGTGAGCTGGTTAGGGAGTTCCATTTGCTTGGGGCGGTGCCGATAGGAAAGGTACCTTACCTAGCTATTTCCGTCTCCCACGTTTCATCGTCATGGCCAATGGGAACTGATAAAGTCTCTGACAGACTTCGTTGGTACAAACCATTTGGGTGGGCAGCCTTGCAACTAACTGTATGGCCTGAAAGGGAACAGCTGACAGGGTGATGTAGTCCCCCGAAACAAGTAACAACATCCTCGGATACCTGTGGAACCCGCACAACCAGCTCCTTACAGCAGGCGGCTCTTCAGGAGGTAAGCATTACTTACATGGCGTGGCAAAATCTTCTGCTATGCTAATTACAGACTGGGTAAAGGAGAAGCAGTAATGCAAGCCCTGCGAGGCAGCGCGTTCGGCATCGGCACGGATATAGGAGGTTCCGTCTCAATGCCAGCGTCGTACAACGGCGTCTTCAGCCTCAAGCCTTCCACCGGGCGCATCTCCATGAAGGGGGTGGCGGGTGTTGGCCAGGGACAGCAGGTCATGCCTGTCGTTGCGGGGATAATGGGGGTGTCGATCGCGACTCTGAGGGCGGTCCTCGAGTCACTCTTGTCAACGGAACCGTGGCTAAGGGATCCGTATGCTGTGCCTCTGCCTTGGAGAGAGGCGGAGGAATATCATGCCGATACTCATGGCAGCCTGGCCTTTGGGTTCATGGAACATGATGGGATTGTGACACCCCATCCACCTGTCCAACGGGCTCTTAAGATGGTCAAGATTACTCTGAGGGAGGCAGGGTACAATGTAAGTCAGCCTGAAAAAAGGGAAAGACAGGCAGTTCGTGGTGGCTGACCTGAGTTTAGCTGGTTGATTGGAACCCGCCATCCAACCGCGAGAGTCTGGAAATCCACGGGAAGATAGCCCGTGGCGATGGGTGTGTTGACGTCTGGGATGCGCTGCAGCTGTCAGGGGAGCCGGAGGTCCCCGAGATTGACGGGCTGTTCGAGTCCGGCCTTCCAAGAAAGCCGTTGTCTCTGGCAGAGTACCAAGACGTGGTGATCCACATGAAGGACTACAGGAATAGATACCAGGAGTACTGGATGTCGACCGCCGAGAAGAGCGGAACCGGTCGCCCGGTCGAGGCGTTCATTTCCCCCGTCACGCCAACGGCCGCTCACTTGCCCAAACAATTCTTTCACGCAGGTACGTGAGACAGACTCCTGGCAATTTTCTGGGGGGCGGGTGACCCGGAGCTAATGCGTGTATTAGAATATACCACCTCCATAAACGTCTTGGACTATCCCGCCGTCGTGATTCCAGTCACTTTTGTTGATCAGAACCTTGACAAGATCGATCCTAGTTTCGTGCCACTCAGTGAGACTGATAGGATCAACATGGATGCTTGTTAGTTCTACCTTGATCACACAGCCAGCCTTGTCTTTTCAGAACTAACAGTTCTGATACCTCACAGACGATCCTGCAGCATACCACGGTGCACCTGTTGCAGTGCAGTTGGTAGGCCAGCGACTTGGCGAAGAGAGGCTCTTGTCCCTGGCGCAGATTGTGGTAGATGCACTGGATAAATACAAGGAGCGGGCAGCAGTGGTCTCTGCCAATAAGTGATGCCAGACTGGGGCAGTTTTCATGCATGTTGCTGCGGTTCAGTCATTGCTCTAATGTCCCCAGCTGAATATTCTTCAATGAATTCATGACTTCTTTGAGACTTGGCCTGTCCCTGCCAAACTTCTGGGTGCGCCACTGATCGGTGTTGAAGAATTTCCTCGCCTGCTCAAGTTCATTTATCCAAAAGTCCTGTGCGGCATCAAGAACAATTTCAGCTGCCTGCTGCCCGGTGGCGTTGCAATGCAGTGGTTCATTGCCGAGGGCTGGATACAGACAGGCTACCTACTCGTACCACCCTTCCTCAGAGGGGCATCATGATGCGCAGTATTATCATCCCACTGCGGTGCATCAACCGTACAAGACCGAATAAGCTCACGTATCTTTGAAGGAGTCCTCCGGAACTCCGGGAAGTTGACCTCCGGCTCAATGGGGAAGTGGTAGGCAATACTAGGCCGCACGGAGCTGAGGCCCTCAAATACGCAGTAGATGAACAGACCCAACGTGTAGACCATGGCCTTTTCTTGGCTGTCAAGAGACAATGCATACCAGGGACGGTTTTTGGAGTGCACAAATGACCCGCCGACCGCCTCAGGTCTGTCGTGTTGATACGTCGACATGAGGGTGTTCCATGTCGGATCACTGGACCGACGCCGGTTGGCGACGAGGTTCTCGAAATACTGGGGATATAGGATCTCTGGTGGGCACCACTCGTGCCAGTTACCGCGTTGTTCAAAATCGCAGAGCACGACATGCCCACCGTCAGAGAGCAGCACATTGTCTGGTCGTAAGTCGGAGTAAAACGTGCAGCCTTCTTCTAGGACATGAATCAGCGCCGAGCTCATCTGTATGCACCAAATGAATCTTTTGTGGATGCTGTGTGTTTACGCTGGAAGGATATCGCGGATCGAGCCAGCTGGGAAATATGGGAGGAGAAACCCAAGGACGGCCTGTTTGCCACAGAATGCTGACTTCTTGGTGACAATGGCGAGAGAGCCCGTCCGACGATGTTTGGGTGAGGAGATGTGGTAAGGAGGAGCTTGAGTTCGTTCAAGACGTGGTGGAAGTCGTCGGAGCCAGACTTGAAGTTGGCCAGCTGGTCTCGCAGGGTCGGGTTGCTCTCGAGGTGTTGGATACGCACAAGTGTCACGGAATCGTGTATTTGACGAACGACGGAGAGGTTGAAGATGTCGATACTCGGTGGCCAGCGGTCGGGTGGGACATTACTAACCCACGGTTGTTGTAGAATTTCTGGTAACGAGTTAGCTGCGCTTTCGAGGCTGTATTTCGGTTCGACGGTCAAGTTGATCTTGGTCGTGTCGGCGACGACATTGTCGATGATGATCGTTGATCCAAACGGAAGACGTGAGTACTTTGTCAGGAAGTCTTTGTTTCGAGCGCAATAGTCCAGGGCACGACACAGATATCTCGATATCCCCAGGGCAGCCACTGCGGACGGGTGTAGCAGTAGAACACCCCTTGTGGCGTCGAGAGACTGTCGCAGAGCAGGAGGATACAGTGCTTGGTCGGGCAGGAACAGGTCGATGCGCAGAGGTGGCAGGCAGCAGGAGTCGAGCAAGTCCAGGGGAAGGGCAAAGAAGCGTGTTTTGAAGGTAGCAGCTCCATCGATCCGCCATCGGGAGCTGTTTGTGGTTGGTAAAGCGTTGACGCGGTTCTTGGGGTTCAGTTATGATTCTTGCCAGGGTACTTGGACATCCGTCCACTGTCGGGACCTCAACCGTGGGTGCTTGAAGACGAAGCTCGGGCGCCATATCGCATCGACGAGATCGCAACTCATCTCCATTTCTACAATACTGTTATTACCCGAGTAAAACAAGATCTTGATAAAAGGAAGAGCACTTGCCGTGTGCCGTTCTATTTTGTTGATTTGATGTACAAAATACCGGGAAAGCACCGAGGCGCTGGGAGGGAGGTTACACAACATGTCTACTGGTTAGTGAACTTGTTACTTCTATTTTGCCAAAATAGGTCACTCGGAATATAGCGAACTACATCGCGTAACGGCAGGCAGCATATGCCTGGTGTAACATCTGATTTACCTAGGTATGCATATTTGTCGAGCAGCCACCGGCATTCATTGACAGCTCAGGTTCTTGGCCTTCCATGCTGTTTCAGTTCAAGTGGACATATCAGCACAGTGAATAGGGATTGACGACATCCAATGACTAATCTTGGGAAGAAGGCAGCCAAAAACGCACACGGTGGCCAACGACTGGCTCTCCAAACCCCGGCAGGCATCGGCAAGTAGGCGCCAGGATGAAGGAGCTGAATGCCAAATTCGGTTTCAACCTTGACCGCTCTTACCGGACCAAATATTGCCCCGACTCCTCATGTCACTTTCCCCAACCGGACTGTCGTCTTTGCATCGAACTGTCTCACAAGCGCATCTTTCTTTAGCCTTTTTGTCTCTTCCATACATGTTGCATACCCGTTCAGCACAGTCGGACCGTCTCACAGTTATTCTTTGCCCTGTAGGGCTGAAGTTTTGTCCTTCTGTTGATCCACACCTCCTATCGGACGACTAGACCGCATCCAGTTGCCACCCCGTTCTGGTCCCGGTCCTTTTGATTGCCCCCATTTGCTGGAAAATTAAAAGGGACAGCTAGGGCTCTCTCGAGGGTTATTACGGATACCTCCAGCTATCTTGACCACAATCTCGAGAGCCTGATGATAGCTCGCCGGGAGCCTGTTTGACCGGTTGTTGCATGCCTCGACGGTGAGTGGACGCAACGCGAATTGCTTTCCTTGAGTCACCGCGAAAATCAACCGTCTTGTGACTTCAACGGCCCCTTTGGATCTGCACTGTTTGAAGACAATGCCCCGCCTCCAATACACCATCGGTACTTTTGTCTACGAGACCAGTCCTTAAGCCACTCCCGCTACCCTGACCTCAAAGCTGCTGACCAACTGACCCAGCTGCCTGGAACTGGTGCGCGCCCCACACAACGGTTAAAGTGCCAAAGGTCCCCAACAAGCCCAACAAGGCTCCCCCCCCCCCCCCCCCCCCCCCTCCTCACCCCCCCGCCCCCTATCGCGGCGTTTCCTTTGTACAACCGATCAACCTTTGACTCAATGCCCCTATCCCCAGCATCCTTACAGTGACTCCGCAGGACCCGAGGAAGTGGATGTGACGAGAAGATCCCCCCTGCTAGGCCATGGACGGTGACGCCAACAAAGCAACGGATGATCCACAATTCACCCACGGCAAGTTACTGAAAGCAGCCACACTCTTGCGTCTACCCGTCGACCACCTTGCCGAGCGGTTGGGCCTTGAGCCAGTTGTCGCCACGGCCGCATCCACTCCGAATATGGATGTACTAGCTCCGACGTCGAGACCCCATGGCACGGGAAGTGGAGACACCACAATATGGAATGCCGGGTACCGGCCGCCATCATGGCACCAGGACCAAAGCATACCCTTAGATGGGTCATGGGAGTCGGGAATGGCTCCCCGCAGCCCAACAGAGATCCCCAGGCTTGCGCTTCACTCGCACAGTTCTCCGGGTGCAGTCCTGCAGCTTGCCGACCAAGGAAGACTACAATTAGGCTCCGATGTGAGCAGTCTGCGGGAGAATCTCTCGGCGTCACCAGGCCATACATGGCACTCGCACTCGGCACCTTCTAGCACTGTAGGCCGGCCGCCGTCCGGATATCACTTGACTGTCCACCGCAGAAACGGGACTCCGTCTTCATCCGTGTCACGGGATGGTACAGCAACTACAGCTGATGCTGCATCTTCGTCCTGGATTACGCCAGGCCTGCTGGAACCTGACACCCTTACCGCCGAGAAGAAGCGCGGAGCCACTAGCCATGGCAGCTCCTCTGAAGATCTTGCAGATGACGAATTTGCAGTTAGTCAAGAAGAAGTCGACTCTATGCTGCTCTCAAGTGCAAATGCGTCAACAAGTCTCGGACCTTGTAGCAGGGTCTGGACGCTTCCGCCGGTGCGCAACTCCCACCACCCACACTCACCACTCGGAGTTAAATCTAACGAGTTGAGCAGCGCATACAACGAAAAAAGAAGGCCAAAACAGCCGACGACGCGAGTCCTCCAAAACGGAGACGCAGTCCAGGCGATATCGCCAAGGACGGCGGCCCGAAGCGTCGCGGTGCTTACACGGACGAGACCAAGAAACGAAATACCGCACTTACACGGATCCTGAAGTCGTGCATCAGGTGCAGGATGAATAGAAGTCGTGTATGTTTCTCTGTCTTCCTCCTCTTCCTAAACCAGACTGACTGAATAATCGACAGTGTAATCCCGACCCAGAAGACCCCTGCGGCCCCTGCCTGACATGTAAACGCATGACGGGGCCAACGCTTTGTAAGTTGCCGTGCTACCGGTACATCATCACAGACGCCTCACTATACCGCGAGCAACGCGCCCCGTTTCAAGTCTACAGCAAGCGGTGGCAGACCATGGATATCGTCAACATACCGCCCAGCGACTGGGCGTCGTCGGAGGTCAAAAGCATCGTGGTGTCTCCCAACCACATCGACGCACCGTTCGAGTTCAAAGTCAGAGAGTTTATTCCTGCAGCCGGAGACTTGCTGGAAGAGCAGTGGGTGACGGCCACTGGAACACAGCAGAAGATTGCGATCCCGAAATACGCCATCGCCGAGATGCATGAAACCGCGATAGATCTCAAGGCTTATATCGAGAGAAACGTGTGGAACTACATCGATGCTACTGTTCAGGGGCTGGATCCGCTGTTCTGGGAGACGTACTTTATGGCCTTTCGGCATATTGGGACTGCCAAGGTTGGTTTTCTCTACCTCCCTACCGGTGATTAGACTAACATGTTGCAGACACCAGAAGAACAAAGCCTGCTAACCAACACCTTTAGATTATGGGTAATGTGCAGACTAACATCAAACCCGGTGCACATCTGCGGCGACGAAAAGCTAGGCGGACACGCAGTGTACTCGCCTGACAGTCTTCATAATGGCAAGTACCCGATGCCGGTGATCATGACCGCCCAATTTGAATGCATCAACTACACGACTTTTCTCCGGCCATGGAGCAAGTCTGTGCTGAAACAGCTAAACG
Source organism: Apodospora peruviana (assembly GCA_033439685.1). Classification (NCBI taxonomy): domain Eukaryota; kingdom Fungi; phylum Ascomycota; class Sordariomycetes; order Sordariales; family Lasiosphaeriaceae; genus Apodospora; species Apodospora peruviana. The sequence continues at coordinate 4,374,010 of JAUEDM010000005.1, read as the reverse complement.
AGCTGGTGCTCGCCAAGAAACGCGAGTACTGGCTCACGGTCTACTACACCATGTTTATTCTCTTGCACAGCTGCGCCATGCTCACGAGACGAGATGAGGAGACAGCGAGGCAGTATAATATGAAGGAACGGTATGCCAACCCCGAGAGCATCAGGGCTCACCACGCCGGGGTGCAGACCATGCTGGCGCATTTCCATTTCATCAATAAGGGCGTTGCGCCGTTTTCGCTTTCTCAGAATGAGATTGGACGGCAGGAATTGGCCAAGGCTGCTGAGCTGGATGATGAGCAGCTTAGCTTTATTTGGCGGACGAGTGTCATGATCAAGGATCCGCAGCGCGGTATGTTAAACTCCGTCTCTGTGCATGAACCTGTTGTGCTGACAGCTGACCTCTGAGGGCTGGCAGCGGCAACGACGAGGCAGCTCCGTCAGCAGGAGAGGGTTGGTGCCGATTTGTATTGGGTGTCGATGCTTTTTGATGAGGAGTGGAAACCGAAAAGGAATGACTGATAGACACATGGATAGACATATAGAACTAACTGGGTTTGTATAAGGAATGGAAGACAAAACTTTTATAGCTCAGATAGTCACAGACGTGAGATACAGCAAGATATAATGACTAAACTGAGCTGAATGTTTTAAGACAATCTAAGATACCTTACTTAGTTGAGACAGGAGACTGAAAATCCTACACACGGTGCATGAAATGAGAAGAAAGGGGGATAAACAAAAGACAAAGAGATGATCAGTCACAAGAACCCCCAACCAACCCAATCTTCCCAGAAAGCGGATCCCTCACAGGCGCAAGATCCCACTCCTCCCCCCTCTCACCACTATCATCCTCGAAAACCCTAGCCCAGGCCAACCTCAACGGACCAGGTAAATTCCAGCAAACACCCTCATCATTATGCAACCAGATCCTTACAAGATGCCTCTTTTCCCCACCAGCATTCTCAAACGCTTCCCGTCGATGCAAAAGCGCCATGTTATTGATGAATCTGATATCACCCCTCTCCATCCTAGGTTTGATCTCATGCTTCCTGGCGATAAAGTGCACGGCATCAAGCGCCTCAGCCTGTGCTTCCGTCAGACCAGGAATCCCAGCGCTGCGAGGCTCAAAGGGCAGGTGTCCAACAAGTAGCCGACGGCTGAAGGAAGTGATGAGCTTATCATCGTGCCAGTACATCAATGCGCGCTTGTAGTACTTTGGCTCGCGGCCGTAGGTATCGAACGGCCAGTCTGGTGCTGCGAGGGTATGAATCAGGTCTGGTCGGGTGCGAGCTAGCTCGTTGTATACGGTGTACGCCGACGCTAATACGCTGCGACCACCGGCTGCCGCCAAGGCTTGGGTGAACAGGCATAAAGTGTCGGTTACCGTGTCGGTGTGGAACGGCTTGTCCTCGCTGTACTGCTGATCGAACTCAGACTCGGAGGGATCGTCTTTCTTGAGGACGTGGATCAGCATCGAGCCGCGCTGGTCCTGTTTCCCGCGTTGTTGGCCAATGTATGAAGAGATACCGAGGTAGATTACCGTCAGATCTGGCAGCGGGTAGGCGTCTGGGTCGAGACCGCGGACGATGGCGAAACCGTGGCCTGAGTAGACGTCGTTGCGGATCTTGGTGAGGACTTTGCCGAGGTTTGGGAGGGGGAACAGGGCTTTTGTGACTTTGTGGCCGTCTAGACCTTGGTCTGCGTTATGTTAGACTCGGTAGGTAGAGGTGGGGCGGTATGGGTAAGAAGGGTTTTACCTTTGAAGAACTCGAGCGCGTCGAGCAGCTCAACCTTGTCTTCTGCCGTCAGGTTGTAGACGTACTGTGTCTCGTCTGGGAAACTGTCCGAGGTCCAGACCAGCGGGCCCTTGAGTTCGGTCGGCCATGTTGCTGGGACGGCGGTCGGTAGACCACCCGCCTTGACGCGGGCTTCTACTCGAGCGAGGTACTTGTCCTCTTCGACCTCGTAGCCTATGTCGGCGAATTTGCCGCTTGTTTCAAGTTTCGCCTGCTCGGCCCGAATGCCGTCAATCTGGAAGCGGGCACGCAGGCCCTGGGAGTAGTAAGGCTCCGGGGCTTCTGAGGGGGTGTCTGTGTTGGACGACATGGTTGTGGATGGTTGTTCTGCTGCTCTGGTCTGGTGAGACAAATGTCAGCTACTAGGGACGTGAAACAATAGTGATGGCTTAGGGTACGAGTATAACGCTGTGCTTGTCCAGATGATATATGATCCGCTGGTGCTTGAGGACCAAGACATTTGAGTCCTTTCCGGGTTGCTAAGAAGACTGGGATTTTCATACTTGCTGTGAGTCTTGACTGGGGAGATGGGATGTATCCGGTTGTACGGTATAAGCGTGGTTGTGAAAACTGGAAAAGAGATAATCACAGTCAGCACCGGATATCAACAGGTCTTTTATATACACGCCCGAGCCATTTCTCAGCAGGCAGACACCAGGGCCAAAGGGAGAAGTGTCCATTCCAGGTCTGTCCTCACGCTGTTCTCTGCCTTGCGGTCTTCGCCGAACCTGGTGGTAGCCTGCGCAGAGATACCCCAGTTGGCAACTGTGCACGCCAGCTGAGAAACACTGATCGGATGGACGTTGATGAGACTCGACCCCGTGTCCAGCTGTGGACCCGTGTTGACATCCTCCGAGGCACCGCGGCTCTTCGGGGCTCAACCAACGCGGCTATGTCGGGACCTGTACGACATCTTGGCGTGAGTACCTGGAAGATGGTATGGTGGGACGGAGAGCTTTGCCACCCTGGGCAACGCAACAAATCGGCTGAAGATGATGACAGGGACAGCCCTTGGCATGAACTGCAATGGGAAGTGGTGGCATGCATGGAGAGGGTGCACCGAGCCACGCCCTCGGTTACCTTGGACGAAAGGGGACACGATTTTCTGGCGAATGAGATATGGTAGGCGCCACGGCCGACGAATGCTGATACTTCACGTGTGTTTGCGTCGAACCAATGGGCGTGTTGATTGACTACCTTATTCTCGGCGAACGGCCAAATACCTGAGTCGTGATATTCCTCCTGGTTTCGGACTGGAGTCGTTGCATATCTGGACCGACGGACGGCAGGTCTGTACGTACAGCCGTTCCAAGAACTGCCTGAATATACCTGTACTTGGATGTACCGACAGTCCCGATGACCCGTCAACGCCATTGGAGCCCACACCATTTCCGAGTAGCGGTGAAACCAGTCTCCATGCTTCCGTCGAGTAAGACGGAACCCCCCACGCTAAAACAACTTGAATACAGAAATGGTCACCTACCTAGATCGACATGCACTCTAACCATTTACTATCACTGTTACACAGCGCGATGGACGGTCTCAGATCCCCGGTAAGCATCTGTCTCACCGTCCGTCCCAACTCCCTGTATTCGGTACGGTACGACATGATCAGGCTTTCCCCCAGTGCGTTCCACTACCATTGGAGTTCTGCGCACCTGTGCTGCTAAACTGGTTGGCTGCCTTACGGCTTTGTCCTGCGCGTGGGCAGCATGCAGCGAACCTTTGCAGCTCCGTGTCGATGGCGGAAAGACCTTGCTGATCAATCTGCTTTCTTCCAGCAAGCCACGCTGTGCAAAGATGCCCTTGTTGAGTGTCATCCCGCGCGGTTAAGGCTAGAAGTTATTTTGCTTGTCCAAGATGCATGTAACATATTGACAGTACCATCATACATACATATATACGATCAAATCTAAAAGATGGAACCACCGAGCCGCCACATACGATGTTTCTCCATCTGGGTCATTACCTGACCTGGGTGCGTTCCTTGGTTCACTTTGCCCGGTTGAGCCGGCCGCGGCTTACCTCACATGCTGGGGCACAGCGTGAGACAGAATAGGTCGGCGGTAAACGTAAAACTTATTAGTGTAAAAGGAACAAGTCTTTTCGCCTCATATGCTTGTTAATAACAATATTTTGATATAGCTCGGCGGCTCGAATCGGTTTAGGCCAATCCGTATTGGTGCCTGTTTCTTGCTCAGTTGTCCTCGCTACAAAGTGTGCCTTGTCGAAAGCCTGTCTCGTCAGGCTGGACGCAGTTCGGAAAGAATCGGTATAACTTGAATGATAGATGGAGTACGCTGCTGGAAATTGTGGCATGGGTCTTGAGAGGCCGCGTGTTACGAGGTCACATTCTCAACCTTCAATACATATTAATGTGTATTCAGAGGTCTGCTGCCTCAAATGTATTGCAGGCGGACCGCTAGGCACATTTGGTACTGAGCCCCAGGAATTATGGAGGAATGTTGCTGTTGGGTATTAAGCCCCGTGATAACTTCTCGGTGTCTGTTGGTCTGTTGGCTACGATTGTCGGAAACATGGATGAATGGTGCTGTCGGGGGATCAAGTCCCATGATAACTTCTCGGTGTCTGTTGGTCTGTTGGCTACCATTGTCATGTAGTCAAGGGCCATCCTCAAGAGCACAAGACAACTGATTCAGCTGTGATGGACTTGGTGCTAATTACACCAAGTGAAGCCAACAAAGCAGTACCCACGTTCCAAAGTTCTCGCACGTTTCGAATCGTTCTGGAATGGGTGGATGTACCTACCGACAGACCTTCAAGGTCTTTTGCTTCTGTTCGTTGCAATAGGAAAGAAGAAATTCAACAGACAGGTAGCGGTGAAAACAGCTCTGAAGAGATCGACAGGTGTGTCAATTGGTCCAAGGATTCAGGAAAAGGAGAAAATACTCAGTACACGAAAGATACCCCTTCCTTGTTGTGGGCAAAAGCCAACGATGTGTCTCAGTTGACGGCATTTGCGTGGCGTTTCTTATTCCAACAGCTTCGATTATCATGTTCCAGCTGAACTTCTTCACCACTCAGATACCCATTCCCAACCTAGGTCCAGAATTCTGCCATGATCCATGAGAAATACCGGTGACTTGAAACCCCATTCCAAACCTTCAAGGCAAATATATCATCACGATCTCTGCTCTCCTTCTACCACAACAATGCCATGCATCCCGCGGTACTTTGCCGGCTCAGAGGGCCGCCAACCAACCCTCTGCAAAAGGTCAGCGTCCTCAAGCTTGAAGACCTCGACCTTGAGCGGACGACAGCAGTTGATCATCTCCTTCCCGCTGTCGGTACCGAAGCCCCACAGTGACAAGTCACCTCCGGGACAGGTACCTATCATTCCCAGACCCAATCAGCCCTTCACGTCCAAGAACATAGCCGCGAGAAAACACTTACTCAAAGCCATGAGAACATCCTGCTCTGCCAAAAACTCAATGTAATCCCCTTTCCTCGCCGGACACGGGTTCATGAAATACCGGCCCTTCTCATCCAGCCCAGTCACCTGAAACAAGTTGATGACATCATGGACATCGAATTCGGTTAGGCCATACGGCAACACCGCCCGCGTGAGATTGGAATGGCAGTGAAAATCGTAGCTTCCGCCGCTCAGCACTTTATTGATGTAGGGATCACATCGCGTGCCGAGTAGGTCGTGCACGCGGCCGCCGTGCTCGTCCTGGCCGTACCTATCCAGGCTGTCGGCGAGGATGGTCAGCATCGGCCGCATGTACGGCAGACACGACCACAGCCTGTCGTGCGTGGAAACATGCGAGGCGTGCAGCTGCCGAGTCCGCGAGGCCCAGAAGTGCTCGCGCGGGTTGTGCAGGTTCCATATGTTGAGGTCGCCGACCTGGGGCCCTTCGGGGGTGCTGATGCGGACGATGGATCCGGCGGAGGCGGTCCATGCCCTGCCTGAGCGGATCGGAAGGGTAAACGACTCAATCAGTGTGCGCGGTGTTGACTGGATCGATGAGGAGACGCCGCTGTCGACGGTCAGTGGTGAGCCTGTGGTCGGCAGGTAGGCCGGGACCGGCTTCGGAATGGGAGGGCGGGTCGTGAGACCGCCGGCGGCTTCAGAAGGGACGGACATTGTGTTGAGATGGTGATGGGGTGGTGGTGTTGCCACCGAGATCCGAGGATGCATAATGCCTCTATCGGGGCCGAAATCGGAGCGTTGGAGTGACGGTTGAACTCGTAGCAGGCCCACATCGCGGCGGGCATCGGGCTCTGATGCTAAGATTCGCCAATGCTCTTTCTTTGACCAGTGGCTGTCATCGTCTCGCTCTCGCTGTCGCTGTCGCTCTCGCTTCCTGACTCTTCACCCTCCCAGTATTTTCCCCCGTCCCACCTTTGAGTGGTTCCATATTTTGATGGCATGTAGCGCTGGAGAGCGTCAGTGTACATGTACTCATTCTTGGAGGGTATGACTCCTGTCCGAATCAAAACATCTTTAAGGAACTTGTGTTGCCACAAGTAATATTCCTTTTCGTCTCGAGCGTATGGTTGTGACTGAGTGGCCATGATCTGCCTTGCCACATCATTAAATCGAACATGAAGTGCATCCAGCTTTTCATCTCTATCTTTCTCGTCCCATGAAAGCGTCATGTTTGCAACTTGTCGAAGTTCCTTTTCGACCGCCCCAGGTATAGAGTCAAGCACGAACCCTTCATAATAAACGTTGAGACTATCCTCAGAATCGCCGCTGCTATTCACCTGGGCTATAACTCGAAAGCTGGGTTGGGTCTCAAAGTCACCGACATCGACAGTGCTCAAGAGCTTCATGAGAGCCGTCCCAAACGGGGTTCCTCGACCAATCTTGGCCAGACGACTCAGGCCCCAGAGCGGAGTGACTGTTGTGTAAACTCGTATCTTATCGAAAGGGAATTTAGCAATACGCTGGCCAACTTCAAACAGTCTCTCGCCATAGTCTACACATATGCCACCTCTCTCCCAGACTCCAGATAGCTTCCTGTTAGAGTATTTTGAATTTGCAAGGATAACTTCCAATGCCTTGATTGCGAAGTCGCTCACGTCAGAGTCCAGTGCCAGTGATGTGTCAGCAAAGAGACCTGCTACTGAACCAATGAATAATTCGAGTGCTGTGGTATATTTGCGGTCCCTCCCGACTGATATTGAACCCCAGAAAATGTCTGGAGATGGTAGGTCCGCCTCAAGGTATGGTCCAACTCGTATAAGCGCTTGGAAGTACCCCACGTAGGTGGCATGTGAGACCGGTTGGAATGAAGCAATGCTTTGAATGAGATGTGCCTTAGACTGTCGGGAAACATGCGAATTGTCTAGAGTGCGCAATGCGGTTTCAAGCAATGTGTAGAATCCTAGTTCATCGTGTACGACAAAAAGGCGTAGGCGTTTGTGCGGTGAAACCGTTGCCTAATGGGAGCAAATGCCGACATCCTTGGGCTGGATACCTTAAGGCTGCACACGGCGTGTGCGGTAGTCACAATTTGGTCCACGTCATCCTTGGTTAACACCTCACTTTCTCCTGCGTTCTCCAGCTCGCACATGAATGCTGGCAGATATATGGGTCTATTTTGCACAAGAGTGTCAGCTGGTCTCTTTCACCAATAACTTGATTTTCTGACACGAGTCGGAGAGCAGCGGGACGAGGTACGCGAGGACGCAGTTACCTTATTGAGAAACATTTCTCATCGCCTCGTACACGAGCTGTTGCATAAGCCAAAATGGAGTTGAAGATCCTTCTCAAGCGGTCCCTGCGATCAGTGGTGTCCAAATTCAAAATGCTCTGACCCTCTGTCGTATCTTCCAAGGTTTCGATGGCTGTACGATGGATGAACTTAACCGTCGCGATCGGTTCATAATCTAGACAGCAAGGGCTAGCGTGACTAGATTTGGGCGGAACCAGGACTTCAAGCACCTACGCGCTCCAGATAGGAGCAGTGTTTTGTAGGTGTCGCCAAGCCCTTGCAAGTTCCTCCTCCATTGCTTCAGTACCAGTTAAAAGCGCTCTTGCCACCTCCCCTCTGTAGGCAAGCAAAATATGAACTAGGTCGAATTTGGTATCGCGGAAGATATATTCATCTTGCAACTCGCCATGGGTGGAACCAGTTAAAGGTCTCTGAGTGAGCCTCTCGGACATCATTACGTCGTTCGAGCATTCCTCGGTACTTGAGGCTCTTAAGGATGACCTCTCGCTGTTTATCCCACTATTGTCTCATGTCTCTGGCTGATAAATCGCTAGCAAGGGTCGTAATGGCCACTTGGGTTTCTTGATGATGCAGATGCGACTCCGACCTCACCGCCGCTGCTTGGTCTTTCACCAACTGGGACAGCGCAGCCTGGTCCCGGCCTATCTTGAAGATAAATTGCTGCAAACGCGTTGCTCAGACTGAAGAACTCTTGCCGGTTCTGCAGTGCGCTGACATCTTGAGCCTTGCTGTTCGAGTGATCGTGTACTAGAGCGGGACGTTACTCCGAGGGCCAAGCTATAGACTTACCAGATGCGCACCAGAATCCCTGTATTCAGCGTGCTTTGGATAGAAGTCATGTCCTTCTCCAGTTGTTCGATCTTGCGCTTGTGCCAAGACCGCTTCACCGTGGAGACAATCGATTGTCCCAGTTTCTTCTTTTGAGTGGCCGTTGTCAAGGCACTGACCTCGGTGTGCAGCATATTAGAGGCTGCGAAGCACTTGTTGGCTATCTCCATCAGTCGAGTCTGCTCTTTGCTCGGATTGGGTTACCCTTAGGCCTTGAGGGATTGCCCCAACTCCTCGGAGAGCTCGGAAAGATGCTTCGCAACCTCGGAGATGTTGGTATCTGCTGACCCATTGTTGTAGGTTTGGTTGAACGTGGAGAAGACTACGTGACTGAAGTCGATGACTTGCATCACGTTGCATGCGATGCTGAGGATAGCCAGTGGTTCAAGGGCAGACATGTTGAGCTGAGCTGTAAGGGTGATATTCGGTTGACAAGGCTTAGAGATGCAAGACTTCCACAGACCGAGGAGTCTGATTACCACGGAAGCGCGTGAGGGCATTCCAGATGGAGAAGGTTGGAAAAGAACGCAGGCACACCGCCCGCTTGCTGCCTAAAGCCTGCATATCAGCTTACCACCTTGACTGGGCCAATCGCTAGTAGACGCCACCCGATACCATCGAAACTGTGAATGGGCAATCAAGAACAGGTACTTTAAACCGGTATTCAGTCCACACAAGGTCGGTGGCTCTTGGAGCATGACAAAGTACACGGTACAGATATCATATACTCTGGACATGGTGGCCGCACATGGTTCTCAACTTCGTGGTCGTGGTTATTGGACTGACTTGTGTGCGCGCGCGCGTGTGTGTATATATGTGTGGCACGGTCGCGCGTTGTCGTCATCGTCAATTCAGTGGACTGGCTATCGTAAAGAGAGAGCTAGCCAAGTTGTTCAATATGCTCAACGATTGGTGGACGTGAATGGAAGGATGGTTGGCGATGGATGAAGGTTCAAGGTTGGAGAAGTTTGTTGAATGGGAGAGAGTTCTGACCGTAACGATTGGAAGTCACAACTGAAGTCCAGTTGTGGGCGGTAAGGCCGTCAATATGCTAGGAAGGCAGGAAGAAAGGATGCTCTTTCCGATTCTGAATAGCTTCAACACGCTAAGAGTGGAGTCAGTGGACCTTTGTTTGGAGCTCTCACTGGCCAAACTGAGACTTTAAATGCCGAATGGCCTGGCAATGATACCAGAACAGGGACAAAAAAAATAGTCTTCCCGTCTAGGAGTCCACTCAACTACATTCATGAGCTAACTGCAGCCCCAGCTCAGGCCCCTCCTAAGAGTCAAAAACAACCCCATCAGTCTTATGCCACGCATAATCCAACAATCCCGCCGTGTTAATAGCCTCCTGTTCACCAAACAGCAACCGAACAACATGCAAACTAGCATCCATGCCACAACTAATCCCACCACTACTAATAATCCGCACGCCATTGCCATTCAGACCCGAATCAACAAACCGTGCCGGAATCACCGTCGCAGGTGTCTGTTCAGTCCTAACCGCCGCCTCGGCCACCCTCTCCTTGAGCTTATCATACGCCCCCCAATGCGAAGTGCAGTATCGCCCGTTGAAGACCCCTAAAACACCAAGCAGGAGCGAGCCGGTGCAGATCGACCTTTCACAAACTTCCGTTAGTTCACTCAGTAACGTAACGTAAAGGGACAGTGGTGGGAATCATACAACAAAATCCTCGGACTTTCCCCACTGCATGCCGAAGAAAGTCCAGCATAAGCAGTGATAACCCTCCTCAACGGATCATCGATAGATTTGCTATCCAAATAAGTGCCTGGACCTGAATCCCCACCAGGAACGACAAGCATCTCGAACTCGTGCAGCTTTGCAATGAGCGCATCATCCAGCGCGACGTCTCGCTGTGTAGGTCATTATCAGCTCATAGTCTACTGCAGAGGCATGAACGGAACGGAATCACCTTGACATGGGCACCCTCGGTCGATGTCGTGATCTCGCTTTCCGCCGCAACTTTCACTTCCAAAACGTTGCCCTCGCCAGTCTTTTGCAGTATCTCGTACGGGCCTGCGTAGTCCAGGATGTTGAAGCCCGGGTACAGAAGGAGCAAAACTTTCTTCTTGGTGGACTCTGCCATGTTGATGTGCAATTTTTTTTTTATGTGAAAGACGTACAAAGTTAGTCGTGGAGAGCAAACAGTTCTCGTTAACGTGCGGAAATAAAATGCCAGACAAAGGGATGTGAGTTCCCCCAGAGGAAAAGAGATCACTTTATAGCCAGAGTCAGCTCGGGAAAATTGGTCAGCTGTGATCCGGTAATAGTCTGGTTGGTCTTGGTATCACCAATGACGTGTCTCTATCTTGGAGCTTGAGTGGATTTGAGGGGGTTGTGCAGCTCGTCAGCTAGCCACCACACGCCTCTGTCTCGGACTCAGAGCTGCAAAGAGCTTGCGGGGATGTAACGGTGTGACAAAAGAGCCTGGATGCAATGCAAAAAGGAACAAATTTGGCATGACATATCACGAAGTTTAGTCAGAGATGTTATTGGCGATTAGAAGAGGCTCAGAAGTCCAATGTTCAACTAATCGCGTGGTAGCTCTACGGAGTAACGTCTAACGTCCGCCGCACAAAGATCAACGCAACCAAAACCAGATGCATACCACTGCCACAACCGACGAGTAAAGAAGTCCCCATCCCAAATAATCCGATAGATGCTTAACGCCCCGTGTGCCCACTGCATGCCGACCCGGTACGCAGGAATGATCACCGCCCAGAAAGAAACTTTGGGGAATTTTGAACCATGGCCAAGCTCCACAGCAGCCAGCAACGGCCGTCCTTGACTGCTAATGTCATCGTTACGAAAGCCCATGGTTCACGTGAACACCATGGAACCCGAATGCCACAGCAAAGCCGACCTCTCCTCTTCCCAGCTCCTTCATAGTCTCCGCATTCAGGCACAGCAGATAGCTCTTCTTGGTATATCCATCGAGAACAACACTCAATAGCACACCGTCGTCTTCCTTTGTACCTCCCGGTCTCGGCACGAAAATGGCCTCTCCTGGACTGTGTCCTCTGGGGTTATCCCAGAATAACACCTCGCGATTTAACGTGTCCGTCTTGACAATTCCATCCATAATGGTGCTGTGTCCGCGGTAGGCCATGCCATACACATATCGATGACGCTTAGTGGCAAATAGAGGGTTGATGGTGGGGAGTTCACCCGAATGAGGGCCGGGAATGCTGAATATTTTCTCTATCTGGACCTCTAACGGCATCGTAGAGCCAGAACCCCCGGTAGGCTCGCCGACGGTTGGGTTTGAAGCCTTGGCTGCAGAAACTTGGGAGATGCGGAACCGGTATTGTGCAAGTCGTGTCGTGGCCCCATGGACGTGCTGCTCGTCACCCCAAAATTTCGTATGTGCGTCATCCTTCTTGAGCACCACGTTATAGTACAGGCTCGACATCACATCTAGGTTAGTGTATTCAACGACCTCGCAGAAAAGACTCGTCGTGCCTTTCTCTAGATCCATCTCGTCTTGCTCTTCGAATGCGTTGGTGGTGTGAAAGAAGAAGCCGGCGTCCGTCTCAAACTCCGCCACTACCCCTTTTCCATGCAGCCGGTCGATAACAAACCACTTGCACTTCTTGCTCTTGTCGAACGGCTCGATGGAGTCTAGAACGTTGCGTTCCCACATGATCCTCATGCCGTTCCAGGCAATGTGCGAGCTGGGGACGCATAAAATGACGAAGCTGGGGGAAAGATGGAAGCTGTGGATGTAGGCGGGTTTGAGGTCGGGGCGGTGGATCGCGGCCAGGATCTCGGTCTTTCCAGTCGAGGCACTTACTCGGAAGATCCTGTAGGTTGCGAAACGGCCGAACTGTAGATTGAAGTTGAAGAGGTCTCCCGTGATCGGGTCTCTTTGTGCATGAGCACAGGATACTGGCCCGTTGAGATCTGGATGTAGAACAGACTGTGTGGCAAACCCAATGGGTTCAAGCGTCCGAGGGTCGACCTGCTTCAGCATGGAGTTGTCGGTTGTGATCCACATGTCCTTGGGCAAGCCAGCCAAGTGACCTCCGCTGTTGTTGGATGGCCCGGCTTTCGGGTCTTTGGCCGACGTCTCGTCAATAACCCTCCGGCCGATCAGGTTGCCCGATGCTGCTTCCAGGCCAGGGAAGTTCGGGTGGACAGCAACGTTGATCGTCTCTATCCACTTGTCTTCTGGCTTTGTTCTAAGACCACGCCATGTCGACATGATCTTGGCGAACAGGCCGAGACAAGGGTCGCGTCGTTGGCCAAAGCTGAAGTAGGGACGGTCGCCGTAGTCCTTGATGTACTGCATCATCTCCTCGGCTTGCCGTCTGGACGAATAGAACATCTTCACCGAGCCATTTTCGTCCGGTAAGATGTCGAAGCGATGCGTTTGTGCAAGCCCGTCGAACCAGTGCGTCGTGTAAAAGGTGCCAACGGCGGTGTTCTCGATCTTGTAGACCCCCGGACCGGTCCGGTAAAGAGACCCAGCCGCCCATGTCGGAATGCTTCCAGTTACTGGAACCTCGACTGGCCCTCGTTCTTCGGTGAGCCCATCAAACTAAAAGGCAGAACATAAAGTAAGATGGGTGAGAGGATAAAAGGGATATGGCAAGATAAAAAGGGGACACACAAGTCACTCATCAAGGAAAAGAAGAATGGCACGACTTACACCAGCTTCATTTGGCCATTCGGTGTAGGCACCATCGGCAAAGTTCTTCAGTGTGTCGTCGTAGTCGCGAGTCTCGTCGGCTTGGGTCCTCAAGATGGGGTTGACACCCGTTCCGGCTCCAAGCGCCGCCATTCTAGGTCCGAGTCGTTAGGTCAGATCCGGCGTCTCGTCGATAGTGGCAAAGTAAACAGCAGTCAGGAGTTAGAGGGGTTGAAGGACGGCGGGAGAGGCTTATGTCTGTCCATTTGAGCTCAACCAAATCTCGCCGGGCGGCGACTCCTGCAGTTGCGGTTGTGAAGAATTTGTGAGGAGTTGGGACTGTTTCTAACGGCCGAAACGAACTTGAGGAAAGAGTGACGGTGGAGATGGTGGAGCATTCAAGTCGGGCAGCTTCCATCTCATCAAGTTGCATGTGACGTGGATGGGGCCGCCGCTGCCAAGTGAAGCCCGAATTCCAAGCTCCGTTCCTGCCCTGTTATTCAAACTTGGATGCGAACACGAGCAGCTGCCACTCGAGTGCTTATCACATCCCCAAGGACGGGGAAGGAGTTCATGCGGTCAACACAGAGACTCCCTGGAGGAAGGAGAGACCCCTGGATTACAAGTCCACTGCTGCCTGACGTAGGAAGGTATGCTCACAGAGGGGAAGGTGCTATCGAGCAAGTTGCTTTCCAAAGTTCAAATTGTCTCCATTCTCATACCAAAAAGATATTGCAGTGGAGAGCAACTTCAGGTGCCAGAAGTGAGAAGACCCCAGGCACCACAACCTTTGAGGGCACCAGCAGCAAAGCATCGATCAATCTGCAGAGAGCCATCTTTTCCTCGGCACTCGCCAAGCCTAATAAGCGTTGAAGCGACGGTTTTAATGACCGGGAACAAAGGACAGCACCCCTCAAGACTTCTCCCTGGCGACTCTTGGCGTGTAAGAAGGCCACTAAAAGGCGGCAATGGTTGGCGCCACAGAGCGCCCAAGCAGGCGAGTAGGCTCGAAACAGGGAAAGGTAAGCGAGAGCCCAAGAGGCGTGGCTTGTCAACAATTGCGCAGAATTGCGCTTGCCTTCTCGCTTGTTTATTCAACGCTGCTCTCTGGTTGGAGATTATCCTATCTCCCCACACGTTTTCTCGCTTGCTGCCCCAATTCCACGTGGCCGCCTTCCGAGAAAATCACCGTGAAGCGAAAGGAATCAGCAAGGTCTCATCTCGATCCCGCCCTTTCCAACCCTGGCTTCCCGAACCTGGTATTCCGGATTGTCGGGACGAGACAACGACACACCCTTCGCATTCGCTTATTGCAGAGTCGTCATTTGTCTAAACTCGACCTCCAAGCATTGGAACGCGTCTCCCCTGCTTTGAAGAGCCCTAAAAAGGCAGGTCCCTACGGGCAAAACCAAATATGACGCGAGCCTGGTAAGAATGGCCCGCCCCCGCAGCATTGTACTGTAACCTCGGCCTGTGACTAATTGGCTCTGCCAGTTTCCATGCCAAGATATCAGTATCAGTGGTTCCAGAATTTGTCAATGACGAATGGGTCACCACCTCGAATTTGATAAACAACTGAATTCATGTCCAGAAACGGGCACCTTCAATGAGATGGGTATGAACTACTTGGCTAACTGCTGTTCAGTGTCATCACTATCCAAATGCATCCGGGATTCACTTGACGGCTTCCATCTCCAGAACAACACCAATCACTTTCCTCCTGTTTGGTTTATGTCTAGGTGACGAGCACTTCACGATTCTCGAATTTCCACCCAACCTGGAACATACACCTCGACAGCCCATCCGACTCACACCTCGCATGAAACACTAAGTGACCGCCTCCATCGACACTCGCCGTTCCACCAGGAGCAGTCACGCCATAATCCCCCGTCACCAACAGCGGCCTACTACTCTTAATATACGGACCACCTAGACTCGAACTCGTCGCATAACTAACATCATCCATAAACACCAAACTCGGGCCAGGACCGTGACATGGGAACATGACAACTGAACAGGGACATGAAGTGTCGAAGGGTCAACTTTGCCGTAATTCTGAGGCCCAGGTTAACGCCGCGAGAAAACCGCCGCAAGAGAACCACCGCTGTTTCCTAATAATTAATGAGATCACGGCGCAGAGTTACGGGCCGCGCCCGAAAGCGACGCGGAGGACCATTCGGGAAGGTGATTTATGCTCCTTATGCACAATCTAAAACTATCTACAGAAAACTCTGTGTCTTACCACCAGGATTTGCGACTTAACCTTGATAGAAACTCCCCATCTTTACCACCCACTCCTTACTGACTCCCTCAAGTTCAGCCAATAGTAATCCCATGCGCAACCCTCAACGCTTTAACAGAATCCTCATCAAATTCTCTCTTGCTCTCCAAAAACTTCATATACATAAACGTATGCGGACTCCCCAGATACCTCTTAAAAGTAACCTTATTCCCCCCACCAACAAGCTTCATGCCATACGCCTCACCTTCGTCGCGTAACGGATCAATCTCGGCCGTCCGTAAAAACGTGTCGCAGAGTCCATTCCAGTTGGGCGCCTTGATCGGAGCGATCCACCACTCGGGCCACATGGCCTTAATCTCTTCCAACTTATCGTCAGGAAAACAGTGTTTTCCAAAGTACTGGATCCGTTTCCACGGCAGGATGGGCGCGCGGTGGAATTCGTGGAAGGACGGGAAAGGCGAGTCGGTGTAGTACTTGTAGGCCAGGCCTTCGGTTGATGGTGGGACGGTCGGCATGCACAGTTTCAAGGGGATGCCGGCGTCGCGGGCCATGTGCTGCAGGATCAGGCTTATGTGCCCGCCGGCGGAGACGCCGCCGATTGAGATGGAGTTCGAGTCGATACCGAGTTTGTCTGAGGAGGAGCGGATCCAGTTCAGTGTGGCCCAGGCGTCTTGGACGGCCTTTCCCCAGATGTTTTCTAGATGGTAGGTTTAGTATTATTGGGGTGGTGAGATTTGGTATATGTGATGTACATGTGAGTGTGAGTGTGAGTGTGAGTGATGTTGTTTGACTGACCTGGACAGAGCCGGTAGTCGACGTCGACTACCGCAACACCGGCTTCGCGCATGTTGAGACAGAGTTGCGCCTCGACCATCAAGTCACCAGTCACAAATCCACCCCCTATTATGGTTAGTTAGATTAACCTCATGACACTCTTATGTTAAGGAAAACCCCACCGTGAAAGTTGATATGCACGGGACAGCCGGTATAGCCGCCAGTTCTAAACTTGTCGAAGTCCGGGTAGTACAGCCGCACCGTGAACTGTGTCCCGTCCTCGGAGGTGACCCGTTCATCGCTCACCCCACGATGTCCCGATGTATCAATCGCCCATGGCGACCTGTACTTCTCGGGGTTGGCGCGGACATCCTGTATCAAGATCTTGTCGCCGGGTGGGGCCTTGGCGATCACGTCGAGAAAATATTTCACAAAGGCAGGGTCGAGCCTGGGGAGGATGTGTTCCTCGATGAGGCCTGTCGGGTCCTCGTTCGGGCCGGTCTCGGCTTCTTTGGGTTTGGGGGGAACCGGCGTGGGAGCTGAGCTGACCGCGATGGTGGATTCGAGACTTGTCATTTTTGTGCCGTAGTTGGTTTGAGATGAAGTTGGGATGGCGTTTGGTTCAAAAATGGACACGAAAGGAAAGCTAAGGTAGATAGGGTTTACGTCAGGTTAAAGCACCTAAATATGGTAGGTAGGACTGCGGGGAGGAACGTTGATGTTATTAAGGAAGGTACTCCGGGTGAACTGCCGCGCGGTAACTGCCCCGCTCTGCCGGCAAGCTGCACCGGTGCCGTAGGTTTTGATTTTGACATCTGACCACGAGCAATTTCTTGTATTACATACATGTAGTACATGTAGGTGGTGTGGCCCAACTGTCGGGAGCCTGTTCTTCAAAAGTAACTTAATTACCTCGAAAACTTGAGACGAAATAGGGCCACCGGGATATTCCTGGTGTTGCGGATCTTGGGTCCTTCAGTCGACTTGCAGCTTATGGACATGTATTCGATATGGGTATTGTGGCCTTTGTATTGTATTTAGCTATTTCACACAAATGACCACCTACTTATCACACGCGGCCTTTCCCTGCCGGCTTAAGTTAACGGTATTTATCTACCTAGTTAAACACGACGAATGCGTGCCACGGGTGACAAGACCGTTGAAATCGGGGCCATCCAATCACCGAAAGATGGCGTGGATGGCTTTGGTGGTGCAGGCGGCTGCATGGAGATGCGGGGCACAACATCAATTGAGTTGAGTCGCTTCATCTGCATCAGCCCCTCGTCAGTCACTGCATCAGAGATCTTGTCAGAGTAACATTCAGTCGAGTCGACTTCTTCTCACCATGGACACAACTAAGATCATGGATTTTACTCCTTCGGCGATACTCTCCCACAAGCGGAATTCCTCAAACGCCGAAAACCTTAATGCCGACCAGCCGCCGTCCAAGCTGGCCCGTGGGCAGGAAGGATCGCCAGCGGGAAGCTCATCAACATCATCAAGCGAGGAGGCCGACGACGCCATCGACGAGCCGCTCAACGGCGTCTGGATTGTCCAGTACAACATCAGCGGCATCCATAACGAGCACGAGAACGACGTCAGAATCATCGGTGTGTACGTGAGCGAGGACGATGCAGAAGCCGAGGTCAACAAGGAGAGGGACGAACTTGTCGAGAGGTGGAACTTGCGAGGCGGGGGTAAAATTCAGCCTGAGGACCTCCTGTACGGGTCAGGTTGGTCGTGGGATGACGAATTGGAGGATAAGACGCATAGCTGCTCGGTGCAGTTTCACAAGCTGGTCTGGCCGAGCCGTGCGGTCATGAGTCAAACGTCCTCAGCGACGTCGGCATCGTCGCCTGATAGTGACCAGATGGAGGGCAGAGATTCTGGCCGTATCTCGGTATCCGATATCATAGAGTAAAGGACCAACCCGCTCTGTCGATTGTTTGTTTGGTTGGACATGGAATCTTCACGCGTTTACATTAGCAACATTTTATGAAACTCAGGAGCAACAGTGGACTAGAGTTAGAACCGGGGAATGATTATCAGATATTAATGACTGTTGGACACGGGTCTGGGCCGAAATGAATAATTACAAATCCCGTTCCTGTCAACAACCAGTCGTTCAGACATCTCATAGTTAACACCTCCGATCAACCTCATAATACCGCCAAATTCGACAGGCAGCTATCCAAGCAGTCATGTTTTTGGTTGACCCAGAAGCAGATCGAGATCGTTCAGCAAGACATCGAAATCCCTAACTTGCCTTCTATCCCTCACGACCACTGATCGAGAACAGCGTTGGCAAACTTCGTGGTGAACACAGTCTCATCGAAGCAGGCCCGACGGAATCCCCGAGTGCCCAACAGTTTGTGTTGCTGTGCCAGCCCATCGGTACCGTTCAACGCGGAACTGTAGGGGGCTTGTCGCCGGTCAATGTGGTCACGAGGAGGCAAGGATATCCAAGCCAGCAAGGGTTAGGGGAAACCAGCCATTCCCGTCGGCACATGCAGCCGACGGATATAAAGCTCGAATTACACACCGATGACGATAACCAATGCACATGAAGATCATGTCCAAGGTACTTACAATTCCCGTCCAATCAAGTCCATTCTGCGGGCTCGTAAAGACCTTATCGTGATGCACAACTCTCCTCACCCTCAACAGTCTTACACGACTTTTTCCATAAAGCTACGGACCGTTATGAAAGGCTGAGAGAAAAGGTGAAAGCTGAAGGTGTCTATTCTCTTATTGTGAGAAGATCCCGTAGTTCATCTTTTGTGCAAATATCTACCAAAACAACAAAGTAAAAATTAAGAATGAAAACGAGAAGAGATATTGTTTGATGACAAAATTAAAGGCAGGTACGCTTTCCTAGTAGAATTCTACACTGTTGATATCTTTGCAATTCGGCCCATCATCCCTGACGATGTGCACCCGTTGAAGATTGAAGTTGCAGTCCCACAACTTACCGAGTCTGCAACTCACTGACCAGTAAGTTTATCTTAAAACACTTGAAAATATCCATTGAGACTGTACGGGACCAGTTGAATTCGTGTCCGATTACTTCACTCATGAAACTACGGCCTCAGACAGAGGCACGGAAGTGGAAGGGAGCATCTTGAAGAAAGGGGAAAGGGGGAAGCTCGGGATGATGTAAGCTTTCCAGGATTCTGCTGACAATTCCAGGTCCTTTGCGCACAGACCACACGACGCGGTTTGGTCCGCAGTTTGGTCCGAATTTCGTCCGTCCGTTCGGCCTCCGAACTTTGTCAACTCCTGAGGGAATGTCAGCAGCGGAACCTGCGCGCTCTCTGCGACCAACATCACAATGAACTGTTCTGTTTGTGGTCGAGGGAATCAACATCTTTTTAATAAATATTTTGAAGTGCCTTAGTGCTTGCGTTCGGCCGTTTTGCGGACCAAATTTGCCTTTCACTTCCCGACAGTTCCAGTTCAGATCAACTAGACTAGAGACTAGATCCAGTGATCCGTCCCTGCCGCGTTCCCTGTGCTGGACCTGCCCGACAGTGTCGCCATGACGGAACAATCGCAGAGAGAACAGAGGGAAGCCGAGTTGAAGCGGAGGAAGGTGCGCAAGGGCACCCATAGCTGCTGGGAATGTGAGTGCAGCCAACAGTCCCAGTCTCTCCTTCCAGTCTCTGACACATTCGGGTCTCTTCCCGTCACGCAGGTCGGCGCCGCAAGATTCGATGCCAGTTTAGCGCAAGCAACGACACAGTATGCCTTCCTTGTCAAGCGCGCGGAAGCGCCTGCCGCAGCCAGGAGTTCGCCGACAGCGACGCGCGCCCGCCTGCGCAGCCCGACCGCAGAATGGCCCAGCGTCTCGGTCGCCTCGAAGAGCTCATGGCTCGCCTCGTCGATCGCATTCTGCCCGAAACGACCGCCAAGACAGCCCCTGCCACCGTCACTTCATCCAGCCTCTCCAATCGCGCGTCACCGACCCCTTCCGCTTCACAGGATACCGGGACTGACGATGGCCGGGGATATCCCCGGACCCTGGACGTCCTGGAAGCTGCCGTTGGAGACGACACACCTGTCGGTCTCCTTCTCGGTCTCCGCGACCTCAGCAGGGCCGCTGCCGCTGCCAACCAGCCGGTTTCCATGCCCACGCCCGAGTCCGACGAAGCAATATCACCCAGGAAACCCGCAACATCCAAGTGGGACAAGACCAGTCGCGCCTTGCATGCGCTGTTCCCGAGCCAGCACGCCATCAACATCATCACCAAGGCCAATGCCGGTCCCTATTTCCTCACTTCCCTCTTCAGCTCCTTCCGCGATCTGATCGAGGGCAAGACCGAGAATGCCAACAGTGTGTCGGTGGTGCCAGCTTGCACAAGCCACCCGACTGTCCTTGCTCGCCGCCTGCTGCAGATCTCCATTTGCTTGCAGCAACTACCCCCGGGATACGACGCGGAACCACTCCAACTCAATTCCACGATTCCCAAGTTCATGGAGAATGTCGTGTCAGTTGTCTCCAGCCTTGTCACCTGTATCGACGAGATGGTCGCAACTGCTGAGGGCCTCGAGAGTCTGGTCCTACTCGGCTTGTGGCATGCCAATGCCGGCAACCTCCGGAAGGCCTGGCTGACCTACCGGAGGGCCATGAGCCTTGGCCAGTTGATGGGCATTGATCGTGGTCCATCGCGCACCCTCAAGTTCGTTGACACTATGGTGAATCCTCGACAAAGGCACACCCCAGAAGCCCTATGGTATCGCATCACAGCATGCGATCGGCTCACGTCTCTGCTCCTCGGTTTGCCGGCTGGCGACCCCGATAACAGCTTCGCCACCGAGGAAGCTATGAAGCGTGACACCCATATGGAGCGCTTGGAGAAGCTACATACTGTCATCGCGTCCCGCATCATCGAGCGTAATGCCAACAAGTCGCCGAGCGAGGCATACGCCATCACTCAGAGCATTGACTGCGAGCTCGAGAATGCCGCTAACGCCATGGGGCAAGATTGGTGGGCTGAGCCGGACTTGGAAGTCGCGGATGAGAACGGGCACAGGTTGGGACAGATGCTGCACCTGATGCTCCAGGTCCACCACTACGATCTCTTGATCCTCCTACACCTGCCTTACATGCTGCGCAACCCGTCAGAGAGTCGCTATGACTACAGCAAAGCCACTTGCGCCCGATCGAGCAGGGAGGTGCTCAAGCGCTTTATTCCCTTCCGCAACAAGGTAACCTCGGTCTGGGCCTGCCGCCACGTTGACTACTCCGCCCTGGTGGCAGCCATGACCTTGCTGCTGAGCTATCTGCGCCAGCACCAGGACTCCACGACGCCTTCCCCGACTTGCCCGCAGCGGAGTGAAGACCGTAAGCTGGTTGAGATGGTGCGCGAGCGCATGCAGCACGTCGCCGTGATCAACCAAGACAGGCTTACACACCAATCTGCCGACATCCTGGGCCAGATGATGCCCATTCTTGACTCGATCGATGCGTCACTGATGAACGACGTCTCCGAGGTGAACATGCATCTGCTGAAATGCTTGCATCTCAAAGTCCCCTATCTCGGCACGGTCAACTTCCATCCCAGCGTGATTGTGCCGGCTGGCAAGATGGGCGTCTGCCCCAACGCAGGACAAGAGCCAGTCCGTACTGCCGCCGGAATGCCCACGGCTTTCCATGACGGCTCCGACTTCGAGCAGCTGCAGCCCCAGATGGCTAGCTTGTCGACTTCCCCTGACGGAGCCGAAGTGGGCGCGACTAGTGCTGCCTCTTTCGAGGGCGGACCCATGCAATTGGAGCTAGGCTCGTTGGACCCTGCCTTGCTCCCACCCGATGCCGCACTGAACGGAATGTTTATGGATTTCGACCCTCAACCTCAGGACGGCGTGCTCGAGTTCCCGGACCTGATGGCAGGCGCAGATGACTGGATCTTCCAGGGTGTCGACACGACATACTGGTCTTTGTTGAATGGAAATAACGTGGCCTGGGGTTGATGCCCACCTTCCTATCACAGAGATGGACGGGCTGACATGTCAACTGGTCATCGGTCTTGTCGTTCGTCTTGGGAAATCCGTCGGGTTCGAAATTCTACAATCAAATCTTCCAACAGAGACTTCGTCTTCCAGCATTCCGCTACATGCATTGTTCTGACATCGTCATTGACACCGACATCTTCATTTTTTGTGGCATCGCCATTGCTGCCGACATCTTCATCCTCTGGCGTCGTCACTGCTACCAACCTACCGAGGTCGGTCGACCGTCTTTGCCTCAACATCACACCTGCACACAACGCCATTCAGCCCGCACACTCTCAGTAAGCTACAGGTCGACGCGTCCTCTCTACCACGATGTGTCACCTGAAGACTGGGTTCCTCAGGTGCACACGTTGCGGTCACTTCGTCTTCCCAATCAAGGTAGTATTCGTATGCGCGCACTCCAGACGCAAGCAGAAAAACAACCCCCCCATGATCGAGAGAAGGACATGGTGGGAAGACAAAGGGCTTTGCTATAAGTATCAGTACCACTATTATCCCTTGACCAATGATTTCGTGGTTGAGACGCCAGCCGGGTGGATGGACCGTTGGGGACGACAATGGCATTACCACTGGAGGGATGTGTTGCGCAAACCGGGTGATGAGCCGTTGCCGTGCGATCGGATCGCGGCGACGTCCGATATCTTCTATTTTTCCGACGTCAACGACTCTTGTTACCTGTGCGATAGGTGCATCCACCGGAGGTTCCAGGGCTCTATAGACCGATTATCGGTCAAAGTGAAGCGTGCTGGCATCTGGCCGGGGGCATGGCCGATCGAGTCGCGACCACCGAAATGGAGAGAGGATTTGAAGATGTGGGATGTCAAGTCTTTAGAGTATGCGATGCGTGTTCGTGGTGGGGAGGTAAAACCTGTTACCCACCGCGTCCAGAAGAAGTTATTACTGTCAAGGCTCAATATGGGCGTTGAGATAGAGAATGAGGTCGTTGGCAGCCGGGAGGGGGAGAGCAATGGTGAGAAGACCATTGACGACAAGGGCGGCGGCATCGAGAAGAGCGAGAGCAAGGGCAAGGAGAGGGCCATTGACGACGAGAGGAGCGATATCGAGGAGAACGAGAGCGATATGCCAGTGTGGACCAGTGATGACAAAAGGTGGATAAGGGTCTGGGAGGATGATGAGCTGATGGAGGGTCAGCGCCTCCACGATTCTGACCGTCGTGTTCACTGGGAGGATGATGAGCCGATGGACGGCCAGCGCCTCCACGATCCTGACCGTCTTGTTTTTCAAACTGGGCCGCATGAGGAGAGCACCCCCGGGTCCCGGTTGTTATCAACCCCTAGCCCGTCGACGACGTCAGCGACGTCGCCGATAAGTGATGAAACAGACCTTGATCTCGCGCTGGACGCCGAGAAACCCAAGTCCTTCCGCTTCGAGGGCCGATATTACGGTCCAGCCCCCCCGATACCTGTCAGGGCTCGTCGGTCCCTCCGAGAGCTTAAAGCCCAACTGGATGTCGTCTTCCAAAAGTTACAAGATCTGGCTCGTCATGTCGAGACGGCTAATGAGGTTAGTAGTAGCCGGGAGAAGGAGAGCGGGAGCTATATGCCAGTGTGGACCAGGGACGATAAAAGGTGGATGGGGGTTGGGGCGGACGATGAGCCCGAGGAGAGCGAGAGCGATATACTCGTGTGGACCAGTGACAACAAACGGTGGATGGGGGTTCTGGATGACGAAGAGCCGGTGGACGCCGACCCCCCAGGTTCTCCCGCGTGGGAAGTCGAATTTACGGTCCCGCGCCCGTGATGCCTATCCCGTCCGCTCAGTCTTTTGTCGGTGGGAGTTGGGAGAAGGGGAGCGAGAGCGATATACTCGTATGGACTGGTGATGATGGAAGGTAGATCGGGTTTTGGAGAGACGATGAGGTGATGGAGTGAACTGAGGACATGCTGATGCACTGTTAGGTGCTTTGGGGGTCTTTACCATGGAAACATTGAACTTGGGAATGGCGGCTAATGAAGGAGAATGATGATATTGGTGAGCAAAGAGAGGGTTTTGAGGAACTTGATCTTGATGAGCGTTTTTGAACAGGTCCTAAACAGCAGCGCTTTTGAGTTTTATTTGCTTCAATACATATATTAAAGACGAGCAGGGCCACACAGTAGATACTGCGAGGACCCAACTTGGAGCCGCAGGCTCGTAGGCCTGCGGGGCAGGCAAAAGTAGATAGTTTTGTGTACAAAATAGAAGTGAAGGTGCTTGAATTGTAACTAAAGAAGGAATATAAAAAGCCGCAGGCTTTTATATACAGGCCCCTGATCAGAGGCTCAAAGAGCCTGATCAGGTAAAGTGTCTTAAGCTGACTGATCAGCCCTTCAGGCTGATCAGACCCACGAGCCCTACTTCAATAACCAACTTTCGCTCTGTTTCGGGGTGCTGTGATCTGGTGATGGGTGTAGATAGACCTGGCCGCTGCGTTCTTGATCGCGGTGTTGCCCGAGCGTTAACCATCCCTGGTTATCCGTAGCTGTTATGACGTGCCTTGTATGTCATAGTTGAGGCCATGCGATGGGAATATGCTTGCAAAAACTCTCAGAAGGTCCCACTTTGTAATAAAAGTAAACGTCACTCAGATTAAATAGTTATGCGTCTCATTATCTGTCACCTCTTCCAAGTTCTTGAGCTTTTGCTGTTCTCAATCTTTACCAATTTGTTGAGTAAACGCTATCAAGGTCAATTTTACCCATTACGTTCGATACCTTATCAAAAACGATGTTTGCTCGACGCGAAGTAGCTGCCGAAGAGGTGGCTGAGCACCACTGCCATGAACATGAAGGCGATCATCACAAGGGCCATAAGCATCATCCAGGTCATCATCACCATCATGATCATCACGACGCTCATCGTGAGGAGCACCATCAAAGCCCCCACGGATGGAAACCGGGTGCCGCTGAGGGGCTTGAGGGGGTGGGAATCACCTCGGAGCGGGAGGTGTTAAGTCAGGTTCGGCAGTTTCATGGGGTTCAGGCCCAGGCCCAAGGGAGTGAGGAGGGTGAAGGGGAGAGAGGAAGCAAAGGGGGAGGGAACTTTACGTTGAAAGGGCCGGTAAAGTTGGAGCCTGTGCATGGGCATACTGAGACGCAGGCTGTTCTTAAGGGTTAAATTTTAAGGGGGTTGAGATTGTTTACGGGATAAGGGTGTAGGTTTGGTTTAGAATGTCAGGGCCGCCATCACATTGTGTACGATGGATTCAATACGAATAGTACCGGTCGTGGATTACACGGTTTTGTCACAAGAGCTACTCCATTCAGCAAGAAACGAGGCTGGAAATGAATGAAACCCATAATTGATCTGGCGCGGCACTACTTCACTGCCAAATCTTGTGTATTCTCACAGCCAGTACAAGTTGAGATTCACACATATGTACAACCAAATCCAACCGACC
The DNA here is from genome assembly GCA_033439685.1 of Apodospora peruviana. NCBI lineage: Eukaryota > Fungi > Ascomycota > Sordariomycetes > Sordariales > Lasiosphaeriaceae > Apodospora > Apodospora peruviana. The sequence goes on along the minus strand of JAUEDM010000005.1, from coordinate 4,348,611 downwards.
CCTTTTCCTTTGTCCACACACCCATCAAAATCACCCAGATGCACCATCAACAACTACAATCCCCCGCCCCGGCTTGACCCTATCATTGCCAGCAAAATACACAGCCAACCTGTTTTTACCAACCTTCAAATCCCCTGCCGGAACGGAAAAAGTAGCAAACCCATCATTATCCAACAGCGCCTCGCCCATCAAGTTCCCACTCCTGTCCCCCCGTCTGAGTTCAACATACCCCCAAACTCCCTCCTCCGGCCCACTACCAACAGACACGCTCACCGTGGTGCTACTCATATCATTCCCCTGTACTCCCGGCGTCACCATGGCAGTAACAATCGTCGGTCCGGTAGGCGGTTCCTCGAACCCATTTTCCGGCAACGCCCACTCCGGCCTGACCCCATTGCGGCAGGGCACGCACCCGGGGCCCCAGTACGTCTCCGGAACCCGCCCAGAAACAGGATTGCGATAATTCCACCACATGGTCAAAATGTTCGGCCAGCTAACAGTCGGAGTGGGACCGCCCATGAAGCCTGCATAACGATTACCGAAATGGGGGTCCTTGACGGATACGTCTGGCGGAAAATCGGCCATGCTTCCGTTCTGTCTCTTACTCACCATCAAATCCCTTTTGATGAGGGTAGTGGTGCGGTTAACCCCCGCCCAGCCAGATACCCAGTTCCCACTGCTCCAGTAAAACTCGTCGATAGTCAAACACCAGATCTTTCGTCTTGTCTTGCCGGTGTGTGTTGTTTCGAGGACAAACTGATCGTGGTACATGCCCCCATTGAAGCCGGCTAACCCACTGAAACCAGACGTGCTGTTTAGACCGGTGCCGGTTTGCAGGTTTCGCGTGCGGAGGGTGGTGGACCTGCCGTCGTGCGAGACAAGAATGACGGGCTGAATGCGCCAGTGAAACGGGACAGACGACCGCAGTGCTGACGTGGAATCGTTTCTTATCCCGTAGCGCTGCGTGCATGCCTTTTCTATGCGGTTGGGGGTGCGGTACCAGCCTATTCCTGGGGAAGATTTAAAACCGTTGGCGGCGTGGAGCTGCGCGAATTGCGCGCACTTGATGTCGTCGATGTAGAACCCGTATGCTGAGGAGATGTGTTCTGTCTCGTCGAAGGCGGCTGATCTTAGGAGGCGGCGCTGGAGGTCATCTAGCAGGACGGCGGTCGGGTGGACGCCTTCCCTGTAGAACGGTTGCCAGTTTGGGTCGCGGCGGGGGATTGGTGACGAAATGTTGAGGATTGAGAAGAGGAAGTCAGGTGGTGGTGTGGATTTGGATGGGGTGGTGCCCCCGTTCGCCCAGCCAACCCTGTAGTCGGCAAACATGAGCCGCGTGTAGTTGAGGCTGGCGATCTTCCAGATCCCCGTGTCAGGATCCCGAGCGAGCTGATGGCGGAAGGTGCAGAACTGCCACTCTGCTGTCTTGGCGTTGCTGTCGCCTACCATGCCGATCTCGAGGCCGCGGGCCAGGGCGGTGAGCCCGTCCGAGGAAACTTCGACGGTGGTCTGGTAGATGGGGTGGTCGTTGAGGATGCCACGGCTCAACCCTGCTGGCCCCATCCTCTCGAGAACGCTTTGGATGCCTGCCCTGCCCGGAGCTGAGGACTGACCGTCGACAGCGATGGTGCCGTTTGACGCAAAAAGGTCGAGCACGTCAGGCCACATGCGGCGGTCGACGTAGTAGCCGGCCGAATGGACGAGGTTGCGGACCTCGTCTTCCTCGTTGAGCTGGCTGATGCGGTAGACGAGTTCTTCCTCAGCTAGCGCCGAGTCGTTGCCGTGTTGTGGGGCTCGCTTCAACTTGAGCATGCCATCATGATGATGATGATGATGATGATGGCTCTCATTGGATGCCAACTGGAGGATGGGGGTTCCGGCCTCGTCGGGCGTGTAATGATACGGGATGACCGGCAGGCTCTTGCCGCCGACGTTCTTCCACCCGTCGCGGTAGTTGCCCGTGTACATGGGGTAGTAGCGGAGCACGCTGATTTTCCAACGTTCCTCGTGTCCACCAGTTCCCGGGACATGTTGCAGTCGGTACTGGTTCTCGAAGATGCCGCCCTCGATCCGGGTCTGACCGGCTCCATCACCCATAAAGCGCAGGCAGTGCCAACGGCCCTTTGCACTACGGCCGTCGGACGCCAGAGTAACGAGGGGCATCTCGTTGATCATGGCGTTCATTGACCCCGGCGAGATGCCGTCCATCTTACCGGCCTCGTTGCGTAGCCAGGTCTCGATCGCCGCCGGTCCGAGGACAGGAGTGACGTCGCTTTCGGCCAGGATGTCGCCCTTGCCCTGTCCCCAACGCAGCACGCCTATGTCGGCGAACAGGGACGCCATTTCCTTGAAGCGGCCATAGCTGGCCAGCTGGGCGAAGGTCCGCTGGATGTTTTTGATCTCGCGGACCGCTTCGAGTCTGGCGAGGTTACCTGTGAGGGAATCGGTCGTCACTGAGGATTGTGCCACCACTGCCCAGGGGCTGCCGGCCTGGAGGACCAGCAGGAGTGACCCGATGGAAACCCGCATTGTGCTCGGTCTGTAGCGCAAAGTCACCACCAGAGAACTGACAGGTCTGGGGATAGAAAGAACTGCGTTCGTCGCTCTGAGTAAGTGCCGTCCGAAAGGACGACCTTATATATGACTGTTTTCGTCATTACACCCCCGCTGAGCACATAATTCCACACGGTCAAATATGCTAACGCGGCTAATCCGGGACTCTATAGTAATTCGGTACCTGGAGGTTAATATAATCGTAGAGTTTTGCGGGGAAGCGAGCTGAGCGAATGTCGGCTGAAGCCGAGCCGTGCCTTGGCCCACACCCCTGGATATGGTAGATGGGTGTTAATCAACGAGAGCAAGTTCTTCTGGTTCAGGGCCAATAGTTGCTGATTCGATGTTGTAAAAGCATTGAGGGGTTGGACTTGCGTGAAAGCCGTAGGCGGCTGATGGATATTCCTGTGTACCCAGCATGAGTATGGAAGAATTTGGTGATTTGCTGGTGCCGGGGAATATAACAGATGTTTGGCACATCATACCTCATTTGACTGCGCCGAATGCATGCAATTTCAAGGCTAGGTCATTTCTCGAGAGACTCGAGAGACTCGTGATGGAGATTTGGTAAGGACCGTATGCTGAAGATGCTGAGAGATCTAGCTATGTTGTCACCGAGACCAAGGTAGAGAATGGAAATGTGCGTGTGTAGACTGGACATCACATTATAACTCCGAGATGCATCATGCATTGAAAAGAAGTAAAATTAGTGGTATCTCAATTTTGTCCTAAAAACGACTGGTATATTTTCCACGTTACCCAACCCTCCTCATCATTACACCGACCCAGAGGTCATTACACCCATCTCCGTCATTCGAACATTGAAGCAAACGGCATTGCAATTGAAAAGAAACACCACCACCATGTCAAACCATCTCACTCCGAGTCAAACATCCAATTCTGCAAGCCGGGGGTATTTGTGTATTAAGCGCAACGCTCCCTCCATGCTCGTCATCGTCATTAATTAGCTTCCCAATTGAGCAACCGAAATCATGTTCCAGTCACTTTGAAATTATCGGCGTATGTTCAGCTTAGACCACGGCAGTGGTGCGTGGGCTGGCGCGGTATCCAATGTACCACGAGTAGAGGACATTGAAGAAGAGAAAGAAGCTGGTGATCAGATGTTAGCGTCAATTTCCCCCGGAATGGACGAGAAGAGTGGTACTCACAATGCAATGTAGCTAAAGGCCTCGACGGTGTGTCCCAAGTCATAGTTCGAGTGCGTGAAGTCCTGGGTGGTCAGGACGACAGCTGCCAGCCAGAGGTACGAGAAGATCAGGTTGAAGAGCAGGATGTAGCCGTGATAGGCGCCGAGGAAGAAGGCAGCGAGGAAGAAGACGACGGTCAGGACGGACTACAGAGATCAGTCAGTTCCAATTCGTTTCTGACCAAATTTGTGAGAGGTGACCTACGATGACTTCCAGGTAGATGAGGTGCTCGCCGACATTCTGGCCGTTGGCGAGAGAAATCCAGTAGGACACGATGCCCATGACGATCACGGCCGACACCCAGATGAGCAGGTTGCTCGCCAGGAAGAAGGGGTGCATGCCGACACCACGGTCACGAGTGCGTCCGACCATTTTGACTTTGGTGGTTGTGGTAAGTATTGGATGTTTGTTTGAGAATGTGAGTTGAACAACAGCTACTGTTTGTGGTCGGTGAGAGCGAGTTCGGTCTACTTGGTGAGGAAGATGGATGGCAGGAAGAAGAGACTTGAACAGGCAGGTAGCCCCTCTTATACAGACCACTTGATGGGGATATGGCGTAGAATCGGGCAGAAAACCTGGCCCACGGCAAGCAAGGGAAGGGAAGTGGGACTGTGCGGTGCCCTACATGCGGTGCCCAAGAAATGAAAGTACTTGGACAATAGCTTGGTGCCCAGGACAAACAGGCCAAACAGAGCAGGGCTTGCCTGCTTCACGAGAGGTTGTGTGACACACCACGTCAACTTTTTTTTTTCTTGCATTCACAGCAACCATGTGACAAATCATGAGGGTCGAAAATGCTGGTCCCCGTCGACGGCCAGCCAATATCAAGCTTGCAAGGTGAGCAAGCGGGGACTCGCAAGCTCTGGCGGGCTTGCGCGTGATGCATTGCCAGTTGGTCTTGGCAGCCACTGACGCATTGGATCCAGTGGCTCTCTCCCGCCGCTAATGCGCCTTTGTTCTGACGTCGGCCAATGCGATGCCACAAACAAGGCTGAATCGGCACGCAGGGTGTGCGGTGGAGTGAACGAGGACGCCCAGAATGTGCGAGCTTCGGAGCTGGCAGTGGCCGGGTCATTAACAGAATCAAGGCCGGAAAGTGGTGGAAATTTGGTAGGGTGCAGCCAATGATCTGATCGGGGATTTCCCCAGACAAGCCACAGGGAGAAAAGTGAAACGGTCAGCGGTCATCATTGACGTCATTGCACAGCGTGAATCATGCTGCGAAACCGGCGCTTATTGGCTGCACAGGGCTGCACCCAGCCACATCGATTTACCGTGTGCCACACGGCGTTTCGGGATTGACGATTCTTTTGCCTTTTTGGAGAAGGGACATAGATCCGCTGGTAAGCGACCGACCGTGCAAAAGTTTGTTTTCCAGTTCAATAGATCGGATTTGGGAGTGTGAATCTGTCTCAGGCGTCGATAACACGGAAATGCCGGAACCTGGAGTGTGGGTAAAGGAGGTAAACAAATGAGATTTTGGTGTCGGCTTTCTCCGCTGTCGGACAGACATGCACTAACAGATATTACGCGAAGTGCCACCCAGGCAAGTTAATGTAGTTGCACAACCCACCCTGTATTGCTGTGGAAACAAAGCCGGTCATGCTTGAAAAGGGGTAATTCAGGTAATTCAGGTGCCATTCGTTGTCCACGTCTATCAGTTCTCATCTGTCTATCTCGACAGTGTCTAATTGTACGGATTACATGATCAGAAGAAATGGCAGTTATGATTTAGGTCACATGCAAGCCACGTTCAGGCAGCAACCAGCCTGTTGTAGCTGCCATTCGTGCCCAGCTGAAGAAAGATGGAAAGTGAGCAGGGTGATGGGAGCACAAGGAAACAACCGCGACATCGAATGGAAGTGACGAACAATGGCGCCCGAGCCGTTTCAATACACTCCGCTCGCGCCGCAGGAGTTGCGCCTTCTGCGATTACGGTGGAACAAACAGCATGACGGTTCAGGCGCTGACACGAACCGAATCTACACGTACCCCAGCGCCGAGGGCAGCATTCAATGCGACATCGCAGCCTACTCCATCAGCGACTGTCCGCCATACTCCGCCCTTTCATATGCCTGGGGCCAAGAAGACGCGACCGAGCCGCTCATTCTCAATCAGAGGTTGATCAAGATTAAGCGGAATCTTGCATCATTCCTACGGCAGGCCCATCCGGACATTGTTCGAACCCTTTGTAGGGCTTGCTTTGTCTTGGAATTGGGACCATGTTGCTGCGGGAGGGACAGTCCTCCGGAACGACTCACCCGGGAGGTCGGCTTCATCTGGATCGACGCGCTATGTATCAACCAGGACGATGTCGTGGAGAAGACGGCCCAAATTGGACAAATGCGAGAGATATATGCACGGGCCAACAGGATTATCATCTGGCTGGGGCCGCTGTCCAGTCACAGCGACATGGCCATGGATCTGTTGGCCGATTTGGCAGAGAGACGTCGCTCGGCCGACTACTCGCCATTACATTTCTCGACAGAGGATATAGTAGCTTTGCAATGTCTCCAGAAGAGAAGTTGGTGGAGGCGCGTTTGGGTTTGGCAGGAAGCCACCACCCCAGGCGTGCCAGAGGAATTCTGGTGCGGCGACAAGCGTCTTGACTTTGACGACGCCGTGGATGCTAATAACTACATCGACTGGAATTTGTGCAATCCTAAGGAGCCGGGTGGCGGTCTTAGCCTAACCAAGACAATAATTTACAACTCAAACCTGAACCGGATGAAGGACTTGCAAAGAGTGCGTCGTGGCCAACCCAACCCCAAAACGCGGTACGATTTGATCTTGGACCACTTTATCGGTCTCGAGGCAACCGATGAACGGGATAAAATACTAGCCTTCTTGCCAGTCTACCAGGATTTGACGGGAGAGCACCACCAACCTGGAACAACGACATTGAGGCCGCCGCCAGTCATGAATGTTGATTCGAATTTTGCTTCGCTCCTCCATCAGCTGGTGATCTACATTTTGGAGACGAGATCGGACTTCACAATCTTGCTCTATTGTACCACCGCCACCACCATACCCACGATGGTCGACCACTGTGTCCACAAACTACCGAGCTGGGTTCCGTCATTTCCAGCCTCTGCGTACAAAGATCCCAGACTGGTTCCAGGCTGCAAGAGATACAGCGCCGGAGGGACCCGGCACGATGACATTGTACCTCTGTTCCTGGACGACGCAAAAACCGTTCTCAGGTTGGAAGGCATCCAGATCGATATCGTCATCGACACCCACGAGCCTCGGTTCGCTAAGGGAGAAACAGGTTTTTACAACACGGAGCTGCTAAGTCGGTTTCAACGCTGGCTCAAGTCTCTAGCGAAATGGTTCATCGACACCACTACTGGAGAGGATTTCGATCCAGGCGTATACGGAAACATCGACGCTGCCAACCATGCACTGAATCTAGTGCTGACATGCGACGTCAAGTATGGTGAGGGAGAGTCGGAACCCGCGAGCCGGGGAAACAGTCTCGCGCTTCCGTTCTTTGAGATTAATAAGAATGCTGTTCACGAGGCGTACTTGCAGGTGGACGAAAACAGCAGCAGCATGGAGAATAAAGTTACCTTTGAACTGCTCACGTCCAGCCCGTACTCTCTCATTTTTAGAACCGCCAATGGCTATCTAGGGAACGGTGGAGCCCCAGAGAAGGGTGATGTTGTTGTTGTTTTACTGGGGCTACCAATTCCTTTGCTCATGCGGCGCAAGGCCGAGGGATGGATCATTGTGGGTGTGTGCTTCGTGGCCGGGATTATGGACGGTGAGGCGTTGAAGATGGGCTTAGCGACTGAGGTGTTTGAGATCATTTAGACACTGTGATGAAAGTCTCATGTCTTTCCTCATTTCTTGGAAAATCTGTTCCCATCATCCAACCTCCCATCCTGCTTCTCATCACTCTCACAGCAACTCTATTAAACACGCGGAAGATAGTTCGACCACTCCACATCCTCATAATAGCTCGCCGGAACCGAACGTAACCCAATAAACGGCTCTACAACCAAATATACCCTCGCAACCGAATAGAGCACAGCCAGAAACCCCAAGAAAACCACAGTTGTAGGCAACTTCTCGGAGTTGCTCGTGATGCCAAGAGAATAAGGAGTGGTGGTGGCGAGGTACCCAATCGGCACTATCGCCGTGGAAATCACGCCTGCTGGGAAGGCTGTCGATAATCTTAGGTAAAATAAAATGAAAAAGGAACAACCACAAACTGCCGCTGTCAAATTCAGGAAACGATTCTGAGCTTCGACGTTTATACTCAATTGGAACTCTAGTCTCGGTAAACGGTCATGTTGATAACACCGACTTGCATATCCCTTATAACCACAGTATGAGTCCAGCGGCGACAGACGCCAAAAGTAATGGCCCAGCAGACACAGCCACACCAAAATTCTCATTAGTGTTTTCACTCACGCTTCCTTCGCCCTGTCGGCCGCCATCCTGACTACTGCCGTCGGCATTCTCATCCGAATTTCCGCCCCACTCCCGCCCTCCTTTACCGCTACCTCATCAACCGCCCGAAGACAAGACACCGACGCGGACGCCACCTCTCCATCTCTGCGGCCCCAGATGTGGCCGACGATGTAGACCTGTCGCAGCGCCTGCTCATACGCGGTCGTGTTTCCCGGTAGATGCTTATCCGCCTCCGACCCAAACTTCCAGAGATCGTAGGTCCCGTTTGATGGCCGGAAGTTTGTTTGGTACTCAGGCGGCGGCTGTACCTCCTCGCGAAGACCTGAGTATTTGAACGTACGTCAGCAGTTAGGATTCACTCCAGGTATTTGCTCATGGTGCAGCCAGCTCACCATGATTAGTCCCAATTGCCCCCGTCCCAATAAACTTCTGACAACTCTCCGGCAGTTGTTTGGGACTCACAACCGGACACTCATCCGCCCTGATACCATCTGGGCTCCTGTTCTGCCACTTTGTCTTCAAAAAGTTTTCCAAATCCGTGATACACTCCTCTGACAAAATTTCGCAACCGTCGCCCGGAGCCGCCGGATCGGAAGTAGTCATCTCCGGACCAACATACACGTTCAGACATACCCCCCACGAGTCATCCTGCCGTACAACTTGCGTGAGAGACTCATTGAACGGGCTTTGCACAATCAGATTCTTTGGTGCGTCAAGTCGGATCCACGTCCCTGTGAAGTATCCGGTTTTGTCTGGCAAGAGAATATCGTCCCGGACTTGGATGGTATATGTCCAATCATCGGATGGTGAACCGGGGAAGGTGTCCGTCATGTTGTACCCCGGAACAGGAAAACGGCCCGTCGCGTTGGGCGACACGAACGCGGTTTCCCATTCTTCGGTGCTGGGTGGTTCTTGGATGTAAGGCGGGGACGCGTTTGACGGTGTCCATATTAGTAAGGTCTGCGCGATGGTGCACCTTGTAAGTGCGGAGAGCACTAGTAATAGTAAGGGTATTGTGGCGCTTTTTGTTGAATGCATCGTGACCAGTGCTGAATTTGGAGTGATGGATGCTCGAAAGCAGATATGAAAAGGGAAAAGCAGAAAGACTGCGGTTGGGGTCCATGAGTCGTTGTTACTTATGAAATTGGAAGGATTTCGTTGCCCGTTACGAGTACATGATGTAGGGTAGGATCGTTTCAATGCCAAGGCCCAACGTTTCTGGCCGCGTGTACCCTTGAATTTGGTACCAAGACCATAGCCCGTATTAATGTGTTGTATATTACCGTACCACGGCGTACCTAACCTACCTTAGGTAGTTGATTACTTCCAGCCTTGGTATTCTGCCACTTTACCCTCGATGTCGCCTGGGCTGCTGCTATCTCACCACAAGGCCAAGAAAAGCAATATCCGTCATAGCCGGTCAGACCGACAAGCCACCTAGATCCTCCCCAACGACATATTGTAGTGGCATCTGAAATCTAACTTGAAAGAGATAGTTATCATAGTCGGTGTATGACCGCAGTAGATGTCCTAGGTGGTGATGAATCGTTGATGGATGGATCTTTTCAAATAGCGAGGGCGACGGTTGATGCCGTTGACGATATTGAATGAAGAAAGTATTGACGACGAGGGAATGGGAATTGACGAAGTTATATTGTGGCAGCGACTAGGTAGGGCCTGATCGTACAGAGCAGTGATGTTTGATTACCACGACACTACACTTAGCGTCTCGCGTCTCTTCTGAGGATGGTGCTGTGTTGATTCTCCATTTCGTTGTGCCATCAGAACTATTCCTACAGATCCTTCGCCGTGACTTCAACCGGAAAGTAGATCTCGTTGCCCTCCGGCTGGACACACGTCCGCTGAGACGCAGCACTGTCGGTGCAGTTGACGTCCAGCCACTCGAAATTGTAAGCAGTGAACTGCACCCTGTAAACCATATTAGCAGCGGCACTTCCACCGGACTCCAACCCTCCATTCATCATTTTCCTTGAGATTGAAACACTTACGAACGGTTTCTTGCCATATCATCACACACCCACCTCTCATTAACAGTCAAGTGATTCAGCGTGGCGTCGTACTGGAACCTGGCCGTCATTCTGGGGTCCCGCGACTCCATGAAGCAGTTGTACCACTGGTACGGATCGCTGCCGACGGCGTTGGGTGTCAGCGCTATGCTATAGGCCGAGCACTGCGCGTCGGTGTTGGTCGCCGCGTTGAAGAGCTGGAACGAGACGGAGCTGTTTTCAGCCTGGAAGGGGCTTCCCTTGAAGACTTGGGCGGCGTAGATAGTTAGGTTTGTTAAGAGAAGCGACTTGGACAGGCAGCTTGCGTCGGGTTGGTCTACTAATGCCAACGGTGGAATATCGGAAGCTGTTGTGGTGTCTTCCCGGGTTATTGGTGGCGAGGGATATGGGTTTGGGTTTGGCTGTGGGAGTGCGGAGACGAGGGATGAAACGAATAGAACTTGAAGGAGTGATGCTGTGAATTCTGAAGCGACCATTTTTTTTTTTTTTTTGTTTTTTTTTTTTTTGTTTTTTTTTTTGCTGTTGAGTTCGAACTTGGATGAAGTTGATGTTGGAGTAGAATGCGCTGACCAAATGAGACTCGCAAGTTGTCTGCTGGGATTATTGCCCGCATCAGGAAGACTGGCAAAGTTGAATATATTGGGCAACGTGTTCGCCACAAAGCTGATGCGTGATTTCTCAGTTTTCTTTTGGCAATCATTGCCGAGATAGTAACCAAGGTCCATCTGTGGTTAAATTGTCGGTTGATCGTGCAATGTATCTGCATTTATCCCGGCGCTCCTTAGGGTACTGCTGTCGTAGTATATTATCTTGGTCAATGGGATCTTACCTAGCCAATCATTAGACTGGCTGCTCTTGATTGAGTCTTAATAATGCTGTAGACTATGTATATTGTCGCGAATGTGCTTAGGTTTTGTTTAAAGCTGGATCATCTTATTTGCCAGTAGTAATTAGGCCAGACAAGTCAATAGACATCATCCACAATCGTAGCGTCCTACAGAGGCGACATTACTTCAGCGGCTGCAAGTGATTGAGAGAAAGAGTTGTTAACTAACGTAGGTAGGTAGGTACATTACATGGCAGCTTTCTCGGGCCTTACAAAAGGGAACGACAGGCTGTTGACACGCGTCAGATTCGTAATAGCTTTGTTGACGGCGAAAGGGGGTCTCGTTTAATTACCTTATTGGGATTTGTTCACTGACCCTATCTAACTGTTAGGATTCCTCGCAAGAAACAATGGGATGCAGGCCATTGATTGGCTCCTTGAGATTACCTAAGGTTCATGGTTCCATGGCTTGGCATGTTGATACTATTCACAACTGGAAGGAGCCCAGGGTCATTCCTGCCTTCCACTAGCAGGCATATTGGCAACCCTGCCGCCCATAAAAGGACTTCGTCACTTCCAACCATAGTCGTCAAACTCTTCCCAGCTGCAACATCATCAAGATCAACCCACCAATCTACCAGCCATCCATCCATCAACCCGTTCATCCACCTACCGCTTATCCACTTGCTTTTACGGGGATTGAATATCTTGGCTACCTCTATCTTTCTAGAAATTTCGACTATTGTAATTGACGACGACGACGGCCGCGCGACCGTACTACTGCATACACACTCACGCACAAGTCCAGTTCAACCCACCACAACGACAATGGTCAATGACGGCCGCGCACACGCCATACAAACGGCACATTAACCGTTAATCTGACATCGCGAACTTCAACTGACCAAATGGCTTGGATTTCCCAACGGTTGAAAAGTCCCGGGCACCCCATTAATGTCAGATATCGAGCTGGTTTGGTGTGCGTGCGAATCAAGACTCTTTGTTTCAGCCACCGCCTCCTGCCCCAAGAATGCCCGACAGTCTGCCTTATCGGCGCCTCCTCAAAGGGGCCAACCTGGTGCACGTCGGACACTGAGCTGAACTCCGCAGCATCTTCACCCGAACACCACCGCATCTAATATCTCCCCGGCGATGGATCCGCTCAGCGCCCTCGCCTCCATCGCAGGACTCCTCACCGCCGCAGGAGAGGTGGGCAAGATACTCGGCCCCTTCGTCGCCGCAGTACGTGAAACCCCGCCGATTATCGCGCAAGTGCACGCCGAAGTCCAGAGCGCCAAGATACTCCTCTCCGCTATCCAGGCCCTAACCAGGAACCTCGCGTCCATCCCCGCCGCGCACGCCGGTCTGGTCCAGGTCGACCACGTCGTGGCGATCCTCACGGATGGTGTGCTTATATTTTCCAAGCTGGACGTCGCTGTCGCGTCCCTGCCGTCCTTCGATCCGTCCAGCCCGCGCTTCTCCCGCCTAGCTCGCTTGCAATGGGTACGGAAGGAGAGCATGTTCCAGTCGCTCTTGGTGAGGTTGCAAGGGTTTAGAAGCTCCATGTCGTTGATGTTGGGTATTCTGCAAAGGTAACGTCCTACTTCTGACCAGTTCAGCACAAAGTATGGCATCTCTGACATGTCGGTTTCAGTGACTCCGACGTTCGTGCCGCAGACCAGCTTCGGCAACTTACCACCAAAGTCGAGGCAATCATCGCGAGCGACCCATCTCTGTCGCAACGCCTCATGAACAGAGACGACGCCTTCGATGCGCAAACTATCGTTACCAGCATAAACGTACCTGCCCTGGAGAGAAGTGGTCATCAACAGCAGGAACGACAAGAAGATCCCAGCGCAGTGGAGGAGTCAGCTATGGCAGGCATGTCCAGGTTGTCGCTGAGCAAAAAGACTACACCGGCAGCCCCATTTATAGCGGCTTTTGAGGGCGATCTTGAGGAATCTCGCGTCTATCGCCGCGTGCACGGCCGCCAACAAGGCCGCCACTCAATGGACTTTTCGTTCAGAAGCTCGGTTGCGCGCTCCAACGGATGGTCTGTCTTTTCTGGTCTCAGTCTCGCCGACGTGTCTATCATATCGGTAATTGCACTGCCTCTGTATGCAGATGAGATCGCGAATACGCAGCACTACAGCTTTGGCGATGAGATTGGGTTTGGCACCGTCGTGGAGCTGGAGAACGGAGAGTCGTCCTCAGCAATGGAGCCGCTTTCACAGCAGCAAGTTCCTGATGAAAGCAGATCCATTTTTCACGACTGTCTGGAGATTAAAGCGCAGCTGCAGCAAATCCCCGAGTTTGGAACACATTTCAAGGACTGGCCCGATGTGTCGATTTCTGACCCCGTTTTCGGAGGTCAACCCGACCCTTTCGCCGACCTCCAGCGTGTCTTCCGTCAAGGGTTGCCGTTGTTGACTTTGCTTGAATTGACTTTGCTTGATACATCGTTGAGCTCGGGTGATAGCTTCTGGAGTGGCCCAGAGTGGGAGGCTCTGGGTGGTATGCCCCTGACTTTCATTGCAGAGCTGGCGGTGGAGAAGTTTTCTGAGTATTGCGTCAATCACTTGGACATACCAGAGTCACGTCTTTTCACAGTTACTGAATTACTAGGAGATAACTTCGGGTTCCTGAAGGTGAGCTGCGCTTCAATCCTCCTTTTCTTGATAGAAGCCCAGTCCTTATCGTCAATAACCACTGTATGCCAGCTAACACGTTGTAAACCAAGGTTCTTGATACTATAAATCTGATTCTAGGTCGTCTTGCGGGGAAAGATACAGTCCAGCATGAAGATTTCAGTGTCATCCTGCGACGTGAGAACCCGTACACTTCGAGCGCCGGGGAGGATGTTTGGGCCTTCGTCAAGAAAGAACGCAGGTATCTCTTCCGCCTTCGCCAGCTCCTGGAGATGAGAGACCAATTGAGCGCCAATACCCTTTTCCCCCCGGGGGAAGCCCAAATCATATTCGGATCGTTGCAACAAATTGTGCACCACCAGATCCAGTTCCTCATAGACTTGGAAAGGATTGCTCTCCGATTGTTCCCTGATGGCTTGGCCTACCTATTCACGCGTTGGGAACCAGCGGTCCAGCATTACGCCGCCTTCGTCTCCAAAAACTACAGGGCCAAGGAACTCCTCACAAGCCGCATGGACGACCCTGGGTTGGCGTCTGACCGAAACGCGTTCAGCGTCGTTTCCAATTGCCTTAGGATGCGGCCCTTGCCGTTTGAGAGGTTAAGAGAGTATCAGGCTTTTGTGCAGGTGAGTGAGGGTATAGATACAGGGAGTCGAGCAAGCACTAATGAATTCAGGAACTGGCGACATCGACTGAAAGGATACCGGGCTGGGCGCGTGGTTTTCTTGTGCCGCAACAGATAGTCCGATCTGCACTTTCAACGGTCAGCATCGCTATTGAGACACATGAGCTTGGTGCTGCTCTACAGGATCTGCGAGATCGGCTACAGGACTGGCGGGCCAATGATCCCGAATATCATTTCGGCAAACTCCTCCTTTTTGATAAGCTTGACGTTCCGAAGAAAGGCCAGCCCAAACAAGTAAATGTATAATTGCTCCAGCACTTCTTACCCACTGTCCCCATCGTCTGCTATTTAGAACTAGACTAACAATTGTAGTGTTACGTCTACTTGTTCCGGGAAGCAATACTCGCTGTCCGTGAAAACTTACTATCAGCTGCTGCTCTACGAGCCAGTTTTGCTCACGTGCAGAGATCGGAGCCCGGGGTCCGAAACCTCCAGCCAAGTGTCATTCAATACACCCGAAATATAGATTCACTTAGCATTAAGAAGATCCGGAATGAAGGTATTTCGCACTACCGCCTCCAGACGAGTTATCTCAGATTTCCTAACAATTCTTCAGGGCTTCATGTCTGTGCGTTGGAAATAAAACCACTCCAGTATCGAACAGCCAATAAACCATTTCTAATCCTGTTTACCTCCGAAATTGAGGCCAATTTATGGTTGAAAACGCTCAGCGGAGCTGTTAGCGAGGCCCAAGCCAAGGAAAGGTCTATACATAAAACCAGAGAACACAATAGCTTGAGCCAGGCTGCGGGACGTTGATGAGCCAAAGGAGGCTTGATCTTATCATGGATTAGATAGAAGTACACTACCGACTCCGTCTGAAGTATACTGTTTACTTATCAAGTATTAAAAACTCTCGTAAACACGTACAAAATCGCCCCAGGCATGATCTCTTTCATCATTTATGCTATCAATTCCAACCTAGCTGTCCCTCAGTTCCCAGAAGCAGAATCGACGGCCGAGAAAAAGAAGTTGGGCGTGATTCCTATCACGGTATTTATCAATAATCAGTCCAGATGAGTCTACGATGTTCAAAAACTTACCAACAAGCGGAAGCAAAGTAAGCAGCAACCGAACCCTCAGCACAATCTTATTCTCATCGGGAGGACAAAATCTGCTCGCCTCACATTAGTATCTTATAACCCGCCAATAATGAACCATTCCGGACATACCTTGGCCCCTGCGACTGCACAAACCCCGACCAGAAGCACCACTGCGCGATGAAATTGACGACCGCAAAGAATGTCGTAAGCCAGAGAACACCCCACGCAAAGTCAGGATCAACTTGTTCCGGAGGAAATTCGGTCTCAGCGGCTTGGCGGAGAGAGGGATACCGGTTCGTTACATCGTCGGGCACGCCTCGCTCCAGCCAGACGAAGAAGTACAACACCACAGATTCGTACCAGTATACTACAATCTCTTCTTCTTCTGCTTCCTCATCGTCGGCATCTTGTTGTTGCTGCACTACCTCGTCGCTCTGGGATCCGTTCTCCGCCGTGGTGCTAGCAATTGGCGCAGGCGCTCCTTGACTCGACATCGGCTCTGTTTCAAGTGGAGGAGTAGCAGCTGTCCTCCGGCGACTACTATCCCATCCAAAGAAGGTGAGTGTCGACGTCACCCAGCCTACGTGTAGTTTTTCATTGTCACCGGCAGGTTCTTCTTCTTCCTGCGTCTGCTGTTGCTGTTGCTGTTGTCGCCGGCGGCGGCGGCGGCGGCGGCGGCGGCGACTCCGGCGACTCCGGCGACTCTCTTGCTGCTCTTCTTGGTTGATGACATGGAAATGCTCGTCGAGCGGTGACATCACGCGCGCAAACAACTTGAACATGAATGTGTGGAACTTGTTGTCCTGGGCATGGATGTACGCCGAGACGTACAGAAGAAAGGCGGTGGGAAAGGCGAGGATGGCGTGCGTTATAGCGCCCGCGTACATGCGCATGGCCTTGGATCCGTGCAGGTAGGGGATCAGGCGTCCGGCGACGTAGAAGCCCCTCTTGACGCCGGTGTCGGCGGTCTTGAAGTAGCTGTAGTAGCCGAGGGCTTGGATGATGAACTCTGTGATCGAAACCGAGAGTCCGAGATTCGAGACGAGCTGCTTGGCGCGGATCCGTCCGAATTGCTGGATATCCGGGGATAGTTGCAGGTATGGGGAGAGCGACGTGAGGGGGTAGTCGACCCGGATTCTGCGGTCGATGAGCAGCAGGACGCATGTGAGGATCATGAGCGCGTTGGGGCGGGCGCAGAGTAGCAAGCCCAGAAAGCCGACAGGGACGTTTTGGTAACCCGCTGAGGCGCGCCATGTCGCTGCGATGACGAAGCTGGATACAATCCAGTGGACAAGTGGAAACGATATGCCCGATCGGATTGCAGCGAAGAGCGTTATGTTGATCGGCATCCGGAAGTGTCTCAGAAACGCTCTTGTGAAGCCCAAGTTCACGACAACGAGGAATATGCCGGTCTCAGCGACGAACTCAACGGCTTGCACCAAGTTCTCTATACCAAACGTCCACAACGTCGTGCTTGGGTCCGAGCAAGACACCTGCTGGATCGGTTCTCCCGAAGCGTTTTCCGGGCGGACGGTCCAGTTCCAAGGCTCGACCCACTCCTCCCAGTCCTCTTTCGCCATGTATCCGTAGTACTCGAAGGGTTGGCGCCAGTCCGATCCGTTGCAGAGACCACCAATCCAGTCGGCGAGGTGGAAAGGTTCTTGGTCTGCGATGCAACAGCCACCGATGTTGGAAAAGAGCCATTCGTTTGGTTGAGCCGCGCACGTCGCCGTCATGTTAAGGATCGGCCAGCCTGGAATCCGACATGCGATGTCGTCTTGACATGACGCGCACCACTCATCTTGCCATTTCAGTCTCATGTGCTCCCAGAGATGGGAGCAAGGTTGGGAGACTGCGCAGGTCGACGACATCGAGGTTGCAGGTGGCGGCGCTCCACAACCGTCCTGGAAGCACGTGGGAGCGCTCGACAAGATGACCGAGTACTGTCGGTATGTCATGAGGGAGCCACATGGCGCCGGCTGGCTGCTGGCCTGGGAGAGAAGTGTAAACCAGACGAGAACTAAGAACAACATCTTTGGCATTGTCATGACGCAAAACCCTCAGCAATAAGCCTCAACGGGTACCTCAGATAAAGCGAGGACAAGATCCCTTCTTGAACTCGCTCGCAGACTTGCTCCGTTCAATTATCTAAGAGCGAGCCTTGTTCTCACTTCAGAAAATGTGGCACTTGCTTCACACCCTCACGTTGGATCAACCAAATGCAAACGTCCATTAAGGGCAAAGATATACCAGCTGTGACAGCCAAATTATTGGAGACCTTTCCCCTTTCGGCCACACACCTGCATTTCAGATCAGCCACAGTCTTTGGGCTGAAGTGGAGACCATATAACTCGACCATTAATACCGTTAAAAGAGTACCATCATCGTCGACGCACAATGAAACTCTAGATGTAGGCTATGCTCGGCGAGGCTGCAGTACCACTCTAACACTAACTCTTTGTCATGCATGAGATACGTCGTCATTCTTTCAGCCCCATTCAATACTGACCCTAACGAACCACGAACGTGACCGTTTCCAAATGTGGGTCGGATCGACGTTGTCCTTTATCTGGTCTGGAGCATTAGAGCTGCTGCCCTGGGGACTGGAGGTGATAACCCCTTTGACCATAGTATTCCCGCTCAGGATCGTAACTCCAACTCCCCAACTCGCCGCATCTTGACCTTATCAGTTGGCTTTTGCAGTACCAGCGAGAGATGATCCAGCTCTCCCGGCCAGCACATCAGCTGCTACAGCTGCTGCTGTTACTAGCAGCCAGCGCCGTAACGACAGCAGACGGGACCGACGACATCGGGAAACTCCAAATCTGCGCGGTGGGTTAGGTACAGAAACATTTCACAGGGCTCGTCACTGACATGATTACAACAATACAGCAAACCTGCGTGACCTTTGAGTTCCAACAATGCCACTGCCCGCTAGGAGACTTTGGCTGTAAGTCCATCGACATCTTCACTATCCTGCACCAGAGCTGATCACGGCGATAACAAAGGCTTCTGCAGCTGTAACGGTGTCTTGCCCACGCTGCAGCAATGCTCAACAACCAGATGCTCAATCGACATGAACCAGACCATCGATCAATTTCTCGACATCATCTGCCCTACGCCCACCACGTCGTCATCGTCCATCATAACCACGACAAGCACCAGCAGCAGCAGCAGCAGTAAAAGCATCGACTTCCACCGGGGCCCGACAACGACGCCCTGCGCCTACGCGCACTACAACATATCGAAACCGACGAATGGATCAAATAGTTCCGGCCCTGGATGTGTCGTTATAGCTGGCGCAACGCAGTGGGATGTGCCGCAAGTTTCGATACTGGTCTTGAATGGTATAATAATGGTTGGTTTGGGTGTTGTAGGGCCGTTGCTCTGGCTTTAGGAGCAGCAGCTACCGCAACATACCAGGAGCAGCAGTAATTAGCCCTAGTAGATCCCTTTTACATCTTGGGTATGTCAAGATCAGTTTCATTTTAGCACCTCCTCCGTAGCGTACGGACCACAGCAGGTCTTTCGACAGCAGTTCGTAATTAGATCGAGTACGCTGGCGGCGGATTACAGTCCGTAATACCTACATGTGGTGATCGTTGGGGGCAAGCTGACGTATCTATCTATCCAGCACCTCCGTGACAAATGATAGTTGAGCGAGAGTTGAGGCGAGTTAAGTGTATTCTACATGTAGTGTAGTACCTTATTTACCGCTGCTATAAAACTTTAAAGATGTATGCTTGGTAGTATGTTTACATGTAAGCTCTTTATCTTTAGTGAAAGCAAACGCCCACCATGCCAATTCTATCTATGTTTAACCGCAAGAGACGACCGCAAAGCGTTACGGTGGTGCTTAACAGCTTCTGGAACTATTATTAAAATGGACGGAGTAAAGAAAAGGGCAACCATGAAGGGGTGAATACTATCGGTTATATTGCTTTTGGTCACTCAGTTAATGAAAATACAGTTTTCATGCTGATGAAGGTATCCTGTGACACACAGGCTGCGGTCATGACGGAACACTGCAGCAGTCAATGCTATCGCGTTGATGATAGGTAACCAAGTCATTGTTGGCCAGTGAGTGTTCAGACATACAAAGTGTGTATTGACTCCAAAACAGATTGTGAGGAACTCGTTACTCCTGCTATGAAAAGCCACCATATCCCCCCCTCCCCGAGTTTACGAATATCAAATAAGCCAAGTTGATAAGAATTGATCGTATCCTCCCAACTCCATGCATATCCAACGAAGTGAGTCTAGTTGATAAAACCCCCATCTCGCAATTGATGCCATATTCATTCCCAAGTTCCAGTCAGGCATCCCCTTAACCGCCGCCTCGACACCAACAAAATATCCCAGAATTTTACCGAAATAACAGGCATCTACTTACCCCTACCATGAACCCAAAGGATACTCGTCCCATTCTCGGGAATTCATTGGCGGATAAAACTCCTGGATGTTTTGCGGTGCCGAGGCAGACGGGGGTGTTTTTACCCCTGACGACTTACTAGTACGCATCCCGGCGCCTATCCCATCAGGGTGCCACCCCCCCTTCTTGGTTCCCATGTCCTTGTCCTTGATAAGGCACTGTGTAACATCCTCCCCCGAAAAGCACTGATCCGTCCCCAAAGTAAGCCACACCCACGGCGCCGTCACGAGACTTACATAATCAGAGACAACGGCAGCCCACCAGTACTTCCTCATATACGGATATTTGCTTAAAGAACGCCTTATAGTCCATAACCTTAGTTGCGATGTAATACCCCAGCAGCGCCACCGTAAACAAAGGATACCCCCAGAAACTCGCCCACCACGCCCAGGTATGAATCGCGACCAAAAGCTCCTGGAGCAACCGCTCAAGCGTCTTGAGTGCAACGTACGGGTGTTGCCAAATCTGCGGCACCTCCCACAGACTGCGCAGGTAACTCTGTATCGTGCTCCGCTGCCACTAAATAAGCTGGAAGAATCACGCGCGGCCGCTCCGTTTCGGCACACGGAAGACATCTGTCGCGGTCATTTGTTGCACGGCGTTGGTGTAGCCGTGCTTAAGGACCCAGCGCGAACTGAATGTATCATCGCCCGAATCGAGACGCGTCTTCTGGCCGAACGGACCGTGCCAGATATCGTTCATGAATTGGTCGTAGAAGTCGTCTCTCTGTAAAAGAGAGGCTCGGTAAGAGAACCGACGGACCGAGTATGGTCCACCTGAATTTGGCGGCGGTGTAGAGTTCCGGTTTGGTGGTCCTGTTGCCGGACTTGGCGCGCGTTGTTGCGACTACCCAAGGTGTGCGCGTCACTATTATTATCTCGAAGGGTTTGCTGCGGAGCCAGACCTAGAGGTTGTCCACGAAGTTTGCAGGCGGGTCGAGGACGCAGCTGAGGACGCTGACGTCGCGCGAGGGGGTTAACTTTGGGTTTGGCTGGATGGGTGCGGGCTTGTATTGCGCGGCGTAGCGGGCTGATATCTTTCTGTCCAGGAAGCCCCAGAGCCAGAAGCTTGCGAGGACGACGGGGACTTGCCATTTTGGTTGCTGCTAGGAGCGTGTGTATTGGGAGATTTGCCGGTTGGCGAGAATATCGCCGATGATCAGCTGCTTGATGTCCAAAAGGGCCTCGGATGTGGTGGTTGAGAATTTTGGGCAGCAGAAAAGGGTTCGATGCCCTGAGAATATATACTTTGAGTTTCCCTATCGAGGTTGGCATGCTTCTGGTTATCACAAACTGCACATTGGTGGATGGAGTGTTTGGATGGAAAACACGCGTGACTCCTTGTGCGTCACCGCGTGCCCCGAGCCATCCATTATCAGCGGAATTTCGATCTCAGCTCTGTGATGTTGATGTGCCGGATGTGGAGATCTTGAGTGCGTTGATTCTTGATGGTCCCGGCTTTAGATGAGAGTGACCCCCGTCGCCGGCCCACCATGTCATCCGCTCCGGTAAGGTAGGGACGAAAGCACCAGCTTTCTGGACACTTTGAGGACCCGGGGACCTTTACGGACGGTCTAACCAAGTGCCGTGTCCTGGCTCGTGACTACAAACTGGGGACGTTGATGACAGGCTTGACTCGTCTTGTCTGATCTTAATCATCTCAAGTTCCTCGTTCTTGTCGGGCACGAAAGTACTCGTGCTCCCCAAGGTGAATATCTAATTAATTGCCTTACATGATGAATTAGATGGATGTGTCGATTGTAACTGGACCAAGCTGTTGAACACCGCGCTATGCGGCCACTGAGGTTATACATAAATAGCAAGGTGCGTTTTGCCTTTAGGCTTCACGGAAAAGCGTAGGCACATAAGACCCCAAGCATACCGGACAATTTCGAGTTTATATTAGAGTTTTCGAATGCATTTGCGTTTCTTATTACCCCGATGTCCCAAGAGACGCAGGGTCACGGTGTGCTGCAGCATTTTTGCCTGCCCGCCTCACTTTCCAGCACCAGACAGATATATGGTGGTCGGCATTGCTGTGAAACCCGTGTTCCTTGCTATGGGAATCTTCAGCCGGGTTGGCGTGACCGAGGATGAGGCAGTCTTGCGCCTCCTGTCGTCGGTTCGGCATGGTGAAGCTCGTTCGGAGTCTGTACTTGTGGGCCAAAAAGAAATCCTGTGACCACCGCTGCGTCGTTGTGCATCGGAGCTAATTAGCCGTCCAGGTTTGATCGTCTGGCCTACTTGTAAGGCTCTTGCAAGAGCATGGCGCAGTCCTAACTGACTTCCCCCGCCGTGCTCGAGAATCAGAACCTCACGAGTTCGACTCCCATTGGTGGCCCCGACCTTTGGGAGAGAAAACCTGGTAGGAGAGCTTTTTTCCGCAAGCTGCTGGGTTCTGTTGAAAACTGGGCGAGGAGTTATTATTTTTATATTATTTTTTTCTTTTTTTTTTTTTTTGCTTCTTTTTTCTTTTGTGTTTTAATCGGCCGATATCTCTTGTCCTCGAGCATAATGGGCCTCAAAACAATATAAACCAGCACTCTACCATAGTTGTACCCAGGTATCATCATCTTTAGGGTCCCCATATCCAAACATCAGACATGAGGGCACTGCAAGTGTTCCATGAAGTATAATTTATAACCAACCGAAGCTTTGGAGAAAAGCCATGAAGAACTCCGAGTCGGGACAAGTCAGCCGCAGCCAGCCCTAGGACCACACCGAACTGTACCACGTGGGCGTCGGCAATCATTAACATCTCCGAGGGCTAGATCTTTGTCAGATAAATCGTAAACACCTAAACATCACCATCTCAAAACGCCCTCTTTCTGACCGGGAACCAATCACAACGACGATATCTTTACTGCAGCATCCCCCCGGCCAATCTTGTACGAGTGGCGCGCTGATCGGTCGTTGTTTGGCCTGTTCCAATAGGCACCACGATAATAACTCGCATTTCAGCTGACTCCCCCCCTCTGGCATTTTATTCTTCATTCGTCCGTCTGCTTGGTCCCTGTACGAATGAGACTCTCATCCCGCCCCGACAGGTTGCGTGCGTTACACTGCACAGCCCCCCCCCTGCCCGGCTCCAACCAATTCTCCCGACTCAAGCGAGTCTTACTCTTATGGAGACCCTACTGCTGCCGTGCTGCTCACACCACACACCGCATCCTGATCTTCTCCTCTTTCTCTCTTCCTCTCCTCATCAAATGCCCTCACGTACACCACCACCACCATCCAAACCCTCGTCGTCCGTACGATCAATGTCCCCGCCTGCCCCCTCCGGGCAGCAGCGTCGCAACGCGAACCATGGCTTCCTATAACCCCAACCTGTCCAACGGAACCTGCTATTACGCGGAAAACACAATAACAAAAGGCAACTTTGTTCCGTGCGGAAACGATGCGATTCAGACCTGGCCGTGTTGCATGGCCGGCAGCTTCTGCTTGGGGCTCGGCGACAGCAACTCATGCTGGGACGCAAAGTGTTCGTCTCTCCCACCGCCTTCTTGATCCCAACTGACCGATAATGTCTCCAAACAGCGGGAAATACCTACGTAGCAGGCTGCACCGACCCGTCCTTCGTCTCCCCCGAGTGCCAGCACAAGCCGCCACCGTTCCACGAGCAAGAATGGGTCGCCATCAACCAAGCCTGCAAGAACCTCAACGCTGACGCGACAAACACAAACGTGACCAACTGGACGGGCTGCGTCGTCGCTCCCGACAGCGTCGAACTCGTCAAGCTTCCCTTGGCAGCGTGCACGCCGTACTGCTCCGCCGAAAACATTCTCTACGCCGGCTCGTCATCCCTAGCGGCCTACGCAAGCCTGCCCATCATTTCTGGGAGCAGCATCTTCTGGCAGAATAATTATGTGCCGCCCACCGCGCCGGCATCTGGGTATACGCCCGGGACGACTCTCCCCGTCGCGCCTACTGGATCCTACAATGGACCGACAAGCACATCTTCACCCAGTGACCCGGGCCTCTCGACAGGCGCAAAAGCGGGTATCGGTGTCGGCGCAGCAGTCGGCGGACTCTTGCTGCTCGCATTGATAGTGGCATTGTTCGTGATGAGAAGACGGCGGCGCCGCGCCGAGGATAGGGGATACCTGAATAATATGCCTCCTGCGGCTGGGGCACCGTTGTACTCACAGCCGTTTTATGCGCCTGTCTCTCAGCACTCTCCGCCGCCTTTTCATCATCATGTTAGTGCGGAGCACCAGGGAGATCCGGTGGAGGCGGCTGCGCAGGTGCCGATGCCGTATACGGGGTACAAGAGCGAATTACCGGCGGACAACGACAATATCGTCAAGCACGCGTATCATGGTAGTCCGCCGTTGAGCAGCGCGACTACCGCGCAGGGATCACCTGGATCCGCGGCGGTGTATCCGCATGGGCATGGGCATTATAGGGAGGGGAGTATACAGCGGACTGATGCTGGTGATCATAGCACGTTGGCGACGCCGTATGGGACTGATAATGGTAGTGGTGGTGGTGGGTTTGTTTGGGGACAGGGGCAGCAGCAGGGTCAGTATCAGGGGCAGTATAAGAAGGGGGTTGATGTGCCTCCACAGGAGTTGCACGGATGACGCAGACTGGAGAGATTGAAAATTGGGAGTTTTAATGATGAAAGGATATTGCAAATATCATGACTTCCTGGATTTTCGGTTGTGTATCATTACCTATTCATATGAGGTGGATTGGAACTTTGGCAATGGAGTCAAGGAAGGGGCATGACCCACGATGGGTGAACTACTATTGGCCATTATGATTCAGTTGTTCCTGGTCATTCATTCAAAGCAATTTTCGTCGTTGACTGGACGTGATATTACGCGACTTGGAATGTCCGGAAAGGGGGTGTGAGTCTGGGCTTTGAGGAAAGGCGTAATTAGGTTAATGGGAAGGGGTTAGAATGCGAGCAGAAAATTTGAGAGAGATATAGATCGAGGAAGAGCTGTTTTCGACTGCTCTGGTTGTTATGTATGTGGCAAAGCAGGAAGAATGGTCAAGAGGCGGCCGCTTGATATCTATAATAAGAAGTATGATAGTATCGATTTTGTGTTTATCCTTAAAACTCCGGTACACTCCCATTCTTTACCCATGCAGAAAACCAACCTTGAGTGAGTCATATAAAAGCAAGAAAAACAAATCCCACAGGCCAGCCGGCAGGTACTAAGGATATTGAAATGTCAAGGTACCTCGTAATCATGATCTCCGAACGCGCGGCGTGCGCCTAACCTTCGGGAACATAGGCTTGACACACCTGAGACCTCCCATAGTGGTCCCCTCAGTTTGCTGAATTCCGTCTCCTGTTTTAATCAGAAAATTAGCCACCAGAATAAACTCAGACGGCCCTTCATGGAATGATGGGTAAGCTTACGAAGATCCAAGCTCGCCGGCCCCGTCGCCGAATTAGGGTCTGCCGGGTCCAAGGGACACTGAGCCTCGAGGATGTGGCCGTCCTTCAGCACGAGGTCGGTGCAGCCGCCTTTACCAGTGAAATCTCCCCTGAAATCATCACAGCATACATTAGTTCCGGCTTCAGTGAGGAGGGGAGAGAATGACCTACTTCGGCCTATACCAGGTCAGTGACCCGTGATCGTTCTCGATGCAATAGTTGATGTCCGGGAAGATGGTGCTACGCGGACATTCGCACTTGAGCAGAGCTTTGGATGAAAAGTCTGAGTCCAAGACGCAGTCGCCGCAGAGGTATCCGTCGGCAAACGGTTTCGAGATGGTATTTTGACGAGCTTCAAGTTGAATGGCGCCGTCAGCGGCGGGCGCAGGGCTGGCGGAGGCTGCCGAACTGGCAGCCAAGAGCGAGACGAGTATAGATGGAAGGAGATGCATGGTTTTTGGTTGTTGCGTTTGTCTGGTTACCTGCCTGATGTAAGATGAAACGCAGTGTAAGCTTTGTGTATGTGATTTGGAGTGCGTGTGAATGAGTGTGAAAACAAACGCAATCACGGTGGCATTATGAGATTTAACTACGATTATCTACTCGTACGGAAGCCAAGCAGATCCAACATGACACACACAAGTAAACTGACAGAAACGAGCCTAACTAGTTGGTTCTATTCTCAACCTGTCCGGTCCGCCTTCCACCGCGCAACCGACCGGTGTTACACGATCCTCGAGGATGGTAACAAGAATAAACATTGGCGGTTGAGACGGAGCAAGGAATCAGATTCCCATCCCAAGTTTGTTCGGGCCAGGTACGATAATACGCGGATGTGGCGGCCGCCCCTAAGTGTATATTGGCTTAACTGTGCCTTAGAAATAATAGCCCTGGCTCTACAGTTGGTAATCGACGCGATCCTTTCTGGTAGGACTAAGCCTAGTGTAGATGTCAGATGTTTGGGCTGATCCTACACGCCCCGATCCCTCGGCGGCCATTCCTGACCCAATTCCCTCCCGGGCCGGCTTTGCGGAACTCTGTCAAGAGGGAGTCATGATATATGGAGTTTAATGTTGGTTATGACCGTCTAGAGATCTGTGAATCTATGAACCAGGTATGATTTTGTGGTTCTCCAGGTCCTTCATTATTGTTCTTGGTTGATGACCGAAAGCCACCGCTGATTAGGTAATTTGGGAATAAGAGGTAATTGAAGGATCGTTGATCTTGGATGCAACCGTAACAGTGCTTCTCAAATTTTGTTGACCTTGTTCCCAGATTTGAGGTTATTCGGAAGTTGCTGTTGACCTCTTATCTATCGCGCCGTAGCCAGCCGATCGTGCTAAGCCGAGCCCAGCAGGGGGCCCGGGGGCGGCACTCGGCTCAGCGGCAGGGCAGCAGGTGGGGTAGGCCCGTGTAATGCTGGTGGAGGGCCTCGATCGCCTCGATGACGTCTTCCATTTTCAACAGCGCGGGCACATCCGCCAAATTCGGCCAAAATTTCAAAAGACGGCGACAGAACCGGCCACTGTCCAAAGCGTCCATGACCAGTCCACATCGTCATTGTTCCTGGACGGTTATTTGACGACCAATTAGGGAAGCGATCGTCACTCTCTGACGTGATGCGACAACGACTCCTTAAGCACGCCCTCGTCCGACCTCGAATGCAGCCTCCTTGATCCCGCTCTCCCGTCCATTCTACTCCAATCGAACCTAAAACGACCATCCAACCCATTGAATTGAAACACAAAATCAAGACATACAGAGCATAAGCAACAATGGCACTAGCACAGGCAGCATACGGCGTCGAAAAGGTCGTCGGCAACGGCCCCGAGTTCATCCAGCAGGATGTCTCCAACTACAACAAGACCGGCGACGGGAGCGAGATGATGAAGGCGCTGGTCTGGCAGGGGAAACAGAAGGTGGAAGTTGGTTCGTCAGCCCCTGTTCAACATCTGTCTGGAAGACAAACTGAACTGACCGCGTCCTGTTACAAACAGTTGAGGTACCCAAACCCAAGATCCTCGAAGACCAGGACGTCATCTTGAAAGTCACCGGCACAACGGTCTGCGGAAGCGACCTCCACTTGCTACACGGAGTAGTCATGCAGATGAACAAGGGCGACATTTTGGGTCACGAATTCTGCGGAATCGTCGACGAGGTCGGACCGGCCGTGACAAAAGTCAAGAAGGGCAAGCGTTACGTCGCGTCCTTCCAGATCGCCTGCGGAGACTGCTTCTACTGCAAGCAGAAGCTCTCGTCGCAATGCGAAAAAACAAACTCCAACACCCAGACCAAAGCCATGTATGGCGCGCGAACGGCTGCGCTCTTCGGGTATTCCCACCTGACGGGCGGTTTCGCAGGCGGACAGGCCGAATACGTGCGCGTGCCGCTTGCGGACGTGAATTTACTCGAGATCCCCGACGACGTGCCCGACGAGAAGGCGCTCTTCCTATCTGACGTTCTTCCTACTGCATACAATGCCGTCAAGGACACCGCCGTTTATCCGGGTGACCAGGTCGCCATCTTTGGTGCGGGCCCAATCGGACAGATGGCTGGTATCTATGCCGTCGGTGAAGGCGCGAGCAAGGTCATTTTCATTGATACCGAGCCCCGGCTTAGTTTCATCCAGACCCGCTGGCCGGAGAAGCATAGAGACAAGCTTGTGTTGGTTGACTTCAAGACGTTGAGCTTTGGTGTTACCAACAAGGAGACTGTCGTCAGCAAGCTGAAGGAGCTCTGCGATGGGCGCGGCCCGGATGTGGCTATCGAGTGCGCTGCGGGCGAGTACGCGAAGGGATGGATGCACTGGATCGAGATGCAGCTTGGTGCTGAGACCGACACGAGTGAGATCTTGAACGAGATGATTGAGGGTGTGCGGAATTATGGACGTGCTGGTATTACCGGTGTCTATGTCGGCTATGTAAGTTTTCTTCACCTCGACAAGTAAATGGTTTGATTTTTGTCTAACGGTGATGATCACCAGACGAACCACCTCAATATTGGCTCCCTGATGCAGCGCGGTATTCGCCTTATTGGCAACGGCCAGGCGCCCGTCCACAAATACTGGGTGGAGCTGCTGGAGATGATCCAGAAGGGCGAGCTCGACCCCTTGCAGATGATCTCTCACCGGTGCAGGATGGAGGATATGGACAAGGTGTACATGAAGTTCGATCACAAGGAGGACGGGATGCAAAAAGTCTTCGTTGAGACTAAATGGAGCTTTCCCCGGGCTGAGGGATCGCCTGAATTGACGACGTATTAAGAATGGGTTCAGGATTGAATGAATGAAATGGAATGGGGTGATGAGATATTGAGTGTTGTGTGGTTTTGTTAGGATACCTAGCTGTTTGTAGCACGTGTAAAATTGAGTAACTTCTTTGGATTTGCTGTACTATTTGCATTTCACACTTTCGGTTCCATATTGGTTATGAATTGGAGCGTTTCAAGTTGTCAAAGCGCGGGCTCGATTCTTGTATGCAAATAAAACCCCTTTCTATGGGTTTAGGCATGTTCATATAAATAAAGTCTCGGGCACTTTCCTTCGTCTCGGACTCTTTCTTATTCAACAGTTGAAATAAAGCGCCCTACAACAGGACTGAGCTACTAAGAATTCGTATGACTTGACAGCACCAAGATTCAATAGTACGATGCTCTCCACGTGTAGTTCGGGCGCGTTAAATAGGTGCTACTTGCCTTGAAATATGTGAAGCAGAATTTGATAATACATGCTCTACTGTAAAGAACCAAGGTCGCCCCTAACATGATAAAAACCTCCCGTCTCAGCAGAATATCGACCTAGCGACCACCAAGAAAACATCTCAGTTCCTCAGTATATAAGCCAAACTTGCCCTCCCGTTTCTCTCTACTTGTTTCCAGAGATCCAACCCCCATTTTCAGAGAGCCAAGTAACCCGCAAAGATCCTACCCAAAACCGACCTTCCCTAGCCACAACCTAAGCTTAGTTACCTAAACAAGCTTATACAACTGACTAACCGCCCCCAGCCCATCCTTCGAGTACAGCGCCAGAAAATGACTCTCATCGATGGTATACAGACCAGGCCAATGTGATCCCGCGTCAGCGGTAACGGTCCCGTCCTGGCCCATACTGCTCCACTTCTGCGCCCCGTTGGTACTCGTGACGACCTTCATCTGGCCCCCATCAACGTGTCCCACGTCCACGGCTTCATTGGTCATGAAAGATGTGACCAGCGTCCCGCCGACATTGTACACCTGCGGCGCGCCGGCATCTTTTCCGCCCGCGGCGGTATACACCCTTGCCCGCTCGCCCCATGTGTACCCATCATCATGCGACAGCACCCTATTGATGGAGAAATACCCGTCCTGGTAACTCTCGAATACACAGACCAGCTTTCCCGAGGCGTCGACCTCCGCGACGCCAGTCATTCCGTCCCTTGCGTTATCGCGATCGCCACCTGATACTATGATGGCAGCACTCCAGGTCTTGCCCCCATCTCGCGAGTACCTCATCAAGTTATCCTGATCACCGGAATCGTTTTCCGCAGAATAGTAACACTGCAGCGTGGTCCCGTCTCTCGCTATTCTGAGGAAGGGTTCCCATAACCCGTTGAGCATGCCCGGTGCCATGTTGGCGGTGCGCTCGTCTACCTGTGACAAAAACTGCCACGTTAGGCCGCCGTTGTCCGAGTAGCAGATTGTAATGCGGTAGTGCGTGTAAGCGAACACGACGCTGCCGTCTTGTAGGCGACCGGTGGCTGCTTTGTCGTGGTTTCGGAAGGCGTACAGGATTCTCCCCGAGCTGGGGAGCTGGAGAGGCATCGCGTTGTCGATGTCGTGCGTCGCCGAATCGCCGCGCGTGACCTCGCCCAGCTGGATCCATGACTGGCCGTTGTCGGTGCTTCGCGCCGCGCGGAGGACATGCTGATTTCCGTCTTGGGCGGCGTAGCCCGCTATGATATGCCCGTTCCCGGTGTTGAGGGGGCTGGCGCGGATGTAGATTCCCGCAGAGTCGATGACGACCGGCTCAGCGGCTTTCTGGACCACGGAGCCGGCGCGTTTGGTTACCGGGGTTGCGGATACGCCTATGCCAACTCCAAGAACGGCAAGGAGTACTATGCTCAGTGCTATGAGCAGTACCCTTGTGAAGAATGACGGAAGTAAGAAGTGTGGCATGTTGTACAAAATCGGTGAAAGACTGTGATGTATATAGAATGGGAGGTTGGGCCGAACCAGGCCGATACGAGGTAGATATAAAGAATGGAGTGGATGGCGATGACGGGGTGGGTGATGATCTCATGGGCTGACGAGGACGAGGAGGATGGGATTGCTGGGTATTAATCCTCTTTGCCTGCAATGAGGCACAGACTGGGTAAACAGGCAGGGATGCAACTTCAGCGACACGACCGCGCCGCATACAACAGCAGTCCAATACGCTGCTCTCGTGATATGGACTCGGCCTCATATTCCGTGCGACCTCCGAAGCGCCTCAGGGGTTGAAGTTGGACTAACATCTTCACGCAACACCAGTGCACGAGGCAGCCGAGTCTGGTCCAACGGATTACGGCTTCTCCCGTATTCCTGCTTCCCGAGACTAACATGATGGAATCCAGTAGATTGATGGGTGCGTTATTCATCGGGATTCCTCTTGACCCATGACCGTGGAACCTCCATGCCCGGTGCTACAAGCGGGAGCTAGAGAGAGCGCGAAAGTGTATCGAGACCCGTTCAGACGCATTGGTACGGACGAGACCAGCGTATGGTTGTTTCAGCACGTGGTAGAACATAGCACAACGAAAATGGCAATGAACCAACTGGTTCCTGGGCTGTGGTTCGAGAGGACAGTAAGGATGTAAATGACACTGTACGCAGAGATATGGCACTGCCATGGTCTCTGAAACGGCCTCCCAGGTTGGCAATGACGCACTGATTGAGGGCGAATACGCCATACGTATTCTATACGCTGAGCAGATACGATATGGTTCATCGGTCTGACTGCTGATCTTCGGGGCGGTGATCTGACCAACGATCATATCAGATGCATAGCCGTGGTGAACTCAATGTACATCAAGTAAATGCTTGACTCGGAACTTGATACTGGATGCAAACGGTTGCCAGCAAGAAGTAGTGCAATGGGCCTGGAAGTAGGGGCGCTGAGCCCGGATGGCACAACATTGCCTCTCGGCGCTTTGTTGCCGGCATTGAAAGGGCGCGCCATGACCGACCTCCAGGCCGTATGTTAGCTATGCAGCTGCTATGGTATGGCACGTTAGCGTAGTGTTGGATGGCTCATGGCAGTTTGCACTGGTCGTTGTTCAGATGTGCTCGCCGGGCCCGATTGCGGCGCGTAGCGGGGAAGCCAGACATGCTGTGGAGAAACCTGGAGAAAGGGATTCGTCATCTGCCGACATCGCGAGCCTCTCTCGGGACCGGACCGAAGGTTGTCACTTCGCTGCCGTCACCGTCAAGGGCGGACCTTGTGTGACTCGCAGACCGTTGCTGCTGATGCGACACAACCGAAGCCAAGCGAGCCATAAGCCCCTATTTCCAGTCCATCAGGATGGTTCTTGAAGGCGAGACCTATTTCCAGGCCTTGCAACCAAAGCCATATGTCTCGATCGGCATCCCCTTTGCGCAATCTTGCAAGCACCATGTTGTCGAGACATTTGGTGCAAGCAGGGCCTACATCATCGTTTCCAAGTCGATCAGTACGACGGACGCCTTCGTCACGCTGAAGGAAGCTCTCGGCGACAGAGTGGTCGGCATCCGATATGGCATCCGACAGCATGTGCCGTGGCCCGATGTGCTCGAAGTCGCTGCCGATCTCCGTGACCTGCGCGCCGACTTGATCGTCACCCTCGGCGCCGGATCTTTGACCGACGCAGCAAAAGTGGCGTCATTCGCCGTAGCCAACGGCGCATTCACGCTGGGTGCCCTCGACAAGCTGCATATCCGCGCAAAGCCCGATCCGGCAACGCTCAAGGCCTGCACGATCCCGACCATCAACATTCCCACATCGCTCTCTGGCGGCGAGTACAACGCGGCGGGCGGAGGGACCGATCTGCGCAACAATCGAAAGACATCGTTTCAGCACCCAACCATTGGGGCGCAGCTTGTCATTCTTGATCCTGCACTGACTGTGTCGACGCCGGAGCGCGTTTGGTTGAGCTCGGGGATGCGGGCGGTGGATCACTGTGTGGAAGGGCTCTGCTCGTCGTTCTTTCGGCCGAAGGAAGGGAACGAGGCCCAGCTTGTCGAGGTCGAACGGACGTTGGTCAAGGGTCTGAGGTTGTTACTGCCAAATCTCCTGGCCACCAAACAGAACCCGGAAGACCTCGAGGCGCGACGTAGCGAGATGCTCGGTGTGATCGAGGCGATTCGGGGGTTCAAGTCGGGAGTGCAGATGGGCGCCAGTCACGGCATCGGCCACCAGCTCGGGCCAATGGGGGTCGGGCACGGCGAGACAAGCTGTGTAATGCTGCCATCTGTGCTGAGGTGGAATCGAGACAACGGAGACGCGTGGATGGCAGAGCGACAGAGGCGAGTGCTCGACGCGTTCTGGACAGACAAGAGAGTCGCCGAGGCGCTGAAGCGCAGAGGCTTGTCGCCAAAGACTTTGAGCGCAGGTGATGCTGTGGGCGCATACGTTGCAGAGCTCGGGATGCCGACTTGTCTGAAAGACGTCGGGATTGGTAAGGAGAGGCTTGGAGAGCTGGCGAAGAATGCAATGACAGACCGAAACATTCCCACAAATCCTGTTGCCATCACTCGGGAGGAAGTCTTGGAGATTTTGGAGATGGCGTGGGGCAGTCAAGGACAGTGATCTGTAATGCCCAGGGCACAGTGGGCGGCCCGGGCTCCGGGGGTGGGGCCTGGAGCTCCAGTGTCAACGAAGGAGGAACGAGTTTCTCAAAAAGAACAAAATAATAATCCTCGAGACCACCTCAATAATAAAACTTGCTGTCCATGACGTCCAGTATTAACTGGTCTGTTCTTGCCTTCAAGCCACGGCATCAACGAGAATTTTTTGCACCCTATTCCTTTCTCTTTCCATTTGCCATTTCTTCCAGTCTAAACCTGTTCTTTCTCGACCATTTCGACAAGCGCCGGAAGCCCTAACATGCCACGCCACTCCATCAAATGCAACAATCCATGTTCTTAGGCCCAGACTGAAGACCCAGCTCATCACGATGCCCTTTCGGGATATATCTCACCTGGGAAGAGACAAGTGGCCGTGGTGAGATCGTTGCGACCATCCCCGATCATAAACAGCGACGGTGACACGGCCAATTGCACCGTCTCCAACGCCCCCCGGTTCCCATCACCGTCTTCGCAATCGACAAACTCGGTTCCGATCTGAACTATATCCCGAGTCTTTGGCATGCCGAAGCAAATCTTCGCCCCGTGTGCCCCAAATTCCACTGCTAACAGACTGGCCGACCTCACAATCTCGTCCACGATTCCCTCAATCTCCCCGCTGACACTCGATCCGCCACAAGCCCGCTTGAGCATGCCCAAGAGGTCACTCCTGACCCTTTCCACGTTTTGGACAAAGACCTTTGCTATCCCTACCGCCGCTTCATTGGTTGGTGGCTCTTCACGGTTGGGTGCATCTGACGTCCTCTTCGACACTTTGCTCCCCTTCGTCGGCTGCACGGCTGTCATGATGGACTGAAAGGTCGCCGATCGCCACAAGTTGGCAAACTTGTCACGGTAAAAGGGCTCAAAATCTTCTTGGTCTTTGAGTTCGGGGGCTATCATCATCATTGTCAGCGATCTCAGGTTTCTCATCAGAGTCACGCCAGGTCGACTTACCAGAGATAAACCCCGTGAAGGCCGGATCAAAAAGCCTTTGCCACGTGCAATACAGGTTAATTAACAGCTGCCTGCCCTCCCCTCGTCCAAATGCCCCAAAACCGAATGGTGCCGAGAAGAAGCCTTCGATAATGGTTGACCAGCACAGACTCCGGAGGAAGAAACGCATTTGGTTCTTGCCCTCTCGCGCGAGGAAGCCGGTCGGGTCCAGCTCCTCGACACTTCCGCCAGACGACACGAGATTGAGGTTGAAGGGCTCTGTGATCGTCTCGACCTTGAGTTTAAGATTTCTGAACTTGATCTTGAGCGAATCGCCTCCGAAAGATGGCCGCAAGTCATCAATATTGTCCACCAACGAGCCTTCTAGAGACACGATCCGCTCCTTCAGGTGAACCGTGTTCCTGTGATGCTGCGCGGCCAGCCGGTCGGCTTCCTTCCTGAAGTCGGACTGGTATCCCTCAAGATTTTCGACAAACTTCCGGTCCTTCTCCATGAGCTGTCCTTCATACTGGTGGCGTTGGCGATCGGTCTGCATCCGCAAGTTCTGCACCTCCTGAGCATGGCGGTCCTTCAGCTGCTGCATTTCATGCTTCCATTTCGTCTCCAGCTTCTCCGCGTTCTCCATCTGGCCCTTGAGCTTCCTCTCAAGGTCATACCGCATACTCTCCTGGTCCTTCCTGGATACCACAACCTCGTCACGCAGGATCCGATTCTCCTTCTGCATATCGGCCATTTCCGATATAAGCCCGTCTTTCTGTGCTTTATGGTTCTCAATCTCGGTGGCTTTGAGGCTCAGCTCCTTGCGAAGTGCGTTGATCTGCTCTTGTTTCACCCGTTGAGTCATGTCCAGCTGATTGTTCAAGTGTCCGGCCATGTTTGCGCGTTCTGTCCGCAACGTCTTGATGGTAGCTTCATTCGATTCGTTTTGCTTTCTCAGCTTGTCCTCGTAATGTTCCTGCAGCCGTTTCAGGTCCTCCTCAAGCCCTCTGCACTGTGCCAGCGCCTTCTCCTCCGACGCCTTGCCGCGATCCTGGTAGTCAGCGGCCAGCAGGGAAATGTGTTGTTCTCTATCGTGGCGCTCTTTCTGCAGCTGGTTGGCATGATTGGCTTGAAGAGCAGCGAGTTGTGCTTGGTACTGGTTCAAGGTATCCTCGAATTTCGCTTGCATTCTGGCCTTTTCGTTTTCGTTCTGGCGCAGCTCTGCCTGATGCTTTTTGCGTGCTTCCTCCTCTTTCCGCTCATACCGCTCCATCAGGTCGTCCAGCATCTTTGCATGTTCCGGTTTGGCCGGCGGGCTTGTTGTCCCATGACTTACTTCGCGGTCCTTTGCGGGTGATGAAGCCTCGCGTCCGCCACCCGTTATCGCCCTTCGAATAGGAAGCGGTGGACCGTGGTCGAGGTCGGAGTCATCAATCCTTTCCAACATGTCACTTCGATATGGGACCGCTTTCCGCTCGCGGTAGTGTTCAGGCGGACCACCTCGCTGATCACGGTCGTTTCTCGATCCCTCACGCCCTGGAATTGTCGACGGAGCGGTCGGGGACGGGGACGCGCCATACGGCCGTCCCCCCGAATCCTTGCTTCCATCGTATACCGCCCCTGAAGAAAGCCAGTTTGTATCCTTCGTCGCCGCGACAGCGCCAGATAACGCCTTTTCAGCATCCGCGGGTGTCTGCTCACCCCTCTGGGCAAACTGCCCCGTCCCCGAGTTTCTGTTTGCCTTCCGCCGAGAGCCAAACATCAGAGCCGAGGACGAGAGTTTGACAGGGTTAGCTCGTCTCGGGGAAGAAAAAAGAGTACTAGTTAGGCGAGAAAGAAATGCGATATTGCCCGTGACGAAATGACAAGCAATGGGAAAAAGAAAAGCACGTGAAGTGGACAAGGAGATGTCGGTTTGAGAAACCACGATTCTGCGACCCCCGCGTTGAAAATCGTGTGCTGCTGCCCGCCACATCATCGACCATCAGTCGCCATCACGGCTTGGCTGCCTGCCAACCAGCCAGAGCCTGCTTATGAATCTGCCTTGAGCTGGCGTTCTTCGGGCCCTTAGCTGCAGGCAGTCATGCACCGAAGCCGCCCATCAGGAGCTGAACAACGGGTTCTCAGTGCATTCATTCATCGTGGCGGAGCAGTCGAGATGGTCACGATTGGACGCCACAAAAGCTAACGTGGAGGGAATTCCAATTACCGTTCCTGGACGGCTCGCTTCGCTTCCCTATAGGGTTTAGGGTCGTGGACGTTCTGTTTCAAGCCCAACAGTTCAAACTACTAAAGCCCAACGTACAAAACA
The DNA here is from genome assembly GCA_033439685.1 of Apodospora peruviana. Lineage (NCBI taxonomy): Eukaryota > Fungi > Ascomycota > Sordariomycetes > Sordariales > Lasiosphaeriaceae > Apodospora > Apodospora peruviana. Next base: position 4,312,296 of record JAUEDM010000005.1, on the reverse strand, counting down.
CCTGTCAATCAGCCGCCACACTATCCCTTCCGAACTCATCATCATCCCTAGAGATGTCCGATACCTTCGTCCACCAGCCACTTTTCTCAGACCGTCAATCAGGCTCTTAAAATTACAGCCTGCCATCAGGAGAGGCGCGCCGGTCGTCTGCCAAAGCGAAGAGGTGGACCTGGACGCATCCGAAAACACCTACGAGGCGCTATCATACACGTCGGGGAGCCCGAACTGGGACCCTCCCCATCTGGTGTGATGGCCACCGGATGCTGGTGACGGAAAACTGCCGCAGCGCTCTCGTCCGCCTTCGGTCGTCGCTGTCTGCTCGTAAGCTCTGGGTTGATGCAGTCTGCATTGGCCAGAGCGACACCGAGACTGGCATGCGCGACCGTATCACTCAGATCCAGTTGTTTGGCTGAGATCTATGGTCGAGCCTCGCACGTCCTTGTCTGGCTGGGCCCGTACGGTCGACGGGCGCGGGGGACATTGGCAACATTGCTCTCGTTTGGCCAGATCTACGACATCGAGTCTGCTCCCAGCTCCATCGGCCAGTCACTCAACCGCTGAAGATGAAAGCGATGAAGCATTTCGATGCCTCGTATGAAGGGACTTGGAAGGGCTCGTACCATGACGGCATTATCGTCCTATTCATAAATCCCTGGTTTACCAGATCGTGGACCACCCAGGAGGTCGCCTTCGCCAAGTCCAGTAGACTTCTGTGAGGAAACGCCTGGATAGAATGGGATGACCTGATGAAAAGTATCGCCAACATATCATATGCGGTATTGCCCTTCTCCATTAGCGGGCCTCCAGCAGTGACTGGCATTGCAAGCCGGCAAGTCTATCGGAACTGTCTTGAACACATAGTACCGGATATATGGAGAGAGGAGACAGAGCTCTTCCTATTAGCCACGATTTCGGCCTTCGAAACCACGCTCAGACACGACAAAGTGTATTCCGTTTTTGCACTTTTCAAACTGTTGGGTATCGAGTTGCCGCTCCCAGATTATACCTTGCCTATTTCGGTTGTCTTTGAGAGCTTTGTCACGACCTGGATTCGGAGCCGCACGGATTTGAGTATCATAAGCCTGGCGATTCGCAATAATGACGACGTCGAGGGCTCCAATTTAAACCTACCGTCATGGGTTCCAGATTGGACCCAGCCCCTCGTCCTCTGCGCAAGTCTCGACTTGGAACCTGACCAGTCCCGGCCCGTCGAGGCCAACATCGTTGATGTTACAAGTGCCATCATTCTCGTTCATACAGCTCATCGTGATGCGGAGAAGGTCAGGGCCGCGAAAGAAAGTACACTTGGCTCATCTACCTTCTTAGTTCCCGGGAAGCTACACCTCGAAGGATACCGGGTTGGAACCGCTAGAGTTGCGAATTCATGTCCAAAGATTGGAGATTCCAGACTCCATTTCCCGTTACACGATCGTTATTATATCGACTTTAACGCCAGGTTTGGGGAGTGGTGCCGCATGGTGAGCAAGATGGAGTCTTACCCAACTGGGGAGGAGCCGCTCGCCGTACTTTGCTACACCACGACTGCGGATGTCACTTAACGCGATCTGAACTATGTTGACGACATTTGCGGGGCAGTGGTACATACTTTGCGACCTTATGATCTACCCAGATTGTCGCCTTCTCAACGCAGAAGAGATACCGGAAACGGGCAGCCACTGTAGGGACCCAGGACGTCGTGTCAGACTAGCTGTTGTATCTCTTTCAGCAAAGCGACCATCCGCACCGCGGTCTGCTATTTCTGCATCATGCCTTGTGTGTAATATTGCCAACTACACTTTCTTCGTCCTCGATAGTAGCTATATTGGTGTGGCATGCAATTGTCGTGAGGGAGACGAGATCTTTTTGCTGGGTGGATCGCGAGTACCGATGGTCTTGAGGTCTCGAGGCGATGCGTATACGCTTGTTGCGTCATCATGGGTTCACGGAGTTATGAGAGGGGAGACATGGTCTGACGATCCATCTTTGTTGCAAGAGCTTATTTTGGTTTAATAGGTCAGGTAGTATTGGGGTCGAGTACGCCTGTACCGGGATTTAAAACATTATCTTCCGTTCCATCTCATCCGTCCTCACCCCAGTCTCCCTCCCATCAGTTGTAAGTTTCTCCCAGTACTTAACTTGTCAGTTAGAAATTTGACTACTAAACCGATACTTCTCTCCTGGGGAGGTCCGAATAAAAACGGGGCTGGGATTCGAAGGACACAGCGGTCTGTCTATTTCCATGGCCAACGGGTATGGACTGGACGTGTCGGAATGGAAAGCGGCTGGATGTGGCCGACGCGCACCCCTCAGGGTGAGGTAGATGATGCACCTCAGGGTGAGATAGATGATGCAAACCTTTCCTCTGCAGAGTTTTTTTTGCAAGAGGTAAAAGGGTTCAAAAAAAGGTATACTGCAAAACGTGGGGCTGGGTGTTCTACGAGAGCGAGCGCTGATGGTGACAATCCGGTTCGAGTAAGGATCCTTGATTGGCGACAGCGAGAATGGATAACCTCCGACGTTTGGAGGCCTTTAGTAGGCCGCGTGCCTTTTGTCAGATACTTTGAGCCTGAAACGATTCGACTTTTCTTGCTAATGTTCGCTCGCCGTCAAGTTTGCGCCTTTCAGGGATACGAAAACTCGGCCTTGATGGTCGTCAATCTCGAGGTATGCAAGCTTGGCGTCGAGATCCACCTCGAAAGGGTGTGAGCTTGGTTTACGGATAGAGGGGTTTGAAGTTGGCGTCGAGGGATGTGAGTTCGGTCTTGAGGGCTTTCAACATGGCGTCGACGGATGTGAACTTGGTGTCGAGGGATGCAGGCAGAGTTGGCATCGAGGGATGCGAACTCGGCGTCGAATTTGGTTCCGAGAGATGCGAACTTGGCGTCGAGAGATGTGTGACCTTATCGAGAAGTTGACCGAGTTGGGCGAGCATGGCCTTCACCACCTTGACAGCTTTGCGGATATGGTTAAAGCTGTTTGTGGATGTTGACGTTGTTGGATCGGAGAAGTGGTTGACGTCGTTGGCTTGAGTGAAGTGGTTACGGGAGGGAAATAGTTTCATTAGCGGTGCAGCCGCTCTTTATACCGTGAAACACCTTACCGTCTTGCACGTGCAAGTTGTAACAGAAGGTTTACAATGCAAGTTAGAATGAAAGTCAAAATGGAAAGTTCAACATCAATGAAGGTCATAGTGGGACCTGGATAGAAGCTTCAGTCCGTGTCCAGCCCATTAAATGAGGTGGTCTGATGTTTGAAGACCACATCAGGATATATATCATACCTAATCTTCCCACAAGCAGCAGCAGCAGCAGCAGCAGCAGTATCCGTAACCGCGGTACGGATGGGGCGACTACGTGTCAACGGGCAGTTCACTTAATAAGTTTATAGGTAGGTACCTAACAATTAGACATCCTGTTCTACACCACCGAGGCTCTTATTCCGCAACCATCTTATTTAGGACGAGCTGTAAAAATTCGTTTGCAGCAACTTTGCTCAACCCCTCTTTCTGATCCTCGACCGCCAGCCGGTCAGCACCTGCATTTCTTGATATGTAGTCTATCTCGCGTCATCATCTCATCTCATCCAGCGAGTCGACATGCCGGCCCCAAACCAAGACGGTCTGCGATGGAAAGAGACGGCATTCAATCCCGTACCAGAATGGACACGGGACCCTTCAATCACAGCGATCGAGAAGATATGCCGCCAGCGATTGAGCATCCCTCCGGACGAGATCTGCGAGGTTGATTTTCACGCATCCGGCCTCTTCAATCAGCTCTACACCATCAGACGCGCAAACAATGCCTCTCTCATCATGCGCGTCACGCTACCTGTCTTCCCCCGCCATAAAACGCGCGCCGAGGTGGCTACTCTTCGGTGGGTGCGCGACAACACGACGATCCCGGTTCCGGAAATATTCGCGTTTGACGACAGTACCGATAACGAAATCGGTTTCGAATGGGGTTTGATGGAGCTCATGCGTGGTGCACCGACGCATACTCGCTGGTGGGACATGTCGATGGGGCAGAAGGTCGCTTTTACAAAACAAATCGCCAAGTTCCAGGCAGAGTTGTCTAACCCAGATTTCCTCTTCAGGGGGCATAGGGACGTTGGATCTTTGTCGACGAGATTCCAAAGGAGTCGGTCTTCTAGTCTCGCCCGAGTTCTTTATGGGCGATCACCTTGGTTACGACGTGCCACAGGGTCCCTTCCACTCCAGCCGTGACTGGCTGAGCACCAAATTGGAAATCATCTTGCAACACCAGATCGCCGTCCTCAAGAACTCGGAGGATGAGGACGAGAGAGAAGATGCCGAGGATATATTGGCTGCCGGACAGAAACTGCTTGCCATTGTTTCAAAAGTCTTCTTCCCCTCAACTAGTATCCAAGAGCAGCGGCCAGAGACGACAGCGCTCTATCATCACGACCTGCATCTCAACAACATCTTGGTCGGCGAAACGGGCGAAATCACGGCTGTTTTGGACTGGGAATGCGTTTTGGCCATGCCGCTCTGGATGGCAACCAAGCTTCCCAAGTTTCTCGAGGGGCCGGTGAGGGAGGAGGAACCGCTGATGGACGCATACGCTGATACCAAGCACGGAAGGAAGAACGAGTTATATTTCATCCATAGGATGGAGTACGAAGCTACAGAGCTACGCAAGGTTTACAACGCTCGGCTGAAGGAGTTGTGGCCTGAGTGGCCGGTTGAGGACATGGAGAAGAACGCAGAGATCATGGACTTGTTTGAGGCGATTGAATTGTGTGATGGGATGTTTTCAAAACGGGTGGGCAGATGGGCTGATTGTGTGTTGGGCGGTGAGATTGTACGGTTTGATATAACAAACCCCTAGCTTGCTTTGCCTCACTCTCCCGGATCGTACCGATTTCCCTCACCTGTGGAAGATTTCTCTGACACCGCCTCACAAGAGCCGAATCCGATTATCCGAAGAAAGGCGAGGGTTGAAGATGGAGCCAAGTACCATTTACGTCGTACTGCAGTTGGCGTTACCAATTACGGATGGGGCTGAATCAATAGTCTGGGGGCTAGCAAACATCACAACACCCTTCTTTCACAGAGCAGAGCCTCATTCAACTCTGACGTCTCCCCGCATTTGAAGTTTGTATTTGCACCACCGCCAGGATCTATCTTACTCTGCACTGAAACATCTAACAAACTAATCTCTGGCACGCCGTCTTCGGTTCCAAAACACCAACATGACCACCTTCAGCTATACCTCGGTGCCACTCAAGTCGCCGGCCACCGAGATCCGGCTGTTAGAGCTCTACCCGTCTGATTCTGATTCCGACGACCACTTTGAAGCTCCCCTCCGCTGCAGACTCTTCACTACCCCCATCATCACGACCAACCCAGCAACACACCCAATTGTCACAGAGTTCAAAGCACTCTCATACGTCTGGGGCGACGACACAGCGACCCATTCAATAGCAGTCTCATACGATCCCCCTTTCGCCGAACCTAACGCTCCCAACATCCCCCGAAAACCCTCAAAAATCGCAATAACAACATCTCTCGACGCAGCCCTCCGCCATATCCGCCATCCCGTCAAAAGCGTAACCCTCTGGATCGACCAAATCAGCATCAACCAGACCGATTTCACCGAAAAAGGCCACCAGGTCCAGCTCATGGGCAAGATCTACGCAAGCGCAACTCAGGTATTAGTCTGGATCGGTCCCGCAGCTGATGGCTCAGACGACGTGATGAACGCGATGCGTGTGTCAGGACAATGGGCGCGTGACGCCGGCTTGGAGAGCTACTACGCCCGCGAGCGCTTCCACCTCTTACAGCCGATTATCAGCAATGTACATCCTGACGATCCGACCACCATTCTGTTTCAAAAGATCCTCCGACAGACCGGACAAGTTTTCTTTCCGTTGATGACTAGCCAGTCACTGAAGCATTGGTTCGAGCGGACGTGGTTTACGCGGCTGTGGGTAGTCCAAGAGTTCTGTCTGTGCCCAGACACGGTGTTTGTTTGTGGTGACCGGATCGTGGCCGTTGAGTTGGTGATGTTGGCTGTGCAGCTGCTTCAGTTTTGTATCGGAAACCTAAAGGCGGGCGAGTTGATGAGCATCCCGGATTGGAGGACACGAGTCAATGAGGTAGCGGATGAGCCGACTGCCGCGCTGTTCAGTTGTCGTCAGCGGCGGCGCAAATTTGATAGGGGTGAGCCTCAAGCGGAGGGCGATACGCTGTTTGTGCTGTTAAGGAAATTATATGTGGCTAGGGACACGGGGGCGAAACAGCACCGCGATCGGGTGTACGGGTTACTCGGTCTTGCTGTTGATACCGACCTGCTTGGTGTCAAGCCGGATTATATGACGACCGAAACGGGGGTTATCCTGACAGGGGTGGCGCGGGCGATTGTTAGCACGGGAAGGGTGGACTTATTATGCTTCACGCAGGGGCCGAAACGGATACTGAACTATAGGAGTGATGGGACTGTGGCGGAGAATAGCGAGAGACTGCCAACATGGGTGCCGGACTGGCGGCCTGGTTTGAGGGAGAGTTATTACAAGATCCATGAGAACACGGACAGTCATGTTTTTAATGCTTGTGGGGGGGACAGTCAAGTTGAGGTGGCCACCGACGGTAAGATGAGCAGTGAGCTGGTTTTGGGGCTGGGAGGTTACACGATCGACACGATCGAAGAAGTAGCACCAGACGCGTGGACAGACATGGACTGGGATCACAAGAGATATCTCGCATATTTTGGACAGATGGAACAGCTCTGGCTACGAGCAAAGGACAAAACTTATCCGATCTACGGCGATAACACGGCGCAACGCAAAGAGGAGTCATTGTGGCGCGTGCCCATCGGCGACAGGTACTGGTCAAAGTTGCTAGGCGAGCTGGGTAGGGCGGGCACGGTGCCTGACGTGGCTGTGTATCACCGCCAGTGCTGGGACAATGTCCTCCATTTTGCGGAGCTGGATAAATTGCCGCTGGACGAGATGAACAAGCGCCACGCCGAGTCTGGGTGGGAGGAACGGTATGCCAATGGGCAGTGCGGGCAGGAGTACAGGGAGGGCATGAGAAGAATGGTTGGGATGCGGCCGTTCTTGACGGAAAGGGGTTATTTGGGCATGGGACCGGCGGACGCGCGGGAAGGGGATGTGGTTGTGGTGTTTTGTGGGGGGAGGATTCCGTTTGTGCTGAGGCATGCTACTGGAGAGGAGGTTGCTGCGGCGAATGGGGGGACGCAAAGAGATGTGGGAGGGGAGGGGAGGTTGTTTTCGTTTGTGGGCGAGGCGTTTTGTGATGGGGTTATGGATGGGGAAGTCGTCACGGAAGTTGAGAAGAAGAGGAATTTTTTCTTGGTTTAGTTCGGCGAGAGGTGTTATGTAATGGATTCTAGCTTTTTGACGAGTGTGGTTCAGTTTACGACTTTCTCTGTTGTCAACTGTGTCTTCACTGTTTGTCCGGGCCGTATATGAACCCTTCTTCGTCCTTGCTGAAATCTTGTTTATATTGTTTGTGGTCTTCCAGCTCTTTTTTTGCGGGTGTGACATATTGTAGAGGCTATGGTCCGTCCGGTTCCTCGCGGCTTTATTAACTGATGTCGACTTGTCTCGGCTCCCGTTCTCCCTTTTCCGGTACGCATGAACTTCGCACCGTCGCTCTGTTGACTGCCATCCATTTCACGGAATTTCAACAATTTATTATCAAGGTTTACTCAAGTTTAACCTCTGCAACGTTCCAAACACCATGGAGGAGACATCAAATACCCAAGATATGTTCAGATCTCAACCGGAAGCGAAATGGGCATGGAGAGCGAAGGTCTGTTTGACCACATACCGAGGACCCCTGACATCAGTCGAGACCGATCGGCGTATGCACCAGCACCCGATCCCAGCCCAGAATGACCCAGACAGGAAAGTAGGTAAGCATGATAATGTGATCTATAAAGTTTAAACGAGTGCGTGTGGTGTGATGATTGGGTCAGTTAATTACCTCACAGATTGCGCACATGCCCCAGACTGTTGTTTATTTCCCCTTTAGCCTGTTGGGTTCGGCCGTCCACCTCTAACCTGGTGTGGCAGGTCCCCGGATTCGGGTGAGAATAAAGTTTGCCCGTTATTAGCCAGTAACCGGGTTTCGGCCGCCCACCACACATACCAGCTGTTCATCAAGTTCTGGAGATTCACTCACGTGTCAGTCACCCCCTTTCCTTGGTGCATATTGGGTATAATTCGTGTTTTGTGGCGTGTGTGAGGGGTTGACCGGTGATGATTCTGACCCACAACCCCGAAGACGATTTATATGAACTACCCCGACCCTTAGGCGAGCGAGGAGCTTCTTCGGCGATTTGTTTGGACACTGCTTCTCTCTCCAAGTTTCTTGGCAGCCTGGACAGCAACAAACTTGATGGCCTCTCCCCCTGACTGGCACCACACAGCTGGTTCTTGGTGGGACAGGCTGTGTCTCAAAATAGAAACCTGAGGCTGCATTCTGTATAGTGCCCCCGATGAACCGCATTCTCGGTTGACTATATCGCGACGCCGTGCCTTTGCCGATGTTCGACATCACAGCATCTTCCTGAGGAAGGACCGCCGAGATCGTGCCATGCGGTCCAATATCAAGTCAGAATCCAAACCTCGTGACTGACGGCGAGACCGCCCTCTCCTCTTTGTCAGCCGTCAGGGGCAGTGGTTCAAGACGACCAGTAAATTAAAACAATATCCCCATGGGGTGACGATGACAAGAATAGCAACATTTGCCTCTGGTGAGACAGGACTCATACCAAGATGATTTCTCACGGGAATGTTGCCCCGGAAAGATGTCTCGCGTACCTGTAATCTCCTCGCCCGAACATGACTGAAGCCAAACAAGTATAAATACCCTCATCAACCGCCAACGGTAACCCACAAAAGAAATCTTCATCCAACCAAACAAACCCCTTCGACCCCCTGATTTATCAATACTAATACAAAAACATGCGTCTCTCCAACACCCTCTTCCTCTTCACCGGCCTTGTTGCCTCCGCCAGCCCAATCCTCACAGAAGGCCTAGAAGGCGGCCCCTCAGGCCACGAAGTCAGCATCACAGGCATCGCCTTTGCAGGGTCAGGATGCCCCGCCGGCTCGGTGTCGGGCATGCTCTCGTCCGACCTGACGACCATCACCCTCCTCTATGCCAGCTTTGTCGCGCAAGCCGGCAAAGACCTGTCAGCCTCAAACTACCGCAAGAACTGCCAGCTCAACGTGAAACTGAAGTACCCCTCGGGGTGGCAGTTCTCCGTCTTCAAGGCCGATTACCGTGGCTACGCGCAGATTCCTAAGGGCGACACGGGCACTTGCAAGGCGACCTACTATTTCTCTGGTGATTCACGACAGGTCAGTCCTTCCTACCACTGGGGTTGGGTAGGGTGTGGCTAATGGAAATAAAGATTGCGAGCACAATGACCATCAAGGGCCCTTATGATGACAACTACATCAAGACTGATCAGTTCGGCGTCGAGAGCACCGTCTGGTCGCCGTGCGGTCTTGAGGGGTTGTTGAATATCAACTCCGAGGTCCGGCTGTCGCCGAGTGACAGCTCCAAATCGGCCCTGCTGACGGTAAATACTACCGGTTCCTTTGAGGTTGGCTGGAGGAGGTGTTTTCGAAGAGAAGAGGGCAGGGGTTTGTTGAGGAGATGGATGTCTCATCACTAAAATGGCAGTGGGCTGACGACTTGCGTGATAGGTCGACTCGACGGATCTCAAGTTTTCCCAGGTCCATTATCTCCAGTGGGCCAAGTGCACCAAGTAAAGTAAGCGGTTCATAACCAGGTGTGGATGGTGAGAGTGCTGGTTGTCTGGTAGTAACGGAAGGTCAGTGGAAGCATGGAAGGTTTCGGGGAGGAGAAACTCTGGGGGTGAAACGCGGAAGACCAGGCCAAGACCTGGCTGGAGAGGAATGAACGAGACATTGTATTCTCCGGGTGGACTTATTGTTTCTAATTTCTATATCAACGCTGGGAAGTGGCCAACGTTCAAAACTGCATCTGATCCATCCTAGGATCGACATGTGTACCATCAACCTCGCCACCAACACTAGTACCAGCAGTAGCATCCGGCATCCCCTCCACCAAACTCTGTATACTGGCATCATCAGGCAACTCCTTGACAATCTGCGTCCGCAACTTCTCCGTCAACCCAACCAAAAACCAACAATACCCCTCCGCTCTCTCCAACAAAAGCGACCAATGTGCCAACACAACAAGCGCAGCCGGTTTTCGTCTAGCAACCATCTGCAGAAAATGCTCCGACACCCGTCTCAACCAAGTCTCCAAACCCAACCACACCGCGGCCGACGTATCTTCCTTATAACTTAACCCACAACAATCAACAAGCGCATCGACCGCAGAAAGCGTGGCAAAGAAATCCAGCGCACTATCCGGCTTCCCAAGCGCATCCGACATCCTCATACTCAAACTCTTGATATGATTCACTACCTCCGTCGGCGGCGGCCTATTCACCGCACTCCGCCCCTCCGACTCCACCGTCCCGGGGTTCTGCTCAGGAACCAACTCCTCAGGCAAATCATCACTACTAACAGTCGAACACAGCGCAAAAACAGGACACACAATCCCCCTTATCGTGCGCATAAAACTCCGCAAATTAAAGGGTGCAGTGTCGTCCCCAGTCCAATGACAACATCTTTGGAGTAAAATCATCTGTGCGCCCGTCTTCGCTTCTTCGAGACTGCCCAAAATCCCCGCGCCGCCGTCGCGCGTCTTGATATCCCCCCACCCGGTCGAAAACTCCCGCAACCAACGGACCGCGCGATCGAGATGTCCGCGTCTTGCTGTCTCGCGCGCATTGTAGGGCCCGGAGACGGAACAAGAGATGTGGCATGCTGCGAGCGTCAAGAGGCCGCACATCAGCCACCTAGACTGGAAGGCTTGTTGCACCACGTCCACCTGCCACCGCTTGTTTGTAAGTGAATGGTTCTCCGTCGGGATGGTGAGGCTGGTATTGGTCGTGAAATGATGAAAATATTTCAGCGTGTCGAGGTCGATGTATTGGCCCAGCCCGGGGTCATATAGCGGTGCTGGACCGGGGGGCCGTTTGCATGCCGGGAGTGCTGCTATCGCTGCCGCTGATGCTAGGTTCCCTCCTGTCCCATTCCCCGTGTCATCGGACCCGGAACTGGCAGTTGCTGCCTGCGCTTGGTTTGTTGGTGGTGGCGGCGATGGTGTCGAGACAGGACCAGAAACCTCAAAATACCTGAGCTTGGTCCCGCGAAAAAAAGTCTGCAGGTTGACCAGCCGCGTGCAACTCTCAGGCGGATCGCTGACGCCGTGTGCCTCGCTCCAGTGGCGCCTCATCCGCTTCGAGCTGGCGTAGAGCGACTCGCACCCGGGGCTGGTGCACCGGAACCCCGAGATTACCGGAAGTCCATCCACCGGCGGTAAACCGGCGACGGGCAGCTGCACATCATCTGGCTCGAGGACGTCGAGACGCGCGATCGATGACAGTAAACGTTGGCGCTCCCCGCGGTAGATCTTGTGTCTGAGCAGGTGGCTGTCTAGTGCCGATTTCTGGATGGCATACTTGCATTCTCGACAGATCAGCACGCCGTGTTTTGGTTCGTATCTGAGGAGGTCGGTGTTCGTGGAAGAGGTGGTGGACGGCATTTTGGGTGCAAGTACGCAATGTCCTGTCCTGTCCTTGGGACGATACCCAAGATATGGGTTATAACTGGAAACTCTCTCTCTTTGAAAGTTGAAAGTTGTGTGTGACCGGACCGTTTCCTCTGTGACCTTGTCAAAGTCCTAGTAGTAGGGGTCCCCGTAGGGAGGATGCGTTGCCTGTCCACTCATAGACCAATCCGAGGCCGGCGGGGGTTATCCGAGGCGGCTAGCTTAGTTAGCCCTCGGATTCGGGTTGACAAATGCGCCTGGCGCCTGGCCCCAATCGAGACTCGTTATTCGGTATATGGGGGACATGCAAAATATCGCAACAAAAACAACCAAGAAACCAAATTCAACACGGACGAAAAAGAGGAGAAATCAAAATAACTTGACAGAGGACTACTTTTGGTTCTTTTTTTCCTTGGTGAAAATCGGTGGTTGGATGGAATGGTTGAGTTCAATGAGAATCTTGATCTTTCCCATGGTTAGTAATCCCGTGCTAGCGAACGAACCCAGCGTTGAAGGTGGTTGGCTAATATACGCCCAGAACGCAATGTAGGATTCGGAACCGCATATGGGGAAGTGATCGGAACAGCATGTGGGATTCCAGAACGACATACCCGTACGGTGAGCTTGATGACTACACCTGCCCCTGAATCCTAAAGCTTTGTCAACAACAACTTACAAATGTTATCAAAACTCCACTTTGCAATGGGAATTGGCTAGAGGTATTGGAAATGGAGGATACAAGCATTGTGAATTGTTTGGGTTTGATATGGAGATAAATAGCACTGTCCCTCCTCGCCATGTTCTGTTCGTTAACCAACACCATCAGACATTTTTATCATCTTCACACCTTCAACACTCTCAACCAACCATCAAAATGGCATCCCTCAACAAAGCTGCGTGGCTGCACAAGGTCAACACCCCTCTGGAGGTGGGTGACGCACCCATGCCGACAGCTGGTCCCGGTGAGCTGGTGATCAAGAACGCCGCGGTGGCCATGAACCAGGTGGACAACCACATGCACGATGTCGGCGTCTTCATTCAGAGCTATCCAGCCGTCTTCGGCTGCGATGTAGCAGGTACCGTCCACGAAGTCGGACCGGAGGTCACGCGATTCAAGGTCGGCGATCGTGTCATTGGGTACGTCATGTCCACCCCTTTTTATTCCCCCCCCCCCCCCATTCCTCATCCTAACTCAATGTCTAGACACACAATCAACCTGATCACCTCCCAACCCAAAGACGGCGCATTCCAGCTATACACCGTCATATCAGCCTCCAAAGCCGCCATTCTCCCACCCAACATCCCCTTCACAGAAGGCGTGGTCCTGCCCACCCTCATCGAGACAGCAGTCTGCGCGCTCTCAGTAACGGAAGCAGGCTTCGCTCTGCCAGGCGTGCCCATCCCGACCCTCGGTCTCCCCTACCCGTCCCTGAACCCAGCTCCGGCGAACAAGCTCGTTATTGTGTATGGCGGCTCGTCGGGGGTAGGCGCAACTACCACGCAGCTTGCCGTCGCGGCAGGCGTCACCGTGATCGCCATCACCTCCGCCAAAAATGCGAACTTCAGCAAGTCGTGCGGTGCAGCGGATGTCTTTGACTACAAGGACGCTGAGTTCGTCGACAAACTCGTCGATGTCATCAAGACCAAGTACTCGAAGAGCGAGTTTGTGGGTATCGTGGACGCTATTGCTACCGACAAAACGTTTCCGAACGATTTGGCGATTTTGGAGAAGTTGGGCGGTGGACATTTGGCGTGCACGCACCCGCCTCCTGCTGAGGGTGTGCCTGCGAATGTTCAGGCGGGCATGATTTTCTGTGTTAATGATGTTGTGAAGCCGGTTTTTGAGGGGTTTGTGACGGAGGCCTTGGAGAGTGGTAAGTTGAAGTGTTTGCCGTCGCCTACTGTTGTTGGTAAGGGGTTGGAGAAAGTACAGGAGGCGTTGGAGAAGTGCAATGCTGGTGTTAGTGCTACTAAGCTTGTGGTTGAGCTTTAGATGATCATTATCTAGGTTGATCAGGGGTGATCAGGGGTGATCAGGGGTGATCAGGGGTGATTTGGTATTGTTGCCTCTTGATTTGGAGATTGAGTAATTCGCAGTAGTGATATATAGATGGATGGGGTTATACAAGTTGTTTTCCTCTTGCGTTCTCTTTCGATCGAGTGTCCGCTCCTATGACATCGAATATGGTGACACGGAATGCGCTGAAAGAGCGAGACAGTCGGTTGTATTGTTGAAGAGAGTCCGAGAGGAAATGGGGTCCTGGGAGCTCTTTTATATATAACCACTGTTTTACTGTAACTGCTTTCACAGAAAATGGGCCGCCGTGGAACCCACTGTCTTACTTACCTAACGTGTCTAGGTATCTATCAACCTAGTAGTAGTAGTAGTAGTAGTAGTAGTAGTAGTTCCGTTCGTTTCAATCTGCAGAAAGACAACAAGAACGTCCGAGTATCTCCATCGAGTATGTTGTCAGCCACATTCTTTCTTTGGCCTTTTATGTGGAAGTTAGTAGACTCACCCAGCTGTAGCAGCCAATATCTCAAAAGGTCTCGCCAGCGTCCCCCAGGTCAAGATGGCAAGAAAAACAACCATAAAGACCGTGATTGTGGCAAGGTTGAGAAACAGACTCTCCACGACGGCGAGTATCCACAGCGGCGCAATCAACATGGCCGTGGCGGCGACAAAGATCATCACGGAGGCGAGCGTGTCGACATGTTCGTCGCTGCCGTGGACAGTCGTCTTGAAAGGCGCTCCATCGGGACGCTGTCTTGGCAGAGCTCTAAAAAGACCTCTGGTTGGAGAAAGAAGACGGATCTCGGTTAGACGCCGAAGTGCGGACTTAGGAGACTTGGCTAGCGAAACGAGATCTGATGCATTGATAAATCTGGCATTGCCACCTGGTCCTGCAACCTCAGAAGTAGCCTGCAATGTGTTCTGTCGAATCGCCGGAGCGCAAGAAAGTCATCGTCAGATGATACATATCTTGCGAACTCTTTGTATCCGATATATTTCCTGTGTTCGACGAATTAGCTGTTGATGCTGACCCAGAGCACTTGCTAGTTCAAGGTTGGGATGGCTGGAGGTTACGGCGTCTCCGGACTCACCATGGCTTCTCGTCCAGCTCTCTCCGGCTTAATGCAGACACCGGGTACTGATTCAAGGTGGTAGGTTGTATTTGTTGAGCCATTGCCCACATGTGCATTGTCCTAGCCTTGAGGTTAGTTGGTCAGCACTACGTGTTTGCAGCTATCTACGGGAGGAGAAAATTAACATCTACATCGCGAGGCTCTGCGGCAAAGGTCAGTCATTGGCGAAGCAGACGAGTACAGCCACTACCACGTCACCATGCGTTCTTATCAAAAAGGAAATGTTAATTTCCCCGCTTGGAGTCACGACAATTGTTTCTAGTTCTTAGTCATATCTTGGGGGCATCTCATCCTCATCCCAGAAGCCTGCAATCGCTGTGTCCCGCACCTGAGCTATCGATACAATCACCACGAAGATTGCCAAGTTAATTTGAGATGTCTTCAAGATCCTCAGCAGGAGGCGTTGTTATTGAGTCAGCAAGAAACCCAAGCAAAATGGTTGCTTCAACGTCCTCAACGGTACGTGTTCTTTCGAGTTACTCTATATTTACGGTGCATACTAAAATTTCTGTAGCATTCTTCCACCCCAAGTTGGGGGACAACGGGCACTCGATCACCCAGTCCAGAGACCCCCCTGCCCAGGCCTGGACCCGCGGGAGGCTCAAGTCCTACACGGGTTCAACAGCTGTTAGGGCCACAGGAACCGTCAATATTATGAAGAGCGTGGTTGGCATGCACCATTCTAGCTCCAACAATACAACGACGGACCAGCCGAGATCGAGCACATTCTCGTATTCCAGCAACTCCTCAAGTCGCCATTAATCCTTCAGTAAACCAACAACTTAGGAACAGCCCTCGGCGCCGATACCCTTTCATAGGCAGCCATGAACCGCAGGAGTTTTTCCTCCCCAATCGCCCTAGCTACTAGACACAGCCCAAACGGCCGGCCATTATACCCCAGCTGACCAAGCGGAACCGTGGCAATGGGGTACCCGGCAGCGGCCGCGTGCACGCAGAGGGCGGAATCGGCCGGCGCGGCGATGATGTTGACTTTCTCGTCATCAAACGTCGCGTCAAGGATCTGCTTGGCCGTTAACCAGAGACCGGTCTTCAGTTTGTTTATCTGCTCTTTCTTGTCGTCGTTATTGAGGGCTTTTAGGAGGTCATTTTGTTCGGTATATGCTTTATTGCTATTAGTTTATTATTCCTGACATGAAAGATAGAGCTAATCCGAGAACATACGAGGTGGGAGACATTTCTCTGGGTTGTCTTGGTTGAACTTGACGATTTCTGCTAGGTTGTGAACCGGAGCATCTTCGAAGGCGTCGAGGAATCGGGGTATGCAGATGTTTTTGAAGTCCCAGACTTGATATTAGTTAGCTGCAGCGCTGGGGAATGTATGAGGAAGGGAACTGCTCACAAGCAATCGGCATGATGGCAGGTTCTCCATCAACTGTCAACTCCGAGGTGTCAGGCAGCTCGACCGGATATCTCGCCGTGCATCCACTGCTCTTCATCCTCGAGATGGCTGCTTCGTAATCTTCAACCTGTCCAAGCCGTCAGCCTTACTGGATTTAAACAGCCGAACCGGAGGAAGTACCATCTGCTCCGCCGTCCCCTCATGCTGCCGACAAATTTCCTCCCCAGTCTTCCACACCCTCGGATCCAAGAAACCCACCGACAGCCCTTCCCAATTTTCCATATTAGGAGAACTCAGTCTCCGGCCCAGAAGAATCTCGGTCAACGAGACTACATCTGCAGCACATTTCGCCATTGCCCCAGGACTGTCGAAAAAGTCTGTCAAGGTGTACATGCCAGCCACATCTTGCACCCCGACAGTCGGTTTGAGGCCGTACAAAGCAGCGCGGGAAGCAGGCGTGATAATGGACCCGATTGTTTCAGCCCCCATCGCGAGAGGACTGAATCCAGCAGCGACAGCGACAGCCGAGCCGGTCGATGAACCGCCTGGAGCCTATAACGACCATTGCATTTCGTTAGTTTCGTTAAAAGCTATGTTATTAAAAAGAAGAACTGACCGAATGTCCCAGAATCGTTTCCCCCTCCTCAATACCCTCAACATAAGGCGAGAGCGTCTGACCGCCGTAGGCAGACCACCCGGGCATCATCATGGTCATCTTCATCCCCGCGAACTCGGTCATGTTGGTCTTGCCTAAAATAATCATGCCGGCATCGACCAGCTTTTGCGCGACAGCCGAGTTGGATCTCGCTTTTGCTCCGGCCAGCGCCCAGGATCCCGCGGTTGTGCCCATGCCGAGGTCAGGCGCCGTCATGAAACAGTCCTGTCCGAATCACGGCTAGGTTAGTATTCTTATTCTTGATTTAGACAAAATCATGCTTGAGCAAGATGGTCTGACCTTGAGAACGATAGGGATGCCATGTAGCGGACTTCGTGTACGGCCCTGTAAACGCTCGTCATCTAAACCGCGAGCAATCTCGAGCAACCGATCACGGGGAGCGATGGAGATGAACGCATTGAGTGCAGCTTCGTGGCGATCGATTTGCGCGAGATATTCGTTTACGATCTCCAGACTTGTGATCTGCTTCGATTCGAGAAGGAGTTGTAAATCGGATGCATTCGTGACCAGCACGTCGAATTTTCTAGGGGTATTGTTGGTTGCCATTCTTTACGTTATTACACGGTTAAGAATCTGGGGTCGTTTTGAGCAATTATGATGCTATACGTGTAAACGGGAGGAAAAGTTGGGAACGAACGGGTCCATTGGATATTTGTTTCGGGTCAGGTAGTATCGAAGGCAGGATTACTGCAGGTAATGTATGCCAAATGCAACAACAGCCCTCAGTTGATAGGCATTGCGACATCCTCAAAAATTGGTACGCGTTCCGCCCCCATCACGAACGACTTGCGAGGCATAAGGCAGCCACGATATTACCCTTGTTGCCTATAAAGACTATTAAATGGCGTGAGCAACGGCAGTCATGTACTCTCCACGTGCGAGCCTCATGAGGATATGGAGTTGAGCTCTCTCAGTCGCTGGGCTGAGCTTGTTTTAAGACCTACTGTATCGTAATAGAGCAAACGTACACGATACTCTCAGCCTTGTCGAATAGCCTCTTCGACTCAGGGGCCGCACGTGATGTCTCGTCTGTAACCGTGGTTTTAACTTTCCATAAAACCTCGGTTGTGCTAACACCCATAATGCACGGACATGCCTATCATCCGTTGAAATCATTGCTAGTGATGGCGCATCGCCGAGCTCCAAGGCGCCAGTCCATCAAGCGTCGGTGTTTGATCACGGGACATTTTTGTGGTCAGAAACCGTCAGATCGTCTGGGCACGTACCAAGATCTTGGCAGGCGGTCAGGTCTTCCGAGATCTCGAGATTTTGATGCGTTGAGGAGGCCGCACAGAGACCGGTAACGGTGCCGGAGTAGGGATTATATGCGAGTCGTATGGTGGTGATCCGAGAAAGAATGCGGTTTCAATCAACTAGGAGCGCGAACGGAGACGAAGGTTTGAGATGATACCGGAACATGAACTGTACAACAATGGAAGCACGATTCTCCGGCCCAGTCGAACACAGTCACTTGGCGAAGAAGTAAGTTCCATCTCGAAGTCAAATCCAACGCTGACTGTGTAACCGATAAGGAAGACCGGGAAATCATGGCGGAGGTGATTTCTCTGTTCCCGGCGTTAACATTTGAAGACGGTGGGGAGTTAATCAAATTGTGGTGCGTCCACCTCTTCCGGGCAGCCTTTGCCCGAGTCCTTGAAGGGGGTCGGTCCACGCGTACCACGGCCCTGAAACAGGGCGGTCTAGAACGGGACAAGCTTCTCCCTCAATCAACATGTCCCGACCCCCACCTTCTCTGGAAGTCGTACAAAGTACTTTATTTTGCTTTGGCCAGACCACCGGGTATCTGGTGTGATGGAGGGGGGACGCGTAAAGCAAATCGGGAATTAAACGATTCATAATATTTGCGTATCTGTCCTCTGGAGTGAGTGTCCCTCGTAGAAGGTGCAAGCGAAATGCGGAGAGAGAGACGAGGGCAGGGACCCGTGGGGCGGGATACTACCAGCGGTGCTCCACCCCTCGCGCCAGCCTCATGACGCGAGATTTTTGGCAATTTTCTGATCCCCCCAAACGAGCGCTCGGCTCTTGGTAGCCACATGCCTTCCCGAGCGTGGGACAGCACCCTCTCGGATATGACGGCACTGTGCAGCGCCAACTACGTCATCGGTCTCAGGGCGAAGATGCACCATGAATCCTTTGGGGAACTGAAGCCAAGCGCGCCTTTCCGCACTTGGGCTTCAGCATCTCTGTGGAGCAACAGCGACAGTCGGCGATGCATTCACACTCGATTAAACGAAAATGGGAGATGGGGGAAGTTGCGATGGTGGAAAAGGCTGGTCTTGCTGACATGAAAAAAGGGTCTGGAGGGCGGAAATCGCGATCGCTCATTGGTTGCCAAGTGGACATTATCGGCATGATCGGCAAAGGGTCTTTTTTACCTCGAAAGCAATCCCACGGGGCTTGGAAGGACCCTGGCGAGACTCACTCGGTTAACATTGCAGTGAAAACAGGAGCCATTTCGCCGGATGTCCATGCCCGCCGGGGATGCAATGGGATGGAATCATATTTGACAGATAACGCTGCGTGTGGCCACCTTTCCAAGACCTCCTTTGACTCACCTTGTGGGCAGACGAAGCAAAGAGCGAAGCGGGGGCCATGCCGGATGCCAGCCTGGGAAGGTGTATTCCTGTTTTTTGCTGCACTTTTCAGGATGGAAAGAAAACCGTACCAACGGGTACCAATCGCGTTCGGCGCAGCTGATGCGGTCGCTTCTGGTTGCGGTGAGCTATCGGAGTCGGAGCTGATGGAAAGGAGGCTTGCAGAGGCCCAGGTCTAGGCCTGCCGATCCGTTCATGCCTGCCTTTCATGTGTTCTTGGGCAAAGCCCGAGGTCTCCTACCAGGTCACCGTAACGGGGACTCTTCTGCGACTTCTAAGAGGTAAAACTTCATGATGGTATCGGCGGTCGAGGAATGAATGGATATGGGCGTCGACATCCCTAGGGGAAATAGAGGTTTGGAGCGGCTGAGGCTGCTGGCGTAAAGTGGTCGTCGCTTGGTCTCCCGAAAGAAACTGACTGAGCGCATCCGTAACTCGCATGTTGTTTTTGCGTGTCCTCTTGGATGGTCACTTCTTTTTCAAGTCTTTTGGTGGTTCTTCGGAATTTCGGCCTGGGATTGAACTGCACGGGCATCTTGGCGTCGGCTGTTGTGTTGTGCTCCTTCCCTCTGCCTGGCCGGACTGCTGCGCGTGCCTGCCACCGCCTGCCACCAACCGGCACAACTGACAAAGCACCGACAAATCGCGCCTGCCCGACTGCTGTGTCTCACACGCCCGACGATCTCCGCTAACAAACGATGCTGACCCCACTGAAAAACTAAGATCTTACCTTTCCAGTCATCCACTCAGGCTGTCAAACCTGAGAGTCGTTCCAGACCGCACCCATTCCGCCCCTCCACACGCCTGGAAGCAACACACGCAACACCCGTGGACAACTTGAAGCAACCCAACACAACCTCAACAAGGCGGTCGACCGAGAGTTCTAGCTCCCGAATCCCGTCGGCTCATCACCGGACTTTAGCGCAATCCACCCTGTTCTTTAGCGACCCAACAGGCACTCTACCAAATTTCTAGCTCGGCTTTGGCTTTTGCATCTCCCAAACAAACCATCGACCGATCGACGAACGACGACCACTCCTGTCGTCTCCGCTCGAAATACCCGCGCATTCATTCCGCAACGACAGTCCCGTCGCCGACCGATGACACGAGCCATTTGATCCGAAGCTGACACAATGGCGAGTCCGGTGGGGGAGGATAACTGGGTCAACTATGTCGACCACCAGCAACATGCCGCTGCCGACCTCGAGCAGCGCGTCCAGGTCATCGAGAGCTTCCGCAAAGCTGTGTCCGCCGAGCCGGGGAGTCTCAAGGTATGGATGGCATACTGCGAATACTTCTGGTCGTTGTACGCCGACTGCCAACACGGTAGCGACGCCGGCTGGCCGCTCGAGGAGCAGCAGCTCGGCCGCGACACCTTCACCCTTGATCACGCTCTCAACCTCTGGCAGGAAGGCTACGAGGCGGTGCAGTACCGCCTCAGCGACAGCCATGAGCTGTGGAACCGCTGGGTCTCTCTTGAGATGGAGCTGCTGGCGCGCACAGCGACCGAGGCCGGCATTCGCAGAATAACCCATCTCTTCAAGAACAGACTTACCGTCCCGCATGCGACATGGGACAGCACGTCCCAAATGTTCTCCAGCTTCCTGTCCGAATACAACCGACAAGCCTACGAGACCGAGATGCTCCAAGTCACCAAGAATGCGAAAGACGCGAAGCGCCTCTACAGCTTGCGCGACCCCTTCGAGATGAAGCTCACCGCCGCTGCCAAGTCGGGCGATTCCGCCGCCCTGAAGGCGGTCATGCTTGAATATCTGGATTGGGAGATCAAGCAGTCAAAAGGGAAGAAGGACCATCTTGTTAACCTCCAGATATGTCTCGGCCTTTTCTCTCGAGCTCTCACTGGCGAACTATCTTCGGACCACGATACCTGGCTCAACTACATCGTTTTCATCTCGACTTGCCACTCCGACCTGAAGTCGGGCCGTACAAAAGTACCTGCCAACATACTCCCAAACATGCTGGACGTCCATCAACGCGCCGTTCACCACGTGCCCTGGTCCGGACCCGTCTGGGCCCGCTATATTCTAGCTGCGGAGGAATCTGGTCTGTCATTCACCGATATCGAGAGGATCAAGCACGCAGCCACGAACTCGGCTCAACTTGATCGGGACGGCATGACCAGCGTTCTGGACATGTACTCGGCCTGGTGCGGCTACCTCAAGCGAACCGCGATGAACCCAAACGCCACCGAAGAGGCCGTCGACCTGGCCGAGGTGGGCTTACCGTCCGCGCTGGAAGATGTCAGACACTGGGGCCAGAGGAAGTACGGTAATGACTATCATGGCGACCCCAGCTTCCGGTTGGAGAAGATCCTGATTCAGTTCTTGACCGAGAAGAAGGAAGACATTGAGAGCGCCCGTGCCGTTTGGGAGCAAATGTCGACCGTCGACATCCACGCCAACAGCTACGATTTCTGGCTCAACTGGTTTCTCTGGGAGATGGTTGTATTCTCGTCTGCCAAGAACAAGACGCGAAGCCCGACCCCAGTCACAGTTGCGCAAGGATTACGAGTACCCTCGCTCGCCACTCAGGTGTTCCGTAAGGCTCTGAAGGTCCGGACGATGGACTGGCCGGAGAGGATCCTGGAGGTTTATTTGCAGCACTGCAACGACTACGAGTTGGCCGAGACTCTTCGGGAAGCTCAAGACACGATATACAAAGTGAGGAAGGGCGTGGCGAGGCGTCGTGAGAGAGAGGCAGCGCAAGCAGCTCAGCAGCATGCGGCTTATGCTGTTCAGGAACAGGCACAACAGGATGAGACCATGGTGGATGCCCCTGCTGCGGATGCCTCGCCCGGTGGCAAGCGGAAGCGTGAGTCCACGCCAGGTGATGATGCTGTGTTGGAAAAGAAGCGCTCGAGGGGAGAGGTCGTCAATGGTGCTGAAGTCAAGCGTGACAGGGAGAACACCTCGGTCTTCGTGACGAACCTTCCCACCGAGATAACACAAACAAAGGTCAGACAGTTCTTCCGAGAGTATGGACACGTCAACAATATCGAGATCCAGAGGAACCCGGGCACCCCGCCGGTAGCGCTTGTGGAATTCCGATCTCCCGAAGACACCCGATCAGCACTGCTCCGAGACGGCAAGTACCTTGGCGATCAGCCCGTGCAAGTTACTCCGGCTGCCGACTGCACCCTCTACGTGACCAACTACCCTCCCTCGGCAGACGAACAATGGATTCGCAACATGTTCAAAGACTGTGGCGAGATTCACAGCATACGGTTTCCCAGTCTCAAGTACAACACCAAGCGCCGCTTCTGTTATGTCACCTTCCGCGATCGTACTTTCGCCACTGCAGCCACCAAGCTGGATGGAAAATCCCTTGAGGGCGGCAGGTACAAGCTCCAAGCTAAGTTCTCAGATCCCGGCGTGAAGCAGGCGAGGGTCGGCGCGCAGTCTGAAGAGCGCGAGCTCCACGTCCTCAACCTCCCGCGCAACATTAACGAGAAAGATATTCGGGAGTTGTTTGCCAAGGCTGGCAAGGTAATCAGTGTTCGGGTGCCACGTAACATGGCGGGTCAGGCCCACGGAACGGCGTTTGTTGTGATGGAGACCAAGGACGAAGCACAAGAGGCCATCAAGACGCTGAATACATTGATCTTTGGGAACCATCCTATCAAAGTCGAGCTGTCCAAGCCACCCAATCAGAAGACTACTGCAACGAGTCGGGGGTTGAGTGCCAGCGCGGAACCGGAGTCACCTGCGTCTGGCGGGTCACCGGGACTATCAGCAGGAGGCGGATCTACATCCGCGGCTGAGATCGCCGCCCGCACCATTTACGTGCTTGGCATTCCGGATACCGTGAATGACGCCCGTGTTCGGGCCCTGCTTGCGTCGTTTGAGCCCATAGTGAGACTGATCCTGCATCCCCAGCATGGCGGCGCGATAGTCGAATTTAAGGACGCAACCACGGCAGGCAAGGCCACTCTGTTTGTTGACGGGTTGGAGATTGATGGCAGTGGCGGTAAAAGGCTGCGCATTGGCACGAGATCCGAGCTGTTCAAGGAGAAGGAGGAGTTTAGGTCAGACCGCGTGGACCAGCCGCAGGAGAAGAAGCCGGCGGAAAAAGGAAAGAAGAAGAATTTGACTGCGGCGGAACTGATGCCGCCACCTCCGTTGATTCCAAGAAAGATGCCGGTTCTGGGACCACGAGGCGGAGCGAAAAGAGGGCTGGGATTTATGGGCGCTGTTCAGAAGAAGGAGGCTGTTAACGGCACCGCAACGGCTCCAACGAATGGAAAGCCGGCAGGTCCTAGTGCAGGAAAGAAGAGTAATGCGGACTTTAGGAAGATGTTGCTAGGAGGAGGAGCGGAAAAGTCGAAGACCGAGGTCAAGAAGGAGTAAATCAGTCTGGGTTTAAGACGGGGAGGGTATCATTGGTTTGCTTTGTTTTTCATCTCTTTATACTTTGGGACGAGAGGCCGACGGTGAGAGGCGGGCAGACGGAAGACGGGGGCTCGCATGTTGCATTATCGTGTATGATACCATTTTATCTTTTGTCAGCCCTAGGTCTATGGGGTGCAAGGCGGTGGTGAGTGTTGGAATATTAGGGTCAGAGCATTGGGCCGAGTGACGGGGTCTAGTTAGGGTCAGAGTATTGGGCCGAAATTGGTTATGGCCAGGAGAAGAGACGGTTACTATCTACGGGTTACCCATTACACATCTCCCTTTAAGATCTGTTCTTGATGTCGGTGGTTTGCCTGTGCAAATTCTTTTCCTTTTCTCTTTCGACGTCTCGACTCCTCATCTTGGTGCAAATCCTACCTCGGCATCACGTCGATCACGTGGAGAAGCCAAGCCCTTTCCCCCTTGTAACTGTTCTGTTTGTCTACGCTTGTCCAAACTACATCTCAACTTCACAACCCAACTCTTCCTTTTCACCTTGATCTTTTGGTTGAACATCTTCAGTCACTATCCCGACACTAATTTATCAGATAACCCAAAATGGCCGACGATAAAGGCGCATTTCGCACGCAACTCACCTTGGACCAGGGGATCCTCGCCTTCAGTCTAGCAACCTCACTCATCTACCTCACCACCGCACGTGCATCAGCTTCCGTCAGTCGAATGATAACGAAGGCTTCATCTACCGCACTCCTTTCTGTTCTCAGTCTATCTAAGAACGGACCCTCGCTATTGACATACGCCCTAGCTTTGGGATCCCTAGGCGACGCGTTTCTGGCATACGACCACGACAGCGAGAGTTATTTCCTCTGCGGATTAGTCTCTTTTCTGCTAGCGCATCTGCTTTACATTAAGCTTTTTATCTCTACTGGAGGAGGCAGTGTTACAAAATTTATGGGAGGAGGTGACTCCCTTCTGATGAGTGAGGATGGACGATGGAGGATGTACACAGCTGTGATGCTCGTGGGATTATTTGCGCCGGTGATGCTGTGGAAGTTATTACCGAAGGTGAAAGGTGATTTGAGGGCACCGATAGTGGTTTATACAAGCGTGATCGTGTGCATGGATTTGGCGGCGTTGAGTACAGTGGGGGATATATGGGTTGTGGTTGGCGCGTTGATGTTTACTGCGAGTGATGGGATTTTGGCGGTGCATAAGTTTTTGGTCGGCCCCGAGGGAGGGAGGCATAATGTTTGGATGCCGTTTGCTGTTTGGGTGCTTTATTATGGTGGGCAGGGGATGATTGCTTTGGGGGTTTTGGCTTGAGTCCGGCGATGCGATGAAGATGGGGAGGAAAGAGGGACGGTTGTGGAGCGATGTTGAGAGGGAAGGGGTGAGAAATAGCTGTTTTGGGGTGGAATAAGTCAGGTGGACAATTTGAGAGGACAATATACCGGTTGGTTGGCGGACATTTCTTTGGGGGGGGGGGGGGGGGGGTCTTCGAGTTCATGTTGCTTGCAAGTGGTGCGCAGTATTGTTGAGCTATTGTTAACCGACATCATGGCCTTCGTCGGGACTAAAATTGCAGTGCTGCACGAAATATTATTATTTGTGCCAGCCACTCAGCTCTGGGAGGTTCGTCGTCAAGTGGCTGCACTAGAGGGGCTGTACCCAGTATGTTCCTTTGGTCACGGGGAGGGCGTCTTACATTATAGGGACGACTAACTCGTACAACTGCTTGAAACGGGTGAGAAACCAACATAGAAAACAACAACGCCATTACGCAATAAGAGCACAAACAATCTTATGATCGTACTTTAAGATGCATTAAAAGTTCTCTAATAGTAAACTACCTCCCATCTCAATGAAGTTAATGATCACGTTATGTATAAGACCGCCAACGGCCGCCTGTCATTCAATTTTTTACTTGCTGTCCCCTTATTGTCCAACCCGCCTCCCGTCGCCAAATTATCCAGCCGTAGGACCTACTCCTTTCCATTACCTCTCAGCGGTTCGTGAATTACGGCTGCCCCGGCATCTTGTACGAGCCACCAATATCATAGAGATAAGCCATAGTATTCATCTCCATATCAATACTCTTAATCTGCCAGTTGCCAGACGAAGACTTGCTCGCGCCGAGAATCGTGATCCCGCGGACGGGCTTGCCGGCCCCAAATGTGACCGTCCAGATGAGCGAGATGTACTCGCAGCTGAAGGTCTTGAACGTCGCCTGGATCGGGAGGTTATCGGGCTGTATTACACATGTCAGCTTGTCCTTGACTTATGTTTTGGTAGGGGCTTGTACGCACAGCAGTGTGCATATGGTCGAGGAACGCCTGTTTGGAGGGGAAAGTGACGCTTCCGAGAGGGATGCCGGCCAGGATGTTGATGCTGTCCGAGGTGTCCTTGAACTTGTCGTCGGACAGGTACTTGGCGTCGGCGTCGTCCCATTTCGTGATCATCCGCACGTAGGCGTCGGTCAGCTTGTCGGCGTCCGCCGGGAAGAGGCACTGCGGTCCATAGCCGCGAGCGTGCGAGGATAGGGTGTTGGCGGAGGCGGCGTGGTGTTTGTCCACTACAGCAGCGGTGGAGATGCTCGCTGCTGCGAGGGAGAGTAGAGTGGTGATAAAGCGCATCCTGGCGGTCGTTGTTTTCCTAATGGAAGGTCGTGTGGTGTATTGTACGACGTCGATGGGTAGTTGGAGTTTGTTTATTGATGCTGTGGAAGGATGATGAGCGAGAAAGATTGGTGGCATCCCAGACGTTTATATATCTCGGCAAGGCATGCACGTCGGTAGTCCACATTCCAAGGCTGTGTTTTCATATCTGCTCCTGTCGGTTTAGGCCTTGCTACTACTTCTGCAGCCATAATCTTCGCATTACGATCACGCCAGGTAGGTAGTTATCCGGAATTCCCCACACGAAGAAGACGCTGTGGTCGGGCGGCGAGTAAAGAAGCAAGTAGCTGCAGCGGTAGGCCGGCGGTTTGGATTCAGGGATGGGCATCGGAATGGTCTAGCCCGAATTCTTGTGAGACATGAGAAATTCCCGATCCGTCCCTGGGTCATATCAGAGACAAGCAGCCCTTGCATCAGCCTTACGTTCATGAAATCCTGGTAGCGAACCCGGGGTAGGTCGATCGGGTTTGTCTCTGTCTCCGCCTCTTCCGGCTTGTTGGGTTGCGGGTTTGTCGTGGTTGAGAGCCACCGTCGGCACATCGTCTCGTATCTCGACTTTGTGAGACCGGGCGAGTATCTATTGACGCGTATTAGGTCGGACTGCAGCGGGCATTATAGCATGCTTTAACTGGGGGTGGCTGGGGAGCCTTTACTCCGAGGAATGGTGACGTCCATCAGGGGCTGTTCTGGGATTGTGCAGCTACTGGAGATAGGTTGTTCCCTAGCTATTTTCTTTCAAATAATGGTAAGTTTTGGAGGATTGGTGCTGACTGTTACCAGAGTAACCCAATATATGTATGTCTATCTTGCATGCCTACGAAAAGTCATCTAGCATGGTTGTGATGGCGGCCGCAGCAGAGTCCCAACCATCTTTCCCGCCTCCTTCGCCTCTCGTCTTGAACCATATCCGGAAAGACTGCTGGAGACCTAGAAATACGTTGCTGTCGTCATGTGCGGGAAAAGAAGACGACGTATGTCTGAGATGTCGACGCCCGATGCTGGGTTGGCTTGACAGCGGATGTTGTTAGGGTTCTGTCCTCCTTGCAAGTTGCGCCGAGGATCAAATCAACAACCAGCTTATCCGCCATGGGAACTGCAGGTAGGCAGAATACGGGAACAAGTTGCCGAGTCCGGGGACACAAGCTTATGTGGCGGACCCCAACCTGCATGCTCTCAGGTTACGCAGGTGACGGGATCCGTGAGACGATGCGGAGAGAAATTCTTCCCAAAGGGTCTGAGATGTCACATCAGATCGTGCTCCATGTTCTGAAGGATTAGGGTTGAATTAATGTTTACTGCTTAGATGCTATGAAGATCCCATTCCTGCCTCTTTCAGGGCAGATACGGGGGTGGAAGCTCGGTTTGGGTGTCTGAGAGGCAAAGCGAGATGATCTGCCCAATAAGCGAGTACGCACTACGGTAATTCTTCGTACTAGGTACCATCCGTAATACGTGAGACGGGGGCCAGAAGGAAAGCTGAAAGCTCTGGGCATGGATTGTCGGAAAATTTGAGGAGTCCCGACGTAATGGGAGAATATTGGAACCTGAGGTTGTACGACTTTTTTGGGACCACATATTCCCGGTGTGTCATAATCTCCTAGATGCAAGGGTTTTGGATCATGAAATGTTATAAGACTGATTGCCGACCCTGAAGAATAAGTACCAGAGAGCTTTGACT
The DNA here is from genome assembly GCA_033439685.1 of Apodospora peruviana. NCBI lineage: Eukaryota > Fungi > Ascomycota > Sordariomycetes > Sordariales > Lasiosphaeriaceae > Apodospora > Apodospora peruviana. Next base: position 4,284,131 of record JAUEDM010000005.1, on the reverse strand, counting down.
GTAAAAGAATTATGACTTGAGTCTCTTGAACGCAGTGGAGTCAGGTTTCATGAATTCCATGGAAGTAATGACTCGGGAACCTTCTCATTCGTCGATGGTTACAAAAAGATAACAGATTGTTATGCCTGAAAATTTCTTGATGAATCTTACAAATCTTTGCTTACCACACCTGCAAGGAACTCTGCCAGCGTAGGACTTCAACGCTTCACCGATGCAAAGCTGAACGGAGCAAGGTAAGGTACTATCGTATAAAAATGGTCTTGTTGTGTACGCACTGCATTACCACTGAACGACATACCACGAGGGGGATTGAGGAGGGCGTCCGTGGCTTTGGACGTGTGTACGGAATACCTGATGTCTTGGTTGGGGGCCGTGCCAAAGCCAACCCGTACCGATGATATATTCCCGCAGAAGAATCCATATTTTGTTCTTCAATTTGAATGCATTTACGGGACTTGTCGTTATTAAGCACAAGGCGCAGCTGCTGCCGTTGTGGGGAGGTAGACCATAAGCGACTGAAGTCTCCCCTCGTCGAGCTCTATATATTAATTACCCGATGCAGGTGGATGGAATCAACCAGGCAAAATGTAATTGCATGTCTGGTGCCTAGCCCGCATCCTACCCCAATTACACATAACATATACTTGGCGAGCAGTTGGATCAGTAGAAGAAAGCCTTGGCTGTAAGTGATTTGTTTACTTGGATTGAACCGCTGCTCGCTTCTCTCAGGTCGCAGCATTTCAGACGTGCCTAGCCACAGACGGCAGTAAGGGGTTTGGAATCTAAAAGTACCAAGCATCGTAGCAATGGTTCAATGCTCGGCCTTTGAACCGAATCGAAATATGGGATGGGCCAATAGACTGGGGCATCTTGCATCAGGATAATGGTCGCTGGGTGCGTTTGATGAATCCTTCTCATCTACCTTAACCACGCTGCATGTCGGTAGGCTGACAACGTTGGCTCTCAGACCATACGACCTTTCACGATGGAGGTCATGTATAGCTTCTCCCGTACTGCGCCTCTCATCCTAGACTTTGACTTCAGTTCTCACAAGTCCCGGGCCCAAAGGTCAAACATCTTTCAACCTATAAAAGACAGGATCCTGCCACATCGACTGGTTCTCATCTTCTAATCATCAGACAGACAAGACCGCAACTCCCTAAAGCATACCGCTCATCTGATCCAGTGCTCATATCCTCAAACCACCAAGCAAGATGCATTCCCAGATCTTCATCTCAGCCCTTGTGGCTTTCTTCTCCGCCATCCCGACCGTTACCGCTCTCCCCAGCCCAGTGGCCGAACCCTCCATCGGCACCTTCGAGACAGTCACCGAAATCCCAGATGGCCTCTGGTCAGGCTACACCCGTGCGTCAACCACCCCCTCTAAACCCCCGTCCCTTCCCCCCAGCCCTCCTCACCCTGCTAACATATTGACCACTATTAGTCCCCAACGGCACAATGGTAGCCACCTCCCACCTCTCCAAGCGCACGATCATCTTCCACCCGCCGCAAGACACCCGCCTAAACCGTCGCTCTGAGTCCCTCTCAAAGCGCTTTACATCCTGCTGGGGCACGCAGCTCGACAGGTACGGGACCGACGAAGCAGCGCAGTGCCTCCGTAACGCCGGCGCAGCGCCAGGCGGCATCGACCTGCGCACTCCTTCCGGCTCGGGACTGTTTACGTCATGCGTGTCGGCCGCCGTGCGGGTGTACTACTGCGTCAACAAGCCCAACAGCTGGGGGAACGCCAACCTCGAGGACGTCAACTATGGCCTACGGCAGATGGATGCTGCTTGCCCGGCGTATACGGCTGGTTATTTCCAGTGGGATGGGACGCCTGAGATTCTTGGCAAGGCGAGGGCTGATACTTCTATCTGCTTGCCTTGATTCTGGATAGTACCTGAGGTAGAAAGATGTGGCAAATGGGGGATCTAAAGGGTGGGGGGAGGGGGAGGACAATCACACTCGCTTCAAAGTTAGCTCGGACAGAATCCAAATATTCGTATATCTCTAAAGATCCAAACAGCTAACTAATTAACTAAATCCTCTTCACCCCAGTCCTACACAACCGTCCATTCTGACTATGAGGGTACCCATCCACACTCTTCACCTCCCAAGCCTCACTCCCAGGCGTAGTGGTAGCCCAAAACACGCCCCACGGGTCCCGTTTCTTCTTAATTGCCGCCAGCTTAGGATAATGACTCCCATAGAAACTCTGTTGCCAGTTCGCCTCCCCCGGATCTCCCTCATTCATGTATGCCCCAGCACCAGGACTCACGTCCTTCCAGGCCTGAAAATACCCCTGAATGCGACTCTCCTCGTCTCTCGCTTGCGCAGCAGTTAAGCCGATAGGTTGCGAAGTCACTAACGCGATGTGGAGCACCGCTTCTCTCCAAGCCGGGTTCACTGCTCCCGTACGGCCAGGGTATCCAGCCACTTCGTTACTCGGTCCATAACCCAATCCATGCAATGTGTACTGCCCATTTTCCACGGAGTTGCGGATCGCTGCGAAGGTCTGGTTGAAGACGGTATCAGAAGCCCAGTTTTTGCGCGGGAGCAAACGACTGCGATAGCGCGTCTGTGTTAGACCGAGAGAGCTCAGGGTCGCTGGATTTGTTACAGAGGTACCCGCGTAGGGCTGCGGAACCATCTCTTCCGTATTGAGAGTGAAATTGAACCCATGAGCAGCAAACTGGGTGTATAGTGGTTGTAAAAGGGCGATGGCCTGTGTGGTGGTCACGTTGGGGAAGGTAGTTCGCACTCGGAAGGAGTAGGATGTCCTGTTGTTGCCAAGCGGGTAGAGGTAATCCCAGTCTACGCCGTGCGCGTCAACAATGGTCTGCTTGTACTTGAAGTATATCTGCAGCGCGTCCCAGAACCGAGAAGTGTCGTTGACGTAGTTGGTAACATTGGAGAGGGGAGCAAGAGTTGCGCGGGCATTCGTGTCCGGCGGCGGGTTACACGCGATGCTCAGGTACGACTGGACTGTTGTAATAGGCGGATAAGCCTTCACGATGACAGAGGTAACGACGCCGTACGTGCTGGGCCCACCGCCGCGGAAGGCGAAAAACAGGTCAGAGTTCTGGTCCTCGTTGGCGACGACGTAGCGCCCGTCGGCCGTGACGGCGTGGATCTCGAGCGCCTGGTCCGCGCCCAGACCGTACAGAGATGCCAAGTTGCCGTGCCCCCCGGAAGCAAACCAGCCGCCGTTGGCGCCGATGGTTCGAAATCCGGCGCCGACCATGGTCACGTTGTTCAGGAACATTTGGTTGAAGAGCTCGTACTGTTCTAGTCCGGACCCGAAGTGGGCTGCTGGGCCGTAGTAGTTGCCTCTCTTGTAGGAGGGCAGGAACTTGAAGGCGTTGAGGTGGTGCGTCCAGATGGAGATGGAGCCTGCGCCGACGGAGCGACCGCCAAAGTCGTGGCCTGTGTTTCTTTATGGAGGTTAGGTTTGGGCGGTTTTGGGGGCTTTGAGTGGGATATGCTTACTTGATGATCAGCCGGATATTGTTGTTGCGCGCAAAGTTGATCGTCGCTTGCACATGCTTTACCGTCGTGGCATTGACGACGTAGTACGGGAATCCGCCCCTTGTGCAGTTGCCGACGACGTTCAGGCCCGGCAGGCAGGTGTTCCCCTCCGGCCACTGGGTGAGAACGTTTATCGGGTCATCGATGTAGTAGTGGTTGCTCGACGCGTTGTTGACGAGATATGCGCATTTGGCGGCATTGTAGTCTGGACCTTGGTAGCACACTTCCCCCGGCGGATCGGGTTGAAGCAGCGCGCCGTCGAGTGATGCGTTGAACCGGCGCCATTCCACAGCTGAGGGCCAATCCGCGTTGCCGGGCCAGGCTTTGCAGAGTGGAAGCTTGTCTGAAGATTGAGGAGGAGGGTCTCCTTTGGCGAACTCCTCGGCGGAAAAGGCGCTTACATCTTTGTCTTGGAGCTGCACTGATTCGAAGTCGAGAGCTCCATTGGCGATGCCGGCAAGTGAAGCTATGCACAGCGCAGCGGCACGGAGAAGCTGTTGTGCGCCCATTTCGAAGTATGTGTGCGTGCGGCGGTGTGCTTCCCGGGAGAAGGACCAAAGAAGCAGACCACTACCCACCCATTCCAGTTACTTGGCAGATGGGAACACAACTTGGGTTATATACCAGCTCTATAACCATGTCATTGTACGCGTATTGGGGAGCGTATTTGGCTGATGAAAGAAGGGGCTACGGGAATGTACCGTGCCTCTTCACCGCATAGGCAATGTAGCAATATTTACTCCGCGACAACCAAACATGTGCTCGGATGCCGGGAGCATCCCCTAGCATGGAAATCCAATCCGTCCCGTCGGGGTGGTTGGAGTTTCTTGGAGAAGTTGTCGGGGAACGGCTTGTTGGTTCCCGGACCGCTCCAACTGCGCGGAACTCGTCTGGATAAATATGGAGTCTTCCAATGAGATATCTTGAATCTTGAATTGCATATCTTTTGCCTCTGCGAGTCGTCGGTCTTTTAGCAGCTGCCAAATTGAGCTTCTTGCATTTGCGAGCTGGCGACTCCGTCGTTGCCATTACCACAGTGGCATGTTGTAATGGCTTGCCCCTCAGGCGGGCCACCCTGCCCTTGCATATATTGGCCATGGAAGAAAAGGCACTATTGCCTAGGTAAGGATGTTTGACTGATTCAGGCCTGTTGGGTGGTGTTACCGGACACAACCTGTATGGCTGGTTCAGACGGTAGTTCTGGGGACATGAATAAGAATCTTACAAGCTTGTGAGAGAGGCTTACCAAGGTCCAAGCCCTTGAAACGAACTCATCTAAGCCACGGAAGATTCCATGTATGGGAGTTTCGAACCCCAGAAAAGTAAGCTTTTTCTTCGAGAACCCTCGGACACGTGTAGTCCACGTGGGATCTTCACCCATGTAACCTGTCAGCATCTGTTCATGCGGGCTGAACCCATCTCGGCTTGAGCCGGAAATGATCACCAATACTTCCCTGTTGGTCGACGGTGTGTAAACGCGGCACAGCACATCGACTTGGCTGGGAGGTCCTTGAAAGCTTGAACTCACCGACGACTTGCTTTGGCGATCCCTGCTATTTTCCCATGGGTCAATGACATTGACATGGGAGTCCGAGAGGACTGAGTGCACCTCTCTTGCTTCTGGTTTATTGCTGGTTACGAAACACGTAGCGGTACGAACCCAACAGCCTGTGCTGCCATCCGGTCTTGACATTGACCCCAGACCAACCTAGACTGTGGACTGGGGCTGTCATTGTTACTGTTGTTCTTTCTCATTCGACAAGGCAAGATCGACGGGGGTAACACCAAAGGAAAGTTGAGAAGCTGCGCCACCGCTTGACAGATTGTCGTCCCGCCCGCTCTCTTCGAGCTCCAGTGGCCCGTTCTCGGCATCACTCACATACAGAGCACCATATTCATCAGGCATTCGACCCTCGAGGCCCTCTTTCATACCATCTGCGACAGTGTCAGCAAGCAAAGGAGTACAAATTAGACGGTGTTAATATCTCACATAGAAAGATGTAACTCCATTCAATCATGACCGGAATCCATGTCCCTACCGCGAGCACCTGTCCAAAGGTCCACCTCGAAGCCTCGTCGGAGAAATGAAGGCGGTATCGCAGAGTCATGGTCGTTACCAAGGCAGCGTACATCTCACCAAAGGTCACGAACAAGACAGCAGCCTTGGCAGCAGGTCGGCGTCTCAGGCGCGCAATGCCAAGTGCTAAACGGGATCCCCGCGGTAGATGATCCGAATTGCGGTCCATAGCCTGTCTTCTTGCTGTGCCTGCTGGGCGAAATAGGACCATCTCGGCAATCCAGGAGGTGAGATACCTCTCTGTCACCCATGATAGACACCAGCTGACGAGGACGACGAAATAGACGATGCCGCTGAAATAAAAGACAGATCCGAGCTCCCACGCAAGAGTCCTTGTTTCGTCTTCTACACAGAACCGGGAGGCGAAGATGTCGAGCGGGTTCGGGCCGAGGATAGAATTTCCCCAAAGTCCTGTCATGGCCGCTTCGATGATGTTGAGGGTCAGCAGCACGACGCAGAGAGCTGCCGAGAGACGTGAGCGGCGCCGAGTAATCCAGGTCTCTAGTATTGTTAGCACGTACACTGCGAAACAGGAAAATATCGAGACCAAGCTGGCAAGCTGGATCTCAAAGGGTGTGATAGTGGCCTGCGTCGGTTCCGAAAGATTGACGAAGGTGGCCGCGAGCACAGTCAAAGCAAATACTGCCGCACTTCTCTTGAAATCTGAAAGGGTGCCTCGAAAGGCGAGAAGCATTCGGTCGCCGATGGACCGAGCGGGCCGGGGGGTAGGGCGCCAGACCCAGATGAAGGTTGCGAAGGTGTAGAATACAACCATGCAGGCTTCCATCAGGTACGATGTTATTACCTAGAGGTGGACGAAGGTTAAGGTTAATCACCAAGCCAATGAGTTGTCAGGAATCAGGTGCCCAAGGGTGATGGTCATGCACTTACCCCCTGGCCGATCAGATCACTGTTTCCTTCAAACTCAACCACTGCACATATCGCAGTTTTGCAGGCTAGGCAACTGGAAACGAAACTCTCACCCATCAATAGATTTTGGTTGTCCAAATACCACTGCATCAGCAGCGCGGCAGTGGACTTGGCGGATAGTTCAGGAGGTAGGGCCGCCCGCAGCATTTCCACCGTTGTTTCTGTGCTGGCGGCCATCCAGTTCGTATTTGCCGGGAACTGGTCCATCACGCTCAGCTCTTGCTGGCCACCGATGACCTCATGAACGAACCGTGCAAATGTGGTGCAGTTTTTGGTGTAGTTGAGGCTGTCCACGCCTGGTGGGATCCATGATATTGCGTCGGGTGACATTGTTTCAACTGCGGTGAGCTCCGAAATGTTGTGTTTAGTTCAAGTCGACGAAAAGTCGGAAGAGGGAAAGGCCCGCAAAATAATTTTAATCTCGGGATTTTGTGCGCCTCCCGTAATGGAAAGCGCGAACTTCCTCAACAAACGAATCTTCGTTCACTGCCGCAACGGAAGGTGCGACTACCCAGGCTCAACGCCCTTAGGTTTTCACCGATCGGGCCGGAACGGGTTCACTCCGGACCACCTATCGATATCGCATAATCGCCCCGGGGGTCTTTGGTCGGAATGAAAGACGGACTGGATTTTCAAGCACTGGATAACAACGTCGGATAAAAAAACGAGCAACGAATCATGGGCGTCGAGTTTAAGTCAGTACTCCGACACCTGACTTCCAGTGTGGGAATGAACCCCTTATCAAACCCCCAGGCTTTCACATCTACGGCATTCTCCTAACATTTTTATGCGCCGCAGCGGCAGCAATCGTACTGGAAGCCTAGAAGATACCACCTCGGAGCAGGATGCCGTTCCGCACAAGTGAGGGGCGTGGTTGCTGCGCCTGTCCATGTAACCCGTCTGGCCTATTGCGTTGCGCGGCCTAATTACGTGCATTGTAGCTGAGCACTATAGATTGAGACCATATACGCGATCGTCAGATCTAGGTAGAACTTTCGTATCACCTTTCTTGTCCTGCCTCGTATCACCTTTCTTGTCCTGCCTCGTATCACCTTTCTTGTCCTGCCTCTTCAAGACTGTTTGCAAGCCAGCTTTCTTTTTGGTGCAACCGAACTCTAATCAGCCCCTAAAACCCAAGATAGCACGTCACATGCTAGCACATGCCAACTATCGTTAGCTTCAGTTTCACATGTAAATCTCCCAAATATCCACCTGTGCGAGTCAAACCAAACTCTAATCGCCGCCACCTCGTCACCACTTCTCCCCTCAGCCAACCAAACCAAGACAAGGTAGATATAGCAGTCCGGCAAGTCCTACCAGTATCGTAAACCAACCACTGACCCTTAAAGCCCGGTTTGTGGTAGCCCTAGTAGCTCAGTGGTTAGGGTACGGGGAATCTAGGTCTTCTTGCAATGTGCAGACGCTGCAGAGAGGTCGCCTGTTCGAATCAGCGTCCTACTCTCCAGCTGCTCTTCACTTTGCAAGACTGTAATTCCACCTGCCATGTAATCTGCCACTTAAGTTCTGCTCTTAAGGCACAAAATCCCGTAGGGTTGCGTAGCTAGTCACCTCAGATCACCGCGCCTGTGCAGCTTGAGCTGGCTGGTGAGTTTTTTATTTCCGATCTGTCCTGGTAATTTTGCCTCGAAGTTTCCTTTCATTGTCTTTATGTATTCACAACCAAAAATAACAACGCTCCAAACCCTTATCCTGAACCACACCCATCCCAACTAAAACTGTACAATAAGTATCAGACAAGTTCAAATTGTATTTGCACTGGCAATCTCTTCATTCATCATTGCTATGCATATACCAATTACCTGTACTTCACATTCGGCCTTGTCTTCTTACCAGCCTTCTCTCCGCACCGCCGCCTGACGGTCCCCCCCTTATCATAACCATCACAACAACTTAAAACCAACTCCAACCTCTGCTCTTCTCCTTCTCCTTTAACAGGAGCAGCAGTAGTGGTGCTCTCAAAACTCCTCGCTGTTGCTCGAAATGACCAAGTCCTCCAGCTCCCAACGCCCGCGCCCGCATTCCTCACCGCCTGCCTCTCCTCCAACAACTTCGTCCCAAGACCCAAGACCACAAAATCCCCCAAGTTCGACCACGCCGAACTGTTCCACCACCCACCGCAGACAATAACACCAAGATGCACCACAATAATCAGCACATGCAGCCAGAGAAACACGAACGCGAGCATAATACTCGTCCCCTCGAACTTGTACCCATAAGCAAGCTGCTCGAACCTGACTCTTCTCAGAATCTGTCCGTCTGGCTGTGCGTCCGTGTTATTGGCAAACGTATACCGTACCGTATCCGGGCGGAGTAGGCAGTCTTGCGAATCAAGACAAGGCACCGGCATGCTGTCAAAACCCCAGTCATTCTTCACCCCAGGGAAACTGAAGTGCACGGCCGACATGACCATGCCAATCAACATAGGGATGACCGTGGTATCCGTCGTTCTGGCGGTGGCGAGGACATCAAAGAATGATTTTCGAGTGTCGGAACGTGGGAGCCCGCCACTGTTACTGTCTGAAGGGAGGAGCTCGAACGGATAAATGTCCAGCGCGTTGAGCCAGGTCATGTCCATTTTGATGACCCCCTCCGTCGTGGTTGTGTTCCTGTAACTCAACAAATCTTCTTTGATCGATTTGAGAGGAGTGCCGGGCATGACGGCGTGATTGCGGGGCTTGGTAGCCGAGACGGATACGTACGATGGCGTAGCCTCCGCCCAAGTGCCGACGAAGACGACGATCGATACATGTACAATCTCCAGGGTTGATTCACTCTTCCTTCTATATTTACTGTACGGCTCCGGCGAGGGCCCGGGGGCAACCTGGATGTAGGCGCCTGATATAGGGAACGGCACCAAACGCTGGATATCCACGAACGTCATGAACCCAGCTGTCCAGTTCTTTTCCAGCAGGAGCCTGGCAAGTTCCGTGTCCATGGTGAAGTTAAAAGCTGGGAACCAACCAGCTCCGTTGGCAACGAGGAAGCGATGTGCAGGAAGGGTGGTCAGATACTCGACGCTCAGCGAGCTCGTGTTAACCTCATACAGGCCACACGTCTGCACAAGAACCTGGGGTTGCACCGCCGGCAGCGGATCCCCTTTCTCATCAGCATAGCTATGCGTGATGGTAACATCCGGAATCTGCGATGGCCGCCCCAAAGGTTTCCCAGGCTCCCCAACAAGATATACCATGATAAAAGCCATTTGCGCCGTGTGTAGCGCTTGGGCAGCTGTGCTGAACGGACAGCTAATCCGTACAAGACGCCCGATACCGATCTCCAGCGTTTGAATTTCCTGAGCAGTACAAGCAAAAGTGTCGAGCGCCAGCGTCGTTCTTATGACATCCGTGCTGGATGTAGACCCAAACTCAGGCACATTCGGTATTTCCGCCTCGACAAAATCGGCTTTTCCCTCGTTGTACAATGACGCCAGTAAGAGTTTGGGAAACTCGTCCTGAAAAACTGACAGGCAGTTTCCCTGGCTGTTTTCTTTGAGAAGGGCTGGACAGTCCCATGTTACCCCCAGGTCGGGGCCGATGGACATTGGCTTCAACATGTCAGCGGACATGGGCAAAGGCTTCAGTATCGCATAGCTATCCTTTCCATCTGTAGGACAAAACGAGAACTGGCTCTCGTTTAGCATATCCCGCATAATACTCTCGTTATCTTCCGTCATGAGAAAATTGAGCTGCCGCGGAATCAAAATGATAGCAGAAAATGGTCCCGCAGCCAGAGCCAGAACGGTGACGCTCGTTACAAGCATAAAGGTGAGGAAGACTGAGAATGTTGAGAACAGACTTCGCAGCGCGCCGAGAAACTCGGCCCCGAAAAGGAACAAGGGGCTGTTTAGCTGGAACGGCGTGGTGACCAGTCCTAGGGGGGTACCCTCACCCTCCAGGAGCAGGTACCGGACGCGATGAAACAGAATGTTTGACAGCGAGGCGACTGTAATCCCTTCGTGGATTTTGGCAAGGAACTGCAGCGCGGCTTGGACTTCGTCCGAGGGCCCTGGGTGCGGCCACGTCCACCCTTTGCAGTAGACGACGGTCATGAGGATGGCGGAAGCGGCTGGGTAGAGGTGGAAGAGCGCTGCGCTTCGGAGGACGTCGCGCTTTCGGGTGCTGGAGACGGGCTTTGGTTTCTCCAGCATCTCGTGTCCTGGATTGATGAAGGTGGTCGCCGCGGCGGAGGGTATGGGGACAGATGCAACCGAGGTTTGTTGTTGCGTGCTCTTGGACTCGGATTTGGGAGGAGACGACTCGGAGGTCGGGTCACTTCGACCGGTTGTCGGACTGTCCATGGCAGAGGGGATATTGATGGGGTTGACATTGGAAGTGTTTGTGTTCTCGGTGTTAGGATAGAGGCTCATGATCGTACACATAGGCAACGGGTTTTGAGGACTGAAGGCTTGCTGATTTTGAGTCCAGTCTTTGACAGGATTCTGTGATCCTTCTACCGGTATCTGAAACGTAATCGTTGAAGATGAATCAGATACCCAGAACCAGCATGATATCAGACACAGCGGGAAGGTATCTGATTTTCGGAGGCTATGTTCAACGGCTGTATATTGCGTCTATATATTACTTGCACAGCGTGGTATTTGGGGGTGGCCGGCAGTGGCACAGAAGGCGCAGCACGGCAGTACCTCTTCGCAGTGTAACGTAACGAGCTGCATGCAGTGCTCGTTCAGGGACGAACTGTCCAATCATCGGGTATCTGGCGAGGCACTCCAGTATTTTCCATTCTCAATCATGGTTTGTTGCGGATGGAGTCCATCCAGTCCTGCGACAGCTCAAGTCTGCCACTCTTTGCTTCCGAACAATGCGCTTATCTCTCTGGCTCTACATTTAGCTGCGTTGCGGATGCGGATGTGGACGCTGAGCCGTGCGATCTGGCAACTCCTGGACACGCAATTATGTGGTATTGATTGCCCCAGTCACGCCCAACACTGTATCACGTACAATCGAATGAAGAATTCTCCTCCTTATAGTCATCCAACTCGCAAACACTCTGCAACTCCATCTACGATCTCCCTAAAACTCGTCACCAAATCAATGAGACTATTTATCAGAGACAACTGACGAGGAAAGAAACGAAGCCGAGACAGTTCGCCGGGACTACTTACTTATTACATATCCTCTTCAAAACAAATTGAGGACAAAACCAAAATAAAACTCAAAAAAGAAACTCATGTATCCGTTTTCCGGACTCTTCGTCACCCGTAGGATTCGAACCTACGCTCCCGAAGGAACTGCCTAAGCAAGCTAACAGAGGAAATTAGCAGGGCAGCGCGTTAACCACTCCGCCAGAGTGACTACTGCTTATTATTGTTTCCTTTTTGTGTTCCACTCCTTCTATACCGCTTGTGGGGATGAACATGCGGTTGTGGAAAGCTTGTTGTGGATACAATGGATGACAGACAGCATGCCAGGAAACCCTTACCAAATCAAAACTGACACGAACATCTGTTTGTCACATAACTCTGTGGTGAAGATAATCTGTTCTTGGATTCCTTTCTGTTGATCTATCCAGTTTGTAGCCACTAATTACTAAAGCTTGTCCTGCGAGAAAGAGAAGATTACTAAACAACCACATCTTGCCTTAGCAAGCAAACTAACCAGACGCAGCCTCCCGAGGTATTATCACCATGTATAATAGCAACTACGACCTTGCATGAAGACGGAGTTCGCTTAATTACTCGCACATCATACCACGACCTAGCAAAAAACACAGGTAATAAATATTTGTTGATTATATGCTTCTTCCCCTCCGTCTTAGTATTATGTATAAATATGTACTGTGTATGTAGGAATCCAGCCGATCACCGCCGGCTATCCAGGTAGGTTGACAAAGAAACCGGGTATTAGATGAGTAAACGAATGCAATCCTCCCTATCCAGCTATGCTCAAGAGACCCCGCCTATCCAGTGCTCGATGCATGCTCATGCTCTAACCCAGGATATCAAGTTGTAGGCCAACAAAAGAAAAAAGGGGTACAGAGCCCAGCGAAAGAAAGTTCAACACCGCCCGTAATGCAAAAAAAGGAAAACAAAAATGCTAGTAGTTTGTACAGCCTCCCGCGCTCATTATCCACACTTGTAATCACCCAAGAATATAGAGAAATAGGTCAATCACCCATCATCCAGAACCTCCCTCATCGCCTCTTCAATCTGCTCCAAATCGTCAGGCGTCACCTTACTCGGCAACCCCTTCCGTTGATGCCTAGCAAAATACTCATGAAACCCCGGAATCACTCCCGGCTGGTTGATGCCCGGCGCGCGGAATGTTCCTGCGGATGACAAACTCCCCTGGGGAGACGCCTGCGTGGACTTGGTGATAGACGCGATGGTAGGATTCTGGATAGCAGCGGGAACTGTAGTAGTCGTCCCGATGACCGGAGACCCAACTGGACTCGGGTTAGGCGACGGCTGGGAACTGGTGGACCCTCCCCAAGGCCGCCACGAAACCAGCTTCCCCAGCGTACTACTACTGGACTGTCTGGAGGCGGTCCTGTTGTGGGCGGCGGGGTTCGATACAACACGATTCCCATCACGGGTCTTGCCCATTGGCACTCCCAGTCCAGCCATGGATAGGTTGTCCCTAAGAAGCACGCTCGTCCTCTTGCCGTCAGGGATACCCCGAGCAATCGTTGGGCTGGCAGTAACGGCACTCAGATTGGTGCCTGCAGCAGTCAGACCGAGCGGTCGAAGCGTCAGTTGACTCGGACGAGCCTTCAAGGTGTGTATGTCCATGCCGTTGGAGAGAGACATGATTGATTCATGTGAGATGACGCGCCGCAGGCCTCGCGGGCGTTGCTCCACTCGTGGGTCATAGTGGTCGGTCTCAGGCGGGCGGAGCCTAGACCCAAACTCGTCATCACCCTCAGCATCTGTGCTAATGGTGTCGAGGGTTGTGTCGTCGGCTGAAGGGACATTTCGTGTAAGTTCGGGTATATCGTCGGTTGTGTATGGGCTAGCCGCGTCCTGCGATGCGGCCTCTTCACCAAGAACAAGGTTTGTGAGGGGATGCGGATGCGAAGGGAACGAGGCGTAGGAATGCGACATGTTAGTTGGAAAGAATGCGGCCGCCATGGAAGGGCTTTTTCCGGAGAGCTCTGATGTTTGCTTCCTGTGAGATCTCCAGACTGGAGACATCGGGTCCACACTCGTAGTAGGAGATGTAGGGAAAGACATATCCATCATGCTCCGGTCGAACATCGAATTCCGATTCGCAGATGGTGGAGAACTTGGGGCTGAGGATGGTGCAAAGTCTGATGGATTATCCGACATCAAAGACCAGCGTGCGTTTGGTGGTATCGATATCGTGGAGGTCGAATCTTTCGGGGCGTGGGCGGCGAGGTGCCCGCGGTGGTTGGTCTGCCACTGAGTAGGGTGTGTCATAGGCGACGAGGGTGCAGATACTTGCGGCGGAGTGAAGATGCCGGGGGTAAGTCCTTGCCTCCTCTTCTTGGGCTTTTTCGCTTCTGCCTTTTGGCTAACATGGTAGTGATGGTGGATGTGCAACTCCTGCGATACCTTTGCTGGAGAAGGCGTAGGAGGTTCTTTCGTTTGCAATTCGGCTCGTAGCGTAGGGGTTGAACTGAGGTCTTCTTGAGACATTGGCTGATGAAATACTAGTTGCTCTCGCAGCATCTGTATCTCGTCGTTCGAGTTCATCAACATCTCGCGCAGTTCCGCCATGCCCACCTGCAGCGTAGCGTTGTCCTGCAGGAGATCGCGCACGAAATACGACACCACGTTGTGTCCGTTCTTGCTGTCGGTCATGGACCTCACGGCGGCTGCCCCCTTAAGCCTGCCTGCTGCCGTATTGAGTTCCTTTTCCATGCAGCGTTGCCTCTCCATCCGCCCAAGGACTTCGACGTGGCGTTCCCTTTCCTCTCTGGCCTCCTTCTCCATGCGTTCCAGCTGCTCCTGCATCTCAGTGATGCCTCTTTCAGCTTCCCTCCATCTATGCATCGCTGTCCGAGCTTCTTCCCGGGTGTGAACAAGCGTATTTTGCAGCGTCATCTGCTCTTCCTCCAACAAAGCGATCTGGCGCTCGAGAGTGGCAGCCCTTGCGGCGGCAGCCTCTAGCCTCCGTACCTCCCGTTGGGTATCGCGAAGTGTTGCCTCGAGGGCTTCTATCCTGGTATCGGCGTCTTTGACGACTTCGTTGAGGCTTTCGAGTTCGTCTCGCAGAGTGTGGTTTTCGTCGGTGGCTAGTTTGTTTTTGGCCTCAAGCTCGGTATTCTCGCGTTCTAGCTGTTCGATACGTGTGGCCAGCTCGACACGTTCACGCTCGGCCGAGGCCATGTATGCCTCATGGCGGGCAAGAAGGGTCTGGAGTGCGAATGTTAGCGAGGGAAAGCAGTCCTCTCGTCTCTGCTGGTGAGATCTCCATAGCGCTTGGTCGATAGCCATTGTGTAAACACATGAGGATATCCAACAAGGAAGCTAGCTAGGATGGGAATATGCAGGTAGCATGTAAAGACTGGAATGGTGCTGGTGATAGTGGGTCAAGTACGTCAACTCGAACAATGAGTGATGCATGGCGGGGTGTGTACGCAAGCAAATAAAGTCCCGAAGGATAACAAAGAGTAGCTCTCGAGGATAGCGCAAAAGCATGGGATCAAAGGAAGGAATACGGCAAGACATACCTGCCCCATTTTCGCAGCAGCATGGACATCCCGCTCGACGCTCAAGAGAACCGAGCAATTATGTCTCAGAAAGACACACTCCTCCTTCCCACAGCAGCACCGGAGGTCGGCCGGCTGCGATCCGACAACATCGACGCCCTCCATGGCGTCTCTCGGCGGCTCAGCTCCTTCGTGCATGATGTCGCTGGCTGCCATTCCTGTTCCTATTGCGGCGGAAGGCGAGATCGGTGGTTATCGGCGGTCGTCGCGGGCGACACCATAGTCGCGATGTCTCGATCGGGTATTGCGTTGGGCGTGTGTGGTGCTCGGGCGCGGCGTACTGAAAGGAAAGTTTGGTCGTCGAAGAAAGGAGTGAAATCACGAAAAGAGAAACGTGTGGTGGATTTGCTCAAGGTTATGGCTTCTAGGTTCGAAAGGCGAAAGGGCGTTGACAGCGCTCTCGGACGCGACGGTTCGACGTCGCTGAGATCGCCGTGCAGGACCAGGAACCAGGAAATGCTGGCGCGACTCACTCGAAAATCACTGCGGCGGTCGAGGTCTCAGTGGAGTGGGTGTCGGCCCGTGGCTGCTGGGGTGGAGCCGGGATGTTCGCTGCGTGCGCCGTGCGACGTGGGACGTTCTCGTTCAATCGCGCTCTGACACGCTAACCCGGTTTTCGTTCCGGCCGTTAAATTGACGAGTTTCTGTCAGAACTGGCGCATCACCGACAACAAGAATTTGGTGGTGAGAAACGAGGTTAAAAATCTTGAAGAGACGACATCTTAAGAACTCAGGACCTTGAAACGACCCATGGAAAGAATTCTGTGGCTGGGGAGGTCGCTCGCGGTGGCCCTGAAGGTTGGCCATTTACACGGCCGCAGGTGACGGGAGGTCTGTCATCAGGTCGCGTCAAACTCATCCCCAGGTCCAGCAAGGCACCGTGATTTGCCCCGCGTCACGTCAGGTACAAGCGGGCAGCGGGACAGGACAGCGAGCCGTCCACGAGATCAACCCCTGTCAAAATGACGACGATCCAGACCCTCACAAACTTAAGTGAACCACAGTGAACCCCTCACCACCAATCGCCGCCCTCCTCCAGCCTTCACCTTTCTTGCCTTGAGCACCGTCAATTTTGGCTTTGGGGACTTCACCAACTGCAGTAATCCGTACTTCCCCTGGGTTAGGAGATGAAGTGCTGTATCAACGCCATGAAACAAAAAGAAGTAGTTTGTTTCACTATGCGCGAGCAAGTTGTTTCCCTTGCTTTGTCTCGAAGCCTCGATCCAGCAAGTCTCAGCTCAGCTTGAGCCACCGCCCCGAAAGCCGATATCTACACGTATGCTAAAGTAATTACTAGATCGCTCAATGTGGTATGCTGGATATATAACAATCACAAAAGAAATTCAAAATCCCAAGCCAAACTTCCTTTCCTTCAATCCCAAAGATGCCTCTCAAAGACCCGCCAACGCCCATGCCGGACGTTTGTCTGATGCAGTCAAATTACAAATTATTTACGCAAACACGTCCGCTACACACAATACACCTCGTGACAAAAACGACATCAAGACGGCATGCTGAACTTGCTCCCTTCCTGCTTAAACCAATCCCTATTCGCATCCACCATAAAGTCGGTGATATTAAACTCGCCCGAGACAGCAGCCGTGGTTGTCCCATTAGCATTGCTCGCAGTCGTCGTCACAGCAGCATCCACCCGGGCCCCTTCAGCACGCACTTCTCCCCCGGCGGCGGTGGAAGCGGCGCTGTTTCCACCGGTGCCCGCGTCGCCAGCATTCCCACTTGTGGGTCCAAACGGCAGCCGGGGCACGTTGAAGAAGTCAAACACGTCTAGATATTCGAGCTCGTTCGGCGCAGGTGTCCGTACAGGTGTGACGCTGGGAAAACGAGCTTGCCAGGCCCCTCCGCCCCCGTTACCCAACCCGCCGCCATTCGTGGGCAACGGCATATGGTTATGACGCGGCTGTCGGCTGATCAGAAAGTCGAGATCAAATGCGGTACGACGCATGTCCGCAAGGATCTTGACGCTGCTGGGTGTCACGCCGTCGCCCTGCCTCTCGCTGTCCCGGTGCTCGTCCAGCACACGGCTGAGGAGCTCGCTGTAGCGCGCAGCCACGGGCCAGTAGCGGCCCATATCCCGCAGTGTATCGACGAAGAAGCCGATCTGCGGGCTGAGCTTGCGCTCTACCGTGCTGCCGTGCACGAGGAGCACTCTGGCGGCTACCCAAAGGGTAAAAGCAAACGGAGGACCGAGTTTCACGAGGAGTCCGCTGTTGACGACAAACTCGCCCAGAGCTGCGATGTTTTCGACAGCCGCGTGGCATCTTTGCGCCGCACTGTAACTTGGCGTGAAGATGGGTGAGCGTGTCGTCGGGTAGGCAGCCGACGAGTGCAGCCGGATCATGGCTGTATGAAATGTTGCATGGAGCATGACCCAGCCGCAATTGAGCGACTTTGCGGAGCCAGGTTGAAAAAGTTTTGCCATATTGCCATACTCAGTCGGAAGGCCGAATTTCCACGATGACAGCATGTTGTCAAGCTCCTTGTACCGCATCTGCCACGCTTCGACGTCGGATAGGGCGCTGATATCGACAGGAAGCTTCAAAAATTTGTGGATTTTGGACAATATGCCCAGAATCTCAATGTAGTAACTGAAAGCACCCAGGTTCTCGGGCTTGTTGATCTCATATTCAGCCGAACTCCCATTCGCGTTGCTGTTTGGGTCCCAGGGTCTGCTGTCATCCACGCGAAACCACCGAGTGTCGACCTTTTGGTTTTTGATCCACAAGTCATCGCGACAGGGCAGGGTGCGATCGATCTCCTTGTCGTCCAGCGCAAACTCGAAAGCCGTGGCAATGGTGGCATATCGGTCCAGCAGATAGACCATCCAAAAGAGTCGCCTACGTGACTCTTCCTCAATGAAGTCGCGTGGTTCCGGGAGAATCATGGCGCGTAGGGTGTAGATGGAAGTATAGTTAGGTGTGACGGAAAGCGAGTTAGTCTCGACCGAAAGCCCGAGTTGGACAACGGACCGTGTGATCAGGGCCATGACGTTCCATCCCGGCGGGCCGTTACCGCTGCCGCACAGGTCCAAGGCGAGAATGACGAGAGCCTGGAGTGATTTTACAGAAGAATGCTGCAAGCCATACAGCAGTACGCGTTCCTTGGCGACATCGTGGTAATGACGCCGCTTCTCTTCTGTTAACCTGGTATCGGTTGAATACCTCAATGTCGTTGCGACTATAGCGTGCAACAAGATCTTATCTGTTTCTTCGGTTATTGACGGTCCGAATAATGAGTCTAGGGTGGTTTTGCGATGCAGAATCGGACACCACGTGTTGATGTGCCTGAAGTAGAGATCAACCAAGGCATATAGGAGGTCATAAGGGGGAAGTTCGTGATCCGCGGCCGCCTGTCCCTGGTTCTGGCTGATCGTACCGGTTGTGGAATGTACAGCGGCAGGACCAGCACCGGCGCCATAGTACTCCTGTGCTGCAGCGCTGGGTGTTATTGTATGCCCATGGTTCTGTGGTGAGACGCTTGGCATAGTCTGGAAGCCGTCGTGTAGCGCTGGCGTAGGGGGTGGTAGCACAAACTCCATCGAGGTGGACGGCTTCTGCAGAAACAGAGCGGTCTCGGCTTGCGGTGTTCGGACGGCATCGGGGCCTGACCTCGCAAATATCGACGGCGGACCAGCTTCGCGGGGTGTGCCGTGGTCACTCGGTAAGCTGGGGAGGCTCGCGTTGCTGCCCTTGACACTCGGCGGCGCATTGTGGTGTGTCAAACCATGGCTATGTACGCTCGTGGGGCTTGTGTGGGAGGCGAGGGAAGCTTGGAGTATCTCGGAATGCGCCCTCAATATCTCCTCCAGTTTGTCGAGGCGTTGCTCGAGCTCACGCCCGTAGCCTGCCCGCAACCCAGGTTTCTTTCGCTCCTTGTACTCGCATAATGCGCCATTGCGGGTGCACCAGCCGCAAGACGGTTGTCCACGGTCACATTTCACCTGATGTCCCGGTCAGCGGTGGCCACTGGGTTTGTATAGGTTTGGAAGGTCGAGGACCGGAAACGGTAGGCTCGCCGCAAAGACGAGGAGAAGAAGGAACTGGGTTCGCTAACTCGGAAGAACCTACTTTCCGCTGCTTGCAAAGCTCACATCTGGGAATAGCAGCACTCGGGTTAGCTTCATGTTTGGCCCTTTTCGGACGCGGAGCCGACGACGAGTCATCCGACGACGAGGCATCGAATGCAACACGGGGAGAGGCAGGCATGGGGAGTGGGGACAATGAGACTGAGGACGAAGCCGGATGGAACTGGGGTAGACGGGACGAAATGGCAGACGAGGAAGGATGCGCATAGAGGACCCGACTTACGAGACAGAGATTGGCCGTTTGCGCTTCCCACTGCGGGAGAGCTCGTGGTGATCGTCCCGGTCGTCATCGTCGTCCCCACTCTGCTGGGCATCATCGCTCTCGGCGTTGTCGGGGTTATGGGAGGAGTGCGGTGAAGACTGCTGCTGTGGCTGACCGTTATACCTAGGTGCAGGCTGGGACTGGGCCTGCATCATGGTCTGTGTCGGTGACGGTCAAGTGGTAGTGGCAGTCTTGCAGTTGCAGTGGCTGTCACTGTTCGGCGTGTGTGTCTGTGGTGTGTGGGTGGAGCTGGACGTCAACACGGCCGAGCGACCGAGCAGGAGGCTTGGGATCTCGGTGCTTCTGGACAACAGGGCCCGATGGCGTGGCGCTGGTGGTCTGGCAGCTGTCTGGGAACAGAGCTTGGGGAGCTCGAAGCTCTGTCCAGGTTCCGGGGAGTGGTTCGGGGTAATGTTGAGTAGAGGAGCGAGGGCAGCTGTCGGTCGGTGGAGAGACGCGCGGGCGTTTAATTATTGCAGCACAAAGAAACCTGTCCCCATAATTTTATCAACTCACCAGGACCAGGTAGTGTTGAAGTCTCCTGTCGTGCAGCCGAGACCCGTGCACGAGGAGAACGGTTACACTGTTGTGGTGGTTTTCGTGGGTGTGGGGAACCAACTTTGTTGAAGGCCAATCGCAGTGGATGGCAGCGACACCGGACTGACTCGCGCTTCAGTTCCACTTTTGTTCAATACCAGGTTGCTTTCCCCGGGTTCCAAGTTCGCGATTGTCTGGGCCCCGCCATTTTTTACCCTGAAATGAGGGGTCGCCACCAGGCAGTTCGGAGTCCATCTGGGCCCTCGGATGGAACACGAACTGTCATTCAGCCCCCAGGTCTTCAACCAGTCAAACTCGTGGTCGCGATGCTTCAGACAATTCTATTTCTGGCGGGCATCATGTTCAAACAAATACGGGATTCCAAAGAACTTGGCATGGATACAGTAAGAATGGATGTCGGGCTTCGGGCTGCCAAATCCGAGCCCCTCCAAAAATGCGAATCGGGTTAGCGGGTTTTTATCCCCGGTCAAATCCTTTGGGGGGCTCTGATTCCTTTCCGCAACTCTCTTTCCTTCAACGTCTGCCAGCGCGGTTGGCGCTCCACGACGCGATCCAGACCGCCACCGTCGCCATCGTCGCCGCCGTTCCCGTTATAATTTTTTTTATTCCGAATCAGGAGTCTATCGGTCTTCCAACTGCGGTCCCGAGCCGCTCTTATTGAAACGTGGACGTCCTGATGCGTCCTGAAGCGTCGATGGATGCAGCCCAGGAGGTCACGCTCTCCTTTGTTGATTGCCAGTCCAGTGCTTGGCCGCAGCAAACATCTGCATGTCGGTGCAGTGCAACCCAAATGATTACGCCTGCCCAGCCCAAGCAAGCCCAATACCTGCCAGGCATACTGCGCCTGTTGGTGCGGCCGACATGTTGGCTTCCTGCTCAGAACATTCCCTCCTGCGGCAGAGTGGAAAGCCACGCGCCGTGCGCCGCAAATCTCGGAGCTCCAGTACCGTACCCAGCGAACCACAACTCCGGGACGCTGGCCTTATTGTCTCTTTTCTTATTTCGGGCTGGCCCATCTTGCCTGAGTAAGGACCTAACACGGGACACTGCAGTTCCATCTCGTCTCATTCTGTCTGGTTCTTTTCATGGGCAGCTGTTACCGTCGGCCACATGCCAAAGTTGACCGACATTCAACCTCAACCCATTTCTTATGTCCGTCCGGCGTTGGCAAGATTGCATGGGGCACCGGGTACCCGACACACGGGTAAAAGGACCGTGAGTCTGACCAACTCGCACCGCGGTCACCCTCGGTGTCCGGGTATGGATGCGCTGTCCCAACGTGATCCTCGATGCGGGCAATATAACTTGGCCTGGAAAAGGTGGGGTTGAAGGGGGGGCGATGGTCGCTGGCTGCGTCGAGTTGACGAACAAACTCTCGAGACTCCACGTTTTGGAACAGGGTACTGGGTGGACTCATGTTCGGGCCTGACCTCATGCTCCCGAAAAGCTTCCATTGTCGGTGCATCACCGCCCGACCAACTCTTTCCTCGCCTTTGTCCCTTTCGCCTCAAGCCGAGGATCCCCCACATTTTGGATCACTCCCTATGGCTGCCAAGCGGCCGTCTTCTCTGCAAGAGCCGGCGCTAGGTATTTCTTTTCCCCAATAAGATGGCCACTGTCCTGGATACATCCTGTCTCATTCTCCTTCTGGCTTCTGATTCATACTTCGATTCTTCATTTCGTGATATCCTTACATAAGCTTTCACCACCATGGCGTCCGTAAGACAGTTTCCTACCATCAAGAGTGTGCGGTCCTTCGTGATCGGCGGTGTCGGTTCAGGTGGGTGCTGTCCTCGTTCAACAGATCGATTTTATGATGGCTGACGTCTAGCAGGTGGCGATTATCACAATGTCAAGGGCGGTCACTGGTACGGCCACCATTCTCGAGGGCTGAGGTTTCATGAGTGGTTAAGCTAACACCACACAGGTTGATCGACTCTCCCATCTCTACACCGTGCTCAAAATGGGAAAAGTACCGGACCTCCCGTACCAGCTGGGGTATCAATGTCCTCGGATCCTTCTTTATCGAGATCGAGGCCAGTGATGGCACCGTCGGCTTCGCGACGGGCTTTGGCGGTACGTTGGTCTTAGATTATACAGCCGGCCACCGCTGACAGACAACCTCAGGTCCCCCGGCTTGCTGGCTGGTTCACCAGCATTTTGAACGTTTCTTGATCGGAGCCGACCCGCGAAACACGAACCATCTCTTCGAGCAGATGTACCGCGCTTCCATGTTTTACGGCCGCAAAGGTCTACCTGTTGCCGTCATCTCCGTCATCGACCTCGCCCTCTGGGATTTACTGGGCAAGATTCGCAACGAACCCGTTTACAAGCTTATTGGAGGGAGCACCAAGGAGCGCATCGACTTCTACTGCACCGGTCCGGAGCCAACGGCGGCCAAGGAGATGGGTTTCTGGGGCGCCAAGGTGCCACTCCCTTACTGCCCGGATGAGGGCCACGCCGGTCTCAAAAAGAACGTCGAGTTCCTGCGCAAGCACCGCGAGGCGATCGGACCCGACTTCCCTCTCATGGTGGACTGCTACATGTCGCTTAACGTTTCCTACACGATCGAGATTGCCAAGGCATGCGAGGACCTCAACATCAACTGGTGGGAGGAGTGCCTTAGCCCCGATGACACGGACGGTTTCGAGCAGATCAAGCGCGCCCATCCTACCATCAAGTTCACCACCGGCGAGCATGAATACTCGCGCTACGGATTTCGCAAGCTGATTGAGGGCCGCAACCTCGACATCATCCAACCAGACGTGATGTGGCTCGGAGGCATGACGGAGCTCCTCAAGGTGGCGGCTATGGCGGCTGCGTACGACATTCCCGTTGTACCTCATGCCAGCGGCCCGTACAGCTACCACTTTGTCATCAGCCAACCGAACACGCCGTTCCAGGAGTACCTCGCTAACTCGCCCGACGGAAAGAGTGTGCTTCCCGTCTTTGGCGACTTGTTCCTTGATGAACCTATCCCGACGAAGGGGTTCCTGACTGCGGCCGACCTGGATAAGCCGGGATTCGGCCTCACGCTGAACCCAGTCGCGCGAGCCAAGCTGATACCGAGTGCCTACCTCTTGAGGCCGCCTCCAATGCCCTCGCTGAGCCCACCTGCGCAGGAGGGTGACGCCGCAAAGGTGGAGGAGAAGCCGGTCGCGGCTGAGGGAACGGCACTGCCTGATAGATCAGAGTAGCCAGGTACCCGGTGATGCTTAGGGTGGTACTAGATCCGGGGCAGCGGCCAGAAAGTGATATCTGTTCATGTCAGCATATTGGCAACTACCACCCCTCACAGGAACGACTCATGCATCACGTTGTCTGTATTTCATAGCGTTCATAGCCTTTGTTTTCGAGTCACTCAAAGTTGACCTCCATATCCGTACCCCTCCATCTTCTGTTTCTCTCCGCATTTGTATTCCGTGTTACCACAAACCCTGACGTCATTGATGCCCTTAAACTCTGTCACTAGACAGGAATGTACCCCGTGGACGGAAACAAGTAGTGTAATGCCCAAGGTTACTCTCTGGAAGCTTCCTTCGCATCAGTCCGGGTGCTTCAGTTGTTTGTCCACTGCCGTTGGTGAGACATTGATGCCGAACATGTGACTCCGTGGCTCGCTATAATGCGGCCCGAGTTATAGATCGGTGGGGTCAACAACCCCTCGGCGTTAGTGCCCGCCCGGCGGTTCAGGTGGGGTCTTGTTTCCGGGCGAGGGGCAGGCTAAATGCAGGGATCCAGCTGTTCGGGCAGAAAACACGCCAGGAGCTCCACCAACGACAACACAACCCTTATTCAAAGCTTAACGGGACATACCAGTTACCAAGATGATCAATTGGAAGACGGTATAACCTGGATAGCAAGCTATCGGAATCCTCATTACTTCCAAGATCAACGAGTCACAAGTGTCAGTTTCAGCGGAAACCCATCAACAACCTGGAACCTCCATCTTTACTATTCTATTCCCTCATCCCGCTCTGTCGGGCTTTTTTTTGTTTCTTATATCAGTATTTACCCGCAATCAACTTGACTCCCATCTATCGGTCGATACCCCGGACTCGCATGATCACGAGACGACCGTGCTGACGTCTCCAAACAACCAACCTACTCCTCCTCTAAGCAAGTTCGAGATCACAAGACTCTTTTTTTTTCATCTAAACCCACTACCGCTATACCGTCTTACACATCGACAGAAAGAATGCCGGCAACAAACCTCCTAGCAGGCAAGGTCGCCATCATAACAGGCGGCACAACCGGCATCGGCCGCGCCATCTGCCTAGGCTTCCTCGCACAGGGCTGTTCAGTAGCAGTCAACCACCTCGACCTCGAGAAAGACCGCTCCCATCTCGACTCTCTGATATCCGAAGCCGCCCAACTCAAAGAGTCAAACCCCTTAGCTGGCACCCTCGCCCACTTACCAGGAGACGTGCGCGACCCAGCCACCGGCACAGCCCTCGTCGCTTTCGCGCTCTCCTCATTTTCCTCCCCTCGTCTAGACATATGCGTCTCAAACGCAGGAATCTGCACCTTCGCCGAGTTTCTCGACATCGACCAAGCCCTACTCGAAAAGACATTCCGCACAAATCTAGATGGAGCATTCTACGTTGTTCAAGCTGCCGCACGACAGATGGCTCGTAACCAAACTCCGACTGGCGGAAGCATTATTGGTGTGAGTTCGATTTCTGCGCTGGTAGGAGGTGGCGGGCAAACGCATTATACGCCTACTAAGGCGGGGGTTACGTCTCTGATGCAGAGCACGGCTGTTGCTCTCGGAAAATATGGAATCAGGTGTAATGCGTTGCTGCCTGGGACTATCAGGACGCAGTTGAATGAGGAGGATTTGCGAGATGAGGAGAAGAGGAAATATATGGAAGGTAGGATCCCGTTGGGACGGACGGGTGAGCCGAGAGATCTTGCCGGGCCGGCGGTTTTCTTGGCTTGTGAGGAGTTGAGTGGGTATGTTACCGGTGCGCAGTTGTTGGTTGATGGGGGGTTGTTTGTGAATTTGCAGTAGATGTCTGATGGGATTGCCAGGCTGGTGTGTTGTGGGAAGTGAAGAGATGGGAAGGGTATGACGGAAGGAAACGGGGTTGGAAGTGGTATTTACAACTGGAAAGAGCCCGGGTTCCTTCCTGTCTTTCAGCCATACTAGTCACGCTGCCGCCCACAAAATGACTTTGGCCAATTTCAATCATGGTCTTCAAAACTATTCCCGATTCATTGAGCATCGTCAAGTTCATAAATCCACCAACCATCGCCAAAACGCGAAGTTCAATCTACCATAACCAAGTTCACGGCGCCACACACACAAGCCGAACAGACTGCTAGCCCTGAGTTCCTGTTCCTTTTCCCCTTTTCGCTTCCGTAATGATGTCAAGAGGAAAGCTGAAATCGATTTTTGCCCTGGGCGTATGGCTGCAGGTGTGATTGGCGAAAGAATGCCCAACCGCAGCGATACTCAGCCACAACGATGAATGGGATATGAGGGGTTACTGCGTCGTTCGACGTCTGCCGAAACTCTTCCTTCTCTTTTCATCAAGAATTGCGCTGTTCTCTCCCATGAGCCAAGTTCTGCTTGAACGAGACCTTGCTATGTCGCTACTTCTTCTCGCGTTTCAGTTTATATCCTTTGGATATCAAAGCGATGCCCTCGCTTAACCATGGGATCGTGTTGTTCTGGCTGCTCGAGGCTCTGCTGCTGAATCTCCGCGGCCTCCAACGCGACCGATCGCATCGCGCCGGCGTGGGTACCCAATCCGACCACTCGCGGAACTGCCAGCATCACATACACCTGTCTCGTCACAATCTCGCTCTGTGTTTATACGGCGGTTCACCTGAATATCCCGGCCAAGGGCACGACGGCGTTTGGAAATTCTATCCGCAAAGCGAAATGGGTCGTCATTGGCATATTTGCGCCACAGCTGGCCGTGTGCACGGCCTTAGTCCAACTGCGCGCAGCCGTTTACTTTCGCCGCGAGATGCAGAGACTCTTGGATCGGGGCCCAGCTTGTGGGATTGCGAAATTATTTCAATCCTCGGGTGTTAGCCTCCACCCTTCCCACAGAGTTCGGGACATCAAAGTTGGTGGCTATCGGCCAGCGGTTCTGGTATGCTTTCGAGAATAAGTTGAGCTACGAGTCATTCTTTAAACCTATTCCGACGTTGGAGACCAAGGAACAGTTTCGTGATTTACTTCCACTTCTTCGCCGTCTTCGGGGAATTGGCGGATGCTGAGGATGTCCAAAACCGAGGTCTATAAACTTATGTCCAGTTGTTAGCGAGAAGGTTGTTGTTAAGGTGCAGACGATGAGAAAAGAAGGCGAGTTGGTTGGGAAAAAGTGACTGCTGTGTTCGGATACGCGCACGGCTAGAGCTTTCGAACATGTCACTCCCAAGTTGGAAGCCAAGATTTGCAGGCGGTTGCATGATCTTGCTGCTGCTGCCTTGGGTTAATTATCAGTTTCACGGTGGCGAGGTGGGAGTCTGCTTGCTGCCAGCTGCACAGTTTGCTGTCGCGCGCCACATACATAACAAAATACCAACTGGACTACGCTGGGCTTGATTCGTGCCTATTCTAGACTCTGTCCTCGCGTAATTACCCAAAGCAAGTTTTCCAACAATAGATGATGACCAAACATGACTCGCATCATTGCCCAACAAATCCAGTGCTTTTCGGGGAGTCAAGAACTTACAGAAACATAGGTAGGTAACCACCGTGGCCGCAAAGTCGCCATGGAAAGCCATCGAGGAGGCCGCCACTCGCTCCTTCGAGTTTCTCACCAAAAATCCTACTGAAATTACCGCCAATCCCACTAAGCTGCGTGACCGACCGTCCGCCCCACGCCCTTACAATTGCGGCGCCTCCAATCATCGGCTCTTTGTTAGGCATATACACAGCATCCGTGGGCGGCTGCTCAATCGCGACGTACGTACGTATCGTTGTGGTCCGGCGGCGTCGGTCCTGCTGCGTCGTCTTCGTCTCCGGGAATTCCCCCCCCCCCCCCCCCCCCCCCCCCCCCGTCGCAGGCGACCTCTTCCATGATGATGACGGGGTTGGTTGGTTGGTTGGTTGAGGCAAGGAAGATAGACACTATATTGGATTAGGAGATTGAGGGCAAGGGAGTGACTACGTAGGTAGCGAGTATGCTTACCCATGCTCTTGGTGATGTAGTGAGCTTCGTCCATGCCATCCATCCAAAAGACTGCCCTGTCGTCACACATCAGGCTGAATATGAAATCGAAACATTCGGTGTGAATCGCCATCGACGCCATGCTACTACTATCGGCTGCGCATTTAGAGCCAGCCATGATCAAGACCGATGAGGCCAGCGTGAGAGGGGTGAGACGTATTGTTGCTGCTGCTGCTGAGGAAGTTTAATGAAAGCTCACTGGGGTTAATGGATGTGCATTTAGCAGTGGCGGTAAGAACATCATCGAGGGGGATGAAGCTTGATAATTAAGTACCTATGCTCCGAGATTCCTGGCTGGTCACGGCGCAAAGACGCGGAAGTGGAAGTGATATTGTCAGTTGAGGATATCTACAAGATCAGACTTCCACCAGCCCGCCATTCCTTAGAGTTCGATTGGAACGAGGATATTTTAGACATTCCGATATTCCGACAACCCGAGAGCACATCTGGCAATATAGGAACATCCCTAACTCAGCCAATTCGCTATCAGACCTACATAAGATATTTGCAACGGCTTGGAATCGTCTCAGGCTTCATGCAAATATTAATGTCCTACGGACACCGCAAGAGATTATCCAGGCTGTCAACCACGCGTCGACAAAGAAGGGAGCTGTCGCGGCGCGCAAGCTCCCAAGCGGAGACACCGTTATCACCTTCCAGGGGATGACGACGAGGGATTGGCACTCTACTAATAGCGTGTGCATCAAAGACGCATTTGGACAACAGGCTGAGGAAAGCGAAAGGATTTTCGCAGTCTTGCTGAAGGGAGTTATGGAAGCGAGACCTGCAGGGGATGACCGAGGAAGCATTTGGGAAGGAGACTTGCCTCCGGACAATCGATAAGGTCAAATTTCGAGTACCGAAACACTAGCATGCGAGCCGGGCAACAGTGCTGGTAGCACTGACTTCCCAGGAAGAAGCCCGTAAAGCTTGTGACGAAGGAGTGATCTGGAAGGCCCAGCTACTAGACTGTGAGCCATATTGGGCCGCGCTGAGCCCGGTGCAGTGTTTCAACTGCTGGAAATGGGGTCACACGCAACACTACTGTAGAGCGACACCACTGTGCCCACGATGCGGCAACGAAGGCTCATGGAGACGGCGGCAGGGATGGAGAAACCCAATGCCCAACTCACAGCAACGAAACCCTCTTCCGATGCCCAGCCTGCGGAGGGAGACACCCGGCATGGTCGAAGGAGTGTCAGGAGAAGGTAAAGGTCTTATTGAAGGCTAAGGAGGCCTGTAAGTACTGACCGCGGACTTACAAAGCCGCCATAACTGACACTACTAACACAGCCGCAACCGCTGCAGTCGACCCGTCGAACTTCACTCAAGGAGAAGGTGATGATGGATACCGAGAAGCTAGTAGAAAAATGATAAAGGGGAGACCAACGAGCGTGGTTTCAGCCCAACATCACGCTCTTCGAGACCCACAACAGACCAGAATCAATTTCGAGTCGGCGACGAGTCGGCTTGCAACGCTTGTACCAACCACGGCAGCTGAGCCTACGGCGACTACCACCTCCATGGACGTGAACATGTCGGACACAGTAATGGAAGCCATTATTGTGGCAGACCAAAATGAGAGTTAAAATCCTCCTATGGAATACCGAAGGAAACAAGCAGGCTCTGGAAATCTCGCTAGAAGAGGCTAAATACGACCTCTTAGCAATACAGGAGCTATGGATCAACAGGGAGACAAAGTCCACGTACTGCCCACGAAGCACCAAATACCACCGAGTGTTCAAACTCCAAGGCCGGGCAGCAATATACGTCAGCAAGCGGTTTGAGGTCGGTCAATGGGACTTTGAAACTTCTGACAACTGGTGCCGGGTATGGTTCCCAGAAGTAAATCTTAACCAACGAAACCGCAGCTTCGAGCTATGGCCCATCTACAAACCCCCAGACAGCAAAGAAGTACCCAGCACCCTTGTGGGCCGACCCAAGCCAGCTCACCCAGTAATCCTAGCAGGAGACTTCAACCTACAGCACCCAATATGGGACGAGTTCGAAAGATACGAGAGAAAGGCCGAGGACCTGCTACAATTGAGTCCCAGTGGGACCTTGTTATTCGAACGCCAGAGGGAGCAATCACGAGGGAGCAATCACGAGGGAGCAATCACCCGGGCTCCCCAAGGACAGCAACGAGGCCGCACATCAACCATAGACCACTTCTGGACCTCGACAGACCTCCGAACACCATACTACGACGAGGAGTGCCGTGGCAAGTCAGATCACTACCCCCAGGTGCTTGAAGTCGGAGAAGGCTATGAATCGGGACCGGCTCAGCAAGCCGGCTGGTCCTGGAAGAAGCTAATCGAGAGGCAAGGAGAGCCGAGAGACTGGCCAGAGAAGTCCGCACCGAATACAACCGGGAAGAATATAACGAAAGGCTCAAGGAGCTTTCGAGAACAATTCATGAAGCTAAAACGAGAGCCTGGAGAAGTGCGGTCCAGGAAGCGAGCGAGGTGAAAAAGCCAGAGAAGATGTGGAGCCTTGAAAGATGGGCTAAGCTGAAGAATCTCCAGCCACCGGAACCTCCGAGATTGCCAGCGTTCAAGGATTCCTCGGGACAGACAGTAGCCGTAGAACACAGCGAGAAGGCAGAGGCTCTTGCCAAAAAGTTCTTCCCAAACCCGCCAGCTAACCTAACCGACATTCAAGACCAGACCTTTCTCAACGAGTGGGAGCCAGGATTTGAGATGGCCCAGAGAGTAACGCCAGACGAAGTGGCAGAAGCAATAAGTAAGGCTAGTCCCTGGAAAGCACCAGGTGAAGACTTGCTTCCTACAGGCATCCTGAAGGCATGCGGGAAACCGCTAGCTACCGTGGTAGCTATTTTAGCTACTCTCCGCGAAATGAACTTTCCAAGATGGCTGGTCCTTTGGGTAAAGGACTGGCTGACCAACCGGGAAGCTACTCTCTACTTTGACGGCCAAACAGCTACCCCAACAGCAGTACAAACAGGAGTCCCTCAGGGCTCCCCACTATCTCCAGTCCTCTTTATTCTCTACATCGCTTCTCTCTACAAGCAGATAAAAGAAGAACACCCCGATCTATCAATAGTGGGGTTCACAGACGATACCAACCTCCTTGTCTTTGGCCGAGAGCCAGAGGCAAACGTTAAACAGCTGGAAGCGGCCTGGAAGACATGCCTGCGGTGGGCACACACCCGAGGAATGGTCTTTGGCCCAGAAAAGAGCGATCTAATCCACTTCAACAAGGGACGGAAACAGTGGACTGACGAGCTAAATCTCGCCCAGCCAATAAGAGGCACCACGCTAGTGAAGCCGACAGCTTCGGCTAGATTCCTAGGAGCCTGGCTGGACTGGAAACTCAACTGGAAGGCTCATCTTGGAGCGGTGAAACGGAAGATGAAAACTCAAAACTTTGCACTGACAAAGGTTGCAGCAAAGACATGGGGACTAGGACTAGCCAAAGCACGGGAAGTGTGCTCGAAGTGCATTCGGTCAGCAATAGCCTATGGCTCATCGTCATTCCACATCCCTACTAGAAAGGGGGGTGAGCCGGCGACGAGAGGAATCACCAGAGCACTTACAAAGGCCCAGAATAAAAGCCTACGAGTAGTAGCAGGAGCTTTCAAGTCAACGCCGATTCGCAATCTAGAAACCGAGACATGGGTACCGCCGTTGGATCTGTATTTGAAGAAACGATTAGCAGACTTTGAAGCCCGGCTCCAACAGCCCACCCTTGACGATGGCCAAGGGGGACCGAAGACCCCAGGTAGCATAATTCACGAGACCTGCGCCAAACTATACCAAAGGTTCCAGTCGAGGAGAGACAAAAGAGGCCGACGACAAGCCGCCGGGCCACCGAGACCAACAGCGGTAAAAGAAGCCGCTTTAACAATCGCAGCCTGGACAGGGGGAACCACCGACACTGACAGGATAGCGGAGGAGGAATGGAGTGAAAGGTGGTTAAGGGAACGGAACGGTTGGGCAACGATGAGGCCAACGGACGATCTAGACCACCAGAAAGAGACCATCTTCAGAGACAAAACACTCAAGAGATATGAAGGCCTCAACAAGGTGAAAAGCTCACTACTGGTCCAGATTCGAACTGGTGCTATCGGACTCCGGGACTTCCTATTCAAACGGGGTGTCCCAACGATTGTAACACCATTTTGCGAGTACGGTGAAGACCGTGAAACTGTCGAACAGCTAGTCATATGGTGTTTGGCTCCACCGTTGACCCGAAGATGGGAGAGAGCAGACATTCGGACTCGACGGGATTTTACTCTGTCTTACAGGGCATTGATCCCCCAGCTGGACGGCTAACGAGAAGGACCCTGAGCTAGCTGATGGACGTGGGAAGATTAACAATGTACAATCTAGCAACGAAGCTAGAACTGGAGTTGGCGGTTTGAAACTCCCCCTCCATCGAAGGCCAGGTGGTCTTCTTTTTATTTACAGGCTCAGTCACTGATGTGTTTTCTCAATTTGTTGGTACCGTTTTTTCACCCGATCTGTAAGGGCACGGTTTTCCTGTACAGTAAATAGTTTGAAGGTCCGACACGCCCAAGGCACAGCGGTGTATGGATAATGATATATAAAGACATTTCATTTCTAAGGACCGGAATCCAGGACAATTTAGTAGTTGGTTAAAGGGTCCGACAAGGACAGAGGCGGCCCTGGCCAGCAGCCAAAGGTCTGGCTGACCCTATTGGTTGACCCTGTTGGCTGACCCTATTGGCTGACCTTGTTTATAGTCCCCGCACCCACCCGCAAAATGAAATCCTCTCCGTTTCTCCAACTCACCCAGCTCTACCCCGAAAAATGGCGGAGCAACGGGCTATTACGAGACTCGCGTCTGCTTGCGGTGCTAGTGAAGAGGAAATAAATTCTTTTTTCCAAGGTGCTTCAGAAACATTTTGGAAAACTCTTTCAACGTCCTACGGAACATCCAGAAAGCTCCATGGCAAAGCATCCAAGAAGCTTTCAACCATGCCAAATCCTCACGGATATCTAACCCCGCCTCTGGGATAACCCAGAAGAACTCCTGGATACCTAAAGACGTTAAGCAAGCATTCAGCATTCAGGTCTGTTGCCAAAACTGTATCAAAAATTTTCTGCTATACTAACTTAACAATAGGAAAAACAAACGAGTCCGACAAATAATCAGCCCGAACCTACGTCTATTGTTGCTCAACCTACTGACCATGTCTTGTTTGATTTGACTACTCAGCCAGAACCGAGTCACAATGGTGATCCAGCTACTTCTCTGTTACAATTTCATTGGTCGAGTTTCCAAATTCATGACAAGTCTCTTCAAAATTTACAACTTGGCAAATGATTGAATGACGAGGTCGCCAATGGCATGCACCGTCTCATCCGGGAAGTGAGCAACGACAAGGTGGAGGTCATCGATTCGTACGCGCTTCAAGGCCAGCAGCGCTGTGCAAGAGTTGCCTTCCACAACGCCAAAATCCTCCTCCCGATGCTGATTCGCGGGAACCACTGGGTTCTTGGTGTGTATGAAGACGACGCTGGGCTTTTATTTTACGACTCTCTCCCAGGCCAGACTACTAAGGATGATATATTAGGTCAAGCTCGCAGGTTTTTTCTCGGAGATCCTTGAAAAGGACGACACCGACTACATTTTGAAGAATCGGTCATTGTTCAGTACATACTCGATTTGGATTCCAAAGGATTTCCTCCCCGCTTGTTTGGTGTGGAAGATATAGCCAATCGACTGCTTGCCGAACGCGACGCGGGACGCGTCGGGGTCAATTGGGCCTCAACCTTTGTCAAACGGCACCCCGAGCTTACTACGCGTTTTAATCGGAAATACGACTACCAGAGGGCCCATTGCGAAGGTCCAGATATTATTCGCGGCTGGTTTGCACTTGTACGGAACACAATTGTGAAGTACGGCATCCAGGAGGCAGACATCTACAACTTGACGAGACCGGGTTCCAGATGGGCGTTATCTCAACCGCAATAGTTGTCACAAGCTCCGAACGGCGAGGTAGGGCAAAGTTAAAGCAGCCTGGCAATCGGGAGTGGGCAACAGTGATTCAAGGCATTAGTGCTATCGTTAGGCGATCGCACCATTCATCATCGTCAAGAGCAAATATCACCTCTCCTCTTGGTACGAGAACAGCCCATTGCCGAAGGAATGGGTTATCGCGATATCCGAAAACGGTTGAACTAGCAATGAGAGAGGTCTAGATTGGATCAAGCACTTTGACAAACACACCAGAGCTCGAACAACTGGGGTTTATCGCCTTCTCGTCCTCGACGGCCATGACAGCCACCACTCGACCGACTTTGAGTTCTATTGCAAGGAGAACAACATCATTACCCTCTGCATGCCTCCCCACTCATCCCATCTCCTCCAGCCAGCCGATCTTGGGTGTTTCAGCCCACTTAAGGTGGCGTATGGCAAGCAGATCGAAGAGATGATGCGGGCAGGTGTCACCCACATTGCCAAAGACGACTTTTTCCCCGCGTTCTGCAGAGCTTTCCAGGCCGCCCTAACCCCCGAAAACATTCAAGGAGGCTTTCGAGGTGCTGGACTTGCCCCCTTTGATCCCGAGAAGGTAATCTCCCAGCTCGACATCCGTCTGAGGACGCCAACCCCCTCGAACTCGTGGCCTAGTAGTGCCCACACCTGGGCTTCCAAGACCCGAACAACCCAACCGAAGCCTTCTCGCAGTCTACCCTCATCAAGAATCGAATTGCCCAGCATCAAAATAGCTCTCCAACAGAGATTTTGAGGGCAGTTGACATCTTTGCAAAATGGACATCCAAGGTTATGCATCAGTTGGCATTGTTGAGGGCGGAGAACCAAAGCCTCCGAGCAGCAAATGAGGCACTAAGCAAGCGCCGGAGGGCCCCAAAACACCGGCTCCGACAAGGGGGATCACTGTTTGTACAGAATGCACAGGATCTTCAAGGTCAGAGAGAGATTGAGGTGCAGATAAATGAGGAAGCACAGGCGGGTAGTGGACGGAAGCTAGGGTTGAGACGCGTATGCGGCGCTGTGGCAACTGCAGCAAACATGGCCACAATGCGCGTACCTTTCAGGTAGCTGCAGAAATGTCTGAGGAAGACGATTGCGAGTACTTTCATTTGTTTGAACTGTTTTGACGGAATTGATATACATTTGGTTGAGAGTGTAATTCTGTGCGACTTTCGCCCGTGCGGGGCTTTCGTATGTGGACCACGTTAACATTATGTGATTACCCTCTCTGCCGTCTCCCTCCGATCTCGGGTTGTTTCTTAGTGGCCTGTGGCGTTATGATGTCGCCATAACGTGTTCTTGACGCCACATGGCTTTAGGAATGAGACAGAGGACCCGAATTGGTGAAAGTGGCTAGATCTGGAAGATTCTAGAATATGATGAACGGGCTATAAATTAAAGGAGCCCCCCGGACCCCTCCTGTGGCACGCTATGATTAAGAAAAAAGAGAAAGGGAGAAGTACAGATCAGCTTAGCTGTTTGTCGGGAACGTCATAGTTAGGACGCGTCCCGACGGACAGCCAATAGCAACTATTGATGCTGCCACAGCTGAGCATTCTGGCCGATATTCCGGAGGCAGCCACAGCCAATTTTCTAAGCCCCTCATAATCCACCTGTTGTCCGAGCCTATTCCATAACCTTGGTAATGTGGGGGGTTGGCATCGTCTGATCTGCATGTAATCTGCGTTGAGTTAAGGGAAGACGCTACCGAGTTGACCGAAGTGCCATGCCCCTCAAGCGTCTGCGTACATGCCCCCGTGGCCGTATCCCAGATCTTGATGGTCTTGTCGTCTGACCCGGACGCAAGCCATTTCGAATCGGGCGAGAACGCTACCGAGTTGACCCAACCGCGATGCCCCTCAAGCGTCTGCGTACATGCCCCCGTGGCCGTATCCCAGATCTTGATGGTGTTGTCGCTTGACCCAGACGCAAGCCATTTCGAATCGGGCGAGAACGCTACCGAGTTGACCCAACCGCGATGCCCCTCAAGCGTCTGCGTACATGCCCCCGTGGCCGTATCCCAGATCTTGATGGTCTTGTCGCTTGACCCGGACGCAAGCCATTTCGAATCGGGCGAGAACGCTACCGAGTTGACCCAATCGCGATGCCCCTCAAGCGTCTGCGTACATGCCCCCGTGGCCGTATCCCAGATCTTGATGGTTTTGTCGCCTGACCCAGACGCAAGCCATTTCGAATCGGGCGAGAACGCTACCGAGTAGACGGAATAGCCATGCCCCTCAAGCGTCTGTGTACATGCCCCCGTGGCCGTATCCCAGATCTTGATGGTTTTGTCGCCTGACCCGGACGCAAGCCATTTCGAATCGGGCGAGAACGCTACCGAGTTGACCCAACCGCGATGCCCCTCAAGCGTCTGCGTACATGCCCCCGTGGCCGTATCCCAGATCTTGATGGTTTTGTCGCTTGACCCAGACGCAAGCCATTTCGAATCGGGCGAGAACGCTACCGAGTTGACCCAATCGCGATGCCCCTCAAGCGTCTGCGTACATGCCCCCGTGGCCGTATCCCAGATCTTGATGGTCTTGTCGCCTGACCCGGACGCAAGCCATTTCGAATCGGGCGAGAACGCTACCGAGTTGACCCAATCGCGATGCCCCTCAAGCGTCTGCGTACATGCCCCCGTGGCCGTATCCCAGATCTTGATGGTGTTGTCGCCTGACCCGGACGCAAGCCATTTCGAATCGGGCGAGAACGCTACCGAGTTGACCCAACCGCGATGCCCCTCAAGCGTCTGCGTACATGCCCCCATGGCCGTATCCCAGATCTTGATGGTGTTGTCGTCTGACCCAGACGCAAGCCATTTCGAATCGGGCGAGAACGCTACCGAGTAGACGGAATAGCCATGCCCCTCAAGCGTCTGTGTACATGCCCCCGTGGCCGTATCCCAGATCTTGATGGTCTTGTCGCCTGGCCCGGACGCAAGCCATTTCGAATCGGGCGAGAACGCTACCGAGTTGACGTAATCGCGATGCCCCTCAAGCGTCTGCCGGCACGCGTTCCAATTATCTTCTACAATTGGCATGGTAGTAATCCATCTCTGTTCTTCCTCCTTGAATAGGCGTCTTGTTATACTGCGGGCCGGGCTGAATACAAGTGCTGAAGCGTATACCTGAAGGGGATAGTTCTCAACTAGCCATCTACAGTATAGGACAAATCGGCGCATGTCATAGATAAGGCTTGGTAACTGTGATGTAACGGTCCTTTGCTAATTGATGTTAGAAGTGCTTAGTGATGAGATAGGTATTACCGGGTAGAGCTCACCTGAAGAATGCTCTCAAGCTTCGCCATTGCAAATATCCCCTGTGACATGCTCCTGCAAAGTGAAAGAGCTTCGAGCCAGTGAAGATAGCGCTTCCTTAGGAAGTCATCGATGACACCACCATCTTGGAAAACATCTGAGTGCTTGATATTGTCGCTTGACTGCCAGTCATTGAGATGATCAACCCAGTAAGCGCACGAGTACCATACTGTGGCCAGTGGGTCTGGAGATGGCGTTTGAACCCTGTCGATTGGGAATCCGGGTGCCTTTAAGCCGTAAATGTCGCGTGTTAATACCGGAGACATCGCACTGAGCGACCTTGAGAAGATGATGCGGTGTACATTTTCCTTCCCTTGAGGGAAGACCCAACCGAAAGCCTCTTGAGAGGCTTGGTGAGCGGCCTTGCCCAGGAGAAAGTCTTTGGCTGACTGATGAACGAAATAGACAGTTTGCTCTCGAAGAGTTAAAAGGGAGCCGCAAAGCCCTATAAGTTCTTCTAAGCACTCCGGATCACCTGAAATGTCATCTTGCATCTCGACGAGAGTGGTTAGTTCCTGAAGGCTGATGGGTCGATGAACGATTGTGGCAACGGCAAGAATTTGCTTGCAGAGATCTGCATCCTCGGAATGGTAAACCTGCCCCATCATTTGCATGTACAAAGCATCCAGCCCGGGTGGAAATGTGTGTAATTTTGTTAGGCTGTGCCG
The DNA here is from genome assembly GCA_033439685.1 of Apodospora peruviana. Classification (NCBI taxonomy): domain Eukaryota; kingdom Fungi; phylum Ascomycota; class Sordariomycetes; order Sordariales; family Lasiosphaeriaceae; genus Apodospora; species Apodospora peruviana. Next base: position 4,246,806 of record JAUEDM010000005.1, on the reverse strand, counting down.
CTTCCGAACCTTATGATCCGCAAGTGCTCGGCAGACCAAGGCCACCCAGAGAAAGGTCCCGTGCGCGTTGGAGGAAAGATAGTCATATACAGTATCCTCTATTGTACTGTCGTATCGTTTCACTTGTGATAAGTAGGTGACCTTATGGCGAATGAATGCGTTGACGGCAGCGGCGACGGATTCGGCGTTTAGCTCGAGGCTGAGTCTGGACTGCTGCATGACAATCGCCAACTGTTCCTCAATCTCCACCCAATTGCGGCTAGAGACGATCCATTTGACATGAGAAGATACAGATGCGATGTGGACAACAAAGTCCAGAAGCTTTGGTAGGTCGACAATACATTCGTCTAGGGCGTCGACGACCAGGCAGGTTGGCTTCAAGTCCGGATCTCTTAGCATCCCCCCTAGAATATCCGAGAGGGCGAACCACGCATTTGCGTCAGAGAGGGATTCACCAGCGTCGGTGAATTTGCGTAGGTGAGGTATAAGACGTGGTTGCTGGTTGGCAAGAAGGTAAATTAAGCCCCGTAACACGGCATCGGCGTTATTGATGCGCGAGTCGGTAGCCTGGCAGAAGAAATAGGCCAGATTGCGACAGTGTCCGTCAGCAATAATTGCTTCCTCTAGCTCGTTGATGATGCCGCAGAGCAACATGGTTTTGCCCTTGCCAGGATCTCCTTTGACCCAAAGAAGGCGACTCTCTGGCTGGTCATGCCATTGTTGGAAGTTGGGGGTGGCGAGAACCCAGCGGTAAGCGTCGGCAAGCAAACCACCCTTTGCCTCTTCGATACGCTTCTTGTCACGGCGTGGATTCGTGGAAAGAAATTCGGCCAGACAGCGATCATGCTTGCTAATTTCTTCTCGCAGTCGCCTAAAGGCTTCTTCTTCTCCTTCGCCGTACCGAAGTGGTATTTGTACGTTAAAGATGCCGAATAGACAGTAAGCCTTATCTTCCTTGCGTGTCGTACTGCGCTTTTCAATCCACGACATGCGCACTTCAAAGCTGAAATTGGACAATGAGTTGGCTTGGAGAGCTCCGAGGGAAATGCCGGTTGTGTTATGAATATGATCTGCTAGAGACTTCTTGTCTCCTAGGCGCTCGCGGTCTTTGGAAAAGAATTCGACGACTGTTGGAGCAATAAGCTCTTGGAGTGTCCACCCACGAGTGAACCATCGGGATTTTCGAAAAGCCAATTCCCACTTAAGGTTGCCATCGGCGTCTCGTTTGTTGGCTGAGACGTCTGTGAGATAGACATAGCATTTGGCCGCATTGCGGTACCATAGGAACATGGAGTCGAGAGCCTTCTGAAGCTCGGCATCGTCAGACTTGTTGATGCAGCATGTGTCGACCCAGAAGAAATTCAGACCATCGCGCCTGGCTTGATCTCCGCAAAACTGAATCTTGGCGTAGCCTGCTTTATTCTTGGCCGTTCCCTCCTCCAGGTCTTTGAAGAGGACCTCGTCGTCGCCCCATGTGTGTGAAAGTATCGCATACAGTGGGACCTTGTCATCGTGAAAATCACGCGTTAGACAGAAATCGCCGCTATTGTTGCGTTCCAGGAGACGCATTGTTCAAAGCTCGCTAAGCTCAGCTCTCGCAGCTACTTGTATAACTATTCGCGAGCTGGAATAGGCGAGCAGGGCGCGCGGTGACGGGCGGCTCTAGCAGGCCCAGTAGATCAGTAACTGAAACCAGGGTAAGCTGTCAGACATAGATAAGAATTACCTACCGTGAGGATTGTTGAGATGGGTAGTACGAATCTCGGTGAGCTCGGTTGTTGCGGCTCAAAGGTGGGTTGTTGTTGCTGCCTCCAAGGAGAGATGCTGTCCGCCCAGATCGCCAACCCCGCATGTCAGGCAATGTGCTGGTGTTGGCGCCCAAACGGCGGGCGCCAAATGCCATTGGCGGTGTTTCCCGGACGTGCATGAACACGTGCTCTGGAGCGGCCGTTGGAACTTCTTTCCGCAGGCTTGTTGTTTTGGCGCGTCGGTATACTGGCTGGTGCTGCGAACACGCTGTCTTAGCATTCTTGGTGGCCCTGCCGCCTCGCGATCTGAATACTTAGCAGCGGCCAGTGTTGCCGACCTGGCGTTCTTTTGCAAAGGCCCCTTGTGCGCGTGGCTCGGAGACGAGAACGGGTTTCTGCGCGCGACGCCACCAAGGCCTGCTGGCCGCGGTGTCGTAGGTGATTCGGGAACAGGATTCGACGTTGAAGAGGTGGGCGCATTGTGTGCAGACAGTGTATTCTGCCGAACAAACTCCCAGTCATCAGGAAAAATCACCAGGATCCGAGCGGTGGAATCGAGAACTTGAGGACCGTGTCTAGATCGACCGGTCCGGCGAAGGACGCATGCGCTGAGGAAGTGGGCTAGGGAACGCTCTCGTCGTTGCCGGAAAGAACTCGGGGGACAATACTGCACAATTGTAAGTAGAAATACCCCACACAGACACACACCGACCCACACACGCTACCATGAAGGGAGACCCAGCCCCGAACTCATGTATATAAGCAGTGGCCCTCGCCCACCTCACTTTACGAGGGCCAGTTTGAAGTCTTATACCTTCCCCAGTCATTGCTCGCCTTCTTATTGCTTCCGTTGTGACCACTTTGATCAGGCATACCTACCTTCGCCTTACATCACGCGTCTCACTGGCATTTTGGTCAATCGCAGTGAACGCGTCTTTCAATTCTCTTTCCCTTCTTCTCCTTAGCGTAGAATCTTCGTCGATAGCGCACAATAGATGAGTTCCGCCGTCTACGAGAGCCTGGCCGTGACAGATAGTAGCTTAATAAAGTCTCTGTAGATCCGATGTACATATGAGAGCGAAGTAGATGGGTCGAAAAAAGTCGCTCGTCCCGCGGTCGGCTGTCGTATGTATAGATTCTTATAAGCCGGACATTGCCCGCCTATACAGATTCAAATCGTTCAGACGTCTAGAGAAATTCGGCCAAAGAATAAGCAGCCCACCCTAGTCGGGCAAGTAACCTGAAGATTCCGGTAGCCCAGTATAAAACACAAATTGACTCTTAACAGAGCTATCTTTTTCCCCTTACCTGTCTCTCTCTTTTCTCACCTGGAGCTCAGCTCCAGTCTTACCGGTTCTAGTAAAGAGGTATCAACAAAGGGGTAGAACAAAAAAAGGGCCGGAAAATTAAACGGGCAATTCTCCTTATGTCAGTAGAATAATGTCCAGGCCCACAACACATCTAAACATCCCAGAAGTGGTGCAGCTTTAAAAATCATTACCCAGCGGGCACCCTGTTGACCTTTACACGTAGAATGATATTTTTGCTTAACTCTGTTTTGCCACTTTGTAGTGTCTTTGTAAAAATGTTTAATAATACTTTAGCTCTGAATTGACTGTGGTGACGATAGAACGTCGGGAATGGGTGGCGATAACAGGGAGGAAATGAGTGGTGGTTGCGAAAGGAATCGTGAATTTATTTGCAGAAAATAAAACTGTTGGCGACAATGCTAAGGTATTAGTGAGGCAAAAGGCAATAGGGGATATGTGACCGGGGTGGGGAGAGTTTAGTGTTGTTGAAAGGACACCTTGGAGGCGGCCAAATTCGGAGGAAAATTTCCCTCGAAACGATATTACACGTATAGTTCTGGCACTCGGACCCTATGATCAGGCCAGCCGTCAACAAGTTGAGTGGCATTTGACTTCCGAAAGTTCGGGAAAGTTCCGGGCCTGCTGGAAGAAGCCGCCGGGCCTTGCAAAGCGTCAAGACTCATGAGCCGTGTGTATAAGTCCAAGAAACACCCACCGAGCGTTGCAGCACAGCAGCACTTTGACCTCCACAACCAATAACCCTGCCAGCAATCCCCAACATAGATAGGCAGGTACTGAAAGTTGAACCCTCGTCTCCCTGTACCCAACGATTTAGTCAGTTCCAGACACACCTGCACCGCTACCTCAGCTATCCATCTTGTCGCTCGATACATACCTAGGCTGAGCAGGGCATCGTAAAAAAAAAGATGGCACGACTAGTCAAATTGCGCCGTGATCGTGTACCGACGAAGCAGAGCCGTGTTCCGGATGTCAGACCTGTACAATCTGTTTATTGGAAACCGAACTGATTAACACAGGACCATCACCTTCATTACAGTATCGAAGGAAAATGGGACTATCTACGTCTGGAGAGGCACTCTGGCGGTTGCTAGAGCGCAGTATGCTTCAAGTTGACAGCACATAGGCAATAAGGCTTTTTCATTTGGAAATATAATAGGCCACAGCCGCGAGTGACAGTAGACTACTCTTATCTATTCTTGCTTGCACAGCCCAGCAGCCCCCTCGCTACCTACCTACATATAAACCGCCTAGATTACCTTGAATACCTAAGTACCTCGTCTATTCCGCCCTTAAAACCGATACTGGCAGGGCAGAATTCAAAAATGTGAGTGTCTGATTCAAATAACAAGACCCCATAACCGAGACCTTTTGATAAATCATCTTTCAACAAAAGCTAATTCTCTCTATCCACGACACATCGAAGCTGACTTGGAACACCAGCATTCATCCGTGATGATGGCCGACAATGGCATTTATTTAGCCGCCCCTAATCAGCCAGAAGTCGAAACATTATCATTGAGCTATCAAAATGTTAACAACCAGATGTGGCGACCAGCATATCTACGCCGAAGGTTCTGCTAGCATTCATCTGCCTATTCTAGCTCTTGTTTCTGTCCTAGTGACCATCGGAAAGCTCTCCAAGCGTCCCGGAGGTTTGGCATATGCCGACGGAGGCCTAAGCTATCTTTGGACCCTCGGGCTAACAACAGGTAAGATCGGACGCCCCCCAAGTATCACTGGGCTGTCAGGACTACTTACATATCTCATAGTACTGACGGTACTCGTGGGATTTTGGTCAAGGGTCAAATTCCAGGCTAAACGCTACTTGCCTTGGATGATCATAGCCAAAGATGATTCGTCGGAACACGATATCCAAGAGGCCTTATCCCAGGACTACTTTTCTCTCTTGTCCGTATCGGCCATTTATCCTGCTCTCCGGAATCGCTACTTCATTGTGGCCTTGCCAATCGCGGTCAGCCTCCTTATCGGAGTCATGGTGGCTCTGTCAACCAGCCTGGTGGGACTCGAACACGCCCACCTCTGGGACCCAATTACCATCACCATCGAACACTCGTTCGAAACCCCTTCTGCCCTGGCTCTGAAGAACGGATACGGCCCCGCGTTGATGGCCCTGATCTCCCCAATGACACTGTTTCCGTCCAGTATCACTACCACGTGGGGCGGCCGAACTGCACCGACGACGACGACATCGGCGCGATGAACTATTTTAATGTTGTTCTGGCCAAGTGGCAGGTAAACCCTCTGACTTACGTCAACGACATGCCCCGGCAGTTAGATCTGCACTTGGAGGACTCTGTTGCCCTGGGATGCTACCTAACTCATACATTGAGCACGTTTAACGTGACAAAGGACGTGGACTTCACCGTGGAGGCACACCTGGTGGACACTGGAGACCCCAGCACTATATTTATTTTTCCAGATACACAACGACTACTACCGGAGAGACCTTGGTCAACCACTCAATTCCTCGAGCGTCGGAAAAGATTTCAATTGCCATGATTGCCATCTCTTCCACGATTGTGTTGGCAAGCATTGCTCTTCTCTTCGTTGTGCCAGGAAGAGGTGTCTGGTTGCATCCCACCGACACCATCATCGACGATGTCTTATTACTTCGCAAATACGGTGATGTTATGAGGCAGTTCCGTGGGGCGGGCCTTGAATCTCTGTTTCAGCTCGGGCGTAGGGTTAAAGACCAGCCGCATGCAGATGATGCCGCCGTCTCCGAGCTCGAGACAACCGAGCTCCAGACAACAGACCACAGTACAGCTAGGCCCTCCAAGGTACCCGAAGTCTCGCGAATGGCTGCGTTAGCTACAGCAGAAGAGCGCCCGGCACTAGAGAGCCATCAAGTCAGAAAGGCTGAGGAGGGCCCAACGAAGTGGTATGACAACTGGACTCTTCTACTCTCAACCCAAATAGCTGGTTTTGGCATTCTAGCGGGACTCATTGGCGCCATCGCCGGTTTATTCGCCTGGTCCAAGGCGAATGATGGGCTTCTCTATGTATCTGAGGACCCCAAATTGCGCCTTTTTTGGACAACCTTTCCAGTTGCGGTTGTGACGGGCATCTCACTATATTGCGATTCATTTTTCTTCGCAGTCCGGGTCCTCGCCCCTTTCCGTTGTCTTCGTCAGGGTCCCAGGTTAGGTCATCCACAGTCCATGCACCACACCCACAACCACCTCGACGTAACGTTCCTCATCACCATGGAAACATCATTCACCGCAGGCCATAAAAACGGTCTTCGTTACAGCCATCATCAGCCTCCTCAGCGCGACCCTCAGCATCCCTACCAGTCATCTATTTACCCTGACGGAGGGTGACGAAGCCGCATCACAAATTCTACTTCAACAGCAAACCTCGTTCGCTCCACGGAGGGGCTATCCAGATGATTTTCCCATGTCCAATAAGCTACTCCACTGGCTGGACCAGACTCTCTTCCAGCATAACTTGAACCAAAGCTACTTCACGTGGACGTACGAAGGCCTCGCCTTCCCGGAATTCACTCCCTTGGACGATCATATTCTTCCTCCTTGGCAAGGAGAGGAGGAGCCGGAGCGCGCCGCTCGCATCCGAAGCCGCATCCCTGCCCTGCGCGCGCAGCTCGACTGCTCTTTCCAGTCGTCAACAAGCAACACGAACATAAGCCACCCGGTCAACGACACCCTGGATGCGCTCCTCCAGAGCGCCCTCGGGACAACCTGTTCTCGTATTTTTCCGAAGTCTCCGATCCTGAGGAGACAGATACATTTGGGAGACTCATTACCCATAGCACTGTTGACTACCTCAGCGATCCCCTGCAACAGCAACAGTGTGACGGGCCGTGGGACTTTGTCTACTGGTGGGGCAGAGGCAGACAAAGTGAATACGGGACCGCGTATGATGCCACCCTTTGGTGCCACGAACGCTGGAAAACCGTCGAGTCCGATGTCATCTTTCACTCCACAACACCCCTGCGACTGGACCTCGATTCATCATCTCTACCGGTTGTCGTGGACGAATCCACAGCCAAGCCGCACCCCTACGCGCCGCCGCCGCGAACCAATCCCTTCCACGACGAGCCGGGTTGTCCTGATTATGAGTGTTTCTTCCCACAGGCTCGGCATGAAGTTCCGCGGCGTCGATACTGGCAACGAGACTCGCACCAACGACGTCATCGGCGCCATCGAGGAAATGCACTCCTACCTTGGGGCGCAGTCGGTTCACGTCGGTTCGACATTCAGACGGACGCCATTCTCCTCCTCCCATGACGGCGGTATTTAATAGCCCCCCCCCCCCCCCCCCCCCCCCCCCCCCCCGAGCCACCACCACCATTGATTGCCGATTTTATACAGCCAGTCCCTCAAAAGCGCCTCGTGCAAAGTCCTGGGGCAACAGGCGTTCTTGTCGGAATGCTCGGGGCGATATTGATTCCTTACGTTTGCGATTGTTTGGATGATCAACGCACGATCGGTGGTGCCCAAGAGTCCTATGTCAATCGCGGCTATGGCCAGTCTGCTGGCGGATTTGAACCTTTTCCGCTACTTTCCCGGATGGTCTCCGAGGGAGGAGAGACCGCCGAGAAACTTGAAGTGGCTGGAGGAGTTGTATGGGAAACTGGAGTTTAGGATGGGATGGTTCAGTAAAAGGGATGATTGGGACAGGAGTGCTATTGATATTACTAGTAATGATGATAGGGGGGGAGGAGGAGGCCAGGTTCACGATTGGGATTGTGGATGACAGCTTTCGGGGTGCTGAGGACAAACACGACGCCGGCGGTGAATGGAGGGATTATAAGTTTAGGTAATGGACTAGAAGGGGAAATATTGGAACTAATGTCTTATGGTAGACATCCTTCAAACTAAAAGGGAGAAAACGTAATCTGTCTATCAAGTGCATGTGCTATAAACACCCTCGAGTACATCCCGAAGACTAACAAATGCCCCAGCTGGCTGCATGTAATAAATGACTGTAAGAACACAGCAACTGACGAACCAATACTCCAGGCTGATGTGTATACCTAGTCAAAAGAACAATCGGAAGCAACTACAGGCAAGCGTCCTCCATTCTCCCTCAACCTCATAGCAGCATCCTCCACACAATCCCTCGAACAATGCCAGTCCCTCTCCACTAACTCAGCCAACAAGGCCCGGTGATCTTCTTCCGAGACAGTGATCTTGCCATCGTGCTTGAGCTGCCAAAAGAGAACCGGATGGACATAACCATCACGCGCCATGATATCGGTAAGTTCGTCACTCACTTCGGCCACAACTGGCTCAGGCAGAGGTTCCGCTAAAATCTCCTCGAGCCTGGCCATCTCCTCCTCCATTTGCGCTTCGTCCGCGTCCTCTCTCGACGAATGAAAGAACTGAAGCTGTGCGCGGGCAACAGGAACCTCATCCTCGCGAATCAGCAAGGTATGTCGGTGGAGTCTCCCATGAAGAATACGAAGGCTGTGAAGGTTCTGCAGGACCTCGCGGCAGAAATCGAGATCTTCAGAGCCCGCGTTGCGCACACCAGCAGAAACCGATTCCAACACGTATCCGATCACGCGGTCACGGTTATCGGTGAGGTGCGCGACAAAGCGGGGGGCGATACTACCGTCGTTGGAGTTATGTCGTTCAAGGAGCTGATAGATGCGGCTTTCTTGTGCAAGGCCATGACTGTGGACACCTTTTAGGTCGTTGTTCCAGAAGGCTAGGACAACCTTGTCGGCGCGGTGGACAGGATAATGATAGGCGCCCGATGGGATATGGGCTCGGAGTTGTAGCTCGTAGTCCTCGCGGATTTCGTGGAGTTGATCCCCCGAGTTCCAGGAGGTCGATTTGAGATGCGTGCCAAGCGGGCGTGAGATCCGGGAAGCGTCGTTTCTCGGTTGTGACGAACGCGAATTTTTCCGAGTTGTTGTCGTCGACGGCGAGGATGCCCACGTCCCAGTCGCCCGCGGGTACCGTGACGAATCCGAGATGGTAGCCTGAACAGTCGATCAGGTTGGACAGAGGTTTGAGCCCCATTAGGTACTTGACTGAGGATCCGACGCTGATACGATAATAGATGGGCCGCGTTGGTGGGCCCTGGAGGGTGTCGATCAGGTTGAACGGTACAAGAGATAATCTAAATCGGCAGCATTTGCACCCCCCAAGCACATGAATCCTGGCAATTCATCACCTCCGCCGTTGCCCTTCCCCCCAGCGATCCCGTTTTATGCTTAGTTAGATGAGGAAATAGAGGGAATTCCGTCAAATTCCTTTCCATGAATCTAACAAAGTATAATATCTGTTTCCCCGGACATATCCTGACCCCGGTTGTGAATCAATTCTCCATGCATCATACCCACAGTAGCGCATTCTCCGATGACCTGGTAGTAGTGATTCTCCCCTTCGGTTTTCCGTAAGATGATCGGTACCCGCAACCGGCGAATGATGGCACACACGTCGCCAACCCGAGCCAGCATCGGCGCGAGTCCGTGGAATCCGCCTCTGGTGATGACGAACCTTCGGCCGCGACCCCATACCACCACAGTGTTTAGGAATCCCTGCAACGAGCCCCCCGCAGCCGGGCGCCAGACCTCGTGGCGACCCAACTCAGGCATGAAGAGGTAATTTTTGAGCCAGACGAAAGTGGCCTTGAAGATGAGCCACCTTGGCACGCGGATCAAATGGCTCCAAGGTATATCGGCCATGCCATAGATGAGTATGGCCTCCCTCGCCAGCCCGGCTTCCTGGACTAATACCCAAACTCCGGAGGAACCAGCCGCACTGCGTCAAGGCCCGATAGGAATCCCACCTGGCGTCTGTGGCAAGAGGTTCCTCTCTAGAAAGGTGTGGCAGCTGTTCAAAAGACACGAACTGCGCCAGCTGCGTGTCCATAACTCTGTGGATATGCGATATGAGAGACCTGACACTATCGCCATGATCGCCTCCGTCGGCACCGAGATAGATTAGGAGCCTGTTGACGGATCGGTAGATCTCTCCCATGAGCGCGACTTGCTTTCCCTTGTCCGGCTGGTTCTCCTGGTTGATGCATATCGAGTCCACCCATACGGTCCTTCTGGCGTCCGAAAGTCAAATCCGTCGTAAGACCTCGTGAAGATTGGCAGTGATACCGACCAGACCGGATAATCCCACACTAGGTTCGGCGGTGCGGTCTATGGCGAACACCAGATCATTTTTGCCCCAGGTGTATAAAACCGCTTCGATGTAGGGCATATCAGAGAGACGAGTAACGCCCAGGGAACACCGTAGTGGTTCGGCCCCCTTTCCCGGCTCCAGTGTCAAGCATCGAATGCATTTGCCATCGGGCAGAGGGCGATACACAAACGAGGCGTCTCGTGGTGCAATATCGTCCTACCGGAGAGGTTAGACGTAATCGAGATCAAACAGTGATACAGTAAGCCTCAGACTTGATGCTCCTGAGCCATCAATATCAACCGATTGAGATAATAGGAGTCGGACCACGCGAGTAGTTTGTCAGGTCTCGGAAACCTGTACCGATGTGGCGTCTGGGCTACCCGGCGTAGTCCAGCCTCGCTACGACATGAAGTAGTCTCAAAGAATGTATTTGCTAAACAAGCGACTCCGAGGTGTCAAGAGGCTCGGTGTTGCCCAAGGAGGAAGGAAACGGGACCCTGGAATTGATGGGTTGATCACACGATTTCAGCTAGAGAACCCCGCATACTGGGCGGTGAAGTTCTTGGGCTGTCATATACGGCATGGCCTTGAACCTGCATTGAGCCACAATAGGCTTGGTTGGGATGCCTGCTATCGGCCGCTGATTGGCGATATGTACGTGACCTGGCCTCCACGAAACCTTGTCTACTTCAACCGAGGGCCCAAAGGCGTCCGGAGCGTCCAGTAACTAGAACGCTGTTCAATCCGTAGACTCCACTAATAAAACCTTTTGGTAGCCACTTGCAGCTATGCTGCCCGACAAGTTTACCTTTTACTCTCCTTGTAAGCCCGGTCTTGCTCCACGGGTGATGGCGACCACGTCCACATCCATCTCCCCGCGTGCCCCTTCAGCTTGCCCCATTGGACTTCTGGCCTACTGATATGTACTATGGAAAGACTATAATAAAGAGAATATTGGCCACATTGTCCACGTGCTCGAAGGTTGATGGTGGAATAACGTCTGGTCAATGGTTGACGATGGAGGATGTTGAAGTTGACATTGTTTGAACGAGGACAGGGAAGAGTTTTGACGACGACGACTGGAATTGACGAACCATTTTGTGGCCGACTTGGTGGTCAGTAAGGCAGGATGGAAGGGGTGCTCTTTCCAGTTGTGAATAGCTCCAAAATGCCAAGCCATACCCTTATTCTCAACGAGCCAATCACTGGCCTGCATTCTATCATTTACTTCTGGGGATTCTTAATGCACCTACCTAGTGACAACAGTCCCCTACTTACACTAAAAGAGACTTAGCTAAGAAACACAACTATAAGGAAACGTCATGATTATATGATATCCAGCTTCGAGACCTCGGTAAGTCGGATAGACCCAGCCTCCGACCTTGCGCAACATACCGGGTTACGCACGCCCCGCCTACCTGGTGCCGCAGCGAGACGGCACAGTCCCCTAAGAAGACGGAAGGTGTTTCGGGTTATAGGCAGCCAGGCTCCAATGCTACGCTATATGGAAGCTCGATGCGGGGTGCCAGGTTCCATCAGTCCAGCTTTCACATTTCCATTTCCATTCCCATTTCCAACGATTTCTTTCCATTAGAACGAAGTCCTGACTGGTTATGGATATCCGGATCATCCAACCCCATCATCACAATCACCAAAGAATCGATAGAGCAAAGCCCAATATGGGAGCCGAACCACCACACCGCACCGTGGTCCCGGCAGCTCAGGCTCGCCGCCGGTCCTGGGTGAAACTCCGGCTTCTGGCCGCGGCCACCGTGATTGCCGGCGTCTACATCCTCAGCAACCACAACTCAAGCAGGACTCAACGCTGGGATGCCGGTGATTATCAAGATTTACCTACCACCGATGAGCTCCAAGCCCCATGGAACAAGGTATGTTCGTCCATGACCTTCATCACCAACCTGAACTCAAACTGAAGACCCCAACCTAGATACCACCAAGCGAAGATCTAGAATGGCACCCATGCTACCCAGAACTCGGCCCATCCTTCCTCTGCGCCCGCCTCACAGTCCCGATGGACTACACCAATCCGCCTGGCCACACATGCAGAGATGATGGCCGCAAAGTCCACATCGCCCTCGTCCTCCAACCAGCCACCAACAAAAGCTCAACCAAGTCACCAATGCTGATCAACCCAGGCGGACCAGGCGGCTCCGGCACCGCGTTCGCATTGATCATCGCCCCGGTACTCCAAACCATTTTTGGGCAAGACCAGCCCATCATCGGCTTCGACCCGAGAGGAATCGGCTTCACCACGCCGCGCGCCGACTGCTGGGCCACACCTCCAGAATGCGCCACCTGCCCCGAGAACCACGCCAAGGGTCTATTGCATCGCATCGAGTGGCTGAACATGAATGTTGCCTACGGAGGTGTCAACTCCAGCTCTGTATCCCTTAAATACCTCAATGCCGGCCAGCGGGCAGTCAACTCCCTCTGTGCGGAAAGGAACGATCGGCTCGGCGGAGAAAGTATTCTCGCTCACGCGTCGACTGCTCATGTGGCGAGGGATGTGGTTTCCATTATCGATTCGTGGGAACGGTCCATAGATGATGAGGAGGCTGTTGTCAACCCAACAAAGGGAAAACTAGTCTACTGGGGCTTTTCCTACGGAACTTACCTCGGAGCAAAGTTCGCGTCCATGTTCCCTGACCGCGTGGGTCGGATGATTCTCGACGGAGTCGTCGATCCGGAGTGGTACGAAGCGCCTGTCTGGGCGGAGTCGCTCCGCGACACGGACAAGATCCTCGCCTCATTCTTCACCTTTTGTTTCGAACAGGGCGAAAACTGCGCCCTCTACCGGGACGGCGACACCTCCGAAAAAATCGGCGACCGGTACACCACACTCATGGAAAAGCTGGAACACGGCGAACCAGTAACATTCACGCAGCCGGATTATTTCTTTCCCATCATTCTGGACGCACATCTGCTCAAGTCGCTGGTTTTTGGGATCCTCTACTCGCCTAAGCAACTGTTCCCTGCGCTGGGGATGTTTCTGAATTTCCTGTATGAGCAGGACTACGAAAAGTTTGGGATGCTGTATCAGGATATCCAGCTCTCGTGCGCGCTGCCGGGACAATTGGGCGTGGTGCTCAACGATGCGCAGCGGGCGATCATGTGCGGTGATAAAACGAAGCCGGTGAACTTGACTGTAGCTGAGTTTCGTCAGGAATACGAAAAGATGGCCGAGTTCTCGGACTTTGCGGATATACTCTCGACGCTGTTGTTGCAGTGCAACGGGTGGGATATCTCTTCCTCGCCTCCGGCAGCAAGTTCAAATTCGGAGGGGCAAGTCAAGACGGACTTTCCGATGTTGTTTCTCAGCAATACCCACGACCCTGTTACTCCGCTTTACGCGGCCGTAAAAACAGCGCTGAAGTTTAAGGATGCTGGGTTGGTTGAGCAGAAAGCCCAGGGCCATTGTACGCTGTCGTCCTCATCGCGGTGTACTGCTAAGAGAGTGCAGGATTATGTCTTGCACGGCAAGGTGCCGCCTGCACCCGCTGTTGAGGGGGACGATTTGCTGGGAGGGGAGTGGACGCAATGCGAGGCCGATGATGATATGTCAGAGCTTAGTGTTGAGGAGAAAGAGGTGCTGATGGCGTTTGACACGGTGCGGTCTGCCTTTCAGATGGTACCGCAGTGGGGGGTACAGGCGGCGGGAGATGTGTTGTTCAAAAAGGGGTGGGAGAGGTGGGATTCTGGGCTCAGGGTGTAGAATATTTCCTCGCCGTGCTTACTAGTCAGGTAGGGAAGTCAGCATTGATGTACGTGTAGTAGTATTAGTAATGTGGAAGAAGGGGATCATCGCCGCTCGCTGGTAGATAAAGAAGAAATAATAAGGAGGTAAAAATGTCATAAAACTGAAGAAAAATGAAAAGGTTCGGGCTGAACCTGGATTTGAACAGAACTTCAACAGTTCACACGTACACTGCTTGAAATGGGAGAGAACTCCCCAAGTTCTGTTGGCCGTGCGTGGCCTTCTCGACCCCTTAAGGGTCTGATCTTTTCGAACTTTTCAAAGTTAGGGTTTTAAAGTTAGGTGCCAAAAAGAACATGCAACTAGTGGAGCTGCGGCTTTTGTACCTTCTCTACTTCCCAACCGGTTAATTCACTTCGCAGTTGAAAAGTACGGCTTCGCACAGGCTTTTAACTTTGAAGTTAGGATGCAGCTCTTTTGACTGGCTGTTAAGAAGGGGTGGAGTCGTCGTCGTAGAGAAGGGTTTATAAGGTATTAGCAGATTCTGAAGTTAAGTGTCTTTTTAACCCCGTTATTCGAGTAGAGTTGCACTTTTAGAGGTATTTTAGTGTGTATTGTTGAAATTGTAACAACCTGGATATGGGTGTCTGTCCTTGACAACACAAGGACCACAAGAGTGTGACGAGCCAGTGCAATGGCCCAAACCATTACACCAAACCCCCCTCAATCGCAAAAGGATGCCAGAATACCAAAGGTGCTAACCTTCGGAATTCTAATGGGTTATATACCGTTGACGGTCGCAATCAATTCAATCAAGGCTCAATCGCACCGACCGTCACATCTAGGCCCTATTCCAATCCACCGGTCTTCCATCTATCCCCTTTATAAACTTAAGTTCAAAGGCGACATGAGCTTTAAGTCCCTGCTATGTTAACTGGCTGGTCTTGGGCCTTCGGGGTTGGCCTACAGCCGGGATGGGGCTGCCAGAGTCCGGCTTTTGGCCAAGTGTGACTCCTCAACTATACAAGTTAGGCTGTGGATCTGAGTCACAACATCCACAGAACTCCATAAACTCCTCTTCGCCGCACAATCTTCAATAAATAATTCGGGCCGCTGGTCTAGTGGTATGATTCTCGCTTAGGGTTTTCAACCTGAGCATTCTTGCGAGAGGTCCCGGGTTCAATCCCCGGGTGGCCCCTTCCTTTTGGTGTTGTGGCGAAGCCCCTTTATGTTTTCCATTTTTTATTTGTTGTTTTCATAAATATTCTTTTTCGAGGTCCCTTTTACCCTTCAGTTGTTCCTTTCTTCCTGAGAATTGGCCCTACTACCGGTGGATTATATTCTCATCCCAAAGTTGGTTGCACAAAGTACACAGCAATTCTTACAAATATAATGTTTGTTCTTCTTCCTTTCCATGCTATATCGAAACCCCTGTCTTTTGAAAGATGTATTCTAACCATGTCCCAAAAAAACCCCCCCCGTTGTATCCAATGCAGTCTCTTTACATTTCATCTACCATCTCCCATTATTTTACACCCTTATTTCGGAACACTCTTACAAACATCCCCATCCAAATCCTCATTAACAGCAGTAACAACAACCCCCTTGCCCTGCCCAGCACCACAGTACTGCGTGCACCCGTTCAGCTCAGCAGCGGGGTCATCGTTCGGCCCATCCCTGATCTTGAGGATCTCGCTGAATTTATAGTTGCTATACTTCCCACCGGTCGGGGCGGAATCGACCGCACACGAGTTGGTGTATTGAGCAGTGTTTGCGCCAGAAGTATTGCATTGCTGCGCCGCGCCCTGCTTCCGCAGACTGGTGGGATACTCGATGCTAAACACGGGCTTGTTGGCGGTGATGTAGCCCTGGAAATCGGCGCAGAAAGCGCGCGAGGCTTCGTTGCGCAGGTTCTTGCAGTCTTCTAGGACGGCGAAGTCGAGCACCGAGGTCAAGTTTCGGGCGATTTCTGGTGCGTTTTTCTGGCCGATTAGAAGAGAGAATCCGCGCTTGGTTTTTAAGGTGTGGGCTTGTGTCGCTAGTTGGGTTACGAAGTTGACGTAATCTTGTGGTGTGGTCTTCCAGCCGGTCTGTACAGCAAGAAGTTAGAATCGGCGGGTAGATGGGGTGGGAGTCAGTGAGTGGGGAGACATACGCCGTTTTCACCGTTCATGTCGTTGGTGTAACCATCGATGTTGTCCGGGTCGACGCCGTCGCAGCCCAGGTCGGCTGCCAGTCTAACCCGGCGCTTGATCAGGTCGATGCCGGTCTGGTTCTTGATGTTGACCCAGAGCTCCTCGGTGAATTGCTCCGGGTCGTACGGCTTGCCGAGAAGGCCTTTAAACTCGGGCTTCTGCCAGGTGCTGTCCCAGTCACAGTCGCTTGGCTGGGCTAGACCGGCGTTGAAGTAGCATATGATGTTTACGTTGGGGATTTTGCCCTAACAATGATGTTAGAAGTTGTGGTTGGTGAAGGTCTGGGAGTGAGCTTACCCGGAGGAAGTCGATAATCTCTGGATGGCGTGCCAGATGGAAGAGATCGAGGTCCCAGACCAGCGCGTCGGTGGGAGTGAGTGTCTTGGTTGTGTCGAGCGTGTTCAGGATGTCGATCTGCCACTTCACCTCGGGCACGAAGTTGGCTGGCTTGGTGACCTGGGCCACTACCCCAATGCCGTGCAGGACGACGGGAATGCTGAAAAGAGTGGCAGACTTCATTTTGATAGTTGGTTATCTTGGTAATATTGTACAAGAGAGTGTTGTGAAAAGCTGAAGTACTGAGATGGTGATGATGAGATAAATTGATGTTGATGGTTCTCATCGACTCTTATTTATATGTCTCAATTTCCTCTCCCCAGATGTCTTCGGAGTAGGTTACGAGCCACATGGCCGGCATGTGCGTAATCAAGCATGGCATGAGACCGCGGAAAGGATCTTGG
This sequence comes from Apodospora peruviana, assembly GCA_033439685.1. Lineage (NCBI taxonomy): Eukaryota > Fungi > Ascomycota > Sordariomycetes > Sordariales > Lasiosphaeriaceae > Apodospora > Apodospora peruviana. The sequence continues at coordinate 4,229,947 of JAUEDM010000005.1, read as the reverse complement.
ACTAGTCTAAGCTTCGGCGCAGCATTGTTCAAGTCCCATCATTGCGGTGGCGGTGATGGGTTCCCCTGTTCCCATTTAGTATTACATAATTTAGAGGCCAAGCCGTTATGCAGCCCTACAATCAGACCTGCCCTTGACCAGCCAAAGTCGGGCCTATTATTTACGTGTATATCTGGTAGAGGGATTCTCATGTGCCACCATTGGCCAGGAACGGAAACCGTTTAACCCCGGAAAGGAAAGCTTCTAGAATGATCAACCCTGTAGATTCCCTATGATCATGGTTGTGGGGATTTGTTCAGTACGCGTAGCGAGATATGCCATGCCATCAAGTAGAAGCCCGTACCTACGCCGCAACTTGCTTGGGTCTTTGCCGTTGAACACCCCTCGGACTTGAGACTCAGCCACACTTGGTGTTAATGAGAGGAGGTTTAGACCTCACGAATGTCATGCGTTACACTACGGAGTAGGAAGCCACTCGCACTTGATGGTGAGCCCATGGTGTTATAATGTAAAAGAATCTTTATTCTAATGTGCAATGGGCCGGCCGGCATTGCCGACTCGGACTCTACTCTAATTTTGCGAATGACATCATCCAGAATGCTCCGTCTCTAGAACCGCAACTGTTGTTCATCGTCGTCTGCGCATAAGCTGAAGCCTGGAACGCTCAGCGACACCACTGGTCACCGTCTTTGTCAGGTATCAAAATCCATGCTTCCCAAGATTCTGGTCTCGTAGATGGTCTTCATGTCGCCGGTATCGACGTCCTCAATCTGCAGGCGCGTTATTATCCATCAAGCTGCATCTCAATATGATAAGTAGACGCACCTCATACAGGGTGCTGGCCGTGTCGGACAGCGGGTCGATGATGGACTTGACGATTCCAACTGCCTCATCTCCATCGACGCCTACATGTATCACTATTGTCATCAAAACCCAGTGAAGGGCAAATGAAGGGGTGGAGAAGGAAGAAATCACCTGCCTCGGTACACGATTGTCTCTCCGATATCATAAATCGCCATCGTTATTGAGTAAAACTCAGACTTTGGGGATGTAATAGGGCTCCGAACGATATGAGGGTTCCTATGTGTAACCGAAACCAGGGTCAAGTGCGACGATGTCTTTTTGCGATGTTTGGCTTACGTTGGATGTTATAATGCCCTTTTCATACCTTACACGTGCAGACCGAGATATTATATCATGGGCCTTGGAAAACATGACGCCTGCCCCCGTCATATTGACATCAATCCACAGGGATGTGAATGCGAGAATCAGACTAACTCGGACAAGAGAACCGTAAACCGGAGACTGTGCCCGACATGACCTAAGGCCCCGGATTGAACGCCTTGTACAACCTGCAGCGCCCCCTCCACGCTCTGAACAGTCCCAAACGATGATCCCAGAACCAAAACTAGAACCGCAAGCCATCAGGTATACCACTGCACCTTCTTTCGCCGGTCATACCACCACTGCGATAGACTGCTCGGCTCAGCCTCGTCAAACACCTCCTTCAAGATGACGAGCCTATCCAGCCAGTACCTGAACCGTTCAATATGTCTGAGTTCAGCCCGTAAAGTACCGCATGTTGCTAAGCTCCTATCAACCTCCGGACCCAGAGATATAATCCATGCCTTGAGACTCTTGTCATTCGCCGGAAACAGAAGCTTGAGAGTACGCAACGTCTCTTCCACAAAATCATCGGGAAATATCCTGCTGTGGCGATGTAACATGAGATAGGATGGGTGGCAGAAAATCTTGACTTTTCCGTCGTCGTCCACCACGCGGAGATGGTCTTCTAGATTAGTAGCCCAGGCGAGTTTTAGACCGCCTATTCGCTGCAGGTTGCGGGCGTTGAATAGCCGCGGCAGCTTGACGCCGTTGCAGCTTAGTCAAGGCTGGACATCGAATCTTTGCCGAACGAACTGGGTGATTGTTCCCTGTGTCCATTGAAGACTTTTTGAGCTGGCGATGCTGTGTGGTACGTCCCCGACTCGCATCATGAGAAAGAGGCGGACGGCGAGGTCGATGGTTGAGTTGAGAACTGTTTCAGAAATACTTGGTGTTAGGTTTGTCCCATATTGTAGGCGCTTTTGTAGCGAAGCCTTGACTGCTTGGCGATCGAGACCGCGATGGAAGTCAAGGAAGAGGTCGACGATCTCTTGGTAGGTTCTGATCGTCACAAAACTGCCGCGGTGGGCTTGGAATATCTGGCATTGTTGGACGTAGAAGTCGAAATATGTGTCAAAGTTTGGTTCGAAGGGAAGTTCTTGAGTGGTCGATAATATCCGAAACAGGGCCACAATCGACGATTTTACTTTTGATTGATGTGCATACTGGAGTGCAATCTGCGTTTTCCCGACCCCACCCGTGCCATGCAGCACAACAAACACGTACAAGATCGTTTTCCAGGGGATCGAACCCCAGGACACGGTCGAGATAGGATAGAACACTCTTTCGTCCGACAAACAGACGATTACGGACCTGTTTGATGACAAGCCCGACATGAAGCTCGGCTGGGCCAAGACTATGAGGCAAAGGAGGCTGACCTTCAGCACGGTCTGTAGCATGGTGGGCTTCGGCTCCCCAGTCGTCTAACTGATGGTGAATATCCATATCTCTGTGCTTCTGCCAAATTCCCCAGTTCTTCCGGACACGATGCTCAACATAACGAGTAAGAACCCTCAGACGTTCCATAACTCTATGGAAGTTGGGATCTTGTAGCCCAGTATACTTTGCCATGGTGATGTGATCAGCGGGCATGCTGATATCTTCCGCGTCTCTGGCACCAGGGATGGCAGCTGATATCTTTGGCACAACCAAAACCTGCACAGCAGAGGTACAGCCATGTACCGTGGTCCGAGATGTTCTGTGTTAACTGGGTCGATGCTCCTCGCCTCCTGGAATCATGGCCGAACGAGTACACGCGGGCTTTGGGCAGTTGAACCGGAAGAAGATCCCGCAATCAAAAGACTCCATTTGGTGCAGTCCATGAGTTCTTTCGGTGGCCATCCGGACCGTGGACCGCGACGATGTCAATATCGGCGTCCTCGGGTCGGTGAGCAGGTGCAGCTTGTAATCGTTTGTGTTTTCATCATCAGCCAAATTGACAGTGGAGCTCTGAACCGCCTTCACCAGGACCGCAAAAAGTACGTCTTTGCTTCCCCGCGTGGTTCGCACGAGCCCTATTGGCCGTCGAAAGTGAGGCGGTAAATACACCTGTATTTCGCCCCATGTTTCTCAAGGATTTCGGTTTCATGCTTCTACGAGCTGCATACCTAAGTAAGTACTGGACTACTCAGGGCACCTAAAGATTTGGGGTCCCCGTTTTCTCCACGAACCCCCCACAGCTCTCTTAGACTTCATCCCGAACTGGAACACCTAAGTCTACTTACTTTACTAGTAGTAACAATACAGCGCACCAATCATCGTGACGATGAGGACAACGGCTTATGCGTATCAAGCCTTACCAGATTACAATGCCATCCGCATCCTAGAGTTGCTTCCTGGCCGATTCGATGAGACCATCAGCTGCACACTTCGCATTCACGCTCTACAAAACCTCCCCGCATACGAGGCCCTCCCATACGTGTGGGACAACCATGACAACAACCAGAAGATAATCGTTAATGGGTCAAACTTAAAGGTGACGGATAAGTTAAAGATAGCTCTACGGCACCTACGCAGCACAACATCAACAAGGACGATATGGGTGGATGCCATTTGTTCAATCAAGCCGACACAGCCGAGCTCAGCCAGCAGGTCGCTATTATGGCCCAAATTTACACGAGTTGCGAGCAGGTGCTTGTATGGCTTGGCACACCAACGCCGAGGAGAAGGCTGAGAGGTTTTATACCTGCTGTCAATTTCCAGACCCGAGAGGGGTCGTCAGCTACGGGCGGTGGGTTTGATGATTCCGGAACCGCCTCCGCACTTCCACTACACTTTGCCAACAATGGATACATCTATGATATACCAGGATTCCATAAACGCGAAGAAACCGACGAGCAACCGGACCGCCCTGTCCGCTTCACCAAATCTGAATCCTTCTTGCAGCTGTGGCATGGATTCTCCGAGGGGTTACAAGGCCCCTGGTGGACCAGGATCTGGGTGGTGCAAGAGGTTCTCCTACCGCGACCCGGCACGGTGCATTTCGGGTCATGGTCCATCGACTGGGTACAACTCAAAGTAGCAGCAGAAAACCACCGCAGACATCTCCACGGCGGGATAAGGTTTTCGGGTTACTTGGCCTTGCCCAGCAGAACCCACGTGGCGCCGTCGCCCCTGACATCCGACCGGATTACATGCAAGACATCCCTCGATACTACGTGCAGCAATTCCTGCTATAACACATTCCCCGTCCAACAGCCCGGTGGCGGCTCCAACCTCCTCGGTGTCCGCGGGAAACGCATCGGCACGGTGAGAGCACTCGGCGCTACCATGACCAAGACCGACGACTGGAAAGCAGTCGGCAAGGTCCTCGAAGACTGGCATCGCACTGCCGGGATCCAAATCCAGTCGCCCTCTTCATCTGAAGGTGAAGACGTGTTGCAAGACCGGCGGTTACGCGCTCGCCTCTGGCGCACCATCATAATTAACCAACACCGTCTTTGAGACCGAAACTGCTACTGCTACGACCACTTCTTCTAGAACTAGTAGCCCACCACCTCGTATATTTTTCAAACTGGGATATTTACAAGGTAAACATTGGTTTTGTTTTTTTTTTTTTTTTTTTTTGGGGGGGGGGGGGGGGGGGGGGCATCAGCTTGTCATACTCTGAACTAAGATCGTGCCGTGTTCATAATGCGGAAAGAGAATCAAGTTCACTGTATTTTTATCACACATACTTTTTCACTAACATCATTCCACCAGTTCATCACCTCCCCATTCATGGCATCCAACACAAAAGCCTGTCCAACGTACCAATACCCATCGCCATCCTCGACCTGCCGAAGGACGACGGGGACATCCATCTCCGACAATACACACAAGACATCCCCGTCCCGAGCACAACGAGGCACTTGAGCGAGCTGTATCGACCCTGACGGTCTGGATGTGATCTCGGCGAGGACATAACTCTCATTCCTGGCAACTTGATCGGCCACGTACCATTCGGTAGGGCTTTGGTTCGGGTTTGCCCTCCTATCTGAACTTAAACCTCCCCGTTGTGAATCGATTTGTGTCCTTTCCTGCTGCTTGGGAACTACTAATAGCCGAGCCCGACTTGGATCGGGAGCAACCTGCCTACCATCAGCAGCAGAAGCAGCAGCAGCAGCAGCAGCAGCTCCATCATCGCTGCCAGTCTCATGAAGCCACACAAATGCGTACGATTCTGGCGTAAACAGTGGGCCCAACACGCACTCATCATGCGGCGGAGCGGGCAACACCCCCGGCAGACCGAGCCTGATGAGATTATCTATCGTCTCCTGCATACTCCCGTTCACTTCCCCATACGTGCACAGGGTAGAGATGAAATGGCGCGCATGCACTAGTGTTTCCTGCTGGGTGCAGTGGTGTCTTGAGTGGTCGAATTCAAAGGTCCGGAAGACGGCGCGGAAGATGGATGTGGTGCAGGAAGGCGGTCCGACACGCGAGTGTCGGCCCAAGAGGTCGAAGACGGCGCGGGGGATGGATGTGGTACAGGAAGGTGAAGGTGGTCCTGCACGCGAGGAGTGTCGCTTTAAGAGGTCACAGACGTACTGGAAGATGCGGTTCTGGGTGGCGGTGTCGGGGTCGGAATCGAAACTGGGGCCGGTGGCTTGGATTGTGCCAAAGATGATCCCGGGTGAGAAGAGCACGTCCTCTTTGTCCTTGTCGTCTCCGATGTATGGGGGTTCGGCAGCGGGAAAACCAGCATTGGCTTTGGGCAGGGCCTCGTCGACTAGGATCCATCGCGGACGCAAAGCCGAGTTGGACCTCGGGGCCCAGGAGGGGAGTTCTTTGAGTGACTCGGATTTGCGGATGTCCTCGTTGGTGTCATCCGTTATGCGCCAGAGACCGGCGTAGCGGAGAAAGTCCAGCCGGCTTCCCATAAACGACTGCTGAGATCCCAGCGAGGCAGCGACATAATCCCTGTAGACCCGTCTCACAGGCTTTGCGTAGTCGACCGACATCTTGAGCCCCGTCACGCCCAGCAGTCCGTAGACATAGTCCCTGGGATTCGTAGCTTGCATACCGTCCGTCTCGTACATTTGAGCTCCGCGAAATCGCATTTCCTCTGATCGGACGAGGTCTCTGGCCAGCAGCAGATTGAAGAGGCGATAATTAGCTCCGTTGGCGATCGTAAACCTCAGCCATACCGGCCAGCGAATTGTCTCCGGACTGACATTCCGCTGCACTATGGGGACTTGATGAACCATATCTCGCTCCAGCCTAAGACGGAACCCGAGTTCCTCCAGGTCGTCGTCGGATATGCTACCATACGGTCCGCAAAAGACAAAGAGCTGCCGTGAGAGGACTACCTCTTGGTATATCCAGACGCGACGCCAGTTATCAGCGTCCAGAAGCTCGGCGAGTGCACTCCATCGCTCGTTGGTTTGCATCTCGGCGAGCATGATCTCGCGTCCTCGTAGATCCCTGATATCGGTTGATGTAAGATGGGCATCTACCAGCAGGTTGCGATTATCGTAAGCATCCGGGGCGCCCATCTGAGCAATCAATGTAGCCAAGGTAGTGGATGGACTGTCCGGAGGAGCATCATTTTGGCCGGGCTTTGCAAACAGAGACGGACACATGTACCAACCAGTCGGCCACATGGATTCATCTTCGTCCAGAGAGTCGCTTATTCTGTTGATGTCACGCACCGTTTCGATTCCGAAACCGATCATATCAGGGTTTGGATGATAGACCGAGGCAAATACCGCCTCGGCAGTCTTGTAAATCTTGGACATGAGCTTGACTTGGTCGCTTTTCTCATGGATATCCTCTTGATTTATGCATAGGCCGTCTGCCCATACCCGGAATGACGATGGGTCACGGTCGGGGAACTGCTCCTCCCAGTGAGATTTGACCCATTGGAGGGCAAAGGCCAGTGTCTTGGTCACCAGGACGGTTTCACCGTTGACCGTGATAGGAGCCGTGTCTGATGCGTCGCCCCAGACGTAGGAGAGGGCCACAAAGGGGGTGATGCATTCTGTGGTGAGGGATATGGCCTCTAGATGACACATGACGGCGTCCTTTTCGCCCCAGGAGGTGATATCTATGACTCTGATCTCTTTATACACCTTTGAGAGCGGGCGGTCATACAGCCGGTTGGTCATTGGTATGCCTGGCAAATCAAACTGAACTTTAATCGTGGCAAAGACTAGTTGAACAGAAAGGTGGAATAAGATAATCGTCGTGGTTCAAAGATGGGTGCCTGATCGAGATTTGAGAATCGTGCATACTTCCCCGCTCAGCTAGGCCAGTGAGAATTACAAATCCCCTTTTGGGTTAATGCTGCACGATTCGCTGCCTGCTCCTTCAGATCTGCTTCAATAATGACACGATCCCTTCGACCCATTTCAAAATTGGCAGAAATTTATTGTATTTCTTTCTTGACAATCTTGCTAATATCTCATTATGTCTTCAACGTAGTTACAGTAGATAGAATCTCATACAACAGTAAATGGAATCTCATACAACACTGTCTCGCCCAGTAAGAGGGAGTACATGATGTGCTTTGGTCGAGCGTATTATGGAAAAGTGACTATGAATTTAGATGATCGGGATTTAGGTGATAAAGGAGGGAGGCTCAAGTGGCTGTCGCAGAGCTCCAGCCTTGATCTTTGGAGTCTGAGACCATCGCCCTCTGCAAGTGTGGAGTGACAGTAATTGTGCTGGACTTGAAACTGTTGTAGTGTCTGGTGCATGTGGCTTGCTTCGCCCCGAGCCACTGCTCACCTACGAACTGGTACCGACCACCATCTTGCGAAACAGTTGATTGATTGGCCAATTTGTTGACAGAAATCGGCAGGTTTCAGTCCGGTTGGGCGGTCTCAATTTCTGTCTTGCCAGGGCAGACTTCTGCTCCTCGTCGGGGATTTCCTCTCATGGAAACACTCACATCAGGATATTCGAGCCTGCTCGTACCCTTTTCGACCTGTTTCCAGTCTTGTCCCTTACCTATCATGAGATTGGAACTGCTCTCCGTATACTATGTTGGTAAGTCTCTCCGCCGCCTCGGGGGCTATCTCGCTCACTCTAGCCGTTTTATTCTCCCTTTTGGCTTTCTCTCCGGCCCAGATTGCGAGACTCGGCTGGCTTGGTTCCCCTCGCAGTAGCTGGCTCTCCGGGGACGCAATCACCACCGATTTCTTAAGACTATGGGGCCACGTGGTTATCTTTGCAATCGTAGCCAACGCAATGGTGGTGTTATCATACGAGCTCCTTGTCGTCTGGGATGCAAAGCATAGCATCGTCAGTTACCGGCGTTTGCATTCAGCTCCAGAATGCAGGCGGCAAAGGTATCTTCACCCTTCTCTTTGACCTTCATTTTCCCACTGACTACCTCTCCTATCTCCTTCCGAGCTCCGCTAATAAGCTGTTTTTATGAGTCAGGCACAAGAACATACGCTGCTACGTCGCTGTAAGTAGCTGAACCTCTCTTCATGGGTCTGATCATGGCTAATCACGCCTCTCGGTCTGGATTATTTTACTCTGTCGTCCTTTGGGCGCTGTGTTGTTATCCCTGGCTCCGTTGGAGGGCCTGAAAGGAATAATAGCCGTAAGCCTGTTGGCGCCCCTGACCTTCATTTGTGCTACTGCGTCTATTTTCGAGATGCTCCGAATACATGTAAGGCTTCGCAGTCGGATCACGCAATAATTCCAAGCTGATAATTTCTTAGGGTTTCTCATTTCCTCCACAGGCGATACCAACGTATGATGTGGTGTTCTCCAGGAAATGGACCTCCCCGGAACGTCAGACATCTTCTTGTTCGTATTGGGGGACTGGATATTAATTCTCATGCCCATCTGGACCACGTTCGGTACCAACTGGATGCTCAACCTTGTGTCCGCGCCCTGAAACACTTGGCCCCGAGTCCCTTCGCCAGTTACGATAACTGGAGACCTGCCACTTGATTTCCTTGGTACCTTCTTTCTTACAGAAATTGCGCTTTTTTTACCATCTCTCTTGCTGCCTATCAGGTGTTGGTCATTTGCCAAGGATGTCACCTCAGAGCGAAAGTTTCTCCTTCTTATGATGGTTCCAGTAGCCTACGTTCTTGTATGGACAAACAACGAAACCGCAAACCTCGGCAATCGTTCCATTCCCGACAATCCGTCATCCCTACAATTCTTCAATCGCGGTCAAGACCAACTATCACCTTCAACATCGTCAATCTCGGTGAAGCTTGGGGACTGTACTACCACGATAAAAATGGGCCGGATATCGTCTCTTGGGGGACCAAAGTGGAAACTGGGAGTCAAGAACCTGCCTGACGCCGTCGACTTTGCTGAACAAGATACTCCAAATGTCCTCAAAGACCTGCGCCCCGGACCTCCTCTCCAGACACGGCATCACCTTTGACCAATGCCGAGCTCGCCGCGGGGGGATTTTCGATTGGCCGGTTACCTCGCCCCATCAGGACATCTTGAACAGCGATGACGAGATGGACGATGACCTCGGCGCTCTTCACTCATCCCTAAGACTGGGAGGCACCACCGTGACAACTTGGTTACAGGTTGAGAAAATCGAGTCCGGCCAAGAGTACCTCTCCTCCCATTTCGGACTTGCTTATCGATCCGCCTTACTCGAGGATCTAATGAACTCGGCCCACATTGGGTCACGGTCCTGGGACCTGGACGTAGGAAGTCAAGGCGCTTTCCCACGACAGGGGAGTCTTGTTTTAGGAGGTTACGACACGAGCGCTCCAAACGAAGGTGCTGTCTCATATCCTCTGCCAAAGAATCCGATAGATTCATCCAGCCGCCTATTGCAGACAAGAATCGCCTCGATGGTTCTACGGTCTGTCGGTGGGACTACAGACGTCGAGCTCGCGCACGACCTTCCTGCTTGCATCGAGCCATACTATCGCCCGCTCTATCTTCCGGAAGAGATATACCGCGAGTTCATGAGCATGCATGAGTCGCTCAGAGAACTTCTTGCTGAGCTTCATTTCCAGAACAAACTTGTCGCCGACCTCATTGCCGAGTTTTTCGCTTGTTATCGAACTGGTCGGTGGGTTTCGCACCGAAATCCCGGCCGACGCGTTGTTCAGGCCTCTGCATAGCCTTGCTCCCGACGGCTCGACCACGATAGATCCGGAGTTCACCGAGATCGCGATACGTCGAGAGCCGACTGATAGAAAGATCGTGACCCTCGGCAGAGTCTTTCTCAGCCAGGTCTACCTCTTTGTCGATTACGAGACCGGCAAGTTCGCGCTGTCTTCTCGGCTAAACCACATTCTCCCCCATACGGAAACACCACTGGCGGCAGCTGGTTTGCCAAGACCTGATACAACATCCCCCCTTTCCCAAAACAAAATGATAACCATTGTGAGGGCTCCATTATCGTACAAGTAGTCGTCTTCGTCTTGGCTTTCGCTGTTATCGTCTTGTTTAGAAAACGACGCCTTTCCAAAAACTTAAAGGCGAACCGAGAGAGCATTCGAAGGACGTCAAATCTTTGGACTAATAGTCCATACCCGAGTAAGGATTCGGTGTCGTCTGAATGGCCAACCGATCAATATACTGGAGAAAAAGAAGGAGGAAATATTTCTGTGTGGAGCAGGTAATAGAAAATAATACGGTTCTGGCCGCTATTGGGCACGAAGGACTGGAGAGGAAGGGGTAAAATAAAATAGTGTGGATTGTGGTGTTATGCTACTAATGGGTATTTTTTTTTTTTATGTTTATAGCTATGATTAACTGGTGATATGTTGGGAGATGACTACCTAGGAAATGGGTTAGATTTTCTATTCGCAACTTGGTTGCCCGGTCATCGGCTGGTTATTGAATGGAAAACGGAGTATAAACAAGCCCCCACCCCCCCCCCCCCCCCCCCCCCAACTCAACAAACCCCGTGCTAGCACTGCTCCCGACGCTCCAAGTCATCAGGAAGACACAGGCCGGGTGCCCAGATATCAACCACAGCAATTGAGCCTGGCGCCAAGTGTCAGCACCAAGACTCCTGAACTTGCTTCAGTTCCCTTCTTGGCAACGGGCTGTGCCTGGCACTAGCCAATGATTTGGGAACCATCTAAGCCGGCACATGCTGGCCTTTGTGATTATGCCGAGTAAAGGCCCAGATTTATATTTGACGCTCTGCGTAGTCTGGAGAAAATGAAGTCCTGTGCGTCCAGTCGGGGAGGCTGAGCAAGGTGGCACCAAGGCGATTTAATGCTGACGGGCGCATCTCAGGAGAGAGTCAGACGTATATGCCGAGAAAGGCCAAGGATGGGATGGCTGGTATGTTCACCAACGCGCGTCTGGGTGGAATTTGATCATCCATCAAGTAACAAGCCAAACGAAGATCAGTCTTTTCCGTTAAAAAACAAAGCGCAAGCAGCAGAGCATCCATGCCAGGTATAATTACCTTGCGTCTCGAGAGGCACTACCGCGAGTTCCATCCACGAACAAACTCCAGAGAGATTTCCAGATATGGACAGTCGAGACGATGGCGCTTTCTGCGCACGCGTAGACGAGGAGACGCCGTTACTACTGGGAGATTCGATTCCTCCTGGGCGTATTACACGCAGCTTCTGCAGGGATCTCCTGTTCAATCCGGAAGAGACATCGGGCGTGGAAAATGCGCACCAGCTCGTCTGGTTGCCAGCACTCGTATGGCATGTTGCCAAAGTTGCTCTTCTAAGTTGTAAGAGCCCCTGTTTTCCCGAGAGACGATGAAGCATATTCCGCCAATGCAAAGACTTGATACTGCAGCGTGGATGAGAATCTTGCTTGTCTTCGTGCCACTGGGGGCAGTTGCTGGTGAACGGCAATGGGATTCGGTATCTGTTTTCACACTGAACTTTCTTGCAATGATTCCTGTAGCTGCTATCCTTTCGTTCGCCACCGAGGAGTTATCACATTGCCTGGGAGAAACCCTGGGGAGACTCGTCAATGCCACATTTGGCAATGCGGTGGAACTGATTGTATGGTTTTTTTCTCCTCCTTTTTCATACGGTACCACTTTACTAAAGCCGCTTTTTTACAAGGTGACCATTGTCGCACTCCAAGCCAACCAGATCGAGATCGTGCAGGGCGTCTCTCCTCGGTTCCATGCTTTCCAACATGCTCTTGGTGCTCGGTATTGCTTCTTCCTCGGCGGCATCTTCAACATGTGAGACACCAGCGCCGGAATTGGCAAAGAGCAGAGCTTTTCGCCGGGAATAGCGCAGACAAACCTGTTCCCTTATGGCCCTTGCGTCTGCTTCGACGGTCATACCCACCACCCTCTACGGTGGTGTCATCGTCGACGACACAAAAGACGCAACCAGCAGTATCCTGGCCTATCTCGCGGAATATCTGTCATTCCCCTTCTTCTGTACTGTCTATACCTCTACTTCGCCTTGCACACACATAAGCACCTTTTCAAGCCGCAGGACCAAGTTCCAGTTCCAGAACCCTCCAACCCAACAATCATGCTCTCCCCTTTGTCTTCCATCATCATCCTCTTCGTCACCACAGTTATTATCTCTTACTCGGCCGGCTACATGGTAGGAAGTATCGATGATCTCGTCAAGACCGCAAATCTCAGCAAAAAGTTTATTGGGTTGATACTGATTCCCATCGTCGGGAACACCGCCGAGCACGCCACCGCTTGCGTGGTTGCCATCAAAGACAAGATGGATCTAGCCATGGCGGTTGCTATTCGGGTCGACGATTCAGATTGCGTTGCTTGCTACGCCTGCTCTGGTTATGGTTGGGTGGCTGACAGGAAAGGAAATGAGTTTGCACTTTGAGCTGTGTAAGTTTTAATTCTATTCTTTTTGCGGCCTTGAATTCTTGTCAGGGTTATTAACGTGAATGCATCATTAATTTAGTTTGAAACGGTCGCGTTTGCGACCTCGGTCATTGTGGTGGTTTGCACAGTTCAGGATGGGTAATCCAACTACTTGGAGGGGGCTATGGTAGGTTTCATCAGTCGACACGCTGCTGAATGTGGCTCTCACACTAACAGCCATTTCATCAAAGTTGTTAGGGCTTTATGTGATTATTGCCATTGCATTTTGGGCGAGTCTTACCTGAAGCTTGTAGATTGAGGAATCCATTATGATAGGACAACCACAGGACGACTCGAGCTAACAGAATTTGATGGTGTGGTTGGTAAATAGGTAGATTTGCCTTATGTTAGTTATACGAGAGTGGTAGTGGCTTATTGTGGGACGGTTCGTCTGAAACTGGGATGTGAACGGGATGGAGGCGAAGGAGATCTCGAAGAAAGACTCACTTAAAGCGTAATCGTTGGCCAACAGGAATCCCCCGGAGTAAAGATCTAATCCATTCAGGCCAGTGATTGGCTCGTTGAGGATAAGTCTATGGCTTGGCATCTTGAAGCAACTGGGTTCAGAACTGGAAAGAGCACCCCTTCCTTCTTGCCATACTGACCACCAAAGTCGGCCACCAAAGGAATCCGCCAATTCTAATCGTCGGCGTCAAAACTCTTCCCCGTAATAACCGTCAACTTCAACATCCTCTACCACCAACCATCTACCGCCTGTCACTCCATCTATGATCCATCAACCATCGAGGATCTTGAAAATATGGTTAATTATCTCTTTACAGTTGCCAAACGATTGCATTTTGACGAAAACGACAGCTGCGCGACTGCACCACCAAAAAGCACACCCGCAGACAGACAAGCCTAGATCGATCCACCACAAAGAAGCTGACCGCCACACACACACACACACACACACCCAATTCAATTCACTACAATAGACACACAAGCCCGGTTCAATCTGCCACGACACACAACAAACAATTGGGGATATCCTGCGCATACTTCGCCGTTAAAATCGGGGCGAGAGCCTTTAACCAAAAAGCCAAAATCAGTCCGATATGGCGTCTGACATCCTCAACGGGACTGATTGACCGGGCGAATTCCCAGGCAAACACCGTTAAATCAGAACCAATCACCCAACAATTCGCATCTGAACATGCAGGTGTGGCGTGGGGGCAGTGCGGTATCCATCACCGAAGAACAGAGAGCGTGCAAGAAAGGGCGGTGTTCTGCACCTACCCCAAATTCCAGCCACCAGTTCAGGTAATCCCCAATCACTACCAGAGACGACCCTCCACTGGGACCGTCTGGTGGTTGCGAGGCGTTCTGGAATTCCACGCCGAGCCCAGGTCCCAACGCATTAGCCACGAACACATGATGGTATACTCTGTGGTGTACCAAGCTATAATACCGACAGCGACCCCGCGTCCTCCAGCTTGCCAGAATGGGAGGCCTACGTGCTTGTCATGATGCTCAACGCCCAAATTTGCGTCACCTCCAGTCATGGCAGGACGTAGTAGCGACGAGCTTGTGTCTCCGACACCGACCACGCCTGGCTCACCAGGGACCGTCTTGGTCTTTTCGTTCGCTGGTCTGAAGAGCTACATAGCCACTTCTTATCCTCATCCGACCAAGGAAGCAAAGGAAAAGAATCCAAACGAGACGAGAGATTTCGCGTTGTATGTCACAGACGCGCCCTCCAAAGACCCCATCGAAAAGCACATTTGTCTTCAACTCTAACCCCCCAAAAAGCAGCAAAAACATCCCTTCCAGTCTACTGAAATGCATCGACGCTTCAAAGGGACACGAACAAGCCAGCGAGGACCCAAGCAAGACGAGATATTATACCCTCAAGCCGGGATACTTCTTTATGCACATCACCTGCTGGGAGCCCAATCCACCAGACGAACAGGACGAAGATTCCACTACGTTCGATGACTGCAAAGAGGCGCTATGGCTCGTCTACACTTGGACAGACCGAGCCAGCCACAAGTGGTGCCCGGATAAGAACCCCCTCCACCAGACGAACATCCACCCGACCCTGGGGAAATATGCGAGGCATCTAGAGGGAGGCACAACACTTGGTGGTAATCCCAGTCATTTTGCACTCGGAGAAACATCGGAGACCTTCTTTCTCCGACTGTCGGACGACAACAGGAACTGGCACTATCGTTATCACGGGCTGCCGCAAGACTGCGACCTCGCTATCCAGCAGTCCATGGCCGCGTCGAAACTTTACAAGGATGAAAAGGATCCTCCTTGTCCCCACAAGCTGCAGCACTTTGCCTTTGGGCGTCCTCGCGCCGTCACTCTCGGCAAGGGCGGAGGTTGGATCTTGCATCGGGAAGAGAATTCCGAGACTCAGCAAGGTGGGAGGAGCCTTCCGCTTGCATTACGAAAGGCGCTTGAGCACGGGCGCAAACGGAATCTCGTCATCAACCAAGTTGTTCTAAATCCTCACCACTCAAGAGAGTACGTCCTCGCTTTCGACGACGGGACCGTCTACTACTCTTTCCACGAGAGCTTTCAGAAGGACTTTGACAAGATCGCAAGGCAATGGTGCGGTAACAAGATCGAGTACAAGCCGCACGCAGATCTACTTACTGACGAAGACTACCCCGATATGGTGGTCTCTGACGACTCGGGCGCCGAGTCGGAAAGCGAGTCCACGGCTCGTCGGGCCCCTTCACCTCAGCCTCTTCACTCGCCGCAAGAACATGAACGACGCCGACAAGCGAGGCAAAAGCAGCGATACTCGGGCCGACGAACACCGCCTCCCGTGATGACAAATGGCTACCATATCTCACCCAGCCGCGAGAATCTACCACACCACGAGAGGATGAACAGCGGGTTCACCAGCATCCCGGAGTCTGCAGGCTATGGCCAACCACCTCAACCGGTGGGCTACGTTCAACAGCAGCCGTACCCTCAAGGCTATGGAGCCGTACCATACGGAGCGGTGCCATACCCGCCGCCACCGGCAGGATGGGGATCGCCATACCCACAGGGAGCGGTGTACGCCGCAAGTCAAGGATGGACGGCACCACCGGTACCTATCTACCCTGCTGCACAGGGACGGCCATTACCGCCTTCGCAAGCATCTCCACATCAGCCACAGCCGCAACAACCGCAGCAATCTCAGATACCAGTCCTACCAGCACCGACGCACAGGTATCACTTTGACCCATATACCGGCGAGAGGCTGTACGCGGAGGCGGCTACGAAGGATGATCCCGAACCACAATTCAGCCCGATATCATCGGAGACGATGCGACCGACTGAGGAGACGGTGCGTGTGAATCGTCTGCAGCGACCTGAGGAGCAACAACAACAACAGCAGCAGCATCAACATCAACATCAGCAACCAGGGAGCAGGTCGAGAATCCGGTTCTGGCCGCATTCGGGCACAAAGGAGGGGAAGAAATAAAAGTATCTGGATTGTAATGTGATGGTATGGCATTTTATGTCGACATGTCAATTATGACTCCATGTCTGGCATGTTGAAGAGAAGAGTGTAACCGCTGGTCAGATAAGTGCACACTGCACAGCCACTGTCCTTCGCGCAGCCACCGTGGCGTCCAAGACGCGGAGTGTGTTCCACGCCGCGCACCAACGCACCGTGAGCCCCGCTCGTTGGGCATGGAGATCATGTTCGTGTGATACCCTCCGAGCTGCCTTTGTTGGTCGGATCACAATCATTGCATCAAACCAGAATCGCAACCCCGCTAGATAGCGGCTAGTCCGATCGTCCCCAATCCATGGAGCGGTACGCAGAGCACAAAGCTCGAGAGCTGGGGTACGATCACACATACGAGCCTCATAGCTGCCGACACTGCAGCTGCATCGTGCTAGACCAGGCCGCCATCGCTGCAGCTGAGAGTGGAGAGCACCTCCTGGCGGACCAGCTTTCCGGCGCCAGCAATGTCGTCTTGGCCAGTTCCTTCGAGGATGCGATGCGGGCGCGAGATGAAAGCTGCCCACTTTTCGGGTATCTCCTGGGCGAGTTGATTGATCTCACCGAAGCCTCTCCCGCCATTTTGGACATTGATGGAACCGGAACGGTCTACGGCTCGCTTACCGCCCAAGGGCTTAAACTCAGCCACAAGTTGGGTGGCCTAACCTTGATGAATATGTTGAAGGTTTCTATCCAGTCTGGCAAGTGATCTCCCGCTATGAGATTCAATCTCTGCGGTTGGTTCCGTGAAGGCTGACGGTCCAGAAACTCTTCAGACAATCCGGCTGCGTCTTTGGATTGCGATCCTGCCAGCCCCGAGGCGTTCGAGCTATCTCGGCAGTGGATCTCATCTTGTGTCTCGTCTCATCCCCTCTGCCGCGATTCGCCATCGTCATTCATGCCCACCCGGCTGCTTGAAATTCGCGAATCAGATGTAAAGCTCCGGGAATCTCGTGAAATTGGGAAAGGAACCAAATGGTGCGCACTAAGTTATGTTTGGGGCGGCGACCAGCCGGTCAAGACTACCAAAGCATCACTAGGGGATCACCACAACGGCATCGCACTTGACCGCCTTCCCCAGGCCTTGAGGGACGCGGTCCGGGCTTGCCGTGCTCTGAGAATCCCGTACCTGTGGATCGACGCCCTCTGCATCGTGCAGGACGATCCGGGCGACCTGCGAACTGAACTCAGTTGCATGCCCGGGATATACCAACGAGCCGCCGTTACCATCAGCGCGGCATCCGCAACCAAAGCTGATGACGGTTTTCTCTTCCGGCGCGGACACTGGTACCACGAATGCCCACCCGTGCGCTTGCAGGCCGAGACGGAGTCGGGGGAGCTGGTTGCTGTGTTTGCCTACGAGCGGAGGCTTTGGGAGAAGGAACCCATCGCCCGGCGTGCGTGGACGTACCAAGAACGCATCCTATCACCTCGGGTCCTAAGCTACCGAGTCACCTTGTTAGAATGGACCTGCAGAACGCGCGTTGACTCCTACGGACTCTTGGAGCCGACGACGCTCCGGAGGAATAAAATGGACCCCCCTGAGCCTCCTTATTTGCTATCATCCAAGCCCTGGTCGGATGTAGTCGAGGAATACTCTCTGCGGAGCCTGTCGTTCGGCGCAGACAAACTGCGCGCACTATCCGCCATCGCCCGTGTCTACCACCGTGAGACCGGCAAGACGTACCTGGCGGGACTGTGGAAGGAGGACCTCCCTTTAGGGCTGTGCTGGGTGAGGGCGACACATCACACTAATTCTAGCGTTCCGCGGCCGACCGAGTACAGAGCGCCTTCCTGGTCGTGGGCATCCATCGACTCGCCTGTCGTGCATTTGATCCCGCATCCGACTGAGCAGAAGCTTCTCAGGTCCAAGAGGTGCGAGGTTCTGAGCACTACGACTACGCCACACTACGAGGGCGGGGAATTCGATTCGATTGCTTCGGGTTCTCTTGTCATACAGGGAGCGATGAAGTCATTAGGCGCTTTGCCGCTGGCCGCCGGGAACCCGGATGGCACAACAGAAATTCAAGCGGACGGATATACGCTGGTTGTTACATTGGACGCTGAAGATGATGGCACTGAATCTGTTGAGGAGGTGTGGCTCATGCTGTTGGCGGAATTTTTTGAGGACGATGATTACGATGAAGAAGAAGACGCTTTACCGGGGTATGTTGGCTTGGTTCTTAGAGAGGCGGCGGGGCAACATGACGTGCTTTATCGTATCGGATCGTTTCAGTGCTGTGATGGATCTGATTATGGTGATGGTCATGAGAGGTGTCAGATGATACTTGGTGATTTTGAGGATAGACGGGTCACTTTGGTCTGAGTGGCAGGGTGAAGCGCTCGAGACTGAGGCGGGCTATCGTGATGACCAGATCTTTCTGTCTCGGAACTTGGTTGGTCATTGGCCGGGATTTGGAGGGAAAAGGGGTAACAACAATAAATGTGGGTCTTGACGTATGAATGCGGGAGTGGGCTGAGATGTCTTATGGATCATAACCAGTCAATGTTAATCCTGTCTTCAAGTACCATGGTTCGGTAAAGAGGTTTTGTGCTTCAATGAAGCAATGTCGATGTGATCGAAACCCGGTATTTGCCTTGAATCGCTTGAAACCCCTGATTCGCCCTGATTCGCTTGATGTCAGCTCGAATCAGGACTACCGTTGATCGAGATCTCTCAAGGTACCTAGTCGGCAGTTTGTCAATGATAGAATTTTCAGCCGATGTTTATTATATTTTCAATTACCATTGTTTGGTAGAGAGGCTGCGCACTCCAGAGGCAATACCACTGTGATCGAAAACAGTATACTGTCCTTTGTCCTGGGACGCTTCACTGATGCTAACTCGAGGCAGCACCACCGATGATCGAAACCCTCAAGGTGTCTAGTCGGCAGTTTGTCAATGATACGATTTCCCGTCGTACAGCTACCTAGTTGCCAAGTCACTGTCCAAGGGTTAAAGGCGTGATGATAATAGAGATGCGACCGAATGTCGGGATTTACCATGAATCCCTTGATGTTGACTCGAGGCAGCACTACCGGTACTCGAGAACTGTCAAGATGTCTAATCGGCAGTTTGTCAATGATAAAATTTTCCGTCGTACAACTATCCAGTTGTCAGATGAGGCACTACTACTGTGATCGAAAATTGTCATAAGTCCTGAGCAGGTAGGTTGATGTTGACTAGAGGTGGCACTAACGGTGATCAAGATTCCTCAAGGTGCTCAGTAGGCATTTCGTCAATGATACGATGATTTCCCGTCGTACCACTGTCCATTTCCTAGAGATCATAGGGGTGATGAGGAGAGAGTATGTCATTATGTAGTCCGATCATCTCCCGGGCGATCCAGGCACCAAATCACGTCTTTTGGAACACACGTCACAACCCCTCTCCACTGACAGTCCCGTCAGCCGTGGAGGTACGTGAATAATCGGCAGTGTCAGCATTCAGTTTCTGGTGAAACGTCAAACGCTCAAGATCTGGCAGCCCCAAAGTGCATATAAGGAACCATAACCACCGCCCTTTCCTCCATTAAACTTTCTCTCTCCAGACACCACAAGTCTTCAGCACACCAAGCTTCCTGACAGCAATCACAAATACTGTACCAACAAACACAATTCACCACATCGATCTTAGAGCACACAATCACAGCAACAATGCTCGCCATCATGAGCATCAGCCCCGTCTCGTTCCTCAGCAACAGGCCTGAGGGACCGCCTCTAGGCCCCCCTCCGCCCCCCACGCCCGGCCAACCACTTCCCGATCCCGATCCGGAGCCCACGCCTGATACACCTCTTCCCGAGCTCAAGCACGACATCGACCCGCTCCCTCCCAAGCTGAAGCCTCCTCCCAGGGACGGACAGGGCGGTGATCTCGGACCCATCGCGGCCCCCAAGCCGGTCAAGCCGGAGCCAAAGGAGGGTGACGGCGACCCGGACCTGGATCCCTCGCCCGATCTGCCGAACGGGACAGCCACAGCTCTCGATAAGGAGCTCAAGGACGGCGGGGACGAGAAGCGCGGTCCCAAGCCTCCCAAGCCTCCCCAGCCTCCCAAGCCAGTACAGCCCGAGCCTGTGGAGGAACCGGAGAGCGGGCTCGGAGCACCTCCCGGTAAACCCAAAGCCCCCAGTCCTTCCAAGGCCGAGCTTCAGCTAGGAGAAGGCGGTGATTTCGGACCCATCGCCCCTCCCAAACCGACCAAGCCACCACCGAAGGAGGAAGACGGTGAGCCGGAGAAACCCAACCCGCCCAAACTGATTAAGCCGGAGCCTAAGGACGGGAGCCCTGACGCCCCCCCTCCCAGACCGGGTTCGCCCAAGCCTCCCAGGACTTGCTCGAGCAAGCCCGAGCTCCTCAAGCTGGGAGAGGGCGGTGATTTCGGACCCATCGCGCCGCCCAAACCGACCAAGCCTCCACCAAAGGAGGGAGACGCCGACCCGGACACGACCGGCAGCGGGCCCAGCACGCCCAAGCCGGCCAACCCTCCCAGGCCTGAGACTCCCCTCCCTCCCTACTCGGAGGACGGTGACCCGGAGAAGCCCAGCCCGCCGAAACCGATCAAGCCGGAGCCAGAGGACGGCGGGAGTCTCGGCGCACCCCCTCCCAAACCACCTCCGCCTCCCGCGTCTCCCAGGCCTGAACCGCGCCCCGAGCTTTCCCTGGGAGAAGGCGGTGACTACGGCCCAATCGAGCCTCCCAAACCGGCCAACCCTCCACCGAAGGAGGTCGACGACAGTGACGGCGACCCGTCGCAGCCGGTATACACCCCGCTCAGCCCAAGGCCACAGCCAAAACCCGCGCCCAAGGACGGAGACGAAAAGGAAGGCGATGATCCCTTCCCGGTGCTGACGCCCAAGCCCGGAAAGCCGATCACGCCGGCGCCAAAGGAGGAGGGGGAAGACCCGCCCAGTCCGGAACCGATTCCGCAGCCGAAGCCGACTGAGCCAGCACCCAAGGAACAAGAGGCTGATCTACGCAAGCCCAAGCCGCCGACTCCGATCCCCAAACCGGAGCCCGAAAGCGATTCGCATAAACCCAAGCCGCCGAAACCGCTGACTCCGATCCCCAAGCCGGACCCCGAAGAACCGGAGCACAAGCCCAAGCCGCCTAAACCGCTGACGCCGATCCCCAAGCCGGAGTCGGAGGAAGAAGAAGACGGTGATCCGGAGAAGCCCAACCCACGGAAACCGATCAAGCCGGAGCCCGAGGAGGACGTCGAGGAGATGCTCACGGCGCTTTCGTACGGCTCGCGGCGCCTGGCGTTCCCGCCCCCCTTGGTGGCTTTCCCTTAGGGGGAGGGACTGAGGGTTGTCGAGGTTTGTTAGATCACCAAAGGCGAACACGGCGAACGGAACGGAAAGGAGGAAAGGAAATTGGGGGGGGGGGAAGGGTGGGAATAGGACCGGTGCACTGACTGATGGAAGACTGGTGGGATTTGATGATGATGATGGATGGATGGATTGGGATTTTTTTTTTTTTTGGAGTGATGGATTTGAAACGGGATATGTACCTCGCCTTCAACAGGGTGGTACTTGACTGACAGCAGCCCCAGATCAACGGGCTGCTTTATTTTTGGGGATTGTTTTTGGCTTTTGTTTGTGTCTTTTTTGGAACCATGATGCAGTCATTACTGAGTTGCGACCTTTCGGGAATTTACATCATTTGGGGGGGACTCTTGTGCCATGTTGTGACTTCCTTTGTGTTTTGGTCGATGGATTGATGATTGTGAACACCAGAGCTGGGCATCGTGGGTTCATCAGGTGATAGCTTCTGATCAAGAAGTATCTCCACCGGAGTTTTGCGTCATGTTTGTGCCTGCCTGGCCTTGTATTTCCATGTGTTTGAGTGGGAGGCCTGTTTGGCTTCAAGTTTAGATGAGGCTGTGTCCATGGAATTTTCCGCTGGTGTTTGGGTCTCTTCGTCCCACATGACTTCGAATGTACCACCGAACCGACAAGCATGAAGCCTCTGTTCAGGAGAGGTAGCTTTATCATGGTAGCTCATAAGGGACACAACCGAGCGTTCTCTCTGTAGTATACCATGGCCATTGTCTCGTTCATTGTCTTCGTGAGAGGCTGACAGTAGATGTCAAGTCTATTGTTCCTTCATTATCTTTGTCATGGGCTGAATAAAGGTTGCCTGGTTGCTCACCTCGGAGATTCTTTGGCCTTTGTTAACGTTGTGAGCAACAACACAAAGGTGCTCATGGCCCTACATTCTTTGTTCTACTGGATATTGAGACTACATTGTCTAATCATATACAGAATATCAACTCATGAATAACATATCTGTATTGGTATAGGCGGGTGAGTGAACAGCCAGTCTGAGCTGAGCGCCCCAACTGAGTTGTTCCAGCTCAGTGACCACAATAGGGGTCACGTACCATGATATAAAAAAAGGCCGACCCATCGTACCAGTTCTCATCCAAACTTCTGCTCGTCGCAATTTTAGCTTCGCGCTTCGCATCCAACAAACGACAAACACTGACTAGGTGCTCACTCAAACACACAAAGAATCGACCGGCTCTTTTTTTTTTTTTTTTGCTGCCAGTGCACACAAACCCCGTCACGCTCACAAACTCAGGTAGTTATTTGTCCGGTTTGCCCCCGTTTGTCAAGATGCAGCGCATCATCGATCTCCTCGTCGGTCCCTTCCGCCAGGCTAATCTCCTCCGCAAGCAGCCCATCACGATCATCCCGAAGCTGAAATTCGGTCCCTCGACCGCCGGTCTGAAAGGCGCTCTCGCCGTCCTCCGCCACCTCGCCAGCTTCCTGGTCATTCGTGAAGCCGAGAAGCCCGACGACAGAAATAATAGCTTGATAAAATCCATCATCGCTCAGGAAGCCGCAAACCCCCTTCTCCAATACATCTGGGTCGACATGCCCGCTGCCGACGACCATGCCCGTATCGTCCCTGTTCAACAACACATGATGGACCACGTCCTGGGCCTTTTCTACGGTAATCTCACCTTTGAAGGCATCATGGAATCTGACATAATGCGCAAGACATTCTGGTCGATTCCCCAGCTGTTCTTGGTGATGGAGCAGGTCTCCCAGGTCGGTACAAACACCTGGGGCCCCAGCGGTCTCCCAACGGCGCATCCTCACCGGTTGGCTGCTGATGGTATGGTAAAATGGGACGGTTCGATAAATCTGGATTACTTTCTGTCTCGTCAGTCGGGCGTGGTCAACGACACGGTAACTTTCGACGGGCAAGACATCGACGTGCAGCGTTTCCGCAAGCCCAGTTTCCCTACTTTTTTCAGAGTAAAGTTCGATCCGCTTATCGACTGCAGCAGGACCATCAACGCTCTTCGAGTGGTCGAGATGAGGGGTATTGTGAGAAATGGGCACGGTTTCGAGTCGTCACCACGGCAGACGTATCTTCTTGTTGCGGCGACGCTGCTGGCTGATGATAGCGGTATGGTTGGTGACCTCGTGCGGCTTTATACCACAGACGGCAAGGAACGTGATCCGATCTCCCAAAACAAAGGTGAGAGAACTGTTATTGGCAGCTGGCCGATTGGGTCAGGTGCGCACAAGCCGTACATGCTCTACTACTGTAAGTTGTCCGCCTACCAAGCCTACCAGATCCCGCTGTACTCGCTCGAGTGCGATGACGATAGCATCATGACGATTGAGCCTGAGGCACCGGTTGATACTAACCAGTGGTTTTACGATTCTTCCAAACTTGTAGAACCCGGTCATACGCGCGTGGTGGAAGTTGACGATCTTATTGGTGGCTTTGGGGGGATGCGGTTTGGTGATCATGGCCCGGCGGGACCGGCCGAAGAAGAAAGGGGGAGACGGAGAAATAGGCAAGTACAGGTAAGTTGGTAGAGTTTGAGACACTGCCAGTATTGACTTTTTTTTGGGTGATATACATAGGATTAGCAACATGGATCTTCTCCTGCACTAATCAATAAAATTGTATCCTACCCACCCATCATACTTTTCCATTTCAGTGACCATCAATGTGAATATCTATCGGACACAACAGAGTTGTATCTGCGTGGCGCTTTATTTGTGTATGTCTGTCATTATCGAGTAATTACTAATCTCACAAGCGAATATGTCTTGCTTTACGCCGCCGGCAGTACTGGAAAAGGTAATATCGTTGAGGAGTAGACTAGTTGTAGTCCTAATAGCGATAACTGCCTGAATCTATAATGAACTGACTGGTATGCGTATTCTATATCGATTGGGCGATTTAGCCGAAGAACGGACTAGTCACAACTATTCTCTAGAACTAGTCCAGGAGATTGCTTTTTCCACAAGGATGTGTGTCGGGACTGTATGCATGGATGCGTATCCGAACTGGAAGATTGATTTGAAACGTACCAAGCCACCGGAGTCACCACTGTCACCCATTGCTGCATCGGGCAGGTATGAACTGTGCAGGATCCGTATGTATGTATTGTACTTCCAGGCAACTTGTCACCCTATACGGCGGCCGCGCAAGTTCCTTGCAGATAAAACGAAAGGATCAACCGACCAACCAGGCAACGGCGGATTATCGTGTCAGCAATGTAAAGTGAACCCCAAGGCGGTGTGTAAGAATCCAATAACCAAAAGGCCCGCACTTTTGGTTGTCTGCTGCAGACAGGCAACCACTGTCTAAAATAATATGTATTCTGCCAACAGTGACTGATAATTGGAACGGCGATTATCGATCTGATAAGAACTAACCTGGCCAACATTTCGGTGTTTTGTCTTGTTAGAGATGGACGTATATCTGCACAAATGCGATTAGCTTGAGATTTACGGTATAGACACGCAAACAAAAGAAAGGCGCGTTCACATCGTCTCAAGCTATCAAATATGGCTAGGTAAGCACATGCCGGTTGGGTAGGAGCAGAAAAAACTTGCCGTCTTATCACAGTTCGTTGGTTGCACCACAGCTTTTGTTGGATCTGCACACTCCAACATATGTCTCTTGAATGGAATCATGAAGGACCTTGTAAGCCTTTAAAAGACGAGTGTTTCTCCGCTGGCGTGCGAAATGGACCAAATGACGTGACCACGGAACCATCAATAAGATAATTATCGTTTTCTGTTATTTACTTGAAATGTTTGGAACCTGGCGAGTCAGCTCGACCGGAAATGATCCGGACCCGACAATCCTAGGAGCCGAACTCAACCAGCAAAAGGCATGTGACAGCTGCCGGGCAAAAAAGGTAAAAAGACGCACACGGGCTTGAATGGAGTTTACATCTGACTAACTAAATCTCCAACTATTAGCTCAAGTGTCTGCGACAGATATCCGGCGGCTGCAAGAGATGCGAGTCTCTCGACACGCCATGCACCTTCCTGGCCAACACCGCTACGAAGAGAAGGGGACGGCGTGGTGGGTCAAATGGCATCCAAGAGAGTCCAAGAAAGAAACAACAGTGGCGCAAAGCGTCCCAGTGTCCATTCACAATGCCAGCTACCAGCGAAGATGACATGAAGCGGCAAACGCTATCACCGCCGGAAGACGTGGTATCCCTCCCCCCAGAGATCGTCCTCTTGACAGACGACAACGAGCCGCCCGACCAAAGTTACGACGACGGATCTGACGACATATTCTCGTTGTTTACCGAGTCAGAGACCTGGGCACACACCTCGTTCTCGTCGCCGCCCACGGCCTGTAGCAGCCCATCATTCAAGCTAGCGCCGGACGGTGGTGTTGAGTCGTCGCCTCCTCAGCCACCAACAAGCTTCATTTCACGTTCTACTAAACTGCTAGTTCCGGACATTGATCACTGGCCTCCTCCACCACCACCACCACCATGTTCTGCCCCTTTATATTCCAAGCCGTCAGTCCCAACACCGCCGCACACACCAACAACAAAAACAACAACAAACCCACCAATTCAGTCCCCATACCAGCGGCAAACTGCCTCAAACAGCAACATGTCTCCCCCTCAGCACATAGCACAACCATGTCGGTGCCTGCAGAACGTCATCTTCCTCATCAACGAGCTCGAGACGAAGCTCGGCAGCTGGGAGCAGCGGCAGCCTGACAATCTGGACCACCACCCAAGAAGCAGCAGCAGCAGCAGCGCCGCCACTAACAACAACAACTCGTACGAGATGGTCAGCAGAAACCTGAGCAGCAGCAACCCCAAAATTAGCACCGGCAATATCATCAACAACAACGGCGGCTTCGATCTGGCACTACTCGAATTCCACAAACTGGCCATCCATGAAGGCGAATCGATGCGTCGATGTTTGTTGTGCTCCTCCCTTGGGCGGGCCGACGAAATGAGGGCGCTGCTCTTCCTGTTGGCGAATAGACTGGCCAAGTTGTGCTCGCACATGGTCACTTCCATCATCAACCAACCATATAACTTGTTCAACACCAGCGGCAATGAGTGCGGAACACCAACACCAACAACATCAACATCGGCGTATTATGAGGACATGTTGGGTGGTCTGAATATCACGGTGGGGGGCAGCTACAAGGTCGAGTCGGGCCTGGAAAAGGCCGCCGTGCTGCAGGAATTGGTAGCTTTCCAGCTGGGTTTGCTGCACGAGTTTGTTAGCTCTTTCGTTGTGCCGTCACCGATTACGGCGGTGACGACAATGGGAGATGGAGGAGATGATGATCAGCGACCCCAGCTCCAGCCCGCCGGTCCCCTTACGGGCGGGGCCGAGTTTGCGGCTGTGAGGGATAAGGTCAAAGGTCAACTATTGCGTTTGAGGAAATATAGTAGGCTGTATGTGGGATAGTTCGCTTGAAAGTTTTTTTTTTAAAAAAAAATTGGGAGGATGATACGATTGCTGTTTTGGGGGGTAAGAATAAAAGGAAGATACTATGATGGTGGTGGTGTGGTGTTGTCGCGGAGAGTGTCACACTTCTGTACTCTACCTGGGTATGATATGTTTCGAGTAGATGCGTCACGCAAATCTAGACAAAATAACTCCTATTTTCTGATCAAGGCCTATCTAAGGTAGACTGTTGCGTTGTGCATTGCACAGACAAATATGTACTTCAGTAGGTGCGAAACCTGCTGGGCCCAACCTTTTATTGAAGAGGAGCAGTACACAACACTATAGCTCAAGTCCCTTCAACCGGGTTGGCGGATATAGTCTAGTTATCAGTAAATACATTGTATTAATATATATATCTGCACCGATTTGCGGATTTCTATCCTCTTCGCCGTTCTTCATCCAATCATCCGACTGAATGCAAACAACCTTGGTCTAGGGCATCACAATAACATCATTTCCTTGACAGACAAAATGGCAAATGCTCAGCAAGTATATCGAAACCAAGGCACATCATCTGCCAACTCACGCTCCAACATCTTTTGTTCCTCTGTTAGCTCCTCCGGGCTGCCGGCGCCGGCGGCGACTTGGTCACGGCGCGCGTTCTCCCTGCTGCACCACGTCGTCATGAACAGCGTCAGGAAGAAAGCCATGCTCACAAACCCGATCAGAATACTGTGTCCGGGGATAAATCGAGGGCCGTCGCGGGTGAGGTAGACATAGGACGCAACAATGCCGCCACAGTTGCCGCCCATGACCTGCATCGCGATGCCCGTGCCGCGCTTGAGGCTGCCTCCAATGTTGCCGCTGTTCCACGCCAGCCCGAGCGGGATTTGTGGATATATCCCAATACTGTCATTTGTTATTAGTCATTGGCGTGAAGAATGAAAAAGGTGGGTGGAATTAACTTACGCCGCAAGCACGGTACCTGCGTACTGTACCGACGGCTTGGAGTTGCCGACCAGCATCGAGAATCCAGCAATGGCGACCAGCTGGAAGCCCAGCAAGAACACGCCACGCTTCTTGTATCTGTCCGCAACCCAACTGGCGGTAACAGTGAAGAAACAGGCACAGACATAGGGCGGCACGCTCATAAGCTGCGCGTTGTTCGCCGTGTAGTCCATGTTCTTGATGATGGTCGGCAAAAAGAGGGCAAAGGAGTAGATCGGACAGAAGCCGGCCATGCAAATGAGCATATGGATGTAGATCTTCCAGTCCTTGATGGCTTGCCATACATATTTGGGGTTGTAGTCGTTGGACAAGTGGCCGTGATCCGCCTTGAGCCGTCGCTGGACCTCCTCGCGCTCCTCGGTCGATAGGAATCGAGCCCTAGTTTAGTAATTCTCAGTGCCTCTTCCCAACTTTCACCACGGAGGGTGTAGGTACTTACGTTCCGGGATAGTCATAGATGGCCCAGTACGCTGTAAACGAGACCAAGATGCTCAAGAGGCCCTCGAGAATGAAGATCCACGCCCAAGCCCCAAGACCAGCAACACCGCTCATCTCAGCGATCCCGCGCGCGAGGATTCCACCGAACGCGCCAGCGAGTGTCGCAGCCGAAAAGAACATGGCCATGCGGAAACCACACTCGTCGCGGCAGTACCACTGCGTAATGTAGTAGTTGACGCCGGGAAAAAGGCCTCCCTCGAAAACACCCAGAAAGACGCGGGTGGCCATCAGGCCGCTGTAATTCTTGACGAAGCCTTGGCCAATCATAGACGCAGACCAGCAGACCATGATGAATGTCAGCCAGATCGACGGCCGGACCCGCTTCATCATGATATTGCTCGGAATCTCGGCGGCGATGTAGAACGGAAACAAGATGGCGAGACAGTCATTGTACTGCAGTCCGTGGAGACCAAGATCTCTCTCGAGGTTGTCCAGACGGGCATTGCCGATGTTTGTGCGGTCTAGGAAGCATAACCTGCTGGTTGTCAGTCATGGTGTTCATGACCAAAGGGAAGAAGGGATTCCGGACAAGTAAATCAGCGACATGAAAGGAATGATGTGCGAGTCGAGCCTCCACAGCAGCCGTTTCGTCGCCTTCTCGTCCCATCCCTGGACTTCCGGATCGGCTGGGATGATGTTTATCGACACTGCCGCCGACGTCTCGTCGCCTGCCGTCGTGTCAACCTTCTTTTCGGACATTCTGAAGAGAGGCACTTCAAAAGTGAGTGGTGTAGAGAACAGAACCGAAAGGGATGTGGATCTCTGCAACGGATTGCCCTCAGACGTGTAATAAAGAGAGGACCAACCAGGATCCGTCTCTCCCGACTTATCGGATTTCCCTTCTCTTATCATTATTTCAATTCTTTGCTATTTGCAGCCGATAATGCCACATGCGCATGCATAGCGGCAGATTATTCACTGTCGTGCGTCCAGGGTCAAGGTGACCGTAGCACAGTGCCGACTGTCTGAGTCTCGGTCGCTCCACTGAACCCCAGATTAGCTGCTGAATGGGGTATATCGGTCTTCAAGTCGCCCCAAATTCAGCTATGCTGCCGATCATTGCTGTTTATTGATGACTGAACCCGGAGCTGAATCTGTGGTAGAGGATCGAAAGCAACGGCGATAAGCCCACACGGTCTGAGACAAACGAACGTACAACGTGTATACGACGACGACCAACCGTTGGGTTCGTGTTCCGGCAGAGAACCATGTCGACGATGTTGCCTGTAAGCATATAAGCAGCCGGGAGTCGCGGTTAACCAATGACTTTGCCGCTGCAAAGTTCCGAAGTGGGATGTGATTGGGGGTTCGGCGAGATGTTGCGTGAGAGCTTGCAGATCCGGGCGGTGTGGCTGACGGTCGATGTTCTGGAAGGCCTGTGACACCTTCCTGAAGCGGCGCCTCAATGGTAGTATAAGGTGTATATATTCCTACCATGCAAAGCCTGTGCGGTCTCACTGCAGTATCACGAGCGAGGGTTTGGATTCAAGCTGTGAGAATTTGAATGTCACGGTAGTACTAGGCGTATCCTTTTCGCATCGGCCAGTCTTATGAGTCACCATCTTGCACAGTTTTCTCCGAAAGATGCCCAGACTGTATACCGAACCTGGAAATATCTCTGGGCGGGGAAGTCTAAAGGCAGAATGTCAGTTTTGGGTGTCAGAAAACGGAGGAGAATCTAGACCTAGAATTAGCAGCCGAAAATATGGAGACCCGTGCAGACTGCGTCCAACCGTCCGCCATTTCATCTATTTGATACCACCTTACACAGAGCCGTGCATAAGCCATAAAGCTTCGACGGTCGCTTGATAAGTCTTGATGGGACGTCAGTCGACATATCTTTCGGCAGAAGTTGGGTCCAAGTCCTTGCGTTTGTGGCACCGTCTTCGCTATTGTCGTGGGAAGCAGCTATGTAGGCTCAAAGGTTGGTTGTTATGGCGTTGAAGACTCGGACAGTCCCGACGAGTGTTGATAACCAAAAGGGACTGACTACATCGGTAGATGGAGTAAGACCCGTGATTGGGCAGCTCAATGCGAGCCGTACCACAACGTGAACACTGCATTTTTAGTCCCCAAGAAGAGGGCGACTTTCAATCGGGCCAGTCACAAGAATCGGGCGATAAGTATTGCTTTGCGATTTTAGGTAAGCGGAGTGTCCCATACTATTTACTAATGGAGACATTCATTGCTTTACTTAACTGAATATCATACACCGCCATCCATCTTTTAGGGGTTAACTTGGGTTATATCTGCTGGTCGTCCACCTATCATCGGTTTTTGATATCGTTTGCTGTGTGAAGACCCAATCGGGGTGGTTGCTGATGGCGAGTCGGTCTCGTGAAACTGAAGCATCTGGCTCAAAGTACATTGATCTTCAAGATGGACGTGCTCGCCCGTGGTCATTGTCGTCGAAGCAGGTGGAATCGAATCGGGAGCCCAGGGCGTGACTTCCTTTGCGGACCATGTCTGAATGAGTCCCTGCCGACCGCCAGGTGGCTGGCAAGGCAGGTGCAAACCCGTCCCTTCCTGACCGGAGGCTTCATGGGATCACGCGGCCTCAGGCTGGTGGAGTCGACGGTCAAACGGCAATCACGACTTTAGCATGTCGGAACTCAAGCCAGGAAGCAGCTGATTCTCCAGGTCCTCATAAACTTGCTGGTTCTCGCCGTCAGAGACTCAGGCAGTCCTGGGATAGACTCCCGACTCTCCACTCGGGTCAACTCAGACGGCACGATGGCAGCTGCAGAGGACCTCAAGCCCGAGACGGCTTCAGAAGCAAAGTCGATGATAGCCCGATGGGGAAGCTGTGGCGTGGACAGGACTTCCCTTGCCTCGGCCAGTGATTAAGAACAGGAGACGTCACCAGCTCGAGATCGGATGATACGCCGATATCGCACAGGGCTACTCCTTCCAGATAGTTGAATAAGTCATCCGAGTGCCGTCGCTGCGTTTGTGTGACATGGACGAGAGATCAGTTTCAACCATGCAATCAATGCCGTATGCCAGCCAAAGAGGCGAGAGACACTTCTCAACGTCTTTCAACAGCCGCAGCTCAGTCTCGTCCATCCTCCCTTTTCTGGCCAGCCAATGGGAACCTAGATGTTGACAGTCTTACTCCCAGGATCCTGGGGCGACCCGAAGACGGTTAGTCTTTCACTTCGATCGTTTGGGCGACCTCGACCGACTTTGTTGGGGAGTGCATTGCTATGAAGACCGCTTTGAATCATCCGCCGTCTGAGGCATGGACAGGTTGCGAGACTTGGTGCCTTGAAAGGCTTAACAAACACAAACCATCACACCATCTTTACTTGAAAATCGCAAACCAGCAGCTTCAGACACACAGGCAGAAACGCCCCCAAACCAGCTGAGCCACCGCCTCACTCGGGCGGCCGACATTGAAGGGTCGCACAGCCTGGTCCCTGTGCGTCCAGCGTCCAAAGAAAACGCTTTTTGACGCAAGGCGTGTTGCTTTCTCATTTTCGTGCGTCCGACCGGATGGTGGTACCGACTGCCCAAAATAAAAGAACCTCCTTGTTTTCGGCCTTCACTGATCGTCAACTAGCAAACCATCAACCAGGTTTCGTGAGCAAGTGAAGGGCGGAAACGGATGGACACAACTCTGGTTCGGTAACGATACCGAACCTCGCTCCACTGTCGTCGGGAACGCGACACGCCCGACTCTGTTGATCGTCCGATCGCTGGGCGAGAATTGCATCCACTGCAATTTGCCCCAAGTTTCCGGAGAAACCCCACAAGTTTCAATCCTCGGCTCCCGCTCAAGCCTCAGCCCGATGGTAAGCTGACAGGATGACAGCGCCGCCAGTGCGTTTCCCCCTTTTTCACCGCATCTTCAAACCATTTTCCCAAGATGGTTCTTAACCTCACAGTCGTCGATAAGAGGACATCACATGCGCAACGACAGCGATTCCTCTTCCAGACCTCAAATTTTCATGATAAAATAACATTTATGCGCTGGATTGCAAGCGACCATCAACGCAACGCGATGGCGGGGGGTCCTTTTGTTCGTGTGACGCTTTGGCACATCAAATCTTAAATTTCGATGTTTGGGTCTGTGCCATTCTGAACCGGGACAAAGCGCAAAACAACCCTCAGGGGTCGTGCACACTTAACCCCTGACGCACATGCAGGCCAAGCCAACTCATCCCCCTTTAAGGCTGCTGGCCGGGTAGCGCCATCGTGGGTTGGGAGTGGCAACAGGGGTGACACGCGAACAAACCCCCGGTCTTCTCGTCATCCGAGTCTATTCTTTTCGTTCTCCTCTTCTTACTTTTGGCCCCGTTCCTTCTTTTCCACTTCTCCACGTACTTGTGGTTCTGGTTCTGTTGTTACTTCTGACGACCACTCGTTGATCCTCTTCCTGTCTCTCTTTGGAACTGGACTGCCTGCTGTGAGTCGGACATGGCCGCATAGCAAGACACACGATATGGTATCACTCGTTTAGCCAGGTCATCGTGCGGCAAGGACTGTGATGACAGCACCCCATAAAAGTTTGTGGAGGACTCTTGGATCTTGACGATGCATCTTGCGG
This sequence comes from Apodospora peruviana, assembly GCA_033439685.1. Taxonomy (NCBI): domain Eukaryota; kingdom Fungi; phylum Ascomycota; class Sordariomycetes; order Sordariales; family Lasiosphaeriaceae; genus Apodospora; species Apodospora peruviana. The sequence continues at coordinate 4,196,825 of JAUEDM010000005.1, read as the reverse complement.
ATCTATCGGCTCTGTTGGAGAAGAGACAGCGGGGCGGCGGATCAGGACGCGGTCCAAGTTGGAACCCATGGTGTTTCGTGACGCGGAACTGCGAGGTGGGCGGCGGCAACAGCAACGGAGGAGGTAGCGGGAATGGGAACGGCAATGGCGGCTGGGGAAACGGTGGACATGGGAATTGGAACGGCAATGGTAATGGCAACGGGAATGGGAACGGTAATGGCCAGGGCAACGGAAATGGAAATGGGAATGGAAATGGAAATGGTAACGGAAATGGTGGTGACAATAACGGCGGCGCCCAACCGACTACAACAAAACAAGATCCAGCGACGACGCCAAAACCAGCTCCAACCCCGACACCTACGCCGGCCAACACGCAAAAGCCCTACAACAATCAGAACCCAGGTCAGGCGCAACCCGCGCCTACACCTGTCGGCAACTCCTCTCCGCCGGCAGACTCGTCACCCGACGACGTGAACAACCCACCGGCCGGAGCCAACCCGGGCTCAGGTTCACAGACTACTGCAAAAGGCGCCAGCCCATCCCCAGGTTCAGGCTCCGACAAAGGGAACTCTCCTGGCGGCGCTGCAAACCCAGAGAAGTCAGCAGGAGCAGGCGGTGTACCAGGTGCCGGCGGTGTGTTTGCGGGCTCGACAGCGACGCCCCAGGTCGGATCAGGCCCTGCAGTGCCTACAGACAACCCCGACTATCCGTATGATGGCTCACCTGTGCCAGCGGCAGCACAAACAGACACGCCGTCCGCTTTCGACCCTCAGTCTTCTCACGGATCTTCCGGTGGCCTGGGCGGGACCGGCGGAACCAGCAACGACCCCAACAACCCTGGAAGTCCCGGTACCGGTAACGGTCAGAATTCCGGAGGAGGCAGCACCGGGTCGTCAGGCGGCGGATTACCACCGGGCGCAATAGCCGGTATCGTTAGTATGTCTTGTTCGTTTTTGGTCTCTTCCGTCCGTCGGCCGATGTGGTTCGAGAATCCTGCTGACCCGTGAATCACCAATTAGTTGGGCTTCTTGTGCTTCTCGCCCTGGTCGCCCTCCTATTTCGATTCCGAAAGTCGGCTTTTGTGCAACGCATGTTGGTGCCCTTGGGATTAGCTCAGTCTGCCTACGGGGGTGGAAGCCGCCACAGCGATGGAATGGGAAGTTCGTTGCTTGTCGCGGGAGCCGTGGCGGGTGCGAGTGTTTCTGGGACCGCCGCCGCTGCTGCTAACTCGGGTCAATCTCCTCAACAGCCACCGCCACCGATGAGAGAGGCAAGCAGTGGGCCTGGCCTCATGGTGCCCGTCGCAGCCATCAGGAGGAAGCCGATTTCGGGATCAGCTCCCGGCCCTAATCCGTCGAGACAAACCTTTACGCCGTCGCCTGTATCGCCTGTATCCCCCGTCTCTCCGTTGGTGCCTGCTGTGTATCCCACTCGCCAACCATCGGATGCGTATCGGGGCGCGAGGAGAGGTAGCATGGATAGCATCGGCGGTGTCAGTGCGGTGAGTGCTCTGACTGCGGACAGTGGTGTCTTATCGCCAGGCATGATGCGCTGGCCGGTGCCGCCAGGAACGCCACCCATAACGCCGGATTCGCAGTACATCAACTTCCAGGATGCCGGCAAGACTGTCGTGCGGATCAATCCTGGAAGGCAGCCGCCGCCGGGGTATTACTAGCTGGATGGCCGCGAAATTTCCATCTTCGACTCGACTGTACATCTTGCCTTTTCACACACGACTATATGACCTTTACACTTTGCACGGCCTCTCACGTCCACGCATACCGCACACATCCACTCACTTTCATGACTCTTTTCCCTTTTCCTTCCTTCGTCATATGGCCGATGGCGGCAATCACGACATTTACGATGTTGGCTACTTGTTTTTCTTCCATCGCCTTTTGTACTGTATCTTTCCTGCGTGGTGTATATGCTGCATTAGCCTGCGGGGTGAACGGAGTGATTTAGAGGTACTACTTATGAGAGTACCTGGTGACTATAGAAAGGGGGGGGATAGGGGTGGATGGAACATGTGCAGACAACCAGTGCTGATGCATCTATACCTACGGTATCAACTATTGATAATGGAATAATGAATTACTTTACCACCTACCTACCTAGACATTACCACCTAATCAACATGCTTTACACATCCTCTAAACGACTAGTGGTTACAGTTATCGTGAATGCATGCCATGACAACAGTTCTGAAATATTATATTAGGTATCGTTTCGCTACTGAAAAGACTGAGCCAGAATACCCGGGTTCCTGTCTTTGATATCGTAAATCATCTGCCCAAAGAGACCATTTGCCCAGGAGAACCTATTTTCTTGTCAGTGTTTTCCATATAAACCAGAACCCACAGAATGAAGATAAACGTACCACTGTCTCGTCCACCGACTCGCATTAAAAGCATTCACGCTCTCGTGAATCAGACCAAGTCCACACGTACTTGCGAGAATCTCTTTTAGTGTCTTGGAAATCTCGTCATCATCCTGGGAAGTCAGAATCCGCACGATACTCGCCATCGGCCAGGCCATTCCCGGTCCGGCGTGCGGTCCGCCGACGGCATTGATTACCGGTCCGCGCATAAAGTACGGGTTTCCGTTCCCTGAGTCACTGTCCAGTATTCTGTTCCTTGTGCGTAAGTAGACTGGATCGGAAGGGTTGGTATACCCTAACAACGGGGCGGATAGTAACGACGGAACGTTTGCGTCGTCCATTATTAGTGATGACCCAAAGCCGTCGACTTCGTACGCGTATATTGTTTCTGTTTCGTTACCGTCCTTAGCTGAAGGGACTGACACAATTCCGTGTGTTGTTATGGCGTCCCGTAATGAAGTTCCAAAATCGCGGATTTCTTGGCCCAGCACTGTCTCGTTTATGGCGAAAAGAATGTCTGATGTTGGCTGGAGGTAGTGCGCAAACATCATGTTGGCGGGGATCAGGAATTGGAACGTGGTGCTGTCGTCGCTTGGTCGGAATGCGCTGCGGATAAGACCGATATCGCGAGCGACGGGGTGGCCTAGCCCATCGTTGGCGAGAGTTTCCGTTGTTCGGGTTGTGAGGCGGGTGAACGTGTAGGGACTGTTTAGGACGGCGCCGTTTGCGTCGTAGGTGGGTGTCATCATTGCTTTTGCTGTACTCAGCGCGGCGCGCACGGCGTGCACCCACTGAAATTTGGTGAAGAAGGCGGTGTCATGGGTGATGGACGCGTAGGTGGTGCTGATTTGGAGGAATGCTGCCAACGAATCGAGTTCGTATTTGCATTCGAACACTTTTTGGAGATCGTATGGCGGGAAGACTGTGTCTGATGCTGAGGCGCCGTTTGTTGCTGGTGGGATTCCGGATTCAGGGGGAGGCTGGAAGGAGTTGCAGAATGGTGAGGTTAACAGGTAGCGTGCTTGTAGGTTTATCACACCGCGGAAGAGACTTGACAAAGAATCGGTGGTGGTGTCAGGAGATGTCGGGAGGAAGACGTGGTATGATTGGAGTTGGTTGGCGCTGTCGCGCAGCCACATTGCGTTGATGTCTCCCGTGATGATGAAGGTGAGTTCTTCGGCGCTGTTGTTGGCTGCCACGCCGCGCCACCGGATTGCGGTGTCCAATGTGTTGGGGAGTGTGTTCTCGAAGAGCCGGTACAGATCCGGGTCGTGGATTAATGTTGACATGGAGTTGATGACTTCTTCGATGATTGTTGAGTTGAAGGTGCGGCATGCTGGCGGTAGGCGTTGGTAGGGCAGGGCGTAGGTGCCGGACGAGTATGGTGGGTGTCGGGCTTTGGAGTATTCTGAGTAGTCTGGGCAGGATGACTGGGACTGCACTTGCGCAAAGAGCAAGAGGAAGGTGAGGGCGAGGATTTTCATGATGATGACTAGAAGGGATGTTTGTTTGTTGTTTACCCCTTTTTGTTTGTATGAGCCGGCCGGGCTTGTAGTTGAATGGGATTTGAGGAGCCGAATTCAAAATCTCAAGGGAAGGAGAATAGAAGAGTTGAAAGATGAAATCTAGACAGGAGGGTTCTTGTTTTGTTGTCGTCGTCGTCGGTGTACGGGATCTGCACCGTCCCTCCACCTCATGTAACGTCAATATACAAGTCGAAGTCCGATGACCTGCCAAAAGCGGTGTATGACCGAGTGTTCAGACACTTTTCCTCACACAGGAGCGTAATGCAAGTTTCCGGGACGGCACATGAGGATTGCGCATGCGGGGAAATGCAGTAAGGAGTATCTACACCGGGGAAGCGCCATGTGCAACGGAAACAATCAAGGAAGGTTCCTGCTAATTAATGCTTGATGTTCATAACGTTCCCCAGGTTGGTCAACGGTGTAGTAACACTGCCTTAGGGTAGGCGCTCGGGTAGGGCTCGGGTGTGCGATCATCACGTCCTTTACAAGACAGGGGCAAAGTTCACCTAGGTGTAGATAGATGCTTCGCATTCACCACTCGAGCCGCGTTATATGATCAGCAAGGATGCAGTTGCTCATATTCAAAGCATTTTGAGTGGCTTTGAATGTTTGTGAAATTCAGCTTGACTTCACGTTGCGGTGTCAAGTCGCCTTGGTTTTTGAGCCACCAAAAGGACAGGAAGCCGAGGAAAATAAGAAGAAATCATTTGGTACGTATGACTCAAATTGAGTAATTTTATCTGTCGTCTAAGCTTTTTCCTCGCCGCGGGAGTTGTTATCAGCCCCTTTCCATTGTTGGTGTTGTGGGTTAGTCACTTACATACGAAAGCCTTCGTCCGGTTCGTCAACAAAAACTCGTCCGCATTTCGGCCGAAGGAAAGGACCAATCACTCCAGTGGTCCGGCCTCATCGCTGCTTCTCCGTCCGATGGCCGCCGGTCGATTTATATGATTGTTGTTTAAGAAGGTGCCCAGTAGTTCAGAACAAAATATCGTATCCCTTTTTTTCTTGATTGTGTTTTCCATACCGTCTCTTGATTTTCCCCTACTAGCCAACCTCTGCTCATCCATCCATCCCTCATCCTTAAAACCCGTAAAAATGGCCGTCAACACACAAACAAAAAAGAAACAAATCGTCATCCTCGGCGGCTCCTACTCCGGCCTATCCACAGCCCACTACCTCCTCAAACATGCCCTCCCTTTTCTCGCAGACCCATACTCTTTCGAGCTCGTCCTCGTCAGCACCTCAAGCCAAGCAATGTGCCGCCCAGCATGCCCTCGGGCCATGATCTCAGACGACTTTTTCAACCAAGAAAAACTCTTTGTTGACATCCCGACCCAATTCAACCAATACCCTTCCACAACAAAATTCCGCTTCATCCACGGCCACGCCACAGCCCTCGATCATGTCGCTCGAACCGTCTCCGTCTCCCTCATCTCGCCAAAAACACCCGAAACCGTCAATCTGGTATTTCACGCATTGATAATCGCAACCGGCGCGTCCACCCCTTCCCCCTTACTCGGCCTCAACACCGGCGACGCGTCCCTCCTCCGCGCAAGCTGGGCCACCTTCCGCACTTCTCTATCCTCCACCACAACGAAAAACATAGTAATCGCAGGCGGCGGACCTACAGGAGTAGAAGTAGCAGGCGAATTAGGCCAGCACCTCAACGGCCGCGCCCCGTTCTACCAGTCCTCCTTCCCCAACCCGAAGGTCAATATCACGTTGGTGACAGCCTCGTCACGTATCTTACCCCGTCTGCGAGAAGCCTTGTCTCAACAGGCAGAAGCCTACCTCGCCAAAGTCGGCGTGCGGATCATCACCGACACCCGCGTGGTCGACGCAACCCCCCCTTCCAATTCCTCAGCTACCAATAAAGACGTTCTCCTAATTCAAGGAGGCGAAACTTCCTCCGTCACTCTCCTTTCCAAGCACAAAGAAACTCAACAGCTACGAGCGGATATCTACATCCCCTGCGTCGGCACAACCCCAAACACCGATTTCATTTCTTCCAGTTCTGGGTTACTCTCAACTTCTCCAGAATCTACGGGACGTGTGCTCACGAACCCGTCAACATTGAGAGTTGACGCCGCCGGCCCGGGGGCACAGATTTATGCTATAGGCGACGTGAGCAACTACGCCGCCAGCCCGGCCATTCACAACGTCCTTGCCGCTGTACCCATACTCTGCACCAACATCAAGACCGACCTCCTACTCTCGGAAGCGGGTACCACCCAAAAAGAGGTAGGTGTGAAGGATAGACTGTTCAAGGAAGATGTCCGCGAGACTCAATTGGTGCCGATCGGTACGTCCAAGGGGGTCGGGGCCATGATGGGCTACCGGTTGCCCAGTTTCATGGTCTGGCTTTTCAAGGGGAGAGATTACTGGCTCTGGACGACGGGACGGTTGTGGAGTGGGAAGCAGTGGGCTAAGGAGTCTTGATCTTTTCATATGTATGTACCTTTATATTCTTTTTACCAGAATGCACGTAGCGTCTACCTAGTCTATCTCTAAATGTCCCATTTATAAGGGTGACCTTGTATCCGTTTAATATAATAAGGATTTGAAAGCAAGGCTCTAGCATGGCGTGAACCTCGACATGTCTTTTATGCTTCAAAGTAGTTTGACGCCTGCCTGTAAACTCAACCACCAAGGTGCAAAGGCAGTTGGCGAGTTTCCGCCAAGGAAGGGCCAAAAACAAAAGTCCATATCCAAAAATAACAGAAAGAATGAAAAGAATAAACCCATAAACGAATGACAGTGGTATCTAAGCGCAGCCCCAAAATCCCGGTAACAAATAAACAGTCCCCAAAGAAAGACGCAAACTTGAATCATGGATCCGAAAACGGCCCAGCACTCGTCACAAAATCAGGCGTCCTGCCTTCCGAGAACGACTTGAGCGCAACATCATCAAGCGGCAGCAGCCGTCCACCAGTTCCCTTCCGGGACCCAAGTTTGCTCATTTCCCGTCGAATCCCATGATTAACAGCATCGAGCACAGTATCCACCAGTTTTCGCGGTTTATACCGCGGCTCAGTACCCTCTTGATACACACCCGTCTTAACAAGGATACTGTACCACTCGTTGCTGCTCTTCTCGTTCATGGCATTGGTACCGCGAATATCCGACTCGGGCGTGTCGCCAACGAAGTACACCGTATCAGGCGGCGCGCTTTCAGCGAGCCCATGGTGTGCGGCCCGCCACTGCTGCAACAAACGAGTAGCAAACTCGAAAGTCGAAACCTGCGGCTTTCCGAACGCGTGGGTCTTGAGTTTTTTCCCGCCGGACGTGTCAGAAAACACAGTCTCAACAATCTTGCGCAGCGCGCCCATTCCTAGTCTGGCGTGCTCGTGCGCGGCGGACCAGAGGACGTCGCCGTGACTAAAATAGATGGGTGGGCCCTCGTCAAACGTCTCGGAGCGCGTTTCTAGCCTGCCGCCTTTGCTTTGCGCGATATCGAGAATGATTTGCAGATCGGAAGCCCAGTCGCGCGAGTCAGCAAACACAAAGACCGCCTCGACGACGATGTCGCTAAGCTTCTTGACGCCGCCCTCGAGCAGGTCGCGCGAGTTTTGGAACTCGGAGGGGGTTAGTTGTCGGAAGGGCGCGGTGGCGGCGTTGGCTTTGAGGATGTCGCCTGGGGTGATGACATCCCGAAAACCGTAGCTCTCTGCCACGTCGCGGCATTTTTCGCCCTCGCCGCCGACGACTAGCACAGTCCCATAACGGTCGGCAAATTCCCGCATTGGAGTGTGGCCGCAGATGAATTGGCCGGGTGAGACGTCGATTTCGAGCTGTCCAGAGAGGTCTTTGCATCGTTCGGTTTCAAACTTGCCCCCGCCATTGGTCAAGAAAATATATGGGCTGTCAAGTAGAACGATATTGGTTAGCTGGCTGATGGGACAGTGGGAAGGGTTATGGCAACGTACACCTTTACTCCAAACTCGTTCTCTCCATTGAGTACCTTCATGGCCTCGATGGCCTCGGGGATGGGCTTACCGCCCCGGATGAGGACGCCGTCGATGTCAAAGGCAAAGGCAAAGTTGTCGACCACGTCGGGGTCAATCCCGGGAGTACACGGGGCGGTGATTGGAGTGACGGGACTGGCAGGCGACTCTCCACCATCGGTAAGTGGCGACTCGTTGTCGGAACAGAGCGAGCCAGCCGAGGAGGCCGGCGTGGCCATGTCATCTTCTTCCTCGTCGACGGTGAGATCGCTGATCTTACTCCGGGCAACATCAAAGGCCTCCGCGAAGCTGCTGCTCGAGATCTGGCGGGCAGGCATGCCCGGTCTCTGCGGGGTGAGGGCAGACATGACGAGGTTTGGTAAGGACAGGAACGTGAGGGGTGTATTGAGCGAACTTCGTCGGCCTGGATAAGTGTGCTGCTTCCACCTCACTTTTCACCACACTGAGGCGGTGATATAGGATGTATAAAAGAGAGGGGTGTTTTGGTCTAACTCTCAAGAAAGTCTCAAGGTGGGAAAGGCGGAGGTTATCCTCTTATATGCCTCCCAAGCGTGTCATCTTGGGCGCGGCAGTCCCTGGACTAGAAGGATCTGATCTTTGAACCGCCGCATCAGAGTATCTCATTCGTTGAGGATGGGATCTGCCGTTCAGTCTATCATGTGGATATCCGGTGGGTACCGGGGAAGCACAAGGTAACAATAAAGTCAATCCTGAGCCTTCACAGCCGGGAAACGAGAAAACAATACCTTAACAACGTCTGTGAAACGAATCTTCGGACTGTGTTGCCAGGCAGTGTTTTCCTGCCGATCCTTGGTTGGAGATGCCACATCCTGCAGACAAGTCTGTTAATGGGTCAACCCCGATCGAGCCCAGCCAAGCCTTCAGGGTCCAATTGGTACGTCGTAGGAGAATGCATGATAAGACAACACGTTCACAAGTAACGCATAGGCTAGCGAAGTGAAGGGTAGGTAATCAGGTTCTGGAAGACTAACGCGGAGCCGGCGAGTGCCAGACAGCTGCCAGGCTACATTGAAGAACAATTCCAGTACAGTCAAACCGGCCAAGAGCGAGGCGAATTTTGTTTCAGGGACCAAAAATAACGTGGGTAGAACAGACTGAGTTACGAATCGGGCGGTGAACCCGGTCGTTTGGTGCACCAATACGCAGAAGAGGGGGGGCAACAGGACCCTGAAAAAGGGGCCAGGAACAGGACTGCAACAGCAGCTTACACAATGAGATCGGCTATGCGGCTATCTTCCATAATCTCCTGGATCTCTTGGATATCTGGTTGATACAGGTTACCGGCGGAACTCGGCAGAGGAGTTCTGACCGCTAGTCGCCGCTTGAGATGCACTGCCGATCAAGTGACGTCAAATGGGACGAAATATTTGAGGATACTTCAGCCCGAGTGGGCACCGAAAGACGGGAGATATACTGAAGAGGTCGAACCAGCCAGCCAGCCAAGGAGAATGTTAAGAGCATCAGGGAGTGATCGGTGGTAGGATCAGATTGGCGTGTGGCTGGCAGATGCAGGGACCCGCAAGGCCGGCCGAAGTCGCGCAACAGGGAAGAGAACATGGCGGGAACCCGAAAGATCCTTGGTAGTCAGTCTTGGCCGGCACCAAGACCGCGTCGGCGCCGGAGCCAGTGACGGGGACCGCCCTCTCCCGGTTTGGTTCCGCAAACTGCCGGCTGTCTCACGTTCAGGCTCCTGCTGGATGCCTTGATCCGACCGGATGCAACAGAACGCCACAGAAGCCCAACAGATGAACAGAAAAGAGAATGCGGACCTGGCTGGCGTGAATCACTCCGAGCCCCATTAGAAATGTGAATCGCCAAGGGCCGGCCAGCAGCTGCAAGGGTTTAGGCCAAAACCTCGTCCAGTCTTTGCAGAGCAGATTCGGGGAATTGTTCCCAACCTATTTCAGGACAATGGCCTGCAATAGACCCTAACAAGCAGGTATGTGCATGCTTTGCAAATCATGACATGTCACCGACTTCAGTAGTGCGCTGAAGATTCAAAGTTGGACGTGCAAACGGGTCTTCCCCACTTGTCCTGACCAGGTACCGGTCAACTTCCGCATCATAAAAGTGCCTGAGGTTGTCTCTGAACCAACACAGGGAAAAAGATCAAGGTGCAGATCACATCCAAAATTTTACCTGCTTCACCACTCTTGCGATATTGGAGCATATCTATCCGGCCCGCTTGCAACAAAGTCCGCAATACATGTGGCAGCCCGCAGTGGAAATCTTCCCCGCGGCTTTCCCAGGGAAAAGTCGATCCAGCGGTGGAATCAGGATGCAAACTCGTTCGTGGCATCTCCACTTAACGTGCTCCGCATCCGCGATTACTATGCGGGCATCCGTCTGGAAAATCGCCGCGGCCGTGCGGGTCACGGCCTCCGCAGGGCCGGCACCTCGGTCGTTCATAGGGTCCTCGGTCTGAGAGATAGAACTTCCACAAGCTTTGTTGATGAGTTGATAACAGCCAGGCTTTCTTCGCTGCCATCTAGAGCTACCTAATCCTGAGCCGTCGTACCGAAAAGGGCCCGCATTGTTTGGTTTGTGATGTCGTCCATTGGGAACCGCTCGGCGCCATAGTGAATGGCCGTATTATTGAGAACCGACTGAGAGTGACGTGAAAATTTCTCACATCTTCTCGTTCGATCAAACATTTGTCTCCGAGTTGCTTCCGCCAAACGTGAACCAGCCCCAAGGACAGCTAGCCACCCACCCGGCGTCGTCTACCGCAGCCTGGCGCTTCTCTCTGTCCGCCAGCGCCTCTTCGACACTCATACCTGATGAGAAGGCCGGCACCTCTGCCCGATCAACACGTAGCCATCCCCTCCAGCCAGCCGTGACCGCAACGTGCCCGGCAGACGCGCCGCCGGCTGGGTTCAGTCCACCCCCAATGACCATCGTGCCCCACCACTCCCGGGCACGACTGCGATGGGAGCCGTAGACCATGTATTCTTCCATAGACGCGATGCAGTCCGCAATATGCGTCAAGTCCCCGCGGGCAGGACATAGAATGTAGACGTGATCGAGATCCGAGCGCCGTACGATTCGATTTGAGGATGACATTTCAACTGCTTGTATCCGTCCTTGCTCTTCTTCAGAGTGAGCGGCGGTTGCTACTCCAATCTCGTCCCCGTATGGAGCAGTTGCGAGAAGGCGCAACGCGTCGAATCGACCATCAAAGTCGACGATGGAAACGGCTTTTTCGAACGGAGGAGCGATCAAGGTGGCGACCAGGACGTAGAGGAGCTCGTGGTGGCGGCCCGTGATAGCCAATGGCGCCGACTGTGTCGCCCGGAAATGGCGCCTGACCAACTCATTGAGACGCGAAATCGGGAAAGTTCTGGGTGGTGGTGCGGACGTAGACGCGGCAACACGGTCGGGACTGTCGTTATGGTTGTTGTTTCCGTTTGTGAGGTTGGTGCGGAGCGAAGTCAAGATCTGATCGAGATGGCGGGGCCGCGCCGGTAAAAGTATCAGCGACAATCAAATCGAAAACAGTTCCCCATCCAGCCCAGCCTATACCACCCCATCATACTTGCGCAACGTGTTGCTGTCAACGATCCAAAAAGTGAACAAGCAAAATACGTACCTCATCCAAACTCGTCTCCTCAACCTCGCTCAGCATCCGCGCACCGACGCTCGAAGCGGCCGCAGCAGCGTGCATTCCCTGCATTGACTTTCTCCCGGAGTCTCGGCGTATCGCGGCCGCCACAACCTCCAACCAAATGGCGCCGACGTGCGTAACCTTCCCGGCCAAAGACGTGCATCTGCACGTACAGGTCGGTCCGGATGGAAGGGTACGCAAGACAGAGGGCGGGCTCTTGATTGATCTGGCCGACTGCGAGCTGTTTGGCTTGGTGCAATACGAATGTTCAATCGACCATCCCGAGATCCGCGACAGCAAAGTCAGATGTTGGCCGGTCCAGCGATGGTTCCGCAGGTGAGTCGTTGCCTTATCACATTTCAGTTGTTTTTCGTTGCTAAGCGGTTCTTCTGTGGGAACTTTAGGTGTCAGGACAGAAAAGGGAAATTCACGGTCGAGACCACAGCTTGGGAAGGTACGGCGGCAGCATCGGCGGGGAACACCACCACCACCACCACCACTTTAGCAGCGGCAGGATCACAAAGCGATGACCAGAAAAGCAAACAGAGTAATTCAAAGTCAATTTAACAGTAATAGCCAGTCCTCACCATTGGTCATCTCTGTACAATATTCGTAATGTCGTTTCCATACTCTGTCCAGACCAAAACACCCAGCCGGGCAGCCCGGACCAAATTCCAGGCCCCAATCAATCGTGTAGAAACTGGCAATTTTGTCACGTATATCACCAGGCAAAGCTCGATATTTCTGTCCCCGTAACTCAATTGCTGCTCATCCTGTCTATCCGTATGCATACATACAAAAAGCGACCCCTCCTCGTGCTCTCCAACCCCCGACGCCAGGTCCTATGTACGTTGTTCCATCGATGCTTCGCCGTTGACTCATGTGCTCGCCCGAGTCTTAAACAGACGCTCTCGCAGCGCGCTCCTCCTCGAGCTTCTTGTAGTAGACGTCGCGCTTCGCCGTCCGGGGAGCGTGGTAGCCGTACCTAGTAATCGAATTGTTAATCGTGTCCGGGTTTTAAACCGATTTTTCGGGGGAGAATTGTTCATCGCGCATCGTACCAGAAAACGTTGCCCATGACGAAACCGAGGCCTAGTGTGAAGAAGGAAGAGTCAGCTTGCTGTTTGCTTCTGATAGCTCGGGGCTTATTGACAGCTACCCAAAGGAGCTACGGAACAATCAATTGGGCGAAAGACTCACCGAGTGCAGTACCAAGGTCAAGGATCAGTGCCCGGCGGAGCATCTATTATGGGCAAGAGGTCAGCATCGGCTCTGGCGGTCGTCCCAGCATCTCGGTTTGTTGCTGGGAGGGGTGGTTTCGCATCAATTGGCAACCACCCGATCGCATGGAAAACGTACGCCGGTGATGGGGGCAATAGCGGCCATTTCTGCAAGAGTGGTTTTTGCAAAACTTCGGGTTTGGCGGTGGTTTGGAGTGGAGAGGTTTCGTTCGGTGAGCGAGTGAGTGCGCGGTTTCGGCTTTGACGACACACTCAAATTGGAGCTTCAAAACGATGACCTGATGTTGGGTGGTCGAAGCTTCCGAGGTGCACGTGATTTGTCCTGCCGTGCCTGCTAAACTGGATGACGGGCTTTGGCATTCCGGCAAACCGTGGGGCCGGGTGTTTACGTAATGTAGCCCACATATATCACTCGTGTCATTGAACTCTCCAGTCATCAGTCTCCGCGAAACCGGTCATGGAACGAACTCTACGGAATACCTGGCCCGATGAATCACTTCGTAATTCAAATCTTGTACCGGTAATCCGCAAGCGCACTCGAAAACAGAAGAAAAGACATCGAAGAAAAGACATTGAAGCAAAGCTGCAAAAAAAAAAAGTCGGCTGCACATAAAATGCAGGTCTTACATTATTGTTCATCGCAAATTTATTCAAATCTAGTCGACCTGCTACTACCGGTATTCGAATGCTCATCATCAATTCAGTCAAGCTTCAAGCCGAACCACACCAAAACAACGAGAATAACAAAACTCAGATACAGGCCGAGTCAACGCCATCGCGACTAAAGTTCGCCGCCAAACTCTGTCACAATGGGAGACTAAGGTTTCTTCTCGAGTATAGGGGTAATTATTTCCCCAACCGAGCGGTCACACATATTTCTCCATTTCCTCCTCATGAACGCTTGTACTCAAATATGACCCTCTTTTGTTGCAGTAACAATCATTGGCAGGGTCCTCACATTTTGTCTGTTTTTTCTCCTTCTCTGGCCAATGATGAAACCTGGCGTTCTTCCGGAAAGAACCGGTGTCGGTTCTTACGTCGCAGGCAGAACTCGGTATGACGTGTTTGGTGAGTACAATCCGAGTATGTCGTATAAATCACGGTACACATCTTGGAACTGCGGTGATATAGCTTCTTGTCTCTGAAGCTAGAGAGGCGATGCAGTGGTGGTAAAGAATTATGGGATTCGGGACTACAAAGAGTGCTGGATAATGGTGTGTTTGAAGCAGGAATGATGATAACGACGACGATGAAAATGATGGCAAGCGTCGATCGACGATGACGAGCGAAAAGAAAAGTGACGAAGACGAACAAGTGTTCAAGAGATCAATGAAGAGAAATCAATGGGGACGAGGTTCGAGTCCAGGAGGGCGACCGGGAATCAAAAAGAGTTCGACGGCAAAGGCGTTTGGGATTCCCCAGTGTCGACTGCCCAAGGAAAAGGATAGGTGGCGTTACTTTCCCATGGGATATAAGCAGGTACGTCGTTATTCATGGAAGCAGTTCAGGGGCAGGTGCTCTCAATTTCTTTGCAGACGATTGCGGTCAGCCACGGGCGAATTGTCCAGGAAAGCGATTCAGGGGCCTGTTCTTGGCGCTATTGTTTACTTGTCTTCAGGGGCGTGTGCAGACGCATCGGGGCACAACTGCGCTTTTCCACGATCACTACAGCAGGTAGGCAGGTTCTTTGACACAAAAGTCACATTCAACTCCAAACGAGAGCTCTTGCGTTGCTGGCACAGGTCGTGGATATGGGCTAGTCGTCCTCTCCCGAGCCAGCTAGTGTGGAATTAGAAAGACCTAACAGCCAGCAACCACGATACACCTGCCCAGACAAATGGTTGAATCAAACGCAATATTCCTCTTCAAATAACCGAACATGAAAACACAGTTCACAGGCATGGAACTTTTCCTCGACCGGACATTCCCTTGCTCGCCAGCACGGCGATGAGCAGAAAAAAGAGAAACAGACTCTCTCCTGAAGGAATACAGCCGAAGAGCTGTCGTGTTTTCTCACTGCCTCCACCTGCCTATGAACAAAGTACCTTGAATCAGACGCAACATCCCTTTTCAAATGACAGAACATAAAAAAAAAGATAGCAACAGTCCACCAGATATGGATCTTTCCACCGGAACCTACATCCCCTTGCTCGGCCCATATCAATCACACTGTTCACACACCCCACAGATGAATCACGGCTTCCCCTCCCACACACCAGCAAGGAAGCTCTCAATCTCCTTGAACTTATATCCCGGCAGCAGCCCATTAAAAGCATCCGACACGTCCCACGCGCCCTTGGCGCTGCTCAAAAGCATACCAACAAGAACACCCTTAAACATAGCCGCAGCTTCCTCATCGCTAAAAGCTGGATGTTTCTTCCCCAGCGTCCAGGACGCAGTGAGCTTCCCAGCTCGGAGATCTTCAAGTCTGACCTTGTCAACCGTGAACGGACCTATCATTTATATCAGCACAACACCTCATCCTCATACTGCCACACCCGAATGCATACCTCGGGTCTTCTCACCAATTCCAATAATCTGCGAGATGGTAACCCTATTTCCCCTGATTCCTCCAATGGCAGGCCACTTTCCGTCCTCAAGATCAACAGCCTGAGCAACGACGCCAGCAATATCTGACACCGCGGTAAGCGTCATGTAGGCATCCTCGTGGCCTTCCACGACGATGGCGCGTCGGTGCTGGAAGTCGATGAACGTCTCGAGGGGAGTCACATATTTTGCTGTCCGGTGGGGAGAGGCGAGATAGTCGAGGTACAGGCCTGGCTGGAAGAGGGTGTACTCGAGAACCTATTAGAGCGCGTCAGATCCTCTCCCAAACTGAAATGAATACGATGGACGTGCCTTTTGGTTCTCGTTGACGTGTTCGAGGTATTTCTGGGTGATGTTCTTCCCCGACCAAAAGGGTAGGTCTTCCTTTCCGTGACTGTAAATCCTTAGAACTCTGTTCATGCTAAAGATGGAATGTTTGGGTGTCGGTACTTACCTTCCGTACTCGCTGGGCGCAAAACGCTTGACACCAGCAGCGATCGAGGCGTCGATCAGGTTCTTCTGGGAGTTGTTCTTGTCGTCGGCTGCCATGGGCTGATTGATGAATGACAGGACTGTGTGGATGCCTTTCAGGGCCGAGATGAGACTGTCCTTGTCTGTGTAGTCAACTGCGCGGAAAGAGATTCCGGGATGCGAGCCATTTCCGGGGGCGGTCTGATAGATGCATTGATAAGAATTCAGACAATAGATAAAGGGGTAAAGGGAAGCTCTTACGTTGCGGGATAGGATCGTTATCTCATGCTTGTTGGCAGCAACCAGGGCGTCGATGACTTCCCGGGCGAGCTCTGTGGAGAGAGGATCAGGGTAGGTTCGATATCAGGTTTGGTTTGGTTAGAGCATGGGTATTTTTTACCTCCAGTTCCGCCTGCTACTGCGATCTTGACCATGTTGTCTGATGGTGATTTCTGTCGAGAGGAAGGCAGGCTTGGTTGGCTCAGAAGTCAGAGAGGGAAAAGATGTTGGAAGAATGAAGTCTGCCCATCAAGGAGAAAGGTAACAGACAGAGCAGCTTGCAACTATATATGCTTGTCTTCGATGTCTGCGTTATGTTGGAACCTTGAACGAAGTACGGAATATAGGGGGCTGATATGCGGGTAGTCTTGTCGCCTGCCGTTCAGCCAATAGGAGGTGACCTTCGGTGGCCGAAAGTTGCACTCGCCTACAATGTAAGTTGCCAACTGAGAAAACAAGAAGGTTGCAAAAAGACATCACTATCCCAGCAATCGGTATCACCGTGTTTGTCCAGTTTGTTACTCATTGGCTATGGAAAAGGACAAAGTTTCTTGTGCCCCCATAGTTCAGGGCCTGATCCCAATTCCCACACGACAACATTGCCAAGCCATTCTGTCCCTCGTCCCCCGAGATCTTAGCCGTTCCCTCCAGAATCAGATACTTTCCAAAAATCGGCGCCAAATGGAAAGAGCGATGCCTGCGACGAGTGAGGTAGGACTGTTTGCTTGAATATCGAAATAACCAGCTTGGAGTTGTGGCCCATAATGATCGATAAGGTTCATGATCACGGGTCATCGAGATTATGCGAGGCACGGGCAGCAAGTCTTTGAAAAGCTTGCAAGCGCGCAGCCAACCCACACAATGAGTATAAATCCAATGATGCGTGAATCTGATCACTATATCCATAGTTGAACCTTCCTGTTTGATTTAGCAGTTTCTAATTAGCATTCTTGTGTGAAATGAGGGCTCGAGTGTTCACTGTCTCACCATGGCTGATGTTCGGTCAGTGAGTTGACCCAGCTCATCTTTCTGAATAGTGGTAGTCTCTTGAGTAGACCCGTCCGATGGTGATGATGATGAGGGCGATGATGATTATCGGCTGTCTGTTTGCATCATTGATTGTTACTACAACGGCAAATTTCAGGTACGGAGAGTAAGGTAGCTAACTGAAACTCACCCAGAGATGTCTTTCCATATGGCTGTCAAAAGTGTTGGCCCTACCATAAAAAACGACAATGATAATCGATTGGATATCACAGACTCTCAATGTCGTCCGTCTGGCTCTTATTAGGTCATATCTCTCCCATTATCCTCAAAAATTGAATGAAGCTTGACTGACTGGGAGGGAATCAGATACGCGGAACATCAGGAAAGGGGCTAACCTTTCTGGGCTCGGACTACAACTATGAACCATAGTCGAGCAACGACATGACTGACCGCCAATCATCCATCATGAGGTCAACGTCATCCGGTCAACCAGGTACCTTGAAGGCCACCCCCAATTTCACGCAAAGCCATCACGAAAACTTATCACAACATCTTCAGGGAATGACAATGCCAACATCGCCATCTACCGATGAGCGGCGTGAGCCACGCACTGCGAAGCTGCGATCCTCCTGCGACGGCTGCTTAACCGCCAAGGTGAAATGCGACCGCATCCACCCGGACTGCTCCCGATGCACAATGCTCAAACTTGACTGTGTCTACGGATTATCACGAAAAGCCGGCAAGCCAGCGCGGCGGAAACGGCCACATCATGATTCCGACCCAACTACGTCGCTGAAGCGCATCTGCCCTGCTTCTTCTTCTTCTCGAGAGCAACATCAGACTCAAAATACCGACGAACAACACCATGATCTCAATTTGAGTTTCCCAGACGTGCTGGCAAACGAGTCCGACATGCTACCGTTCCCCGGGAGCGACAACACCGCATTGGATATCAACTACCTCTGGTGGCCTGAACCGCTCGATGAGGAACCTTCCGCAGCTGAGCCACCTGTTCGCACTGCTGCCGCAAGCACCACCTCCGACCACAACTCTACCTCGAGTGGAGGATCCCACAGCTGCCCGCGCGAATCCTACGAGATCTTCAGAGACCTAATCTGTCCCGCCCCAACCCTCCATGCACCCAACTCTAACTCAGCGACGGTGTCAGCCCAACTAGACCAAGTCCTGCACTTCAACAGGAACGCCATCGACAGACTTGGTCAGGTCCTCAACTGTCCCTGCGCCAAATCTGGCCATCGCGCGACGGTCCACGCGTCCATTGTTTCGCGCATCTTGATATGGTATCAACAGACGGCCGGGTGGACGGGGAGCAGTTCCTGGGGACCGCAGCCACCATCACAATCTGCTACGCACTCAGCGGCTGCCGACAGCAAGCCGTCGCTGGTTCAAGCAACAGGGTTCTCAGTCGAGCATGTCCCCGTTTCGGTGGGGACATTCAACGTCGAAGACCAAAATATCCAGGCTGCGTTTAGGGTTCAACTGGTTCTCTGCGAACTGAAAAAGATGGCTGGGCTGATTGATATGTTTTTTACCCAGGACCAGGACTCGGGCCCAGAAGGTGTTTATGGTAGGGGGGGTGTGGCGAGTTTGTACGCCCATCTTGGGACATGGTTACGGAACGAGCACGGCAGGACGGTCAGGATATTGAAGGTGAGGCTTAGGGCTTTTAATGAAAACTTGGAGGAGGCATGATTCAGTTGGTGCTGGAACTAGATTGAAGTTGAACTTTGTTTGTATCTACACTGGGCAGTGCTACAAATCAATATCATTATTATCGAAGCTACTAACGTTATCGAAACTCGAAAGTTCTTGTCCAGAAGAATACCTATCTATAGGATATTATCAAGTCACTCACTCAGAACGCCACTGATTCTTTTTTTCTTCTTGATATTCATTATCGAGTGCTCAGACCCTTGACATCATACATGTGGGAAATAAGCGGACAGGGAGTAAGTAGACTGATGCCTGTTAGAAAGCCGAACTTACAGTTTTCACATCATTAATTACAGTATTGATGAACATGATAGACGAATGGAACCCATATAAATAACTACCTTACCGGTGACGGTCTGTGCGATTGAGCCTTGATTGAATTGATTGCGACCGTCAACGGTATATAACCCATTGGAATTCCAAAGGCTGACACCTTTGGTATTCTGGCATCCTTTTGCAATTGAGGGGGGTTTGGTGTAATGGTTTGGGTCATTGCACTGGCTCGTCACATTACCTACCTTAGGTAGACCGTTTGCTCGCGTCCCAGAACGGTGAAGTTGCACTTATTAGGAACATGACCTTCAAGATTCATAGAAAAAGTGCATTTATAATCCTAGGTAGGTACATATCCTCCATTACCATAGAATACCTTCCTCTGATCGTGACTCCCACGTGTGCCGTATTCCCTTTTCCTTTCCATATGTCACAACCCCCAGTTCCCCAAAATCCAACCAACTTCCCGTTCATGAGCCAACTAATAAAGCCAAAAAAAAAAAAAAAAAAAAAAAGATAAAACCAAACAACTTCTATTCCCTACCTATGCAGACACCGCCGCCGCTGTCGCCCTAGCCACGAATCGAACCACGAAACACTACAACTAAGTAGCTCAGGAGTTAGGTAAGCTCACTTCCTCAAACTGAACGTCTTTGTATAACTCCAGTAGTTGTCGGGATCGTGCCAGCCCTTCGGCATACTCTGGGCCCGGATTGATGCAGTAGCCTCTTGACACCTTCTCCACCGCGCTCCTGCTCCTAAATTCCCCATAGTATCTCGACAGATACCCAGCGTACCCTTCGTATCCTCCAGCACTGTCATCCTCCTCCTCCTCTCTATCAGCTTTCTTGCTATTGTTGCTGCTGCTGGTGTCCTTCTCGTTGTTATGGTCCATACCCCGTCGTTTTTGTTTTTGTATACGCTGTTCGAGACCGGGGTCGGCAAGCAAGGAGTCGCTACGGTACACAGACACAATCCGGTACAGAACCGGCCACAGCGCAAAGTCGGCCGGAGAGGGCTGATCACCGCCAGCTATGAAGAACGCGCCTGTCCTGACCTTCTTCCCCTTATCTGCGGCAATCGCTTCCTCCCTCGCGTATTCCTTAAACTCAGCAAGAGCTGCTGTCAGTGCATCTTGAGCCTCCTTGGCAGAACCACCTTCAAATGCCGCGCGCCATATCCTCCTCAGGTCAAACGCCTTATGTAGTCTGGTAAAGCGTTTTGCTATGTCAGAAGCAGGGAGCTGGTCGTACCGCCTCCCTGCCCCGTAAACAGCGTCCAGATACCTTAACACATTCTCATGCCCATCGATCACCGCTCGACCCGGATCATTGTCCTCGAACCGCACATCCCTCCCTTCCACACTGCCTTTCGCACAACTGAGGCCAAGCTCGGCGAGGGCCAACGCAACGCGCATGTTGGCTATCTCGTCGAAGCCGGCGCAAAAGCGTTTCGGTGTGCCGAGGTGGAGGACATCAGACCCTTCGCCGTATTTCGCGTCCCAGTCGAAATCACTGCTATGGTTCTCTGCGCCGAAGGCCTGTAAAAGTTTGACCGCTTCGGGCGTCTGCCCGTTCACCACGGGCTTTGCGTCAGCTTCTGACTTGGAGGTGGCGCCCTGGCCCCAGATTCGCGACTGGGTGCTGTCCAGATATGTGCCAATGTGCCGGAAGGTGAGACTAATACGCGCGCCGCCAAATGCGAGCTCGGCAGGCGTTTTGTCGCGATCGGAACGCTTGTCCTGCCTGATGGCGTGCAGCCAGCGCATATTTGTCTTTAAGCCCATTCTGCAGAGACTATTGTGCGGTAACGCAGCACGCTGGATCTGGCGTGCTGCCTTCTCGGTAGCGTTAGCACCATCATTCTCCTCCGACTCGCCTTTCTTGGGGGGTCGTTTCGTACGGAACACCATCGTCCGCTCAGCACCGAGACTAACATTCGCAATGTAACTGCCCTTGACAATGTCAAGGGTCTTGTCGCTATGCTCGCTGATGTAGTCGTTGCCGGTGCGGTAGTGCTGGATCAAGACGTGATTCAGGGGATGACCTAGATGTTTCTCGATCTCGGTCTTGATCGCTAGGACTGTAGGGGAGAAGGGTAATAATGGCGGGGACTCGTCTGCTGGATGTCGATAGACAGGCATGGTGCCGTCGAAGTCTAGAAGTCCTTGCACGGCGATTCGACGAGGCACTTCGCCGCCCATGCGGGACATGCCTGCCCAGCTTACTTCCGACAGTAAACGGTCGAAGGTGGAGGGTGCTGCGAGGGAAGGAGGGAGCGCGTTGGAGATTATATGAGTATCGCCTTCGCAGAGGGGCTCGGACACGATAGGTGCTGTGGTTTCTGCCATGATATTTGATGGTGTAGACTGGGTATCTGGGGAGGTGGTTGGTATTTGGGGGGAAGCAACCTTGGCCTTGTCAGATGAAGAGGACTCTGTAGAACCAGAAGAGCTTTTATCAGAACCGGAACCTTTCGCTCGGGGTTTCGGTTTGGTGCTCTTGTCAAGTTCGGCGCCGGGGGTACTACACGATGCTGCTGGGGCCGCCGGGATGCGGGGCTGACGACGGGGTTGCGGGCCTTTTAGTGCTTTTGCCTCGGGCCCTAAAGCTGCGAGTCGTTTGGTTGGCGCTCTCACGGCGCCCCGACGCAGTGACTCATACGTGATCTCGGCCGTTTCTGGCGACGAGAAGTCACTGTCGGGGTCGGAGTCAGCTTCCAAGGGCGCAGAGTCGTCAACCCAAAAGGCGGGTGGCTTGACATGTTGACTCTTCGAACTCTTTGATTCAGGTTGGGATTCGGATTGGGCAGCATCTGTGGCTGCTGCAGTAGTCACCACGGCCTGAACCGGCCGTGAGGGTCCGGCGCTCTCGCTTTCGAGTTCCCCTTCAGCTTTGTCTTGCTGGGGGTTGGTTGCGGAGACATGCTGCTCCGCAGGCTGCTGCGCCGGAGAGGGTGTAGCTGGAGGGCCGCTTAGTGACACTTTGGACATGGATGGGGAGAGGCCTGTGGGACTGGACCGGCCCTGCAGCTCAGGCTCCGGCTCAGGCTCAGGCTCCTGCGGAGCGGGTGGTGGAGGAGGAGGAAGAGCTGGACGTACGGGTGATTTCTGGCTGCTTGCGCCGCCGCCATTCCCACTCCCACTCGCACTCCCGGTTGCTCCCGCTTCCGTCCCCATTCCCGCGCCGCGAACCCTCCTGTCTGTCGTATTCCTAGGCGTCGGCTTCGGCGTCTCTTTTGGTTTCGGCGGTAAGAGCTCGTCAATGACGAGGTCGGCGTTCATGACCTCGCTGCCGACCAACTGCATGAGCTGGCGCACCGCGTTGAGGTGCCGCATCTCGCCTCGGTAGCCGCAACAGTCCTCCACGATGGTCATCTCGTAGCCGTGCCGGCCGGCGTCCAGTGCTGTAGCGTAAATCCCGACGTTCGTCAACGCCCCACACACAAACATCTGCGTCACGAACCTGCCCCGAAGCAGCTGCACGAGTTGCTGTTGTGCCGACGCGAAGGCACTGTAATGCGTCTTGGTGAATATGATGTCGCGACTCTCATCGATCGCCTCTTGGACACGGGCCGGGAACTTGGCACCCGCAGTACCCTTTCGGACACACGTCGGCTTGTCGTCGGCCACGCTCAGGAACGCCTCGTCGTCGGCCTCCATGACCGGTCCATCGTGACTCCAGGACATAGGCTGACGGCCCCTGGAAGAAACCGGTCTTGTGGGCCGCGGTGGCATATCCGACAAGATAATCTGCTCGCCCTCGGCGGTTAGGGCACGGTGACGCTCGAATTCGCTGCGGACCCAGATCACGTCGCCTGCCCCAGAGTCGCGGAACGCGTTCACCAGCTTTAGGGTCCGGGACACGAAGCCTTCCGGATCAGTGACCGGCAGGACGGCGTCCGGGTCGCCGACGAAGTCGTTTTGCAGGTCGATGATGATGAGGGCTTTCCGCGTTGCCACGGCGGGAATCGCCGCCGGATTGATGGAAAACATGGCAGCAACAGGGGGAAAATGGCGGATAGATTGGGATGGTAGAAGACGGGTGGAGATTTAGTTGTATATCTAATACCAGCAGGTCAGTATTTTTGTTTACATTCTGTCCTCGTGTTCAGCAGCGCCAATAGCTTGGGCTCTTGGGCTTGGTCTTGGGCCCCCCGGATATCCATAGCATCCACGGATGGACCGAGACGGAACAATCCTTCTCTTGCACAGCATATAGCGCCAAGACACGGCACAGGGCGCACGCGGGAAGAGGTTTGAAGGGACAGAGTGAACCTACAAATTTGTTCCGAAGACGTCACATGGTCGCCTAGCTCCTCCTCGCGATGATGCTGAAGCACAGAACCGCAGTCCGTCCGCCCGTCCTCCCAAGATGAGGAACCGTTGTTTGGTGTCCGAGCAGCAGGTGACTTGGTTAAATTGGGGTGTGTGACAGGAACAAGATCAAGTAAATGTTGCGAGTCCTGTGTATCCTCGGGTTGTGAAGAAATAAGGCTCAGGTTTATATCATATGGCAAGCAAAGGTTCCTTGCTGTTGTACTACATGGCGGGTCTGGTCTCGGGGGTCGCCGTTGGCAATGCGGTGCCGAGAAGAAGCCTCAGTACGGATATTCCGGCGATGATCTTAACGATGATGGACAGATTCTTCGAGATAAGGCGTATAAGCCCGGCAGTGGTGGACCTTTGAGTAGATGTTCGCGTGTCCCTGAAGAGATGTGGCGGCAAGGCGCAAGGCCTGTTGGGAATTGTTTGACGATGAGAACCTGGAGGTTATCGCGCTGGCAGTGAGATGAAGTGGACTCCACGTCGAGGCAGTCACGGTAGATCTACAGTTTGACAGAGATCGGCAGTCTTGGGTCCCCAGAAGCAGAAATTTGTGGTGAGATTTGGAAGAATGAGGAATCGTCTTTGCTCCAAGAAATTGAAGAACGTTTTGCGTTGAGTGGTGCTTGGCCCCCAAACTGAGTTCGGTGTTCTGCAACATCAAACAGAAAAGGGACAGCTCGGGGTCGGGCTGATGAGAGATAGGGATACCCGACAGAACTCTCCGAACAGTCTGTCCTCTGTCTCCTGTCTGTTGTCTGTCGGCCCGTTGACTAAGGCGAGGTCAGAAGATAAAAATATCCGTCAGCAGGAAATGAGGACATCCGATCCCGCGGCTGCCGAACACGCATCGACGATATGTCAGACGAACAGAAGATGGCTGCGAAGAACTCGAAGGAATCTTTTTTTCTCAATGTGAGGCGGGATGGTGGTGTGGTGTGCCAGGAACAAGGTTGAAGCACTGCAACCAGCTTAAGTGCCCTGGAGTAATGGCCGGGATGGTCCTGGGATGGTGGGGTAAAATGAACTGGAGCAGGTGCTGTCAAGGGAAAATGGGGCGCGGCGAACGCCTTTCCCGTTGTCACTTCATCCACCACCGGGGTATCCATCCATCCACTGCATTCATGGATCCATCCCGTCGTCAGATCGCCCGCCAAGGCCCGTCTTGCACGTCAAAGTCTGTTCCTGTCTGTGAGATCCTTTTTATCTTCCTTGTCAGGAGACTGAGGTGAAAGGGGAACTCTGACTTTCCTCGGCGCCTTTCTGGTTCATCCATTCAACGGCCGTTGAGCGCTAAGACGACCGTGGTTGGACCCAGGCTGCAACTCAGCGTGCCTTAGGGATCTATAGCTGTCCCACCGGTTTCTGCTATAACCTCTCCTCCTGCCATCCACCTAGTCTTCCTAGCCAGCTAGCGCACGTTTCTGACAGACGATGCGAAGATGCATGCTTTGATCGCCGCAGGCAGGTCACGAGCGGCACAGATATGGAGAAGTAAGTATCCGCCAAGTTCCAGACCGCCATGTCCACTCACCCGCCCGCTTCAAGGGAACGACGGGAAGCTTAAATTGGCGAGACATGTTCGATACGGCGCACGACATGATGTGAGATCCCCGAGGTCATGTGCATTGCTTGTTGATAGTGCATTCTCTGCCTTGTTTCGTCAACTACGGAATACACGCATACAAGTGTGCAACCGTTGATCTAAAGTTCGGCCGCAGCGGAGAGATAGGATTGATCAACCTCCAGGTTCTTACCTTACCTAGCATCGACAGATAGGGCGGACTAGTGTAGGCCGGCTCAAGGTTGGAGCTTCTGCGGTTGGGGCTTTCCTCTCCACTGGTGTCTGAAGAACTCGGCCGGTATCCTTGGCGAGCTCGAATACGCGGTCAATGGACCAACCGGCCCCTGGTTCATTATCGAGATCGACTTCCAACTTTGATGAATTCGAGGCCGTTGTTGAGATGGCGGGGGATTCCGGCCAGGGCAGTTACTGTTAGGGCTCAGTCTCAGCCAACCATAGACCAGCGGACTTCTCTCCTCAGACAGCTGCCCCGCCATCCAGTGCAGCTTGCCCCGCGAGCCTAGCAAGGACCACTGAATGACCATGATCCGGGCAGGCAAAGGCAGACGAGATTTGAGGACGGTGAAATGGATCAAATGCAACCTGGCTCGCCTGGGGAATTAATTGCTGCGCTGTGAAGCGAGATCAACTTTTGAAATCAATTTGACAAGAGCGTGACCTTACCCATGCGGATTGGCAATGTCTATTATCTGCAACAACCAAATTCAATGCAGATAGGGCGGTCAAGCACCTCACTGCTTGGATGTCACGGCAGCGTGCGTCTCTGTGGTTGCGATTGCACAGCGAACCACGGAACCTCACCTGAACTAAGCCAAGCCGGGACAACTTTTCCCTTCTTGAACATTTTGTCCACTGGACCGTTGCATTTTATTTTGTGGTCGTCGCCGCACCCTCTTGATATTGTCTCAGTTCTGTGCGACCAACCAGAGCCGTTGATTTTCATCAGAGAGAGATCTCGTGAGGATGAGGTCGATGTATGGAGGTGTAGGATTGATATGAGAATATTTAAGCGCCCATCATTTTCGTCAAAATCCACTACTGTACGATGCATATTCAGGATCTCGGTGACGAGTTTCTTAGCCCCCCCCAATCTTCTCATCGTAATGTAGGATCGTAAGCAGCGGGCCGCGTATGCAACCGTTGTGGCTTTTTTTCTTTCCCATGGTTATCAAAAAAGAAAGCTTGGTCAGGATAGGATTTCGCATCCTTCTCGGGAGCAACGGCGCCGAGCGAGATTGATGACTACCTACGCGTACGGGAAGAAACGATTGCAACGGTGCCAACCAATATTGCGATCAGATCTCTCCAATCCAATTCTGAAAATATAATTTAGGGAATGTGAGTGGTTTGGTTACTTCTGAACGGATACCTGCTCGACTTGAAGAATTGAGGCTGACGGGGCCCGGCTCCGGGTACTTAAACCCCCAGCCTCCGGCCGGCCCCGCTCCCGCTGTTGTGCCCCCTTCCCCGAGCGACTCAACTTGGTCATTTGCTGATTACCTGGGATTAGTTTCGGGCTACCGAGCACAGAAGTCTCAATATTTCGCAAGTGGGGGCAGTAAATCAAATATATAGGCATATTCGATACCACCACATTCACAATGTATCCAAGAGATCCAGAGAAATGGACGACATGGATGACAACCGGGGAACGAATGGCTACGAGAGGGTAACGGCGGAAGCTAAGTGAGTCGGATTGGGGGCGAGCCGAACCAGTCACCTTGGAGGTATAAGTGACACTGCCATGCCGCCGCTTTGTCGCATGGCCAGATGGAACATGGCGGTCAACTCCAACAAAATGTTGGAGATATCAACTCACTTCGCCGGCGAAGACGGATTTCGGATTTTTCCAACCGAAGCAAGGAGAGAAAATGATGTTCGTGCGGATGGATACGCGTATACCGTGATACCCATCAAGGTTCAAGTCGCCTGGTTTATACCCAACACATCCCAGAATCACACACGTTATTTGGGCATGACCAGTTCTGCTCTGTTCTGTTTGTTCAGGAGGAGACAGATCAACACCGATAACAACGGTCACTGCCATCGTCGGTCTCATTCTTACCCAGCTAACTATGCCTCATCATATGGAGTAAGCATGCGAGTCTTACGCGTGTTGGACGTTGGCCTCGGGCTCACTCCCGATTTTCACTTGCATGGCACGCACCAGCTACTGCGTTGATAACTTCTCTCGGGAGATCAACACCAAGAAAAAAAGTAATATTAAAAGTAATATTAAAGAGAAAAGGAAAAAAGTGAGAGTGAGATGAAAACTCAGCAGCTCGTTCAACGTCGTAGAGTTACAAGCGCGTTTACCGACAAAACCACGCAACCATGAACGAGTATTACCACTAACACCTCCTGAGTTGACCGGACCTGCAATTGCGGTTTAGGTTGTCGGACCTAGATAGGTCAACCCTATTGACTGAGTCCTGTGTCCTGTTTCCTATCGTGATATCTTCATTCGGCATCTGGATGCATCTTCGGGAGCCCAACCACAATTCCGAACTTGCTCGGTCCCAATTGCGCACAGAAAGCTTGCCAACTTGCAGGTTGCAACAGAAAGCGAGCAAAGACTGCAGAGCAGGGTAGACAGACTTGTCTGGTTCGTCGTGGCAGCAAGTCGAATGTTAGATACGATTGCATGAAGAACAAGAAACGAACTGCAGCGTAGTCGGTCAACTGACTTACTGTTTACATGCAAGTCGTGCCTTCATGCGCTTTACCCACAGGGGTCTGTTTTGTTGTTGCTGTTGGACTATTATATATCTATTGTGTCTGGATATCTATCGTCTATCTGCCTGCCTCTCATATATCTTGTATCTCTACCTTTGTATTATGCCGCCATTGTAACAGAATTATGAAGACCGTTCCTCCTTGTTCCAGGATAGACCAACTGAGTCGCCCTGTGGTAGTAACCACCCAACCATCGCATCACCGATATGATGGGGCGTTTTCTATTCCTTTCGTCCATATATGCCTGCCTGCCACTGTTTCGCAGGACGCTCCCAAAAACTCCGAATAAAGACGTATTGTGTTGTTGGGAAGCAACGCCGCTCATCAGATCCGAAACTGGACATCCCTTCGGCCCGAACGGGAGACTGAAATATCATCTCGGACCTATATGCATCTCAGCCGAAGTTCCACGCATCTTTCGGGCTGGATTCGATTCCAGCTCGGTCTGAACATGACACCGAGAATCCGGGTCCAAAATTCAGTTCGGAATGTCCGGGATTCGCATCATCCCCCGCCAACCCATCATGTCTTCGAGCTCCTCGACTATCTCCTCGAACGTCGGGCGCGACGCAACCTGCCTGTCCGCACACCGCGCATAAAGTTGTTGGAGCCCGCGCCTTAACTCCCCAACTTGCGCCTCGTCCTGTTGTTCTTCCGCGGAAATCAACCGTAGCAGATCTTCTACAAGATGCGCGAAAGCAAGCACTTCCAGCTTCTCGATGCCACTCTCCGCCTCCTCTGGAAGGCTTTTGCCGTAGATAGTCGCCGCGCCAAAGTCGCCCAGCAGCGCGTGCCTATCCTCGCTACTAGCAAGAATGTTATGCGCGTACAGATCACCATGCGAGATCCCCCTGGCATGAAGCTGGGCCGCCGCACCAGCGATACCGGCCAACATTTCTACGACGCAGGAAGCATCCACCGTAGCGCCCTCCGGATAGCAGTCCCGTGTGCACGAGACCAACGACGGCGGCTGGCCAAGGACAGTGTAGTAAGGCGGGATGAGCTGCATCACCAGACCACCCTTGAACTTGCCGTCGTGTAATTCCTCGTCAGGGTGCCCGTGGATGCGGCCCATCACAGAAATCAGGCTCTCGTGCGCGCCGGCAGCAAGACATGCGGCCATTTCGTCTTCCGGGCGGCCGTCGCTTGTCAACGCACCATGGAACAGCTTCACAGCAACCTCCTCGGCGTACTGGGGGGATTGTTTCCACAGCGCCTGCGAGATTATCCCAGAAGCGCCTTGGCCGAGGGTGTGCTGGACTTCGATGTCGGCCCAGTTTACCTCGGCTAGACGTGTTGTTGTGCCGTTAGAAGAAGCAACGGCCACGCAGGGGTTTCCTGCAAAAGACAAAAAGGCCAGCTCGGGAAGACTGAATAGCCAGTCCGGTAAAGCCTTGAAGCGGTTCGCGCTTAAACGTAGCAGTTTTAGGTTATTACACTGAGCCATCTCGACGGGTAAGGTCTCAAGTTGGTTGCCGGCCAGCATGCACTTCTCCAGACGCGCGCAACGGCCGATGCTGCACGGGAGGGCGGCGATGCGGTTGTCCGTAAGGATGAGCCAGCGCAAACGGGGCGGGAGCGCGTCCTCGGGGATTTCTTTCATGCCGTTGCTCCGGAAGGCGACCATCTCGAGTCGGGGGCATGATGCCAGCTCCTTTGGGAAGATGGTGAAGTTGCAAGACGAAAAGAATGCGATCTTGAGGTTCGGGAGAGCGGAACCGAGCTCTGCGGGTAGAGAGGACAGGCCGGTTCCTGAGAGGTCGAGCTGTTCTAGGCTATTGCCCAACTCGAGGATCTCGGGAGGAAACGAGGGCAAAGGCGATGGGATTGGAGCCAATTTGAACTTTGTTAGACCCAAGTCCTTGTAGCCCCCGTTTTTGAGCGTCTCGAGATGTTGCATTTTTGAAGCTGAACTGGGTTTTCACGATAGAGAAAGCTTGACGTATCTTGGACGTAGGAAGTTGGGGATTGTTGCTGGTTGGCGAGCAATTCTCCCTGGCCTCTAATAAACAGCACTGCTGTGAATCAACAACAAACACAGACACCGAAGAGATAGGATTGTGTTGACTCAGCTGGTCTCAACGAGGCGGGTGAGGTGAGGCTTCCCCTTGGCAGGGCGTAACGGGGCTGAACCTTACCGCATTTCTGCCCATTACGGGGATAGCGGGTCCAAGTTCTAGAACAGCGACGTTGTACTCCGTAGCGAAACCTGGGATACTGCAATCCATACACTGTCTCTGGTATCCCCAATTCACCATCTTACCGGTAGTTGGATCATAAAGCGAGAGGCTGTCGCAAGTTTTCGTTCGTTCCAAGTTTGCGTTCCTGCAAGCTTGGTGCCCAAGGTACGGAATACCTACCGGTACCTGAGGAGGTGCGGCATCCGAGATCGCCAAGACTGCGCTAGCCCCAAAACCTTTGGCTTTGACATACAGCCAGCCCGGAAGGTGCAGTGGGTCTGTGCACTCATCACTCAATCACTGCCGCATTCGCGATTCACGGATTCGACGACCACTTCTCACTCAACCTGCCATTTCCTAACCGCAATCACAACACGCAAATCTCTCGACTTGCATCGATATGCGAACTTGCGCATCCAAATCATCTACAGGTCAATAAGCTACCTTCTTCCATGTCTCCGGCACGCGTGGAAGAAAGTGCGCCAGCGCCAGCAATACGAAACCCGCTGGCAACAGCAAACCCGCTGGCAACAGCAAACCCGCTGACACCCGAATCGCAAAAACGACCCGCATCCGCAGAGCCGGTGAACGAGCAAGACGACGAGTCGACAGTGCCGCCGAAGCGACGGAAGATCGATGAAACGAACTTGGTATTCGAGGCAGCGTTTCCAGGCGAACCGAAAGGGGCGTCGAAGCTCGTCAGTCCCGATGAACTCGCAAAGAAAGCGCTGCGTCGCAGCATTGCCCTGGCCCTCGAAAAGGTCGGCTTCGACGCCTCCATACCCGAAGCTATGGAGAGCTTTGTTGCGATGACCGAGAGTTATCTCGAATCGCTCGCTCGGGACGTCAAGGCCTTTACCAACGCTGCTCGGCGGTCGCACCCCGTCCCGAGCGATTTCGAGCTCTCTCTCAAACGCCATAACCTCACCACATCCGCTCTCCAGCCGCACAGGAAGCCGCCCATCCCCAGGTCCAAGAGAACGCCCAGATGGGAGCCTCTTGATCTTGAAGATAGTATTCTTGGGGACTTGCCGATCCTCGACAGTAATCTCGACGGCGCCCCTGACAAGGCAGCTCGAGGTTACATCCCTACCTCTTTTCCGCCATTTCCGAGCCTTCACACATATAAATGCACACCCGAAACTGTCGAGAACGTCACCTCCACATCAGAAGACTGGGATGACTTAACGACAGTCGACACACAGTCACAGACCCTCGGCGTTGCGTCTCAAACACAATCCCAGACCCAGAAGCCTCTTGCGCCAGAAGAAATACCGCGGGGCGATCCTAAGAAGATGCGCGAGGCGGCTGCGAAGGAGGCCAAGGCTGGGGAGGCGGCGCTCAGGGGACTGATGCGCGCCAGCAAGATCGCTAAACAAAAAGAGGTCTACTCGGCCGCGCAGCAGGAGCCGGCGCGTAGGGAGCGCTATAACCTCTGGGAGGCGGCGATGCGGGAGCTGATTGAGGAGGACACGAAAGGCAAGGGCAAGGAGGTGACGACCGCCGCGGCGATACAGAAACGCATCGAGATTGCCGACCATAGTATGATTGTCAATGCTGAGAGGCGTTATTATCGTCGGGAGGTGCCCAGGACGGGGATCAGGAAGACTGCTGCTGGTAGTGAAGGTGTCGTTGGTAGGGGGTAATTTGGTGCTCTGAATGGTACGGTAGTGACTGATTTTTGGTCCTTGGAATGGTTACGGGAGCGCAAAGCGAATACTTTTATCGGGATCAGGAGTTTTTTGGGGGGGAAGGCGCATCATTGCATCATAGCACAAGTCGGCGTAAGATACCCCTACTGGGAAGCTGCGAGTGGTGATGGAAAAGACTGCCAGGTTCCATATCTGGGCAGTTTATCACCTCTTTGGTTCATGGGATGGGCGCTTTTACATATTTCTTTCCTGCCAGTTTAGTCATGACGGCGTTGGGTGTGAAGGAATTGAGGTCAATGTTGCTTTAAGAATAGCATCAAACCACAAATAATATGGTTCAAAAGGCAGTCTGAGACATATCGATGTTCCTGAGTGATTTTATGTGATGATCTCAATAATGAAGCTTTTGGTGATGCCTTCAAAGTTGGTCTCGCTCACTGATGCCAGCCGACCAGCTGGTGGATCCGAAAAGAGGGCTGCCGGCCCGGCAATTGTCCCCATTACGGCTGCCCGATTGGCGCAACCACTTTGACCCCACGGTTCTGCCGACCCTACACGTTATTTTCCGCCGCACAAAAATTTCGGATTTTTCCTAGCTCCTCCGCTTTGGACCTCGACGAATTCCACCCCCCCGACGAAGAAGAGAGGCACCCAGAAAAAGCTCACCATTCTTCCCATCGATCGATCCCTCTGCACACCCCCAGACAGGACATCAAGATGGCTGAGCAACTTATTCTCAAGGGCACCCTGGAGGGCCACGTAAGTTCTGCTCCTCCAATTCCATCACCGAGCGACTCTTCGAAGAAGCGAAAGCGACACCCGAAATCGCAAAGAAGGCGAGAGTGCAGTTGGACTAATGACGATTTTCTGTGCAGAATGGCTGGGTCACCAGCTTGGCTACGTCCATGGAGAAGTATGGCCAACTTTTTACCGAATTCGAGAGGACAATAGCTCACATGTCGAAACAGCCCCAACATGCTCCTGTCTGGTAGCAGAGACAAGACCCTGATCATCTGGAACCTCACCCGCGACGAGACCTCGTATGGCTTCCCCAAGCGCTCGCTCCACGGCCACTCTCACATCGTCTCCGACTGCGTACGTTTTATGGCTAGGGAAAAATAGAGAGAAAGTGGTTTGCTGATAGGCATGGCTGCAGGTGATCTCTTCCGATGGTGCTTACGCTCTGTCCGCCTCGTGGGACAAGACTCTCCGTCTGTGGGAGCTGTCGACCGGCACCACCACCCGCCGCTTTGTCGGACACACCAACGACGTCCTCTCCGTCTCCTTCTCCGCCGACAACCGCCAGATCGTTTCCGGATCCCGGGATCGGTCTATCAAGCTGTGGAACACCCTTGGTGACTGCAAGTTCACCATCACCGAGAAGGGCCACACCGAGTGGGTTTCGTGCGTGCGATTCTCGCCCAACCCCCAGAACCCCGTGATTGTCTCCTCCGGTTGGGACAAGCTCGTCAAGGTTTGTACAAGGACATTCCCTTAAAACTCCCTATCACCATGATGCTAGCACTTTATTACAAAGTATTTGCTACTTCAGAGCTTGACAAGCAATGAGACCAACACACAACGCACTGATCCTTCCGATATTCTGTATCTTCATTATCTGCTATGTCTTTAGCGAACGCGGCTAACTTTTTTGACAAAAAGGTCTGGGAGCTCTCGAGCTGCAAGCTGCAGACCGACCACATCGGCCACACCGGCTACATCAACACCGTCACCATCTCCCCCGACGGATCCCTCTGCGCTTCCGGTGGCAAGGACGGCACCACGATGCTCTGGGATCTTAACGAGAGCAAGCACCTGTACTCCCTCAACGCCAACGACGAGATCCATGCCCTCGTCTTCTCCCCCAACCGGTACTGGCTGTGCGCCGCCACCGCCAGCAGCATCATCATTTTCGACCTCGAGAAGAAGAGCAAGGTGGACGAGCTCAAGCCCGAGTTCCAGAACATTGGCAAGAAGAGCCGCGAGCCCGAGTGCGTTTCCCTGGCGTGGAGCGCGGACGGCCAGACCCTCTTTGCTGGCTACACCGACAACATCATCCGTGCGTGGGGCGTCATGTCGCGCGCATAGAGCGGTGGCGGTGTCTTGTTGACGGGGGTGGGGTGCGGTGTTGTTGACTGAAAGGGTTGTATCGCTGATGCATGGGAAGCTGAGAAGCGATCGGATTCCATGGTGGGAGGGGGGCGTACTTCGGAATGCTTGTCTGTCTTCTTTTCATGGACGGAATGAAATAAAGGGAGCCTGGAAAAAATTGCATCATTTTCTGTCACGGCAGCAGCATCACGATGGGTTTGGTCCGTTGCTGGATGGCAGATTCGATACAATTAGAGCACCCCTTATGACTAAAATCCGAAAATAATTCCCAACCACTTGGTACTGTTGCTTGTATTGTTGAGTGAACGGTCGTGGTTGCCTCTGAGCTTGGTATACGATGGACTAGCTACCTTATGGCTGTCGTAGCCTCTCGTGCTCTCATCAAGCTTGCATTGTGGATTCTCTGGAGCAACCGAGCAAGTCATGGTGCATTGCCCATTCGGGTTTACCATTTGCTAGGTACCGTAGGTCAGATAATATACATAGGCAGTAACCTCAACCGTTCGTTGGGGACTAAAATTGCAGTGCTCAAGCCACCACCATAGCCGACTCCACAGGTTTGTTTGGCATTGCGCAAGGCATTTTCGGGTAACCTTCACCCTTCGCCCGAGGCTAAAATGCAGTGCTGACGAAACCGCCTCGGGAAAATAGAATTTAACTTCAACCCTTCGTTGGGACTAAAATTGCAGTGCTGCTGCAAGCCAGCCAACCACTCAATGGCACACCCTAGTGACAGATATTTCGATCTCTCTTAAGAGACTAGAAATGCAATGCCAATGCCAAACACGCAGGTTGATGTACCTGCTCATCACGTACGTGTACACATGAACAAACATCTCGCCCGGGACTAGAAATGCAAAGTGTTGGGAGCTATCAATACCAAGACAGAATTAGACCTTGCCTTTACCAACAGCTTGACCCTTGAGCACTGCTCGTTTGTTTCCTTTCCTCCAGTCCTTTCATCCTCATGAAGCAAAAATGTGCCTATTATGTTCTTCATCATGTCCACTTCATTCCCGATTTCTGCTAGAAAATGATTCATATATCGGAAGGGCCCTTTGTTCCGCTGGTGATTCTCCTCCGCTGTCCTTCGCGGAAGGTGTTCCAGCATCTGCCACAACTGTAGACCCGTCAGACACTGCTGGTACCAAGACAGCACCCCCTCTCCCCGTGTTTGAGTTGTTATTCTCGGTAGTTTCGGGATGTGAAGGGGAAGGGGTGGTGGCAACACATTCGATCTTCTTATTATGGTAATGTTTCTTCGTCTTGCCCCTTCTCCATTGCAGTACGACGACAGCCAGGAAGATGATCAGGATTAGAACCAGCACGGCGTCAACGGCTGCTGCTATCTTTCCACCGCGGCCGGAGGCGTATTCTGATGACCAGAGGGAGGCTGTTTGGGTGGGGGTTGCGGAGGTGATGACGGTGGTCGTGGTTGTGGTTCGCGCCATGGTTGACTGGTTGTGCGTGCTGAGTACCTAGGCACTCGAAAGCGTAGGCAGGTTTTGGCAAGTAATTTGGAAAATGGACTGCTTGGACATTGATGTCAAGTTATGTGTTAGTCAAGGGATATATATCAACTATCTCACAAGCTGGTGGTAAGAAAAGAGTTGAAAGTAAATGGGATTATTAACGTTTGTTTGATCACTTATATGATCGAAAAGAGGGCGAAGTACCTTGTCTTCTCGACGAAAGAGGGTATGGGTCCCGAAAGCAAAGCAGATCATATCAGACGACAGAAAGAGAGGGGAAGGAGAATCAGGAGAGAATTTGTTCGTGGTTAGTTGAGATGTTACGATTGTAATTAAGTGATACCTTGCAGAATCGGACCGAGTTGGACGGGTATAGAGACACAAGATATCACCATCGTTGGTCGTACTGACAGGTGGCGCGGCTTGTCATCTCACAGAGAGAGGTACAGAAGATATCCCCTTCGGCTGTTACATGTGGTAAAGAAATGTCTCAGAATTAAATAATTATGCTTTTCACCTTGGTGGTCATCTTTCGATCAGTAGGTCAGTTTAATTTTATCAAATATGGTATGGGAAGTTGCCAGAGCATCTGGTGGAAACGCCTTCACGTTTGAATATGATCCTTGTGACTTACTCAGCTAGTTAAATGGCACGATTTCTTAGTAGTCGGGTCAGGGGATATTATCGTGAGACGCCGGGTGTAAGGGTCATCGTGATGAGCCTACGAAAGCATCTTTCACAGTTGACGGGCATTCAGATGCCACTTTCTTGTTCCAGGCAAGGATTCTGCCGTTTCTTGTTAATGCTTTTAAGCTAATATGGATCTCCAACATTGCCAAGTTGGCCTTATATTAATATCTGTTATAATACAGTAGTACGGAATTAACGTTCGTCTCCTGTAATTCAAACCAAATTGAACCCCCTGAATTCTCGGGCCATTCCGATGGCTTGACGGCGTTGTGTCAGCCTCACGCCAGCTCTTATGGAGTACATAGTGAGAGTTTGAATTGCTCGACGGCTATTCCCTTTGGGTTGACCATCTGATCAAGGGTTCAGAGACATTCTTCTAACTAGGAGGCAGGTGGACTTGAACAACAGTACTGTTTGAGAACTGCGGCACGAAGGCTAACTTTCTTACGTGCTTTGTTAGTTAGGTACCTTAACTAGGCTGTGAATCCTTGGCAACTACCTTCGAATGTGCACTTGCAGCGCCGGGAGGCTTGATACGACAGTCCAGTTTGGCTATGTTCCCATAATCAACTTTCAAGTTGTGATAATGGCGAGTTGTGGTTCAGATTGGCTATCTGGCTTTCGGTAAGGAACTGATATTCATACATTATTCTGTTTGGAATGATTTCAAACACAACTTGCGGTCTGTTGTTTTCTTTCAGTGCCCAACTGGATAATAACAGACACACCTTGACGTTCAGCCGGGCAGCTCACAGGGAACGGATCTGATAGTAGGGGTAATAATACGTTAGGCGTATTGATTAGACTACCAATTAGGTATATAAGGTTCCTTAGGTGGATTAACAATACAAAAATGAGGGTATCAACCCATCCCGCTAAACACCAAAAAGCACCAACCACCTTTTCTTTATACAGTCCCTTTGTGGTTCTTTCGCTGGAAACAAAATCATTCAGTCGCCGTTTGGATCTTCGCCGAGCCCGCGGCGGTCACTAACCTCAGGCGAGCCACTACACTACTGTCTTAACTCCATCCTTATTCGTCGGAGCCAGTATTTGATTGTGAGTCGATGGAGGTTCAGAACCCTTAGGAATTTCCGCCAACCTTCCACTCCCAACAGCCCCCATCGGATTCCCCGAATTCTGCTGTCCCTCGACGGCAGTAGTCGCACTGCTGGTCCTCTCGCCTGATGCCGCCTCGCCCGATGCCGGCGTCTGCTGGTTCTGAGCACCGGCATTGCCATATGTCTCGTTCTCGGTGTTCACAGTCACACCGCGGTACTTGCCCGGCCCATCGGCGCCGTTGGGAACGTGGAACCGCTTGTCGAACCGCGCGCCGGCGTACAGGTACACCACGATCAGCTCGATCACGAAGTTGAAGCAATAGTAGCACGCCTTGCTGTGGTACCACGCCGGGTTGTGCAACGACCGCGGCGCGAAGTTGACGCCGATCCTGAACCCGGCCCCGAGAGACAAAAGAAACGATGTCGTCAGGAGAAGGGCAAGCTTTGTGCGAAGTCGACCGGTCCCAAACTTCTCGACCTGGTTGTCCCTCGGCAAAAGCGCCGCAGTAATAACGATGGGGGTCGGTAGGAACGCCAGCGTGGCGAGGTACGTCCCAGCAAAAAGCTGCACGTTGCGCTCCTTCTGCCGGGCGCCGGGGTCGAGGGTGAAGAAAGAGTGAACCGATGTTATGACCAACATGATCAGCAGGGCGACGATACTGGCCACCACTCCTCTGAAAACCCACGACACGGTGCGGTGCCAGCCGAAGGACGGGTGATACGCGCGGACGATGCGCTGGGCGAAGAGCAGGTTAACGACGAAGAGGAGCAGCACACCGGCGGCGGTAAAGACGTTGGCTGCGATCGCGACGTTGATGTTGGTCTGATGGGTCGCCCAGACGATGCGCATGGTCAGGGCCGTGATGCGGGCCATGCAGAAGCCGAAGAGCAGGGCCGAAAATACGAATTTGCGCTCGCGCCGCCGGTTCACTTGGAAGACGGTCATGTGTGTCACGGCGCCGCCGATGAATAATGCTAACAAGAGGACAGATATCGGGACATCTGGGATTATGGACGGGATGCCGCCGAGCTGGGCGACCTGCGGGAGGTAAGGAGGCCCCGGCGGCGGGCCGCTCTGCCCCGGTTGTGACGACATTCCGTCTTTGTACGTTATACAGCTTCGATGGGCGTTGCAATTCGTGGATGGTGAGCTAATTGCGGCAAAACTTGGCTGTCAAAGCGATGATGCTGTTGATGGCGGTGAACAGCCAATCATATGTAAGAGCTTCTGTATATCCAAGATGTAAGTTAAGCGAAGACTGGGTGCGGTCAGACGACTGCTGCAGCATGCAAAGCAGACGTCTGCATATTTGTTGATGGTAAAACTTTAAGACTGAAACTCAAAAGAAGTTGGGATCCAAAGGATATAAAAATGGCGTGGTGCCACGACCCCCGACCAGCGTGGGAGGTAGTGGCAGCCTGGGAGTCCAACATGGCTAGTGTAGCGCCGAGCCCTTGTCAATGATGAAATTGGACAGGATGCCTGTCGGACGCCGGTGCCCCGGGTGGCTGACCCAGCTGTTTGGTGACAAAACGTGGCCTTTCTAGTGGGGCCGCCGGCGGTTTGGAAGTCGCGAACCTCCGATCTTCCGACGCCGTCTTTCATCTGGCCCCCATCCCATCCTACAAAGCGCGCAGAAGGCCCAACCAACACGCCGGTCTGGCAGTCTGCTGATTCATTCCGTTCTTCTTACGCCGTCGCAGCTTCTTCATCATTTTGACTGGTCCATACTCTTCCAGCGGCAGCCCTTGCAGTTTGGAATCCTTCTGCAATTGTATTCATCCCACCGATATTTCCGAGGATTATCAATCATACCAACCCGCGTATGGAACACGGCGTAATGGAAGGTGAAGCCGCTATAAAGCTTGGTTGCGACCCTGACGCCTAACATCGCTCCTTTCCGGCGGACAGCTTTCCATCCCGACAGTCAGGCCCTGTCTGCATGATGATTCAACCGACGACAGAAAATAGCGGAGTATGGATCACATTTCAAGAGCGACAGTCGATATGCAAAGTATTCGGTAATGGATGACGGCCGAACAGAAGCGACCTAGATACCAGGGGTCAAAGTTCTTAAGGGCCGGGGAAGGAGAACTCGGAATGCTTGATGCTTCGGCCGAATGATCAGGCCGGTGCGGAATTCGGTATAGACGAACCCGCTGCAACGGTAGTGGTTGCGCCGGGGTCCCAACAGGGCGAGATCGCGTCTGAGCCGAAGAGGCACCCTGCGGAAACTAAAAGGAGCAACCCGGGTCGCGTACACACTAAATTGGCGAAGTTGCAAGTGTTGAGTGTCGCTCTGGCGAAAACAAAACAGCGTGAGCCGGTGTAGTTTCGGCTTGCCCTCTGACAACACAACCCGACTGAGATGCATTGAACAGGGGGATTCGTAGGTTGAGCGCCATGTTGCCAAAGCTCACAGACATGGAATGGAAATGTGACCGACTGAACGTCCTGAGAGAAGTAATTGAACAATAGAAGTCATGAACTCGACAACTGCCCGAAACTCTCGAGATTTTACTACTACACCTGGAAACAGAAACGCGAAATCTTTTCTCGCCGAGACCGATGCCAGTTAGAGCTCATATACACGGCAACCGCCATTACGGCCTCCTTCGGGGCTAAAATTGCATTGCAGCACGCATCCGCGCCCCCTGACGAGTAGGTATTCCATCCGGGCTTCCACTCGAATTCGAAGAACATTCGATGCCGCATCTCGCCTTATACTCCGTACCTCCAGCGGTACTGAAGTTGCGGTGCTACTCTCCTCACCTTTGGCACCTCCTCCGTCGTCATATTCACCGAATTCGCACTAGTTGTCGAATTAGTACCTTATAAACTGGCAAATGTGGTTTGAAGAGCTCTTAGGGTTTGCTGAAAACCAAGACGTTAGAACAGCTTTCCACTTTTCTGAGGCTTTGGTCGTAAATTTATGCTTAAAATCCTGCAACAATCCGTAGAAGCACACAAAATTGCGAGCATTCACAGAAGCAGAGAGTCAAAGTCGGCTTACACCAAAGCCAGCCCCGGTCCAGTGGGGAAATTCGCTGAATATTGAAGCTCAATGATAAGATTTCCCACGATGGTGAAATGTTACAAGCTTGAAGAGTTGGGGTCCAATTGGTTCAAGTCGGCCCGACCCACATTATCCCGTCAGTGTACCGGAGTGCCGGAACTTACCGGCCGAGATTTTTGTCGAGCTTCACGTCCGCCGTGTCTATCCCGTGGCTCCAATCCGGCCAGAGTCCAGACCATCACAGCACCGCCAATGCAATCGCCATCGGCGCCATGAGTCTCAATCTGCCGTCAAGGCGGCTTCTCAAGAGCGGTAAGCTTTCTCCCCTCTCCATACCCCGATATCTTTTAATTGACAAGAACAAACTGCACAATAACAGCCTCGTCGCTCGCGCCGTCTTCGTCGGCCACCAACACCCTCATCCCGGCCTTCCAATCCCTCTCCATCACCCCGTCAAATGCCGTTCGCTCTTTTCACTCGACGTCGAGCTCCCAATGGCTCTGGGGGAATAAACGAAATGAAGCAGGCAACGCCTCCTCTGGTCCCGGAGGCTTCAAAACCGACCTGACAGGCACAACAAAAGACGCGCGCGACAAGCTCCAGCAGCGCCTGACGACCCGTCTGGAAGGCGACTCCATCTTCAAAGATGAAATCGCCTCCGTCGACCCTAACGCTCCCACCTCCGCCCCCGACCGGAGAAAACACCACAAGCCAGCCAACACCACAGCGACCGGCGCCTCCCTCGCAAAAGCGCACATCAACCGCGCCGTCGACCCCGATCCTAGGTCTCGCGAGCGCTGGGAGCGCAAGATGATAATCCGCCAGATCCGCCGCGGGACAGACGCTTTTTCGAGAGAACCGCGCGCCGACCGGATTGCTCGCACGGAACGGCAACTGACATCCAAATCCCCCTGGATTGCTACCAGCACCAAAAAACTAGTCAAACTAGCCCACCAGATCCAGGGCAAGACCGTCTCCGAGGCCGTAGCACAGATGCGCTACAGCAAAAAGAAATGGGCTCAGGAAGTCAGGTTCGAGCTCGAGAAAGCTCGCGACCAGGCGGTCGTCGAGCGCGGGATGGGTCGTGGTCCTGCCATCCCAGAAGGGGAGGAGACTCCCGTCCATAAAGAGATCAAGATCCAGACCAAGGACGGCAAGCATTTGACTATCGACGACCCGACTCGGATGTACGTCGCCGAGGCGTGGGTGAATCGTGGCAAGTTCAGGCAGCCACGAATCGATTATCGTGCTAGAGCACGTATGAGCTTGCTTAAACGGCCGACTACAAGTCAGTAAACTCCCATTTCTCAAATTTTATGGTTTACTAACAGTGTTTGTGAAAGGCATCTCGGTCGTCATCAAGGAGGAAAAGACACGCATCCGCGAGCACGACGAGCGCACTGCCAGAAAACTTTCCCGCAAGCCGTGGGTTCATCTGCCTGATCGGCCTATTAACGGGCAGAGACAATATTACTCTTGGTAAATTCGAACAGAACTGTATAACTGTATCAGAGGAATTATAGAGTTGTATGATATGAAATATACTATTTGTTGTGTGTACTGCCAACCAATTAGCCCCACGGCGAGAGAGATATCTCTCCGTCTGTCCGCTGGCCTTGGAATGTGAGATGTACTGACATGTATCTGAGGTACCTTATCTACTTCCAGGTTTGTCTTGATGTATGGCCAGCGTACTCTTACGTTTCATGTTTGCAAGATTGATGTATGAAGACAAGACGTTGAAGGCATCTATCGGTAACACGCTGCTGTGGCTGGGCCTTGTGCTCTGAATAATGATTCAATTCCTCGCTAGCTTGCGCACTATCTGATATCCGTCGTCTCTGTATGCTCATTAAGTGAACCACACAACCAATTGCCTTAAGAAAAAATACAACGAAGAGAATAAAGGAGAACCCAACGCATCTTAGGACGCTCTTCTGTCCCTGCGCGTGGCCTAACCACCGAGACCACTCAGAAAGAGCCCCAAATAATAAAATGAGATGCGAACCGATGTATCCCTTCCCTCCTTTGCACGCCATGTCCCATATTAACTCGTGAAAATCATGAATATCGTCCAATATAAAAAGAATTGGGGCCGCGGCCTTGTGTTTTTCCTCGGAATGAGAACTTGCTTAGCTTGTGACCCAGCAGCGGTAGCCC
Organism: Apodospora peruviana; assembly: GCA_033439685.1. NCBI lineage: Eukaryota > Fungi > Ascomycota > Sordariomycetes > Sordariales > Lasiosphaeriaceae > Apodospora > Apodospora peruviana. The sequence continues at coordinate 4,154,805 of JAUEDM010000005.1, read as the reverse complement.
GCCGGATATATACATAGGTAGTAACAAGCTAAAAAGATGATGTGATGACGAAACATAGCAGAGCTATTTCGTCCGTTGGTATGAAGGCGCCAAAATTTCGACGGCTCACCAAATGTGCACCGTATTGCGTAATATCTCTCATGCATCTTCCTCCTTTTGCGTAAGTGGTCACTTAAATTCCATCTCAGTGACCGATCCCTGCCCAAATCATGGTGTCCTCTTACACCATGTAGGTCGGCTGCTGCCTGGGGATCATATCCTCGTAGCGGCGACTCTTCATCTCCAGTTCGCTGAGGCCCGTCTCGTAGTGTTGATTGTGGTGATCGTTGGCATAACTCCGCCCTGATCCCGGCATCGGATCCGAGATCTTGATCATGTGCTTGCTTGAGGCATTGCCCCGCTTGGCTTTGGTCTGGCGACGGCGGAGAAGGGCGCAGACCGCAAATGTAATAAGGGCAACTACTCCCGCGCCAGCGCCAATTCCTATACCGGCCTTTGCTGCTGTGGAGAGACCGTCTGCGCCTGTCGAGGCATCGCTGCCTTGAGATGATGGTTTATCGGCTTCGGAGCCGGATTTGTCAGTGGACGATGTTGGTTTCGCCGCTGCCACTTCTGTGGTTCCGGTCGACGAATGAGTAATCGATGTGTGTTCTGGAGTTGTCACTGTCGAAAGCTAGACCAGCTGAGTTAGTACAGATATTATTAAAGAAAATAATCCATGCAACTCACTGTAGATGACGTGGTCGAGGTGGCTGAGCTGGCAGGAACAGGCTTCTCTGCAATACCAGTAGACGCAGATGGGGTCGGGGTCGAAGACGTAGACGGTGTTACCGGCGCCGGTGTCGATGCCGGAGGTGGGGTCGCCGTTGTGGATGGGCCGGGAACTGGGGCCGGAATGGCGGCGACCGGGGCAGCGGCTGGTACGGTACCATCGTTAGCATATCGGTCTTCGTTCCCCACAACAGTCAGGTCAGACGGGAGATACTCACTTGCACACACCGCAGTTACGGCGCTTCTGACCGTCGGTGCGTAAGCAGCTCCGCATGCCTGTTCGGCACAGTCGCTAATGCCGTTATGGAAGTCGGCTTTGCCACAGATACACACCATGTCGCCCGCACCGCAACCAAAGTCGACAGTTTTTGCCACGAGGTTGTCGTAGCATGTTTGCTGCAGAATGTCAGCTACCGTGCATGCTGTGGTGGTGTGTAGAAGCGGGGTGATGGCAGGTGATGCAGGAGATGCCGTGAGATGCAGGAGAATCGGCCAATTCGGTGTCTGCCTGTCCCCCCATCTCCTGCAGCGGCCGAAGATATTGAATCAATAGACCACCCGGTCCGCTTGGACCGGGACGGCACGGCACAAAAATAGAAGTGTACACGAAACCGGCCGAAAGGGGACATGAGGGAGAAGCTCAAGAGAAAAGAAGACACATACACCACAAGCTAGTAAGCTGTCGATGGTCTGGCCGGCAGCAAGCGTGGCCGCAACTAGCAGCGCGAACGAGTGTACCGCCAGCATTGTTGATGAGATGTTGTTCGAGTCCTAGACAGGTGATGCTGAAGTCGTCGGCGATAGTTGACTCTGCAGACCGGCTTGTTGGAGCGGCCGCGAGTCCGGGTCAGGGGCTGACAGAGAGCCCAGAAGTTGGTTGACGAATGTCGGCCAGATCTCGTCTGATGTATAAGTGGAGTTGTGTAGGACCAATTTCCTATTGTGGTACGACCGCACTCATTGTCTTTTCAGCTGTCGAGATGAACTGTGTTGTGGGATGAAGCGTCCTTCGTACTTTGGTGCCGGGTATCGTGTCGAACAGCTGCTTCGCGAAGCAGAAAACAGAGTCAAGGGAGGGAGAGTGATTTGAAGAGTGTGACGTAGTTTTGGAAGGTGTTATTTATAGCTTGGGGAAAGAAAAGGGTAAACGAGCGTGGCTAGAATGAAGACAAAAGCTCAAGGAGAGAGGTTGAAGAATGGAACAAGGCCCGCCACTGCTCCCTTGGAAGAATCCCGTGGAGAGAGCCGAAGGTCGGGACCGGATGAAGAGAAACTGGAAAGAGGGCACCGACACGAGGAAGGTGCAACGAAGGTAAATATCGTGAAGGGGCAAAACGGGAAAGAGCAGAGGGCAAAAGGATCGAAAGCTCAACCCGGGGAGGATCTGGAGGGAGTGGAGGTTTAAGAATCCCAGCGACAGTCGGGCAGAGTCGATTCTTTACTCCCGGTCCCTGCCAGATCTGGTACCTAACCGAGAGAGCTACTGGACCCTTCGTCGACCCTTCCATATTAAGCCCCAGTTCAGCCAAGGGCTTGGGATGAGCCGTCTAACAATTATGGAGTGTCGGCTGCTGCGCTGCGAGGAGCACACAAAGTAAATTCGTGGCCCCCAAGCCTTTCGTTACTGTTACGTGCTACCGCTTGCTTGGGAATTTCCCCTGACAGTGGCATTCCCACAGCCCCTCTCCGAACCAGATGGACATCCATGCACAGTGTAGCAACCCTGTCGGTCCTCGTCATCCCAGGACCCAATGAGCTATTGCTTCGAAAAGGTACGGCGGGCAGCTCAGACGGGTTTGTCGGCGACGACATGATGGAATTCCTTCCGACACTGGAGATGTTGATGGTATCATATTGTCTCGAGGTTGTCGGCTTTCCATGTCCGGTGGGGTACAATAGAGACATGGAGACTCGTCATCGTGTCATCCCAACGAGCCACCCACTCAATGCACGCCGCTGCCATTAATACAGACGTGCTATATCGTGCCCCGATCTCACGTTACCGGGCTCGAGTTAATTAACAGTCTTGTTAGGGGCGGGACGAGGGCCTACGACGGCGGGTTTGATCATAGGCAGTCATTTATCCAATGTAAAGAACCGGGTGAAAACTGATGCCCTACCCGATGTTCCAGAAATCTCGCAATTCCATGGAGCGGGGAATCAATTTTATAAACCCGTATCTCAAGCTAATCTGAAGCGATGGTGATTTTGAAGTGAGCTGCTAGTGGAGCTCATATTCAGTACCCGAGCAGATACAAATCGGATTGAGGTCGATTTGGGTATTTCCGTTGAAGTTGAGGTTGCACTCACAATGCCATTCTTTTCTGACGATCTCTCATCTATCGGCGGTCGTGGCATCATCAGACGATCTGCACAAGGTTTTAGCGTTCTCTCGAGCTAAGCCACGAGCTTTCCACGAATCCAAAGCCCCAAATCCGTCCACGGGACAGGGGTGAGCGGCAGCCACCTGCGGGAGACCCAGCCTTGGAGATGCTTGGCTCTTTGCCAGAAGGACTGGTGGAAGTCATCGTTACACTAGGGTGGAAACCGCCGCCAAAATAATTTGAGCTGGGCAACGCTGTCTTCAATTGAACCATTTTGCCGCGAATCCATCCTGTTGGTAATCTATCTGATCCATAGCTGCTACCTTTAACTTACTGTAGATCTTCTATTTTCAATTCGACTCCTTCTCGCGCAGCAATTCCATCGCAAGCTGCACCAAAAAAACAAGCGCTAATTAGCATCAGGCTGGCGGTTCCTTTACCCCAGTGGACCCCGTCTAGGTCAGTTTCAGAGTTTACCAGGTACCCCTCACCGCCTGCCGTTTTGGCAATCGCTCACCAGGTAGGTCTGACAGCCCGACAACAAGCTGAATCGCGGCTGCCGCCGGTGCCCCTGTGGCAGGAACGGTCACTCTCCACTGATCCCCTCCTGCCATCACAGTTTGTGATCGACGGACCCCGAACCCCTCCTTTTTACCCCTTCTTTTCGAGCTCTCTCCGCCAACTTGACGCCTCGCCGCACCAGGAGACCCCAATCACATTCACGTCGGCATCGCGGCTACTTATGGCTTGCAGTACGGATTACAGTACAAAGGTTGTAGGCTGCTGTACCTGACGCTACCGTAGCCCCTGAGGAAGACTGGCCACCCACCTCAACTCAACACATTTGGAGGTCACCACTCACCGTGGCGGCAGTTTGTTCGCAGCTTACCGCTGCCGCTGCCGGTCTCCGTTCTCCTGCTTGCTGCTGTCTCTGCTTGTAACAGGAGCCGGCCCTCTATTTACCGCTGATCAGAGACAGAGACAGACAGCACACGTCCAACCCGGCGGTGAGATCAATCCAGCACAGCTAGATTGTCTCTAGCAAAGGGCGTTTGTTGGCAAAGTCTCGAGGTCCAGAGCTCTCCCGAGGTCCATGTTGGTTCTCCCCTGAGGGCTGAGGCACGGCGAGCCATTATGTCCACCCACCCCACACGAGTACTTTTGTGGTCATCTTCTGTTTGGCAGTCTGTCCGATTCTCGTACACGTACAAATGCACCTCTTATTTATTATACGTGCAAACCAGCACACTGATGCCCTCGTCATCCCACCGGCCGCCGGTATCCCACCAAGAACGGTTAGCACACCCGCTATTAGTACCGACATGGCGGCTACATCAGTGCGCTACTAAGGTGAGGGTTACAACCAACCAACAGCATGGAACAATGGACGACCAACATCACGGTACGGTGGCAAACCTCAAAAAAGGATCAGAGAAAAGGGCTCGTTACCTTCGGCCCAATCTCGTAATTGACTTCTGAGTTCTGATGAAATACGTACCCCAGCCCGGCGGCCGGTCTGGCCACCTGGTCGTGCCGCCAGGGTTGCTCTGCGCCACTCATTCTCGGCGGACTGTGAGATTACAGGTTCATGCGTCTCTCTGGCGAAGGTTCCCTCAAGCCAGCACCTGGGCTACAGTATGTTCGGTCTCGGTCTTGGTCTCGGGCCGGGTCGGGTTGAGTCCGTACCTGCGTTTCCGTATTTCAACGTCCTCCCTCTCGTGATTTTCTTGTTACTTGAGACGATAGACCTCGTGGAAGTTGTGGGCACGTCACGGTTGTGATGCATCCCGATTCCCGAGGACCGAAGGGAAGGGCTTTTGTTTCAGGATAGTAATGTGGCTGCTGCCATCCAGTCAGCAATAATATAACGTGGCGTGAAGATGGGACGACGACGCGGACCTGCGGCCGAGTTACCTGGTTATGTCCGCGCCTTACGGATTCAAGACCTGGCTCTCCCCGTGGCACGTACTGTAGTATTGTGGTGTGAGGTCGGCCTTCACAAATTTTTTGTCTTGTTCATATGCCGAGTAATAAATCAAGGTGAGCCTTGCGAGAGTCTCCTTATTGCTGTAATTACCTACATAGTGCCGCAGTATTGCGGAAGACAGAGATGGCAAGTTAGGTTTACACGTCGCTCCATTACTGTAGGATAGGCGGAAAAAAGGAGTGGAGGAGAGTCTATTCAGCTTCCAGTAGGCTTCTCATTATCTTTGCTTAGGTATTCTTGATGCCGCTGATATCCCTGCAGTCATGATAGCCAACATTGCTTATGCCAGCGTTTCCCATACCTTACCTTACCTAAGTACTTACGCCCATCATATAATTAAGAAGCCTCATACCGTTATTCTCTGTCTTTCCTCCGAGTCTGTCGTTGTCCTCCTGCTCACTCATCAATCCTTTCGAAACCCCTCCTCAAGCCTGAACATAGTCGGTTGATGGTGTTTGAATCCCAAAATATCAGGTAGGTCCCAAGAGCGAGCCTGATGGGTCAGGTTCTTCTTTGAGTTGGGGTACTCCTATGTTTTGGGGTTCAGTTAATAAGGGAGTTAATAGTCTCCGTTTTCAATCTCTTGGGGTATCATAACTCCCGCCTGAGTTATCCATTACTGGTGTCACTCATTAGCCTGGGCATTTATTTATTGCAACTTACGGCATATTGCGGCGCTGCCCTTGAAAGTTCTTGAGAGTCGAGACATACTTCTCCCACGACGGACACTCAGACGGGTACCCAGGCACTGCCCGGCGCCAATTAACCGTGGCGATCTGCGTGTTGACGGTGACGGTCCCCGTCGTTTTGATTGTCTGGAAGACATTGGACAGGAGCATCTGCGTCTGTGTAGAAGCCGTGACGGTCTCGGTGACTGTGCAGAGCTGGGTCTTGGTGGACACCGCCACCGTCTCGGTTATTGTGGTGAGCCCGGCATCGATGATGGTGATGTACTCTGTTAGCGAAGACACATGCTCAGTGATGGTGCTGATGAATAGGGGGCCTGATCAGCAAACACAACGCTCGGTCAATCCCTGGGTACCATGCCTCAAGTACATGGTCTCGGGGGCCACGGTGACGGCTAGATTCGAAGAACAGTCGGCAGTACCTGAGTCCAGCGCGCTGCCGATGGCTGTTTGTTCGGGCTTCAGTCACTAACGGCTGATTCTTACTTCCAACTAGAAATATAAAAGTACACATTATATACGTTGCAAAGAGCGGTACCAGACCGGTCAGGTATCTGCACGAACCGTGTACCGCGTTTTGACATCCTAGAGAGGTGCGTATTAAAGCTGAGGAGCTTTCCCATGAAAGTATGTGTTGCTCAAGGTTGTCTGATACGTTGTCTGTCTAGCGTATCTAAACAACTCGAACCAGGTATACATACGAGAACTGGATATTACTGCTGCCTATGTGAAAACTCTTCAAGCAGGTAGGACTTGATAGGCATGTAGGTTACATTGAACTTTCAAAACCTGACTGACGTTTTGAGTATTCAATTCTTTTGATTTCAAGCACACCATTACGAGTTAACAATTGGGTCCCAGACAGTCTTCATGTCAAAGCTCGAAGGCCTGATACCGTAGATAAACAATATACACCAAAGCGGAGAGAGAATGAGTAACAAAGCCCACCAGTTGAGAGTGTGTGCGTACGCCATGTTAAAATGAAAACGAACCCGCCTACCGAGAACAAGTAAAGAAATAAAACTAGGGGGAGATTTACAAGAGTGACTGTTAAACTCGACTCAAAACGCCCCCAAAACATGCTCATCATACGTCTCGTCTCATCCCAGCCTAATATACCTGCATGCTCTCCGGTCTGCTCAACAAAGGATAACCGGTTCTGGCCGATCATCTTATACAACGTCCCCCCTTCGCCACTGGCACTATTCCCACCCCTCGGGAGCGTCAACCTCTTAAGGCTTCCCCTCCCAAGGCAACGGGTAGGTACCTACCCAGTCCTCGACCTCGCTACGGAGCTGGACAATCTCTGGGACCGTCTCACCGTCCCCGAGATAGTTCATGAAAGTCTTGATCCTTCCAGCCGTCTTACCATCACCCTTATCCTCAGCCGCCTTGCGCGCAGCCTTGTCAATGCGCACCGCGATCGTCACAGCGCGGTCGACAATGTCTCCCACGCGCGCAAAATCGTCCTCGCTGAAGCCACGCGTCGTCATAGCAGGGGTTCCCATCCGCAGACCGCCGGGCGTCAGCGCAGACCGGTCACCCGGTACCGTGTTCTTGTTGGCAGCCACGCCGACAAGTTCCAGAATACGCTCGACGCGCGCGCCGTCCACACCCTGCGGCTTCAAGTCCACCAGCACAAGATGGTTGTCCGTGCCACCGCCGACGAGCTTGTAGCCGAGTCCGCCCTTGTCCTTGGGCTCGCCGAGGCGTCGTGCGAGGGCCTTGGCATTGGTGAGCACCTGTGCTTGGTATGTGCGGAACTCGGGTGTCTGTGCTTGCTTGAGCGCTACCGACAGAGCGGCGATGGTGTGGTTGTGCGGGCCGCCTTGGTGGCCGGGGAAGACGGACTGGTTAATGGGATTCTCGAGGTTGTACATCTCCTCAGCTCCCTTCGCGTTTGTCCGCCGCACGCCCTTACGGAAAAAGATGATGGCGCCCCGCGGGCCGCGGAGCGACTTGTGGCTTGTTGTGGTGACGATATCGGCATACGCAAAGGGGCCTGGCATGACCTTTGCGGCGACCAGACCGGAAATGTGCGCCATGTCGGCCATGAGGTAGCAGTTGGCCTTGTCGCAGATTTCTCGCATGCGGGCGTAGTCGATCAGACGGCTGTATGCAGATGTGCCGGCCACAATAATCTTTGGGCGGTAGCTCATGGCATACTCTTCCAACTTGTCGTAGTCGATGTATCCCGTCGATTCGTCCAGGCGGTATGGGAGGGTCTCGAAGTATTTGGAGATGAAAGAGATCTTCTTGGTTGGCGTCTGGTACCCATGGGACAAGTGACCGCCGTGCGGGAGGTCAAGTCCCATTAAACGGTCGTGTGTGTCCATCAAGGCCGAGTATACGTAAAGATTTGCAGGCGCGCCGGAAAGAGCTTATATCGCAATGTTGTGTCAATTCTTTTCTCTTCAATTGCAGAACAACACACCTAGCCAGCTTACCTTGAACATTTACACCCCATTCCTTGGCATCCAAGCCAAACGTCTCCAACGCTCGCTGTTGGCACAGTCTTTCGGATGCGTCGATAAACTCGTTGCCTCCATAATAGCGTGCTCCCGGATAGCCCTCGGAGTATTTATCTTGTACCATGAATTAGCCCCAAGATTCTCCCTTCCTTGATAAATCACCGAAACTTACTCTGCATGGGGCTCCCCAGGGCATCAAGGACAGCCTGGGATGTGAAGTTTTCGGACGGAATGAGATTGATAAAGTGCTTTTGCCTCTTTTTCTCCTGAATTGGTTGCCCAACAGGCTCCGTCAGTTGCACATCCTACCACACGTCATGCCAAGGAGAGGAAGGAGATCACGTACCTTTTCAATAATGTCGTACATGACCGGGTCCGCCTGCTGTAGATGCGCAGAAAGTAACTGCTCCCACCGGCAATCGCGCCCGTCAGTCATTCATATTCCCATCTACTGTCGGTCCGAGAAACGCACCCGTTGCTGGCCATCAGTGGTTGAAGATGATATCCACCTCCTCGAGCTCACGCCGGCGCTCTGTGTTTGCCTCGTCAGAACCTGGACACGAGCTGCTGCTCCGCGGAAAGGAGTCGTCGTTGTCGTCGCAGTCGCCGATACTGCTCGGAGGGCGCATGCCCGCCTCGCGGTACCCTGCAACGCCGGTATCGTCGACATGATGGCGGACTGGATTGAATAGCGGGCACTCGGTTAATTAAACAATAATGACAAAGTTGTAGCTCGACCGTTAAGCAAAAGTAACTTACGAATTGCAATTGTCTCCCTTCCTTCAAATTCTGCGACGAAAAGGTCCAGAGAGCAGATGGGGCGGGCTGGCGTCGGACATCGGTTTCTAGCAAAAAACCGGCAGTTCGTTGCGGAAGGGTTCAACAAGTCAGGACGATGACGGGAACTTGCTAGTTGGATTCAATACCGTCATTGGGATCAATGGCTGTCGGCCGAGCGATTCAGTGGGGTAAAAGAAATCCTTCCCTCCGATTCGGGAGAAGCTTTGTTAACACCGACAACGCGAACAGCAGTTGGGGGGCTTGTCAGAAGCTCGGATAGCAGTGTAGTCTGTGCGCTACCCGATTGTGGAGTTGCTTGGCCTCCCCCAAAATAAAATCCACCCAGTGCCCACACATTCTCGCCGGGACTCCCTTTCCTCCATTTTCTCTTCTTCAGTCAACTAAATAAGGGAGTGATGAGCCCGCTTCCAGAATGGACAGAAGTTTATCTATTGATGCACATGTCCTGGCACCAAACTTTCACTACCCAATCGAGGGACAATTTGAAGCAATCTGACCCGATCATTTTGGTTGACGAACGGCCTTGTTAAATGCGGCCGCGGTTCCTTCTTTCATCTGATCTTTTCCGTCTGGGGTTGGGCTTATCTTGGTGATGATAGAGACCTGAAGCTTGAGGGACCCTACATCTTCAACATGGCCTCTGCTATACAGGTCCCAATTCAAGATAGGTACGGTGCTGGATTGTAAATAAAGAACGGATTGACACTCCCTGTGTATTGCTGTGATACCAGAAGATAAAGACCGGGACTGGGTCGAGAGGGGATTCTCGTTGTTCTTTAAAATGCCATGTACAATTACCAATTCCCATCACAAAGCACAAATGCTCATCAAGGTACAAAATAAACACGGAGCAGGTTATTGTTAGATATTGTACGTAGGAACTTTTTGTTTGCAAAGCTAGATTGGTCGGCTTCTTGTTAACGGCAATCCAGTCGTTGGCATCATCTAGGTATCTTGAATTTCCATGATGGTCATCGTCATCAAATCGGAATCGAGTGGATTGCAAAGTCTTCAGAGAAAAAAAGCCCCGAAAGCCTGGCCAAACCCATTCAGATTTCCGTTTTGTTTTGTTTCGATGCAAATACATGCAACAAGCCGAGGACATTTCTTCCAGTGTGACAGCAGCATAAGTACCACACGTCGCATCATATACGTAAGATGTCCCAGACCAGACCGAAAAGACGCAAGACTGGGCACGGATTCCACGTGTAGATTTCGGTTTGTAGAGAATTGCGACCAGAAAATTGAGCCCAACCGATTACTCCGAATGCAAGGCCGCCAATAAGTCCCAGTAGTAGTCCCACTCACGCCATCGTCAAAATCTACTTGGACTCCTCCTCGTCCTCGCCCAGAAGAGCGGCACGCTTCAACGCCTGCCTCTCCTGCTTGCGCTCGCGGGCAGCCTTGGTGCGGGCACGTCTGCCATCCATCTCCTCCTTGATCTGTCTCTCGCGAGCCTTCTCCGCCTTGGCGCGGTGGATCTGTGAAGCACAGCAATGTCAGCCTCCACCTTACCGTATTTTTGGGGGTATAACATACGTGCTCAACAAGCGCGCGCTTGTGCTTAAAGGTGTTACCCTTGGCGAGGTGGTACAGCTCGTGGTAAAGGTGCTTGTCGATCTTGCCGCTGGCACGGTACTTGACTAGCAGGCGGCGGAGGACCCGTTGGCGGCGCATCCACAGGACTTGCCTATTTCAGAGAATCAGCAACCCAATTCCTTTGACCCAATCAAAAACTCTCTGAGTGTAGTATAAACGTACTCGGGCATACGGGCATCGGCGGTACCCTTGCGCTTTCCGAAGCCGCGGTGGCGACCGATCCGGCGGGCGAGGTTGAGCTCACGGGCGCGCGACCGCGAGTGCATGGTGACGGGCTTCTTGATAATGAGGCCATCGGAAACGAGCTTGCGGATCGTCTGGCGGGAGTTTGCGTTGCTGATCTCGCTGACCTCGTTGGGGTCGAGCCAGATCTTGCGCTGGCCGCATCCCAGGACGGAGGACGCGAGCCGCTTCTGGGTCCTCAGGTTAACCCTGATAGACAAAAAAACGTCAGCATTTTATGTTCCGTTTTGTAGACTTCGATGGTGTGCGTGATATGGGCGCCGGTGCGGATTTCTCGGTGGTGGTGATGACGATTCGATATCTCCCAAAACTGCCAACTTGTCTCCCAGCAATCAATCGATTTCGACACGGCGAGAAGCGATTCAAAATCTCCAAATCGTGCAGGACATTGGTGCTTTTCGTGGGGGAAAGAGAGTTTCGAGTGCCAACTCACATCTTGAACACGATTGCTGCCTTGATGGTTAGTAGGGTCGTTGTTGTCGATGGTTGAACAGATTTCCGCTGAGGGGAAGTTTCCGATGTCAGAATTTCTCACACCACCAGTTTGTGGGTTTGCACAGTGGGGCGTCCTGGATGCCTGCGATTGGCGAGGGCTGAGCGAGGGCTCACGCTTAAGGTCACGTGCCGCCTTTTCGTCAGCACCAACAATTGGTCCGCTGTGGAGGGTCAATCTGCAGGGCCCAATTTAGACAATTCGACAACCAAAACAGCGCTGCGTCAGAGATGCCGCGCTACTCATATATGACGGTGAGAGAGATATTAGCTGTTGAGCTTGAAATATCAAAGGGTCTTTCAGCAATTGCTTCAGTTCACCGCTTCACGTCCTAACATGACCACCCACAGCAAATGTGAAACCTGTAGTATTGAGATTCAAGCGACTTACACCACAGTTGCAGCCTCACGGCTCTGAATCACCACTTCTTCAACACTTAAAACGCTTGAATAAAGGTTTTATAGTGCCAATACAGCCTCTACTAATCTCCTCGGATTTTTGGGGGTTCTCTTACTGTCTGATGATTGAGAAAACTGTGCTATTTTCAGTTGAGGGTGGATGTACACGCTCACAGCAATCGTAGCCTCCAAAGTCTCAACAATAACACGCCATGCATTCATCTAACTTTTCGTGCTTTCTTCCAAAATCAGATCGCAATGCTACACCTATTTTGTCCTCCCACATACAATATCTCTCCCTCCTCACTCGTTATCAAACACACCCCCAACATCCACCTTGCCAACCGCCATGATCTCATTCACATCCTCCTGCTCATCATTCGACAGACCCAAACCACCAGCGCCGCCCTCGGCCTCTCTCCTCTCCCTGACCTGCCCACCCAGTCTCAGCGCAACACGCTTAAAGTAGTCCTGCATACTGCGCTTGGTGTTGGCCGGCATATCGACTGCCGTAATCCACTTGTCAAACACCTTGCTTTCCTCGTCCGCGACGGCGAAAAGCTGGACAAACGCCGCCTCGGCAGCCAGCTTGACGGGGATAACCATGTCCCTGACCGAAGAAAACACAGGCGGTGCCAGCAGGCCCAGATGCGGCCGTACCAGCTCGGGTTGGCTGCGCGCCAGCGTGCGAACCAGGACAAGCGATAGGCGGCGCGAGTCAACCGGCTGACCTGGCGGGATGATCGCAGAAATAGTCGCAAAGATGGGCTTCGTCGTGTCAAATGCCTTTGGTGCGTCGCTGAGCAGGTACTTGCCCGTTGCGAGAATAAAATTGTCGGCAACGAAGGGCTACAGAAATTAGTTTACGTCCACCACTAAATATTCAACAGCGAGGGTACTCACATTCTTGCTAGCCATTCCCTGACAAAGGAGCTCAGGCAAGTCCTCCAGCAAAGGAGACTCGAGAAGCGTGGCTGGGCTCTCGAGCAGAACCGCATTCAGCGCCAACACGCTCGAATGGCTGAACTCTCTCGTCATGACCCTATTCTTCAGCAACCCCGTCGCTACCTCCTCCGAAACATTCTTGACCAGTGCACCAAACAGCTTGGCGTTGGTGATGGTCATCGCATCATCCCGCTCGTCCGTCTCCATATCGATCAGACCCAAAACAGCCGTTCTAGAACTCTCTCCCATGTTCGCTCCAGCCTTGCTGATCACCTCGTAAAGAGCTTTGAACATGGCCGTCTTGACGCCGGGGTCACTTGTCTTGGATCCTGTCACCAACTCGGCAATCAGAGGGTCCACGCGCGGGGTGAACTTGATCAGCGTGCCCAAAGCCTTTGCAGCACGGCTACGGAGAAGCTCGCTCGAGGTATCAGCCAGCGACTTCGCAAACGTGCGCTGGAGCTGAGGCAAGAAGGGCTTGAGCGCGGTGGGCATCTTCTCAAGAAGGTTGTTGAGGGTGAGAAGAATCGCAGACTTGACATCAGTAGACCGCTCCGACACCACACGAATGAGCGGACCGGTAATCTGTGTGACGAACGGCTTGAGCGAGTTTTCGCTCGTCCTGTCGATGATGTCGGATATCGCCAAAGCGGCGGACACTCTCTGCTCCGACGTGCCGTTCATAAGACCCTGCAAGAAGATCGGCAGGATGGCGTTGATGCCCTTTGGTAACTCGAAGCCGGGCAGGTTATGCCCAGCAACGCCGACTTGGAGTAGCGTCTGCCTGGTGGAAGGAACAAGTGCCTCCATCTCCTCTTTCTTCAGTTTCTTGGTGAACTCGCTCAGTGCGCTCCACGCGGCCTTGACCACGTCCTTATCCTTGTCCTCGAACGAGATCAACAACCCACGGATAATATCCTGGTTGTACCTCGAGTAGTCGACATCAGATTCGGCAAAGAACTTGGCAAGGTGATATCCAGTGGCAGCCCTCTTGCGATGGTCGTCATGTTTGATGAGCTGTAGCAAGACATTCATGACCACATTAAGGCCATCGTATTCGTCAATGGACAAGATGACCGTGTCGAATGAAGTATCGAGGTCCTCGCGGAGACCATCTTCCTCGCAGTTGACAATATTATCCATGAGCGAGTTGATGATGTTGGGCAACCGACGGTTCATAGCCGCACCAGCCACCTTGGAAAGCGAGGCGAGGGCCTTGGCATTGAAGGCGGAGATAGGAGGGGTGATGAGAGTGGGGATGAGGTTGGGCAGGATGATATTCGAGCGCGTAGTCTCCGTGAGGAGTGTGAGAAGAGCGGCAAGCGCATTGTCGGCATCTTCATCGGAGCGGAGAAGGTTGAGCAGGAACGGCAGCACCTGATCCACAGCTCGCTTGCCCAAGATCTGCTGCAACGAGTCGAAGGCTTCGGCTGCGGCATCTCTGACATCCTCATCAGAGTCTGTAAGAGCAGTACGAACAACCGAAATAAGAGTCTTCTCATGGTCTTCAAGCGCTTCGGGGGAAGCGGACGAGATGAGCTCCTTCAGAGCAAGGCAAATACCCTGCTTGGCGTCCACATCGCTGGTCATCTGCAGGCCTTCCTCAAGTGTCGGCAGTAGACTAGACAGGACACCATCTCCAGCTCTGCGGATAAGTTCTCCCAGCGCGTTGCTGGCAATCACCTTGTGCTCCATATTGGAGCTACCAAGGCGGCGAATAATGAGCTGAGTGAGCGTGGGGACCAGCTCCTTGAGCGTCCGAGGACTGTGGACCAGAGCCTTCCAGACAGCAATAGCAGCTGACCGCACCGAGCCAGCAGTATCACAGCGGCAAATATAGAGCGCAGACAGAATTTTGTTGCGCTTTTCTTCACCAAGGACCTCGCGAAGAGTTGCACCAGCTTCCTTGGTAACCTCCTGTTCCTCCTCCTCTTCGCCATCCTCGCCAGCCTTGATGCCCGTGAGATTGAACAGCAAGTCGCCAACAAGTTCAACGGAACTGAGACGAATGCGATAACTGTCATCCGCCAAGCCGCGCTCGAGCTCCGGAAGAAGGAGGTCTACCGCCCTCACAGCAAAATTCTTGACCAGGAGGCGGCCAGCGCGGAGCGCAGTCTCCCGGATAGACTCAACATCGTCGGCAAGACCAGAGAGAATGGGAGGAATGATCTTGGCGAGGTAGTTGGCGAAGCCGTTGCCAAAGCATACCGGCAAGAAGATAAAGAGCGACATAAAGCCTTCCCGTACGGCAGGCTTGGACGACTCGACATTTTGTAGAATTGTCGGTAGAGTTTCCTCGAGTCTTGATGTTCCCAGGCCAGCGAGGACTTCGCTGAGTGCCTGTGCAGAACCAAGTCTGTCTCCGGCACCAGTGTCGGACTTGAGAGTTTGCATGAGACCCGGGATGAGGTCCGGAAGGGCGTCCTCGCCCAGTTTCTCCACCAGAGAACCCAATGCTCTGGACGCGGTTGCACGAGTTGTCGGCACTGGATCGACGACCGCGATCTTGAGGCCGGCGACGAGAACAGGCAAATGTGCCACAAGGTCCTTGCGCTCTGTCAGATGAGCCAGACTGCCGATGACTTGAGCCGCCTTGCGCTTCGTATTTGAGCGGTCGCCCAAACCGCGTTGAAGGATCCTGCTGACAAGTGCCAATGAAGGCGCATCAAGGTAATGGACGAACTGAACCTTGATAAGGGAGTCAAGCGCCTCGTCCGTGTATTTGGTTGGGTCGCTGAGGGCCTTGAGAAGGATGTCCACCAGGCTATGGATTTCGGGGTTGTTGATCACCTCACCAAACCTCTTCAAACTCTTGTTGGCGGCGGATCGTACTTCCTTGTGACTGTCATTCAGAACAGCAGTCAAAGGAGGGATGATCTCGGGTAGACTTGAGGCCAGTTGCTGGGGGTCCAAGTAGGCCATGGCACCGAGAAGATCGCAAGCGCCCTTTTTACTTCTCCATTGGTCCTCGTCGAGACCATTTAGTAGTGTAGGTAGGATCTGCTTGACACCGAAAGAGCTCAGTTTCGCAAAGCATGCCTTAGCCGCTGCCAATGCGGCATCACGAACGTTGGCGTTGCTATCACCGAATCCCGTGAGTAGCTGGGGCACGATCTGGATGACGTAGGGCTCAAAGAGTCGCCCCAGGATTGTGGATAAAAGCTCGTACGCGACCATGGCGCCCTCGCGCTGGTTGACTTCCTTCTTGTTCTCGAGGCCGCTTCTGAGACTGAGCATGATACGGTAGTCTTTCAAAACCTTGATACCCCTTCCAAGCACAAGACCAGCAAGACCATACGCAGCTCCACGCTGGGCAGCGTAATTGGTAGAAGTCATCAACGTCACGAGGACTTGGTCGAAGTACTTGGATGATTTGTCACCGGAAATCCGGATAAGAGGCGGAAGGCATTCTGCGATAGCATACTGGACGGTTTCAGATGGTGTGCTCAGCGTTGCAATGAGTCTGTCAATGACCACCATGATCTTGGCGTCGCCTGGTTTAAGATGTCTCGCCAAAGCACCGTACATAATGATCACGGCCTCATTAACCCGGTCTCCAGCTTCCGTGTGCTTGTCTGGGGCTTCCAACGTGCGCTCGAATGCCTTCATCAGCTTGTCCAGCATGGGTCTACCGTGTATTTCGATAGTGCGGTTCGCTGCCTCGAGCATTTCAGCGCGGACAGTGGCATTATGGTCGCCAAGTGGGCCTTGCTCGATTAGAAAGTTAAACAGCGTGTCGAGCTGAAGCTTTTGGAGAAGAGGGGCGAGCGCCTTGAAAGCTAGAGCAATTCCATGTCTACCTTCCCAGGGGTCGGCTAGGTTCACCTTCCTGGGCATACCGAACTCGTCCAGTTGAGGCACGCGAGGCTTGGCCAGCTCGGTATACGTCCCCCTCAGCTTCTTGAGGACGGAATCGACAACGGAAAGATGCTGTCCGGCCGCGTCCGCCAGAGATCTTGCAGCAGCGCGACGAAGTTGAGCATCAGTGCTTTCCAGGTAAGGCAGGATCTTGAAAGAAAGCTCTTCCGAGACTTGGAAACCGCTCTCCTCCCAAATATCTCGCCCAAGATCGACGTTCTCTTCCTCGTCTTCGTGTGAGGCAAGCCATATTTCTTCCGAGACGTCAAGATCGCTCATATCAACGTCGGCACTTATTGCTTGTAGTACAGCAGTTCGGACGGCGGTCTGTGGCACGATCGATCCACGGGCGAGGACGCCAATCTCTTCAGGGATGATGTTAGGTGCGACACATCGGACCATGTCAGAGAGACAGTCCTTTAGAATCTTGTAGTGTTGATTATACTTCTGCATGGAGGAAACAATAGCAGAAAGGACTTCGGCACGGGGTACTGCTTCGTTGGCACATGCATCCGTGTGGAAGGTGAGGAACTCGATAGCGAGGATTAACTGAGCGTCCCGTTCTTCGGTGTTTGTCGCAAGCCCGCCTTTCTGGAGGACCTGCATGATAAGTGGCAGCATGTAAATAAGCGATATGGTGTCAAACGGCCGCTGTTCACCCGCAAATCGAAGGCGGTAGAGCACTCTTGTGACAAGATCCTCGAAGGGCTCCTGGGTTAGGTCCTCGGGAATGGCGTCAACCTCGTGTGCTCTCAATGTGGCAACACCAATGAACGGTCGAATGGAACCTAGACGGGAAGTGATCCGTTCGGCACACGATATGTATGCCAGTGGGCCTTCCTCCCCGGTGATCAGACACGCACCAGCATCGATAACTTCCAAGATCGACTTGACTGCTGGACCCATCCACCTGTCCGCGTCTGTTGGTGGTCCAGTTGCCAGACCTTTGATAACGCCGAAGCCACGCATCAGGTTAGCCGCAACATGTCGAACGTTCTCACGAACGCCCGCTTCCTTTTTTAGCTGGGCATTGACCTTTGCGGTCTCGTCCGCGGTGAGCTTCTTTTGGGTGCCCTTTTTCTGTGCTAGCTGCTCCCTGAGCTCCTCTTCCCACTTCATTGTGTGGTAATCTTTGTCATTCTTGTTGGGTACCACATTCTGTTTTTTCGCCAAGACGTCGACGAATGTCGTCCCTTCTGGGGTCCGGAAGATGGCAGCTTCGAGAGGGCCGACTTTTTGTACCTGGGAAACTTCCAAATCTTGTTCGATGAGGGCCACAATACGAGGAGTCATGGTACTGGGAGCGACAAAGACAAGCTCGGCGGCCGCGCTATAGGCCGCAGTTCTCACCGCGGTAGACTTCTGCTCGAATCCCGTCCTTCCAACAATCTCATCCGTCAAAACCTGCTCGTACTTTTTGGTGAGCTCACCAGGATCCACCTCGACCTTCAGGCAGAGCTCGATCCAGCTTGCTCGTGGGATTAATTGCGTCTTGGCAAGAACAAGCAAAGAGCACATCTGGGCTTCAAGTTTAGCTTTCTCCGGTTCAGCGCCCGCGCGATCTGCATATTGCTTGGGAGAAAGACAAATGGACTTGAGCACCAGATGCAGGTTGGTATTCTCCGACTTTGCTAGCGCTGCCGCGCTCTCCTTGTCAGCGGCCTCATTGTCCTCAACCCAGCGCCACAGTCCACTGACGATTGCCTCGGTAACAACAGAAGAAGGCTCATCAGAATTGGACGCGGACTGAACATAGAGATTCGAGAGGTCATTCATGGCCTGGCGGCGGACGGCCGGTGAAGTGGTGCTTGAGCAGACTATGTAGATAAAAGCTTGTGCCCACGCGGTCTTCACCGCTGTGTTGCTATTTGCCAGAGCAGGAGCAACGGCAGAAAGAGCTCGAGAAAGCCACTTGAGGTCATCATCTGAAAGCTTGCTATATATCCGCGGATTAAGTAAGAACGATGGCTTGGGCTCGAGCACCAAGCTGTTCTTCTGTATCGCAGCCTTCTTCGCTGCTGTGTGAAGGCTAGCACTCTCAGGACGTTGGAGCAGTGAGCCCATGCCACAGGCGACCAAAGCACCTGTAGTGAGCCCATTTTGGGCCGCTGCAATAGGATTTGCTACCACCTCACTAAATGTGGCCAGAAGAGGTGGAACGGTTGCTTCCAGGAATTTCATGAAATTGGGTGGGAGGCTTCCTTGAGCGTCCTGGCTGAACGTATGTAAGATCTCGCCAGCACGAAGGATCCAGATTCGCCGAACTGGAAGCTTCTTTTCGGCCAAACCCTTAACATAGACATCCAATAACGGCTTCGGGATGTCCGCGTCGCTGGGGAGAAGATTTATCGCACTCGTGGTCAGTGCAAGCGTCTCGGCGTTCAGAGCTGCCTCGTTACCCTCTTTGGCGGTCAAAGCAGGAAGCCCTGCGGCAATTTTTGCAGCGATCCCTGTTGACTGAGGCAAGGCAACCAGTATCTCGGAGTGCAAGATCCTGTGGTCAGCAGATGCGAGCTTCCCCGACTTCAGGGGGTTGAGAATCTCATCTGCCACCTGCTCGAGAACAGTAAAGTCACGGCAGCCGCTGACGATTGCTATGAAAACTGTTACAACCGCGTTGCGTATAGTAGTATTGGTTGACTTGACGTTGGTGAGCAGAGGCTTTATAAACCGCCCGCTCAAGGCTTTCGACAGGTCAAACTCTTCGGGAAGAGCGTGCACGAGAGGTGTGAGGAGATCATTTAGCACCACTTCCGGCGCTCTCAACAGGCCCTTTTCCAGCGCCGGGAAGATGTCTTTTTCTAGGTCCTCCATTGAGACAAAAGCAGCAAAGAAGTCTTCAAGCCCACCGGCGAGGTGTTTCGGAAGCTGTACGCGGGAACCCACAATTTCTCGTGAGTAGAAGGTGAAATATTGAGCCTTGAGTTTTTCGAGAATGGGCTTCACATCTGAGTTTCTCGAACAGACGCCCGCTATCACGCCAAGTAGAACGGCATTCTTCGCTGTCGGCTGGGCCCCCTTTACTGTAAGAGCCTGGACTGCGGTGTTGATCGCTTTCTCCTTGTCTGCTCCTGATACCAGCTTCCGGAAGCCCCTCCGTGTGATCACAAGGGCCGATCTGCCAACCGTTCCCCTAGAGTCAGGTTGTCGGCACTTGTCCAACGCGTCTGCTTGTGCCAGAATGATGTCATTGCCAAACTTGTCCCACAGAGGTGTACCGGCAAGATACTGCATCAACAGGTTGCTCCATTCCAACAGCACATAGGCACTGCCAGGGGCGATTCCGCTCTTCTGAGTTTCCTGGCGAATTGCGGCAACCAGCGGGGTAAGAATGTCGGCGTCTCCTGTTTTCGCAATCGAAGCCAGACATTTCTGGACTGCCTGGCGAGAATTTCGATCGTTATAAAAGGCATGGCTCCAAAAGAGGACTTTTAGGATGCCGAGAGTGGTGGGTTTATCGAGAGCTAGCAAGCAGATAAAAAGGCGGTTAGTCTGGCTTGCAACAACAACGACAGCTTGTAGAAGCCAGACTCACTCTTATGGGATATCTTCTCGTCAACGTAGCGCAATTGGGCGATTCTCGTTGAGGTCGAGGAAGAGGCGAGGGCTTGCTTGACCTCCTTGAGGTCCAAGGCGGCCGTCGTGCCATTGGCAGCTGGTTCAGTCATTTTGCTGCGATGTCCGTGTCGGATCGTGTGTTGACATGGTCGAGTGCAAAGGACTCGGGCGCAACAAAAACAGCGCGATGCTCGTGTTGCGTGGTTTCGTCTAGTGTCGTCGTTGGTCTTCAAGAGTGGGTTTGGTCCCGTTAACCAAAAGCTGAATTTCGGCAACGACTCACATTTCACAAAGTGGGTTGTTTGCCGGTCGGGCTGCAGCTGCAGATGTCACCTATCCGCGACCGCTAATTCGACCAGCCGTCACCAGCAAATGCTGCTTGCTGCCCCGCCTTATTCAGCTAGGTAATGCGCCCAACGAAGCCGACAACGAAACATGAACAACTGGAGAACACAATCGAACACCGATTCTACCAGAAAAGCTCCCTGAATATGGTAACATCATCAAATCAGCTTTAAAGGCATAAAAAGTCATACTTGGCGAGAAAAGTTCCTCCTTCCACGACCTCGTCAACTCATTAGACCCGGTTCCAATACCAGAGCTGACCCCAGACTTGGATGGGTACCTGAGCCTGGCGGGGTCCTAGGTGCTCCCAATCGGGCAAGCGGTCGCGTTTTTATGCCGGCCAAGCACTGCTTGACTCGAAAATTCCGGGGCGTCCCTGGAACTCTCGGTTTAGAAGTTCAGGCCTTGTCGGCCCAGCTGTGACATCAACGCATCTCTCTCCAAAACTTCAGGTTGCCATTCTGACCCGCCACAACACTCGTTTCGCGCACACACCTGCAATTGAACTCTCCCTACGATGGCCGGCAAGAAAAAGTCAAAGAAACCAGCTGCGAACCCGGCACGCGGCTTTGCTACCACATCTATTGCCTCGTCCAAGCCTAGAGAAGACCCCGCCGAAACCACTGACGAGACCCTGGCCGGCAAAGTTGACGATGCCAATGCCCCGCCGTCCAAAGACGCCCCGCCATCAGCGAGAACGATCAAGACCGCTACCGAGACAGCACAAGCCCAGGCACTCAGTCCCGAGGAATTTGAGCGCCAACTTGAAGAGTCGCAGTTACAGCTTTTGGTTGAGAAATATGCGCCAAAAGTGAGGCGGGATGTGCAGCGCCAGAAGACGCGCCTCGAAACCGACAGACGACTACTGCGCGGCCAGGCCGAATCCGTCAATGCTAAGAAATGGCTACCCCAGGAGCTCATGGACCATGTCCTCGACCTTATCAAGGCAGAGGGCCGGTTTGCGGCCTCGAGCGTGACCTCGGAGGGCGCGTCTAGTAGACTGCCCCCAGAGGAAGACCTCACAATCAAGCTCTGGACACTGCAGGAAACCCTCCAAGGGACGGATTTCCCAGAGGCCAGAATACAGCCTGCCCTGCAATTTGTCTTGGATATTGCGCCCAACATCCCCCAATCTGTTAAGGGTGAATCGGTTTGGGGCCTTGAAGAGGTTTTGGACTGGCTAGCAAGAGAATGCTCACCAGACGAGCTTCCGAATTACAGTGGACGGGGCAAGACGACCCAAAAGTCGCAAGCTGGTAAGCTCGCACTCCATTTTGTGCCGATTATCTTCTCTAACTAATCTTTTCCTTAGATACGCCTCTGGATACACCACTACCCTCCGGTGCAACCACACCACAGTTTCTCGAGATCGACCCCCGCCTCGGAACGAAGCTCAAAAACGGCGCCCTAAACCCTCGTTCTCCCCGTGCCTCGTCGCCGAAGAAACCGGCGCTCACTTATGACGAAGACATCGAGCCCGACCAACTTCTTCCACTTTACCTTGAGACTAAAGAAAAGCTGTTCGAGGTTGAGCGTCCGCGTCAAGATGTAGTCAAGGCTAAAGGACCTAAAGCGAGGAATGGTACATCACCGAAAGACCCTGAGGAAGCGCTTTTGCTGGCCAAAATAGACAAAATCGAAAAAGACGTTCTGTTCGACAAGTTTGTGGCTGATCAGCAATGGAGAGCAAAGAGGGTTGTGCTAGAGAAGGAATACTCTGCGGCTAAGAAGAAGAAAGCCGAGGAAGCACAGGAGACGGATAAGGCAGAGGAGCCACCCGCAGCTTCAAACGGTGACGATGTTAACGAGGAAGCTGAACGCATTGCCGCAGAGATCCTTGCGCAAAGCGACGATGATGAGGGAGGACTTGCGGATTTGTTCGCGAGTCTGCCGACTAACGAGGTTGATCCTGTTACAGGAAAGTCGAACACCGTCATGAATGGTGCCGACGGCTCCAAGATAACTATCAGGGATTTTGGGAAATGGACTGGCGTTTCCCCGATGCGGGCTCTTGAAGAGGCCTGTCGGTCAAGGGACTCTTCTGTGAGAATATCCTACCACATCTTGTCTGATGTCGCGTTCGCGAGCCGGCATGCTGTCAACATCGCTTGGTCGAAACCACAGGAGCTTCCCGTTGCCCCTGAGGTAGCCGAGCTTGAGGTTTTTACCTCGCCCACTCAGTTCGTCTTCAAGATGACGGGGATTGCTACCCCAGATGCAAAGCAATCCGAAGCTTATATCGCCACAACTGCATTATTCTTCATTTTCGGATCTTCGGCTAAGGATGAAAAGGTGTCTTTGAGACTGCCGAGCACCTTTAAAGACCTTTGGACTGAATTTTCCGAGGCCAAGCGGAACAAGGCCGATGAGCAAGACCGGACAATCGTTAGCCGTCTCCGAGGCTTGGTCCGAACGAGGATGGAACAAGAATTGGAGGACGGCGTCCTCATTCAAGGCGCCTTCAAGGGTCGCGGGCAGTCAAAAAACCTGACAGATTCAGATCACTCGGATCATGAACGGGCTAAGCGCCAGCCGTTTGGGCCTGAGTATTACCGAAACATCTGGCTGCAGAAGAGCTCGACGCCTAGGTTTCAGCAAATGCAGGTGAGTCACAGGTCCTACATTGATGACAAAAATGTGAGTTTGGTTCTAACATTATCAGATGGCGCGGATGCAACTTCCAATGTGGCAATTCCGACAACAGGTCGTTGAAGCCGTTGATAGGAACCAGGTCGTCATTATCTGCGGTGAGACTGGATGGTAGGTTTGTCCCTTTATGGTTTTTGGGGTCACGGGCTAACAATCACCAGTGGAAAGAGCACACAAGTGCCTTCATTCCTTCTTGAACACCAGCTCTTACTCGGTAAAGCCTGCAAAATCTATACTACGGAGCCTCGCCGTATCTCTGCGATCTCGCTGGCCAAGCGAGTGAGTGAAGAACTCGGCGAAAATAGGGGCGACGTGGGGACCCCTCGATCTCTCGTCGGATATTCGATCCGGCTCGAGGCAAACACATCGAGAGAAACTCGTCTGGTCTTTGCCACGACAGGTATCGTAATGCGCATGCTTGAGGGATCGAACGACCTGCAGGAAATCACACATCTCGTGCTTGACGAAGTCCATGAGCGCTCGATCGATAGCGACTTTCTTCTGATCGTCTTAAAGAAGCTTCTGGAACGAAGGAAAGATCTCAAAGTCGTGCTGATGTCGGCCACCGTCGATGCTGAACGGTTTTCCAAGTACTTGACTGGAGCACCGGTTCTCACCGTTCCTGGACGAACATTCCCCGTCCGGGTCGCCTATCTTGAAGATGCAGTTGAGTTAACAGGATACACGCTTGACCAGAAGAAGCAAGAAAAGGTTGTCGAGCTAGATGACGACTTGGAAGCCGAGGCGGACAAGTCATCGAAGCCCGAACTGATCAAAGCGCTCGGAAACTACTCACCCCGAACTCGAAACACGCTGGGACAGATGGACGAGTACAAGATTGACTTTGACCTTATCGTGCAGCTAATTTACAGAATCGCGACGGACCCCTCATACGAGCCATACAGCAAAGCAATCTTGGTGTTCCTGCCCGGTATTGGCGAAATCCGAACACTGAACGATTTGCTTCTGGGAGATAGGTCATTCGCCGAGCACTGGCTTGTCTACCCCCTACATTCCACTATTGCCACCGAGGACCAGGAAGCAGCTTTCCTTGTTCCTCCACCTGGCATGAGAAAGATTGTTCTTGCTACTAATATTGCGGAAACGGGTATCACCATCCCCGACGTGACTTGCGTCATCGATACCGGCAAGCATCGCGAGATGAGATTTGACGAGCGCCGCCAACTATCTCGACTTATTGACACTTTTATTTCCCGAGCCAATGCGAAGCAGCGCCGTGGTCGCGCAGGTCGTGTCCAAGAAGGTCTCTGTTTCCATCTTTTTACAAAGTACCGACATGACACTATCATGAGCGACCAACAGACTCCAGAAATGCTTCGCCTGTCTCTCCAAGATCTTGCCATTCGCGTCAAGATATGCAAGATTGGCGGGATTGAGCAAACACTGAGCGAAGCATTGGATCCACCATCAGCAAAAAATATTCGCCGGGCCATTGACGCCCTCGTTGATGTTCGCGCACTCACAGCTTCTTCCGAGGAGCTCACGCCACTCGGTCTCCAGCTTGCTCGCCTTCCGCTTGATGTCTTCTTGGGAAAGCTCATTCTCCTTGGAGCTATCTTCAAGTGTCTTGACATGGCCATTACAGTCGCTGCTATCCTTTCGTCCAAGAGCCCCTTCGTGGCTCCCTTTGGGCAACGTAACCAGGCCGATACTGTTCGAAAGGCCTTCCGCCGCGGCGATTCGGACCTGTTGACTGTGTACAATGCGTACTGTGCGTGGAAGCGGGTTTGCCAGGCAGCAACAGGGGGCGGTGCCGAATTCCAGTTCTGTAGAAAGAACTTCCTCTCTCCCCAGACGCTTGCAAACATCGAGGACCTCAAGGGTCAACTTCTTATGTCGCTTGTTGACTCTGGGTTCCTCCAGCTCACGACTGAGGAGCGCCAGACACTTAACCGGCTACGCTTTAGCGGCAGGCGCCGCCAGCAGTCGTTCTTTGAAGTGCCCAAACGGGTCAACATCAACAGCGACAACGACATCGTCTCCCAGTCGGTGATCGCTTGGAGCTTTTACCCAAAGCTGCTCGTGCGCGACGTCCCCGGCGGCAAAGGCTTGCGCAATGTGGGCAACAACCAAGCGATCAGCATCCATCCTAGCAGTGTTGTCAAGGGTAATAATGACTTAAGATGGCTGAGCTACTACCATATTATGCAGTCCAAGGGGTAAGTCACATCTCATCCCCTTCAATGTTGAGTACTTTCCTAACGGCTGCGAACAGATTCTACAACGCCCATGAGATCACTGCAGTGGAGCCCTTTGCCATTGCGCTGCTTTGCGGTGACGTGCGTGCCGACTTGTACTCGGGCGTGCTGGTTCTTGACGGCAACCGCGCACGCTTTGCCGTCTCGGACTGGAAGACGATGCTGGTTATGAAGGTGCTGCGGGCTCGGCTCAAGGAGATGCTGACGCGCAGCTTCAAGAGCCCTGGGAAGCTTCCAACGGCGCAGCATGAGCGCTGGCTTGAGGTGTGGCAGCGGATATTTACGCTGGCGCAGGAGAACAAGGAGAAGGCTGCAGCTTAGGTTCAAGGCCTGTACTTGGGGTCTGGCCGTCTGGGAAAGATGTTTGTGGAGAAAAGACATTGTTTCCAGCGATCTGGTGCGGCCGTTATTGAACTTGTCCGGCTGGAGCAGAAGCATAGTCGTTTGACCGACGTTTTAGATAGAGTAATGTAAATAAATTCAGCTACACTACAATGTGACAGGATGTGATAAATAATCCATGATGTACGTTAACACGAACCAACTCACGATATCATCCCCTAACCCAGTCCTTCTCTCTGTTCTTCTCCTTTGATATCGTTGAGTGTCCGTCATATGCTTGCGGGTATACATGTTCTTCAAACCCTAACGGACAAAGAAAAGTTGAAAGACTTGATGAAATTCGAAAGTATATGAAAAACAAATGGTACGTATTAAAAAAATCTATGAAGAAAAGGAAGGCGGGCTGTCAAGAATTTGAGGAAATCCAGGAATCAATCAATTTGGCCCATCATTGTTTAATTAGAGACTCCTCGACGTCAGACCGTGATCTGATCCGTTCTGCCATTATGACTAAGGTACTACTGATATCTGACCAGCCCAGCCCAGAGACATTTCCTCCTCCGCACAACGTATCTCGAGTGGGTGGGTGACGACACCCGCTGGCGAGTTTTTCAAACAAAATACTGCACGGTCTGCGGCGGTGCTCGCAAGTTGTGCGGTCTCGTCCGCTCAACGATGACGGTAGCCGATCCCTCCCCAATAGTAACCCGCAACTTCGCCATTGTTGATGTTGTCTACTAGGGTGGTGGTGGTGGCGACGATAGATCTTGTGTGGACGATAGGGGGTGGCAGTGAGGCGAATCGAACATGTATTTTCTGGCCAGCGGTGATCATGTTCGTCGGCATCATGGTGATGGGAGTCACGGTAATGGTTGTCCTTGTCTTTATGGTACTCCATATTGATGTTGCAGTTTTGATTGGGGTTGTATTTGATAGGGTGTGATGGTTCGCTTCACAGCCTAGAATACCCGCTTGAATATTTAAATGTCAATCTTTTCCTCAGCTCTGAGTTTGTAACCTATCATGGTATAATACAGACAAGGGTAGTGATAGAGTAGGTAATTTACTTTGATCACGATGGTACATTGTGCAAACTATCGTGGAGTTGCATGTCGGGTTGAGGTTGTGGTGCTTTGACTCGCCGGCGTCTTTCACTGAACCAGTCCCGTGGTTCCACGAACCACGTTATAATTGATGGCTTCTGCCGATATCGAAGTACGTAAAACCACAAAACTCGCTTAACAAGTCCAATTTGAGGCCTGTGGCTTGATGCAGATGATGAGTCCGTCCCAAGCCCCGGGGCGCAGCTTGGCTGCGATACCAATGATCATGGGTAGTAGTACCGTACAGTGAGGGTGCTTTTATAATGGAAATGGGGAAAAAGGCCTTTGTGGTTCTAAAATTCGACATGTCTCATATAAAGCCATATCCTGGTCTGTCTCTTGTTGTGTGGTGGTGTGGACGGTCCATTCTCACAGCCCTGCCAGCTGCTTGATGTAAACGGAGGTCCTTCTCCAAGCTCTCCTTATCCATCTACAACAAACATGCGGTGTGCAGTATATTTATTAGGTAGCATACTTGATCACGATGGTATCTCGTCAAAACTATCGTGGTTTGTGCACGCCTGATTTGGAGTTGAGGTTTGTCCGCCACGAGTGGCCCCAACTGAAGAAACCTCGTGACTACCTTACCTAGGTAGGCAAACCACGTTTTCGGTTCTAGAATCTGCTAGTACCTAATGACAGCACTTAAAGCCAACCACCCGAACTCGCTTAACAAGTCCAGTTTGAGGTTTATGGCTTGAAGCAGATAATGGGTTCAACATAGGGCTCAACCTGCCTGTAACGTCAACAGTCCTGTACGTAGCGTAGACACGGGGCTGAGTAGTACCGTAGTGATGAGGAACACTTGCTTCTGTTAATAAAATGGAAAAGGATATTGGTGTGTCCGAAATCGGTGTCTCACTTATGAGCCATACATGTCGTGGCGCAATTAGGTATCCACACAACCATGAGCAAGATATCCAACTTAATAATTATCATTAAATGAATGGCTAGATTAAGCATATAAAACATTATTATTATCCCACCTTCTTCTCCCTCCATTTAAACACACTTGCTTATTAGTAAAGCCTATCAATCCTCAAACTCGCCCGTCCACCCTCATCCTGCTCAAGTTTAACCTTGACCCCCTTCGCCTCCCTCATCTTAGCCTCCAAACCTTTGAGGTCTTCAAACCTTTCTCGTGCATCTTCATCAAGACCATGGAACAACATCGCCAGCGCGCTGGTCTTCCACAGCCTCGTCCCACTGCTCCGCGTCTTCCAAATAGCTGTCAACAAGAAAACCCCAGCCATAACCACCGCCAGTAGAGGAACAGCAACAAACCCCCACCGAACATGCACATACGTCTCGTTAATAAACGCTTTTCCTTCAACTTTCTCTCCGCCGATGTCTCTGAGCGAAACAGTCATGGACACCGCCAAATCTCGGACCAGCATCTCAAGTCCACCACCATCTTTATACTCGTAATAATTCCAGTAAAAAGCCTGCACGATATCCGTGTCGAAAAATGTTTCGCCAGACGAGATACCCACCGTCAGGTTGACAAGCACATTAGCGCTGCCAGGGACTGTGTCCAAAGTCTGGTTAATGAATTCCGCGTTGCGGGAAGCGGTTCCGTTCCTGAATAGGTGCGAAAACCAAAGCTGCATCGCCAACACAACTTCCCGACTTAAAGTGTATGTCTCAAGGGTGCCGTTCGGGTGGGTAGCACTAATCGTCACCGGCTCGAGGTTACGGACTGCGTCTGCCCCCCTGGGGACGGTATCGTTCGTCACCGTCTTGACGACAGTCTCGCTCAGCTCGCCCTTTTCGATGGACGAGTTGAGGGTCTGCACGCACGCCGAGAGGGTGCACTGTTGCGCCCACGGCCTTAACTCACCAGCTAGGCCGTTTTGGGCCTCGGTGCCCATGAATATGAGTTTCATCAGCGTGCTGTAGGACGAGTCGCCTGCTCCTTCTGGGAACTGCTCTCACATTAGTTGGGCTTGACGATAAGTAGGAGGGGGGGTGTACGAACAAGAGAAGTCATGCTAAACACCTCAGCACTCGAGTTGAGTTTAGCACCAGACGGCAGCTCCCACCCGCACGCATCTCCTGTCATGCCGTCCGCACAGTACCGGCTCATGTACTCGGACATATCCACACAGCTGTGACAGATCGCCAACGTGTCGATGGGGTCCCAGGTGCAGTTGCCCGTCTGGCAGTCGACCTGCAGGTTCAGCCATGGCTTGTTGTTCTCGGCGAACAAACCATAATAGACGGCCGATTTTAACGGAAGGATCGGAACAAAAGCCGCCAACGATTCCTGACCGTGCAGCGCGGCGCCGTAATTCACTGATCTTAAATTCGTGGCGTTCAGATGGGAAGCATGCACGCGCCGCATCGGGTAGGTGGCGATCTGTTGTGAGAAGGGTGACAGAAAAAGCGCAATCACCATTACGAAGGAACCGAATGATGCCGCGAAGCTATACACGCCGTTAGCACATCTCATACATAATGTCAGGGTGGTAATGACTTACCCTCCACGTCCCCTAAACAACAAATTAAGAGCACCAAACGCCCCACGGCTGGCATCATCAAAGATCTCCATGTCCGAAAGCGGCGCCCGGCCCTGCTTGAATTGGATCCATTTGAGCTGGCCTAACCCACTAGACAGCGGCACGCTCATGCTGGCCGTCGCGATGGTAGCGAGAATCGCGATCACGGCGTTGATGGTGATGGACGACGGCCACGACGGGAGCGGCTTCTCGTCGAAATAGGCCAAGACGGCAACAATCCCGCCCACCGCGGCAAAAGCGAGCAGGATGCTCATCGTCTCGTAGGACCACGAGTTGGCCTTGGAGAATAAGCTGCCTGTGCTTGACCGGGTGCTTGACGAGTCCTCCATGTCTCTCGACTTGCGGTGCTGCCAGCCTAGCGGCGAGACTCGCGCTTCGGCTGGGTTCTTTTCACTAGTAACAAGGGGAACGGGTTGGAGACGCTCGATTCCTGGGGCAGCAGCTGCATCTTGCTGTTGTTGGTCCTGTGGATAATGTTGAGGTTGTTGATATTGTTGCTGGTAGCTCTGCTGTTGCTGCTGCTCGTCGACATTGATGAACTGCTGTGGGAAGTTTTGTTGGAACTGCTGCTGGTAGAGCTGCCATTGCTGGTACTCGGCCGTGTATCCGGTATTGCCAGGACTGGTGGTGGCATGATCCAAGTTTCCGTTGCCAGTGTTGTCACTGTATGGTCCGGCGGCATCGCCAACGACTGTGTCTTCGTGGATGGTAGAGACGGTCTCTCCACTCGGGGCGCGGGAGTGTCCGCCGACTTGCTGATACGCCATGGCTTGCTTGCTTTACTTCAAAGCTCAATATGATGACAACCAATTGACGAAAGAGCAAGAAGAAAAGTTGAAACTTCTCAGACCAGCATGAAACGAAACAAAATTCCAGCAACTCGGGTCCAAAGAGCTGGGACGAACGTTGGGATGTGGGGTATTTGAACGACGAAGCTCTTCAAAGCTTCTCCGGCCGGCACTCGCTATCACACTGCACACTTGCACAGCCCCCAAGCCATCGTGGACTGCGTTGTTATTTCTTGCTCGCTTGCCCTACAGTGTAGTAGGCAGGTAGGGGGTTCACGGCATAAAAGTACCTGGTGAGATGTTGCATCCTTCTCCGCCGTGATCCGCCCAACAGCTTCCACGCCTGTCGAGTTAGGTGCAATCTTGGCACCGGGCTTCGTCAAACCATTTCCCATTCGGTGATGCACAATCTTGTAGTGGTTGGGGTGCTCCGGTCCTGCGGTGTTGTGCCGCACGCCCGCATCTTTGCCAGGCTGTTAAGGCCTTGCCAGGCGGCGAGGATGCGGGGGTTTTGTTCGAATGTGCTGATAAGACGAATCGACGGAAGGACTCTGCTGCAGCAAAAGAGCCGCCGTGACGGCCGCTGCCTCTGTTGTGCATTTGCAAGTTTTGTTTCGTCTCGTTTCCCCTCTAGCAGTTGAGTCCCGCGGCTGCCCCCAAGCCGCTCGCGCAGCCGTCAGGAATAAAAGAGATGGGTCGCAACGGTAGTTGTGCAACTTTTGATGCATGCTGTTATCCAATAGCGAACAATTTCGGTATCATGGAAGAGCTGAGAGACGCGCGAGACGCTAGTCCTGCCGTCGACCTGCAGTGTTTCTCAGCCCCCATCCCATCTTCGTCATCATCATCTTCGAATCCATGAGGATCAGCCTTAACAAGCGTATCGTTGTGCAACCACAGACAGACGTTCTCGAATGTGTGATTTCCGGGTTTCCTTTCTGGAAGGAAGGAAGCAGCCTGGCAAAAGCCAAGAATGCTGCCTGCACGTCGTGTCGTTGGAACGAGTTTTTGTTGGCGACTTGTCCACCAATGACCCCGGTGGCTGTCAGACAGGATTTACAGCCGCACCGGCTTGCGCTCTTTCAATCCGCGGACATGCCACGACCTGAGGTGCTTACGGTGGCCAATGTTCGCGCAACGGCCGGCTTGACGGTCCATTTGGTGTTATCGCTTCTTGTTGATCTGGTATTTGACGTTCGTTAAGCACGTACCTTAGGTGGACGAAGTAGACTTCCATTGTGCCGGTTGAGCGGAAATAGCAAGGAAATCGCAACCGGTGTTCGGTGTCATGACTAAAGGTATTTAGACTTGAAGAGGCCAATGTTGTGAGGTTGTGGATCCCATGTATTCCGTAGATGTGACCCTTGGGGAGGGTAAGGGAAGGTAGACTATCCAGCTGCCGTGGTTTGGTTACACAACACATCTTAATGTCTTAATATGCCACGCGTATGATCCGTAGAAACGTAATTAGATCGGAGAGAAGGCTGCAACGTCGTACAAATAAACTGAGAGAGTAAATTGCCATACCTCTATTCTGGTCATACCAACCATCGGGTGCTCCCGAGTTGACGAAAGTGCACTTTTGTTTGGACTTGGCGCGGAAACCCCCCAAACCCGAATAACCTCGAACAATAGGGGCCGGGCCGGGCTGGAAAAGGAGGTTTGGTAAAGAATTCAACGTCGGTCAATATACCGCAAATGATCTCTCGGTTGAGACCCCGAGCTCCTCGCAACTTGATGATCAAGATGATGTTGAACAGATCGGTTGTGCTGGGAGAACCAAAACTGGAGACATAAAGGCCGCGGGGAACAACAATAACCAGACTTGCCAGGCCGAAACCAAAAGCATCTGGGTATCACACGAATTGTAGCTCTGTTTACCACGAGCAACGAAGCCTCTCTCAATCCTGCACGTAAATCAAACGCACAAGCCCGAATCACCACAAATGTTCCTGTCCTGTCGGAAAGAAGCGACCGGCCAAAACTTCGCAAGAGGTAAATTGATTTATTCGCATTGAAAGGGCCAGGGAAGCACCTCTCACACACACAACACATCCTTATACTTCGAACCACCATCCACATAAAAAGACTTTCAGCGACTGGGGTATCTTGAATCCGTCGACTTTGTCCAAATCCCCAACTAAGTTCCGGCAACACACCGTCCCAGGCTGCGCGTCTAACAGATAGGATATGTTTGCGCTGGTGAAGAAAACAAAAAAGGAAATATATGCAGTGAGCCAATAATAACAAAAATGACATGTGTGGCCGCTGAGGAAAAAAACGGCTAAAGACATGCGCACATCCCATTCGTATCATTTGTCTCGAAAAGTGCAAGCCTGCCTAGACACTGATAAAAAGGAACCGTTGACGCCGTTTTTCGTTTTGTCTTCAAGAAATGTTTGTGCGTTTGACCAGTCGTGAAATCCATGTTTGGGGGTGAAAAGAGGAGAAAAATGACCATAACGCCGTTGTCATGACAACCGTCGCTTCTTTATAAACCTGGCCTTCCTGGTGGGCAGAGCTGGGGCCGCAATGCTCTGATCGTCGGTCAAATCGAGGTTTCGCCGTTTCTGTGTATCTGAGAATGCAGTGGTACGATTATTGTTGATAGAGCCAAGAGAGACCGCTCTATGTGGCCAATGATGTGCCCAGCCCGGTCGCACTGGCAGCACCAAGTACGGTTCTAAGCACTAGAAGCAGCCGGGGCCGCAACCGGGGCCGCAACGCTCTGACTGGCAGTCAAGTCGACTTCCTGCTTGACTTCGCCATTGCTGTGGTTCTTGTGAGGGCAGTCGCGTGAGATGTGCCCAGCCTCGCCGCACTGGTAGCAGGTCTTTCCGGCGGTGTTGAGAGGGCCGCCGTTAGGAGCCGTGCAGTCGCGCGAAATATGGCCGAGCTTACCGCAGGCGTAGCACTTCATAGCTTGTGCCTGGCAGTCGCGGGCAAAGTGGTTCGGGCCTCCGCACTTGTAGCACGTGGCTGGGCGCGGTCCTCCGGCGAAACCACCACGAGCAAACCCTCCATATCCTCCACGCGCGACTGGGGCGCCTCGACCGATAGGACCACCTGGGGGTCGGCTGGCGCAGTTACGCTAAAAAGATCGTTAGCTAAGATAATTTCCACACAAACTCACACGACCCTCGGTAAGGAGGTAACATACCGCAAAGTGCCCAGGCTGTCCGCACACATAGCAAAGGCCAGTCGAGCCAGCGCCGCTGAGACGAAGGGTGGGGCAGTCAGCCTGGACGTGTCCCAAGCCTTGGCAGTGGTAACACTGTTTAGCCTCGGTGGTGCGAGGGAGAGGGCATTCGCTAGACTCGTGGTCTGTTGATGTCAAGAGTTAGTGTCCACGTCATCTGCTTGACTGCTGAGAGTCTTACTTGGCTGCTTGCCTATTTATCACGTTAGCCTGGACTCAAATTCTGACGAGGAGCTCTCATACAGTTGTAGCAAAGGCGGTGGGGAGAGGAGCAAGCCTCGGCGTGGTGGCCGAGCTCGCCACATTTGTAGCACGCTCGCTTAGAGAGGGCAGACATTCTGGTGTAGATCTGTTCCGAAGAATCAGTTAGTTTGTTCTTCGAATAGTTACGTAAAAAGGCATTGGTCTTCTGGTCCGGAGAGTTTGCTGGAGACCCGTTGATGCGAAAGGGCTCTGGTTCCAAGAGTATCAAGGCGTTTGGTAGTGAGGAAAAAGAGAGAACATTTTCTCGTGAAAGCTCCCAATATGAAATCATTCCGGAGGCCTCCAGGGGGTTTCCTTGTTGAGATTCAAGCTTTTGGGTAGATACGATAGCGATCTCTGCGAGGGACCAACGGGGGCGGCGGCGGTGATTCAAGCTGACAGACTTGACCGAGGTCGGAGGTGCGGGACGACTTTGGCCGTAGAGACCTGTAGTGTGATTATCCGCGAGGATTTAGGAAGTCGCATGAGGCGATTCGAGAAGATGCAGACCGGGCGCAACGGTCAAGAATAGCGTACGGCGGAGTCGTGGGCAGTTTGCTGGAGGCTGCCGAAGACCTTGTGGTGTCTCGTCGTCATTGATGTGGTTGCTGATCCAGTTCATTCGTTGTCTCCCTCGGCCCGATGTCCAGTATATAGGTTGCCAGAGCCCCGCGCAAGGTGGGCGCAAAACAACGTGTCGCCAGGAGAGGACCAGAGACCAGAAGATGAGGGAGAGGAGGGGAGAAGTTGACTGACCTTGTCGATTGAGGAGAGTGAGAAAGAGAGCGACTATTTTCCAACAAAGTTGCTTGAAACAAAATCGACCTCAGACCGACAACAGCTCTTCGTCTCAGCATCCAACGACTTCTTCACCAACAACAACGAACCAAAAGGGGGCGTTAACTCGGGAGTGCGATTCAAGGACCAACGCTGAGAGGAAAGGGAAGAGAAGAGGAGGCGAAGGCGAGGGCGGAAGAGACGGAACAAGTAGGACGGGGAAGGAAGGGATGGGATAGCGCCCAGCACCACCTAGCTCCAGAACTAAGGTGGGAAGCTAGCAGCAGACTTGGCCGTGACGATTTGACGAGTGACCTGAAGGGTACTAGTTGGCAGCTGTCCTGCGCCCCACGTTAGCACCACCTTCCCATGTAAATCTGCGGCGGAAAGCTGGGCTTGGCACTGGGCCGTCCGCCGAAAGCGAGGTACCTCTTAAGTACAAGTCGAACCCGACTTCCATTTTTCGGCTAGTTCCCTGCCCTAGCCCAGCACATGGACACCGGGGCTTCTCCAGGCTGTCACCGCTTTGCCGTTCGCCGCTGACGGTGGACGGCCCCCCTTGCGTGGTTGCAGTTTCTCTCAAACCTTTGTTCCGTTCCGTCGCCAGCAACCTTCTCTGAGAGAGACTGAAGTTGAATTCCATGGCTTTTGCGGTTTCGGTGCCGTCCATCCGCTTGCCCGTGGTTCCTGCCCGCTCGGGCTTTGTTCCCAGTTCCCTTGTGACGGGAAACTCGCCCACTCCTTCCTCTCAGCCGCTAAGAAAAAATTCAATGTCTCTTGGCGAGCTCCCCACTGGCAGTGTCCACTTGAGCCAGTCTTGACCAATTCTTGTTGGCCATTTGCTGTCACCCACACGGGGGTGCCAGGTTCAAAAACTCATCGTCCCCTAGATCGGCCACTGCACCGCACGGCGGGATAGCGAGCGAGTGACTGCAAGCACCTGCAAGCGAACTGTCTCCAGCTTTCCAGTTGGAGGGTGGAGGTGACACGTGAGTGGTTCGTGTGCTGACTCGGGCCCTAGAAATATTGAATCCAGCCAGAGCACGTCCATGTCGCATTGGGGAGCTCGAGCTCGAGCTTTCGGTCGTCTGCCTGCCGCCGAGCCTTCAACTTTCTTGTCGGAAGCTGGATATAGGTACGTACTGTATTTCTATTTCACGTTGATGGAGAGCTGATGAAGCATGTGTCTCTCTCCAAGACATATTTTGTGAGCTTTTTAACCCCCGGGCAGCTCCTCCAAGGCCAGCTCTCGTGAGCTCCTCACGCATGTCACTCGGCTTCCCTTCGGGGTTTACCCCTCCCCCGGACCCTCTCCGGCATCAACACGGCCACGTCCAAACCTACCGCCGTCGGATGCTGATTGATCACGAACCGAGGTGCTCCAGAACTTGACCTTGTCTGCTGTGTGTGCTTGACAGCGGGCACATCAACAAGGAGCTTCTCCCCAGCTTCCCAAGGTCAAGTTGGCAGTCAGTACCTGCAACTCGCTGCCCTTACTGGCACATTTCCCCGCCGCTGCAGGTGCATCCCTGTCTTACAGCATCGAACCCCCTCTTGGCCCCCTTGCGGGCATCCTTCCTGCCCAATCATGCCCAACGCTGGCCGTTGCACGCACCGAATTATAACTGCACGGCCAAGGCATGGAACGCTTGCGACATGCGCCGCGCCCACAGATTGCCCCAGCCGGGCAAAATACTTCTGATCAGAGGGTTTCCTGCCGGAAGACCTAATGCGGGCTTGAAGAGGCGATCTGGCATCCGCAAAGGGTTGTCCCGAAGCCCCTCGTCGTTGCGATGCGATGCAGGCGGGTGCGCGGGCGGTGGACAAGGCGGTTGGCGGCCTGAAATATTTGATCTTTTGGTGTGATGCGACTCGACCATGTAGTTCCCAATAGGGCGACGGACCACGCACATGCTGGTAAAAATAACACAAAATTGAAGCCGATGTGTGACATTGAGTGATTATGGAATATTACCGACACTTCACCTGGGTTAGGTACATACCTAAAAGTTCCACTTCGGATTATATCAGCAACCTCGACAACAACGATGTCACTCATCACAATCAGGACGATAGGCTACATCACGACCGCCACACACATACCAATTGACTTCCTGTATCAGTAGACGGTGCTTAGAGGGAAAATAGGTATATTCCGGGATGACAGAGGGACAGCTATAAGCTCCCTGCCACCAGTAGCCACTACCCGGCAGACATATCCTTCGCTTTCACACGCTGTCGGATACGGTACGTATCTTGCACAACAGTACTCCGTACACCGGCTACATTTGTTGCTCCGAGGTACCGTCCTTGTGGGACTGCGGAGATTTGGGGATTGTGCGACAGTTGCACAAACCACCCGGGCGGGGTCCCGACATGTCGGCTCATGCAGCTGCTCCGCTCCGGTCCACACCGGGCTCCCGTCCGGTTGTCCTGGACGGGACTCGGGAACTCTCACCTCGGCCGCGAAAAAATTAGAAGCTTCTCCTGTGACCGGGCCATAAGCCCATATCAAAGTTTTCTAGGCACATTGGAAAAGGATGTTTCCCAGAAGTTTATTTATCATGTCTCGTTTTTCTTGGTATAAAAAGGACTGCCGGTTACACCATACCAGATCTCCAATCTTGCTCCAGGTAAAGACCAGCACAAGACCTAGTTTCTGGAGTCA
The DNA here is from genome assembly GCA_033439685.1 of Apodospora peruviana. Classification (NCBI taxonomy): domain Eukaryota; kingdom Fungi; phylum Ascomycota; class Sordariomycetes; order Sordariales; family Lasiosphaeriaceae; genus Apodospora; species Apodospora peruviana. The sequence goes on along the minus strand of JAUEDM010000005.1, from coordinate 4,117,819 downwards.
TATATACAAGCATTGCCACAGCGAAAGATAAATCTGTTTCCTTCTTAAGGACACTTGAACCGCGATGCGAGCAGACGTACAATAATGTAGTACATACACAACTTCCAGGTTGTAGCTTATATCATACTTGTTTGCCTCCCTCTCCCCTGCTTATGATATATTTCTCTCTCAATAAACAACCGAAACACCGATGCTTTCTTATGTTTTTACAATGAACGAGCCCAGAAAATAAACAGAACTCCACGCAAGACGATGCATTCATTACCTCTCCTTAAACCAACCCCATTAAAATGGTTTTCTTCACCAACCGGCCGGCCGTCCAGCTCTTCCAGTCTCCGAAGGATGCCCGACCGGCACATCAGTCGTCGGCGCAATCGACCTTGGCTGCGCCTCGACAACATAGCTGATTCCGTCTTCCGAGATATACGACGGCGGCCTTGGGACACAGCTCCCTCCGTCTCCGCCTAAAACAGGACTACCGTCGTTGCTGCTACCGTTGCCACTCGTGCCGCTATCCGATTCCGATCCAGCTGGCGCATTGGATTCCTCATCCAGACCAGTCGTCTCATTGCGCATCCAGTATATCCGGTTCGGATCAACTCTCTATATCACTTTATTAGCAACCATCCCTAACCATTTCTTTTGAGTAAAACATACCACGCTCTCCCGCCACAGCCCATAAGCAGGAGGATTTATTTTAGTAGTCTCGCTCTCAAGGCCAGCAGCCTCTTCGTCGCGCGCCATCACGACCCGGATCGGCTCGCGCGGGATCGCGTACCCGCCTGGCCCAAACATCTGCGGCAATTGCTGCGTCTCCCTTCCACTCTCTGTATCTTCCGGGTTCCGACCGCCTTTAACAACCATCATGCAGATCCTGATCAAACCGTGACAGAAAAAGATGGTGATAAACAAAATAATCAGAATAAGCAAGACAGTAAACTCGCTGTTGTTGATGTTTTTAGTGATGGACAGAGCCAAATAGACCGTCAGCAGCAGCGCAAGCAACGTGCCAGACACAAAACACCGCAGAATCTGTGATCTCATCCTCCGCGACTTGACCCACGGGAAACAGAACAGAAAATGTTTTGGGGGAGGGCGCGGCGGCCTTTCCCTTTCGCGGTCTCTCCGTCTGTGACGACGACGTCTCTCGCTGGACTGCTGTTCCTCCTCTCCGAGCGCAGCACGCGCGCGGTCGCGCTCAGGATCTCGTCTCCTTGTTCTCCTATGACTGTCCCGACTCTGTCCTCCTTCATCTCTTGACCGGTGAGACCGATGCGATCTATGCGACCGATGTGAGCGATCACTGCCTTCCCTGCGATGACCATGACTGTGCCCTCTCCGTCTACCAGACTCAGGTTCCGCAGCAACCTCTCGCACGGCAGCAGTAACAGCTGGCATGGGCATCGCAATTCCGCCATCGTCACGGTTCGGACTGCGCGCTGCTGCTGTGCCCGGCCGCGAGGGGGGCCCATTCGAGCCCTGCGTCCACGTCCGCGTCAGATTCGGCAGGTGCAGGCGCGTGCTGGGCAGGTCCTGCGCCTCGATGCGGAAGATGGGTGTCTTGGGGCTCTCGAGTTCACCACCGTTTACCACCGTATCTGGCGGTCCGCCGTCGCCCGAGTAGTGGCTGCTGGCCGGTCGTGGTTGGCCGCGCCGATTCGAACTGGCGACGCTGAACCAGCTTGGTATGGCTGGTCGGAAGCCACGCCCGAGGAGATTTATGGCGGGACGGCGCTCGGCCATTTCTGCTGGTCGTTGTGACTCAAGATCTGGTGCCGCGAGCCGAGGGGATAGTGGTGTTCTGTCGTCGTTTATGTTGTTGTTGTCGCCGCCACGGGCAGAGAAGAAGTTAAACCGGTCCATATTCGGACGCGGGACGGTGAATGGGAGGTTCATCGTGAGTGGTTAGCTCGCAGTGCTTTGCGAATAATCTGCTGCCCGCTGTCTCTCCTCGCCTTGGCGATTTGCCGTGCGAAAGCCCTTTTGTCCAGCCAGTTTCCAAGATGGCACAAGTTGAAGGCTGAGTGAATCGATAACCAGTCGTCAACTGAGGGCTTAGTCTCGCTGCCGTCGTGGGTCCTCGGGAACGACAAGTTAAGAACAGATGAAAAAGTATCGAATTAAGAAGGCAGTGGGGGTATCGTTGACGCTTTATGCAAAATCGGAGTCGTAAATCCAAACAAACGCCGTCGTCGTCCAAAAGTAAATTCCAGACTTTCCCAGAACCAGTCTCGGTATAGGATCGATTTGCCGCCGCCCCCCAGATTGGAAATGGCGGAAACTTCAAATGTCTTGAAGAAGACGAAGAAGCTGAAGAAGTCCAATTCCCAAATACCCCGTGCGTAGGTAGGCTCGGTCAAGAAATCGATCGATCGCTCGAGTGCGGCGCCGTGTGTTCGACCGAATACCCAGTACAGGACAGATCAGAACAGAAAACAGGTTAAAGACAAGAGAAAAGAAACAAAATGAGAACAACCCGGGGGAAAGGGCGAGTATCAATGGTGGTGGTCCAGCCGAGAAAAAGTCAGAATCGACGCGAGCGAGGGTCCTAGTGTTTGTTGATGGTATCGTCCATGAAAGAGGGCAGACAGCACACACACACACACACACAACACACAACACACCGCGTTTGTGTTGTTGGTAAAAGAAGGAAGCAACGAACGAGTGGATGTCGGAGACAGATCTGGATCTCTCCCTCCTGTCTCTCGGGCGGCCAGAAGAACAGGACGGGATGGACGAGGTTGTGTCAAGGATGACACACGCAGCCAGTCAGAGAACGGACGCAGGGGAGCAACCACCTTAGCAAAAGGCTCGAGCTCTGGGCCAAACAAATGGTCATCGACAGGCCGGCCTGATGTGTGAACTAAATGTGAAGAGACTCTCGGGTCTTTCCCTCCTTCCCGGTCTCCCTTTGACGAGTAACGACGGGAAGCCCCTACATGCAACCCTACCAGACAAGACGACGGGACCCAGGGGACGTGCACGAACTCTCCCACCACAAGCCTGTCTCAGCCCAGACAGCCCCCGGGAAGCTGCCGTACCTAGACAAGGGGGCTGACTGCCTTGGTTTGCCAAGTTCAAGAAACAATTGGCATTCAACAATTGCTCCTCCTAAAAAAACGCGTCAACAAATCAAGGAAAAGCGTACCCTGCATCCTGCATTCAAAAATCATGACCAAAGAAACCGGGCGACCAACCAGCCCGCAGCTTCTGCTGTCTTTTGGTAGTGAGTGTGTACCAAAGTCTCAGCCCCTGGACGTGCTTCTTTGCCGTCAATTCGCCCAAGGAAAATGGGGCCCCCTGTTCCGGCCGCTTGATTGGCCCAAGCACAGGGATGTTGTCGCATGATGCGCAAGGAGGCGGGGCGGGGAATGGAAAAGGACAGGAGATGGCATTTGAGCCCAGATGTTTCAGGTGCTTTAAAAAGGAGAACGACTGAAAGACACCAGATAAGCGAACGGCACCATTTTCTTGGCCTACGGTGTCTGTTGCCAGCAGCCGATAAATTGATACGCGATGGCTTCATCAGATCCAATGTTTGTGGTTGGCACCAGGACACGTTGGCGCGGTAGGTAAGAAAATGTCACGAAAACAATAAATAAACAGTTAATGCTGTGCGATGATCACCTCCCGCTCGTGTCACGGTCACGGGCACGGTCACGGTCACGGTCTCTCTCCTCTCAGCTCTTTCGCACGACACAAGAGAGCTGATAAACTGCGATGTGTTGCGCCAAACGAAACCAGTCCAAATTCCCGACGGAGCTTTCTTTACTGACTGAGTGGTCCTGTATTGTTGAAATACGTACGTATCAAAAACAGAGAAGCGCATCGCCCTGGACTTCCGTTTGGAAAAGACAGCTACCTTAAATTAACCCGACCCAAGGGGCTAGCTGTGCCGAATGTCAGAAATAGAACCGACTCAGTACATAATAGAACACTAACCACGAGTATTCCGGATTCCACATGTCATTTGTGGCTTTTGGTAATTAGCATGTGCCTCATGAAAATGCTTCCAATTCCAAAGGGCACCAGCAGGGTATCTAAATATCGGCCTCGGTGTCCCGACGTGCGATCCAAGAGTCTCGTGATTCTCCATCGACAGTGCCTCTCGCTTACTGCACGGGGTAATGCGCCCGGAGTATCCGTAATCCCGGGATATATATCCCCATTGAGCGCCGGCGCCAGCGTCATAAAATCATCCCATCTCGTCTTGATCCATTTAACACCGAGATGAAGGATCGGTAAATATTCCATCCCTGTTCCAAATGACATAACGGCCGCCGTCCCGCACAAAGACCTCCCAACAGCTCGGTCCGCAGCAGTTCCTTCCGGTCGGCTGGCGGCCGCAAGAGTCGGCCACCCCGATCCATAGGGCCGACCGATCTGGGGATTTGGCAAAACATGGTAAACACTCCGACACAGCCCCGACCGTTATCTCCGAGTGCCTGAGGACCAGATGAAGTCACTGGTCGGGGTAAGCGCTCATATTTCAAAAAGCCACGAGCTCTTCGTCTCTCGGAGTTCCAATTCTCCTCATTAATCATTTCAGTTCGCCCAAAAGCATAGTACGATCCGACGAGGCAGATAGGACTAATGCATCATGTTAGAACATTAAAGACCACATCGCACAGGAGTACCGGGGCAACCACTTACTAACAGGGTCCGCACCCGGGGAGAACTCGGCACAGTTGACCGTCCCCTTGTGGCCCGGGAGTTTGTAAAGCAGCTTGCCGGTATCACTTCCCCAAATCACCACGGTCCCGTCTCCAGCGCCGACCGCAATCTTCTTGCCGTCCGTATCCCAGCTGCCGCGGATCAAGTTCTGCTCCAACCCCTGCGGCGCTCCGTCGAACGTGCGAATGTGCCGCTCGGCGGGGGCAAATGGCCTGATATCCCACGTCCTTGCCGTCGCATCCAAGGAGTAGGACAGCAGCTGTTGCGAGTCGGGGGAAACCCTGAGAGTCGTAACGGTGTCGTGGTGGCCCATCATGGAATAGACAACGGCCTTCTTCCGTATGTCCCAAACCTTGATGTCGTTGTCGATGCCGCCCGAGTAGATCTCGTTGCCGGCCTCCGATATGGCCACCGCGGTGATTGGGAACTCGGTCTCGATGTAGTCGGCCGCGTGCTTCGTCCTCGGATCCCAGATGCCGATTGTGCCGTCGTCGCTGCCGCTGATGAGCGTCTCCTCTCCGCGCCGGGAGATGTCCATCGAGTTGACGACCTCTTCGTGCCCAATGTACCGTCGTATCCTCGTTCCTGATGTGAGATCCCAGCTGGCGAGGTGGGTGTCTGCTGAAGCGGAGAAGAGGATGTCGGAGTCGCGCGACCATTGTAGGTCTAGGATGGCGCCTTTGTGGCCATTCAGCACGCCGTAGTTTTCGCAGTCGCCGTATGTTCGCCAGAGCACTAGATAACAAGGTCAGCCTTTTGCCTTCTATCAGCCGAATGTGTTTGCAATGCATACTGATACTCCTGTCCATTGAGCCAGACGCTATCAAGTTCCCAGATGGGTCGAATTTGGCCGAAAAAATCTCTCCAGAGTGTCCCGAAAGCTCCATCACCGGAGCCTGGAGGCCGCTTGTTCGAGGAGCCTGGTTTCATGTCAGTCATGTCTCCCACAGCTTGCGAAATCAGAGACATGTTACCGCCTGTATGAGAGCGCTGCTGCTGCCAGACGCGCCAGACCGAGTCAAGGCACGACTGGAACCGACATTCTGCCTCTTGACGACCAATTGCCCACTGCTGGGGTCTGCTGGCCTCTTTTCGCCCGACATGACTGCTGCTTCGGAGGGGTTTATGGGTGGGTTGAAGGTAGTAATTGGGACAGTCTGCAAGCCGAATGTGAAGGTGACGGAGTTGATAGTGTTGATTCGTGGTCTCGAAGCTCAACCGGACCGCTTGTTGATGATGCGCGCCGCCAAAAATTCGGGAGAGCATTGAATGCTGGATTTTAGATTCCCCGCTCTCCGTTAGCAGCTTCTGGGCCCTGAAATTGTGGAGGTGGGGCCGGCTAGGTCGTCATCCCGCACGGTGAACCCTTGCAGCTTCCCGACGTGATGCGCCAGCCGACAGTTGACGTTCAGTTCCATTTGGCGGGCAACAATTCAACCCCACCGCCATTCAACAATCAACATCCAACGAGCCATCATCACGACCAGCTTCAGATCAGCCATTTGTAACATTCTCTCCACACAAGAGTGCATAGTTGTATAAGAAGAGACTTGGTTCTGCAGAAGCTCGCCGTGAGCTTCTGGTCGCACTTCTATCCTTCACAATGGCAGCGAATAAGGCATCCCGGCTGGGGGAAGAGTAAGACGGCCGCCTTTTCTCCCAGGAACAGCCATGGAATCAATGCTAACCCATGTGTCCTCGTGCCCACAGGATCTGGAAGTGAGAATATGCTTATACCGCTCGAAGAAGATTGCTTCCTCCGTTGCTAATCACCGAGGCAGAACGAGGATAGACAAAGTCAACGCCGAGCTCGTCGTGCTAACATACGGCACCATCGTCGCGCAACTATGCAAGGACTACGATAGCGACTACGTCGAGGTCAACAAGCAACTGGACAAGATGGGCTACAACATTGGCCTGCGGCTGATTGAGGACTTCTTGGCAAAGAGCAACACGATGAGGCGGTGTTCAAATTTTCGAGAGACGGCTGAGATGATTGCAAAGGCATGTTGCTTCTTTCCTGCGGCTGGATTACGCCCGATTTGACACTACCCTAACCGTGCTCGAAATTTCATAGGTCGGCTTCAAGATATTTCTCAACACAACCCCGACCATCACAAACTGGACCAGCGACAGCAAGCAGTTCTCGCTCGTCTTTGACGAGAACCCGCTCGCGGACTTTGTGGAGTTGCCCGACGACGGACGGGCGCAGGACGAGCTGTGGTACTCGAATATTTTGTGTGGTGTGCTCCGGGGCGCGCTCGAGATGGTGCAGATGCAGGTCGAGGCGCACTTTATCAGCGATGTGCTGAGGGGAAACGACACGACCGAGATGCGCATCAGTCTTATTCGGTTTATCGACGATGAGTTGCCGCCGGAAGACGACTAGAAGTCAGGGTCGAGCAGTGAAGAGAAGTCAAGTTCGAGCAGTGAATTTAAGTCATGGCCGAGCAGTGAAGAGGAGTCAAGGTCCAGCAGTGAGCGTTCACTCTCGCCAGGAAGAAAAGCGGCTGTCTTCTGGTCAGACGACTGTTGAGCACTGTTTACGGACTGACCATGGTCGTCTTGTCATGCCCGTGCCACACCTACGCAGTACCGCGACGTACATACATACCATAAGCCTCATGTATCACTATGGCACTTTTGCAAGAAATAGCCCATCGCTAGACTGCTGGGCGTTGGGGTCACCGGGTCCATTATCGGCCGTGGCTGATGGCAGCTTATTTTCCAACGTTATAAGCCCCGTTGGACTGCCGGTGCTGAGAAGCATTATTCTAACGATACGGGAAGCACAGACAGAGACGACAGTGAGGATGGCTACGGCGAATTATCCGGGCTGAAGCCGGTGTCACTTTTCGCCCTGCAGACGTCCACCGAAGCAGTGGTTATCACGATGCGACCCGTGCTGCACAGTAATACGTATACCGATTCCATAGAGATAATTATCCCCTTTTAATGTGCACGGTCTGGAATTTCGGTTGTGGTTTTGGCCGTGACTGAGCGTTGCCCCTGCAGAACGCGGCGGTGCAGGAACGCGAAGCAGTGACTGTTCCAGAGCCGTGAAAGTGTGGCCTGTCGACCGGGCCGCTCTCATTAGAATAAGCTTTTTCCAAAACAAAAAAAGATGCAGGACCACTAATTAATTGCGGATGAGGTCTTAATTCGTTTCAAGGCGGCCATTTGTGGTTTATTTTTGCGTTTTCTCGATCCCTAGGAAGAGGCTGTAATGGAATGGATGGAATTGAGTGCACGAAGAGATGTATCGCCTCACACAGGATGCATGTGCGACTCACCGAGGGGCAGAACACCAAATGTCCAACGGCTGGATTGCATGTCGTGCAGCCTGCGACGAGACAGGGAGCGCAACGGTCTCCTTTTCACGTTTCGTTTGCCTGGAGTCCTGGTGTCGGGTGCGCGCGGGTGAGTTGACTGAGGTGTGCCAGCGCCTGTGAAGACTTGCGTGAGCCACTTCGCTGCGGCGACCCGAACTGCGCCTACCGCTGCGATGTTCTCAGCGCATAACCCCGGCCTTCCATCGAAGGCAAATGGTGTTACGCACGCACCACTACTGCGACTTGCCCATTGCAACGCAATCGCAGGACGACCGCTTCGCCTCCGGGCGTAAACCACCCGACCCAACTTCTCTTACGTCTGCGGCTCCGCCACCCATCCATAATTCCTTTCACAATTCGAATGTCCATTCTCATTCCCATAGAAGTGTCTGTCCATACAAATAAAATGCATTTGCCCGACCGATGCCCGGCCGGCCACCTGTACATATCTTGTGACCACGCCCCTTAAGGTTGCAGCCCAACTCCGACACCTTGGTCCGAAGACCAAACAACACTCACACACACAAAGGGATTATATAAAGCCAGGCTTTATTCCCCACGTCACCACATCGTGACTAACCCAACTCAACAACTCGAAACTTTTGATCAACCAACTCTTTGTCATCCATCAAAGAGTTCATCCAACATCCATCTCAACCATCAGGTGTGAACAATGTTGGCCACGCAGCAATCCACGATGCTTCACCCTCACCACCGAAACGCCCCCTTGGGCACAAACATAAAATCCGCCATGGCTGCGAACTTGGGAAGTAGTTTGTTCCTTTTCCAGGGCCTGCACTCGATATCACCGTATCTTCTCAACGAAGCAGCAACACCGACATCACTGAAATCAGAAAAGCGTCGATCTTGGGGTGGTAGCAGTAGGAGGCACAGTCAGGAACAGCAACAGTCTGAGGAAGAAGACAACATGGGTCACGGGGGATCCAAAGCCAGCAGGAGCAGATTTTCTCGGGGTCACTCAGCACCTCGGAGTCAATATCCTGCCCAAAGTCAATATCCTGTTCAGAGTCAATATCCTGCTCAGAGTCAATATCCTGCTCAGAGTCAATATCCCGCCCAGGGTCAATATCCTGCTCAGAGTCAATATCCCGCCCAGGGCCAATATCCTGCTCAGGCTCAGTCAGCTGTATGTGCCTCTCATTATCGTCATCACTATCTTCAAACCTTGCTAACATGCGTCAAACAGCCGCTCCCACGTCGTTCAAAGCCCAACTACTTCGGCGTCGAGATCCAGTGCACCCACTGCGCCGGCGCGCGCCGCTCGTGCCCGATCGCGAACGACTACAACGCAAGAAGACGCATCGGCTTCTCCCGCTCCCTCCAAGGAGAGGACTTCCGACGAACTAGGGACGACGCCATGTACGGCCAAGACGGCGATCGGGTGCTCAAGGTTGATCTCTGCGGCTTCATCGGGCCGGTCGACAAGACGAAAGACATTTTGAACATGCGCTTCGGCACCTCGTACGATGGGAAATCTAAAGACGTCGACATGGACGAGTTGGCGATCGAGCTAGCGAATATCGGGATTCGCCCCAAGCTTCGGATGAAGCTGCACGATGCGCCTACATACTAGTATGGCTGCCAGTGCTAAGTGATGGCCTTTTTTGGTTTTCTTTTTTGGTTTTCTTTATTTTTTGGTTTTCTTTTTGGGCAACGCCTTGATGTATGGATGGATATATTTGGTGCATGGACGCACTCAACGAGCGGGAAAAGCATTCTGGTTCATCATCGATGGGGTTACGGACATCGACATCGACATCGACAACACGGCAGCATTAATGAGGTCATATGATACTTGCGGGCCACAAGAGGCACGGAAAATGACATTGATTTGCTTTGGCTGAAGGCGACAGCCCATCTATACAGGAATTTGTCCTACTTGTTTAGTTATAGTTTACTAGTATTATACCCCTGACGCTCCTAGACTCAGGTCGGAGTGGTCAAAATCAATTCTCTCTTCTTCGCCAAACCATAACACTCTGTTTTTGATGACTGCGTGAGTGAAATCAGTAGTTGCTCGCTTCCACCTCGGGGAAGGATCTGACTTCGCCTGGTCCGTTGCTCGGCGCAGGATGGCACACGGATCCTACCACGTGCTCAGCCACGCAGGACGACCGACGGTTGTCCGAGTTTACAAGAAAGCTCACAGGTTTTCAGAAAGCAAACTTCACACCAGGAGGATCATTCATTACTGTTGGTGGAATAACCTGATTTGTGTTAATCAAACGCAGTTCCTTTGGTGGGTTTGATGCGGCCTCGCCGCCTCGGATTGCTATTGCTAACGAAGGAGTAGGAAGCTAGGTAGGCAGACTACAAATGTGAATAGGAAGTAAGTAGGAAACAACAGCAGCTTGTTTCAAATTACGGCAGTGTCTCTACCCAGAGCATGCAGCTGAGGGTCCGCTGTAATTAAATGGAGATAAAGCTTATTAGTAAATGTCTTATTGGATATGGAACATCCAAAGGGATAAGTATAAAAAGCGCTCCCAACTTCAAGTTTGCGAGCAAGATAAGAACAGGTTTTTGATTTACTCCGAGTCCTTAACCTACCAGATGCTATAGCTTAGCTGAGCAAACTAAATTCCGTTCAACACCTCGTCCATCGGTTTCTTCAAGCTCTTATACTACCCTTTGAATAACTTGAACTATAGCACTCGGCATGAAAATACCACGCCTTGGAAAATCACTGGCTCAATCAAATAGCAGCCATTCACCGTATTCCTTATATCCAAATGAAGCCTTAACCATCTGGAGATAGTCCGCATGCCAACCCCTTTCCCTAGATTACTTACCCTTTCTTCCATCACAGCTTAACAGCTAGACGCCGGCGCTGGACCCCTCATTAGTCATCAAAGTTGTACTTCTGTCGCAGAAGAGCCTGCTAGCCGTTGTAGTGGTCCACATGGAGTACTCGAAGTCAATCGCAGCCGGATTAGACTGTCTGACAGCGGCTTACTCGAACTTCCCCTCTTCCTTGCTGGTAGAAAGAGCGAGCGAAGACTCTCCTTGACGCCCGTCACAGACTGGTACTGCAGCCGCACATGTCAGTCAAAGAAATGAAATGAATCGTAAGAGCGAGTCCATAGCAAGAGCTGGCTTGAATTCTGATTAGATCCCAGTCTAATAAAAGCAGAAAACAACAAGAAGCAAAAGAAAGCGAGACGTCATAGCACCTTTGACTCCGACAACGGGGAGATATCTGACCATGGACACCGAACGGAGTCTGGTCACCAGCACGGTCGATGGCGAGTTTAGGGAGCTTCTGGAGGAGAGTATGTGGGTAAGTAGGTCGGCGATACTTGCGGAAAATGCCATGGTAAATGCTGCCAGAGGCGCATCTGGTCTGTCCTTGATTACCGGTATACGGATACCATCATGATTCATGGATTGGGTTGGATCGGTGGCTACCTAGGTATTGGAAGGCCGACGTTCACCCGGTTATTATGATGGGCATGGCAGGTCTATTATCCGTGAATCGCGTGTCTGTCGGGGCACAAAACCCGGCGCGATGATCACATGGCTTTCGGTTTAGGTAGTCCTTACTTTCATCGCCGGGTGAGGCTGGTTCTATGTTGCACGAAGCGCCATTGTATCAGCTCAATTTCCGACCTCAGACATTTCCAGAAACTATCAATTACAATGGGACTATTGTGTGCAGTCATTAAAAGTCTCGGGCTCTTCCTGAACTCGGCCTCCTGTTGTACCTCTTGTTGTATCACCATCTGCCTCTTGAATCGTCAGAGGGGTCAAACGAAGCCAGGTGAAAATCTTCCGGCAGCGCAGGGTGGTGTCCTTCAGATTCTAGTAAAGGACCTTTTTGAATTGTGCGTTGAGAGGGGAAAAAGAAAGAGAAAGCAAGACAAACATCGCCGAATGTCTCGGCCTGTCCCACGTGAGTTCTTCGGTGTCATTGATCGAGAAGAGTGGATAGGAGAGTTTACAAATAAATCAGGGCCATAGCGTAAGTTCAAAGGCTTCTTGCTCTCTTTTTTGTAGCACGATGTAGGGGGGTTTTTTTTGGTGCTGACATAATGACAATGATTAGTCGGTCCAAACCCCGAAACGACGGGAAGAAAACTGTGGGGTTATTTTCTACTTCAATCTTTTTTCTGTGGGCTGTCCGTCGCGTGGCGGTCACCTGAAAGCTTCTCTGGCAAGAAAAGCACAAAACGTCAGAAAGGTTGGCAATTCCCAACCCGCCCTTTCGGTTTCCACTTCGGTTTCGCTCCTAGCCAGGACATCGCCGGGGAATTTTTGTTGCTTTGTGGAGCAAAAGACTGGCAAGGCTGTTGTGAAGCCAGGTCTTGCCCGGCAGTGGCTGCCATGGCGCCGTAGATCTCCCCGCACCTTTTTTCGTTCGGCGGTGCGGGAAGGTCGCTGGCGCTTTTCTGCCCTGGGTTACTGCCCGCTCATCAACCCGCCCGCTTTCCACAACGTTGATTGCGGAACAGGGCCCGGATCTGCCGGGAACCAAGAGCGAAAATCCCCGGGGGAGCCAAGCGATCATGTATGGAGGCTAGCTCGACGCCTTACGAGCTTCTGGGAATTTTAAGTAAGGCTGGATAAAAACTCGCATCAATGATGATTGACGTGAGCTTGTTTTGGTTGCCTGAACGTTGTTGACAAGGACACAAAGGAGGTTAGTAGGACTAATTAATGCAAGGTACGGCGTCGTTAGAAGATCAAAAGACCAAGGTAAAACAACCTACCTGGAAATGGACTGCACTGCATGCTTTGAAGTTCCCGATTTGAAGATCTGCTGCGGATGCAAGCCATGGCGCCGAGCACCACCTACTATTTTCTTTCAAGTTGCTCCAATGGACCTGGGGATCACAGGAGGCTTTGGGCTACGCAAGCCTCTCCTGGCACTGGTCATAGTAGACCATCTCATCATCACGGACAACCCTTGGATTCCGCCTTTCATTCGCGTACAGAATTGTGACTTGTTATGCGCCATGCCACGCCATGTCATGCGGGAAATAAAGATCTCAAATTACCTAGCCAGATCGCGCCCTGGCGCAAAAGACCCTGAAACACTTTTGTTCTCTTTCTTTTGGGATGGCTGTTGACGACGTTGAGAAGCTGACCGCTAGGTTATCGCCGCCAACAGTCGCCGCCAGACCAAATGGCCGACCCGGAAGAGCCGTGAACTAAGAGAGCCTCCGAGGTCCCCGTGATGACACACCCTCTCATTTTCTTCTTTTGTCTTCTCTTTGGAAGATGGAAGAATATGATCCCTACAAGCACTAAAACCTTTGCCTAGAGAAAGTTAGAACCTGTTATTCATGTCATATAACGTCACTCAGTAACTCCTCGCCAGGTAGCTTTCAGGCCTCAATCTGTACGAAACTTTGCGCATTTGCGTGTAATCCGTAGTAATGCCCAACATGGGATTGCGGCCAACTGTGATGATGCTTGGCAGTTGCTAACCACATGGCGCCAGACTGGACCCTACCCTCGGACGTGGCATCGAGTTTACTGTTTGCTGCGAAACTCGACTTGACGGACTGATTGACCACTGTCGATTGATGGTTTACCGATTCGTGGTTTTATCAGTAACCTCCTGATGCCACCGAGTTTTGTGATTGGTGTTGTGGTTGGTGTATTGCCGTCATAAAGCCTACAACGCCCCTCGCTAATTCAGGGACCTTGAAGAACAGAGATCGGACAGAATCATCAGAGGTAGCAAGTGTAATTTCATGCGCACTCGGTATTGAACATCAAGTCACGGTCTGAGATGACCCCTTGATGTTCGGTCCAAGACCAGGTGTTTGTTTCGAATTAGCCGTTCCTTCGGCGGCCAGGTGAACTGTCGCGGAGCTACGGGTTACCGTAGGTTGCCCTGGTACTCGGAGGCTCCCCCGATATGTCATCAAGGTTGATGGCCCCGCTATCGACGCAAATTAAGTTCACAAACTCCAAATAATTCTTCAAAAACCCAAATCTTATGACAATGCTTGACTCGTTGATCAACTTTTGGCCCCTCTTGGTGTATTGAACACATGAACTCTTAGCGGATTACACGGCGCAGTTCTTCAAAAGGCCGAATCGCAAGGTACCAAACCGGAGTGCCAAGCCTCCGTAGCTGCAGGGATGCCTGAATGACCTGAGTTTGCAGGCACCAACACCCAAGTTCTCACATATACGCAGGCCTGCTCACAGATCGTTCCAGAAAGTGCGCAGCCCAAGGTTTGAAGCTCCGCGCCGGGAGAGTTTGGCAGGCCCCATCATCCCCAATCACCTTGTTCTTGTGCTTCCCCCCCCAAAGACGTTCAGCGTTGCCGAAAATTCAAAATCCCAACCCCGTCCTTCTTCCTTTTCTTTTCCTCCCAATACTCACACTGGCTGCCCCCCGGTTCCCCTAGTCATCCTCTCTCGAGCCAGGCCCTTTTGATGTTTCAATCGTCGCCTCCACCACCACCGAATTTGCCGGATTGGCCAAGCAGTGTCGCCGCGCCCGACGACAATTGCGACCACTGCCAGCGCCGAGCAGCGAGGAGAGGAGCACGAGTCTGAGGAGTCAGCAGTAACCTGGACTGGACGTGGACGGACGTGGACGGTTGGCAGCAGTGGGCAACTGGATCCCGACCTCAGCGACCTGGACCGGACACCACCTACCGGACACCTGTGCCCGCCACAACCAGAACAGAACATCCACACTTCATAGAGTTCGTTTGTATGGAATAGTGGGCAAGTTTAAACACATCATCCCACACCGGAACCACTAGTCACCCCGTCGCCGCGAACTGCCCGTCGCCCAGCCCCAGCCGCATACATCCCCCCGGCCCATCTCTCCTCAAGTTGTTCTCTTTGCACTTCATCATCGCCCAGCACCTCTGGCCATCTCGACGCACCGGGCGCTTCTGCAACACCAACACGGTCGCCAGGCCACCTACCTTATCTCCATCGCGACATTTTGGTACGGTTGCCAGACACCTGTCAATCTGGTGCCGTGTTTAAGCGCAACCGCGTGCCACTGGTGGCGAAAGAACTTGGACTCATCATCACCCCATCTCCGTCACGTAGACGGACAACTCTAAATACCCATACGCGAAACGCGCCACGCACACACACACGCACGCCGTCATTGCTCCCACCTCAGGTCCCCGAACGTTGCGATCCTGATAATCGCGTCCCGCAGACTGCTGTCTGCAAGAAGCCGTGAACCATGAACAACATGGCCGGCACCATGGCCAACATGAACACCGGCATGGGCGGTCCCGTCGGCGCTCCAATGCCCATGATGAATAATGGCGTACTCGCTCCGCAGAACGTTCCGAGGTCGACCGGTCCTGAAAATCGGACGCTTCTCAACACATATATCTACGAATACTTCTTACGCAATAGGATGTACGATTGTGCGCGCGCCATCCTAAATACCGATACACAAATCAAGGTCAAGGACGGCTCTGCCGGACATGAGGATAATGGCGACGACCACATGGATACCGACTCCAAGGACGGCGACAAAAGACCAGACGACCTGCCTATGCCGGTGATTCCCATACACGGCCAGAACGGCTTCTTGCAGGAGTGGTTCTCGCTCTTCTGGGAAATGTTCAATTCCCAAAAGAACAAGGGAACAATGCCACAGGTCAATCAATACGTCCAATATACTCAGGTAGGTTGCTCCCCGGGGGGTCGACTGCCGGTTCATGATTACTGACGCGCGTGACAGCAACAATCCCGGATGCGACAGGAGCAACAGCAGAGCATGCTACGAAATATTCGCCCCGAACAGCAAATGTCCCAACAGCAGTACCAGCAACAGATGATCAGGGGCATGCAAAATGGTGCCATGAATATGAACATGAAGTCAAACCAACTTCAACGTGCTGCCATGGCAAACAGCCAAAAGTAAGGACCGGAGCATGCTTGTTGACTACTTCGTGCGTGTTGCCGCTAACTCGATCACCCTCTAGTCCTCAAATGCACCTACTGCAACAACAGAAGGCGGCCAGCCAGATGCAGCGAGACCCTTCGGATATGGACGGGAGCCGAGTGAGACCTGCCTCGCCGGGTGGAGCGGATAATGCGCCCTCGCCGTCCAAGAGACAGCGTCTCGATAACGTCGTCCCCTTCAACCCCAATCAAGGTGTCATGATGCCCAACGGTAGACCGGCGCAAGGCATGCCAGGGCAGCAGCAGGTAGGGAACGGCCCAGACCAAGCACGAACACTTCTCCTTCAACATGGCATCAACCCAACATCGCTGAATCCTGACCAGCTCCAGGCCTTTGTCTCATCTAATCCAACCGCCAAGACTATTGCCACGTACGCGGCTAACCTCCAGCAGCACCACGGTAGCCAAATGGCGAACAAACCCATGGGGAACCCCGGCGGCCCGCAGGGTCAAGGCTCTCCTATGGGCGGGCAGGGACCTGAAGGTGCCGCTCTCAACCAGTTCTACAACACCGAGATGGCTCCGGCCAACATGAGGCCGGCTCCCGGCAATGGCCAAGGCCAGAGCAACGGTGCGCTGCAGGACTATCAGATGCAGTTGATGCTGCTCGAGCAGCAGAATAAGAAACGACTCATGATGGCCCGTCAAGAACAAGACAACAGCGGCGGCGGCATGCGCGAAGGTCCTGGCGGTCTAGGAGGCCCGGGTGGTCCAGGAGGCCCCGGTGGACCAGGGGCACCCCAGGTACCAAATGGTCAGAACTTCCCAGGCACCTCGCCGCCAGGCGCTCGGAGCGGAGCTTCACCGAACCCGTCTGAGCAGATGAAGCGCACCAACCAGCAGATGAATAACGCTGCCGGCATGGGATCTCCTCTCCCGGACGGTGCGCAGTCGCGAAGCTCGCCGAATGCCGCCATCAACTTCATTGGCACCAACATGGACCCCAGTGGCGCACCGCACTTTTTCAAGGGTGGTAATGTTGAAAACATGAACATGATGGCAGCCCAGATGAATGGTGGCATGCGTCCGCCGCCTAGCTCACACCCTGGTCAGGGCTTCAACGGCCAGATGAACCAGCAACAACTCATGGCGCAACGCGCCGCTCAAGCACAACAGCAGGCACAGGGTGGTCCGGGTGGTCCGGGGATGCAATGGCAGCAGCAAGCTGGTCCGAACGGTCAGATGGCAGGGCAAGGCCCTCAGCCGGGGCAGGTCCAGGGAACGCCGCAGCAACGGTCGATGCCTCCGCCATCTGCACCAGCGGCGCCGCCCAACAACCCCAACTCCCGAAACGCAACTTCGTCACCACAGACTAGCAATGCAGCCCCCCCCACTCCTAACCAAACAAACAAGCCGGCGCCGAAGAAGAAGGAATCCAAGAGTGCCAAGAACAAGGTAAAAAATTCATCACCCTGGCATGCCGGTTTTCGCGAATCTGACATCTCACAGACTGCCGCGCAGAAGAAGTCCAACGCCAACCTCAACACAGGAGCGACTCCTGCCGCGGAAGCTGAGCCGGCGCAAGAAACTCCAGCTCCAGCTACGCCAATCACTCCTGTCAACACTGCCAATTTTGCCAAGAGCCAAAATATACCACCCCAGGTCATCACAAATGGACAACCTGCCGCACCGGTGCCCCCGCCACAAGCAGCACCCGTTCCTCCTCAGCAGCATCCCGATCCAAATCAAGGGACTGGCTTCATGGATACTCAAATGGTACGTTCACGCTCCAAGCTTCACCCGTAACTGTACTAACACCATCTAGGAATTCGATAAATTCGACATGGGTTTCGCCAATCCGTTGACATCCGGAGATGTCCTGAATGATTTCGATTTCGACTCCTTCCTTCATGAATCCACCGAGGGAGATGGCGGCTTTGACTTCAATGGTGCCGCGTTCTTGGAGGGGGGAGAGATAGGGGCGGAGTAGGAGTCCCCCTTCTTTCCTTCGAATTCACAATCATCATCATTGGATGCGGAAAACGGACTCTTCCTGTCTTCTTGCGATCAACAACACCCTCGTCTTGTTATACCCGAGGGGAACGTACAGCGTCCGTCTCTTGGTTAGAGCGACCAAGCATGAGCCGCCGGTTCTGCGTTCATCACCTTTGCCGGTGGGTCCCATCATTCATAGGCTGCGGACGATCTTGTTATTTCCTCGCTTGTGTTTTCCCTTCACACGCCCTTTTGGGTTTAAAACTTTTCAGCTGGACAGGTTTTTGCAAACTGTTACCTAGGTTATTTCTGCTTCTGTTCACATTGGTACTTCACATGTCCGTTTCGTTTTCGCTGGTTTCTTCGCCCCTTGTTGGTCTCAAACCAATCATAGTTGCTTTTTCTATCCATGGATTGGACCGGTTCAAGGCGGATGGATGCTCGGTGTCTAGGTTGGCTTCATTTTGCATGGTTGTTGGACTTTTGTCTCTTGAGAGGCTGGCAACCCCCCCTTGAATCCCATTAATACCACTTGATTTGTTTCTTTTTCTTATATCCCGACAACAAATTCCACAAAAGTTGTCCCTTCGGCTGGGTTGGCTGGATGGATCCCCTCTTTATTTTTTCGTTTCTTTTGGTTTGTTTGTTTTGATGGTACGTACGGACACGGTGGACACGCACGTTAGACGACAGCACAATTCGCGGCTTTTGACTACCTAGGGAAAATACATGACGAACCTTGGGACAGCGAAGAGATGACACGATTCGATTGCGCCAGTGATATATTGAGTGAGGATTGTGGCAGGCGGTCGGAACAATTGGTGAATTTTCCTTTGTCTGGTGGTCGGTCTTCGTGTTTGATTTTCTTTTCCCCTTTCCAAAGGGTTTTCGGTGTTTATCAGTTTCCTTTTTTTTTCATATCCAGTATTTTTTTTCTACACTACCAGGTCGCCGGTTAACTACTACGTACTGGAAATCAGCGTGTGTGTCTGCATTTCGTCAGTCAGAGTTATTAGGCGGGGAAGGAGAAAGGACCAAGGAGACGGACGGAAGCGCTGTATTTACTAAACTTTTACAACACAACCGTTGCGACTAACTTCCATGAGTCCTTGTTTTTCCCGTTGCCGTGGTATGGACTGTTTTTTTATTGAAAAGAAGTTTGACGAGTCGTTGGACCACTAGTCAGTGCTGCTGCTGCTGCTGCTAGTTGCCTGAGGTGGTGTGGTATTGCTAGCAAGGTACCTATAGAAATGTTGATTTGTATTACTTGATGAGATATAAACGAACTTGGATCGAATATGTGTGTTTTTGAATGTGATTGATAGTCGGGATGTCACCCATGTCTGTGAATTGGATGTCTATATACCAAGGAGCTTTTATTTACCTTACCTTGTTCCATAAATAGCAGATCCTTTTTCAAGAATGATCTCTACCTGAATTCCTCGAGTCTACATCTGAGGATGTTTTATTCAAGGTCAGCATCTCGCCATCCATGGCTACCTACAGAACAAGACATCTTTGCTTGGAGTTTTCATTTAGAGGACCCTGGTAAATAAATATTGTAGTCAATTTTATTTTTAGTTCTATGTTTTGTTGAAGATATACGGAGTACTAATAGTTAGAATATATGTTACTGAAAAAAAAAAACGTCAAATGAGTAAAGGTACCTAGGCATGTGGCGAGAGGAAGGGGCCGACGACCGAATGGGCGGAGAGGACGACTGATTTCATGTTTAAGGACCGGCCGGGACGGGGCAGGGAATAATGCCGTTTTTTTTTACAAGACCTTCATTACATGCCAGATTCTGTGGTTGGGTTCGGTCGTCAGTCGGCGAGCTTTGAATAAACACTACTGTCAAGACACGTACTTAGGCACCGTACTGGACTAGACCTTAGCATGTGATTTTTCGAATTTCATTCATCTACCTACCTTACCTAGCACACCAGCTAATAAGGTGTCCTTCCGTATGCCTACCTAGATAAGCATTGTCACCCTCAGCTCAGCTACCCAACTGACTTAGGTACTTAGTTAAGCCCCCCATGCAAACCAGCAATACCAGCCGGGTCTCTGCCTCTGTCCTCATAACCAACACCCGTTCCATCATCCACGCTCCCGCTGCTCACACCACCATCCACAAATAACGCCGCCGAACCCCTTTTATTATTACTCGAAGCCGCCGCCGCCACAAGCTCCTCCCCAGCGGACCTTCCCCCACTCGCAATATCATCAAGGCTAGTATGCTGCTCCGTCTGTTGTAAGACAGGAGCTTTGCCAACAATAGGTTCACCATATAGTTCAACTCTTTTCGTAGGAGGAAACCACCCCCCCAACTCAAACCTCGCATCATCGTACAATCCTGCCGTCGTACAGGTATGGCCGTCGAGCGCGCCGGCCAAGCAAACAGCCAGCCTCTTCATGTCGATGGGCTTGGGCATGAGGCCGTCAAAACCGGCTTTCACGTATAACTCTTCGTCTGACCGGCGCAACATGCCCGATACGGCGAAAATGGGCGTGCGGCCGCAGATCTGGACTGCTCGGGACGGGATTGGGGTTTTGTGTTCCTGTTCGCGTATCATGCGCGCCGATTCCCAGCCGTCTACTACCGGCATCTGGGTACATAACAAACGTGTTAGCAAGGTTGTTTTTTTTCTTCTGTTTTTCCTTTTCTAAGATTGGAGTGGACGGAGAAACGATGAAGAAGATACCAGGTGTCTAATTGTGGACGCAAGGAAAAGGCAATGTTTGATTGGGGGAAGGAGGAAACGTACGTTCAAATCCATCAACACAAAATCCACACTCGACTGGTTCGCAACAAAGATATTGAAACAGTCCTGACCATCCCTCCCCACTAAGACGCGATGACCCATCTTGCTGAGCCGTCTTTCCAGAATTTGGACATTAATCATGTTGTCGTCCGCCACTATAATATTGAAAGACGACGCAGATGGTGTTGCCGTTGTCCTACTCGGAATCAGTAACGTCGGGTTCGGCGTGGTCGCTGTGATCGGAGGAGAAAGCTGCACTGCTGGAGAAGCAGACGGCGTTGTCCCGACCCCATGACCCGGACCAAGACATAAGTTCGGCGGTCCCGGCATAGGTAGCACCGGAAGGGGCGAGGCGTCCCTTCTTGAAGCAAGTGACGGAGCACGACTCGCAACAACAAAGGGGACCTCGATCGCGAAAGTTGACCCCCTCCCCTTGGCGGAGGTGACCTTAAGTTGCCCGCTGCGCTGTTTCACGTACCGCGCTACAAACGCAAGTCCAACACCCACACGCAGAACCTCGGCTCGGGGGGACATGGTCTGTTCCAGGGATGCTTCATCGAAATCCTCGTCGGGAACTTGTTCAAATTCCTGAAACATATCGTCTAGTTCCCTTTCAGAAAGCCCCGGGCCGGAATCGGTCACCGCTATCCGCATTATCGAGCTCTTTTGCTCAGTTTGGAGATCTGTCCACTCGACGAAGATCTTGCTGCCACTACTAATAGAGTGTTCGATGGCGTTTTCAACCATTATCGAGACGGCGCGTTGGAGGCTGGGCGGATCACCTCGGAAATACCTGGCCGTACCAACGCCAGACGAGACGACGATCTCGATGTCCTTTTCGCGTGCGAGTCGTTTTAAGGGGTCGAGCGCCTCGTCGAGGCAGACGTCTAGGTCAAAGGGGTCGCTTAGTGGTGCTACTGATCCTGGCGCGCTGGAGCCGGTTAGATTTAGGAGGTCGTCTATCACATAAATGAGGGACTTGGAGGCTGTGTAGGACCGCGTCAGGGCGTGCTTTGTGCTGTCCTCCAGAGGCTTTTCGAGCGCCATTTCTAGGTAGTTGATTACTGCATTTAAGGGGGTTCGTACTATACCGTCCATTAGTTTGGGCGCTGACAGAGGGGAGGGGAGGGCAGGAGGGGAGGAGGGGGGAATACCTTGATGAGAAGCATCGTGCAACAGCAACCGCTTGAGACGAGTCTCTTTGACGGCGTTTTCCTTTGCCCTCCACACGCGGATGAAACTACCGTAGACGAGCTGGGCCATGGCTGCCATGTTGGCTTTTCATTACCCCAACACTCTGTGTTACCGAAAGTCCATGAGGTTGTTACCAGATAAGGAGGGTAACTTACCTTGCTCCGAAGTCCACCCTTTAGACGTCCCATCCACGACCTCAGTCCACTTCTTGAAACTGTTCCTGGGCTCCAGGTTCCCGAACTCACCATTCTTCAGGTTTGGCCGTCCAGCCCAGTGCACCTCCTTGATCTGTGTCTTTCGATAGAAAACAACGCAGTCGTCCGTCGATCCAGACAAAGGAATATACAAGACTCCAGCAATTGACTTGAACCCAGGCTTGTAATGCAAATCCTTGAAATCGCTGCGAATGTTGTTGCTGAAGAGAATCGTCCTGCTCGCCCGAAAGAACAAATACTTGAGCAGCGTCACGGCCTCGGTGTACGACGACAGTCGCCCTATAGTACGCGCATCCCCCTCGACAACCAAAAACCCACAGTCTGCTTCAAACAACCTAAGCAGCTCGTCAGAGCTGGCAGTAATACACTCGTTCGGACTGCCCTGCCTCTCGCCGGACTGCAACGTCTCGATTATGCGTCTGGCCTGGAGTTTATTGCTGTTCAATATCTTCTCGAGACAAATCGACGCTAGCATCCCCACAGAATACGACATCTCGCGAATCGAAAACGGCACTCTAGTGGCGGTCGGTCCGTACGAGTGGCAGACGATCAGGCCCCACAGGCTTCCCTCATACTCGAGCGACATGGACATTGACGAGCGGACGCCCATGTTGGCCAGGTACTTGAGATGAACGGGCGACATGGCGCGTAGATAGGAATGCGTCAGGTCCAGCGGGACGGCGATATCGCTGCTATCTCTCCCCACAAGGCGCGCCGTTTCTTGGGTTCGGTCGAACAGAACCCGCACCTTGTTGATCATGTATAACTGTCTCGCCTGGGGCGGGATGTCAGAGGCGGGGAAATGCATGCCCTTGTAGACGTCCAGACTGGCCTTCGGGTCCATCAGTTCCGCGACGACGGTCCCGTTGAACTCGTGATCGAACTGGTAGACCATTACCCGGTTGAAGCCCGAAATCTCGCGGACGGTACCGACTATGTGGTCAAGCAGGGATTGGAGGTCGGAAACCTGGGAGAGCTGGCGCTGGATGTTGGTCGCGACGCCGACGACCTCGACTGATGAGATGTTTGGGTCGATTCCTCCCCAAGAGGGGCCAGATCGGGGAGTGAAGATGGGTTGAGACCTAGAGTGTAGACTAGAAACGGTAGCGACGTCCATGTGGTCTGATCCAAGCGTGTCGACGGGGTTCTGTGGTTCCGTCGTGGCGTCGACCGGTACGTACTGCGGATGCATTGAGTAGTCTTGTAGTTCGAATTCGCACACGTAGAGATCAGTATCGCCGCCTAGGTAATGGGCTGCGCACCAGCAAGGGATCAGGCGTCCCATGGGGTCGGAGAAGGAAAAATCGAAGACGATGGGTTCCTGGGATTTTCCTCTGTTTTCGTACGTGATGCTCACCTCGCGCAGCTTCGCGTTGAAAGTTGGTCTCTGAAATATGGGCAGGGTCTGGCCAAAGTTGTCCAAGGCAAACAGCTCTGCTGGGCTGTAGTGGCAGACGTCGTAGCTGTTCTCGCTGACGATGCGCGGGATGAATAGGCCCTCTGATGTTCCGCGTAGTGCGATCAGGATTCCGAACGATTGGATCGCGCCGGGGATGTGGATCAGC
Source organism: Apodospora peruviana (assembly GCA_033439685.1). Classification (NCBI taxonomy): domain Eukaryota; kingdom Fungi; phylum Ascomycota; class Sordariomycetes; order Sordariales; family Lasiosphaeriaceae; genus Apodospora; species Apodospora peruviana. The sequence goes on along the minus strand of JAUEDM010000005.1, from coordinate 4,094,216 downwards.
TCGTCCTCGCAACGTGTGAAGGCTCTCCGCGTGCCCTGCATGACGCCGTGCCTGCCGTCGTTGGTGAGGGCGTACTCGAATTTGTTGGTGAGCCGCGAGATATCGTTACTAAATGAACCATCGCCCGAAGAAGCAGAGCCTGAGCAGTCCGTCATCTCGATCTCGGGGGTGGCGGGGACTTGGAGAAGCGAACCATCTGGCTCTTCTTCATTGTGGCTGACGCTGCTAAGGGGCGATGGATGATCAGACCTTGATGCTGGTCCGGCCCCTGCTGTGAGAAGTTGATTCGGAGAGGTGGTGCAAGAATCTTGGTCTTGCTCGGCAACTGGGACGACTGACAACTTGGATTCAAGTTGTTCTGTTCATGTGGAAGTAGAGGGCATAGGTATCGCTGGTTAGTTTCCAGGTCGGTGAACACTGGTATCGGAGTGAGCGTACCGGAAATATTGTGTAGAAAGGGAGAGCTCTCGAGGATAGAAAGGCGTATGGGGAACACTCTCTCGATGACTTCATGTTCGTCTGAATTTGAAGCCATGGCTCGTGTGGTTGGGTCCCAGCTCAGACCTGATAATCGTGGGATAAGCTCAACATGCTACCTAGCTGATCTAGGTAGGGGGGGGGGGTAGACTGGTTGAGAAACTGCAGGTGGTGTCCGGTCGTCGAGTCATTGAGCGGACATGCACGGAGTTTGATGCACAACGCGATGTGCAACGCGATGCAACACAACCCACCCAGTGTTGGGCACAGGGTTGTATTAGACGGAATAGGTACAAGTATGGATCACGTCGAGAGATGTAACGGCGAGAGGAACAAGCGGAATTTTGTGTCGTTCAATATGGAGTGGCGATAGCGGAGTAGTTGAAGGCCGGGGGAAGGCCGAGAAGGTAGATATGCGCCGTTCGGAGGTTGATTTAAGGTTAATTCCGGGTCCGTCTCGAGCTATCTGTTGTGTTTAGAACGACAAACCGGGGGAGGACTGGATGTGCATGGGGCGATGAACAGTCAAGTTACTGGCGGGGACGCATCGGTCGGTCGTTACCTAGGTATTCAGTGAGTCGGCCCAAGATGCAGGTAGGTTGATTGTTGAACAGAAAAAAGCAACGGTAAGAAAAGACGATCCTCGACAAACATCGGGAAAAATTGCAGATCGGGGACTCAGGCTGGGTCGCATGGGACGAAGAAGCAAGTCAGCGTACAAATACAGGCACACTCACAGCACGACCAGCACGGTGCGCCACCCAAGCTGCAAAACACGATTGACAAGGTGAAAATACGATATATGCTGGCGGTGGTCCAAAGTAGGGTTGTCGCAGATGCAGGCCGCCATGCTACTGCATTGTTGCTTGCGAATGGCGTGGCTTTTCACCTGGCTGGCATAATGTTTGTCGATGGCTGAATCTCAGTCACGGGAGTCGTTGGAGGGATGGACAGAAGAAACTGGACCATGGGCTGAAGAACCTTGTGTGTCAACCCGGGACCATCCCTGAGCGGTCTAGACCGCTCCAATCGTGATCGGGGCGAGAAAGCCAATCGCCTGATTCTGTGTCACCTGCAATGTGTTTCGAGTCTCGAGTCTCCAGGGGTCGTGGAAGCCATGAGGGCATGCACATGGACGCCTCACAGCGCCGAGCGGGAAGAGAGAGACCCCTTACCCGTCCGACTCCCAGGCCCGTGGTTCGCCTGGTGCAGGTGTACCTGTGACGAGACGCGGAAACAAACCGCTGGACGCTGGTTGCGGGAAAGTTGCAGAGGTCTACGTAATGAGAAAATAGGCTCGACGAGATGCTGCTCCCGTTCGGTTGGCGCCGAGGAGAAGACGGATCCAGACCCGAGACATTGGGGCTGCATGTTTCCAGCGGCTTCTTTGTTATGGTAGCGCGAGTGGTTTAGATGTTCAAAAACACGAATACGACGTGTCAGTTTTGTTCCTTTGGACAACAAAGAAATGTACGTGTCCGGGGAGTAATTACGTACCGAAAAGCCTGTAGGAAATGGCAGAGATGTTGCCAAAACTTGAAAAGTCATCAGGAAATCGAACAAAGGACAGAACATGCAAAGGGGCTCCTCCAATCAGAGGGCTTGCAGGAGTCGGAGGGAAAGCTGCAGCGATATGAAAATGATTCATGTAGATGTTGATAACTCCGGTATGCACTGTCACAACTCACACGACAATACCCTGCACAATCATCCTTGTCAATGCCGCCAGCTTCACCTTGTCACTTTGTCAAGCCTGTATCTGCCTGCCGGTGGTCGTTCTCAAATGTCGATCCTCGCAGGTTATCACCAACAGTGCTGCCTCTATTCGATTGCGATTGGAGCGTGATGCTGTCAAAAAACGCCTGGTGAGGGTGTGGCTACCATGGCGTCGGGCCCAGCTCTTGGAAGTTGCAGAAGACCTGGAGGTGCGCACGATTCCCTCTATGTGAAGCTTGGGGTGGTAAAATGAATGCCAGGTTGTTCCGTGTGTGTGGCCGTCAACTTTGGTCATGCTAATAGAACTGGGTTTGTGTGTGTGTGTGTGTGTGTGTGAAACTTCAGACGGTCGCTGCCATCGTTAATTGCAATAGACTTGGCTGGAATCTGTGAAAAGACATGATGGATGTTCCACGGTTGACGGATGGAATGACGGTTGGTAGATGGATTGATGATGATGTTGATGTTGGAATCGGGAAGAGTTCAGAACTGACGACTGCATTGGGGAAATTCTTTTGTGGGCGGCAGGATGGCCGGTATGTCAGGAAGGCAGGAACGAAGGGGTGCTCTTTCCAGTTGTGAATACCTTCAAGATGCCAAGCCATGGAATGATGCAACTAAGTGGATCCTACTCCTGGAGATTCGCAACGATTATATGGGGTCAGCCAACGGTTGCGTACTTCCAACTGTTCCAAAACTCCCACTTTCCTATGGGTGCGTCTTTGAATCGTCAAGAACAGTGTACACCCTAAACTTCCCTTATGTATTGGCTCCGAACCATCTCCAGGCTGCCATAGCATTGCACTGAAGGCTCATCAAAATATACAAAAGCAACAATCTACTCTCTGAGGATTGGCTTGATGCACCATCATGATAGACGATGAGACACTCAACCTGCAGACGACACTCTCCCAAACTACATTCAACTGACATATAATGGAAATAAAATGATATCAACAACCAATGGTCATATCATAGACCCCCAGAGCTTACCAATCCTATAAAATCACCTGATAGCCGTTCTCACAGCTTGGCAAACGTTACGAATGCCTCAATATTGACGCTACTGGAGGGAAAGATGGTTAAGAGAACGGAACGGTCGGGCAACGATGAGGCCAGCGGACGATCTCGACCACCAGAAAGAGACCATCTTCAGAGATAAAACACTCAAGAGACATGAAGGCCTCAACAAGCCGAAAAGCTCACTACTGGTCCAGATTCGAACTGGTGCTATCGGGCTCCGGGACTTCCTATTCAAACGGGGTGTCCCAACGATTCTAACACCTTTTTGCGAGTGTGGTGAAGGCCGTGAAACTGTCGAACACCTAGTCGTATGGTGTTTGGCTCCACCATTGACTCGAAGATGGGAGAGAGCAGATATTCGGACTCGACGGGATTTTTACTCTGTCTTACAGGGCATTGATCCCCCGGCTGCACGGCTAACGAGAAGGATCCTGAGCTGGCTGATGGATGCGGGAAGATTACCAATGTACAATCTAGCAAGGAAACTAGAGCTGGAGTCAGCAGGTTGAAACCCCCTCCACTGAAGGCCAGGAGGTCTTCTTATTTTGCATTTACAGGCTCAGTCAATGATGTGTTTTCTCAATTGTTGGCACCGGTTTTTCACCCGACCCGTAAGGGCACGGTTTTCCTGTACAGTAAATAGTTTGAAGGTCCGACACGCCCAAGGGCACAGCGGTGTATGAATAGTAATAATAATAATATTGACGCTACCTCAGATAATCAGTAGTCATTAGTAATACCGCACGCCATACTACTACCTAATAAAGGTGGGTAAGCGGTCCATCCCAAGCTCACTGCTACCATGATATGCATGTCATCCGCCTTGCATCGTGGACGGGGAACCTGACATGCCTGGCCCTACCCAATTACCGAGCATACCACATAGTGTGGTATCACGGGCCGCATCACAGCTGCAGCAGCTATCGACCCTTAGGTAATAAGCAAAGCTCGGCATTGCTACTATGTTTGGGATTACGAAAGCAGATGGCTATTTTAATTGCAGGGCTGAAAGGTTCTGAATCGAGGTAGTCGTATCGTCAGAGGCGATATAAGTCGCGGGTGCCTGCTCATGTTTCATGGATAAATTCTCCATCGACAACTAGACCTAAAGCCCAAGCTGATATATTTTAATTGAGAGTCTCCGCAAGACACAATGAAGGTTATCTCGACCTCCGGTGTTGCATTGACGCTGGCACTTGCCTACACGGCACTGGCCGGTTCAACACTACACGATGGCCTCAATGTCGACGGCAAAACATACGATTACATCGTAGTCGGCGGCGGTACATCCGGATTGGTAGTCGCAAACAGACTGACCGAGGATCGCCGCAGTAAGCCTCTCTCACATAATCTCTCACACCTCTCCTGACATCGTCCAGCAACCGTCCTCGTCATAGAACGCGGCTACTTCGACGACAAGCCAGAAGCAATAATACCATGGTACGGCAACCTCCTAGACACAAGCGTCCTGGCGTCCGTCCCCTCCGCACCAAACCCCAAACTCAACAACGCCACCTTCCCGGTCTCCGTGGCAGCCGTAGTGGGCGGCGGCTCCGTCGTCAACGGGATGGGCTACATCCGCGGCAGCAAATCTGACTACGACGCCTGGGAGGAACTCGGCAACCCGGGATGGGGTTGGGACGGTCTGTACCCCTACTTCCGCAAGAGCACCACCTTTGACCCAACCGCCCCCGAAGCGGCGAGCAAGTTCAACATCACCTACGACCCGCGCGCGTACGGAAAAGGACCGATCCACCTGCATATTCCAGAGTTCCAGTACCCTGACATCGCCACCTTCTGGGACGTTCTCAAGCACCAGAACAGCGTGGCAATACCACTGGGGTCTAACATCGGCAACGGACCAGGCGCGTACTGGACCCCGTCCACCATCGACGCGCGCGATGCTACCCGCTCAACCTCACGGAAAGGGTACTACGACCCCGTCAACGCGACGCGGACCAACCTGCGTCTGATAACCGGCCAGACAGTCAAAGAAATCCTCTTCAGCAACGACAAACCGTTGACCGCAAAGGGCGTCCGCATTGTTTCAGCGCTGGACAACAAGTCCCGTAACGTCTACGCCAGGAAGGAAGTCATCCTTGCCGCAGGAGCAGTCCAGTCCCCCCAACTCCTTCTAGTAAGCGGCATTGGTCCAGGAGTACAACTCCGCGCAGCCGGTATCAAAGTCCGCAAAGACACACCAGCAGTAGGCGCCAACTACCAGGACCACGCAACGACAATGATCCGCTACACCCTTGCTCAACAATCCTTCCCCAACCCGGACACCATTTTCACCAACGCAACCTACAACGACACAGTCTGGGCTGAATACCTGTCCAACAAGACCGGTGCCATCGCCGGTGCGTCCGCCACCACTTTGTTACTACTCTCCCTGCCACAACTCAGCAACTTCTCGTCAGCAAGTTCAGTATCAGCGCGCTACCTCGCGCAGAATCCCTCTACTTACCTCCCATCCACCTATTCTGCGCCCTTGATAGAGGGATACAAAGCCCAACGCCGCATCCTCGCAAAACGGTTGACATCCACCTCCGCATCGGTGGTAGCCCACGCTTTGCTAGGAAACGGATTCTTCCCCGGTCCTCTCCTAAAACCCCTTTCCCGCGGGACGCTGGTCCTCAACGCATCCGATCCGTATAATTTCCCCATAATACAATACAACACACTGATGAACCCACTCGACGGCGAGAACATCGTGTCAATAGTCCGGCACGCGCGCAGATTCTTTGCAAGTCCGGAATTCGTCCCAGTCAGTCCGGTAATGGAACTAGTTCCTGGTGCGCAGTACAGTACTGATGAGCAGATTCTGGACGCTCTGACGTCAGATCCGATGGTATTGTGGCCTACGCTTGGTCATCCTTCAGGAACGTGTGCGATGATGCCTGAACGTCTTGGGGGGTGCGTTGGGCCCGACCTAAAGGTCTATGGGGTTAAGGGGCTCAGTGTTGTCGATGCGAGTGTTATTCCGTTGATTCCTGGGGGTGCGTTGCAGGCTACTGTTTATGCTGTTGCTGAGAAGGCGGGGGATTTGATTAAGGCTAGGGGATGAATATCATGAAGTAAGAGGTTGGGAGTTGAGAAGTTGGGGGATATACACATGTGATGGAGCAAGGCATGCAACATGACGATTCCTTTTACCTTTATATCTATGGCCATGTAGGAGGGAATGGTACAACGACAGGTCTTGGGTACGGAATGCGATGAAAGGAAGAAAAGTCGGGCTTTGTTTTTCTTTTCTTGGGAGGGCGAGTAAGAAAGGGGGTCCTGGCCGCTCTTTATAAGGTCCCAGAAGTGCTTACATAATACTGCGACAAGTGGCATCCAACAAAATGAAAGAGACGATAGAAAGCAAAAAAGTCAAAAGTTTGTTGACAAAAAGTGAACTGTCTTAGGAAAAAAAGAAAAAAAGATCGACGTGGGCCCGGTTCGAACGGACGCCTCCGAAGAGACATGATTTCAAGTCATGCGCATTAGACCACTCTGCCACCACGCCTTCGATACAGGGGTTTTCATTGGTTGTTTTTGTTGTGGTTGGAATATTGCATTATGTATAGCTTCGTCTCAAGCCCCCACATGACCAGTTGCACCAACAGCTATACAGAGCAAGATGCAGATTAACAGAAACATCAGACCACTCTGCCACCACGCCCTCGATACAGGGGTTGTTGGTTGTTTTGTTGTCGGTGGGATACTGAGTCATGAACGATGAACGGCTTTGTCCTAGCTCCGCCACATGACAGTTGCACCACCTCCCCCGCCCACTTTAGGTACATAAATGCACGTTCGTGACGTTGAGATAATAATATGAATTATATACCTTGAAAATTTTATCTTGAAAGAACCAGGTGGATTGCAAGCAAGATTTCTTGACAGATCCGGACTCTGTGTGTCTCAGTCCAGTCAGCCATTGTGCAAGTCTCGCCATACTGAGACCTCGTCAAGCAACTGGCTGGACATCTTGATCTTTCGAAATAACCCTTTCCAGAGTGTATGTGTTGATATTTTTATGTGATCAATCTCCCTGTCCTCGGCACTAGTGGACCGGATTGTAAGAGGCAAAGTTGTACTCGGAGTTAAAACATACCAAATCGGTACATCTGGTGCTTGATTCAACGTCATCCACAACTCTGGATAGGTAGTCATATGCTTGTCGCTGTTACTAGATTCAATGTGAGATATGTACTTGAACTTTCCAGTGTCTTGATTCTCTCATTGACCATCTAAGGTAAGGTAGACGTCTCGTCTAACCAAGAGCGAACTAAAGTATATACAATAATGAAGATATAATGGGCCAGTGTGTGTACACATCCGTATGTACAGACCTCAAAAAAGCATCTAAACGATCGTCGAAAAGAATATGTGAAATCCGCAAGGTACCATGTCGTGTAACTCGTGTCGCCGACCACCTCTCTTTCCTTCCCAAGTGAAAACGCCAAAGTCATCATATATATCGCCTGCCAAAGACCGCCGGCCACAACGCAGCCATCATTTCCAGATGTCCTGCGTCATGGCATTGTATCCCAAGAAGGTACCCTTCTATCCTTTATCCTGAAAGTGTGCAAAAGGGATAAGACCATCATAGCTGATGGTCGTGATGGTCGAACTAGTTCGAGTAAACAGCGACATATTCAACCTCCATCATACTCCCCCAGCTATCTTTCGTATTCCCATTGGGAGCACCGGGCCTGTTTAAACAACAACGTTAGCAACGTATCCTACACTTCACATCCATCGAGAGTGTCTTACCAGTCCCCACCAACAGCAACATTAAGAATAATAAACAGCGGCGAGTGCGCCAGCGTGCCCCAGACGCCTTCCTCGCCAATATCCGCCCCAGTAAGCGTGCTATACACCCGTCCATCAAGACTCCACTGGATATTCTCGTTCCTAAAGTTCCCCGAATTGGTCCGGTCGATCTTGATGCTCCACGTGTGCCACCCGTTATCCGGCAGACCGACAGTGGCAGGTCGGCCGATGGGCTCGTTGCACGGGCCGCCGGGGTTGTTGCCGCAATGAACAGTCCCGTAGCCGGTCGGGTTGCCGTTGATGGTCTCCATGATGTCGAGCTCGCCGCAGCGCGGCCACGGCGTGCCCTGGTGGATGCTATCCCCCAAAAGCCAGAACGCCGGCCAGATCCCTTGCTTCTGATCGCGCGGGTTGTCGCCGAAGCGGATTTTTCCTTCGACGATGGTCACTTTTCCTGGTTGCGGGGTGAAGGTGTATTTGGACTCGATCCGACCTGACGTCCAGCCCTGCGGAGTCTTGATGGGGACGAATTGGATGGAGCCACCGCCGGAGATCTGAACGTTGCGGTTCGATGTTGTGTAGTCTTGTACTTCGTTATTGGTGTGTACTCTATCATGGTGGACTAAGGGTTAGTGGGAGTTAGGGGGGATGGGGTTGTGGGAACATACCCGGTGATGAGTTGCCAGTTTTTGCCGTCGGGAAGCGAGCCTGAGCCGCCTTGGAAGCCATCCGACCAGATAGTACGGAAGCCACTCTTGCCGGGGATGGCACCGCCAGACACAAGAGAAGAAAGGAGCGAAAGAAGGGCAACGGTTTGTACGCGCATCTTGTCGGTTTGAAACGTCCCTGGACTGAAGCAAAGGTGTGTGAAGGTGAAAGGAATGAAGACCAGAAGTTGTGATATCTGGCTGGGTCGAGGTCGACGAGGCAGTCTAGCTACCAAACACCCGAAAGAAAGAAAGCTCGCGAAGAGAAGGAAGGTGAGATGATATATCAAGGAGTGGGTGACCAGCAGTTCATGCGTGAACCGGGGAAGCGAGATAAAGAGCGTGGGATATATAGTATATTCCAAAGCAAACAAAAAGAAGGTATAATACTTCAAGCAAGGTGAACGGCGGAAGGAAGCAAGCGCTGGGAAGAACTGAGGATTTCCCATGATAACTTATAACGAGGATATATACCTGATAAATTGGGGCGGCACACCCTGGCCGTCAAAGGGGGTTTCCCACATGCAAGACGGATATGGTGGAGCAGCGGCACAGACGACGAAGAGCCGGGCTCGCTGTCAAGGTCACCAGCTTGTCCGGACGCGTCTTGACAGGTGTCGGCGCATGAGCCCGTGTGGCGGAGGGACGACTTGACCGAAAAGGGGAGTTGTGGCCTGGCCTGATTGGGAAATTAGCTATGGGGGAGAAGGGGTGAAACACGGAACATGTTTTTTATTTGCTGCCCAGTCCAATGAGACGGGAGATGCTGGCCCAGGCAAGGGAAAGACGTGGCGTCCAAGAACCAACGGTGGACACCTGCCAGGGGACTGCCGGGCCTGGGCCGACGGAAAATATCCAGGCTTTGGCAGAAAACCCTCCCCATTAACACAGACCCTGGCGTATATTGGGCATCATGTTCTGCCCTGGGGGGCGGCGAACTAGGCCGGGCCCGCAAATGCGGCAACGGGTACCAGTCGGGGTTTCCAAGGTTGAGAATCTTGAACTTGGCTATTTTTTGGCGGTAGTAAGATTTAGCGCCATCACAACTTGCTGGCGCCCGGTTCTTGCGTAAGCTGGTGATGACGGGATCTCGATAGTGGTGGTCAACTACCGGCCGACGGCTTGACTTGTAAGACAGGAAGAAGAGCCTCTCGAAAATATCTTTTTTCTGCGCCCAAAGAGACATTTCTGGAAGAGAGGCACGACATGCATCCAGCGCATACAAAGTACAGACGAATCAGGGTTTCCATGTGCAAAACAGGCACAGGTCAGGAGGAGGGAGCCAAAAAGGGGGACAAAAATCGGGGAAAACCCCACCACACCTCTCAGGTTCTCAATGCGTGCGATAGGTGCCCGAGTGCTGTACCTGCGCAAGCACTCCAAAAGTGAAACAAGCGAGCAATGGAGGTTGAACTGGATTGGGATTAGCGGCCTTGATCAAGAGAGGTGAGCCTCAACCTCCGCCACCCTCGGACAAGGGGTTCGTCTGGTTGACGTTGAACGCATTGAAGATTTTCTTGGTCTGGGGCGGCAAATTTGGAAGTCAGCAAGTAGCGAGATAAACATCCTGCGATAACAGCCGCAACCCATGAAGGTGATCTGTAAATCCTGCTGGGCGTCCTTGCCGGCCTTCCAGTCTGTTGTAAACTTTGTTGGTGGTGGCTACGCGCTTGGCCGGTGCTTGTACGCTATCAAGAGCTCTGTATACGCGGTACGACGTGAAGGGCAAATATCAAATCCTATTACCGGTTGTAGGTGGTCAGACAGCGAGGATGAAAATGAGATGAACACGTCCACTCGGGCCAGCAGGATCCAAAGTTTTTGCTGAATTTTTTGTCCATTTCTTCTTTTCCCCTGGATGCTTTTTGGGCATTGGTGTGCGCGGGATTCCAGAACAGTCCAAAAAAGATCCCATTCAGGGGCACGTCGCCAGAAGGTGGGGGACCAAGAATAAATCCACATTTGCAGCGTCCAATGGAGAGTCAGAAGCGGCTCTCTGTGTCAACTCCCGGCGACTGTTGCGGCAAAGAGAGCAACTGTTGATGAGTTCGACATCTAGGAGATCCTTTTGTGCGTATAGACTGTTTTGATGTCTTATTTAGATTTGTGATGGGATGAGGAGGTCTGGATGTGATCGCCAGGTGGCTCACCAACGTTATCTGCTGTGCCGTGCCCGTGTGCCTCTGCGATGGACCGGCGGGGACTCGGTGCGCGGCCACTAATGCAGGGTCCCGTGCTAACGACATCTCACCGGCCACTGCTGGTCTTCTGTTAAGGTGAAAGATGTCAACGTCAGTTTTGGGTAAAGTGCTGACAGATGGAAGCGGCCGTTGATTGTGTGCCCGGCGTCAAGTTCCACTGCGTGAACGACGTCTGCCACTGATTCTGTTTACAGGCACGGATATGTGGTCTGTGCCTCAGGCCTCGGGCCCCGGACAATCGACCGTAGCGGTACGTGCTGTACCTGAATCCTCAGTTCTGGCGATTGGGGGAAAATGGACAGCACCGTTCGGGTGAAGGAGTTGCGCGATTGGATCCCATGTGGATGGCGGAAGGATGACGATTCCAAAAATCTTCTGCAGCACAGACAGACCCGAAGAAACAGACGCCCAGTCACACACGCACACGCGCTGTCTGTTCTGCCTGTGTTTCATAACTCGATTTGAAGCCCCATACTTTAGCGCACGTACCAGCAAGCGCCCCCGAACTCTCCCCCCTCTTTCCCTCTGGGCATCAATTATTCGCGTGATCGACTTGAACCCAATGGCACCACACTCCACTGAACCTGCAGCACTGGTAGTCGCTACATGGCCTATCATCACTGGCCCACGTCGCCATCTTGAAACAAACTTCCAAAAGATGCCTCCATCGCGGACGCAGACCATTGATGCCGTGCGTTCCGTACCTGCGTCCTCTCTTTCTTTATCCTTTTCATTGTCCAGTTCGGATTCCATTCTTGACATGCCGAGGTTGTTGGCGAACGATGCGTTCGTGGCGAGCCTCTGGGCCAGTCGATCGTCGATCACCACCAAAGACGGCATGACAAGCATGAGTTTTCAGGCGATCACTTCATGCTTTCTCGGTATATTCAAGTTTTGTTGATAAGATATACAGACCTCCATTAATCAAATCACGACCAAGGCGGCCTTCAAATAGACGTTATCGGCTTGGGCCGACTGGCTGTTAGCGCGATGATCTCGTGGCTTGACTGGGCCAGACCAGGTGGCTTACAGGGGACAAGGTACCCGGCCCAGGATGGCCTCGCTGCCTCGACCTCGGACGCCACATCGCGACCTTTGACACCTGACACATGCTTAAACTCACCACCTTGCTTTATACCTGGCAAATAACCCGTATCTTAACCGGCATTGTGCGATATAGCAACACAAGTTTCTCTCGAACTGACGTCTAGGTATTATCTTGCGAGTCAGCAAGTAATGGTCGACTTCCCCCCATCGCCGGCACTCATCGCATGATTCCCGGTCGCGTCGAGCTCTGTGCACAACACACACCGTACTGTATCTCTGATCACTTCGTCTATTTCGTTCCGCGTCGGCATTGCCAGGGACCACCAATCGTCGTTCCAGACTCCAGAAAGCTAGAATGACGCGCATTCTATATCCTACCGCCTATAATCACCCGGGACGGTAACGAGGGTTAAAATCGGATGCCCAGACCCCCACAACCATCCAAGGTTAATATCATGTGTATTATGCTGTAGACAAGCATTCTGGCAGGATTTGACGAGCCTCCACGTGTAATCTGTCCCGGTTCAAGTTTGCCACAACCAGGACGCGAGAGCATTGTCAGCACGGCTCGGCAAGCAAAGACTGGCCATAATATGGGTCATTATTACCCGTTTTATATCTGTGTATACTTATCAACTGCCCCCGCCTGCCGAAACTACCGGACGGGATCAGAAATATCCGACGGTAATATTGATATCTCGGCCTTGGTTCTGTAGATTGTCTATGACGTGCTGAAGTCTGTGTGACTTGGTTTTTATCTCTTGATGACCGGAGGTATACATGGTATGGCGATGTGTCTTCTGTGCTCATGCGTCAGTCTATGCTCCGTGGGTATGGACGGCCCGGTCTTTCTGAAATTCTTTCCTCCATGACAAGTTATATTTGACTTTCTGGAAGAGATTTGGAGGGTAATACATTTGGGACACTGAGTATGGCCTCATGAGGCGTGCCCAGACGACACTGCAGCCATGCCGACCGAACTGCAGTGGTCCTGGTCGTCTTTCTTGTTCTCGCTGCCATTGGCAGTGTGGCACCCAGCACTGTGCAAGATCAGAAGGATAATACTACCCTGATGCGTACCAAAGAAGAGAAGACCCGGTCTGGTCTTGCAGGTTTCTCGCAACTACCTCGCAGTTATCTCTTCAGGAAGGCCCTACCTTGCAGTACTAAGTAGCCCAGGAAGCTTTTAATGACCATTATACAAGGTAGCTGTCAGCCAAGACGCTACTGAATGACGACAAAGATGAAGTCTATCCATCAGAATCTGACCGATGATGAGTGTCTTTATATCATCGTCCCAATTCGCTAGTCCCTTCTTGGGCCCTTAATGCAGGAACACAATGAGATCGTCGTTTGCCACGCAGAAAATAGAATCTGCACGCTGCAAGGTACGATACAGTAAGGTACATTAGTGCACCCATCCATCCATCCATCTTACATACTACTACCGATGCTATGTTGCATGAGTACTATGCGATGCCGGTATCCGTCTTCTCCGCTTTCGCTTGATAACTAGTCATGGTTAATAAGTAAAGAAGTCCAATGCCACTACTTGTCCGTTTCTTTATGCAGAAGCTTCCCTACGTTGCTTTAAGGGAGAGAATGGCATTAACCAGCGTGACTTTGTCTTCTCAGTAGTGTTGCACCCGGCCTGTCCCCAGCCTGGACCAGCAACCCGGTCTTTGCAATCATTACGACTTGTTATTTATGCATATGTACCTTAGCCAAGTCCATGTCTATTCCTTGTGAGATAAAGAAATCCGTCGTCGTATTGCTTGAACCAAGCTTGACCTCGTTCATCGACCAAAGGCCCTCTCGACGCAGACGAGTGAGTGATCCACCACAACCACTCATACCCCCTTGCACCTACCTTTCCCTACGCAATTTACATACCCTAAGGACCTTGGTTATGTCCCTGACAAAGCAGTAAGGATACGACTCGCCTCTTTGTTATTGCCGCAACAAGCAGCGGCGCAGGGCATGCTCTCCGTTCAACACCAGCAGCACCAGCAGCAGGGAGGACAGTCTCTCCAAAGGCCTGGCCCATCATCTCCGCTCCCTCGGTCCGCGGGCTAATCGCCGGTCCTGAAACGCGTCCTCCCAACCGCATCCCCAAGAAGCCCCGACCGCAGTTGCACTTCCGAAGTATAGATGGGGTGCACCCAAGAACACTGTCGGACAAAAAATAACTGACAGGACTGCGAGCTGTTGTAGATGGTTGTCGTTGGTGGCCAGTCTTCCGGCAAGAGCTCCCTTCTCGAGAGAATCACTGGCTTCTTTTTTCCGCGCGGAAGCCAGGGCTTGTGCACTCGATATGTCACGCAGATCACGCTACGCCGTCACCCTTCCGAAATGATCGTGGTTTCAATTACGCCGTTAAGCACCGCGAGCCCGGCTACAAGGCTGAAGTTCCGCGACTTCCACCAATTACTATTAGACACCAAGCCTAAGACTTTGGAGAGGGTTATCGAAGAGATAAATGCCGCCATTGAAATTCGTTCAGGCAATTCGAAGGAAGATATGAGCTTGCCTGTGTTTAGTAACCACATCCTTAATATCAAGATATCAGGCCCGGATAATCCTCATCTTACGGCCATCGACGTGTGCTTCCCGGTTTCTCGAGGGTAATGACATATACACCCCAACTCACACCCCGATGCCGGGCAGGTTTTCTGAAGAATTCGATGGTGGGCGGGACAGATGACTTCAGAATGTCAAACAGACCGGGGGCAAAGGACAAGAGAGCACTCTCCGCAACCGTGCGGATATCGTCGAGACATGTACAGCGTCTTCCAGGCACTTATCCAGCACCCGTTTGTTGGCTCCGAGTCGCTGTGCTTGAAGTCGGTACAGTTCACGTCCTTGGAAAATAACTAACTTGAAAGTTTTCTGCTGAGAGATCTTTGATGATATTTTATAGAAGGAAAGAAAGCCCCTTTGTGTAACAGCCTCCATGCACGACCCCTAATTTTATGGTATAAAGAACGCCTCACTCCCTCCACTACAGCTGCACCTTGTACAGACTCTCCCTGCAGCAGCATCATCATAGTCCATATCTCTCATTGTTATGAACAGTTTCTCCTCTAGTAAGACAAATACCCCGTCTCTTTACATGAGTGGGTTCTGTGCCCTGACCAGGTGGTGCAGCAGGACCACGAAGTAGCCTCGCTATGCAAGCTTGCTGCCTTAGACGTTGTTCTTGATGGGTTGTCCCACACAATGCTATCGATGACGCTCTTCAAGATATCGCGGGCTGCCCCGGGCCATCAACTGCCCTTAGGAAGGCCAAGACGCTCTACATGTTGGAGAAGTGTAGTGATTGCATCCCTGTCCTCCGAGATTTCTTTCATCAATTCGGAAGCAACCAACATACCCATGTTCTGAGGAGCCGCGCGGCCAATCGCGAAAACAGATGTGTTCCATTTTTGTTGAACCCCTTATAACAAAGTTAAACGTGGTCGATAGTACCAGATGCTCGTTGCCTCCCAGCATGTCTACCCAGCATGTCTACCTCATCCGCGTTTGTGTTATGTCTCTCTGCGTAACTTGTATCTGCTACCAATCTGACCGTCAAAGGAGGGAAGCGACCTTGCGGCGGAGGGAGTCGAAACAGCGCCCGAACATCGCAAGCAGGGAACGCAAGGCGCGACAAGCGACCCGGAATGGCCCACACTCTGGCTGGTTGGACTCGGCAGCAGCAGCAGGATCTGGCGCAGTAGTACTAATAGGAGCACCAGCAGCAACAGAAGCAGTAACAAGACCAACAGCAGAAGTAGTCCCCGCACCAGCAGAACCAGAAGCACCAGCAGAAGCACCAGAACTAGAAGCACCTGAACCAGAAGCACTAGAGCTAGAAGCACCAGAACCAGAAGCACTACCGGCAGAAGCAGCACCAGCAGCAACGGGACTACCAGTACGAACGCCAGCGGCAACAACAGGAGCAGCAGGACTTGAAGCAGTGCTAGCAAAAAAAGAAGCAGTACCGGCACTGGCCCCTGCACCAACAGGAGAGAAGAAATCAGCAGCACCTGCAGCAGGACCCGTATAACCGCGGGACTGCTCCGAAGTCTCGGACTCTTCCTCGCTCGAGTCCCACGAGAGCGCGGGCGGGACAGAAGCGCGCGAGGAGGGTTGGTTGTCGGCAGAAGCGCTCTCTGTGGTGGCGGCGGCTGCGGCGGTGTGGGAGGAGGGAGCATCGGTGGTGGCGGCGGCGGTGGTGTCGGCGGAGGGAACGTTGGTGGTTCTGGTGGTGGTGGCAGCAGCGAACGAGTCGTCGAGCTGGTTGAACCCAACAGCGAAGCTGGGGTCACGTGTCGTGTCTAGTATTGTTAAATTTCCGTCCAGTTTGTAAGGTAATGGTGAAAAGATGAGACGCAAGCTCGTGTCGTATTCGTAAACAATAGATGACGAAATGGGACACGGGACCACTAAGTTGGGACGAGAATTAGTTAAGGTACGTACCTTGACGGAGGTGCGGAAGCTGTATAGCTGGGTGAAGGCCCCAGGTGACGTCAGCCTGGGCCATCTCTAAGACCCGGGTACGGCGGCCCTGGCGTCCTTGGTTAGGACCTGCCGTGGCAGCAGCAGGCTGGGACATCTCTGACGACGGAATACGGCGGCCTCGGCCCCGGCGTCCCAGAGCCAATCCCGGCGGGGACACCGAAAAGTCCCACGGGCGCGGTTGGCGCTGGCGACGGGGAGCACCCGGTGGCGTCAGTTCCGCGTCGGGGTTCGCGCGTTGACCTGGAGGGGTGGTAGGGTTTCCTCCTCCGTTGATATTGCCGGCCTCATTGCGGCGCTTCGAGTTCGGCGGGGTGGTAGGGTCCTCCATGGCTGTGAAGGGACCGGAAATATGTTAGCTGTCTGTGGTAACGTTTCGTTTAGATGGATTGTGGGAGGATTGGATGTCTACTCGGTGATGTAGGCTTGAATAGTGAGAGATTGCGGTCATGTCTCGGAAGTCTGTAGCAGATCGATGAGGTGAGAGGGAAGAGAGTGGGATTGGGAGTGTAAAATGCTTCGATAGGGCACCGGGGGAGGCTGAAACGAGTCGAAAGGCCTGAGAAAGATGGCAAGACGTACTTTCTCGTCGATGTAATCCGGTGGAAGACGTGACTTGTTCGCGTGCTGCTGGTATGTCTTCCCCTTTGCGATCAAGCGTGTAGATCCGTAGAAAACGCGTCCGGAGGAGGTGGACGATAGGTAGGTAGGTAACGCAGATGTGCGGTGACGGTCGGTATATGTAAACGAAAAGGTCGGTGATGCTTTCATGCAGGTAGGTCCATCATATGGTACCCTTTATCCCCAAGCAAAAGAAGTAGCAGGAAGATTGAAATGGAAGATCACGATCCGGCCTTTTTATACTCTACAAGGAATATGTGGGCGAAGGACTAGTGAGGGTCCCAATGGGCGTACTATTGTTGGGGCAGGGCATATTGAAACAGGGGTAGGTAGCTATTGTCTACAAATTTTCGCCATTGAAGCTGCCGGAGCGCTGGCTGGGCTAGGAGGGGGTATCTCCCTTATCCTACGGCAGGAGTCAACCTGTCAAGGAATTTGAAGGGCCTGACAGTCAAATCTCTTCAATTACCATTGTCATGGTATCATTGAAGCATATGAGATCACATGGGGGCTGGACGAACAATAGGAGTTCCATTCCCTCAGCCTTGCAAGCCCCCTATGTCTCGGGACATCCACCTGAGTCTCCACATCGAGGTCAGATGATGTCTTATAAGTTGCCCAGCTAGCTGCTCGGGTTGCAGGCTCTGTCTCCTCGATTCACAATCGATAGGATGTCACTCTCAAAATACAGCCGCTATTAACTATTGGAAAATTGACCCAGTCTTCTTTACTAAGTTGGAGACTTTTCTCTCGCCGGACCTTGCTAATTATCAGACTCATCCATCCAGTATGGCAGGTCTACTGCGATACAAAATCTGTTAGGGGACCACCTAGTGTTTCGGAAGGGCGGATGAAAAGAGCGGATGAAAAGAGCGGACGAAAGATACCTGGTAGGGCGGTACCTTGAGCTGAGGCAGAATCATTGTTGACCTGAGCCGCACCAGCCACACCCACTCAATACCAAGCTTCTCTTTCCGCTCTCCTTTTCAACGAGACGCGGGGTCAGATTCACGAGGTGATGGTAATATACCAGGTCTACTAGTGGGCGCCAGCACCATTGGAGGAGGGAAATATACATCTTTATTTTCTTCATTCGCGTAGCCTGACGCTCGGGTCCGGTTCAAGCTCTTGCGCTTGAGCACGGATTTGATTTTTGTGAGCCAAGATAGGGGCTGGGTCCCGCCCTTTAGGAGGCGTCATTTTCTCTCCCTCGAACAGCGATTTACGGAGTTCAGAGGACGGACAGGAGTCTCTAGCCTAATCTGAGCTTCCTGGCGTGTATTACGACCTTCTTCGAGCATAAATACACAATCCTTTTGTAAAAGTATAGTCGGGTCAAGACCGGGTCGGGCCTCAGCTGCCTTAGGCTGCAGCAGCTGGAATTACTGTCTCGTCTCGACTGTGTCGAGTTCTGTTGCTCAATATCCAAGTAACCCATAAGCGAAGGGGAGAGTGGAATATAGTTGCCATTGTCAGAACGGCGCTGGCAGGAGCAGCCGGATGTGGCAACAAGGCTAGACCATGTACCCTTTTGACAGCTACCAGTGGCCAAGTAATTCTCAAACAATAAAAGTCTATTAACACTACGACTATGAAGCAACGGTAATAAGGTAGTATCCAAAGAAAGTAATCAAAGCTCAAACCAGCTTTCGCTGGCAAGGCATGCAGGAACATAAACAACAATGACCCGGTCTCTAGAACAGAAATCGTTACACAGACACTCGTAACATGATACCCGTAAACATCAGCAAACGCAAACGCAAACACCACTCATGCACATTCCTCCGCCGTCATCGCCGCTCAACAGCCATGCTGTACCTTAAGCCGCAGCCGGGTTTCCGTTGAAAGCAAGCGCATTGACGGTTCCGCTGGGGATGCCAGTCAGCACGCCCTGAGTGGCAGTCTCGCGGATGTAGGTGCAGAGCGCCTCAGGGGTCTTCTTGCCCAGAAGGGTCAGGAGGTAGGCACCGAGGCCAGCAATGTGGGGAGTAGCCATCGAGGTTCCGGAGATGGTATTCTAGTCTATGTCAGCCTCAAGTCTGGCCGGCATCAGGAGATATAGAAAGAAGGCAGGAACTAACCGTAGCATTAACACCCCCAATCCAGCTCGACAACACATCCACACCGGGCGCAAAGATATCGACCAAAGTACCGTAGTTGGAGAACCACGCAATCTCGTCGCTCGAGTCCGACGCACCGACAGTGCAGACCGTCGGCTCCGAGGCAGGCGAATAGAACTGCGCGTCGTCGGCGCTGTTGCCCGCCGCCACAGCCATGAAGACACCCGCCTTGACGGCCGCAGCCACGGCGCTATTCATGGCCGTCGACCGGCCGCCGCCCAGGGACATATTAGCAACCGTGCCGTTGGGGCAGCTCCGTGTTTGAGAATCTGCCGTCACGTAGTCGATACCTGCGATAACTCCTGCTGTAGTGCCTGACCCCCCAGCGTTCAATACTTTGACGGCGAATAGCTGGGTCTTCTTGGCCACGCCGTAGGTAGAGCCACCGATAGTTCCAGCGACATGGGTGCCATGTCCGTTCCCATCGCTGGCTTGGCCATCGTTGGCGAAGTTGGCGAGCCAGGTTGCGCGGCCTTCGAATTGCTGTTGAACGGTCAGATTGACAGATTGCGGTAATAGAGAATAGGGGGCTTACAGTGTGGTTGACATAGATACCCGTGTCAATTACATAAGCGCACGTACCCGCACCCGCGGAATCGTCGTAGACGTACGAGGTTCCGCCCGGAGTCCGGGACGAGATACGGCTCAGACCCCATGGCACCTCACTCTGCGTGACGACTTCGTTGATGTTGACAACAGCATCTTGCTCAATGTACTCGACCTGAGGGACAAGACTTGTTAGCCAACCTTCAAATATGGCGAGAGAAGATACCATACCTCTGGCATGTTCTTGACCTTGCTCAGGGTCTTGGCATCCAGCTTGGCGGAAAAGCCCTTGAACTGGCCAGCGCGATAGACATGGGTGGTCTTGATAGACTCGAGGCCGGCGATGGCAGTGCCGACGGTGCCGTCTGATGTACCCTGCTTGAACTTGACGATATAGCTGCCCGGAATGACCTGGACGCCGCGGGGCTGGATCAGGGGTGCCGCAAATGCCAGAGGCACGAGAGCGGCCAGAGTAAGGTAATGCATTTCGTCTGTTTAGTTGGGAACTTGTTGGCAGGTGAGAAGGGGATGAAGTCTGAGGATGACTTTGGTGGCGGCTTGAGTTGAGAGAGAGCTTGCTGTTGACATCTTGTGGACGGCATGGCGGCGGTATTTATGATAAAAAAGGAACTGAAGACTGATGAGAGTTGGAAATAGCTTACCTTCCTCATGCGGACTCGAAAGTTCCTGTCACTGCCCACCATCTGTGATAACCTCACATCGAGACTGGAAGGTCACTGCGGTCTGCCTGGGAGGGATCGTAGGCGTCAGAGCGGTGGAAGCGCGACACTCGTATCGACGTGCAGACCTTTTCAGACTCGGTGTGCCTGGAATCCAGACATTGGCATGCTTGGAGAAGATGTGGTGTGGCACGTTACCAGAACCGTGCCTCTTCAAGGCCCATGCTGCCATCGACCGCCGAGACAGGAGGGACACAGATAGCAAAAGGTAAGCTGGTGCAAGTCAGCAGGCAACAGAGCCGGAAGGTCACATTAGAGTTGAACGCATGGGACGTGACCTGGATGGACCCTTCGGAATTATAAATCCTGACGTGAAAGCGTGGTAAGGTCCGCAGGGTTCGGTGACGGGGACGTGACAAGGCGACGTGCATACGGCCGGGGCCGGCAATCGGCAGAGAGGCCTCTCTTGGGCCTGTGCTTGGAGGAGTCAACGTTGACGGCACTTCAGTCGTTGCTAACTCCAACGGCGCGGGACCTCGGGGTCAAAGCATCGCGGATGCGGAGGGTGTGGGGGTTGGCCTGTCGTAAGAGGCACTGCACCGACTGGAAGAGAAAGTGGTAGTAAAACGCAGAGACCCGGTGGGGAAAGGTTGTATAGGAGGAACCTCAGAAAAGAAATCCGAACAGGGACCGACCGTGTCGAGACATCGAGTGACCAATGCGGCTTGACCGGGACGATTGGGTAGGAAGGCCGCCAAGCGGCTCGATCGCTGGTTGACATGCTCGAGGCGTGGTCACCTTCCCGGTTAGGAAAGCGGCTAAAGTGACGACCTCTTCTGCCCTCATCGCGACCTTCTCGGCCCATAAGCTTGCAAGATGGCGTCGAAATGTCATCAAGATAAGAGGAGAGTCTGATTTCCTGTAGTCATGTCGAAGACTGGTCATAGACAATGGTCAGGAGAGCCGAGTGGTGAGATTGCGGGTCCGTCGTGTCGGATTGGAAGCATCGTCATGTTCGGTATTTGCAGCAGATAGTCGAGATTAATATGACGGTGCTGCTATATTAAGCAAACAATTAATATACACCCGCAGACCGGGACGACGACGGCTGACTAGCGAGTTAGATTGACTTCAATTTGCACGAAGGCTTAGACGTGTGCTGTCGTGCCACGTGCTATTCATCACCATTCCTACGCAGGGAGTCCGACTTTCGGACAGAGAAATGGCATGGCGAGTGTTGTTGACAGTTTCATCTTGAGTAGGTGCCTGCCTGGGCGAAGGACCCGGAATTACGCCTTGCAAAGCGGCGCAGCGGAGAGAGACACGGGCCGATCTCTCGGGAACCGTCCAATAGACTTATTCTTCGTGTTACCCCGTGGGGTTCAGTCGAGAAATCGGTAGCGAGGCCGTGATGGGAATGGCCTCATTTTGTTGGGACTTTGGGTGGAGTTTAGGATCGACGTCGAGTGGTTGTTGTGTCGGCTCGGTCAGACGATTTGGAAGACGCGGAAGTTGAGTGCCTTGGGGCAGGTCGTTGTTGGCGCAAAGATGTTTTCAATTGTCATCGTCAGGAAGGCAATGCAGGCTTTAAAATGGCCATGGCAGCTTGGAAGATACCTACACCATTCCACGGTAAATAATAGCCATCGGGTATCTCACAAAACCCTGTAAGGTTCTTTGTCTGTGACGTGTTTTGCAATCGGCTGCTAGGGCATAAGGCAGTATTTACAAGGGATTTTTTTGCTGCTTAAATGAGTATATCCAGGATGGCTACCAGCTGTCCTGAAAAGTCACGGGCCGGCCCCTTGTAAAGTACTCGGTGGTTACTATTTACCGTGGAATGGTATATGCTTGATATGGTCACTGGCAACGGCCCGACCTAGATGCAAGGAGAGTGCCAAAGTGGAACCTCCAGGAAGAGTTCCACTATCGCTTGAGCGTTCTTGCTGTAAAAGCATGACATGACATAATGCGAGAAACCGATGGAAGAGCCTGCCTTCATTCCTTCCTTCTATAGCCCGAGTCGCGCCGACGAGCACCTTCCATTTGGCCTGAACTCCAAAACCATGAGTATCCGCAAGCACCTACCCGCACGACCTTGCTGAACAACCAGCTCTGGGAGAATATCAACCACAACGAAGGGTTAACTAGGTACTACGGCCAACGCTATCCTGGGTTCCAGAAGTAATAACCCTCAAGCGACATCTGATGATGAGGACGATGATATCATGATGCGCATGTCTTTGAACCCTCACGAGCCTATCGGCATCAACCTTCAGATTGCCGATATAATGCATCCACTAAGGCTCTTGACTTGGCCAATGATATCAACGTTCCACAGGCTCTACAGGCGGTTTTTTAAAACCTGACCGCCCTGAAGTGCGGTAGTCATACTTTAACTACCATCAAAGGCATCGACTACTACCTCGCCATAGTGGGCTTTAATACCAACTGGGAGTATATCAAAGCCTCTCTTAGTCAGAGCACTACAACTGGGCAGGAGATTTTGAACTATATTCGACAGCCCAGCCCAGGCGTGCGAAAAGTGAGCCATGCCAAAGCTGTCATTTCTCAAAAGCCGGGCATCTCGTCGAAGGAGTTCGACAATCTGTACAAGGCTAGCCACGTTGTTAGCGCAATGGTCGAAGTGTTTGGCAAAGGCGCTGTGATGTTTCTGCCTAACGGTATAAGCGGGGAAGTTTGGGTGTTCTTCGATGCACTTCAAGTCTGGGTGCTAGCGCTAATGGGAAACCGCTCCAGTGACATAACCAATCACCCGCCATTTGACTTCATCACATACATGATATCCGTCCTCATCGTGTACTTGGTCCCCTGGACGACATCATCACCAGAATGATACAGCCCCTTGTGCTGGAAAATGAGCACCCGCCCAGCCCTGGGATTGACATCGACCTTGCGCTCGCTATCGGCTGACAGAAAGGACGTCGCACCACCCACCAGGTCGACTTCCGGCTGACCCGAAGCATCGTTCTCAACCTCGGCGACCGAATCGTTGAGATAGAGATGCACAGTGTAGTACGTCTCGTAGTACTTGCCATCTTTCTCTTCCGCGTAGGGGCCGTCGCAGTGCGCTATTGATGTCAATATCGTCAGCATTCTAGATCGTCTATTCCGTCTCACTTCCCAAAAATCCGCAAAGAGCGCAGAACTCACGCCTAAAGAACTGGCCCCCCGTATACTTCAGAAACCGCATCCGCTGGTTAAACCGACTAAACTCCCACCGGCGAGGCTCTCCCCGGCCCCTCTGGATCGTCAAAGCCGCCAACTTCTCCCGAATACCGTCCGCCCGCGCGCACCGCTCCCAAAGCCTGTCCATGATGGCCTGGTTATCCCAGATAATCCGGTCGCTGTTTCGGTACTCCTTGTCGAGCGCTTCCCACCCGCCGCCGACATTGACGAGCGCAGGCCTCCACGTCCGCGTGCCCGACTTCCCGCGGTCAGCGACGCTTTCTTCGGCCATGCGCAGGAGCGTTTCGCATTCCGACGGGCTTAGAACATGATCCAGAACTACGGCGTAGCGGTCCTTGTTTTCCGGAAGCTTGGTCCTGGACCAGTCGATTTCCTGGACGGTGATGGGGCGGGCGTCGTGGGGCTCTTTGGTCAGGAAGTCGTCTGGGATGGGCACAGGACGGGACTCGTACGAGGTCTTGACGAAGTCGCCGTCCTCGAGTTCCTGTTCCTCCTCGACCCGCTTCCCCGATGATGACCTGTGGGAAGGCATCGTGGCTGGCGATATGACGAGCTATTGGTTGCTATTTGTGGTATAATATGTTGATGGTTAGAGGCAGCAGTTCACGATGAATCGGCGTTTGCTAGAAACTGTTTTGGAGCTGATGACGAGGTAAGTTACATTCTTTCATGAGAACGTTGACGAGTGGTTGGACAGTGGATATAAAAGCGAATATGGCAGTGGTTGCCTGGATCCTTTGTGGGGGGGGAGGGGGGGGGGGGGGGGGTGGAGGGCGGGGACTGTGCTGTCTAATCGCAGCAAAGGATCGCACTTGAGTCACCGCAGCGACCTTTACCGACAAAATATGTACAACGAAAGAATACACCGCCACTGCTGGTCTAGGCTAGTAAGTTGGGCTTCGGTCTTCACGATATGCCCGCCTTTAAAACACATACTAATTTTTCGCCACACTGGTACGAATGGGGAAGACATCGTCAAAGAAACACACATATCACTAGATCCTAATAAGAACTGGATAACCATAATACATGTGTGTGTGTGTGTGTGTGTGTGTGTGTTTTCAATATCAAAGCCCCCCAAATGCCATTGATCCCAAAAGGTCCCGCTAATAAACTTCGAAAGGTCATCACCAAACAAGCCAACCCGATAACTATATTACTAACGCCTTTTTCGTGTATCATCAAGACAGAATATGAGTTACATGTCATCATCAAGTCAATAATCATAAAAAAAAAACAAAAAAAAACACCCCATATCGAAACAGAAACATGCCCGAAATCCGATCCGCTGGCTGCTCCGATCCTATACAACCATAGGACTAGCACTCCCTTGTTTCCTGAGCGTGGCATCCATCTCAGTCTCTCCAGCCCACGGGCATCCCGGCGAACTGGGGCCGGTCTCAACCCATCCCCGGCTTCGCGACCCCGTCCACGTCGACCTCGGCCGTTTCGCCGCCTGCGCAGCCACCTGCGTGCCGTGCTTCCCCTTCCAGAATGTAACTAAACTCTTCAGCCAGGGTACGCATCCGCAGGTGATGCCGACATGCACTTCCACCGCGGTCCAGATCCATTCGTCGTACGCGTCCCATGTCGCGTCCCATGTTTCTCCGACGGCATGCCAAAGCCAGTACGTCCTGAGCACAGCAGCCAGGACCACCACCGCGCCGAAACTGAACAGTACTATCAGGGCGATGCGCTGCCCGAGCGGGAGACGGGCATAGTAAAATGTTGGTAGCGGTAAAACCCAGACTGTCAGATCGGAAAGGACGGTAAACACGGCCTGCGACATGAGGAAGATCCCTTCGGTTACCGGGCAATCGTCGTTTAGCTTGGTGATGTTCCAGTATGAGGAGGTCGGCACGCATTGAGTGAGGAGGACTATCGTAAAAGAGAACTGGCCGGCGCCGATCAGGCCGATGCTGATGCGTGAGAGGTGGTAAAGCGGGGAGCCGATTACTGCTAGTTTGTTGTACGATAGCAGAATAGAGATTTTGGAGAGGGCGGTCGCGCAAAGGTAGAGGAGTTGGGCGGCGAAGGAGACCTTTCGTGCTGTGATCAGATCGGGGATGGTCAGGTCCCAGATGTGGTGGTTCCAGCCGTAGAGGGTGTTTGCTAGGATTACGGTTATTGTCATGCCTGTGCCGAAGATCTGTGACCACGGAAGGGTGAGTTAGTGGCCGAGGGTGGAAGTGGAGGAGGAGGGAAGACGAACAGCGGCGAGGACCATGAACAAGTCATCCCAGTTGGGTTTGCGAAGGACGCAGACTTTGGCGTACAACCGGAGAGTGAGGCATATCAGTGCCAGGCTGAGGGTGAATAGCTCGACGATGATCAGGGCCGGGCCGCGAGAGACGGGATCGACATAATTTGGCTCCGGGAACGTTGCCATCACCTGTGGCGGGATGAGTTGCATGGCTGCTGATGACCCAAGCTTGGGATTTTCTCTGTGCCTCGAGGACGCGTTGTTGTCTCTTGACTTTGGCAAGCTCACCAACTACCGCGATCACTCGCCTGGTAGCGAGGCGATGAACAAAAGTTTTTCGAGACTCGGAAATCTTTGATGGGGCCTCGGCATCTGGGGAAGTGGACTTTATCACTTTGACGTAAGGAGTCGACCGATGGAACATGAGAAGGGGTTTGGCAAGGCATGACATACCCTAAGCTCTACTGGGAGTCTGAAACCGAGATTCGCTTGTCTGTTTCTGATGGCAGTGGATAGGCACGTGGGATGGTTACCCGGTAGTGCGATGCCAAGTTTTCTTGACAAAAGTCCGCTTGTTGCCCTGCGATCTTGTGCTCACTCGGGTCTAGTGCCTCTGTGTGTAATCCGTACCTAACCAGGTACGGATTACAGTGGTAACCCGACCTGCTCCAAACTCCCACGGCCAAGACGACGGGGGCTGTAACTCCGTTGTGCATCCCGGGATAAGATCATCCTCCCGACCTCCCCCCACTCTTCTTCTGGAAGATATCTCTAATTCTCCAGATATCTCCCCCTTGTGTCAATGCACCCAGACTAACGCAGGTGCTAAGAACGATAGTCCCGTCTCAGGGGATATAGTCCAGTGAGAAAACCAATTGAGTCTGCAGTTCGTCAATATGGCCGGCAATTGACCGAAATACCTGGTAGTGCAGAGGGCTTTGACCACTATGCGGCATCAACACCGCACCGAAACGACTAGCTGGGAGGCTTGTCTACCCGCCTTAGGTATAAGTTAGCCGTCAACTCTGCACTTGGCTGCATGCAGCACACCATCACGACCGAAACACGTGGGGTTATCAGCTGAAGATAATCGGAATCCGTACAAAGAACTTGACGCGCTTATCTGCGGGACTATTCTAGAACAATGATTTCCTTCCTTTACAAGGGGTCGGTGGATTCCGAAAGATGGCAACTTGAGACAGATATCAGTATTACAGTGGCAATACTGAAGCCCGATCACAGATCATCATGCTGCCTTCCCCCCTTCTGAGCCAACTCTTTTCTCGCCTTCTCAGCCTCCTCTTGCTTTTGAGCAACACAGTCCGGCGGGCAGTTGTCCGGATCGCACAGCTTATCAAACCGGTAGTTGGCAACACCATAGCTCCAAGGCGTGACACCATTCGGGTACTTATACCTGCCCGTTCCCTTTGGCCACTCAACAGTAATTGTATGCTTGCCCTTCGGGATCCGGAAGTAGCCGCGCGTATATCCACGCTTCAAGCACCACTCGGGATCCCTATTGTATCCATCGTACACGTTTCGGTACTCTGTCTCGCCGCCCGTCTCACCGAAGAACTCGCCATCCAGCTTGAGCAGAAAGTGCTCGCTCTGCGCCTCGATGTCGACAATGGTCATCATGATGTCAAAATCGTAGTTGACCGGAATATCGACTGGCTTGGGCGGCTCCGGCTGCCAGTGATTGGGGTAAACCCAGTTCAACTGTGCACGAGTCCAACCCAGCAACTGATCACCGCGGCAAGGCTGGGTGTGGCCAGGAGTACTAGGACTGCAGGGGAAGTCGGCCGGGTTGTACGAAGTGTCGCCAAACTCAGGGCGGGCGCGATCTGCGCAGTCGGTAATCGGAAGAAGGCATTTACCTGTCTTCCACGACTGTCCTGGAGGGCACGTTGGCGTCCAGATGTTCCCACCACCTCCTCCATGATGGTTGCCATTTCCTCCTCCGCCACCGCCTTCCCTCTCAACAGGAACACATTGAAAACCCAGGGGGCATGCTGGAGGGCATGATATACCGGTCCCAGATCCAGTCCCGGCACCGGCAGGAACACAGTCATGACCGACAGGGCATGACTGCTGATTCTCGGTCCAAAGGCAGTTATTGCTGACATCGCGGATGGTGCAGGGAACAGACTCTAGCTGGACCGGAACACAGCTCTCTTGGTCCATGGTGTTGAAGGTAATGGCCGGATCATTGCTGGGGCAGGTCGGACCAACACCGCTCTCCACACCGCCGAGGCAGTGCTTACCTGATGTCCACTTGGTGACGGTGAAGACGCCAGCGCTGGGATAATCTGCTGTCTTGCCGATGTGGCCACCGTTTTGAGCGCCGTTGAGCCAGTTGTTGGGGTCCTTGCCGCTGTTGGCTTGCCCGTGGAGATCTTGGATGCGTACTGGGTCACCAGGGTTGACTGGCGTACCCGGAGCGCACGACTGGTCCTTGCAGAGCTTGAACTTACCCGGCTGAAAGCTGTTGGATGGCTTGCTGGCCGAGTAATATCCATTGTTATTGTAGCCAAGATACTCGCCGTTTGGCATCTTGAAGAGATAGCATTTACCTGGCCCGAAACAGTCAGCAAGAAGCAATGGGGGCAAAAGGGCATTAATAGTCCACATACCGGCCGTTACCCCGGATGGGCAGTCGGGGTCGGGGGATGGGACATCCTGAGGCTCACAAGCACCGCCGGTGGTCTCGACAGTGCCAGGCGGACAGACGCACTTGCCATCAACGAGACTCTTGCCGTTCTGGCAGACCGGCGCAGTACGCTTGCATTTTTCTCCATCCCACTCCTCACCGCTAGGGCAGCAGCGATATCCCGTGGCTTTGCTGCCGACAAGCTTATGACCGGCACCGCAGCAGTCAAACGCCGTCTCGGGGGATCCTTCCAGTGTTTGCCCTGGCAGACAACAGCCCACCCACTTCCCATCGGCTGAGAAGGTGAACTTGGCACCGAGGGACTTCTTGCAGAACATGGTCTGGGCGAAGTCGCTGTCGGGATCCTCGTAGATAATCTGGGTTCTGTCTTCATTGAACTGGGTCGAATCATCCAGATTTGCCACTTGGATATTCCCGAAGCCGTCGCTGCCGCCTGTCTTCCTGGCGGTAGGGGTCAAGATGCGGGCGCTGGCTCCAAGGGCCAGCGCCAGGACAGCAGCTCCAAAGTGCATATGTCGATATACCATCTTGCATTCTGATGACTTTTCGGCTATGGTGGCACGCGGGATCAAGGGGGAAGGTGTCCTGGGGCAAGGGACTCTAAATACGTGTCCGGCTCCTTCCTTCGGAGCCGAGGAGCCGCCCGCGCTGGCGTCACGGATGCGATCTGCAAAAAGTGAAGGGACCCAGTCTTGCCATTGAATCGCTAGATTTGTGCAGTGACTGGAGTTATCGTCAATCCGCAAGATCGTTCCGAGCTAACGTCGTGAGTATCCGTGTCGGTGCAGCGGAGATCGAGAGCTCCTCATGCAGCTTGAACATTTAGCGGGACGAAATGACTCGGGTTGTCGTCATGGCCGAGGCAGAGTTCTGGTGACTCGGGTTGTCGTCATGGCTGAGGTAGAGTCCCGGTGACTCGGGTTTGTCGTCATGGCTGAGGCAGAGTCCTGATGAAAAGCAGTGGTGGTGTTTGGGCCGGGCGACGAACCAAAAAAGGCGCGTCGCCATGTGGGTCTTGTGGCGCGCAGTTCAACGGCAACGCTTCTTGAAAACGTGACGGTCGCAGAGAAATCATCCACACAGGCACCGTCGGAGCTTAATTGGTGTCCTGAGCTCCAGGCTGCCCCTCCATTTCTTGGCTCTCAGAAGCCATTGTTTGTTTTGTCCTTCTTTCTATAGCCACAAATTCACGTTGTACAGGTTCATTTGCTTTTGTGTGCTCAGTTCTCGGCCTACGGCCTCCAACGAAATCGGAAGAATCCGATGATGGACGCAAACCCGAGTCGCATATCGGCACAGTGTCCGGGTCGTCAGGAACGGTAAACTTGCTTGGCATCTTGCTGCGGCGTAACCGAACGGTCTGTAGTGACGACTCCGAAGCTGCAGACCCAGTGGGAGCTGCACGTCCTGGCGCCATCGCAGCAGAAGCAGCAGGAACGGCAGGTCTTAGATCGCGACGTTGGGCCCAACGCCTAGGCTTTCCATGAACCTGAGGCATGTTAGCACGTGTTCTGAATGGTAGTAGAGGGTAGGAACGGAGGAGGCGGGCGAGTCGGGGATTAACATCGAGCGATTCAGCATTAAAGCGAGAAAGGAAGAGAAGAATACATCATTAAGAGGCCTGGGGGACTCGAGGGCCCTTGAGCACTCTATAAGTCCCTGTTAAGAAGACTCCGACCCTGCAAGCCCCTTGCAAGATCGAAGCGGTTATGGAACAGCGTTGCCGCCCCAAGTGGAGTGGCCGTCTTCGTCGCAGCTATTATGAAGAGTACCTAACGAGTTCATCTTTCGGTGTGGCAGAACGCGAGATTAGAATAAAGAGGCACCTCGCTGCAAACTTCGTTGGAAAAGCGAAGGTTTTCCCGCAAGTCAAAATGCATTGGCCTTCCATTCTGCTAGCAACTTTCTTAGGTCAAAGCTTGTCTCATTCTTGAAACAAACAACTCCCTGTGCTCAAAGATGGCAGATTCACCAGAAGGAATGGCTATCTACGCGGTTACGTTGCCCGGACCGACCAAGGTTTTCACGATCCTATGATGACGTATCTGTTGCCGCCCCCCAATGTCTAACGGGACGAAAATTGATAAAACAGATTTTTGTGTGTGCATATACACAAAGAACCAGGAACCAACCGGAAAACTATCCACGCCTTCAAGCGTCGCCTGGATCCTACATAGCAATCAAGTATCTTGAGAATGGACATGTCACATTACCGCAGCCGTGAAAACCACCAGGAGCGGGAATCGTGTATGTTTTCGGGACGCTCTCGCCGGACGAGAATGAGACTTAGCAGTGTTCTACAGTGGACTGCAGATGGTAAGGGAGGTGATGGAAGAGGGAAACTTCTAGCGGCTCAGAACTTCGATGATGGTCGGTGTTATCAGCTGAATAACGAGAGCATCTCTCTCTCCCCTCGGAAGGAGATTCCAAACCTCTTGCCTGGAACTGGAGAAATTCATGGGAAATGGTGCGATACTGACGTAATGATACCAACCGATATACCTGTTAGTTCCACATATTCCATCTATTGGGTATGGGAGTGGCCTACAATACGAGGCATGGATTCGGAGGCGGATAAAGGAAAAGACGAATATTATACAACATGTTCTGGTATACACGGCGCCGCTGAGCCGAAATCAGCCGCTCGCTGATCGGAGCCCCGCATTAAACCCTAACCTGTAAACTCGCCGCCGGCGAAATCCGCGAATATCTACGGTGGCTCCGGTGTGGCCGCCATGCTTATTTCTGTATATCTACGTCGCCGGCTGATTCGGCCGCTGATTCGCCGCGGCCCCCGGAGCCTCCACTATAATACAGGGCGCTAATGCGCCGTGGCCACACCACTACAGCGGGGCCGGCGCCGTAAGCAACCGCTAGTCGCGCCTTTCAGGGAGTCTGCGCCCCCCCGCTCCGCTCCAACTCTCCGTCCCCAACCTTCTCTTCTTTCCGGTACCGTAGGCCGGGCTTCCTTTACGCTATGGCTCTCCGGAAGCGACGAGCGCCGGCTTCAACGCCGGCGCCGGCCAGGCTATCGATCACGGTAGCTGGATCGGCCGGCACGGAACAACCCCTAACCGGCCAAAAGAGGCTAGCGCAAGTAAGGATTCCAGCAGCGCGGCCGGAACGCGCTATCGTCAACAACGCCGAGCTCCGGGCCAACGCGCAGAACATCCTCACTATGATTAAAGCGACGCGGCCGAAGAACACGTCGTCGGCGTACGAGCCGAAGCAGGAAGAATTCCGGCGGTTCTGCCGGCGGAAACAGTACCAAGACGGCGAGACGGTAACGGAGGATAAGCTCCTTCTTTTCCTTGTTGAGGAGGTTGTGAATCGGCCGTTACGGTCGCGGAGCCGGAAGTCTGACGGCGATGTGCCGCTCTCGGAGACTCGGCTTGCCTGGCGGTCGGTCCGGACCTACGTTACGGCTATTACCGACCTTTACCGATCGCAACGAGCCCTCGGCATGAACACCCACCCCTCGCCCCGAGAGGATAACGCCCGGGAGTATATTAAATCTCTCCAACGCCGGGATACGGAGCGGCAGAAAGCCAACTACGCCGACAAGGGCCGAGATACCGTTCTTGACGGCTATTCGGAGGATGACCTCAAGCGGGTTGCCCAGGAGTTGTGGGGCCATACCGGCCAGTCAGCCGAATGCCACTTCCGGACTCTGGCCGATATGCTTCTCGGCCATTATATGCTTACCCGCGGCGGCGACCGACGGAGCCTTGAGATCTCGGACCTCTTTACGTTCGAATTCGCCGGCGAGGGGCCCACTCGGTGTATGCCGCTTATTACCACCACGCGAGCCGGAAAGCAGAACCAACACGGCCGCTTGGAAACCGCCGGCGCCCTTCGGAGCCGAGACCCGCTTATTTGCGTTCTTGGCGCGGTAGCCTTTTACCTCCTGTACCGGTGGGACCTTACCGATGAGCCGTTTCCCTGCTTTAAAAGCCGAGCGCAATGGTACGACATCCGGCTGTTGAAGAGCACCGAGGCCGGCCCCGCCTCCGCGTTAGCGTATAATAGCCAGCGGGATTGGGTTATTAAGGCGTTTGCGTACGCCGGTATCCGGTCGAACAAGAAGACCCACGTTAGCCGGAGCTCTGGAGCGAAGACGGCGGAGTTGAAGGGCGTAAGCGAGGCGCAGATTCGCCGTGCCGGCCGGTGGAACCAAGAGCAAATGATCGGCTGTTACCTAAATTCACTACCCCGGAAGTTCATGCGGACCATGGCTGGCCATCCGGCGCAGATGGGGGGCTTTGAGATACGCCGAAGCCGAACGCCGCCTCCGGACTCCCTGTTAGCGTTGATCTGGCCGGAGTTAAGCCAGTGGGCAGATAAGTTCGGCCCCGGCCCGGAGCAAATACACGACCTTGCGGCGGCCGGCTTCACAAGCTTGTTATTCTACCTCCGAGAGGTGATTCTGGAAGACTCGGTGCCGTTGATGCGCCAGTTTCCGGACTCCGCCGTGTGGAACCATCCGGTATTCCAGCACAAAGATTACCGGCCGTATGCGCACCGCGTAGCGGTAATAATAGAAGAAGGCGAGCGGCCGAGCCAGTTGGCCGTTCTGACGCAGGCTTTGCCGGTCCTTACCGACTACCTAAAGACGGCCGAAGCCCGGAGTGAGGTCAAGATATTGGAGCTTTCAACGGCCCTAACGGCCGAGATTCGTACGGCAGAAGCACGGCTAGCCCTAACCTATCAGTCTTCCTTGCGCGACCTCCTTGCCGGAAGCGTTTTCCAGCTGCAACCACCACCGGCACCAGCACTAGCATCGGCACCGGCTCCGGCTCCGGCACTAGCATCGCCATCAGAAAGCTGTTCAAGCAGCTCCAGCCGGCTAAGCTGCTCCAGCCAGCCAAGCCCAGAGCCGGAGGCTGCGGAGCCGGAGACTACGGAGCCGCCGAAACACCGCATGAGCCGGGCCGTCAAGACCGTAAATGACCTTTGGCGCGAGTGGACTACCGGCTTGCGGGGTAGCCCTTCGATCACGGCTTTGGATAATCGGTGGGGGAGCCGGTGGCGTGCCGGCCGTCAGGCCGAAGTTCAGTGGTATTCTTTACGGCTGGAAGTCATCCGAGAGATCCGGCGAGTTGCCGGCTTACGGCGGTTGAGCGAAGAATCGGCGATGTTCTTTGTTGCGGCCGAACAACGGCAATCTAACTGTTCTCTGGATTTGTATTGCAAGCGGCTCCGCGCCAACAGGAAGACGAGGGAGGCCGGCGCCGGTGATAAGAAGGGTGGCCGGCGGCGCGATAACGGCACGGCGCCGGCGGTAACAAGCCTTCCGTAGATAGATTTAGTAATTGAGCCGTTGTTGCAATACAGTTTGGGCCTGGAAACGCTGTTTTACTACGTAGATTGCGCCCAATTGCTTGTGTTTAGGGGCTTCAGGGGCTAAAAAATTGCATATATAACCCTAACCCTGCGCAGACGTAGACATCCTTGGGATATTTACGGTCGCTGAGGGCACGGCCCCTTTTTGGCTGCGAAGAGGCGCTCAGCCGCTGATTCAGCCACCAATTGGCCGCCGTAGATATACCCTTGATATTGATATCGTTGTAAATCCCGCTACCGGGCCTCCCAATCCATTAACTCAGCAAGACCCACAGACTGCCGCTGTCCCGGATTTCAAGTCTCGTGTCACCGGGCAAGTTAAATATTAAGTTGCCAGAGATATAGTAACTACATAGTTGAAATTTAAAGTACGTTACTGGGTTGCTTGTCGCGACTCCTTTTAGTTAAACTGTTTTTTCAGATATCATTCCCTAGTGTGTAGTCAGAACCCCTCTTTAGCGTGACGGCGGAAGGACCCTGATGCCCATTTCTTATGCCGAACAAAACCCGGGGGCCGGAGGACTGAGTGGCAGCGGAGGATTTGAGATTGGACTGTGACAACGCCTCAGCTCTTCCGCTTCAGTTCAGAGGTATGTTGACTACGGAAGTGAACACGTATAGAAAAAGGTCAAGACAAGAGAAAGTACCTACTAAATGGAGAGAGAGCCCAACTATTCGGCTTTTGGACTTTGAGTTCAATATGCTTTTGACTTTAAGAGTCTCTGAGCCCTACCGTCGATCTCGATAAAATTTCCATTAAGATCTCAAGTCCCTATGGCTCATTGAGGATTGAGCTCCAACGTGGTGCAGGGGCAAAGCGACAACTCGACGACGAGGAAGCACAAAACAATACACGCAATACAGAAGAAATGGAAGAGCCTCACCCACCTGGTGTCATTGCACCAGACCTCCACAGTCTTGACTTGACGATTGGTGAGAGCCCGTTCGAGGCTTGTACGGCCCCCAAATTAGGCTACCTGATTGGTGCGATGAAGCAAGTAACCTGAACCCTCCGTGAGGGCTAAATTTGCAGTGCACTTGGGCTCTACCATAACGAGGCCGGCATAGATACCCTTGACTTCAGCTACCGGTACGATACGAGTTGCTCTTGCGTGCAGCAAACAGACTATTGACGCATCAAGGGCTATACATAATGCGGCATGTCTGCATGAACTCGATGCCGCCAGTCAACCTGCCTGATTTGATGTTAGCGTGCACGTGCATCCGTTCGGGGTAACAATAGGGGAACGCTTACATCAATCCTGACCTTCAGGTTTGGGGACAGTTCAACAGTTGAGGGTGTAACCCCCACCACCCCCTGTCTATACCTCACTCCCTCGAATCACTCATTCCTTTAAAAAATCTCTTCTTAACTTCAGTCCAAGATCAACAACCTCTACCCCAGTAACCCCACTGGCCTCCTTTCTCCCTACCTAAGACCTTACCTACCTAGGTCCCTTATACAGACTGTTGAGGACTCTAGACCTCACCTGTCCTAGCGACCCCAAACTCAAAATGGTCCGCCTCAACATCGCCTTCGCCGGGTTCGCAGCAATCACAGCCCTCCTCACATCCGCCACCGTGCCCGCCTCCCCGCGCTTCGACCTCTCTCAACCATCGTACGACTTGTTCCGGAGCAAGGCGTTGCACGACGACACAGTCCAGCAAGGATTCGCGTTCGACAACACCAACCGCCGCCTATTTGTCAGTCAGCGCCGCAACGGCGCCTCCGACACATCCGGCGACCTGTGCATCACGCAACTCGATTTCTCCGGAAACTACGTCGGCTACATGCACCTAACGGGCTTCGGGCACGGCATCGCTTTCGGCGCGCAAGGCAGCGGGTCTTCGACCTATTTATGGGTGGAGGTTGAAGCCAATGCCAACGGCTACGGAAAGAAATTGGGGAGGTTCAAGTTTGTGTCTGGGACGACGCTGTCAAGCAGCTCGTCTGCCGTGACAAAGTTTGTGCCTGTGGCTGCTGGGACGGAGCATACCTGCTCCGTAGATACAGTTAACAACCGGCTAGTAGTGCGGTACCAGCTCCCGGGGGACGGGAAACGCGTGGCGGTTTATGGTCTCACGGCGGCGACGAGCGGCGACTTTTCTGCTCCGCTTGCAGACATTAAGCAGCCGTCGCCGGCTTCGCTTTCGACTACCTTTCAGGGATACGCGGCGTACGGGAAGTATCTGTATCTGTTGTGGGGCGACTCGTATGATGTTAGCAGTGAGCTCAACTCGCAGGTCGCGAGCGTGGACGTGAATAGTGGCACGGTTGTGCAGGGCCCTCTGATAACGAAGGCTGGGTCGACGCTGACGTTTCGCGAGCCGGAGGGGTTGGCGGTGTATCAGACTGCTTCCGGGGAGGTGAGGCTGTTTCTTGGGTTCGCGTCGGGGGTTGCCGGGGACAGAAGGTCGAATTTGTTTTTTAAGAATGCTACTGTTTGAGTTTCGTGAGAGGTTGCTTTGGAGAGTCTATGTGAGAAAATGGTGATTTGATTTGTTGAGATATCTATGTTTGGCTATATTTTGTATTGTGGTGATGCGATTGTAGTCGCGAGGCTGTGGTCGGTGGATATCACTGCAAAAAGGTGAGCGGCTAGGCCAGAGGTACAAAACTAATGTTGCGGCGGCATGGGTGGCTAAAGGGTGACCTGGGTGATGTATTGCGTTGTAGGGTCATAATTGCAGCGCAGTTGCTTACGGCGATCGTGGTCGCGAGGTTGTTGCGGCATTGTGGTGGATATCATTGCAAGGTTTGTACAAGAATATGGCCTACGAGTTCGAGTCCCATCTGTTTCAGTAATAACATGTTCTTTTTCTCCTTGTTCCCTTTAGCCGAGTTCCCCGTGTTCTGTCTCTTCCTTGTATTCCCGTGCCGGGCAATTCCTATTCGGGACTGGACAGCCTACCCACCGAGCTTATCGAGATGATCGCATCTCATCCAACGAGCCCAGCGGATCTTAATTCCCTAGCTCAGGTAGACCAACGGTTCAACGCGATACTTGAGCCTACTATCTTTAAACGTGACCTCAAGGAGCAAAGGGCCAAGGGGCGGAGGTCGGCAAGACTGCAGACGAACCAGCGGCGGTCGGAGTGGCAGAAGCCCAAGACGCGGAAGTCCACGCGGCAGAAGACAAAGGAGCCGGTGTACTATGGTGAAGATGAAGAGAAAGATGAAGAGTAACTGAGTGTTGCTGAACTGGACCACAGAGCATGTACCAGTACATAGACTGCAGGGTGTTGTGAAGCCCTGGAGGCTCTCTCCTCCTCTCTCTCTGTAGTAGACAGTCTAATACACTATTTTTCTCTACTAAGTTTTGCCAAGTGTCCCAGCGGGCTGGGCAGGCATTTTGATGGTGAAGGTGTTTATAGCGTCGATCAAATGATGCTTGTTCGTAAAAGACAATAGGCTCAAGTGCAATTACAAGTAAGTAGCTCTCTGCTCCGTTTTTAGCTCTCTTCTTCAAGACTACCCACCTGGAATTGACAGTTTATTCGTCGACTCTCACCTTAAGCCCTATCACTGCAGGATCAGGGGGGGCCAGAATGCCAAGTTCTCTTCCTCCTCCGGCCTTCTTCAGCATGACCGTGAGTTTCACCTAAAACCCTATCTCTGGAAGGTCAAGGGGTGTGATACTGCCTGGTTCTTGTCATCTGCCGTCCTACATCGGCATGAGCGTGAGTCCCACGACATGCACAAGGTCGAAAAGCCATACTTGTGCCCCCTTGAAGGATGTGAATGCTCCGTTCCTGGGCATGGATTCCCGCGTCAATGGAACCTGAGGGACCATATGAGGAGGGTCCACAATGACAAGGTGACTCTCGAGCTGCCGGCATCCCCGCCACCATCCAAAAATAGCACTTCTGGTCCTGGGCGGAAGAGAAAGAAGAACGACAGGCAAAATAAGTTCAGCGGGCAAAAGTCGTCTACCAAGTCGGCGAGCGATACTGTCCCCAGTGCTGGCAAGGCTGCGGGTTGGAACGACCGACGGAAGGCTATCGACGGCCTGGCCCAGGAGAATGTACCCAGCGGATATCCCTGGACCCTCCCTTACATTAAAACTGTCCAGGTCTACCTTCCCGCTATGATCAAGGTCTCTCACAAACCTATCGTTTCCAGCAAGCAGGATGTTATGTAAGGCCCATACTAAAGACGAGCAGGGCCACACAGTAGATACTGCGAGGACCAAACTGGAGCCGCAGGCTTGTGGGCCTGCGGAGCAGACGAAGAGTAGATAGTTTTGGGTACAAAATAGAAGTGAAGGTGCTTAAATTGTAACTCAAAGAACCTAAGAAAAGCCACATGCTTTTTATAGATACAGGCCCCTGATCAGAGGCTCAAAGAGCCTGATCAGGTAAGGTGTCCTAAGCTGACTGATCAGCCATGCAGGGCTAATCAGACCCACCAGATCTACTTCAATACGGTCGCTCATGGAAGAGTTGAATGACTGGAAGTGAGTTGGTCTACGTCATCAAGCGGTTTATAAAAGATTGTCTAGATATATTATGTAACGCGGTTGGTGTTTGTTTGGATGAGGATAGGGGTTTGACTGCAAAGCGTTGGAGTGTGGTGTTGGATGTTGGGTACGTGATCAACTGAAGAGCTCTTCTCCTACAACTATCATAGGATCTGGCCTACGTTTCTCGTGGTAGCTCAGCCAGTGTTGCGTTGTCAGACAAAGATATGTCCTGCAGTAGGTACGAAACATACTGGGCCCAACCTTTTACAGGAGCAGTGCACAACAACTCTAGCTCAAAGTCATTGGGGTTTCCTGAAAACTATTTGCGTTAGTTATGTGCCAACAAACCCAGGTGACTACTGTCTAGAGATGACTTACAATGTTTTTATTCTACGGTCATTGCAATGAGCAAAGTATAGCCGTAGGAGTGAACTTGATGGTTTGGGTTAGGCAAATTTTCAGCTATTTCGTTCCGCCACCAGTCCATCTGCATAGCACGAGAGTTCTTATACATCCTCAGTAACCGAGATAGGAAAACCACGTCGTTTACGCAGTACTCGATCAGTTCCTTGCGCATCGGCCTCTCGTTAAAGACCTCGTATGAACCGCACTTCTCCGGTGCGAACAGACAGCAACCGTTGTTTTTGGTGAGATTTCATCGGTGCCGTTGCTTCCAGCACATGTTCAGTGACCCAATACACCTCGGCAGGCCGTGAAGATATTGTCGGAAGGTTATCCCCCGGTCCGCGTTTCCCATCAGCTGCGGGGTCTTCGACGCCAGCCAGCCGGACTCTGAAGTGCGCATACAAAGCGTCGGAGTCGTTGCGCACGTCAAAGAAGACTTTTGTGTAGCTCGGGGACTCGAGGTGGCTCTTCAGTGTTGTTCAGTCGGGTATCTCGGTCGTGAAAGCTTCGCCTTGCAGAGTGTGGGTGTCGATCAAATATGTGTGGTTCAATTCTTCGACGAAGAACCTCACGATAGAGACTGTGCCGTATCGTGAGGGATTGATGCTCTCGAGGTCGAGGTACAGAATGGGTGTTGAGCTCTTCTCGGTGGTGGCCGCGGGAATGGTGGTGATTTTGTTGAGCATGTCAATAATCGTATATGGAGTGTCGACCATGCTGTAGGTCGGCTCTGCTGTCTGAAGCCATTGTTCCTCGCGTTCGTCGTACCCGAGGTCCGAATCTGAGTGACTGGCGAGGACTGCGTATTTGTTTGCATTCTTTCTTGCGTATTTCTTCATTGTGTCCGAGAAAAGAGCGTCAAGTGATGGCGCTCGACTACGATTTGGTGTGCGATGATAGAAAGGGTAAACAACTGGAGTCTTGCTGCGCGCTGTGAAAGCTTGAGGAAAGTCGCGTTGCGAATTGCAGAATGATGAAGAAAGTGTGAGGATAACTTTCTGGTAGAAATAAGTTTAAAGCGTTTATATAGGTTCGTAGGAAAGGCCGGGTGGGTTAACCC
The DNA here is from genome assembly GCA_033439685.1 of Apodospora peruviana. Taxonomy (NCBI): domain Eukaryota; kingdom Fungi; phylum Ascomycota; class Sordariomycetes; order Sordariales; family Lasiosphaeriaceae; genus Apodospora; species Apodospora peruviana. The sequence continues at coordinate 4,054,459 of JAUEDM010000005.1, read as the reverse complement.
ACCAGACCTCATTCACTGAGACCGGAACTCTGGGTGAGCTTCATCATTCACCTCATGATAACCCGTAGGCTCCACATTCACCCAAGGCATTTTTTGGCAGCCTTGGTCTCGAATTCCATTTGATAGAACTGGGGCTGCACGGACTGTTCCGAGAACAACATAATTGTGACTGGTACTCACCCAAGGAACCTTGAGGACGACTCAGGAGGGAAGTCCGAGATTAAACAACGTGAAGTGTCCACGTACTTATACAACTTACCATTGCTTAAATTTGCGCATGTGGTAGTTGTTTGTACAGAATACAAACTTTGTTAGTTTCATAAACGAAACAAGTTGGAGTGCCCCCTATCTAACCTTTGTTTACAAACGTGAAGCAAATAAGCTAGGTTGCCGAGAATCACGGCAATGGAGGCGGGCGTATCAAAAGCTCATTCTTGGATGCAACTACATGATGATATATGTCGTTAGACAAACAGAGTATTATGTGGTTATATTGGAGTTCCTCTAGTTATACAAATCTTGCGTTTCTTATCCGATAACATATCAGTCGATCCAACCAACGCTTGTCCAACAACATCATGCAAGCATCCTACAACATTAGGCACCAAAGCTGTTTCACAAAACCATCATAGCAAAACCAGTCAACACCCCAATAACCGCAGCTCCAAACATCGGCGCCGACACGCCCCACACAGATCCAACAACAGACCCAATTTGAACCTTAGAAGCACCAGCCGTCACAATAGATGTAGGCGCACCAGTCGTAATCGTCGCGTTCGAGCTGCCATTACCACTACCACCAGTTGGATAAATTACCACACTGGACGCCGAGAAGAATGACGAAAAAGTCTCACTCGGCGCAACAGGAGGCGCGGAGATAGGCGTGGCCGTCTGCGTCGGCGTCGGGAAGACAGCCGTCGCCGTGAACCCGGCAAAATAGGAGCTCGCGGCAGCCGAGTCGGTGGCACTCACCGAGAGGGTCGTAACGGACGAGACCTGCGTCGATACCAGCTGCGTGGAGGTGATGTCGATGTAGATGTAGTAATAGTACCAGTAGTACCATGTGTAAGTGTACGTGTACCAGACGTAGTCGATGATGGTAGTGGATGCTGCGGGCGGTGGTGGCGGAGGAGCGGTAATGGTTGGTACGACTCCGGCCGTGGTCAGGGCCTCCTGTCCGTCTGGGCAGGTCCGTGGCGGCATTACGTAGGTGAGGCCGTCTGAGCAGCATATTGCTCCTGGCGGGACGCAGGCAAATTCACCTGTTTGATAGAGTTAGTTGCCAAGGTTGTGTTCAGGAGGAGAGGAGGAGGGTGGCTCGTACCTGGACAGGCGGGAATCCAACCTACCGTGCGACATGTCTGCCGCTCAGCCAGGACAGATCTCTTGCCTAGACTATCCGCCTCCAGCTCGGTGGCAGAGACGACGGACGAGAGGACCGCCACCGCGAGTGCAAGGAGTGAGAGCTTGCTGAAGGCCATTCTTGGAGCTGGTCGACGGTAAACGAAGGAATAAGGAGGAAGTATATAGCGAAGGACTTCCGTGAAAACTACCAGACTTAGGGTAGCAATGCTTGCCAGAAAGAAAAGAGAGGAGACCTTTCTCGGAACATGCAGCCGGGCGGACAAGCTTTATTCTCTCCCGTGTTTCATCCAGCCTTGCGGTTACTGAGTAAGGCAGCAGGAACAGAAGAAAACCGGCATCTTACTTGGCTTGCTTGATCTACCGAGCAGAAGTAAATATTGATGACAGCGGCTTGCAGTCGTTGACGCTATATTTGGCACCGAACTTACGCACCCCCCTGAACCCAATGGTAACCCACTCCTTAACCCTCCATCAACAACACCACGTAAACCAATACCAGAGTGGGACGAATCATACCCACCCACCAGGTTCTGTACCACCACTATTGAACTCTTCAGCCCCAGTGCAGAGAGGACGGCATTGCAGTGGCGTCGCAGCTGGACCTGCAGGTCGGGAGAATCCTATCTCCGCATCACCCAGAGCCTGCCGTCCCGGCTCCCCAGCGTCTTACTATTGTTCTGCACCCCACTACACCATCTCACCAGCCCGTCCCGTCGGTCGGGAGAACACAACGATCTGATTTGCGCGTTGACTGACGGAGGCGTGAGCTTCGCCCACTTCCCGCCGTCCACTGTGAATACGATAGGTTGCTGGGGAGCATTCAGGGGCACCGGCCTTGTCTCCGCCTTGGCTTTTTTCACCGAGCACGGGTAGTCCTTCTTCTACGTAAACGAGGCTACGAGCTTTTGATGCCTGCCACACACACACACAACACACACATATACAGTCATTTCCGATCTGTGTTGTGTGCAACACAGGTAATCACAGCCGTGCTTAAGCTAATTAAATCATATGGAACGATCGATGAGGATGACTGCCAAGAGGAGGGAAAAGAAGGCTGTTTTCCCCCTTTTGGCCCAAAGACTGCTGACGGGCTACCGTTTCTCGGTGAGACTTGACTTGACCGAGGTTCAGACGTCCACTAACACATTCTAGGAAAAATGGAAGATGGCATAGCACTGCAATTGTAGTCTCCACGAAGGCTATGCTCCACAATGCTTGTGGCTTCGCGGAGGGGCTAATATTGCAGTGCAGTCCGCCAAGATGTAAATTTGAAGTCAACACTGCATTTCTGATATTTTATGAGCAGGCTGATACCTACCTGTGGCAGCCGCAATGATAAAGAGCAGTCATGCCCCTCCGTCGGGACTAAATTGCAGTGCCTCACTGAAGTTATTGTCAAAATGTTCAAATGTTTGGGCTAAAATTGCAGCCGGTATTCCACAGTTAAGCCCATGGCGCAAGGGCACGACTGATGAAGTTATTCAGGTTCCCAGAAAACTCAAGCACTAGACTTCGAAAATTTCAGCTCACCACGGGAGATTGAACGCAGATGATCCTGGTTGGACAGACTACAAAGTCGCTGATACTTGGACTATATGCTTGATATATGGGGGTAACGTTATCACGTGTACACTTCCAATATGCAGTTGAAAACAGAATAATGGATTGCGAAAAAGTAGTCCAGATAGAATTAGTTCTGATGTTTTTCTTATTCTGGCTTCTTGCCATAGACGATGCATCTGCACAGTGATGTATGTTAGCCAGCTATCGCAACGGCCTGCGGGAGTTAAGTGTTTGAAACCACGCCCCATCTCGTCAAGAGCCAAATGTAATGAGAAACAAGGAAAAGCGAAAGAGAGCAACTCACACAGTCCAGTAAGCATGGATATGAACATCCCGAATCTCCTTTCTGGCTCCATCACAAAATACCTGCGTCTCCTCCTTGGTCAAACCCAGTGCACGCGTAAAGAGTGCGAGGGTCAGCCCCTCGAGTCCGCCATCCATGCTGACAAAGTTCCACTGGCCCATGTTCTTGTGCTTCTTGTCGGCCGGCCAGATGTTGCTCGGCCACTTGAACTTCTTGACCGTGACATCCACAAAGCCGGCCTTTTCGAACATGGAGGCATACTCTGGCGCGAGATGAATGGGGCGTCCAAATCTCTTGGCGGCCTCGACAGTCATGTGTGACATGCGCACAAGGAAGGAATCCTCGGCGAGGGTGCCATCGTCACTAGCCACGGGCAGGATCATGTCGCACATTTCCAGATAACCTCCGGGCTCAAGCTTGCTGTTCTTGCTGGTTCAACTTTCCCTTCATTCGAATACGCCAGCTAAGTCGAGGCCAAACTCACCTAAAGGACTGTTCGATGAACCCCTGAGGATCGGCTAAGCTGCCGCCCAACATTCGCGAGAAGATAAAATCAAAGGGCTTCGAGTACACCCACTCCTTTTCGATATCGTCTGTCTCGAATGTGCAGTTGGTCGGGACGCTGGGCACACCCATTTTGTTAGCTCAACATCGACGACGAAAGCCACACAATCCAGACACATACAAAGAGGCCTGAACGGGGCTCAAATCGACTCCAATAACCTAGCAGTGGTACCGAGTCTGCAATTAGCTCTCCTCGACCATGGCCAAAATTGAGTGGTTGCTCTGTTGTTTTATTTACCTCAGAATCCGGATTTGCGGTGGCTTGAAACGGCGTCAGCGCAAATCACACTGCAGGATTGCAACTTGGGAAAGCAAAGTACCGTAATCAACTGCCCAAACACCGGTCCCTGTCCCAACATCCAATACCCTCTTTGCACCCGTCTTCTTAGGGCACAGCGCGAGCTCATCGTCCAGAGTCAGGAGAAACAGCGTGTGTTGCAAGTCAAGTCGTTCGAGCTCGGGCTGTTGGGCATATGTTAGGCCCCATTTTTGTTTGTGTTGTAAAGGGATAGAAAACAGACCTCGTCGTTGGGAATGAAGTATTCTAACATCTCTTCAGTCAGCACCTAAGGGCCAAAAGCAAAAGATCGAATTCCAGGGGCAGACTCACTCCCGGCGCTCATTGCATGGTATGTGCGGCCATTCTCGACATGATATGCCATTACCGATGACCGAAGCGATGTGCGCGATGTTGCTTCACTCTGTCATGGCACATGTGATGAGCGGCTATTGTCCGGTTGTCAATTGTTCACAGATCGACCTGCAAACCTACCACTGCAATATCTGACTCGGCATCGTCGAAATCGTCTGCCGCCTGTCCCGGACAAAACAAATACGTTAGCCATTTGAACCGTGTGAGCGTGATTAAATGGTCTCACCAGTTTGGAAGTACTGGGGTCATGTTCGGTGTTGACCATGTTTGCTGAATTTCGATGCTCGTGGTTTGTCTCGTGCTGATGCGGTGACAACGAATGCGGAGGGGTAACGAATCTGCTCCCAGAACAGTGGGTTCTTTTATCGAGACCTAGAAGTCTAGCTGAACATCGAGGTTGGGGGTCAGAGCTGCCTTTATGGCCCGGGTCTCTCCGCTATCAGATATTTTGACGTAAGACGTTACTCCAATCCGGACTGTTTTCAGGGGTCCATTTGCGCCATGGTCATGCCAGCTCTCGGAGGAACTAGAATAGCAAGTAATGCGTACACGTGGTGGTTGCGGGAATAAGCTTGTTTGGCAGGTCATTGGCGACACAGATGCGCCACTGGGAGCACGATTATGCACTAACTGCTGTGCATACCGTAACCGGCCGGGGCGGTCAGGTTCTGACCCCCGGATTCACTTTCCTTCTCGGTATTGGCAACTAACGGACGCCAGTTTTGGAAGAGGGGTAGTAGTGAGGTCTGCTGTTGGCTGTTCGCTGAGGTCTGGCAAACGAAACAGTTTGGGGGTGGTGGTTGAGATGCCTTTCTCGAAGGGCTGTGGGATCATCATCTGCCGTCATTCAATGCGGCAGGCTTCGGTGCCACCCGAGAACCCATGTGGGAGGGCACAATATCTGGGGTTGTTTCCCTGAATCCTGATAAGCCATTGTGTCAACTTGAAGCCACAATTCTTGCTCGATTTCGAGCTGCAACCAGCCCAAAATGTTGGTGGCGGGCTGTGTATCTTCTGGAATATTGAATACTGACAGCTGCGGGGTACGACGCAGCGACTTGAAGTTCTCGGGGGTACTGTACCTTGAGTGGCCGTCTGCTGATGTCCAACCCGATCGTTCGGTCAGAGGAATGCAAGGAGCCAGAAGAGGAAGTCCTGTCCTGGATGCAACATGATAAGGTTGTTGGTGGGGAAGTGGGATTCCAAAAGACGCAATAGTTTGCGTTCAGTGTTGTATGCATTGCTTGACGGGTCAGAAGCTTGATCACCCGTACAATTCGCGTTCATATGCAGGACCGTAAGATATTGCGCCTTCATGGAGTGTTGGTGGGGTAGAAGGAGGAGGGAAGGGCTGGCCATTGGAGGTTGGTCGCAGGTATGTTGGCAACACATTTTACCAGAGTAGACTTGCATCATCGAGTCGTTTCTTTCGAGATAGGGAAACAATGATGGAAGAAAATATGGAGAAGAGATGAGCCAAGGTGGAGGGCAATTGAGTTCTTAACAAATTCCAGGGCTGGCCTTGTCCGAGGAGGGCATCGCTGGCCGATCCGGAACTGCCACCGAATTGACCCATATCACGTTCCGCAGCTTCCGCTACGGGCAGTGCCATAAGTCGCGGCATGACGTAAGGTCTCCATTCGGTCAATGGAGATGTTGTGCTTGAGGAAGGTGGCAGCAGCTGTGCCTGGTCCTACGACGGCTGTTCCTCTTATCCCTTCAGTCTCTGTTGCGCTTTGTCATTCACTGGCAACCTGCAACCACCCGATACAACCTGGAAGGCATCCTTGAGTCCGGCAGAAAGTTTTCCATCTTGGAGTCCCTTCAATTGTCGGATAAGCAGCTTTCGTGCTGGCCACGACGAGTATCAGAACACATCAACAGGCGTCAGGTGATACCGGAGCAATGGCTCCGAATGGAAGCAGGTCCAGCCACTCGACACCACCAGTTCAGCTCCCAGCCCGAATCACTGAACCTAAACTGGCAAACCACGTAAAGGCAACGAGGTAAAGGACACTGATGAGTGGACTCAAAAGCTCTTCTCTCACATCTTCCCCAGCTCGATAGGGGGGGATGCTATTCACAGACAAAATATGTAAGGGCAACGATGAGATTTAGGTTCCACATACCATGTTAGACGACCGGTAAAACATCCCCATGTTGATAGGCAGGCAATAAGATACCGGACGTATGGAAGTAAGTGGCGCTTTCAACTCCCTGCCAGTGTTGCGTTGACAAACATGTGTACTGCAGCAGGTGCGAAACCTGCTGGCCCCAACCCTTTAGAGTAGGTAGCAGTGCAAAACAGCCATAGTTCACCAGCCCAACAACGACAATCATTCTATATTGATTAATTCTCAGTAACGACGCCCTGATTATCGATAAGTGGACCCACAGCATTTATTTCCCCCTTCGGGCCAACAGGTGATGCTGCGGTTTACCCTTTGGGTTTTCCAAGTATCCAACGGTGAGCTGTGCTTTCAACTATTTCTGTCGTTAATACGCTACAAGTTTGGGAAAAAAACACACGGAATTGGGGAAAAGCTTGTTTCCTCTGAAACTGTCGGAGAATAACCTCGGATGATTCCGAACCCAAATGGGGGCTTGGTATATATTAGCCAGATATTAATGTGCACTTGTTGCAGCTTCAGATCCCCCCTCCGGATATATAACTTGTTTCCCAATCAGCAAAAGGGTTTACCAGCACCGAAGAAGTGTAAAAAGTCGGAAAAGGTATGGCGCTCACGCCTTCTCCAAATTTTACTTTATATTCCCCCATCCTCAGATCCGAAACACTGTCCATGACTGGAGCGCATCTTGAGCCTCATCTATCCCGCAGCACTTATACTGGACACTCCTCGGTCTGTAATCTATCTCTCCCCGGAGATATGGGCGGGAGGTCCGCACAAGTGGACGAATATGTAGCACCCCGGCTGGATAATATCACGTCCGTTAAAGTGGCACCTTTGCCGATATCCGAACCCGCAATATGGGGCAAGTCTGGGGATGGTTCACGAACACACATAACCACATACGTTAAATAGGTGAAGGCCATCTCCTCTCCCAAGCATTCTTCTGCGTCCCTCGTGATCCTTGGCACACTTACTCTGTTACTCGAGCACACGAGACAACATGTACGTCTCAACTATCATCCTAGCAGCCTGGGCCTTGGCCGGTATGGTCACCGCCAGCCCGCTCCAAGCCGAAGTTGTCCAACGCCAGACCCAAAAGAAGCTGAGAATCAGTAACTATCCCTAATATCCCTATCCAACCAACCACACAACCAAAACACCAAGAGCTAACAGGTGTTGGTAGTGCCCCTCGGCGATAGCATCACAGAAATCACCTGCTGGCGCGCCTTCGTGTGGGACCAGCTCGCCGAGGCAAAGTACGCCGACCAGGTGCAGTACGTCGGCTCGCAGAACAGCAACCCGCAGAACTGCAAGCCCTCCACGGCCAACTGGGACCAGCACCACGAGGGCCACTCGGGCTGGCTCGCCATTGACATCGCCAACAGTTATATTACAAAGTGGATGCAGAACACGCCGGCCGATATTGTGATGTTCATGTTGGGGACAAACGACGTCTTCCGCGGCCACAGCACCAACGACATCATTGCCGCTTACACCAAGATTGTCACGACGATTCGAGCTGCGAGTCCCAAGGCCAAGATTATTGTATGTTCTCCTCCTCCACATGTCTCATGGAAGTGGGAGTGTGATGCTAATAGACGAGATACAAGGTGGATCTGGTGATTCCGCTATCTGCTGGATCCAACTCAGCCATCACGGCTCTTAACGCGGCGATTCCTGCCTGGGCCAAGGGTCTCAACACGACTGATTCGCCTATTGTTATTGCCGACTGCTATACTGGGTTCAAGACGTCCGATCTGCGTGACGGGGTGCATCCGTCCGTTGCTGGGGACCGGGTCATCGCTTCACGTATTGGGCCGTTGTTGCTCGAGTTTGTGAGGCAGTCTTTGGGGAAGTAAGCCAGCCAGCAGGATATCCAGGAGCACACAGATGTAAGAGATATTAGGTGTAATGATTCATTCTAGTTCAGGTAGCCGCCCGAAGCTATGGAATTTATCGCAGAGTACACTTGAAGGGTTGAAACCCAATCAATCCTCCACCAACTCCCTCAAAAGCGCCTCCTTCTTCCTCCGCAGCCTCTCATTCTCTGCCTGGATAGCCACAATCTTCTTCCTCGCCATGGCCAACACTTTAGCCTTGTTGATTGTTCCCGTCTGCGTCCGCCGCCCATGATCATGACCACGATGGCTGTGCAGATTCCTCTTCTTCTCACTGTTCATACTGCCTGTCCGAGTAGTCCGCCGCTTCGCTGGCATTACAACCGCAAGATCGTCAATCTCTTCTTCATCACTCTCTTCTTCCTCCTTCACCTTGTTATCTTCAAGAACGACGCTATTATCGTCTTCATCTTCATCCTCACTACCACTGCAACTGCCATACAGCTCCTGTTGCAAATCCTCAACCTTGAGATGCCGCAGGAGCACGGCCTGCAAACTCTCAAACTTGTCGTTGAGCTTCTGGCGGTACTTCTTGCCGATGCGGTTGTGCCATTGGCGCGTGCGTTCCTCTTTGGACTCGTCCGCCGCCGCCGCCGCGACGCCGGCGGAGCTGAAGGTCGTGCTGCTGCTTGAGGCCGAAGGAGGTGGTGAGAGGGACGTTGACGCTGATAGTGCCATGCCGTCCATTTCTTTTTTCTGTTCGGTGATGCTAATAATGATTTGACCTCGGCTCGGTGGACTTGGCGACGAGGTCGCTGTTGCGTCCATCACATCGGATATTGGTTGTGACATCTTTATCTCGGTTTGGATAGTGGCGTGATGTGAATTCTTCGCTGGTGTGGACGTAGTACGTAGATCTGTGTTACTGCAGGCTTGGTGTCTAAAAACAGCGGCCTCAGCATGCGAGTCGATTCCACGTTCAGGGCTTCACCTCGGGTTTCTGACTTTCTCTGCCGTGGGGGAGAGACAAAGAGAGAGCGAGAGAAACAGTGAGAGATTTTGGGTTCTGAACTGGTCAGGAGATGTGGGCAATCTCGCATGAAAAGGATTGCTGCTGCCGACCGACGGCAAGCAATCCGGTGAAATGCGGGCGTCCAGAGTGGCGGGGATCGGGGCCCGGGGCGGTGCTGTACCTGTGAAGCGACTCGCGATGATTGGGTTGGGCGCTGAACAGTGCAGCAATCCATCACGTGGAAATGCGACATGTCTGATTTTGTAGAAAGGAAAAAGAAAGGAGCGATTCTGTAAGATCGGAGTAATGAACTTCCGGTTTATTCTCTACCTTTCTCCTACTGACGAACTAAAGACGAAAAACGACAGGGTGCGAGCTGTTATTGATGTTTGAGGATATGGATCGCAGTGTCGCTGCCAAGCTCCGCCCCGGGTTCGCTTCCCGGACCCGAAAAGTTCACATTCAACCCGCCCGGTTAACACCTCCAAACTGATCTGGCAACACATAAATTAGAATATCAGCATCTAGAGATACGGAGAAATTCAAGAAAATTCTATATATAAAGAACTGAGGAAATTTAATAATAGAAGCATATCAAGTCGTTGGCATCGGCTTGCGAGTCTTGACATGTTCATCCTGAACTCACAGTCCCTGGACCCTGAAGGCTTGCCGTGTGCGTGCCGTGCCGGCCCCCGCCAACCCAATCAGTTTCAGGGGTCGGAATCAGGGACTGCCTGGAGGCGAGATTATTGCGGGGCATCTTTCAGCCTTGAAGCAAAAGAAACAGTTCAGCCATGGAGGTTCCGGATAGGGCATCGCTTATCTGATATAATCCACGTACATAATCGCGATCATCATGGACGACTTCACTTTTGCTTCAATACCTCTCCCCGAGACAATTGACATGTCCAACAAACGCAGGCAGGCGACACACGCGCCTCCGCCCCTGCCATCCCCATGTTGCCCAGGTGGTATAGGGGCGGAATCCTCCCGCCGACGCGTCGGCCGCGATTCCTACTGGCAGTTGCGCTAATACTGGTCCCATTCCTCCTTGGCCTCCACATCAGGCACCACCGCGACAACCAACCGACACCACCCCCCTGGGCACCCTTCGCCCCTGCCACTGACGACGACGGCATCCTCTTCCACCTCCCCCCTCCTCCACCAACAACCCCCTTGCCAAGTACCAACCTCACCGTAAACCTGGTAATTGCCTCCGTCGCGGCAGACAACACCTCCTGGACCGAGCAACTACGTCCTTACCTCCCAAACCTCAAAATCATCCGCTATGTGAGCGACGCCGACAACTCCTACAATGGGACTGGGCTGCTGCTGCGCCCACCCGTCCCGCGCAAAGGCCGTGAGGCCCTAATATACCACACCTACTTCCACGACTTCTACGACACCCTGCCCGACGTCTCCGTCCTGATTCATTCCCACGAGAATCCCTGGCACATTGAACCAGCCCTGCTCAGATCCATGACCTTTGCCCTGTCGCGCCTCAACCTAAACCGAATCGCGACCGATGAAACGAAGTCATACTTCAACCTGCGCGTTTCGTGGAAAGAGGCCTGTCCGGCGTGGATCAACACCACGCTTCCGGCAAGCCTCTCCACAAAAAAAGAGGAAAGCTTTGTAGGACCAGCGCTGCGCGCCAACTTTGGCGTGCAGCGCAAGGACTGGCCTGAGGTGTTTGGGGGCACGTGCTGCAGCCAGTTTGCCGTTTCGCGGGCCGCGATCCAAAGAAATCCGAAGACGCAATACAAGAAGCATATGGACTGGCTGGTCAACGTGGGCTGGAGCGATTATATAACGGGGAGGGTGTGGGAGCACCTCTGGCCGTGGCTTTTCCGGGGGGAGGCGGTCAGCTGTCCGCCTGAACGGGAGACGTACTGCGATATGTATGGGGTTTGTTTTGGGGACGATGAGACGCCACGACGGGTGAATGAGTTGGCTGCCGAGAGAAGGGTGCTGGAGGAGCAAGTGGAACTCGGGCATGAGATTTTTGATCCGCAGGCTGGGGTGTATGCACGGAAACGGATTCCTGAGATTGATGGGACTATACGGATGGAGGTTGCGGAGGCTGTGAAGAGGGGAGAGGAGGAGGGAAAGGGGAGGAAGGGGTTGGATTTTGGGTTTTAGGATTACAGATGGAGTTATTAGGGAGTTTTGTTTTGGGAAAGATGAATCATGAATGGTTACATGTGACACCTCGGACCATTGGTCTTGGACATTGACGTTACGTCACGGTTCATACTACGTCCCTAGTCCGAACAGAGAGTTTCGTACCTGTCAAGGCAACTGCCGGTTGCTTTTCTGCGTCATATCTAAGGTACCTACCTTACTGTGGAATCTGATGTCATGTTCTAGGCTGCAATCTGGATTTTGGAAAAGAAATCCTTCGTCACGTCGAACAGCCCGAGGAGACCACTCAACACACCCGCCCGAATCAGGTCCTCCGTCGCATACGAAACGCCAACAACGCCGGAAGCTGCGTATAGTTACTGTGAGCCTCGACCCGGTCCGGCATGTGATCGTCCTCCGTGAACGCCGGCTCCTCCATCGCGTCCATGACCAGCCCAGCCGCGAAAAAGGTGCCGAACAGCTCGTGGATGGGGCGGTGGAAGTAGATCTGTTTTTTCAGTTATCACCTTCAAGCTCGGGGAAACGGGGGAAACATACTTGCCGCTCAGGCTGATCCAGGTGCGCGACGCCCATCGCCGGCGGGACAAACAGGTAGTCCTTGATGATTTTGGTGCGGGTGACATCGAGGCCGCCTGTCTGTGGATTGTCGCGGAGGTCGACGTTGCGGGATGCACCGGATGTGAAGAATACCGGGTGCAGGACTGAGGCATAGAACCTTTTGCCGCCAACTTTTCGTCAGTTTCTTCTTGTGCGTTTGATCTCGGCATCGTGGTTGGCTTGAGAATAATGGGACTCACACTCCGTCCTTGGCCAGTAGCTTCGGCAGAGCCCGAGCCAGCGGTTCGAGGGTCGCCACGTCCATGATGGCCATGTTCATGAGGATGATGTCGAAGCCAGGCTGGCTCGCGCTCACTAACCCGTCAAAATCCTCATCACTCGTCACGTCTAGCTTAGCTAAGCTGATAACGTCGCCCCCTTCCGCAGATATATGCTTCTCCGCCAGTTGCAACATCTTGTTACTCCCATCAGTCGCCAGCACGGACGCAGCGCCGTTAGCAGCCAGCCATCTTGCACCCAATCCGTTTCCTGTCGCCAATTCCAATGCTTCGGCGCCTGGGAGCTTGTCACCCAGCATGCGTTGGAGGGAGGGTACCTGCAGAACCTGCCAGTACTTGTTTCCGTCTCTGCCCATGGTCTGGTCCCAGTGGGAGGCGTTAGCTTCCCATGTTGCGAGGGCTTCGGCCCTGAGATCTGGGGCAGACATTTCGGATTTGTTTATGTTTCGGTTTGAAACAAAGATGGGTAATTGTTTTCCTGGACCTGGTCTGTATTTACATACAAAAACCTGTTCAGTGTTCAACCAATGGGGTAACTTTGTGGAGCCGTTTGTATGTCGTCTCGCTTGGCTTCCGGAATGACTCAGGCCGGCCGCCGCCGGTGCGGGTCCATGCATGATGTGCTTGCTGCATGCCCGCTTACTAGAGTACTTGTACGTACAGTCGTATACTCCGTAGTGTCACTTGTATTTAGACGACCATCAACTTGGCATCCCAAGAGACATTATGATCATGATGGAAGACAATTACGGGATCACCAAGAAAGTATACTTATAGCGGGGTGTCTTTGCTAACGATTCCCATTGCTACTGTGACGTAGTATTAGCACCCGTCAGGTGCCGTAGTTCTGATTAATTGTGTATCACATCGCGCTCCCCTCGAAGCGAGGTTCTTGCCTAGAGTGTCTGGCTTGCGGCCTGGCAATGCTCATAATCATGGAAGAGAAAGCTTGGTTAGGTAGGGCTTGGTACTGTAACTTGTTCGTTGTTCATGTTCCAAGAAGGTTGTTGATTCCCAACCTATGAACCGGTTCTGGTCTTGTATACCTGTGGAAGCCAAGTCCCAGGACATCCGACCACTTAAATCCTTATGAGATGAGCCCCAGACCAAAACCTCACAGCCCATCATCGACAGCACTCCCGATGATTGCTGGAGGCTAGGAAAAGAACAAGAGAAAAGCAGCGCGACCACCAATGTACCACACATGATACCATGAACCCAGAGTCCCAAACTAACCCTTCCAAAATTGAGAGGAACCAAGACAAGAACAAGAAGACAGAAGGTTAAGGCTTAACCAACTTCCACGACACAATAAGCATCTTCCCATTCATCATGCACGCCGCCCCGCTCTCAGCCTGGATATGCCCGCCCTGCGCATCGCGCGAGTACACGGTCGTAAAGAACCGGACATCGTTGGTGCCGTACTTGAATGTCTGCGGCGTCTGCGGCGGATCAAGCCGGACCTTGAACGCGCACGTCCCCGACTTGGCGAGGGTGACCCATCCGCCCGGGGCGGCCGCCTGGTCAGACGGGAAAATGGTCCAGTAGCCCTTGACCGGGTCGGAGAACTTGGCCGCGATGGCGTTGCAGTCTGCCTGCAGCGGGGTGGTGGCCGGGTCGAATACCTCGTTCGCGCCGACGGACTCGCCGCAGTAGTTGTCCTCGCCTGGGGCGTTGTCCGTGTAGTTTAGGCGCTTCTTGGTGTGTTTGCGTGCGATCAAGAGTTTGGGTGACCCGAGTGATGGTGCGTTGGCATCGCGGGTGGCGACGACGGGGGTGAAGAGTAGGTTTGGGCCGGAGAGGATCTCGGCTGATTCCGGGCTCGGTTGCCGGGTTGTGAGGTCGGCGGAGGCCGGAGCATTGGAGAGCACAGCGCCGGCTGCGAGGCCGACGATGGCTTGTAGTACCAGGATGCGGAGGGAAGAGGTATGCATCTTGGATATGAGTGTCTGAGTTGTCTCAGGTGACGTTGAGACAGAACTTGGTGGTGAGGTCCTGTACTGATCGTCTTGTAGTAGAAGCAGGAAATGGTTGGGTAAGGAATTCAAAGAGGAAATGTTTAAAAATGAAAGGAAGGAATCCTGTAGCTTATATGCAAAGGTGACTGAACAGATTATCGGCATGTCAGCCGATTGTGCCCGTCACGATGTGCGCCAAACTCCTATATGAATGTGTAAGTGACGCACGGCAAAGAATAGGGGGTGTATGTGACCGAACTTCTGAATCACACAAACTCAAACCCCCATCAATCGATCCCAGTACGAATTACATACAACATAGCTCGGGGCCGGATGACCAGACCACCTGCTCACCCAAAGCCCGATTCAATCTGTGCTGCCTACCATTTAATAAGATGCGATTGTGATCAGGGTGCGTGCTGGAGCGGAAATGGTTTGCGGGTTGCACCGGGTGCTGAGTGACTGGCCCCCCAAATCCGAATAGTTGAACCAAATGTGGCCCCTGAACAGCGTTCATGCGTTCCACTGCAGGGCGGGCAATATACCCCGGAATGTGGCCCGTTAGGTCAGGTACAATCTGGGGGCTCCAGCAAAACCACCTATAGCAAGAGCCAATTGTGACATGCTGTGCTGGGCACACCCGCCGTCACCAACGCCATCCAGTCGCAGACCCGGACCCGCACAGAGTAGGGCTGATGCTGTGCCCGTGATTGGCCGGGCCCCGACCCCGAAAGGGGGCCAATACGACGTACGGCGCAGATGGGCGCCTAACAGAGGCCGAGAACATGCCGTTCCTTTTCTTTGTCATTGTCATCAGACTTTGGTTTTCGACTTCCGACTTCGGGATGGATTTGCTGCAGCTTTCGTGTTACGTCTGATGTGTCGATGGGATCAACTGGAGGGATGATTATTGGGATCGATCGGCACATCTATCACGACAGATTCCAAAGAGGGCCGATTTCTATTCACCATGATTAGCAGAAATCAACCGTTCTATGACAGACCCAACACATCGATATTCTCTCGTTGACTGCCTAGGCCTGACCAAGCGCCTCGCTGCATCACCAATTTCGACCTTTGCTTGACCGGGCAGGCCAGTGAGGTTAACCTCGGCGCATATATTGACGCCTCAAAGGTAAAGTTTAGTAACACACGAAACTCAGACAGGACCGCATGAGGGCCATTTTCACGGCCCGAAGTGCGCCAACCAACTCTCGTCCCAGCTGGTCGGTATCTAATCATCTCTTGAGAATACTTGACAAGTGTGCAAGACGTCGTACCTTGCCTAGAACTCGGGGGAGGCACGTAATCCCATCTAGCATGATGCACGTCGATGCACTCGCGTAGACTAGATCAACTAAGGTTGTTTGTTGGTGACAAAGCGTCAACGACGAATCATGATGTCTCATACGCGGCCCACTGTGATAATATATGGCCAAATCGACACTATAATTAGCGGTATTGGCAGCTCGTTCAAGGCTGAGGTGACCGTTGTAGAAACTTAACCCAACCACGTTTTTGACTGTGATATGGCACGCACTGCACGAGATAGTCATGAGCAGCCTGTTGGCTGCAAGCCGAGACAGCGATGTCCAGATAGATGGACCAACGAGGTTTTGATGATAATTCGGGTGCTAAGACTCCTGGAACCACCTAGTTTGCTCTAGGGATGCAACTAGACGGTCCCTAGCCACTGTACGATCGATCATGTATAGATCTGGTTTGGTGGCAGGTAGGTTCCATTGTCTTCTGTGGTGTCCAAACGCTGTCGTGTGATATAAGGCCAACAAAGTTATGCGCTCCTCCTCTTCCTACCCTGAGCGTCCGCAATAATAAAACTAGCCGCTCTTTCAGCAATCCCGTACACCGCCGTCTGGATGTGCCCTGAAATCAACACTGGCATGACACTCGCATCAACAACCCGAAGGTTAGTGGTCCCATAGACAACCAACTTGGGATCCACCACACCACCATCCTTTCTAGGAAGCATCGCGCAGGTGCCAATGGGATGATAAACTGAAAAGGTGGTATTGAGCACGAAATCACGAAACTGCGTATCATTATTCGTCTCCGGAACAGCCTCCAAACCCGGTTCGTATTCCGAGACCCATATATCTCGCAGAGGTGCGGTGTTGGCAATACTGCGGACGTACTTGATGGCTGCTATAGCAGCCTGAACGTCGTACTCGTTACTGAGGTATTTGGGATTCAACACAGGCTTGTCGTCGATGTTGGCCGATGTGACATGAACGCTGCCACGTGAGTATGGATGCATTATGCCGGCGATCAATGTGAAGAAGCTCGTCCCAAAAAGCGGCGAACTTACTGCAGGGTATCCTTTGATACCGCCGGTATAGCCGTCGGAGAAGATGACCTCGACCTGAGGAACTCTGGGATCGCTCGCCCAAGACAAAATCTGCTGATCGACAACCGATTTTGACTTGGAGAACAGAGACTTGGCTAGAGAAACCAGAGACGAAGAGACAGTTTGGCTGATCTGTTTCCAAGTCAAGAAGGCATACCCACTACCAGTGTAGTCCATCCTCGAGATCTGACCGGCAGCTCTTAGAGTCAACTGCTCCGCCTTATAAGTGGCATTAAATCGGATTTTGTCGAATGAGGTGTAGTTGTCCCTGAGCTGGAATGACGCCTGGATGCGGATGTGGTCCTGCAGATTCTCACCGACACCAGGTAGGTCAATGATCTGGCCAACCCCAATCGCGTAAAGAACGGAGACAGACCCGACACCGGACAACTCAAGGAGTCCTGGGCTTTGGATGGAGCCAGCGGAGAGAATAACTTCCTCCCGAGCAGTGACGACGGCGCCGCCTTGAAGCGTGACGCCTGTGGCAATCTGGAAACGGCCTCTTTTCTTGAAGTTGATCTTGGCAACACGAGTGTCGGTCAGAATCTTGAGGTTCTCCCCGGCGACGGTCGGAATGTAGCCGTTGGCAGAGTATGACCGGTTCCAAGGGACGGGGTCGATGTTGCTTGGTTGGTACATGACACCCAACGGGTTGCCACCCAGCGATTCGAGATTCAGTGGCACTCCTAGATTGTTCATTGTAGGGATCCAGGATTTCTGCTGCTCGGGAATGAATCGGTTGATGGTTGTCTTGATCGGCCCTGAATGTCCAACTCCGGTCGATCCGTAGTCCGGCGAATGAGCAAAAGTCTCGACCTTCTTCATGGCTGAGAGCATGTTGGGCCAGTTCCAGTCCTTATTACCAAATCCCTCCCAGTTGTATTCAGGAGCACTAGCTCTGTCCCAAGACATGAGATTGAGGGCTGAGCTGCCTCCCAG
Organism: Apodospora peruviana; assembly: GCA_033439685.1. Taxonomy (NCBI): domain Eukaryota; kingdom Fungi; phylum Ascomycota; class Sordariomycetes; order Sordariales; family Lasiosphaeriaceae; genus Apodospora; species Apodospora peruviana. The sequence continues at coordinate 4,036,783 of JAUEDM010000005.1, read as the reverse complement.
GACCTTTCCTCTCGGAGCTGGCCATACTCTGTTCTTAGCCCCAACTTGCGGAACGGTGGTAAAATTCCAGTCGTATGAGGTCCCCAGTGTTGATCCCCTGTTTCCTGGTATGTTGATTCTGTCTTCACCCAAAACAGCTGGCCCAGCCTCAATCAGAAGCACGCTTGCCCATCGGAGGCCTTGGCTGAGGCGAGATGCTACCGCCACTCCTGCTGTTCCACCACCTATTACGATCTAGTTTCGTGATACCAAAGGTCGTCAGTTATGTAGTGACCCGTGTCAAGAGGGATTACCAACATAGTCGTATTCTTGAACTGCGCGGCTCTTGTGTTGACTCCCCCAGGCCTGGCCGAATATTCCTGAGACGAGCGCAGCTCCGAGAAGGGTTGGTGAGGACTTCATGATCTGGTCTTTTCCTCTCTTGGTTTTCGACAACAGTGGGTCAGTTCAACGGTGATGCCATTCTTAGGTGGGGTGTCGACGGATATAAGTAGGACGTCTTGGGAATCAGGCGGGAAGCGAAGAGCAGAGTTTGGTAGACTACTGCAGTTGTCGGGTCAAATATTGGTTCAATATCAGCTCACATAACGACTTGGAGGGTGCCAAGCGAGCAACCGCTGCGTGCTAAAGCCGCCACACCGAGAGACGGGACAACCGAAACAGCGACCCGTAGTCTGCAAATTGCTCTAGGCTGCATATGGTGGTCGAGATGTTCCCCGCTTTCCCAGACAGATGCATCGTCAATGTAACCATCTTAGCAATTCTCATGACCCTGATCCTGGTACCGTAGGTGGCCTAGAACTCTAGAGCCCATGGTGCTCAGCTTGTCACCAAAACAAAAGCCTAGGCTTTCTGTGAGCACTCAAACCCGACCGCGGAGATGGAGCCATGGCGAAATTTCTCGCGAACGCCGCTGGCGCCGACCTTGATGTCACGATGTGCGCGCCAAGACGGCTTCGCAACAGCTTGCGGAAGATGGGGATTGGACTTCGGATGGCATCTGGGTGTCTGTGAGATAGATCAAGTACCTTGCTAAATAGAACCTTGTTCGGGTGGCTGACTGGGTGCTGGTTGTTGGTCATCAGAAACTCCTCAACGTCGGAAAGGAGCAGAGCGCGCTCAATAAAATCTATCGACAAGACTCGGAAGATTGAGATTGAAGATCGACTGATCGAGCCACCACGGTGGAGGCTTCTAGTTCTGGGATACGTCCGATTACAGAGCTCTGACGAGGGAAAGAGCACCGGAGTGACCGGTCTCGCCGGCCCTTTATCGCTCCCTTGATAAGGACCCAATCTCCATCAGTCGGGTTGTTCTTGCGAGTTGCAACTGCCTATAAATAATTCATGAGGAGGCAGGAACAATCACAATTGTAAGAAATTTGGAGAGAACGATGTGCTGTCTCCGGTTGCCCATCGGTACCTACCTCGGGTTATAAAGTGGCCTCGAAGGACTGTAGAAAACATCTTGCTATAAACTATAGGTATTCCTTTGCCGGGATTTAGAAACCTTAGTACAAGTACCTTCTAAAGCCTTATTTTTTTTTTAAAAAAAAAAAGAAGACGTGCTGATAAACTAAATATAAACCTAATATTTATTTTACATAAAAGGATATTTTAAGCTTATTATAACTAATATATTAACTATTTTATTAAAGCATTAGGAGTTTCATTAAAAACACTAACTTATAGTAAGATAAATATTTATATATATAATATGTAGTGGACATAACCGCAATTTCTTATTCAAAGAAGGCTTTGGAAGGGACTTGTACTAAGGTTTCTAAACTCCGGCAAAGGAGTACCTACAGTTTGGCAAGACGTTTTCTATGTCAGAAGTGCTGCACACTGGATTCTGTGGATTTGATGGGAGTTCCAACTGTATATTCTCTTCTTCTTCAGCTCTCTGGCTTTGCCAGATAGCCTTCTTATACCCATGAATGGTGGCAGTCGGTGCATGTCTGTGGCAACTGGTTACAAATCTAGGATTATGGCCACTGCTCGAACCTTCCTTTCTGACAGGTACCCATTTCCATCTGACATCCTACAGGCCCTCGAAACTACCTCCCGGTTATACCCGGGAGATCGCTGGTTTCGAGCTGACACCACGCTTCGATTGAATCACAATTGTGAATTGTTGCCATCCCTTGCCGCGCATTCGCCATGTCCGTCAGTCGTTGCACTTGCTTCTGCTTGCGGCCTCGGAGCCGTGAGACATCCAATGATTCTTCGACCGAATCCCGGGTGCCGGGTTCTTCTCGCCTATTGTCGGAGACCTCATCTTCCTCCTACCCGCCAGCCTCGAGTCCCTCGCAAGAGCCCGAATTCATCACCAGAGACATCTGGTCTGCCGCCTACGAGCAACTTAAGAACGACACGAGTCTTGAACCCCTTGTGACCAACTACGAAGATCTCTTCTTCACACTGCTCACGCCAACTCCAACAACCCCCACACCGTCCTCACTGCAGACCGAGACCAACCCATACGATGTGACACACCCCTTGTCCAAGGAACAGTTCCGCAAGCTGGCCCAGATATATACCGAGACACCAAAATCTCAAGAAAAAATACAAAACATTGCCTCGTCAGCCGCGAAGTTCATTTTGAGAATCAAAGAGTTCGTGGGAAGCGCCCTGGCTGCTTCGCCACCTGCCTCATTGGCTTGGGCAGGCGTGTGCTTGGTGATATTACCGGTAAGCCACTTCTTTTCTTGTCAGTAGGTCTTGCTCTGACATCATCCGGTAGGTGATCATCAACCACGCCGAACAGATTTCAGCCAAGCAGACCGGTTTCAGCTATGTCATGTCTCGGTTTACGTGGTACGACCATCTTCTTGATCTCCTCAACCGTGACTACTGGAAAAGCCATCACAACTTCGTCATATTGCGACAAGGAATCCGAAACGAAATCACCAACCTCTATAAGTTGCTGATTGAATATCAGCTACGAGCTTACTACGCATATTGTCGGCCCTTAACCACTATTTCCCGAGATGTCTTGAAGCTGGATGATTGGGTTGCTATGATCACTGGCATCAAGGAGGCAGAGAAGCGTCTGCAAGACTACATGGATTTGAACTTCGAGCAACACCTGTTGGAGAAGCTAAACACAATCTCAGAGGACGCGCATCGCAGGCAGAGGAAGGAGGTGACTCTCAAATTCAAATTTCCGGACGAACTTCCATACGATGTGTACCAGGCTTATTTGGACGACATTGATTCGCCCCTGGACGGCACCGGTGGCGGTATCCTCGAACATCCCGAGTTCCTCAGGTGGGCATCGGCAGATGATGGACTCTTTGTTCTCTCTGGGATTCCGGGCTCTGGAAAATCTGTCATTGCAAAGTCCATACTAACCAAGTTGCCGAATCGGAGAGACACCACGGTGTGTTCATTCTTCTTCCGGGACAATGGTCAGGGTCAGAACATGGCCACGACAGCTCTATGTAGGATATTGGATGAGCTATTTGGTGCCAGGATAGCGCTTATTGACGACATCATTCCGCGGCTCGAACATCTGCTCGCCCAAGAGGTGCGATGCAATCTGGACCTTCTTTGGGACATTCTCGACGATGCGACAGAAGACACAGAGCCTGGAGCCTTCACCATTGTTCTGGATGCCCTGGATGAGTGCGAACCCGAGTCTGCGGGCAAGTTATGCGACAAAATCAGCACCTACCTTAGCCGGCCGACTCCTCGATTGAAATTTTTCACCACCACGAAACCTCTCCTTTCCATCCACGAACCATTTCACTTCGTGCAAGGAGTCATCATCAAGTCAAATGAGGACGCGCATTGCCTAGAGCATCTCAGCAAGGACATTGAGCGAGTGGTCGCCTCCAGATTTAAACACTTCGCCACGCTCTGCATCCATGACGAGGATCTGAAGGAGGAACTTCTTCAGCTTGTCCAGCCAAAACAGGAACGAACATACCTATTCGTCAAGCTGCTCTTCGACTTCCTCGACCTCAAAATCCGCGATGGCCTGCCACGTGTTCCACGCGAATGGATCGCAGTCTTCAAGACCCTGCCGGCCACCGTCAAGGAAACATACCTGGAGTTTCTTGGACGCATTCGCAAAGTCCACCGAAATGATGTGAGGCTGATGTTACAGATGGTGGTGGCAGCAACCAGACCACTGACCGTTTGGGAGATCAACACCGCTCTCAACATCAGAGATTGCCAAAACGGTAGTCCAAATGGCTTGGGGCTGCAGACAGAAGACGCTTTCCGGGACTGGATCTTGGACGCCTGCAGATTCTTTCTGGACGTGTACAACGGCCGTGTATACTTTATTCACCAGACCGCCAAGGATTACCTGCTTGCTACTTCCGACGACCGAAGCTGTACCAAGCCGGACTGGCTCGGCGAGTTCACCAACGAACGCTGTCACCGAACCTTGGCCGAAAGTTGTGTGGCCTATTTGTCTCTTCCATTTGTTTCAAAGGCCAGATTCAAGGACACCGCCACGCATGGTGGTGCTTCGTTTGATTCAGAAGCCCGATATCACCTCTAGGTCATGGGAGATCTGGCATTCTCAAACTACGCATCGGCCCACTGGCATAACCACTTGAACGCCAGTGGAGTGCTTAGCAAGTGGCGAGATTCGCCGGCAGATGAATATGCCAGTAGGTGTCTCAACCTTCTTCAACGCTGGGATGGCGGGCTGGTTGTCCAAGTAGATATTCCATCTACCGATGTGGAAATGCTCAGCCGCTTGCTCGAACCCGATGACCACGAAGGCATAAGCACCACATTGACGAGTCCTGTTGCCGTCAGTCCAGAAATCTCTCGAGCGAGAGTTTTATCTCTCTCCATCGACTCCAATAGCCGATTTGTCGTATCAGAGGGTGCTGGGCTACCGGTTTCACGAGTACCACAGGTTCCAGTCACGACTCCCGGTGCCATTGAGACGATAGCAAACTTTCTGTATTCAATAGCCCTGTCACGGGTTATTTTGGGGCTCACCTATTACCAGCCGTACAGTCCTATTCCTGCTGACTGGTTCTCGATTCGTGTAATTACCTGCCCTTTTGATGGCAACACGAAGAAGACAGTACCCATCAAGTATCATTCATCTTCATCAAGTGGAGATGGAACTCAAGAGCCGCATATCCAACTCCAACACGGCGAAAGCTTCAGGTTTATTCTTTCCAACAATACTACCGGGGTCCCAGCACATGCCCACATGTTTTGCCTGAATGCTTCCTGGATCATCGGAACACCACTTTGGAACTCGCAGGTCTTGCCCCAGCAGGAAAAGTCGGGAAATATGACTGTTGCAATTCCGCGTCCAATCAACGACGGGGCCAAGGGTTTGGCAGTGGAGGACACCATCATTGTTATTTTTGCGGTAGGAGAATGCCAGAGCGGTAACTCGTTCGGTGACCGGTCCGGTAATGGTGCCCAAGGATGGTTGAGACGGGTGTATCTGCCGCCTGTGCTCCGTGTCGGCGAGGAGAGAAGGGGTCGTTATTATTATCCGTTTGTGCCTCCGCCGAACTGGCAGGTCTGGTCGTTCACTGTCCGGACGGTGCCGCGACGACCGTCTGTTACCTGGTAGTGTGTGATGGGTGACATTGGTGATCGGTACAAGTCTTGTATCGGTACTTAATAATACTTGATGTCGAGCTTACCTAGTGGGTGGGTGTATTTCTGTTATGTGAAATCAACATTCTATTCCAAGTCGGCTAGCCATCTATCATCCATGATGCGTCCGAGCCCATATGATCGAAAACTGCGACCAGCACTGTAAGCAATACGCGTATTGCTGAACGTACGGACAGCTATGCTTGATCTGCAGTGCGCAGTTCACCCCTGAGTATAATAGGGTGGTGGTCATACCGTCACCGGCACTACTAGTCCGCGCTCAGGGTCACGCCCCCTGATTGTGGCTGTGAACGGCCGGATCGGGGTTGGTTCCCATCGTGGATGATGAAATGGAACCTCATTTCCCGTCACTGCTCACATTGACCAGCTATTCGTAGGTAACATGTAGGCCGTTCGCCGAAGCACTCTGGGTGCCGAAACACGCAGGTTACGTCAAAGCAATGCCGCCATGGGAAAACACTTGCAGGCCAGGCCTAGGTTGGCTATATTCCCCTCCATTGAACCTCGATGGAATAGGTGGGTGAAGAAGCCCCAGTCGCTCATACGGTAGGTAGGTATATGATGCTAACCGCCGCTAGCGAGTCGCATCTCAGCCCATCTCGACTGGACGCTGGATGGCGTAGCTGCCAGCCGACCTGGTACCAACCTCCGTAGTAGACTAGGTAGCTCTTGGTCTACTAGATCGAGATTGTCTAGCAGAGAGTTCTTGAAGGCTCTCTGGACCGAATTTTCACTTATTCCCAATATCGTTGCCGCACTGGACGAATGTACACATTGCCTTGAATATGCGGGCCGAAGCGGTGCTGGCTACCCGCTGTCGACGCGATGCAGCCAACCAGTAATAAGGGGACAGAACCTTGGCAGAGTCCTTCGAGCTGGGCTTACGCGTCCCTGGACTGTTACCATATTTTCAAACTATTACGGGTTAGTGTCTCGAGTATCCTTTTCGATAGTGACCCCAGTCTTGTGTGAAATGGTTGGGTTTGCCTTCGAGGAAATCCAAGTTGGAGATCCGTGGTTGTCGACCAACTGACTGAGCCCGGTTCCGGAACGTGATCTTTCGAGCTTTTGACTCCTTGTACAAATGGCAGGAGCCGAACGAACTTTAAGGTGAAATATTGCATGTTTGTTTTGCTGTGCTGTGCTCACCGGCTTTTGCAGTTGAGCTCATTTTTTGCTGAAACAACACTTTTTAAAAAACGACACTTCGATCTCTGTGATCCCGCACGGGCCAAGGCTTTGTGACGAAGGGAAATCAATTATAGCTGGCATGTTGTGGCATATGTATCCAGAACAGAAAACAGCAAATCCATCCACGATGTTTTCTGTTGAAGGTTTTGGGGTCGTGGATATCCCGCCCGAGCAAACCGGTTGCAAAACAGAGGAGCCAATGAGAAACATTGTTGGTCATGGAACTTTGGTGGAAGGCGCCCGTTTGCGATTCTTATCTTGGCGGACCGGGGGTCCCCTATTCCTCGGCCAGACTTTGTCATCGGACAAACCCAATGTCAAAGCAGATCTAACTGCGGCGTTGGCATTCCAGCCAGCCAATGGCAAGATTCCCCGTCGACTCACCCAATGCGCTGAATGCGGATGATCTCATCATCTTCAAGCGCCCACGCGGCGGCCGCCCAGGGGAGCGACCGTTTTTTCAGGGCATTCATTCCCTTTGGAATCCGCCGTCGCTGTCAATCCTATCGTCATAACAAACGCTCCAAACCAAAACCACATTTAATACCAATACTGCTGCACCCCTAGGACATTTAGTATTGCCATGTAAACAATTCTCATTTCCCATCTGTGGGGTTTTCGTAGGCACCGCCACAATAGCATACGCACTCCCGAAACTCGTATCGATCCCGACGTTGCTTTGGCTCGGTCTCTCCCCACACACCCAAGGGAAGGGAAAAAACGAGCCAGTTGCTTGGCTGACAAGCGCAAAGAGCGGAGGGGCCCGCACTTGGCAGACGCATTCTTTAAGCAGGGCCTGACCTGGAGGCTGTATCCTTGTTGGCCATCCTCCTCCTCCACTCCGCATCTTTTGCCAGCGTTCCCCGCCGCTTCCCTTCGATCTCTGTTGTCAGAGTTGGTCCACCATCTCCTGACCCAACCCATCCTTACCTCCAACAAAACAACTGTTGCCGCCGTCTCCTGTCCATCTCGTGGCTGAGGCGTTTTCTGTATGGCGATGGGATCAGGATAGGCACGCAATCGTTTGACACCACCGGCCAGACTTTCACTCGCTTTGTTGTTTTCTTCCTCACTCATTGCTGCGCCAACTCTCCACTGTGAGACATCCGCACGCATACCACCCAACCTCGTCGACTTTTTTTGCAAGTTTACGGGCGCATCCATCACAACAACGTCAGATTGACCAAACACACACAAGACAAATCGACTCCGCCTCCGACGACTTTTCTCAATTTTCTCACGAACAGCCGGGAAAGGATGTTGGATTTGTGATCATCGATCTACCGTCAAAATCGCAGTCGAAACGAAACTTTCGCGAACGAGGACCCGCTCCACCGAAGAGCTATTGAAGCTCCACCGTAGCGAACGAACCACTTTCGAGGCGAAGACGAGACGACGACGTCGATATCGACGACAAACACCGGAACCACAAGTCAAGATGCGTTTCGAGCTAGCGAGATCGCTCGCCATCCTTTTCTCGGTTGTTGCAACATTCATCCTCCCTGCCAGCGCCCAAGATGTGCTCCGGTCCAGTTCGCTGGCTGCATGCCAGGAAAACTCGGGCTTCACAGCCAGTTTGTTTGATGTCGTCTTTTACCCCAACATGAGCAAAGTCTACATCAACATGATTGCCACCTCGTCCATTCAGGGCAGCGTCGTCTTCGATGTCTCCATCATGGCCTACGGATACCAGATCATCCGCACCACCATCGACCCGTGCCAGGTCAACCTGCAAGGTATGTGTCCCATGACGGCCGGCAAGATGAGCAGCCCGATCGGCTACTTGCCCGTGTCGCCCGAAGCTGCGAGGCAGATCCCGGGCATCGCGTACACGTTCCCCGATCTGGATGCCGTCGTTAGGGTCTATGTCAACATGACGGACGGCGACCAGGCCGGTAAGACGGTTGCCTGTGTCGAAGCCAACATTGTGAACGGAAAGACAGGTACGTTAAACGCCGGATATTCGTTTCGGATAACCCCAAACATGCTAACGAAAAAGAAAAATAGTCGATCTCATAGGAGTGAAATGGGCTGCCGCGGGCGTGGCAGGCTTAGCCTTGCTTGCATCTGCCATCGTGTCAGGTCTCGGCTACTCCAACGCTGCCTCCCACGTGGCCGCCAGCGCGCTTTCGCTGTTCGGCTACTTCCAGGCCCAGGCCATGATCGGACTCTGCGGGGTCAAGCTCCCGCCCGTTGTGCAAGCCTGGACCCAGGACTTCCAATGGAGCATGGGCATCATCAAGGTCAACTTTATCCAGAATATCCTGAGTTGGTATCAGCGATCCACCGGCGGCACGCCGTCCCAGATCTTCGACTCTCTGCATACGGTATCGGTGCAAGTCGAGAAGAGAGCGCTTGAGATTGGCTCTGGTCTCGTGGACCGCGCGACCGCGATGATGGCGAAGCCGGAAGTTGCGGAACACGCCGTCGGGCTCGTAAAGCGTGGCAACATCCAGACGTTCTTCGGAAGTTATATCGTCTACGGTATCCAGAGAGTCGCCTTCCGCGCTGCGATCGAATCGACGAATCTGTTCATGACCGGTCTTACTTTCTTTTACGTTTTCGCGATACTGGCGACTCTGCTGGTGATTATCTTCAAGGGGGTGTGCGAGGTTGCTGGAAGGTACCATTGGATCAAGCCGGACACGTTTTCGGACTTTCGGCATGGGTGGTTGACGGTCCTCAAGGGTATGGCTTTTTCTCTCGATGATCTGATCATTTCTCAGCAGCTGACAACAACCTACAGGTATCCTATTCAGAGTGACACTCATCGGCTACCCACAAATGACAATTCTTTGCATGTGGGAGCTCACGCAAAACGACTCGCCTGCTGAGATGGTACTTGCCGTGTTCTTCTTCTTCGGCATGACGGGCGTCCTGGGATACGGGGCGTTCAAGGTGGTCCGGATGGCCCGCCGCTCGCTTGCACTCCACCGGAACCCGGCCTATATTTTGTTTTCTGACCCGCAGGCTTTAAACAAGTGGGGGTTCTTGTACGTGCAGTTCCGCGCCTCGGCCTATTACTTCATCGTGCCGGTGCTCTTCTACACGGTGGTCAAGGGGATGTTCATCGCATTGGCCCAGGCTCATGGGACCGTTCAAGCTGTGGCCCTGATTGTCATCGAAGCTGCGGCGCTTATTACGGCCAGCGTCTGCCGGCCGTGGATGGACAAGAGCACGAACTCGTTCAACATTGCCATCTGCGTCATGAACTTTATCAACTCCATTTTCCTGCTCATCTTCACCGACGTCTTTGGGTTGCCGCCTTTGGTAATCGGTGTGGTTGGCGTTATCCTGTGGATTGCGAACGCGGCGTTTGCGCTGATCCTGCTGTTTATGCTCATCATCACGACGACTTTGGTTCTGTTCCACAATAATCCGGATACGAGATATCAGTTCATGAACGATGACCGCACGTCGTTCATGAAGTCGCAGACGCATCTGCAGACGAACGGCGAGTTGGATGCGCTGGGGGCTACGGCGCGGGCCAGCGGCAAGTTCTTTAAGCCGGCTTTGGACTTGGACGAAGACAACGACTCGACCATGTCGAGCCCGGCGAATATGGCGAACAACCGGCACTCGCCGACGAATTCGGCCAGACACTCGAGACATGGGATGATGCCGTCCGATACTCAGGGGTCGCAGTACCCGGCTGATGGCAGTGGGGATCTGCCGGATCCGTATCTAAGGGACCGGGCGAGCCGGGGCAGTTTCCGTGGATCTACGGGGAATCTATCGAGTGGACGGCACTCGCATCACAGTGGTAATAATATGGTTGGGTACAAGTCGCCGACGGGACCACCGGCGGGGAATAATGCAAAGTAAGTTGTTATGCGATCTAAAGCGCTGTCAATTTTCGGAAGCTAATATTCTTTTTTTGCAGTAGTCCATGGCAGCGTGGGGCAGGATATGAATAGGTCATGTCTGGTTTTGTTTTTTTTCTTTTGCATCGTCGCGGCGGCGGAATTGTTATTTGGAGCTGATATGCTCAGCGTATATAGGTTGGGGGGTTCAGCTGTCCTCTTTATTTCCCCTTCTATAATCGCGACGACGGCGGCTATTATCTGCTGTTGTTGCACTTTTTTTGTACATATTTAGACCTGCTCTGGGTTTTCGTCGATTATTATTCCCTTTGTATGACGGGACGGATTCGACTTTTTGTTATTTGTACGTATCACTCGTTGCTTGTATAGGTAGGTAGCTTGCCTGGGCGTGACCTCAGAGAGAGGATTGGGACTTGGCTAGATGAACAAGATCATATAAACTCGATTCGATATCTTTGGGGTCGATTTCCCTTTCTTGACAGTCACAGAAGCGTGATGCAGGGGCAATCCCACATATTTAGTTTCAGCCAATCGCAAGCACTGATAAGACTGTCGGGTGGTCTGGACCACGAGCCGGGTCATGCCGTCCGTCGTGGCGGTACGGAGTAGGTGACACCCACTTTTTTTCTTTCCCGCATCGTTCGTGGAGCTGTCGATCTCTCTACAACTCAACACTCGTCAAAACATTTCGAACCGAAACGAAACTTAAATTTGAGTACGTACTCTACGGAATACCCGACTCCACCGCCAAGTGTCTGATAACCCGAAGAAGAAAATGGCGCCCACGGTTATTACGGTGAAAGAAGAACCAAAGACGCAAGCACCTATGGGCATGGACAACCGCGGAGAGGAGGAAAGTGGCAATGGCAAGGTTGTTGTCATGCAACAGCCGGTAAGCATTCACTTTTCTGGCAGTTTTGTTGCGGGTGGGATGAGATGGTGTTTGGCTAATTAAAATAAATAATAATAAAAACAACACAGAAACCCGAACCGGTGCCAAGTAGTCTCCAGAAGGAGGAAATGACGTCGTTGCGCGGAGGCGGGATGAATGTTGGATTTAACTGCTGCCATGGTCGTTGTTCATGCCATGACAGTTGCTGCTAGGAGATCATCAGCCTGTTCTGCCTGTTCGGGCCAGGCACGCTACTGTAGGGTATATATAGGATGGGATGGTATAAGGGAGGGAAACAAACAGTGACAAACAACAAACAAGTAAATAGGTACTGATGGATAATAACTCTCGTCGGTGCAAATGAGTTCCTTTATTCAGATTGTCATCCAGCTCTCAACTTGGCGGGTTCAGTCGCGGGCGGGGGGATGCCATGAGGCCCAGGAGGAGAGGCAATTATTGAGCGGTCAGTTCGGTTCAGTCCTGGCTGGCTGCACTGTTCAGGTGTTTCGAATGGAAATCGCAAGTACACGTACAAAAAATCACAGAAACATAACAATAATATCCCAAAATCTGTAAATATGACGACGATTGATGGTCTCACATTCGGCGAGCAGCTCAAACCTGCTTTGTCAGACAACCGATTCTCCCGTCGTCCTGAAAAGGGGCTGTTGTTGGCGTTCCTGCATCCAAAGTGGTGCCCACTGTTCATTACCTGTCAGCAGCTGCCCTTGAGTGCAAACAAGCTTTGCCCCGCGGCGGTCAGATCCCTTCCAGCCGCACCGTCAAGGGGTCGCTTGGGCGCAGCGGGTAAATCTCGGCTACTGCTCCACCCCTCCAAAAACGTTCTCTCAGAGTCCCTGACAACGCCGAAAGTAAACAAACCTTCATCAAAGATTGCCGTCGTCCGTCTTGCGCCAACTCCGAACATCATTACCACCAACAACCGAACCCACCCCGGAAAAAGCTCACCTCAGCGAACGAACGTAAAGATGGCCTCCTCCTCAGTAGCACCCATTTTGGCGGCGGAAAAAGACAAATCAAAAGTCCACAAGCTCTCCCTCAAAGGTAGCGCAAAACTAGTCGCCGAATTTGTTCGTCTCTCGCTCCCCTTTCTCCCGCCTCAACTACTAACTCACCCGCAAAACAACAACAGTTCCAATACTCAATCCACACAATCCTGTACGATAGCCCCTCCCTCAAATTCATCCTCAAATCTAATTGTTTGCGGCATAGTTTCCAAAGAGGTGTCTACCCAGCAGAGGATTTCTCGGCAGTAAAAAAGTACGGCCTCAACATGCTCGTGTCGTCAGATGACCAGGTGCGGGCGTACATCAAGAAGATAATGGCGCAGCTCGACAAGTGGATGGTGGGCGGCAAGATCACGAAGCTGGTCATCGTCATCACGAACAAGGATACAGGCGAGCACGTTGAGCGGTGGCAATTTGACGTTCGTTCCATCCCTCCTTTCCCATCCCCCAACCCAAACCTACCCAACTGACTTCATCGGTATAGGTGCAAATATTCAAACCCACCAAACCCTCCAAATCCTCCAAGTCCAAACTGTCCTCCACACAAGAAAACGACGGCAGCGCACCACAAGCACCTGTAGAGAAGACAGAAGCCGAGATCCAGCAGGAAATCGCCGCCATCTTCCGGCAGATCACGGCCTCCGTCACATTCCTACCCCAGTTAAACGGCGACTGCACGTTTAATGTGCTCGTGTATGCCGACGCGGACAGCGACGTGCCAGTCGAGTGGGGCGACAGCGACGCGAAGGAGATCGTCAACGGCGAACGGGTCCAACTAAGAGGATTCAGTACTGCTAACCATCGCGTCGATACGTTGGTTAGTTATCGGTTACAGGACTAGACTACACCTATCAACGGTGGCATTGGCTCCAATAAGATGGGATCGTGGGGGCAAGTACAGGGGATGTCATTCATCGGTTGTGAGGTTTATTGTATGTGTTTCTGTTTCTGGGATTTTAGGCACGGAACTTGGGAAGGAGGTGGGCATTCACAAACAAGCATAGGCGCAAAGGAGTTCATTTGCTGTAATCAGCCCAACAAACTAATCAGGACTATCTATTCATGTACCTATCTAACCAGGTACATACCTTATGTACCATCGTTTCGCCAATTGTGGGACCGGAAGTAAGGGCGATGTTTGTACGAATATTCAATCAAGTCATTTCTCCATGGGTTCACTTATCTGGGAATACGGAAGTTAGGAGGACGGAGGTGACATTCACAAACAAGCATCGGCGCAAGGAGTTAGGTTGTCAGTTCGTTTGAACACAGTACTTTCTATTCATGTAACAAGATACATATTTACCATCATTTCGCTTCTTTTTCTTCTCTATTCCATCATGACCGATTCGCTGCGTATGAAACAAACAGAAACAGAAATAAAACCGTGCTCCTCCGCTCAGCCATCCAACCACCAAACTCCCCCTCTCAAGGGATAACTTTACACGGTACTCTACTCTATTGATCGACACGTTTATCTCTTAGGACAGCTCCGTCTCCATTACCGACGACGACAGCTCCGTCTCAGGCGGCTCATCTAGACCCGACTCCGACTCCGACGGATTGGGACTCGAACCCCTGATACGACGTATCTCGTCCATTAACTTCCGGTTCACGTTAGTCAACTCGACAATCAACTCCAACTCCAACTTCCGGTTCGCGGCAATCAACTTAGTCTTCACCCCATTGAGCATCTCAAGCAATTCAGAATCATTTTTATCCATGAGTGCGGCGCCGTAACTCTCCTAGATCATCATCAACGACGGTACCCGCGTAAAGAAGTAGACATAGGCAGTCTTCTTCATCTCCTCGGCGTCCACGGCTCTGACAACCTTTTCGTCGTTGAAGAGCACCCAGATCTTCTCACGGTCGACTTCCTTTCGGATGAACGCAACGTAGTGCCTTTGAAGTTTGGTTAGTGTCCACATGTAAACGACGGAATAAAAGGGAAACATACCCCGAGTTAATGCTAGGCCCTTTGTGGCACACGATCGACTGCAGTTGATACAGCGCGGGGCGCTCATCGCTGCCAGGCACAAGGTTACCCACCGCTGGCTGCTGCTCTTCGCCGTTGCTATCCTCATCCTCCGCGCTGCTTTCAGCGTCGTCCGCGTCTGGCTGCGCGTCCGGGTACTTGGCCAGTTCGGCATCGAGATTCTCGACACCATTGCTAAAAATCCAGTTCATCGCGTTGTCGGCCCCGCCAAGCTTTGCAATGGCCTTGGTAGCCTGTTCTCTGGTGATCTGGCCGTCCAACATCATCATGAACATGTCTATCTGCTCTTCTTTTTCCGCCTTCTCTCTTTGTTTTTGTTCCTTTGCCGAAGGCCCCGCCGTCGTCCTCACCTCCATCGGCTCTGCCGCCACCGATTTCTTCGCGAGTACTTGCTCAAGAGAATCGGTATAATCGGCGTCGTTTGCGTGGTCCTCGGCCCAGGCCAGAGCAGCCTCGACGCCTCCTTTGTTTTTGATCTCGTAACAAATCCTCGTAGCGTGTCCCTCTTCGAACCCAAATGACAACATAGTACCTAAAAGCTCCGGATCGGGCTCAAAGGCCGGTTCGGTGGGTTCCGGTGCCGGTTTTGGTGCAGCAGCTT
This sequence comes from Apodospora peruviana, assembly GCA_033439685.1. Classification (NCBI taxonomy): domain Eukaryota; kingdom Fungi; phylum Ascomycota; class Sordariomycetes; order Sordariales; family Lasiosphaeriaceae; genus Apodospora; species Apodospora peruviana. The sequence continues at coordinate 4,021,642 of JAUEDM010000005.1, read as the reverse complement.
CCGGTGCAGATTGTGGTGGTGCAGCTTCAGCCTCCTCGGGCAACGGCTCCTCTCCCGGCTGCAATCCCTTGGAAAAATAAGAGTCGTCCATCCCGAACGTCTCGTCACCCACAATGACAGGGACCTCGACCTTCTCACTTTGTCCAGTAAAATTGTTGGTAACGTACTTGCGGGCAACCACAACCAACACCTGTGGGAAGGTCTTGAAGAGTTCCCGCTTGGTGAAGCTCCGAGATGGACAAGCCGTGCAGCGGAACTCGACCTCCTCTGGGGCGGTCAGAATGTCGAGACACTCCTTTAGCGTATAGGGCTTGTATTTTTGTTTCTCCTCGCCATCTTCGAGAGGAAGCTTCTCGGCCGGCACATTGATGAAGACATTCTCCTGCACCATTGGCTTGAGCCGCACCCGTTTGCACTCCTGGCACTGCAGACGTTGCTCCATGACAAACCGCATCGGCTGGGCGGGGTCGCCGCCGAGCTCGGACGGATGCTTCAGACGAGAGATCTTGTCCAGGAGGTACTGCATGAGCTCCTGCGCGTCTTGCTGCTTCATGCCTGAAAACTCTTCGTGGCCTTTGCCGATCAGATGCTTTAGCATCACGGGGGCAAGGCCTTTCTGGTGTCGGACTCCCGAGGAGTGTTCCGTGATTTCGACGTCTGGGTCCTCCTTGGAGTAACGGCCAGACAGTAAACCATTCGCCATCCTCCGCAGCTGAGTCTCGAGGTCTTGGGCGGGTTTCTTTTTCTTCCCATTTGTAGGTAGATTGAACCTCTTCTGAAAAGAAGGCATGTCGAAAAGGCACTGGAGGATGCTCGCAAAATAGCAGGTGTTTCCAAGATTCCTGAGGCCTGTCAGGCCGGGTCCAAATAGCGGGGTGGACTCGGTGCCGTCGCCGCCTGTCATGGAGAAGTTGAAGCCGCCAAAATTCTGCTCAATGTTCATCTCTATCTGGCTCTTTTCGGTGCTTTGCCGATGCGCAGGGTTTAGGCCCTTGTTTCTCAGGAAAGCCATTATGTTATTGTGTATGCGGTCCTCGTTGCAGGTGTAGCACCATATGTCGGGGACGCGATCTTCCGAAAGCGAGCCGAGCTTGATAGCAACGCCGTGGCCTGTCTCCTCGTAGTGCGCCATCCCATGTGAGTTGCCATCCGCACCACCAACTTGGGCGCGACCGCAGCCGAGGTTTCCACATTCGAGACAGAGCCAGAGATTTGCCTTCAGATCGCAGTTGTTGCAGTGCTCCTCGAGAGGCGGGAACTTCTCGACCGGACCTTCCACAAGCTTGTTGACATGCTCACAGGGTTCCAGGTCCATTTGCCAAGCCAAGATTTCTTGCTTTTTCGCGTATGCATCAGCTGTCATTATGTGGTCAACCACGGGCGCAATCCGACTGTCTGTCTTGTCCAACTCTTTCTGCCCACAGACGAGGCACCTGACAGTCAGGATGTTGTCATAACGATCGGCTTCGGTCTCGGCTTCGATTGCGAGCTTGGATATCTTGAGAGGCGGCTCATCACGTTCGATGACTTTGCGGACCCGGCGGATGTTGAGAACCAAAGGATGGTGGAAGTTCTCATAGTGATCGTGGGAATGATCGTTTCTGCCGGTGCAACCCCCGTTCCAGCACCTCAGGCAGACGTCGAGTCCACCCTCGTCGTCCTGGTCACAGCGTCGCCGTCAGTCACAATGATCAGGAGATTGGACCTTTCGGCAGCTGTACTTACAATCGAGTCAAAACAGCGGGTGCAGTCCTCACGGTAAACCGAGCTGTTGTACTTTGGAGTCCGAAGATCTGTTATACAGGCAGTCAGTTGGAGAACGGGCAGCCGTGGATCAAAGGGAGTAACGCACTCTCTGGCTTGACATGCTCGCAAATCTGGATGGATGCCGCCATGATGATGAGTCAAGGTACTTTGTTGGTTAACGGGCAGTGCGTGGAGGTCTACGCCTGTGGTGATTGATTGTCAGGCCAGAGAGATTCCGAGTTGCTGCAAAAATAGATTTGCAAGCAAAACCTGAATCGAGAGTTTAAGCTGTTGATGTTGGTTGTCCGGGCTGCACGCAGTGAGGGGCAACCTGTTGAAGCGACGCGTATCGCAACGTCCTCAGCCCCCCCGCTGCAGGCCATGCAGCAGCTGCCTGCCTGACCGGAGCGGGGAACCTGGAAAGCTGAGCAGGGGTCACCTGACCCGTCCCTAACGTCCCATTTCGTGTTCGAGCGGAAGGCATGATGGCCTCCATTGTAACGGACACCATTGGAAGGTGGAGGTTGCGTTCACGCACCTGCTGGATTTGTGTGAAAGTTTTGACAGCGAAGACTTGGGTTCGGGATGCTAGAATCCCTTTATTCAACCAGACGTGCAACGCCGTGTAATTTACGCAGCTTAATATGTCAATCTAATCGTACCTTAGTCTGTACCTCTGCGGAATATTATAGAAGTTTACGGAATTACTTTAATTCGATTTCTGAACAGGCACAACAGCTTGCATGTAGCGTTCACTGTTCAGTGTCGGGTGTGATTGCGGGGAGTTTCATCGCGAAATTTGGATTTCCCTCCTCGGAATCCGTATCAGATCATCTTATCTCCGCGGCCTGTGGAGCTCCCAGAACGCTGTGGACAACCCCGACCGAGCCGAACTCGGAATGACGCTCGCAGCGATGCAGAGTGGGGGGAATTCTCCGCTTGGTGCCAATTCAACTTCTGCACTAGCAGCCGACCTCGCAAATTCAAGTGTCAAATGACCCAGTTTTGTTAAGGAAGCTTGGACCACATTTTCCACTAACACCAATGGAAAATCGCCGCTTCGGTCATCATCGACAAGTCCCGCAAATCCCTGGTAACTTTTAGCCAGACTCCAAACTCCGTTTCCAAATATTCTTCACGTTCCACTTTCTTTCCAAAACCATCACAAAACCTATCAGCATCTAACAACATCCTACATTCTAAACGAAATCCATCGATCGCACGCCGTACACCGAAATATCAACCATCCGATTACAGTCCCACGTCCAAAGTCGCGACACTCCCACCCGGCAAAGATGATGCTTTCCAGATCAATCCGCGCGGTCTCGGGCCGAGTGCTCGCCACACCTCTGCGACCGCTCGCCGCTCAAGTGTCCCGACAGATCGCACCCGCTGCTACCACCGTTTCTACCAGGCGCCACTATCACGAGAAGGTTCTGGATCGTGAGTACTCCCCCGCGATGCTCGAGATGAGATTGCAGATTGTTGACCAGGAAGTGCATTCCAGACTACTCTCGCCCCCGGAATGTCGGAACACTCGACAAGACAGATTCCTCCGTTGGCGAAGGCCTCGTAGGTGCTCCAGCTGTACGTTCGCCCGAGACCCGACATTTTCGGTTTCCTTTGCTGACCAAAAACAGTGCGGTGACGTTATGCGACTCCACATCAAGGTCGACCCCGAGACCAACGTGATCAGCGATGTCAAGTTCAAGACTTTTGGATGCGGCTCGGCAATTGCTTCATCAAGCTACCTGACAGAGCTTGTCCGTGGCATGACCCTCGACCAGGCGGCAAAAGTAAAGAACACCGAGATCGCCAAGGAGCTTTGCCTGCCGCCTGTAAAACTGCACTGTAGCATGCTTGCTGAAGGTATGTCGACCACGCTCCCTTGATTGTCACACGGCACAAACTCTTGGGTCACGATGCTGACGTCATGTTGGACAGATGCCATTAAGTCGGCTATCAACAACTACTACAAGAAGAACCCCAACGCGAAGCAGACGAACCTCGGCGGAACCGAATCTAAGATGGAAGCCGTTGCCGCATAAAGCGGTAAGCACTCGAGTCGAGACGGTGTACGTTGTGTGAGCATAGATTGGTCAGTCCGGTCAGAGTATGTTGGTTTGGAGCTCTTGGTGTTGCCTGGCGACGATGGCGACAGTTGGCTTTTCAACGTCGCGCAGTATTGCTGCGTGCTTTTAATTCTTTGCCCTTGTTTCTTGTCATCACGGAGTTACAGTTGGGGTTTTTGTGGCTAGTGTAGGGTTACTTCTTTTTGGGAAACGGACACCTTAACGTCATCTCTTTTTTTTTTCTTTCTTTTTTTTTGAGTCTCTGGAGCGGAGTGAAAAAAAAATGTGTCTGTCAGTTTGGGACAACCTGCCAGTTGTATATTATCCATTGAGAAGTACATGATAGGTACCTGCCCGATCCAGAAATGAGATCATTCGGTGCTACAACACCATCATTCGGTTGGGACTTTTGGTTCTTGTGTTCATGTGATCACTGTGATGATTTGGGTAACTGTAGGCCATTACACAACCCTTGGAATTTGCCCGGATCAGACCGGGCTGACGATATGTTGTTGTCTCGTTACATTGTTCATGGGGGTGACGTATCGAGCCGGAACTCGAGTTGTGATGAAAGCTCTCATCTTAGGTGATTCGTATTATGGTAAACAGAACGTCATGGTACTTAGATCCAGCAAGAGTCGGTTTAGTCGAGGGAACCCTTATTGGCCGCAAGGCTTAAATCCCTGATTCCGATTGAAGACGGTGTTCTAGTATTTAGTATATAGAGTGCTGGTACGCACTAATAGTGGGTTAAGTGACAAATGTTTGGGTATAGATATTGAAGAGTAAATATGCTATGTCTGTCCGGCTTACCGTCATGCTGTACCCTTTATTATATCAATCTAGCGTTCGTAATCTGTGAGTAGATTTGACTTGGTTCTATATTGCTTTGTTAAGCAGAAGCGTTTTAGGGGGCTTGGTTGAATTTCAACCATACCTAAGGTAGGTACGTTGTGTTTGGTCTGGGCCGCTGCTGCACTTGACACTTTCGGACAATGTCAAGACGCGCAGGGAGAAAGGGCAGTTCTTGAACTCCTTGACAATCTCAAGTAGTAACCTTCAGTCCAGGGCTTGCAAGGATAGAAGAGAAGTCACATCAATCCCTAAAAGCACCTTTGAGCCGAATTAGATATCGGATCATACCATGATTCAGATGGCAAGTGTCGCCGTTCTGTCAGCCTTGTCGACTTCAGTCTTGGACGTGCTTGCCAGTTTTATCAATTGCCCTAACCCACCAGCTGGCGGAAGCGATTTCAGTCAAAGATTGAAAGCAGTTCAAGAATTTTTCCCTCCACTTCACGATTTCGACTAACGCCTGTTCCCCTTCCATCACCCACCACGTCTCGTCTCTCCTCTTTAAGAGTCTTGGGCGTACCATCGCTTAAGAGAGAAGACACAACCGCCCCACATCATCAGACACTCCCTAAATTACGCCATGGCCAAGACACGGTCCACCGGCAGGACGTCTGCTGGCCTTGCTGCGGCAACAACATCAACAGCAACACCGGTCGCACAGCCAGCACAGGCGGACAATTTTGTCGCCCACCCGTCCTCTACTGGCCCTGCCGCCAACACGCGCGGGAGCAAAAAGCGGAGAACTCCACCAACAGGAGACAACGACGACGAAGGCTTACAAGCTGCGGCGCGTGGCAGGGGCCGTCCCCGTACTCGACGAGAGTCACAAGACCACCCGTCGCCTGCCCTTCATGCTCCTTCTCATTCTGCTCTTCCTACCGCCAACCATCATGCTGCTACTCCTGTTACGTTTACTACTGCTATCACTGCTGCTGATGCTACTGATGCATCCCCGTTCAGCGATACAGTGAATGGTCAGCCAGATGATGTCGAGGTAGAGCTTGAGCAACTTGAAGATGTCCAGCCCAGCATCGAGGATGACATGCAGATTGAAGGAGTTGTTGAGCAAGAAACAGAGGCAATTCTTGAGGGTGATATAGTTGCTGAGCAAGAGACAGAGGAAATTCTCGAAGATGAACTAGCCACTGTGGTTCACTGGTCAGGTCACGAAGCGGGGTCAGGTACAGCATCAACATCAACAGATCTACAGGCACTGACTCGGGCCGTGCTGGCGAAACTTGAGTCGCATCAATCAACACTTGTCGCGGTGGATTTGGTCGAAGATGGCCCTGATATCGAGGAAGAGTCTTTTCAAGAAGAAGTTCCGGCAGAGGTGGACAAACCGGTCAAAAACGCTCCTATCGAAGACACAACACTTGCGAGAGATGACAACGTTGCCGAAGACGCATCTGATGAAGACGCATCTGATGGGGAAGCCCCAGCTGAGGACGAATCGGTTGAAGACACTCCAGCTGAAGAAGACACTCCCATGGGAGGCAACGACCCTGTTGAAAACGGATCTAACCAAGACGACACGCCTACAAACTCTTGGTGGCCCCCAGAAGTTCTGACTAAATTGATCACCAGCCTGAAAGACTGGCCACAGGGTGAAATCGCCTATGGCTGCGAGCTCTTGCCGGGTGGTCTGCCGCCTGCTGACTTCAGCCTCAGAATCAACTACGTCATCAAGAACCCTTTTACATTCTGCCCTTCGAAAATGGGCAATCAAGACTGGAAAAAGCTTCGCGACCACGGCCGAGCAGTTATGCGTGAAACCATGGGCGCTGACTCAGTCTCGGACTGGCCCAGCCTCGATCGCCACGGTGGTCTCACCTGGACGATTCCCTGTTCCAGGGACGACTTTGTGTTTGCGAACCCCAAGTTTGACAGCTATGTGGAAGGACTTGCTGCCATGGCCGGAGAGTATCTGGGGTTTGACCAGGGTTGCTCCGCCCTAATTAAGGTAGAACTCCGCAACTTGATGTTTTGGGAAAAGGGTTCGCTCTTTCGTGATTTTACCATGTGAGTTCGATTTACTCGTGGGTGTGGATCAAACTTTGTTACTGACACTATTGTACACAGTCATTCCAGTAATAGGGGCAACGCATGGATCGGCACCCTCCTGGTTCTCTTGAACAGGGACTACAAAGACGGCCAGATCGCGGCCACGCACGGCCAAAAGTACCTCTTACTGGACCCGGCCAGCGCAAGCAGCCGACAGTACATGATTGCTTGCCACCGGGATATCCACATCGACGCCCTCCCGCTTACCGCAGGACACCGTCTCGGCCTGGTCTACGAGATGTTCATCCCGGAGAAGGAGAAAGACCTCCGTCTCATGGAACACCTAGTCTGCGCGGTCCTCTGGGCCCAAAGGGACCTGAACAAGTGTCTGAATACCTGGGCCGATATGCTGGCGGATAAGCAAATTCGGAACTCTCCAGTCCTCTATGTTCTTGATGGCGATTACCGCCACCAAGACCTGAGCGTCGACTGTCTAAACGCAGACGATCGAGGCAGGGTCGTTGCTATGCGCACCGCCCTCGGCGACCCCGAGATTACGCCCAAGTACGGCTACGAGCTCCACGTCTTTCTGGTCTCGGTCACACAAACGGTGAGAAAGTTTGGGGATGGTGCCGACGCAAACACGGTTACTAATTACTCGATCCTCCGGGCTGCTGAGCTTGACGGAACACTCCGCCCGGACATCAAAAGTATTGGCATAGAGGATGACAGTGTTTTTCAGGCTGAGCAGTTTGCTGGCGGTGGGCACGTGACTCAACAGGTCGTTCTTCAGCATCTGGGCGCAGGAGAACCACCTCCGACCGAGACTACAGTGAAGACGAAAACGGTACGTGTCATCTTAGTTCCTTTCCTGCCCTGTATCAAATGTTTGTCCCATCATGTTAACTAGTTGTGAGTGGTATTTAGTGTCTGTTGCTTATGTGGGAGAATCTGAATGACTTGGAGAGCAGCAGGAGTGAGAGGAGGCCGAGTTGGCGATCTCTCTCCACAGCCTCTACTCTTGTGTCATGATTATTATCTCTCAACCTTCCTCAAGGAGTAGAGACTAGGGTGTCATGAGTACCTTGACTCTTTACTCCATCCCAATCTTCTCTTGTGTCCGACTATTATCTCTCACCTCAAGGAGTTGGGACTAGGACCGGCCTGGCTGGCTTCTTGATCCATCTCCAAGCTTCGCTCTACCACGATTCTTATCTCTCACCTCGACTCGAAGGAGTAGAGACTAGGGTCAGCAGTAGCTTCACTCTTTTGTCCACCTTCCAGTCTTCCTCATGTCACGATTCTTACCTTTCAGCTTAAGCAGTAGCGCCAGCTCGGCTAGGCTGTTTGATTCCTCTCTCCAAGCTTCTCTCATGTCACCATTCTTATCTCTGATATCATGGAGGAGGGCCGACTGGGCTAGACGACTTGATCCGTCTTCAACCTTCTCTCATGTCACGAATCTTATCTCATCTTGAGGAGTAATGCCAGGTTGGCGAGGCTCTTGGGTCTATTTCTTGCCAAGTGTCTCCCACAATTCTCTTCCGATTTCTTTGTCATCATCTCGCACTTCGCCGTCGTCCTGCTCATGTTTCCCTTTCGGGTAAACTACTCCGATACCCAACTTTCTTGTTCGGTATACTGCATGGTCTAGTATCTGTGCGGTAAGAACTCAACAAATACGGTTATCGTTAACGGGGCCGGGGGCATCTCGCGTGCGCGGCGATTAATATGGCCTTATTATGACAGTATTTATACGGATTACCAAAAGACCGACCACCGATGTTTCTTGAAAAGGAATAAATACTGCAGAGCATTATCTGTCAACAACCCCCACGAAATGATCTTTTTTCGGTTCCAACTCCTGGTGTCGAGGGAATCGGCAAGAAGAAAACCGGTTCGGATTCGGGACGTTCGGAGCTTCGGGACGCCAAAACCATCGCCCACACACTGTTCAGCCGGGATTATCAGCCCAGGTTACACGACGACCGCCTGAGCCAGACTTTGTCAACCAACGGCCGCCGATCTTACTGGCTGTCACGTTGGCGCACAGTCCGTCGCACAACACGAAATTCTTACAGCGGTCGGTTGGGCGGACGCGGGGGTGCTTGCTATCACCTCAACTCGGCACGGTCATGCTATCTCTTTATTCTCGGTTGCACGCTTCTCGCTCGGTCCCTCCCAATCCCATCTGGTCGTTTTACCACACATGTGATGAGCAGTTAATGCATCAGAGGCAACTTCACCGACGACGACCGTTCGAATACGGAACATCTTCGATTTCGTGCTGCCTGGTTCAACTGCCGTTTGACGCGGGTAGCGTACCCGCTGGCTGGATCTCGACCGATTGCAGCTTGCCAAGGAGACTGGGGGATACCCTTTTCGGTTGCGATGGACCGATGCGGCACAGTCTATCTCTGGTACCGGATCTGACTGGACTACGGTAGACTGGATCGATTGGCGCGCTTCGTAAGAAGAGATATCTGCAGCAACAGCAGCCAGTAAGGAAAGCATAACTAACTAGCTCACTCACACAATTGTCGGACTTTTGCGTTCCACAGGGGTATACACAGGGGTATATCGGGCCTTTCGCTGTGAGATACGTAGATAACTGGAGGTAGTTAAAGGAAAGTACGATGGTACTGTATGAGAATACACCTTGGTCATGTTGGTTTATTGGTGTATTTTTAAGATTATATGATGCTTATCTCTTTGGATCAAAGATAAGAAACATACGTTGATTGCCATCATCGCTCTTCGGCACGACCTTGACACCGAACAATCACGGGCTACCGAAAGCAGCATCAAGCTAATTTACCGAGGATGTTCTGACCAAAGGATGACGATAGAATTCCGACCCGGTTCTTTGGGACAATAGTCGACTGTGTGTCCAACCAACAAAGCCAAGAGAAAACGTGGGTTGCATTTACTGGGGGTCTGTCCGGGGAGTCTTCGGACTGCTGGGACCTCTGTGTAACCTGACAACGCAAGGTCCCAGGAAGCATTCCATGTTGGGAGTCCCAGCCCGGGTTAGCCTTGGCCCACCACATATCACACCGGTCCTAACACCGCCGCCAAGTCACTATCTTGGGTCTCGTCATCGCCGAGTCCTGAAAGCCCAACGGTTTCCAATCGCCAGACCATCCTGTCCGTTGCTCGGTCTTTGTTGCTAACCAACTAATTAAGGAAACAAAGATTTTTTTTCATCTTGAGTTGTTTGGACGACCTCGCCAGATGGAGGCACGCGGGAAGCAAGAATGGCTGAGCCAACAAACAGAATGAAGTCAACAACCTCGAAGAGAAAACTTTGAGGGTGGGTGTGATGTGCAGAAAGGCAACTTACCTACCAATGTGACTTTGATCCACAGCAATCGCTGTTTCACATATCTGGGGAGTTTCGGTTCTTTTTTTTGCACGCGCCACAAGATGATCAGAGTTGACCATTGGTCCCTTGTTCAAGCCCACGCCACGTAAAAAAGTGACAGTCTGTTGTTGGACTTGTGTCTGCTTGTGTCATAGCCCGCATGTACCGTACCCAAGTTGCCTCGTCCGCCGCCGCCGCCGCAGCCGCCGCCCACGACGGATATATAGATGCCACTATCTACCTACAGAAGACCAAAAAAAAAAAAAAAAAAAGTATGATCAGTTTCGGGACCCACATGTTTTCATTATTCACTTGGTCTTGGTTCTTGGGTCAGTGCTGATACATTTGAAATTGCTCAAGGGTCATTTACCGTCAAGGCGTCACCGGTTAACTGTCAGCCGTATCCACTAGACCGAATACATTCACTTATCCCTTGGGTCCTCCTTCTCTCAGCTGCTGTCCAGAGACTTGGTCGTAACTTCTGTCTTTCGGCTGCAACGATAAAACAAACACACAAAAATGCCGTCACCAACTCTCCACTCCGACCAAAGCCTGCACATCCATCTTGATTTTGGAAGAACTGGCGACACATCATCATCTACATGTAATCAAACGACCATGTCTCACCAATGGAACCGCATCAAGCCGGCTGTCCTCAACTCCGTGTCTTGTCCAGGCCGAAATGGCGGCGACAAGAAGTTCAAGGTCATCACTCTCCGCTTCGATGTACCACTCGACCACAACGATCACCTCCGCGAAACCTTGACTCTACACGCGGACATCGTCTACGATCATCAGCACCAAAATAATCCCAGTATCAAAACACATGACTCGGGCCCCAGTTCGCCATGGACAAAATACCTCGTCGCAAAAGCATACCGAAAGCCTTTTCTAGTGTACCTGTGTGGCGGTCCAGGAGACGGTAACAATCACCAACGCATCCCGGGCCTCAACAAATTTGCTCTCGACGGTGGCTACCAGATCTTGTATCTCGACTACCGCGGAACCGGCCGATCGTTACCACCAATGGACGCGTCCACCATCACCTCTCGCTTTCCAGGCCCTCAACAACAAGCCGACTATCTCGCCTATTTCCGCCAGGATAACATCGTCAGAGATCTCGAGGCTGTGCGGTTATGGGTCTCGCAGAACTTCCCTCTTACTACTCTCGGTACTACTAGAGGTAGTACAGAAAAGAGGATGACACCGCTGAAATGGACTCTCCTCGGCCAGTCTTTCGGGGGTTGGATCGCGCTGACATACCTTTCTTTTCTGCCCGGGTCCATCGAGGCCATTTTTTTGAATGCAGGGATTCCGCCTCTGACAAAATTACCGCAGGAGGTATACAGGGCGCTGTTCAAGCGGGTTTGCGAGCGGAACGGCGAGTTTTATCGACGGTATCCGGATGATGTTGCGCTTGTCCGAAAGATCTGTGCTCATTTGAATGATAAAGAGGGCGGGTATGAGATATCTGGGGGGCGGGTCTTGACTGCGCAGATGTTCATGACGCTTGGGAGGCTGTTTGGGTCGCCCCTTACAACAACTGTTGGTGGACATAGAGGAGGCGTGTCAGTGTCGAGTTATACCGAAGAGATTGATGAGATCAGCAAAAGCTCTGGGGGTTTCGAAAAGGTACATACGCTTGTCCAAAAAATGGCTGATGACCTCCTTGATGAGGAAGGCGGCGGTTTGGGAGAGGAGACATTGGAGATGTTTGCGGACTTGGAGAGTTTTCGGTTGCACAAGAGGCCGCTTTACGGAATTCTTCATGAGGCGATTTATTGCCACTCGCCTGGTGTGGCGTCGAATTGGGCTGCGCGGAGCGTTGGGTTGGAAGTTCGTGAGGAAGATGATGAAGAAGAGGAGTGGAGGAGGAGGAAACATGACCACCACCTCGGGAGGCTGAACAATATTGTTGGAGAAGAAGTACAGACCGCCGCCCAACAAGGCCAGGAGCAGCACCAACAACCAAAGAAGGGCAAACAACGAGAAACGGGAAAAAAGAGGAAACATGACCAACAACAACACAGCCCGCAGCCAACAGCTCAACAAGCACCACCAACCGGAGGAGGCCAACAACATAAACAACAAGTAGCTGCTGTGACTGCTGCTACCAACAACAACGGCCACATGAACAAAGCACCTCGTTATCACCCATTTTTCTGGCTTGACCCTACAACAGACTCCGAGTCCCCTGATAACGATAACCCGTATTATTTTTCAGGGGAAATGATATACCCCTTCATGCTCTCTTCTTCTTCTTCTTCTTCTTCTTCTTCACCCATGGGGAGGAGTCTAGCACCCGCAGCACCCGCAGCACCCGCAGCACCCGCAGCACCCGCCATCCTCGCATCCAAAAACGACTGGCCACACCTCTACGACATCTCCGCTCTCAGCAAAAACGAATGGAACGTACCCGTCAGAGCGCTGGTCTACAAGGGCGACATGTACGTCGACTGGGAGGTGTCGGTTGAGATGGGTGCGCTCATAAAAGGGTGCGAGATTCTGCTTATGGGGATCTCTGGGGATGTTTCAACCGTTCCCAATTTGAGGAAAGGAGATGAGCAGCAGGAGGAGGATGATGATGTCAGCGGAGAATGGTGGTGGAGTCATGGGGCTATCAAGGAGGCTGACAAGACTGGGCGGGTGCTGAAGTTGCTTTTTGATGGGACTGGATTGTAACTATTACCTAAATTAGTTATTTGGTAGAACGGTCTTGGACTAACTGAAGGGAGGTAACTAGCTATACAGAGTAAGGTAACTAATATCGGGACATCCTTCTTACATGTAGTGTGAGGGAGCTCCGTCATATACACATATTGTAGATAGAACTACACCACTAATAAATTACCGACTTGATTCATGTGCTACATACCTACAAACAACAGGGCCATCATCTCTGAAGGAAATGGGATGGGAAAGTGATATAGTAACCTGGGAATTCTTTTAAGCTCTGTTAACATCAGCTTTGTGTTTGGTTTAAACCCCGCCTCCTCTCATGGTATGTATAGACCTATATATATCCATACATACACAAGGCACGCAACACAGCCTGGACCATACATACATATATATGTATGCGTAACATCAACGTTCACAAAAAGCCCATTGAATCATTTGTATTTCATAAATGCGGAACAAACCCGCTCCAACTAACCTCGTCAAACACAACCTGCGGCATCGCCCTGAGACTAATCAGACTCTCAACAATCACCACCCCCCTCGCAGCCAGATACCCCATTATAAACGGCGCGTGCACCGCGATCCGGGCCCAGGTCGGCAACGCGCTCGCCACTTCGATAATACTCGTCGCTTTTATTCCGAAAAGCCACCGCCCCAGCCAGGGGCTTAACCTCGCGCCGATAGGTATCGCAACGACGTACACCGAAATCAGACCGAAGGCCGCACTGTTGGCCAATATCCACATGTACCATTCCACCGGGGACGGAAAAGCCGCGATCCACGCGAACGCGATCTGCAGCCCGAAGTAGGCGACCTGAAAGACGAGGGTGTAGATCATTATACCTAGACTAATTCCGTCCTGCGGGAGCACGCGGCTGTTGGCGAGGGTTTGGGCTAACCTGACTGATGCGAGTTCGGATTTCGGGTCATCGGGCGAAGGTGATGTAAGGCGCCAGTTGGATTGGGGAAACATGGCTGCCAGGCCGAACCAGAATGGAATGACTAAACTCCGTGACGAGGGGATGGGTTTCACAAAGTCGAGGGGGGTGCTGGTTGTGTAGGACCTTAGGTAAGGCTTGCCGAGCAGATCGGCTTTGGAGCGGCAGATGTCTGCTATCGCGAAATCCATTGCGTAGGTGTGTTGCACGCCCGGGTCGAGCGGTTTGTAGTACCAGAAGAAGAAGGTGTGTAAGGTGCAGAGGATGAAGGCGAGCGTGGTGGCTTCGAGCGTGCAGAACCCCAAGCCTTGGGCGCCGCGGGCTGCGCACGACATGCAGAACCAGGCCATTTGAGCCAAAGTAACGATCCGCGAGAGGCCGTCGGCTTTGTTGAGCGATTTTAGTTCTTCGAGCGGGATGTCGGGCATGCGTAGGTACTTGTTTTCTACTAGGTAGGCAAGCTGTTGGCTGTCGACGGCAAAAGGCAAAGTGTCAACCGGCTCGACCATTATGCCGCCCATGTCGGCGAAGAAGCCGTGGCGGATGGTCCACTTGCTATAGCCGAGGCGGTGGAAGGCAGCGACGGACTGGCGCGCGGAAAGCCATTGCTCTGCGGCTGTGGCGACGAGGACCTCGGGGAACAGAATGGTGAAGATCTGCCAGCGCAGTTTATACAGGATGACGTGCAGGTGGCCGCGGCGGTCCTTTGGTGGGATGTTGAGACATAGACAGGTCCAGGTGCAGAGCCAGATGGTGGCGAAGCTGCTGATGATGATGTCGCGGGTGCCGCGCACATTTGGGGTTGACACCCACCCGTAGATTAGGTCCGGCGGATCCTGGGTCAGGACGGCGGGCGGCATCTTGTCGTCTGTAATAAGTCAGGTGTAGAGACTGGATGCATTTTGGGGCAGGTGGATAGCGATGGAAAAGAAGAGGAATAGCTTCACTGGAGGGTTTGTGGGTGTCGTCTCGGTCATAAGCAATTCAAGTTGGACAAAAGGACGGAGACGGAGTTGCGGAACGGGTGTGATGTCCGTACTCGTCCTTCGTATGCCATTGAGGCTCTGGGTCGCTGGCCAGAGACCCGACGTGACGGGCACAGGTCTCGTCCATCCTGTATCGAAATCTGTCGATCCTGTGATCCTGGGTAAGGCAAAGGGACTTGGACGGATTCAAGATCAGTTCAAGCTCAGGGAAATGGAAGGGGTTTCATACTGGTACCGTTTCGGGCCAATCCCAGGGCCGGGCCGTCTTGGAGTGCGCCCGTAGCCTGTAGGGCGCTGCGCTAACAAAAGATCCGCTGTGTTCATTTTTAGCAACAGAAGCAGAGAAACAACGAATAGCTCCAATACCAACTCCGTGCACCTGGAAAAGAAGATGAATCGGGAGAAACAGAATGCCGACGGGCATAAAGATTGTTTCTTGACAGCATGGAATCTCGATCTATTTGCTATCCGCTCTCGGTTCAGAGACTTGAAAGGTTTCGGGACGACCCCCTAAAAAGTTCAGCTCGACAGTTTGAACCCCGGCCCGCCCCGGTGCACGTTGCTGCCAACAGCGGCGCTAGCGTCACATCGGGACCAGTGGGACTCCTTGGGCGTGACATTCCCCAGAATGCGGGCGCTAAAACCAAGTTTAATAAGCTCAGCCAGCATGATCCCAGCGCCCAACCAGAGTGTACTTGCCCCCTCCCCCCAATCTGCTCTTATCTCAGATCTATGCATGTTGAATTCGATATTTCAGGCCGCCAATTGAAGTTCTCTCCTTACATTTGGAAGACGACACACGCAGAATATCAAACACTTTACCCCTTGTTTCTTTTTCTTCATTTTCTTTCATGTCCCTGACAACCAAAAACATGGCACCCTCACACGAAGCGGCGGTCACGCAAATTTCCGCCGCCGTCAGGGCCTTCTTCACCCGTCGCGAGTCGTTTCGCGTCTTCCACGGGTCGACCAACAGCACCCGGCCGGGCCACACCGGCCGCGTCGTCGACATCAGCGCCCTGTCAAATGTCCTCGAAATTGATCAGACCTCAAAAACGGCGGTCGTTGAGCCGAACGTCCCCATGGACAAGCTCGTCCAGGCGACCCTGGCCCACGGCCTGATCCCGCCCGTCGTCATGGAGTTCCCCGGCATCACCGTGGGGGGCGGTTTCGCCGGCTCCGCGGGGGAAAGCAGCTCGTACAAGTACGGGTACTTCGACCAGACGGTTAAGGGGGTTGAGGTGGTGCTTGCCAGCGGCGAGGTCGTCAAGGCGTCTGCCACCGAAAAGCCAGACCTGTTCAAGGCGGCGGCCGGCACGGCGGGCACGCTCGGCATCACCACCAAGCTTGAGCTCGGTCTGATTCCCGCCTGCCGGTTCGTTAAGCTGGCTTATCATCCGTATTCGTCGGTGCGCGAGACCGTCGAGGCGGTGAAACGCGAGACGGAGAATCCCGAAAACCACTACGTCGATGGCATTTTGTTCTCCAAAACGCACGGCGTGGTCATGACGGGCAAGTTGACGGACGAGATACCGCCCTCCCAAAAACCGCAGACCTTCAGCGGGTCCTGGGATCCGTGGTTCTATCTGCACGCCGAGAAAAAGTCGCTCCAGAGTCGAACCTCAGACCCAACAGTTGATCACATCCCCATCGCGGAATACTTGTTTCGGTACGATAGGGGCGGGTTCTGGGTCGGCGCCGAGGCCTTCAAGTACTTTGGCAACATGATCCCGTTCAACAAGTTCACCCGCTGGTTTCTGGACGATTTCATGCACACGCGCATGTTGTATCGGGCCCTGCAGGGCAGCGACATGTCTTTTGGCACGATGGTGCAGGACCTGTCGCTGCCGTACGATACCGCCGAGGCGTTTATCGACTACACGGACGAACAACTGGGAATATGGCCGCTCTGGCTGTGTCCGTTACGGGGTGTCAGCCCGCCTACCTTCCATCCTTTTCATCAGAGCGAAGAAGGAAAACCGCAGCCGATGCTGAATATTGGGCTCTGGGGCGCCGCGTCCAAAGATCTTTCTACGTTTATCAACCAGAACCGTGATCTTGAGGCACGACTGAAAGAGCTCGGCGGAAGGAAGGTGTTGTATTCGCATACCTATTATACCGAGGATGAGTTCTGGGCGCTGTATGATAAGAAATGGTATGATGGGTTGAGGGAGAGTTACTCGGCTACTACGCTGCCGAGTATTTATGACAAGGTGCATGTTGATGTGGACAAGGTGCAGAACGAGCAGAAGGAGCGGTTGGGTAGGAGTTGGATCAGCTGGTTGATGACATGCTGGCCCTTTCCCGGCATAATGGGGATCCGGAATGCCATTCGGAGCGGGGATTATCTGATTCATCGCCAGCCGTCGTGGACGTATTGGAAGATGGGCTCTCTGCTGACTGCGCAGAAGGTCGATGGGAAGAAGGTGGTGCCGGTGACAGCGACAACGACAACGACAGCGACAGCGACACGTGTGGAGATTGGTGGGTCTTGATGCTATACCGACCAGGTAGGGTACCTGGGTACCTACCTATGTTGTCGTGATTTGGAGGCACCAAGGCGTATTGATAGCGGAAACTGGGAAAAGGAACCGAGCACAGTCGGGTCGGGTCGGTTCGGTTCGGATGCGGGTGGCGAACTCATCAGGACTATTTACCGGCCCGGAGAGGAGATGCCCGGACTCGTACCCGACTATACCTGACTTAGAGGGCGACCGAGAAGACCTGACTGGGTTGTTGGATTGGCGGATCCGAAAAATTGGCTCAAAGGCCACTTAGGTTCTCTCCGGGTTTGGTGTCCACTATAAAAGCAAGGACGGGCGGACATAATTATCTTGCTGGGTTTTAATCAGTTGGGGAGCTGGTGGTTTGCTGGTGAACAGCGTATAAGGGAATGTGATAGGTCCAACCTTATCGCCATGGCCATTGGGAGAAGGTCCCGATCAACAGAAATACAATCCCCACTCAGTTAATCGATAGAAAAGCCCTTGACTAACATGTCCTTCCATTCAACGTAAAAGTTCATCCTTGAAGGGTCCTTCCGTTTGATCTCATAGCTCCCTTTGAGGCACGCCCACACCGTGCCACTGACAGCAGCCGTCCAGCTATGAGATTACAAAGGAGGTTTAGCTGACATGCTCGTCGTGGACACCGGACCTTGTTGAAATTGACGAGCGACAGCCCGGCTTTTTTGAGTACTCTGCAAATTATTATGATGACAGCTATCATGACTGGAGGCATTTCATGTGCTAGTCGAAGCTGGGCTAGTTTGCTACCCACCCAAACGGCCACGTTCCAGCCACGCAACCTCGCAAAGAAGCCCAACGACCTACCAAACCAACGACCGGGACCGCATTTTAGCACCAACCAATCTGCCGCGTTGTGCCATTAGTTTTGAGGTTCAGCGGTGAGTAATAAGCTACGCAGCCGCATGGGGTTGCCCATTGAGCGTTCTTGGGGGAGGAAGAGAAATCCGACCCGGTTTCCAAAATAAAGTACCATCTCATCGTCAAATTCGGGTCTAGATATCAACACAGCATCTCATTCATCGCGCACACCTCGACCAATTTTCTATCATTCACCTACTTGGTAGTAGCTCAGTAGGAACCAATGGCCGCGCCCCAAGAAAGCGAACCATGGACCCTGGGCGTCTCCTCCCTCATGATCCTAATCGGCGAGGACCAGAAACTACAATACCGCCTGAGCAAGTGCTCGCTCCTCTAGTGCCTCGCCGCCGCCCCCGTGGCTGGCCTGCAAAACTACCTCCGCTCCTACAACATGCTGCACGACCCGGCGTCGCTCAGCTACTTCTCCCCCTATGGCTGCAAGACCGCGCCCCTGCGCAACATCCAGCCCACAAACGCCATCCGCCACGGCAAGCTCCTCGAGGACGGCCGGTTCACCATCTTCCGCATCCCGCGCAGCAGCAACAACGATAAACCCCACCGCAACATAGCCTGGTACTACCCCATTCTTCTGGCCTGGGTGGCGGCCACCTGGCTCGCGCTGGTAAGCATCCTGGCCTTCACCATCATGGCGCCCCAGGTGACGTGGATCGGGTTGGCCAACGTGGTCGCGCTGACGGGGTGGTCCATCCTCCTCCGAATGGTCGAGTTCTTCAACGTTCGCCCCGCAGCCATCAAAACGGACAGCATGCACGACCCGGACGGGACTGACCCCGTCTTCGTCATGGGCAGGGGCAGCTCGGCCTTCGTCCTCGAGGGCACCCACAAGGACGTCAAGGAGTGGTCTTCTCCCGGTTTGGTCTACAGCAGCTCGGGCAGCAGCCTTCTCGGCGTCCCGGCCTGGATCTGGCGAGGCTTCACCCGCCTGGGGAGTCTCGCGCAGCTGATCTTCATCTTCAGCAGCATTACGAACGGGAGCACGACGGACCAGGTGGCCTTCATCTTGCTCAACGCGCTCACGCAGCTGAACGTCGTCGTGGGCAATTGGCTGAATAGTCGATACCGGATCGCGCAGCCGGAGCAGGTCGCGGACGAGACCGCCGAGACGAGGACGTACGTGTACGCGCGCCTGATCCTCAGGTTCAATGAGATCCAGGCCGAGACTAACTGGATTGACGTCTCCGGGTTGTTGCCCCAGACCCAGGTCTGGAACGAGTGGAAGGGTCGGCTGCTCGGGATGGAGGACGATGAGCATCTTGAGGATCCCAAGGAGCTGTATAGCGCTATTTCCTGGAAGATCAAGAAGAAGGGGGCTGATGAGGCGAAGGAGAAGCGCTAGTCGGGAGTTGTGGGGGGTGTTTGTAACATACACGGATGAAGTTTGATGACTTTGTTTTTGGTTGGCGCATGTAACAGTATTTTGAGACTCCTTTTCAGTTTCCCTTTTCATTTTCTTACTCTTCTCCAAACCCCCCCCCCCTTTCACAGTTCTCAGGATATTTACTCCCGTATTGTAATATAGACGAGTGATAGCTAAATAACTTACCAGGTATCCAGGTCTATGATCTTCTGTACCTAATTATTTGCAAAAAACGAAATTGTGCTTTTGGATGTAGGTGGAGTAGATAGAGTCGGGTTAAACTCTTATCGGGGGCTTGTGGTAACGAAAACAATGGTGAATCATTGAATCAGCCGGTTCATTCCATCGTACTTTGTGAAGGACCGATATACAATTAATGTACCTAATGAAGAGAAGCCTGGCGCACTAGAAATATATTGAACTACAAACTTGATAAAAAGGGGACTGTTAATTAATACCACTTGGGAACTCCAGACTGTAGGCATCTAGTACCGACCCCCTATACTGTTCATGTAACCAGGTCCACGAGTCAATGATGCTGAGATTGTGGCCGGGATGTTGCTCAACAGATATCTCGACCCATCCCAAATCGAGGCAGCCGAGCACCTGGCCAAGTTCTCCCAGCAGCGTCTGGGGAGGCTACCGCCCAACAAAAAGCCCATGGACGGCATTGTTGGCTTCCTTGGCCGGCGGCACCGTTGACTTAACCACCTACCAGGTTTTTGGGCATGTCTCCGGTCCTGCAGGTTTACGAGCTCACTGAGGGCGGCGGCGGGCTCTGTGGGTCCGTTCATCTTAATAAACGGTTCGAGGACCTGGTCGACCGGAAGATCGGGAGGAAGCTGCTCGCCGTGCTTTCGAGCAGTTTACCAAAGAAAGGGTGGTCACTGCGTCGTTTTTCCGGTCTTTGGCTGATCTCAAGAACTTGGTCTTCACGACAGACATGATTATCTGGTCTGGGGGCGCTGGCGGTGAAGAGACTCCGTATTTCAAGGACACTGCCAGTGAGTTTTCCCGAAGACCGCGTCCGGAATCATTGCCAAGACTTGACAGTTGACTATGCTGCTTGAGACCCTGGCAGTTATTCTGATAAGAGCGTTATAATCGGTTCTGGATAATGAGCAGCACATTTTTTTCTTGCCGCTAGCTTCAAAGCCATATTCGGTGGAAAAGTCCAGCGATATTTTTTCGGAGGCGTATGTGTTTTCTTTGCTGGAATCGACCTCGGGGCATCGGTTTGGCTTGTCGTCACGGGCGGTCCACGTGCCACATAAAGTTTACAGAACGGGCGATCAGGGAAATCCCGTGGAGCTTAAATTTACGTTTCCCCTTGCTGATCTCCCCCAATCATTGCCGGGAATTCATCACTAACGTCGGCCAAAAAACCTGGGGAAGACCCTTGACGGTTTGACTCTGACCCCACACCAAGTGGCGACTGACATGACTGACTTTTTCTCTTCTCCAGATCGACATGGAACTTTTTCTTGCGCTCTTTTCCTCTTTGCAGATGGTTTTGTTTATCTTCTTTCTTCCACCTGTGTTTGGAAGCTACTACAACCTCCCAACAGTTCTTTAAGCCAAATTTTGTTTTCTCGTGCTTTCTGGGGGAAGTTTCGTTCCCGAGTCGGGACCTTCTCCTCAACTGAGTCGTGGATCCCGGTGACATCATTGTTCCACTCCAAAACGGTTACGGCACCCCCACAGTACGACGGGTTTTTGTTTCGTCCTCCGCTCTTAACCGCACCACCTCAGCTTTCTTTGTCTCCTCCCAGATCGACGAGAGACAAAAATATGCACTTGCAATAACGTTCACTGATTGACACGGCACCGTTGAACCATCACAATGTCCACCCCAAATCTCAACAATGTACCTCCGAAAGAGGCCCAGGTGGTCGCCGAACACCTGCCCCCGGGGTACAAGTTCAACCCCGAATTCGAGCCTGTCAACCCCTCCCCGAGCGGTAGTCTGCACGCCGGCGGAAGCAGAAGCCAAAGCCGAAGCCGGCCCCAATATGCCGACCCTTCAGCATCCGAGCAGAGCGTCACCACGACGTCGTCGTTTACAACAGCACAACAGACACCCCTGGTCGAGGAAGTCGAATCCTCCTTGAAGCTACAAGGAGGCGACATCCACCGCGACTTATTCAAGCTCGACGCCGCCGCGCAGCGCGCACAGGTGCACCGAAGAGCAAATACCTTCCACAACCCGCGCGAGTTTGGGGCAGACGACACAGAAGGTCTGACGGTCGGCGACCAGCTCGCGCCAGGCGGTTTTCGGCGTGCGTTTCTCCGACAAAAGCATGGGCACGACTTCCTAGCGGCACGGATGCCCATCACGCGCAACTTTGTCGAGTTCTTGGATTTGTACGGGAGTTTTGCCGGCGAAGATCTCGAGGACTCAGACGAAGAGGCCATTACCGATGAGGAAGAAGAAGAAGCACTGATAGGAGAGAGGCGGCCACTCCTCCCAAGAAGGAGGAGCTCGCGCGCCGCAGCGAGAGCAGGTACCGCTGGCACTACAAAGACTTTCTTTACTCTGATGAAAGCGTTTATCGGGACGGGGATCATGTTCCTGCCCAAAGCGTTCAACAACGGCGGACTGTTATTCTCGTCGCTGGCCATGGTGGCCGTCTCGGCTGTCACGATGGCGGCGTTCCATCTGCTGCTGCAGTGCAAGAAGCAGTACGGCGGCGGGTACGGCGAGATCGGCCAGGCGATTTCGGGGGACCGAATGCGCGGGCTGATTCTCGCGTCCATCACGCTTTCTCAGTTAGGGTTCGTGTGCGCGGGCATCGTGTTCGTGGCGGAGAACATGGATTCGTTCCTCAATGCTGTCACAAAGGGGCACGAAAGTCCGCTTTCTTCGGTCACGCTGATTGCGATTCAGCTTGTGCTGCTGGTGCCTTTGGCGTGGATACGGAACATTTCGAAATTAGGCCCCGCGGCGCTTGTTGCTGATGCGTGTATTCTTGTGGGGGTCACGTATATCTACTCGTATGATATCAGCGCGCTCGCGGCACGGGGGATTCATGAGAGTGTTGTCATGTTTAACCCGGACAAGTATACGCTAATGATTGGATCGGCGATCTTTACGTTTGAGGGTATCGGTTTGATTCTGCCTATTCAGTCGTCGATGGCCAAGCCGGAACACTTTGAGTGGTTGCTGGGGACTATTATGCTGATTATCACTGTGGTGTTTACGTCGGTTGGCGCGCTGTGCTATGCTACGTTTGGGGCCAACACCGAGATTGAAATTATCAACAATTTCCCGCAGGACAGCAAGTTGGTTAATGCGGTGCAGTTTCTGTATTCCGTTGCTGTGTTGGTGGGTACGCCGGTGCAGCTTTTCCCGGCGCTGAGGATTATTGAGGGCAAAGTGTTTGGCCAGCATCGGTCGGGCAAGAGAAACCTCAAAACGAAGTGGATCAAGAACGCGTTCCGGGTTTTTCTGGTGGCTGTTTGCGGGGCGGTTTCCATTGCTGGGACGGGAAACCTGGACAAATTTGTTGCGCTGATCGGGTCGGTTGCCTGCGTGCCGCTTGTTTACGTGTATCCTGCGTATCTGCATTACAGGGGCATTGCGACGACCAGATGGGCTAGGATTGGGGATCTGGCGATGATCGTGCTGGGCGTTGTGGGGATGGTGTATACCAGCACTGTGACGATTGTGAATAGTTTTATGTGAGGGAACTTTGAAGGCCAAGGGAAAAAGGGGTTTGTTGTGGTGACGTATAGGAAAATAGGGGTAAATGGAAAGGAAACATAACGGAAAAGGGGTAACATTTACAATGTCTCTTAGCGTTAGCATACATGGATGGAGCCCATCATGATGTTTAAAACATATACTATCATCTGGCGAAATAATTAGGTTAGGCATGAGAGGTGTTGGTTGGAGACAACCCTGTTACGTGTCCCTAGTCTTGGTTTATGTTTGTGTAGTACTAGTGCATGCCGATCTAAAATTCAGGAAAACCTACCATCTATCTACCCAACAACGATTAGTGATCTTTGGACTCGGACTTGAACTTTTTAGACCGGTGCGCATGCCACTTAGTCTTAATGTCATCAAGCTTATACCTCACGGTATCAATCAGCTCCTCGTCGTCCATCAAAGGCTCAGCAGGCGCGGTATTTTCAAGCCGTTTCCCCCCTTTTCCTTCGCGGCCTTATCCTTCATTCTCTGCTCCCTAGCCGTGAAGGCCTCATCGGCGCCCGAGGTATTGTTAGCAGCCTTCGTGGTTTGGATATCAGTAGTATCGCGGGTAGGGTCAAGCTGGCCGCCGCTGAGCTTTAACCAGGTGTCACACATTGTTGGAGGTCTTGGTGGTTGAGACATGGTCGGGGTTGAGTGGTTTTGATGAGTGTAAAAGTCAGCATGTTTTCCAGGAACTAGATGATTGCTCTGAAAAAGTTTGGGTCTTTCCCTCTCTCTCTCTGGTTGAGCATGTTGGTGGATGGAAGTGGACTTGTTGTAAAAGTCAAATCCGAAGTGGAATGCCTAGGGAAACGAAATGGAATCAGGAAGTCGGGTGTGTAGACTTTAGATAGGATGAAAGACCTGTAGTTGGCTTGCTATAAACAGTTGGAATGCTCTCTTTGTTTACTGACCGAGTTGATACAAACGAACTGTTCGTTAGGAACAATCGTTTATAACCGTACAACAGACTAGAGTTCTTTGATAGCCACCTGCCAACCTACATAATGGCCGTGGACAACAAAGAGTTGATGACTTACAAGTGAATGAACAAATCTCTTGTTCCACCCCTTTGATGCTCTATTGTTCACTTCGAAACCGCTCAAAGAGCCGTTATCCACTTGGATGAATAGGATTTAACCCACCCCCGTTACACACCTAAGAAATCTTGCGCAGTGAATGGTTGGAGATTTGGAAATGCACAAATACAAAGGTTGCATCCTTCAAGCATCTTGGAACTCTTTGCCTCGGAACACTCTCCGAGACTGATAAGCATCAACCAGTTCTCATCAAGGGAAAAAAACACACCCACAAACACACACCGTCTACAGCATTATCAACTACTACACTTGCTATCAAGCACGTAAAACAAAGGGGCCCACCAAAACAAAGAATGGGAACCGATGAACGCAAGCTACACTTCCGGTACGTGCCTACCAACAACGATCCCTATTACGAAAAGCCTCCATGGGAACTCGGTCCTCCTCCTCCTCCGCGACAGGAATCAGTCCCACTGGTAACGACGACCGATGAAAACCAACCACAACCACAATATCATAACCATCAGTATCAGGCAAAAAAAGAAGAACGTCATTTTGGAGATGAGCAGACGCAGACGCAAGACGAGTCTGCCAACCAATTCTTCACCGGCCCGATGGCTCCTGTCGCGGTATTCACTTCGCGTCAGCACGCCGGCAGACGGGGTGTGTCGCCCGAAGCTCTCACGAAACTCCTTAGAAAGGGTCTGGTGGGCAAGGGCTTGGCTACATTGGAGCCAAATACCAAACCGTCGCGTAACCTTACTTATCTGGCTGGTGGTTACTATGCCGGACGAGAGAATCATCAGCAGGGTGATGGTGGTGTTAAGTTGGACGATGACCACAGCCATGATCAACAACACCACCATAATCAGGACCATATTGAACCGTCACATTCCCCCCGGAAACAGATATCCTGTGACGCCATAAGCCTACTCCTCAAGAAAGGTTTAAAGGGCAAAGGCTTGGTGACGCTGACGCCGAACACGAAACCGTCGCGGGACCTATTTTACATCAAGGGCTACTACGGAAATGAAGATCAACAGAGTGAGTTAAATGAACAGCAAGACACCAATTCCGGAAGCCCAAATCCAGATCTTACACAGCATAGCTCTGTCCTCCTCTTCGATCAACCCAATGATAATCACAGTCAACATGATTACGAGATGGATATTGACACGGAAACCGATGAAGAAGACGATGCTCGCGCCGGTTTCAAGCTGAACAAACGGTATCGACACAACAAAAACCGGTCGATATGAGATCGCCCTCGAAACCATCAAGCCATGGGTTTTACCCTACGCTACTCGCATTGTCGGAGAGCCCCATCCGAGACCAGTACAGCAGTGGCCGGTGACTAAGAACCCGACATCCCCGTCAAATCACCGCACGATCTGGGACGAATACGACGAAGACACTGAGCCGGGTCCAGCTACAAAACGGCAAAACTTGGAACAGAACAACAACTACCTCGCCCTCTCGAGCCGACTTATGGAACTGATACCACTCCGAAGAAAGCAAAACATGTACACCCCGCCCCGGACAGCCAGTGTGCCGAGACCGCCGCTCCAAGCGCCATGGAATCGTCACCCCCATTTCCGGGGAATCATCACCTAATGGGCGTTTCTTGTTGGCGTTTGCACGGGTAACGCCGTCTTATTTCCAGCATCAGTGGGCGGAGGACGCTGCCACAATACTTGGGGATTTCACGACTAAACCTGGGAAGGTTCTGAGTTACCTTCCGTGCAAGAGTCCAGACCATTTGTCTCTACACGCGTACTGGATAGAGAGGAAATTTTCTTCAGTTGGCGGGGGATTCCCTCTCACACTCACAGTGTGATATGAGTCCTGAGATCGCGAGGCGGAATATCTGTCTCGTCTCTGTTGGTCAGGAAGAAGAATAAAATGGGGATGAGGAGATAGGTTTGGTCGACGGGTCAATCACACGACAAGACGAGCGAGATCTAGGAATCGCTGGAATGGAGGACGATTATGCCAGGCAGAGCGTGCTGAGGGTTGTGGCGAACAGTTATGTTGGTCGAACGATGTTCATGCTCGTGTATCAGGCTTGTGGGAGGCCGGATATCATGACTAGGGGAGTAGCGAGGACGTTGGCTGGGTACCGGGTGCATGAAAGAGTATATGGTGCCTAGGTTTAGCGAGTATGTCGCGCGGAAGCTGTTTCCCACTCAGAGTCAGAGGGTGGGGAGCGAGAAGAGTTGGGAAGTTCAGTTGTTGGTAGGATGGGATATTATGGAGAAGACTGGGCTGTTGTTGTTGTTGTTGTTAGACCGAGACATACCGGAACGTACTTCCCTTGGATAGCAGAGAGTCGGCTGTAGATCTTCTCCTCATTCCGTAGGCGGTCACGATTTGCTGACTCGACGCCCTTGGCAACAAGTGTGTAGCCACGGGCGGACAGTCGGACCTTGAAGAGCGACCCGACAGCTCCCGCTAGGTAGAGCGGTGCGGAGTCCGCGTCACGGCCGCGGTCACAGGCCAGCTGTGCGCGAAGAAGACGCAGAAAGTCGACGCGGCGAATGTGGCATGATCCATGACAAGGAGCGTTCGAGCAGGACTGGTCTATCGGCCCGCCAAGTGCAAGCCCAATGAGGCACTGATGGGTGCAGTACGCCCGGTCCTGTATGTCCGGCCGCCTTCCCCTTCCGCCACCTCTTCCCCTTCCGCCACCTCTTCCCCTTCCGCCACCTCTTCCCCTTCCGCCACCTCTTCCCCTTCCGCCACCTCTTCCCCTCCCAGAGCTTGCACCCGATGTGGCGCCGCCAGAGGCGCCTGATGTCGCAGGTTTCCTGCCAGAACGAGTCAACCGACCCGCTGTTGGCGAAGGGGGCGGCGGTTCGTCATCGTCATCATGTCGTAGAGCGGAGTTGATGCTGGCCTGCTTGCAACCTAATCGAGTCTGAATTGGCGAGCGCGTAAAGCCGTGCCAGCGCTGGGGCTTGTATGGGGAAGCGCGTTCTTTGTCCTTGCGAACTGTCGCTGGGATTTTGCCCAGCACATCTTCGAACTCCACGTCCCAAGTGTCAAGGCGTTCAGCGGCGTCGTGCCATGATTGTGGGGGTGGTGGCGTACGGAGGGCCTGGAGGATGAAGGCGAAGACGTGTGCGACAGCCGTGCGATGGAGTCTGTTCTCGTCATCCTCGATGACATCAAGGTTCGGTACGCACACATGGTAGAAGACTGTGGCGGGATCGTCCGGAATATAGAGAAAGACGAAGACTTGTCCCGTACAGACGTATCCATATTGTATGCCCTTGCTGACCATGTAGGAGAAGAGTTGCGTGACGACAGCGGCGGTGAGCGCCCTCGACGCGAGGACAAAGCCCTCGCAGTCCTTATTGATCACGTCTCGTCCCGGCTGGATATCGGATGCCAACCCGGTCACAATTTCTTCCTGGCTTAGCTTGTGTGGCGCCTTGTACTCAATGGCCATCACCGGGATCTTGGCGCCGTCTGCCGTCCTGTATATGCAAAACTGGTCCGCTCGGTTGCCTTTCCCTTTCGCGGGGCGGCGTGGTTTTTGGATCGCTGCGGTCGTTGTGAGGGCTGTGTCTACGGCACTGCTCCCGGCAAGGGACAGGCGCTCGAGAGGCTCGGAAAGTCTGTCGTCGACGGCGTCTAGATTTGTGTTGCTCTCGAACGTCACGGTTCCCCGCAGGCCAAGGGAGTCTCGGAGCTGCGTGTTTTCGTATACTGCATCAACTAGCTTCTGTACTGCATTCTCGACGGTGTCGCGCTCGAAGGAGCGGAGGCCTTGCTCGCTGCTGATGGGGCTGATCAAAGACTCAACATAGGCCATCTGGTGTGGGGATGGAAACACAGGGTTATTGACGAAGGACGGGTTGGAGAGCTGTTGCCATATTTTCTCCTGTCTTGCTGGAAAGTCGTGCCATTCGGCGATTCGTTGGGGGTAAATACGGCTGACGGGATTGGCCGTGTCGCCTTGGGTGGTCAGAGAACGGTCGGTAACTACCTGGATAGCAAGACTGAGAGAGTGACAACTCTTAAGATAAAGCTCCAGTGGTTGTAGCTGTGATGCTCTTGCGACCTCTTCGGATTTTTCGCGTCGGCGTTGTTCGTTTTGGCGTCGGCATTGCTCATCCAAGGCGCGAGTCTCCGCTTCTTCACGCAGGCGTTGTTGCTCAGAAGCCCGGCGCTCAGCTTTCGCAAGAGCCTCTCGTAGTATCGCAAGCTCGTCGTCCATTGCGAGGTAGAAAAGGCGTCGTACCGCTGGCGTGGTAGGACTTTACGAAAGTTTTGATGATATGGGCAGAGGACCGCTAAAGCGATTGTTTGGGTTCGGCAAGTTTCCGGGCCATCTGCCATTCTGAGATTCTGCCTGCTTCTTCCGCCTTCTAGGTGAATGACATACGTTCACGCCGTTTGGCATTACATGTAGCTTTCCTTCCGTATTGGGCAGAACAGGAACACGCACCGAAGTTCGTCCTGAGACGAGGAATGTGCATGCCCACAACGTGATAGTTGCCCAAGGACGCGGGGTAATGTAGTGCTTCAAAAAAATTTCAATTTTTTTTTACTGCCTTAACTGCGTCTAAGTTCGCAACTGAATATGACCTCGGCTGCGCAGAGACTCGACAAGCGTTTTGCCGTAACTGTCGTTTTCTCAGACAAGTCTGGCAACACCCTTGTATTCCTCTGCCGGGGTTTAAAACCTTAGTGCGTGTACAAGACAGGGTGTTTGACAGGGGATAATCAGGTGTGCCAGCCACCTATGTAAAATCGAATCCAAGGCCACTCGTCTAGTAATTTCTATGCAGAAGTACCTCAATTTTAAGAAGTCCTAGGTTCCAGTACATCCACCATATCCATCTACCAAAATCCACCTTCAATTCATCCACCAAATTCGCTATTGCACATCGACTTCATACACGCAAAAAACAAGACAATGGCCAGTCAGTCTACTGCGTTTGAAGCCAGCCAGTCCGACAGCCAATTTCAGCCTGAACGCCAGGTAACAGACAGCCAGTTACAGCTGTATAACAGCCCTGACAGCCTGTTACTCGCCGGTCCTGACAGTCAACAAGCCCCTGAATCCCAGACCCAGATAACAACGGCTTCTCTTCCTTCCACGCCTCCGAGAAAACATCTTACACGCGATCAACGGATTGAAATTCGAGCCCTACGTCGGTATTATACAGGCTGATCGTACGAAGAAATCATGCAGAAAACTGGCTACCGGTTCTCTTGGTGGCAGATCGAGTCGGCTTGTGACAAACGGGACCCAGTAACCCCGAAGAAAAGAAGAAGAAAGGGGCTAATTCGGACACGCCCAAAAAAAAAAAACGAATTACACGCCTGGCTTAAGGAAGGGAGCAACCGCTTCAAGCCCATCTGGGAAATACGCTACCTTCTTCCTCCACCTCTCTGTCACTACGGAGAACACGCTATTAACCGGGCCTTGAGGGATCTCGGCGTCGTGTCAGAGATACGCCCTCGAGATATTGTCCGTACTCCTGAAGACGAAGAGGCTAGAGTAGCCTGGTGTCAAGAACAACTACGACTACGCCCTCGGCCGGAAGATTGGGAGAACGTGGCTTTTTCTGATGAAACTTGGGCCCATAACGATCCGATGTGGAAGCAGAGGGTCCTTCATTTCAAGGACGAGGGAGAGAAAAAATCAGACTTTCCTTTGAGGAAAAGAAGGCCTATCGGGTGGATGTTTTGGGGGATTTTTACAGGGAGAAGGAAAGGGCCCTGGTTTTTTTTGGGGGGAGAAAGAATATGGCGGCGTCAACTCGAAGAAGTTTATTGAGCATGTTGTACCCCTAATTGCTGCTTTTGTTGCTGAAAATCCATGTGTTGTTTTCCAACGAGATAATGCCCCTTCCCACCGATCTAAAGCAACAACAACGGCCCTTCAAAATAGGGGTGTAATCATCCTCAAATGGCCGCCCTATTCCCCAGATTTATCCCCATTGAGACGGTCTGGCCGTGGATGAAAAACTGGATTGAAGAAAACGTTGGTGAAGCCCTCCAAACGCTTACTTATGATCAACTTAAGCTGTGGATTTTTCGGGCGTGGCTGGCTGTTCCGGAAGACTTTTTACTACTGATTGCGCATAGTATGCCGAGGAGGTTAGAGCTTTGTATTCAAGCCAAAGGAAAGACCATCAAATTTTAGGTTTTTGATTGTACATAATATTGCTGTTTCTCAGCCAGTTTTGACTTATGAACCCTGAATTTACTGTCACAGGGGCCCTGTTCATGGCAGAGGAATACTGCTTTAGCCCCAACGAGCACCCAGTCGAATGGCTTAAGGAAAATGGAGACTAACGAGCCTGCTGCAGATCCCAGCGCATCCCTCCGCCCTTTCAGCGTTGCCAGATTAGGGAGTCCTTTAAAATCCTCCCCAATCAGGTACCGGGCGACCTCCTGGCTCTCCCCAAGCCTGCTGCTTCATTCTCGTGGCACGTCAAGCACAGGGTGGCAATTAGTTTTTGCGAATGGAAGCGGACCTTGTTCGTCACGGACGGTGGCAGGCTCGGGTCAGGCCCGTCATATATGCAAAAGGGAGATTTCATCGTGATTCTTTTCGGACATA
The DNA here is from genome assembly GCA_033439685.1 of Apodospora peruviana. Lineage (NCBI taxonomy): Eukaryota > Fungi > Ascomycota > Sordariomycetes > Sordariales > Lasiosphaeriaceae > Apodospora > Apodospora peruviana. Next base: position 3,990,917 of record JAUEDM010000005.1, on the reverse strand, counting down.
AGGCGCCAGTGGTCTTACGACCGGTGGAGAGTGGCCGGTATAGCTTTGTCGGTGAGGCCTATGTTGACGGAATCATGGATGGTGAAGCGATGGAAGAGGGGAAGATCGATAGGGAAGGTTTTAAGATTGTCTAACTATCTCTAATTCTTGCTCTTAGATTTGTCTTGAGGTACCAGGCTGTAACTAGAAGAAAAGGATTAGCGGGTCATTCCAACTGATTAATGATGGGGGCAGGGTATCCATATCGGTAACCCCCTATCCATGGACTAGGCTGGCAGTGTGCTAAATACGGATACTAGTAGTGGAACGAACAGGGCGAGTGGGACTACCTAGGTTAGGGTTGTTATACTTCCCGACTTGAAGGTAACTAGTAATTTCTTACCGAATGAAAGTAGTTGTGTTTTATTAGCGTGGTTATTAACAAAGTTAGGCAGTTAAGCTAGTTCGTCTTACACGGTCGAAGGAGTTGTGTTTAGTGTACCTTTCTGGGAGATTAAGTACGAGATACTGCAGTGGTAAGTTTGGAGCGAGCAGCAATAAGCGAGAGATGAGAAGAACTGATTATTACCAATTGGTGAAGTACATAGGAGCCTGTAACCACCAGCGCTTTCCTTCCAATAAAAGCTAATAAGATCATCCCCAATACCATAATAATGATATAGCCGGCTTAACCTGCAGACAGTCATATAAACAGCAACCTAAGTAGATAACATTTGGGTAAGTATGCAGGTACTTGACCTGGAACACAATCCCATCCTATTCTGGTCCAGGGCCATACGGAAACCACTTCTTCGGCGGTGTCAGCGCTCGCTGGCGGCAGTCGGCAACGAGATTGGGAGCTCGGCGGGCATAACTCTCGTCAGCCGCCCTCGGCACCTCGCCGAAGTCGCCGTGGTCCCAGTATTGCTGATGACAACAGCCTTGGGACTGTTCGGAACAGGCCGACAGATGGGACCATTCCAAGCAGATGCCTCGCTCTCGCGCTCGAAATGCAGGATGAACCCGTTGAGCGACCGGCTTGGCTCCACCTCACGCGCTCGTGGAGGCACCTCCACGCGGATTGACCGAGATCTCGGGTCCACGTTGACGACGCGCTTCACGCCAAGGGCCGTGATGACCCGTTGGTATTGTTGTAGCTGCCCTTCGGTCTCGAAGACAAAGTCGACCACAGGCTTGAGGTCCTTGAACTGCACGTAGACGCGGATTCGGGTTTCCTGGCATGTTTAGGTAAGGTAGGTGTTTGGATAGACAAGTAGTAGTTCAGTTGGCCAACAAACTGGAGATGTTTAGGATAATTCTGCGTTGAAGAGCAAAGTTCGTTTGCTTTTGGCGTTGGACGATAATGATGAGGAAAAGAGCCTGAACAGGCTAGCATTTCAACTTAACTTACGGCCGCAATACTTATGAGAATAATAACAGGTAGATACCCACCTACCTTGTGGCAAAACCCTCAATGGTCCTTGGTGACACAACAGAATCGAGAATTACGAGAGGTTGTCCTGCTTATCGGATTTTCGCTATATTGCATGAAGAAACATGCGTCTACCACCGCTCAGACGCCATACGCTGTGCCACCGTATGTGATGATTGGCGGCCACCTTGTTCAGCTCTGCCGTCAGAACTCGTCCGCAGAAGATTCCGTACACACCTGCCGGTTCCGGTCCCTTCCCGAGAGGGGAAGAGCTGCGCACAAGAATCAAGCCTTTTGGTCAATAAATGTAGGGGCTCTTATGGCATACAACCTACGTGGATAGAGGCGGTATGATAAGGCCGGTTGTCCATTGTATCTACTGTGGAGAGCCTCGCCAAATATCAATATACCTACAATATACCTACATTAACTATTCTAATCCACGGACCTGAAACACACATCCAGACTGTGACGAGCCAGTGCAATGACCCGAACCATTACACCAAATCCCCCTCAATCACAAAAGGATGCCAGAATACCAAAGGTGTCAGCCTTTGGAATTCTAATGGGTTATATACCATTGACAGTCGCAATCAATTCAATCAAGGCTCAATCGCACCGACCGTCTCAATCGAGGAGCAGCATCCAGTGCCGCTCCCGATGAAGTAGTGTTCTTTCCTATTGAGCTCAAAACACAAACCCCTACTTACTACACCTTACCTTTTAGTGGCTATAATATTCTTACAGAAAGGTGTATTGGTTGTGTTACCCTGCTCTAACCGTGGCGACAGATTGGAGCTCGGAATTGGCAATGGATGGGTAGGATGGCAGGACCAGCCTTTCGTGGTGGGATGATACCGCCGACACATTGATAAAGATGGCAAGAAGAATAGCGCGAAACATGATGATGGTTGAGAGGTTTTTGCTTGGCGAATCGTACTCCATCACCTCATTGTGCGTGTCCCAGTCGTACTCTATCCTCGCGTTCACCAAGTCCCGATCCCACCCGTCGACGAGGGCCGCTAAGTCGAGCGGGTCACCGATGTCGCCGTAGTTCTCCTCGAACCATTCCCGCTTTTCGCGCTGCTCCTTGGTCGGCTTGGTTGCACGGAAACCGCCTTGCAATCCTCCCAACTGCTGTAGCCACCCGAGTCTTCCGCGACCGGGTGCTCCCGACCCGGAGAGATAGACAAAGATAGAACTCGGACTCGGAAGGAAGCCAAGCCCGGGGCTTGTGAGTTCGGCGGCACGGCGGTGGACGATGGTCATGGTGTGTTCCCAGTTATTGTTGAAGTCGTAGTGGTACACCATCTCCTTTCCTGTTTCTCTGTCAGGCTCTCTCCACAATTGAGTGTGAATAGGAGGTCGGTAGGTAACATACCTTGATAATCAGCAGCTTCCAAAACCTGCCACAGCTTAACTCTGTTGTTCTTCTTTTCTACGGTATACGGATGCTTCCTGAGACCCTCTTGCTTGCGGTCGTCGGCTGAGAATAGTGTTATGGGCGTCGGGTCGACGAGGCGAAGCATCCATTCACGCGGGTCCGATGGGTTCTTCCCGCCGTCCGGTGCGCCGTTCAAGATAATTGCCATCATTTGTCTCATCGTATTCTTCTTGGAGTTGGTGGGCCGGACGTAGTCCGGTTCCTTGACGGCGAAGTCGAAGCTGTGGTCCGACAACCAGCCGAACGCCGTCTGCGGCGCCTTGTGCAGCTCCTAGAAGATGGCGTTGGCCGGGCACGACAACGTGCGGACGACCTCCGGGTTGGTGATGTAGCCCTTGCCGAGGTGGAACTTGATGTAGTTGGCGCGGAAGCAATTGGGCTTGTGGGCGGCCCGGGCGGCGGACTCGCAGGCACGCGAGCAGTACGACACGTAGAGGCAGCGGGAGCAGGGCTGGAGGAATGTCGAGGAGTCGGACTGGCAGTCGGGATTGCCGCATTCCTGAGGGAGAGAAGTAGCCGTGGACACCATTGTTGGTAGACTTTTGGGTATTGGAGGCTCGTTTGTTCTGGGTGAGGTGGCCGTCAGGAATCAGGATGACGAACACAGGGAGAGGCTTTCCCTAGTCTAGACAGGCTCGGGGGAAAACAGAAAAACTCTGCGTATTTCCACCTGTCACAGTGCCAAACTGATTGCTGCACTACTGTAGACGAGTGATGATTACATCTGGCGAGGCGGACAGTAAGTTGGGAAGAGTGGCTTAGGTCCTTCGTGCAGCAGTATATGTCTATATTCTTCTTCATGGTGCATCAAAACAGTGTATATCATGAACCGTCGCGGGAGAACCCACCCATCTCACGGGGTCAATGGGTCGTGGGTACCCATGGGTTGTTCGAAACCTATGGTGACTCGTAGACCCCCTGGCACAAGGTACTGCTACATGGTATTAACACTGGCCCACTACCCTACACCCGAAGATATGTGCGAGTGGTTCATTAATGTGTATAGTGTTCACAAGTGTAAGACAAAGGTGGAAGGCGTAGAGTTTGTGTCAGGGATAAACTAGTAGACAGCTTTGGGGTGTGTTTTATAGGAACAGGAGAATTCTCAAATGGACCATATATACGCTGCTTTGGTACCCCTTAAACCTTCACAGCCTCGTGGATGTACCACCACACTTTGTCGGTCTATACGCGATGTCGGTAAAGTACTTTATCCTGGTTTGCTGGAAGTGGGCCTTCAAGTTGCCGAACAGCGAGTACGTCCTTGCCAAGCAGCATTACGCTTTGAATGTCAGCAGAGCCTGCGTGGACGTCCCAATAGCTTGACCGATGCGGCTTACTACTTCTTTCTTCACGTAGCATCGTGAGCCGTGACCGAGTTTTCCGCCATCATCAACAATGATTTTCAATCGTATCCCTTCGGCTCCTCACGTCCACGTCCTCAACCTGCTGATACTAATTATTCGTACCCGTATTGTATCTGCGTTACGCCAACGGCTGACGAGATGGCCTGAGGGTCTTGGGTTTATGGTACTTGAATAGAGCTCCAAGTCCGAGTTCAAAAGTCAATTATATTACCCTGGTCATACGTTACTGGAAAGGCAGGTATGCATTGAGTGTGTCGGCATGGTGGCCAGAGTTATCCGTAGCAGGGATGCCCCCTTTTGGAAGCTGTAGTTTTCGTTACAACTTTTACATTCAAGCTTGTAAGTAATATGAGGGCCCGTCTCTAACAAAGAGTATATACCTTTTGCCTTTGTCTTAGAAACATACGAAATGTTGTCTGTCTACTGACGTAAGTTATCTAACATTATCCATCTCGAAACCAAACCATCCAGACACCTTTCTCATCCAAATCAATCCTGCTTCCTCCCACCCACTGGTATCTTCACCCTCCTCTCCTTCTTCAACAAATAATCACCCCCAAGCACCGCCCTGTACACCCCATAAAGCCCAGCAATCGGCCAAATCCCCCAAACAAACGTCAGCAACATCGCACCAACCGACGCCCGAGCAGCGGCCTCCTCAGCATCCACATCCACCTTAACCTTATCATACACACTCGGCAAGTAACTAGCACCATACTTCCCCCTGAGCTTGTCATACGAATGTCGATCATACTCAGCCCAGAACTCATCCTCAGTATAATACGCATGCGCATATAGACATTTCTTCCCGTCAAGTCTACTAACCTCCTGCTCCAACTCCCTATTGAGTCGCACACACTCGCGGCGGTTGAAAGAAATCGGTCCCCAAACCCCAAAATTCAAGTACTCCGGAACAGTTGGGTCGGCAAGCTCAGCATGCAACCCGTGCGCGGCATCAGGCGTGGTCCTCCTCAGTCTCAACGGACACAACCAAATCGGATACGTATGAAGCGTCTTGTCCACCCACCCCGCAAACTCGTTGGCATGCGCATAGGGCACACCCACATCCTGGACGACATGAAAATCGGATAGCCCCGATCTGTGTAAGGCGCGATACATCACACGGGTATGCATGAACGGATTGAGTAGAAACCGAGTGATCCGGTTGAACGGCGTCAGGAAATACCGGAACGCGTACCGACCAGTCCAGAAGGCGCCGCGATCGTAGCGAAACAGATAGTCCACGAGCGGGATATAGTCTCTGTGCGTTTCATTGCCAGTCTTGAGAAGAGATTTCTCGATGCGTTGCGCGTGCACGTAGAACCACGGATCCCTTGCGCGAAGGAATCGTTTCGGACTATTACTCTCTGAGTCAGGCGGGATAGTGTCGACCAGCTTGCCGGTGCAGATGACTGTTGAATCTAACGAGAACGTGATCCCGTCGACGTAATCGTTTGCGCTGCTGTCGGCCGTTTCCTTTTGTAAAGTGCTCACCACTTTTTCGAAGTTATTGACGTGTGTGTAGGTCAGCTCGACGTACTGCGCCGCGTCGCGGAGCTGCACTTCCAGGAGGGTCACCACGCCCATTGTGCCGAACGCGGACGCCGCGCCCCAGAACAGATCTTTGTTTTCGGCGGTCTTGGACGCGCGCTGCACGTCCCCGTTGGGAAGGACGATCTCGATCCAGTTGATTGTCGCGTCGAAGGCGCCGTATCGAAATGATGAGGACTCGCCGGACGTGCCGGAGAAGCCGCCCCCGACTGTAATGCCCGGGAACTCCATTACTACTAGCGGGATCAAATTGTGCGACAGGGTGGCGGTGACCAGGGCGTCCATGGGCACGTTGGGTTCCACTAGAGCGGTTTTTGTCAAGGGATCGATTTTGAGCACGCGGTTGAGGCTGCTCGTGTCGACGATGTTGGACGCATTTTTGTAAGAGCGCCGGGTGCTGTTTGTTGACCCGTGGTAGACTCTGTACGGCGTTTTGGTTTCGAAGAGCTGGCGCGTGCGGGCCGCGACGGCCGCTACGGCTTCTGAGTGGGCTTTGCCATCCATTCTTCGGTTTGTTTAGGTTAGAACGGTGAGAATGGATTGTTTGTTGACGATGTTGATATCGATATTGAGGTGAGATGGGAAACTTGAAGAGAACTTGAGCTTGAGCTGTGGAGTTCGGGAGAGCTCCCGCTCAGGTGGGGGCCGGATATGACGCTACTCCGTACTCCTTCAAGGCCAAGCAGGGGTCGGCGCTTACGGGTACGGGTCTACGGGAGGACTCAGGAGAATGTGAAAACCAACCAATAACTGCCGATTTCTGTTCAATTATTTGCGGATTTGGAGGACGCTATCTGTGAAGATCCACCGCCAAACAAGCCGGGCCAAATTCAAAAGAGCATCGCGCTTCCTCCCAAGGAAAATCCAGACATAACCAACAGACAGTTCTCTCCGTGCTTCGGTGCATTAATTTTCCAGATATCCCCCCAACTTAAATCATAAACAAGTCTCGTACACAATCCTACATAGCAACAACAACACCAGCAACCCCAGCCGCAACAGCCATAGCCATGCCAGTGCACTTGGCCTGGTGCACGCCCGCCACGCCCGCAGCATTCCCGCTCGTCGTCGTCGCGACAACAACCTTATTGAACGCGCTCTGCCACGCTGAGTTGTAGCCAGCAATATCGCTCTTGACGTCGTCGGGCACGTGCTCCGAGTACCACGCGTTGGTCGTGATCTGGCCGTAATTGTACCCGCTGGTCGACAGGCTCTCCCAGACCGCTGACCCGTCGGTCGCTTTCGCCGCCGCGCTCCAGATGGCAAAGTTGTCCGACGACGCCATGGAGTGCGATGCCCACGAGAGCTCGAGGCTGTACAGCTCGCTGGCGAGCGACGTGGCCACCGCGCCCGTTACTTGCGGCGGCACGCCGCCGTAGGCGCTGTAGGCTTCCGAGAGGTACGCCGACGCGTCTGTCGATTTTGGCAGGTCGTCGAGGGCGGTGATTGTCGGGGTTGGGTCTGCGGCCCGGGCGATTCCGGCGGCCGCAGCGCCGAGGATGATGGCGACGGTTGTGGTGAGACCCTTCATCTTTAAAATGTGGCTTGTCTTTTTTGGCGTCTTTGAGTGGTTCGGCGATTAGGATTGACGGAATGGAGAAAAGGATGCGGTAATGGAAACAGATAAAGGGACCAGCGCTGTATTTAATGGGGACGGCCGGATAACCCCTGAATGCTTCCTTCATGCCCAGGCACTAACCCGCCCACTTTGTCAATTTCCTTGCCAAACCACTAACCGGTTACGGCACAGTTTACCAACAATTCAATCCACTGGGACTGTTGCCTGCCTAAAATTTACGGAGTACTATATTCATGCTGCCTCGGTAACCCAATCATCCCACAGTCCGGGCCGGAATAAATATCTGTGGTGTTTGTTGCATCCGCCTCTTGCCCACATCGTCGCAGCTGAAAGTTGCATGCAGGCACGAGACTGCAATTGACTCGTTATAGGGTCACATCTGTACTTGAGATATCGAAGTACGTACGAGCGAGAATGGCAAAGCCAACTGCCCTAACTAATAACGGGGGAATTCATACCACGGCCTATGCCCCAACGCTTCGAGATGTAAGTCGAGCCGGAGCAGGGTGGTCAAATAGTACTGTCTCATCCGGAGGACAGGATCGGGGAGAATTCTCTCCTTCCCGTTCCTTTCGTAGCTTTGCTGTACCATGTCGAAGTGGTAAAGCCTGTAGCGCTTTGAGGGCATGGTACTGTCAAGCCTTTCATAAGCATCTTGAATCGTCCCCTTCAGCCTTCGGCACTCCTCTCCCTTAGTGGAAAATCCTGGATGTCTGGGCGGGAACTTGGGTTTTGGTGTCATTCTGAACCGGCTCGACTCGGCGGCCTCTCGGGCAAACTGGTCCATCATCTCCTGGTTTGACATTCTGTAGTCCATCTCCGATGACGATGATTATGGTGGACAGAGAACTTGAAGAGAGAGATGGTGTGTTTATGGAGGTGTTAGGTCTATGGTAGGGTGGATGCTGCAGTACAGGAAGGTTGTATTTATAGGGGAGTTGTGCAGATCATATACTTTTAGTTCAGGACGGGCTGGATGTGCGAGTTCTTGAATAAAAGTTGAAGCCTCGGTCACAGGAAACTGTTAGTTCTGCGAGTTACTATTTATACTCAATTTTCCGAGGCTGAATACCCAGGCCGGGGCGAATCGAGAGGTCGGATCCTTTTGCAGGTCGCTTTTTTGTTTTCATTTACCTGGGATTTGGTCGCACCGGGCCAACCGTCATGACAAAACAGATTGGACAGGATCAGTCGAGGCCGTTCATTGGAAGGATCATCTCTTCCTGTTGGAGCCAGACACAAAAAGAAAACAATGTGGAATCAACGATATCGGCCTGCCGAACAGACTTTTGATATCATACACGCAACCAGCTGCTTTAGATCTTCGCCATCATTAGTCAACGCCAACAACCTCACCACCATGGCACCCACCTACTGGTGGCTCTGCCATACACATCTCCTTATGCCGTCTTCTACGCGCGGAATACCAACCAGAAACCAGACGATAATCTGCAGTCCAGCAAGCACGGAATACCTGACTACAGGTAGTTAAGAGATATATCCGCGCACAAGAGCCTGAGTAGGTGGGAGGCATGCCGTCGAACTTCTGGAGCTGATCAGAGAAGAGTTCGGGAGCTGGGACATGATATTAAGTTGAGTCACCGGGCACAATTTCTGGCGTGGAATAGTTATTATAATGCATATCCGGGGCAGAAGCAAGGGCTGAGAGGGTGGTTTTTCTCTTCGCCTTCAAATATAAACAAAAAGTCGACCAATTGAGATAGTATGTCACTAGATAAAATAGAAAAAAGGGAAATGGAACGAGCACGCGGCTTCTTTGGCAGCCACCGGGGACAGTTGGGCAATATGGACTTCCGGTCGCATATGTACAAAAGATGGTAGCAACATTCGAATTAGAGCAGAATTCTAGAACTTTCAACGCCTGGGTATTGCGGAGGGGAGAACCCACGTGTGAGGAGTATTGCCTGTAATTATGTAGTAGAGAGAACCTCAAATGTGGAGACATGAAATCAAACATAGGGGCGTAGAATGTGAGAACGTGATAATTCAATGAGGAGAGAGTTACATTAAACTACCCGAGTAATAGAAATGGAATATCAATGGTTTCAGGAATCCGTTATGGGAATTGTGGTATACTCAGCACCGACCAGAAAATGTGTGACATCAGTACCAGACATATCATATTTCATCACCACTAAAATTAAACTACAAACGGCTCCTAACCGTCTAGGTAGGTAGGTAGGTAGGTAAAGGGTAGACATCTACGTTAAGGTGCCTTAGGGTGTTGTGACCACCCATTGGCAATGCCACCCCGTAAATACATCCGGTGGCTTCGGCTCCAGTCCATTAGGTAAATAGATGTCCGATTATCACATGCATGAGATCAACTACTTTGCCATGCCAATCCTGAACTTTTCTAGTGTCCACCCATCCCTACGGGTCTTGATCTGCGCAAAGATAAACTTGGCCATCCCAATGTCGTTCATCAGCTCGCTTCTCTTCGCCCGGAAGGCTTCGAGGTCCTGCAAGAGACTCTCCCGCCTGTTCTTGTCGAACTTGCCAATCTTTGCGTAGAACCCCTGCGGGTTGTTGACGTGCCTGTGCCGGAGCTCCCTCTCCTTCTCTGGTATCAGCCGCCCCTCGATCGCCCTGAGTTCTTCTTCCAGCGCGTGGTAGCGGCCCTTGCCGTTCAGACCCATGCCCTTGAGCCGGATGTAGTCCTCGAGGAGCTTGCGCGAGTCGGGATTGGGGTCGCGCCGGCTCTCGTTGAAGAGATGGAAGATGAAATCCTTCTCCTCATGAGACTGCAGCTGGTACCACCTGTTTTGTAGAAAGGTTTTTGACCATTCGTGGTAAGATATGGCCTGGTGACGTGATTGACTTCCTCCGCGTGGTGGCGGTTGTGGTGCCGTACGGGGCCTTGAGAATGAGGGGGGCTGCAGGGAGGGCATGCTATGCCATCGTCGGTCGAACCCGTGGTCACGAGACTGGCTCCTTCCTTTGCCAAAATCCCGTTCATATTGTCTTTGCTTCCAGTCAAACTCTCTTTCCCGGCGCTCCTGGTCCTCTGGCCATTCGTTTTGAGGACGGCCCTGGTAGTAACTTGTCAAGTCGTCGTGAGGATTGATGGGTCTGACGGGTGGCGGTCGTGATCTATCTCTCCCACGCCGATCACCGTACTCGGAGTCACTGCTCATGCCACTGATGCCGCTGTCATAACTACCGTCTCGTCTGATGGGCGGAGGTCTTGATCTATCTCTTCCGCGCCAATCACCGTAATCTGAGTCGCTACTCATGCCACTGATGCCGCTGTCATAGCTACCGCGTCTTCTGAAGGGCTGTTCGTAAAGGTCAGGGGGAGGTGCGCTGCGAGAACGCCACTGTGTCCCACCCCGTCGGGGCCCAAATTCTCTATCAACTATTCGTTGAGCCATTTCCTCGATATCATCATGGCTTCCGCCCCGTCGAGACGTTTGCTCGCCCTCAAAGCCTCTTCTGGCCCCGCCGATATATCGTTCCATTCGTTCGACTGGTCTCCTAAAAATGATGACGAGAGTTAGACATTGAATCACTAGTGGACGATGGGAAGGTTAGCACAAACACATAACTGAATCCCGGCCCCCCTAATCTACGATCCATTGCATCTGCGTGAGTCTCCCGCCGAATGGAGGGTCGGTCGAACCAGCCTGAGCGTCCTCCACTCATTTCGTTTTGAGCTCCAGGTAATCAAATCGAGGAATAGTAGGAGCAAGTGGTGAGACTAGAATGAGACGAAAGGAAATTCTGATCAAACGAGAAGATCGCTGGACGGGGTAAGTGACAGATCAAGTAGATAGTTAAGTACAGCATCACAAGCTTCGGTACCTGGTTCTGAGCATGTTGGCCGTACATTCTGCATGGCGGTGACCCAGCCCCATCCCTGGACGTATTCCACTCGATCCAGATGACCGAAACACGAGCCATTTTTTGTGGACAGACTTGACTGCGGTATTCTCGGGCGCTTCTGTCGCGAACTGGGCGTTGGGAGTCCGCAGGACAGGGGAGTCAACCAGAGCTGTCAGTAATTTTTAGGAACATGAACTGACACCGTCCTTGGGACCCGGGTTGGGGGAAGATGAAACGAAACAAGAGTTGGTTCCTTGTTGGAAAATTAGAGTCGTGGAGCGGTCGGCCGCCTGGTTTAATTAGGACGTAAATACCGGGGCTGAGGTTCAGTCAGGCACGATGGAAGCATGGCGGATGCGGGTTGGTACGAGCCTCCTTCCTCCGGGACCGAATCCGGCCACAGGAAGCCTCCTGGATCGTGCTTACAGTAGTAGACAGCCCTAACCCTTGACGCTGGTGCAGTGCGGCTCAGCCACAGAACCCCTGTTCCTCCCGGACCCACCGCCACACTTGACCCGCCAAAGAAGCCACCAACAGCCAACTACAGCGATCCCCTGGTGAACGCACGGATTCAGGGGCCAAGTCAAAAGGGAGCCGACACATTCAACAGAACCCAAATAAAACCAATGAAAATGATGGCAAATTTTGGACGAGATGCGACATGTCGTTCAATAAGTGACCGTGGCGCGCAGCCGTCAGCGACAATTTGCAGGCTAGACGCGCGGGGCGTGTGAGCTCGGCCGTCTTCAGACTTGGGAGCTTTGGGACATCAGACCAAGAACAATACTAAGGGGGGGGGGGGGGTGGGACCAACAAAAACAATACTAAGACGCAGCCAGGCCCCAACAAACAGCAACAAGCAAACATGTCATTATGTGAACTTTGGCTTACCATTCTTCTCTGTCACAATTTTCGGTACCCATGCTGCATAGCTTCGTATTATTCTTTGAGCTCTTGAGCTCGACTGTTTCGGTAGTGGGATAGATAGATAGTATTCTTCTTCAACGTCATGAGTTCAACTCCAGACCATCTACAACAACAATCGTTGTTGGTGCATGCAAATGCAAATGCCAAATTTACACTCAGGCATAGAAGGTCTTTTCACTTCGAATATAATTACTACTTCAAAGACTCTCTTTTACTCCTCCAGTATTAGCTGTGAGCAAGCATCACTCTTTCTGCTTCATCTCTCTCTCTCTCTCTCTCTCCTGCCCAAAGCAAATCAGATACCCATTTCTTTGAGAGAGAGCTCCTTTTGCCTCTTTGCGTACAGACGTAATCACACGATCTCCAACTCGACAGGACAAGCAAATACATCTTCAACCTAACCAAACACGTCCAACTCTACAACACAACAAACCCCATCTCCAACCGCCGAGCTCGTCGGCTCGTCAGCTCACGATCGTCATCATGATGGCTTCCAACGACACCACAAGAAGCGGCGGCGGCAGCTTCGATCCCCTGCAGCAAATCCTAAACGTCACCGGCCCGGACGGCAGCCTGATCCCCGTCTCCATGTCCGCCGTGGACGAGTACTATCACCAGGCTTTTTCAGCCGCCATCAACTTCGGGTGCCAAATCGGCGCGACCCTGATCATGCTGGTCATCATGCTGGTCATGACGCCCAAGAACCGCTTCAACCGCCTGCCGACCGTGATCAGCATCGCCGCGCTGGTCGTCAACTTCGTCCGCATGATATTGATTTCTCTGTATTACGTCTACAAACTTAACAGCTTCTACGTTGCCTTTGTCGGCGACGCGCAGTTTGTTCCTCGGTCAGACTGGGATGCGTCTGTCGCGGCGACTGCCCTTTCACTTCCGGTGACGATCCTGATCGAGCTCGCGCTGATCGTGCAGGCGTGGTCGATGCTCAGGCTGTGGCCGACGCTCTATAAAGTCGTGGTTACTGGGCTGTCGCTCGTCATTGTCGTCACGACCATCGCGTTCAGTTTCGCTTGCACCGTCAACCAGATCCAGTGGATCATGTACCGCGTCGCGACTCTGGACTGGCTGCGCGAGACGTACATCATCTTGTTGACGGCGTCGACCTCGTGGTTCTGTTTTCTGTTTATCGCGAGGCTGGTGGCGCACATGTGGGAGAGCAGGAGTATTCTCCCGTCGCTGAACGTGCTTAACGCCATGGACGTACTGGTTATTACCAATGGATTGCTGATGGTTATTCCTGGTAAGCTTCTCATCTTCTACCTGCCTCTTTCTCAGTATAGATAAGTACTGACTGACCTGTGTTGCTGTGTAATAGTGATCTTTGCAATCCTGCAATTCATCGCGTCAGTCGACTTCGGCGCCGGCTCGCTCGCGCAGACCTCGGTGATCATCGTCTTGCCTTTGGGGACACTGGTCGCGCAGCGCCTCGCCAACCCGACCGTTTTTTCTCATCCCTTGGGAGATAATAGCAACCCATCTTCTAGCCATGTAGGTACTGGAGGCAGCCGGAGCAGCAAGCGGCCCCTGCTGATGATGAGCGGGTCACACGTCTCACGATCGAGCAGCCATCCGACCTCCCATCACCAACTTTCGCGTCCAACCGCAACGGCGGTACCGAACAGTTATTGCGGCTTCCAGCCTGGTCAAGTATTAGCAGCCTCCAATTGCAATACCGAGAGCAACAGCAACAGGACGGTACCGGGAGTCATGGCAGAGGCGTGCTACGAGAAGCCGGGTAGCCACCACTTTGACCCAGAGCTTGCGCGGATCGAAGATTTGGAGTCTGGGATGATGGGAGTTCGCGTGGATTGCAGGATCGAGTGCACCGAGGAGCGCATTGCTAACGACGATTTGATGACGATGGCGAGTGGACATGGGCGTCAGGCTTCCTAGGAAGGGGTTTGAACTGGGCACGGAGGTCATGGGGCTGGTCGGCTGATCGGCTGATTCGAGGTTGGTCGATCGGTCGAGTTGAGTCAAGTCAGGAGGACTGCAAGAGGAGAGTAGAGAGGAGGTAGGCTGCAAAGCCTGGATCTGTTGGATTAGGTGATTAACTGCCAACTCGGTTATATGGTGTTTTCTTTTTTCAAATTTCTTCTGCCATGGGTTTGGGTCGATAGTTCGAGGAGACTCGCGAGAGGAGGGGTACAGCCTGGAGAGGCAGGCTGCGTTGCCCGGATGTCGTTTGATTAATTAACAGCCAACTCCGCTTACTTTTGTTTTTATTTCTCCTTTCCTTAGTTGATAGCTCTCCGAACTGGAGGAGAAGAAGCAAGATTTTCTCTTTGTTTCTTTTGTTTATACCCCATGATACCTTTGCACCCCGACAAAAATGGCACAGCGGCTTTACGGGTGGTCAATGCCTGGTGGCAGGGCTCTGGTTGGCAGCTGGGGCGGGAATGGAGGCATAGTCCTGTACCTAGGCACCTGCTCTTGCCCAGCTGCCCATGCGAGGGCCAATTTCTTTTCTTTTTTCTTGAACGATGAGAGCACCTCCTCTAATTTTATTTTTACTTGTAATCGCTGCAGTCGTCAAGACGCAGATACTCTAGCTACCTACCTTCGTTGATTTGGAGACTGTCTCGGTCATGAATTGAAGCACCTTCGGGTCCGAAATTTTAGATGCCTTGCTTTGGCTGGACTACCTATTGCGAATGTGCTTTCCGTGTGGGTGTCTCTCTACTGAGGTTGGCTGGCAGGTGTTGCTCCTTGGTAGGTGTGTTGCAGACTGCAGTCCAGGAAGCACCTTACCTTCCAGGTTTGCACGGCAATTATCATGTCCCCAAGTCATGCTACCTCCCTATTCACCCAATACCTAAGGTAATGTTGCACCTGGTATGTTGCAGTCAACGGACCTGGAAGTCTCTTCGCAAGGCAATGTCCCCAGTGGAAGTCATGCTACCTCCGTAAGGTATTTACTGGTACCTTACCTTGGGACCCGAGCTTGGCAGGTGTTGCTACTTGGAAGGTTGCAGTGAAAAAAGTAAGGAGTCTGGTATCTGTGCATGGAAGTGCCCCCGAGTCGGGTCACGATGGGGCCTGCTCTTTTCCTCTCGGGTACCAGGAAGTCTGTTGTTGACTTCCAAGTCCGTGGCCTCTCTCTGCTCCTGCTCAACTAACAAGTTGAACAGATGCAGGTCCTTCCCTCGCTTCCACTTGCACCCTTCCGATGGCAGAGAAGATCGGATGAGGGGGGGGGGGGGGGGAACAGGGAGCCTGGGACGAATAAGAGCTCGCCCCTGCCCGGCTCTGCCCGACTAAGCCGCCTTGTGTTCTCACCTTTCTACTGTTTCTACCCGCCGCTCCTTCCTCCTCGAGGCCCAGAAGAACTCAGTGTGAAGAAATTGTGAGTAGCCGGACTGGCAGGGGCTGACTGGCAGGCCCGTGCATTCCCCCCCCGACTCTCACCAAATACCTACTTAATCTCCCATCGGGTCTTCTTGCCCTACTCTTCTCACAAACATCACAACTCTCCCTTTCCCTCCAATTCCCGGTTGTCAGAGCTTTCTCCTGCAATCCAGTAAAATGATCGCGAGTTTGAACCAAGCACTGTATTCCGACTCATCTTCTGCAACCCTTCTTTTTTTCGTCTCTTCAGCCATTAACATGGCCTCCCCGTTTTGCAGTTCGATTTCCGAATCACCTCTTCTTGCACCTCAGCTTGACGAATCTCGTGAACTCGATGATCTTGACCTTCTTCCCGACTCTGGAATGCAACTATCACCTCATGATCTTGACGGCCTGAACGACTTCTCAGACGAAGACCTTAAGCCGGCCCCTCTTCGCATCCGCAAGAGCATCAGCCCCAAGTACAACAATAATACAGCCGTCTACGAGGCTGGCGGCATGCACCAGTATGACGGCCCGGCCCCGGAGACCCCAACGCGGGCACCGCGGAGCCCAAGGGACTTCCGCGGAGATCAAGGCCTGGTCATTCCAATGCAGCTTTCACCCACTCGGGCCATCACGCCTGATCTCGCAAACCGGGTTCAGCAATACGAAATCCTAGGCGCTGTTAGCAATGTCAACCCGACCGAGTCTCCTGAGACTAGACCTGTCACCAATCGCCCACCTCACAATCTCCCTTTGACACCAAATCCCACAAGACGGCCGACAATTCAGCCAAACACACCCAAGCTGCTCAGTGAAGAGTCAACCTTCTTGTCGAGGCTGACCCACATTGCACGCCGTTCCGACAAGAGGAGTACCGAGACGGAGAGTTCCAGCCAGATGTTTCTATCGGCTCAGGTTGCAATGTCCTCGCTGCCCGACGTAAACAAGCGTCATAATCTCAGAGCCGTCAAGACAGAATCCCCTCTCAGCAGTTACACAGGTGCAAACCACCATGACAACCGCACGGAAGAACAGGGCCACGGGGAGAACTAGGCGTTCTCCCTTCCCGATCATCCAGGCACTTCTCGAACAGGCGGACAAGGAACATCGCTTGATGCCTCGAGCAGCTTCAAGACCGGGGATAGAAAAGGTTGGGATCCCAAGAGTGTGGCAGAGCTACGGAATGTGTTTGAGAAAGCCGGCAGTGGTAAGTTTGTGTTTGAATATCTCGACCAACCGAGTTCCCAGAAACTGACCTACCTACCCAGTTGAGCCAGTTATCTCTTCCTTCACGGACCCTGTTGTCACGCACACCACTGTCCCTGCAGTGAGAAAGGATGTGGCAGACAAGATGCCATACCAACCCAAGCCCAACAACCCGTTTATGAGGGCGCATGAACCAAAACCCTCGCCTATCGGACTGGGTCCGGTGTTGAAAGATACACCTCGGCTGAGGGGGAAAAGCGTGGCAGACTTGAAGGCATCAATCGAGCTAGGCTCACAGTCCAGCCTTGAGGGAAGCGTGCCATCACGAACAGGATTGCTCTCGTCCAGATCATTCCCACAGTATGACCAGTCCACCGGGGCTTCATTCCCTACCACCCCTCGTCGAAATGGACACAGAAACTCGGCACCATCTGCGAGATCAAAGCTTGCCGACGATACTACATATCCGCAAAGTTGCCCGAGATTGCGGGCCGGAGATGGCTCAGACTCCCAAGATTCGGATCGTCCCCTGCTTGAGTCGACACGTTTGGCGACAGCCCGCAACAGTGCGGTTGATCGGTCGAATTCAAAGGCCCAGAATGATGCTGCGAAATCAGACCGACTGCTGTTCCCGCGGAGCTCAGAAGCTGATGAGTCGTTTGCCAAGACCGGCTCTCGCAGCAGCTCCATCAGACTGAGTAACGTCGCCGAAGCTTCTAAGCGAGCGTTCAAGCGATTGTCGGGGCCTTTCAGCGCTCGCCGCTCGGTCTTGGGCGAGTCGAAGTCCCTCGAGCTAAAGGCTTCCACCGTTCACCACGAAGCCGGCGAGTATGAGGCTGGGCCTGCTGAGCCAAACAGCAAGCTGAGGCAAAAGCAGCGCGAAGGTACAGGTGTTCCCGTCAGTCCCGGTGCCGGGAAAGTCAAGGACCTCCTAAAAGTCTTCGACCAGCCTGCCAACTCGAATCCGTTCTCGTTAATGGCAGGGCGCCACAATAGTGTGCCGTTCAAGTCCAGACCCTGCGAGACAGTCTTGGTTCAGAACACTTTCGGTTCAGAGTCATCCACCAAGGAGGACGGGAGTCCTTCGTCGGGTAACTCGGTCGAGTGTTCTTCTCCCTCCACCAAGAGGCGGAAGAACCGCAAGCAGACGACTCCAGGAAAGGGCAGTTCCCAGGACGGCCCCCCTGAAACCCCGTCTCGTCTGTCGCGCATTCGTCTGAGGAAGCAGAAGCGGGAGTCGCCCGTCAAGGACAATGTGCGCCTATATGAGTACCTTGGCTCTTCGAGCGGCAGCGCGGTCAACCTCTCGACACTTAATCGGTCCAAGTCATACAATGCTGGAACCGCTTACAAGAAACTCGGTCTGACCTCAGATATGGTCGCCAGAGGTCGATCTCCAAGCACCGGTAGCGAGCTCCAACCTGTTGTCGAGTCGAGATTTAGGCGCATGTTGTCGTTCAGTGGATTGCGGACAGATAAGCGCAGGGGCTCCTCTAGCAATGAGTCGACAAGGAACAACAGTGCCAGTGACCTCAGGGGCAAGTCCAAGCTGAGCCGGTTGTCCATCGTTTCGCCGGCCGCTGCTAGAGACAAGGCGCGTGGATCTACGTTCCTCCCCAAAAGCACAATGTTCAAGATACCAAAGAGCGCAAAAACAGGCAGTACTCACAACCACGGCATGGAGCACGCGAACATTTCGGAAGAGCCGCTGCTTTTGGCTGAGGGTGGTTTGTATTCGGATGAGCAGCTGCCAATTCGCAAGGCCACTGTTACCACCGCCGCTGGATCGTCAGTACTCCCCACGACGTACATTCAGCGTAAAAGCACTACCATGTCGGGTCGCATGCTGCCTGTCAGCAAGAGCTACGGCGCCCTCCAAGGCAAGAACACTTGGGATGCACAGGTCGCCCCGAACAACCCGAATTTCAAGAATCCTTTCAACGGCTCCGGTCCAAAAAATAACTTCGACAGCTCCGGTCCAATTTTCTTCACAATGAAAGACCACGGTAGCAGTGTGTCGCTGCGTGGGCTGCCACCTATGTCGACAGGGCACACAGCAGGTGCACTATCGACTTCTTCCGCTATAGCAGCTGCCCGTGCCACCACTCCGGTCAGAAGATCGCGCTATCCCAGCTCGTTCGGAAGAAGCGCCGGAAAGAGCCTCCTCAAGCGTGCTGGCGCACCGCCCATTCTCAGCCCGGACGAGGGTCTCGGCCTCCCAGTCAAGATCAGCTGGGGACAGAGAGCCGCCGGTGCGGCGGCGGCTGCATTCGGCATCGGTCAGAGACTGACGCACATTGGACGGCATGGGAGTCTCAACCGCAGACCCAAGACGGGCGGAAGCCGCGCTCATCATCTCCTGCGTGACGACACCGGCGAAGCAGTCTCCAGTTCCGCCCCCACGATAGCTTCTGGTACCGGCACCAACAATGGACGTCTCGTCACTCAAGAGCCCGAGGGAGAGTATGTGGTTGCTGGCGGTGGTAACCGCGGAGGAAGCATCAACGTTGGTCAGTTCGCAACACCCAGTCAAGACGATGAGAGCAATGCGGTTAGGAGGGCCCCAACTGGGCTGGTGACTCCCACACGCCGTCGCTCGTTCCTCGAAGCTGATCAGGACGATAATGTGACTGTGTCAACTCCCACCTGCGGTCTGCAGCATCCTAGGCCGTCAAGGGTCATTGATATGGCCAAGTTTAAGTAGAGGAGAGGTGTTGATTTGAATGGCATAGCGGGCACTAAAGCGGTTTAGAGGCGGTATAAAAGGAAATTAATATGTATTAACTGGGTGCAAGGCGGGCTTTTGTTTTCTTTTTTCTTATGCATAATTAGGTAGTTTAGCTTTCATAATCCTTTGCTGTAAAATGTATATTGCTACATACCAAGATGCCCAAGTTTGTCGCAGTGAAGCCTGCTTGAAAAGTGAAAAGACCGTTGCGTCATTCCTCCAAGCGCCTAAGGTAAAGTTATAACAACGGATTATAAATAACCTCCTTTTAGGTCCAGTCCTCCTCTCTATACACCCGCTTTGGGAAGTAAAATGCATGAGCTCTTCTCCGCGAGGGGGCTATTTTACGAGAAGAAAGGGGGGTTAACTGGGAGGTGAAACAGCGGTAACGAGATCTCGAAACCGTTAATGCATAAGATAGATGAGTTAGGGCGATTCTCTTTCCCGTAATTAAAGGCAGCATCGAGATGGGCCTGTCCTCCTAGGTAGTTGTGGATTGTCCGATAGTAGATGACGAGATATGGGAGTTCGGGGGATACAATGGTGGCTGGTTCTCGCTATGTATGTAAACTGTGTGTTTGTATTGGAATGACGGTGGCGATAGGACTGGAAAATATGATATCTATATGGATACGATTATAAGAAAGATCAAGAGACGTCGTCCTTTAATGTCCCGACTGCAAGTAGCTAGGTACCTAGACATATTCACATATAAAGGTTGCTATACACCTACCCATACGCTGCATGCATCCGACCTGACCATATCATTCATCATCACGTTATCCAATCTATAACTCAAGCTAACCCCATCCCCGTTCCAATCTTCCTCACAAGCGCCTTCTTCAAATACCACTCCCTCGCTAAGCTCCTCGTCATACGCGCAAACTCGGCCGGGCCTATCCTTCCGCGCTCGACCGCCCTCCCAAGCATGAATATCGCGTCGGCGAGCGCACGCTCCTCAGCCACGAGCTCATATAGCTGGGTCCCGACCACCGTCGGAGCCACAAGCAACTCGTCAATGTCCGGCTCGGGCAGCTGCGCAGAGGACTCGATCACCTTGTCCGCTTTGCGTAAACTGTCTTGCAGGATAGCCGTATTGGACGCGAGCATGGCCGATAACTGCGACAGCTGCGCCGACTCTGCTTGCAACGTATTGGACGCCGACTGCATCGCGTTTCGCTGGACCTGCAGGCCCATAAGGGAGGACTCGTTCTTCTCGCGGATCTGCTGGCGCATGGCGTACAAGGTTTGGGCGAGTTGGTGGAGGAGCGCGTCCTTTTCGGGGTTTGGTGGGATCGGGGGCGCGGGGACGGAAGAGGGTGATGGAATTGACAGAGTCAAATCTTCATCCATCAGATCCGGAGGCGGTGGGGGTTTAGGTTGTGGAGGTGGTTGTACGGCTGGTTGCTGCATCTGTTGCCAGTTTGGTGGCGGAGGTGTGCCTCCGTACTGCTGTGGTTGGGAGAAGGTCGACATCCGTCGTGAATCGACCTGAGGAGGAAAAGGAGGTTGAGGATGGCCTGGTGGGCCAGGCGGGAAGCCGACTGCGGCAGGAGGAGGTCCTTGATATGGAGGACCATGTGGAGGAGATGGCATCGACATTGGAAGCGAGCTTACACGCTGAAGTTGAGGTTGGGGCTCGGCGGGCGGCAATGGCGGGGCTGCCTCATAGCGCGACGGCCCTGCTCTCGTATATTGTTCTTGCGGTATTCTTGGTGGTTCTGGCGCATACTGGCTTCCTTGGCCGCCGATATTTCGGGGGTGTGGTGGTAGTGGAGGGCCTGCAGACTGGGACGGCGCTGGGGAGGGTTGTTGAAGCTCTGCTCGTGCGCCAGGTTTAGGTGGTGGAGGCGGCGGTCTTGGCGCATCGCCGTGGGCGGGGGTTTGGATCTGGCTTGATGGCCTTGGGGCGAGATCCGGAGGTAGGGGTGGTACAGGCGGTGGTGTGGGTGCAGGTGTTTGTTGTTGAAGCGGAGGCGGCCGGCCTGGTTGACTGGCGATAACGGGGGGCTCTTTGGCGAAGACATCTCGAAGTATGGCAAGAAAATCCAAGATGCTCGATTTCTATGGCGCAGGTCAGTACCTGCTGTTAACTCAACATGCACAGAGCCAACCTACATCCCAAAATGTTGACCATCCAACGAGGTATGGGTGATAGACCTGGCCCTGTGGGTCGACGTGCTGGCCCGGCCGGACCATCATGTTCTCAGTCGGGGTCACGTAGGCCAGAGGCGCCTCGCGGGGGTAGGCGTGTGGCACCCATATTGATATTGGAAACCGGTATGTTGTGCCGCGGAACAGCACCGGTATTGTTCCGGATAGGTGCAGCAGGAGGGCAGATGCGCCGTTGGGGAATGCTGCGACTCCATGTCAGTTATTGCGCTCGTCTGCCGCGGTGGAAGATCAGCGTACTGTGGACGTCGGTTCGGGGCGACAGTGATGGATATTGCGAGAGCGCCTGGGCTACATCGTTGTAGGTTCGATTCACGTCGTGGTATTCCTGTGGGGGACGACGAACATTAGCTTTGTCTGGTCTGGAGCACCAGCAAGGATTGCCTCAAGGAAAACGCGCAGGGCGGTTCATACACTGGTCAGGACACTGTAGAGCCAATTCAGGACATGTTGCTGGACAACCATGTTGAGTTGATGAGCAACGCAGTCGTTGCTATCGCAGCATGATGGGTTTGTTTAATAGTCGGGGTTGGGTGAAGATCGGTCGTCGTCGTCGGCTGCACGTCGTCCAATGCCACAGGGAGTGGGCTGCCAAGCTTCAAGCTTGCTGCAGTTGCTGATTGCTTGTGACCTTGGCGGTGATGACGAGGCTGGCCCGTTCAAGCTTCGAGCCTGGGCCCTGTCAGCCACTGAAAATGGACCTCTCGTCCACCCCGGGAATGCACGGGCGCGTTCGGTTAATCGCGGGGAAGACACCGGCTTGAAGCCCTATGCGGCGGAAGATCTGCTTGTCCGATCGACCGAGCAGAGCCAGAAGCATGGACGTGCCTGCCCCTCCATCATCTGATCGCCCATTTTTCTCCTGCGGGCAGCCGATCCACCCTTTCCCACATCACCCAGATCGAAATGCGACTCAGATGCGGTTGCAGCTCGTAATGAATGGATAGACGGCATCCTCACACCACACCACTCTCTATATCACAGCTGCCGTCCCGGCCAGAACATCGCGTGCTGCGTTTTCCCACGATTCAACCCACGCGCCGCGGGGGCATCTTGCTGCGCCCGGCTGTTTCAGGGTCTCAGGGTCCTCTTTCTCAAGGGAAGAAATGAATCGAAACGCAACAACAGTCCCTCCAGAAACACCCGAGCCACTCAGCGCCCCCGTGCCTGTGCCGTGGTCAGAGAGCGTGTGACGGCCAAACGGGCCAACGTCCAACCCTTTGTGACAGACAATTGCGATATTTTCCATCAGTGCTCCACTACGACAAACTCAAAGCCAATCCTTGTGCTTTTTACACACTTTCAGAAGCCGGGGCGCCCCGTAGTCGCGTCCTCCTTGGCAAGCGTCGAGGGCCGAGAGTAGGGGCGATTTTCTTCTCCGTTCTGTCATGTTTTCGGAGTGCTCCAGTTTTGTTTGTGATTATTAAAGGCCCGCGTCTCCCAGTCATCGCAACTCCCACTCTTTCCGGGGATGCTCATGGCTTCCTTCACAACTTGCCTCTCTTGTTGAATTGTGTCACTGAATTCAGCTTCATGCTAGCGATCTCACAGATTTCTCGCACGGCTGAGGGGTATTGCAGATTACATTCTGTATACTCCTTGCGTCAGGAATATCTTATCTGATCCCTATTTCGCCCGCGTTCGCAACATATCTCTGGCACTTTCGAGTTGTCGCATCGCCGCCAGTCAATCGGAAATTGAACTTGTCTTGGTAGTACCAAGAAGTTTGTGTTTGGATCTACTACGGTCTGAGCAAAGCATCGCTCCGAAGACAGATTCTCACGAGCTTTTGACCCGAGTCATGCTTCCGCCCATCCCAGCTTTGGCCGACTATGGAATCTCTCCAACTCATGGCTTCCTCCCGGAAGTCCTGCCGTTGACGAGACTCCCGGATCCATACTACAACAAATGGGAGGCCATCACCGCCAACCTCCAGGCGCTGATCCTCAGCAAGCGGTTGCGGGGAGTCGTTGACCGTCTCCCCGTGCTCTCCACCATCGGTCTGGAACATGACGCAGAATGGCGCAGAGCCTACTCGCTGCTGTCCTTCATGGCCCACGGCTACATCTGGGGCGGTGATAGTCCCAGTGACCGTCTGCCCCCTGCCATTGCAGTTCCGCTGTTGAAGGTGTCGCAACACCTTGAGGTGCTACCCGTCGCCACCTACGCAGCCCTCTGCCTCTGGAACTTCAAGCCCCTGTTCGTGGATGAGGATATCGACAACCTCGAGAACCTCGCCACCTTGAACACCTTCACCGGCTCCTTGGATGAGTCGTGGTTCTATCTTGTTTCGGTCGCCATGGAGGCGCGAGGCGCGCCAATCATCCCCTTGATGCTCACCGCTGTTGCTGCAGCCCGGCAGAATGACGCACCAACCGTCACTCGCTGCTTGACTACATTTGCCGAGCGCCTAGATGATCTTACCAACCTGCTGCAACGCATGCATGAGAGCTGCGATCCCACCATCTTCTACAACCGCATCCGGCCTTTCCTGGCTGGGAGCAAGAACATGGCCGAGGCTGGTTTGCCCAACGGCGTTGTCTACGAAGACGGTTCCAGTGATGAGCCGTACCGCCAGTACTCCGGCGGCAGCAACGCCCAGAGCAGTCTCATACAGTTCTTCGATGTGGTTCTCGGCATCGAGCACCGGCCGACTGGTGAAAAACGCGGCGAGTCGGAGCGCGAGGGTCGCACGCAGGCACCGAAGCATAATTTCATCATGGAGATGCGCCGCTACATGCCGGGCCCGCACGCACGCTTTCTGGGCGATGTCCAGGCTGTGGCCAACATCCGCGACTTTGTGGAGGATAACCGTACCGCTCGCCCGCTGTGTCTGGCGTACGATGCATGTCTGTCGATGCTGCGTGCTCTCCGCGATAAGCATATTGCCATCGTGACCCGCTACATCGTGTTACCCAGCCGTGAGGTGCGGGCACGCAGTCGCAGCCGCAGCCCCGAGGCGACTCGGCGGAAGCTCAACCTGGCTACTGCGTCTCGGCAGCCACAGGGGATTGCGTATGATGTCCGCGGAGCCGTCGCCGCTCAGCAACAACAGAAGCAAGCCGAGAAGATCAAAGGTACGGGTGGCACTGCACTCATCTCGTTTCTCAAGCAAGCGCGCGACGAGACTGGCGAGCCCGCCGTCGAGGAATGGACTCGTCGGTTCATGAGCCGCCAGGTCAGGACGGAGGGTCAGGGCGATTTCTTCGCCGGCAAACCTGAGGAGGGCGCCGGGTTGCCGGTTGAAGAGGTCGAGGTCACTGGCTTGGCTGGCATCTGGACAATCGATGATGATGTGGGAGGCATTTGCAATTACTAGAGGCAGTCTAGTTTGTTTTGAACAGCGAATTTCTGAATTATACTAAGGACGTCGTCAGAAAGATACTATGATATTCTCTTCGTCCTATGTGTTCCAAGCATGCTACTGTAATGCCCCGTAGATTTGTCAGACGAAGTGAAGTCAAACGGTAAGCATTTTTTATCATGAGTCCACGAGGCTACATGGAGTGCCGAGTGGCCGACTACCGATGTATTCTAGGCATAATCACATTTTCCGATAACGACTTTGATGCTTAGCAGCCTTAGTGGTAGAAATAGGAGTCCTCTCATCCTCATCATCCGAACCGTAATCAGAGGAGACTCGAGCCTGGTACGTCGCCCTGTAACGGTTAGTAGTAGCAGTAGTAGGGGTGGGAGTAGGAGCGTCCTCATCATCGTGGGCCCGGTAATCAAAGGGATTAGCTGAAGTAGGTGTCCGTGCATAAGAGGACGACCATCTCGCTGCTGGTTTCTCCTCCTTGTCATCCGAGTCATCGTGGACTTGGTAATCAAAAGGGTTCGCAGAAGTGCGTGTCCGGGTGTAGCCAGGTGTAGGAGCTGGGGAATGGTAAGAGGAAGACCAAGATGACCTGCTCGCAGGTCTGATATCAGTGTCACCACCGTCAGCAGAATACCGCGACCCGGCTAATTTCTCGTAGCTCTTGGGGGCAAATTGAGGCGGCTTTCTCAAGCCTTGCGAATAGATTGATGAACACTCCGAGACAGCGAAGGAAGAGCCACCCCCTCCGCGCAGCGGCATATAACCCCCATTTTGTTGGTCACCATCCTCATCGTGGGAATAATATCCCCTTCCCCCGGTCTCGCCATCACTCCAAATCTCAGAGGCATTCTCATACGTGGGAATGTATTGATGATACTCCGCCTGCTGCTCCTCTGGGATAGTTTCGACGTGATACATACCGGACCGTCCACCGCCGGCGGCATACATTAGTGCGCCACCAAGGTCACGCCTCCTCGACTCACCTGTTTTGGAGCTCTTCTTACGAACGAGCTGTTGCTTTTTGGAAGAAGAAGAAGAGGAGCGGTCGTCGGGTAGGAAAACGTCCAGAGTTGATGGTTTGGCCCAGGCCTCGTTGCTGGAGGACGTGGTGGGGAAGAGAGATCGCAGTAGACCGCCTTTTGAGGAAGATGATTTGGTGGATTTGGTGGATTTGTCCTCGTCGAGGAGTTGAGATGTTTCCCGGCGAGAATTTCTCGAAGAAGAAGACGCACTGATTGAACTTCTTGAGGAAGACATGTTGATGTCTTGAGTTGGTGTACTGGAGGTGGTGCAAATACTGAATGTGTTAATCGCAATGACAACTGATCAATTCAAAGTTCTGAAGGTAGTAGGGATTTGATGCTTTTCTTATACTCAGTTGGTAAGAACCTGGGGTTGAGCAAAAGCTAGAAGCTGGTGTGTTAATCGCAATGACAACTATGCCCTTTCAAAAGTTTCGTTATATTCGGGGACCCTTCTTTCTTATACTCATAATCTCTAGCAGACCCGAGAACATGAACAAAAACATTGTTCGCGTGGAAGGTTCATTGTTCTTCAAGTGCAGCGAACAGATACCTTCATTTCTTCAAGTTGAAAACTATCCTTTGTACTCGACACAAACTAGAACCCTAATCTTTAACAAAGAAAAGAGGATCCAGCTAATTGGAACAACAATTCCCCCCTACGGAGAATGACCCAAACCTAGGAAGAGAACAACCAAAAGTTGGGGGATAATACTCCAATGCTCTCTCACCACATGTGAGGTATCATTTCAACTCTCAACAACTGTAACGTGGAGCAAACTGGAACGGACTTGTCAACTATACTGGAAGGAACACAGCAATCCTGTTATCTGGAATGGTCTTTGTTCACGGGGGAAGTCAGTAGTAATTGCCGTGATAGTAGGTACCACCTACCTATGTAGGACAATGCGGAATCTATCATCACCGTCAGTGCCAGAGAATACAGGAACAAAAAGAAAAGACGGGTCAAGTCTCGAACTAAGCTCATCGAGCAATCAGGAGAAGAGGATCAATGACCGATGCTACAGAGAACACGACACAGATTCCCCCACACAAATAATCTTGGCGTGCCAAAAAGCACATCCTACTTCTCCATATCCTCTTTCCGAACGTGCCGGATAAGTCAAGACCAAAAACACCGACATCAGCATGAATCCAGAACACGAACAGTGAACGCCCCGAAGTAGATCAACCGGGCTAAGAAGAGGCAGATTCCAACCTCGAATAGGAACTTGAGATCCACCACGCACGGTCATGACCAGTCTCGTGTGCGAACGGTGTGGGACACGGAGAGCAGGATGATTTGAGGATGCCATGGGAACAGGCGCATTTTCACCCCAGCCAAGAGGGCCCAACAAGCCTGCCCTTCCAAACCGAACACCAAGCTCCACACCGCGGTCTCTTCAAGTGCAAACATCACACCTCAACCAAAAAGAACAAGAACACGGTCGTCATAGATCAAAAAGGATTGAGATTGCAGCAACCATCCGTCCGTCAAACGCCGTCCATTTTCGTAGTAGGTACTGTACAGCAGCCGGATGGATGTCGCTTCCATGGCCACCACCACCCAACCAAACCACGTCGTGTAATTATTCCCGTATCATACAAATGTCTCTCTCGCACAAATTATACATTGTAATTCCATCGTCGCTCGCCAGCAGTGCGTGATTGTTGCGTGCGTGTAAATCGGATGGGGGTGTGTCGGTTGTCGATCGATCGAATCGAGTGATTTAGAATCTGTGAGACGGGTTAGTTGGATTGGAAGTATATGCGCAAAAAGAGGGCAAGACCGTACCCAACGAGAGCCTCGGCCCATGAGCTCGAAATCAGTGCCACGGAGACCTAGACAAAAATGTTAGTTTGTTTTATTGGTGACGAATGGACCGTAGATGACGACATACACCGAATAGAGCAATGCTGCGGACGACGGAAGCGTTCTCGGCCGATGTGAGGGTGTCGTAGGTGGACTTGAAAATCCCCTTGGGGGCCCGTTGGCCGCGAGACATGCCGATTTGGGATTGCTTGGGTCCAGGCATTTTTGTATGTGATGTTTTTCGTTGGATGGGTTTGTTGATTATTGTCGTCGACGACGATGTTTGGCTAGGATGGAAATTTTTGGAAATTGTCCACGGGGTCCCTTGTCGCATGCACGGACCATTCCTACTAATAAAGTCCCCTGTCTTTTGTCTTTCAGCGGGTGACATCGGCATCATCATCACCCCACCACAAGGTCCCGCGCCTCGCGTCTCCCCTTTTGCGGGAGATGGGACCATGTCCTTTCACCTGACAACATCTACGGAACGTTGTACAAAACCCACTCGACAATGCAATGAACTTTACTGCTGCTCTTAAACTGCTAAACCACATTTATGTCATCAACTCCGAAAATGGCTGATAGCAGCTTACAACAACAACAACAACAACAACAACAACAACAACAACAACAACAAAGCAGCGACGAGGCGACTGCTGGCGCAGGCGGATTTCTCGTAAATGCGTTGCCTTCGCCCGCCCCCAGCTCTACGACTACATCAACGACAACGACAACTTCGGGTCTGCCGCATCCCCGCGGCCATGCTTTGCGAGCCGGTTCGGCAAAGGAAGATAAAGTGCGCAACTTTGTGTCGGAGCGCATGCTGCACATTAGTCGCAGATATGTCAAGAAATATGGGCTGGTCGAGCCGGGCGACGAGGTTGTGGGGTACCACTCCATGGGCGAGTTGTGCAAGGACCTTGATTCCCTGATTAATATCGTTTGGTTGTCTGGTACACGTACGTCCCATCAATTATTGCTCTACTTGATTTTTAGGGTTGTACTAACCGAGATTCCAGCGAGCCTGCAAATCCCTTATCTCCTCAACATCGCCAGCGAATTCAACAACTGGGTGACATCGTTCCCGCCCTCACCGGCCGCAACTTTTTCTGTCTTACGAAAACTAGACCACTGCTTCGCGAGCTTGCTGTCGGGCCAAGACCTCGAGACGAAAGAGACGCTCCCCGGGTTTGAGAACGGGCTTAGGTCAGGGCTGTCGCGGACGGATATGGTTCGGTGCAAAAGCACGGTCGAGCTGACACGGGTTCTCATTGTTGATGTCATGAACAGCAGGGAGCCTGAGGAGGAGGAGGAACAGGAACGGGTTATAGAAGAGGTAGAAGACACTGAACCGGAAACGGCTGAGGACACTGGTGGTGAGAGTGCCGCGGAGGACGACTCGAGGAGAAGAAGAATGCGCTGGGAGGACGAGGATGATGATGGCGACGAACTGCTGCATATGGATGTTGCTAGGGTGTACGAGAATACACTTGTTAAGCTCGGCGAGACGCTGGGAGAGGGCGGGGGAGTAGGAGATATTCAGATATCTGATGATTGACCACGGGCATGATATGGACGAATGATGAATAAGGTATGGGCGAAAGGGCTTCTTTATTATTGGTACTATGCGGATAGAGCCTAGATTTTGATCTCTTCAGCCGGCGTTTTGTTTTCCTGCGAGATCTGTAAGACAAGTTGTGCTTGTTGTCCCCGATTGTCGGACACAAAAGCGGGCTCTTGGGACGAGACCAATGCGTGATGGAGTGATCTTGGGCTCATTGGTTACAACGACCCGATCTTCGGCTTTAGGCCGCACTGCCCGAGCACTCACTCCTGCTGCTGACCTGCCTTCCTTAGGTACTATCTGGTACTTACACAACCGAGTTGCGATCTTGTTTTCTTAACTTCTTTTATCTCCTTTAATTTTCGTACTAAACACTATATTTTCAACAACTCATCAAGCCGAAAATGGTGTGCCCCTGCGACAACGGCCACTTCACCGTCTTCCCGAGCCGACGCAGCGTCGTCCACAGCACCAAGGGCATCGTGAGCACCATCTCGCCACTAGCGAACGAGGCCGGCCTCAGGATCCTGCGAGAGGGAGGAAATGCAGCCGCAAGTTTTCCCCTCATCCTCCCACTCCATATCCACAATATCTCCTCATAATAACCATTGTGTACCACGATTATAGGACGCCGCCATAGCAGCAGCAGCGGTCCTAAACCTTGTCGATCCGTCAATGACAGGAATCGGTGGCGACGCTTTTGCGCTCTTCTACGAAGCTGAGATCCAACAAGTCCACGCGCTCAACGGATCAGGACGCTCGGCGGCCAACAGCTCGTTGGACGACGTCTGTCGGGATCTTGGGGTCGTCGACGGTGACCGTGTTTACGCGACTATCCCGACCACCTCGGCGCTGTCTGTCACGGTCCCGGGCGCGGCTGCCGCGTGGGTGGATATTGTTGAAAAGTTTGGGTCAGGAGTGGTCTCGTTGGAGCAGGTGCTGAAGCCGGCGATAGAGATGGCTGAGGAGGGGTGCGTGATTAGTGAGATTAGTAGTTATTATGTAAGTTTCCCCCTTCCATGTATTATGCTGTTTCGGTGTTGATGGTGGCTGATGTGATTTGCAAAGTGGGTAGCTACAGAGGGGGAACTCAGGGGCAAACCAAACGGCGTTGAGCTGCTAAAGAAGGATCCTGCCGCGCCGAAGGGGTACAGAGCACCCCGTCCAGGAGAGATCTATAAGAACAGGTTGTTGGCCGAGACGTTTCGACGCTTAGGACGATATGGAAAGACGGGCTTCTACGAAGGTCCCGTCGCTGAGGCGATTGTTGACCAAGTCAGGAGTCTTGGTGGCTACTTGACGCTGGAAGACCTCAAACATCATGGACAGTTCGGAAGTGAAATCACACAGGCTCTGTCCATCCGTCTGGCTCCTGGTTCTGGACCTGCCCTCGATCTGTGGGAGCACCCGCCTAATGGCCAGGGGATTGTGGCGCAGATGGCCCTTGGTATCTTGAAGATCCTCGAAAAGGAGGCAAGAGTGCCCAAGTTTGGGCCGGAGGATCATAACTCGGCAGAGTAAGCGACGTATCCAACTATCCGGTACACACTTACTGACATCCTGGACGAAGATACCTCCACGCCCTGATCGAATGCCTTAAAATCGCTTTCACAGACGGGAGCTGGTACATCACCGACCCCAACAGCATAAAACTTGACACCGCTTCGCTGATTTCAGAGCCATACCTGACTGAACGGGCCAAGCTCTTCGACCCAACCAAAGCCAGCACATCAGCCACACTGGGTCCGGGCTCCCCAACCCACAGGACCAGCGACACCGTCTATCTGGCAGTGACAGACGCAGCTGGCAACGCCTGCTCCTTTGTGAACAGTGTGGCAGACACCTTCGGCAGCCGGGTCGTGCCTCAGGGAGTCGGCTTCGTGCTCCAGAACCGCGGCGCCGGGTTCCATCTTGATCCAAAGCACCCAAACGTTTATGCTGCTAAAAAACGACCATATAATACGATCATACCGGCACTCGTCACAAATGCGAACGACGGAAGTTTGAATACGGTGCTCGGCGTTATGGGCGGCGCGATGCAGCCGCAGGGCCACGCGCAGGTGCTGCTCAATATGCTGCTGTTTGGGATGAACCCGCAGGTCGCGCTGGACGCGCCAAGGGTATGTATTGGTGTGGCGTTGCCGGGCAAGTCGACGGATCCGAGCAAGCGGGTGGATAATTCGGTGTATCTGGAGGATGGGGTCAGCGAGGAGGTTGCGAGAAAACTGAAAGGGATGGGGCACGAGGTTAAGATTGTGAGGGGGATGCCTGGGAGGGCACTGTTTGGACGGGGCCAGGTTATTTGCGTGAAGCATTTGGAGGAGGAAGATGGGGACAGGAGGGTGGTGTATTCGGCTGGGAGTGATGGGAGGGGAGATGGATCTGCTGCACCGCTGATTTGATGGTTCCTGCTTCCGCGCGGTTGAATGAGAACCACTTATCCCTTTATCGAGCTTTCAGCTTTATATGGAAGGAACGTTTGGGAATGCCTTATCGTCATTTCAGCTTTATACGGAAGGGACCCATGAGACTACTGAGGGGGCCAAGTCGTAATGTTTCAAGGTACCTTACAAATATAATTCGGGTTCGAAGTACAGAACTCCCGAAAGAGAATTGCCATGACTTTCTCTTCGGTTAGAAAGTCTTTAAGAGATTTTTGGTCTGTGACGTATGTTAATTCCATATTATTGGGTAGAATACAGTACTCCTTTCCGTACAGAATACGTTTTATGTCTGTAATAAGACGGCCAGGCATCCTCCCGAGTCTTGATATTACCCCACCCCTGCAGGATCCCATTCAAGTTCCCAGGTCCCTTCCCACTCACAACAATCCATCCACCTTCCTCCGTGTACGCATTCCGAAAATGGCATCGACGCGTAGCGCAATCAACCTTCCTCGCTTCCTCGATGTCGTCAGACAGCATCTCGGCGAAACCCAATCATCGACTGCGCTCGAGAACGTCCGCCACTTGCAGCTTCTTGCCGACGGCCACCTGAATTCAGTCCATGAGGACCAGCGCTCGCCACTTTCCATCGGCCGGCGATGTGTCTTGAAAGTCTTCAAGCGGAGCTTGTCACCATGGGCGTCGCAGCCCCCGACCGAGAGTGAGCTCTTTCACGTGCTGCAGGAGATACGAGTCCTTACGACCAGACGAATCCAGGAATGCGACTTAATCGTCACTCTCATCGCCGTCGCTTTTGGCGTGTTTGCGTACGATCCGCTGGAGATATGCCCCGCACTGAAGCTTGAGCAGGCCGACCTGGGCAGTCTGCAGACATTTCAGACCAGCTTGTCCCAAGACCAGGTTGGTATGGAGCTGAGGATCCAGCTAGCAGCTGATGTCGCCTTTGGTCTGTCGGCTCTGCACTCGGCTGGCATTATCCACGGGTCCCTTGATCCTACCAGCGTTGTCGTGTTTCGTCACCCGGAGCGGCAGTACATGGCGAAGCTCTGTGGATTTGGATCGTCATATTATCATGGCGAGACTGCTTTGGGGTCGATTGCAGGTTCGAAAGGGAGCCCATGGATTGCACCAGAGATTCGGGAGTTCTGCGCCAAACAAGACGAGCTTTACAACAGCGACGTCTATTCACTCGGTCTCCTGTTCTGGCAACTCTTTGTCCATAAGGACCCCTTCAGCACATTTGACCTGCCATTGGACCCGGAGTTTAGGGACAAGGAAATTCGAGACATCCTGCGCGTACCATATCTTCACCGCATCATTCCACTTGCTGTTGAACACGAAACGGGTGACTTCCTGGGTGATAAGTACATGACCTTATTCATGGATCTGTTCGCCAACACGGTGCGACTCAGCCCACAGAAGAGAAGTCTCCAGCACGTTCTCGTTTTGCTAGGAGATCACACAGGGCGAGCGCTACAGACGTGAGTGTCAGCCTAAAGCGCCCGTCAACAAAGAAAGCAGGAATAACAGCAAGCGTGTTTATCTCTAGATGTGGCGATGAGACCGTCAGAGCGGCTACAAGCACCCCAGCAGACACCGGTGAGATACCCACTAAGCAGCCCCAAGTGACGAAGGTTTTTGATCAGGTAAGCAGACCAGAGAACCCTCTCAGCCCTTGCATTCTTTAACCACATCTCCCATAACAGATTCGCTTACCCACGACGAGCTTGCGTAAAATGCCTTGGATTGTCATGGAGCAACTGTTTGAGTCTTGTCGAATCTTAAGCTCAGCAGACGATGTACACTTGTCACATACCCTCGTCACTGATTGCATTTGGATCGTATTCCTCTGCCACTTCTATGGGATCGGGACAGAGAAAGACATCAGTAAAGCCCATGATGTCCTTCGACTACTCGCCAGCCATTATCATCCGTTTGCTCTGCACCTCTCAGAGATACTCGAGGCAACTGCGAAACAATCGATAGAACCAGGCGCATCTCAGCCCGTCGAAGAGACGTTCAACGGATTGAAGATCAATGAAATGAACACCCCAGACTGGCGCCGGCTTCTTGACGATTACATCTCTGACCCCGAGACACACGAAATCAAGATCGATCGAGCAACTACGACGAATATGTGTATAGATTTGGCTGCGCGAAATGGACCAGCACCCGACGAAATAGGCGGAGATAATACTTTGCTGCAGTGAGTTGTTCCTGGGCCTTGTCCATGTCTTCTTGCAAGACATTGTCATCTGCCCAACATGTGGATTTCAAGTCTTCCATGCTGATACTGATTACGTTGACCAAAGCGCTGCTGTATTCCACGGGCTCCTTGAAGACGCCAAGCGACTCCTCGAACGACCCGAGACTGATATCAACGCCCGGAATGCCAATGGGGATACGGCTCTCATTATTTCATGTCAGCAAGGACATGTCTCTATTACAAGTCTGTTACTCTCCCGTGGTGCCGACGTGGCAGTCTTCAACCACGCTCATGAGACCGCACTCTACTGGATGCCTACCTTCGACCGCCATCATGGCCAGGCACAAAGTGACCGCGAGGCAAAGGCGGACATTATTTGTCAGTTGATGCGTAATGGCACGGTTCTGGGGCTGCGTCTAATCTCACCTGCACCAATGACCATTCTCAAAGACGGAATCTGCCCAGCTATAAGGTCGTTCAACCATGGGAGGTTCTCTGGAGAGGCATTGTTGCGAGCAACACTGCATGCGGATCGGCTCACCATGAGGATAATACTGGGAATATATAAAGCAGTACTTCAAGACGACCTCGGCCACAACTGGACCACGGGAGTCTTCGACATGTTCCACGGCCCTCTGCAACTGGCATGCGAACTACACATCTCTGACTCACTGTTATTCTTGCTATCCGAGTTGCACACTCTGCTCACGGAACATGCACCGGACTCCTTGCCCGCTGCAGAAAGAGCTGCTATCACTCATCTCCAGAGCTCTCGTCTGAATTTAGGGTACTTTTATACTCAGTTCTTTCATCCGCTCTGTTCGAGCAAACTTCTCTTGTCTGTTATCGGGGATCAGTTCGAAGCAGAGAGGTTATACTATCATGGCAGGGAGCCTGAAAAGTTCGCGCATGCCTACCGAACCATGGACACTTTGCGACACTTCGGTTTCCTAACGCCAGTGCTAGATACTCTGGAAGGCCGAGTATCCACGCTTCACCACACCATTTCTCTTGGTACTACTACGGCTGCTCAGTACCTTCTATCCTTGGAAACGTTTAGGAGCCAAGTCAACACCGCATTCAATGTCATGACTCCGGTTCACGAGGCGCTCAACTACCATCGATTCGACATGCTATGTATCCTCATTCGCCACGGTGCCCACGTCGACCTCCGGGGTCGACATGATCCTCAGCATTGCCTTTCCGGGTCCGAAGCCAGTTACATGCACGTGTTGGGCTCTTTACGTTACAATGATGGCCGTTTTGCGGAAGTGTTGCTCAAATGTGGCATCCCAGCAACGATCTGTGACAACCAACATGGGGATGCCCTCTCTCTTGCCCTTTATCGTGGCGCTTTTGGATTAGTTCGCTACCTCCTAAATCACGGAGAATCCTTGAACCGCGTTACCAGTGTTGGGGTTAGTCCTTTGGGATCTCTGTTCTTCCCCGTGCACGCGCGGCAGGTTGACGATCTTCCTGCAGCTTTAAGGTATGTTCTTGTTCCTTCTTACCGTGTTAAGATGAGGTGGTTTCGAGGGACTATAGGAACCGTCTTGTCAGACTGTAGGTACTCATTTACCGGGATCTGGAAACATTATTGCAAGTACGTTCCAAGGCCCTATTGAATAAGAAATAGCCGTTTGTTTAGTTAAACAGTACGTCTTTTCAAATAGGGCTTTGAAAGTTACTTATACTAAGGTTTCCAAATCCCGGTAAAGGAGTACCTACAGTTTAGCAAGACGTTTCCTACAGTCCCTCGAGACCACCTCGTTAAGATATTCTTGGATGGCTGACCCAATGAGAAGGCTTCTGTTGTCGCTGGAGCCAGAGGGATCGGATGAGCTTTTCATCATCAGCGACCACTCGGGCGCCTCGGCCATTCACGTCGCCGCCCTCAAGTACAACCCAGACCCCATTGCTAGAGAGCTGCTGGAGATTCTGCTTGCCCACTACTGGAAGCCGGAGCACCTGAACGCTAAAATCATGAAATCCCCGACCAAATCAACCCCCTTGCAGATGGCGACTCAAGTCCTGAACCCCGTAGCTGTCGAACTCCTCTTGAAAGCCGGTGCGGATTATACCGAACTCGACTTCCAGGGTAGAACATGCCTGGATCTTGCGTATGGGTCCCTTGAGAAATTGGTATACTCCAAGGAGGAAGATGACGATTCTCGGAACGACAAGTTCGAAAGAGTCAGCATAGTTGTTCGTCTTCTCGCCGAGAAAAGGTCGTGGCCGGGTGTATTTGCTGGATTCCCTCTGCTATTCGAAGTCATGGAGACGTCGGAGGCCATCCGGGACCGGATGCGCCAGTCGATACATCGGGTCAGGTCGATGAGGAAACTTGAGAACGAGATATCAGCTGCCCTAAGCACAGGGTACTCCACGCTGCTTAAAACAGCGTCCTTGCCTATCCTTCTCCTGGCTAAATACATCATTGAGAAATGGGGCAAGGGTACTATACACATAGATGTCGAATATCGGGTGCTGGCGAAAGCGGAGGCGTTGAATGCCCGAAGCTATGACAGCCTGCGGGATTTGAATCCCTGGCTTCTTCATCTCCCAAATGCCCGACTGAGCAATCTCAGGCTTGCCGCCGAGTTCGAATGGCTCCTAGATCATGTCATTGCCAAAAGGGATGACGTAGACGACGATC
Organism: Apodospora peruviana; assembly: GCA_033439685.1. Lineage (NCBI taxonomy): Eukaryota > Fungi > Ascomycota > Sordariomycetes > Sordariales > Lasiosphaeriaceae > Apodospora > Apodospora peruviana. The sequence goes on along the minus strand of JAUEDM010000005.1, from coordinate 3,954,350 downwards.
TCGGCAAAGACCTCCTCAAATTCGCACTCAGCAGGGATCCTAGAGACCTGCTGATACAAGCAAAACAGTTTCGACACCCTCCATCCCTTCTCCCGTGCTACCAGTCGATGCTTGCACAAAACGACTTGCTGGTTCCATTGGAATTTCGACCACTTGTCGAGAGATTTGTCAAAGTTCTTCTGAACAGAGATGAGGCACTGAAAGCCGGCCGTCTCCCCCTTCCTGAATTTGACGAAGAATTTGCCAAGTTCCACTTTGACACGCTTCAAGGAGCAGCTCTCGATGAGCAATCGGCGGTCCATACCATTGCCATGTCAACCAGATGTCGATGTTTTCACGAGAGCGTTGGAACTATTTCACGATTTGAACTGCAAGCACTCACCCGCAAGGTTGCCGAGCTCGAAGATAGAACGTGGGTCTCACGGGTCATCAGAGACGGAACACTGCAACAACCAGGCCACAAAGAGTTCACACAGTGGATGAAAGCCATCGGAATTTCGAAAACCAAACCCAATTCCCTCCTGCTCCGTCTCGGGGTATTTCCAGACATGGAGCTACTCCAACTACCATCACATCGAGTCAAGCTTGCTACTGGCACGGGTAACAAAATGACGAAATCTGTCCCTGTGCCATGGCCAAAGCTAAACCTCGACTATCAATCGCTTGACCTCGACAGAAAGGAAATCCGTCTTTTGACTCTCGTACCAGCCAAATCCGAAGCCGAAATAGTTCGATGTCGTCTGGAGACATTCTCGCTAGATGACCTGTCTGACACCCACAACGAGTTCCGGAGGAACCTCAAGGAATACCCCAGCCCTAGGGATGTAGCCGATGGATGGAAGCAGCTTGTGGCTCAGGTATCCACACTCAAACCAACACGGTACAATTGGGGCGACTTCACCGCTCTCAGTTACACATGGGGCAAACCTGATAACACGCTCCCTGTTATCATCAACGATCGCCATGTGGTAGTTGGTGCCAACCTCGAATCCGCGTTGCGGACTTTTCGTGGCCTCCCGGAATTTGCCTCCGGATTGAAACTATGGGTGGATGCCATCTGCATTAACCAGGCTGATCTAGAGGAGAAGTCCAAGGTTCTTCGTCTGATGCAACGCATATATCAAGTCGCCTCGAAAGTTACCGTCTGGCTTGGCCCTGATGATGAATGTGGCAGCCCACAAGCAGAGCACACCACGGAGACCATCCGCAAGTTCGTCGCCGAGCACATCTCCGGCTCCACCATAAGCGAAAATGGAGGATTCTCTTCTCTTTCCAACCTCACGTTCAAGCCCATCCATGTGCTGAAATTTGTTATACACGTCCTGCCTGCACTGGCCAACTTGATGAACCGTCAATACTGGATGCGGCTTTGGATCATTCAGGAACTGATGGCGTCTGCACCAGACAAGGATCTGTACATTGGGCAGCACCGGGTATCATGGTCAGAGCTGGGCCCTTTTCTCCATCTGTACTACAACAAGTGCAGCGGAAAGCCCGAGTTCGAATCAGAAGACGTCGATCGGGCCACCATCGCCACCGTCGACCGTCACGCAGCCCACGCGCTTCGTTTAGCGAGCTGGGACAATAGGTACAGCAACGACTCGGGCGGGTTCGGGGATAAAAATTTAGCTATTGACCTGAATGACTGGAGCGTGACCCTCAACCTCGGCGTCGAAGCGCAGGTTTCAGATGATCACGACCGCGTCTACGGCCTGCTCGGGCTGCTACCGCGGGAGATCGTCATGTTTATTAGGCCTGACTACACCAAGAGCATCGCCGACACTTTCATCGATCTTAGTATGGCCGTTCTGCGGGTATGGGGCCACGATGATCTCTTTCCTGGGAGACGGTACAAGGATAAAGTGGAAGATTTGCCAACCTGGGCTATCGATATGACGCAGAGTAGGAGTGGTATGGCTCGGTCAAATAGGGCGAGTGGCGCATTCGACAGGGCAAACGCGATAGCCTCAAAAGGGGGCTACTTTTTGCCGGTTCCTGACCGGGGTGTTCCGAAGGCTTTTAACCCATCGTGGAAGCTGAGCAAGAGCCGCAGGGTGCTGACGGTGTCCTCTGTGAGGATTGATGTTATCGAGAGTATGGGAGGTTATCTGCGTAGTAGTGTTGAGATATTGGCAGACCGGAAGCGAGCGGAGGAAACCGAAGAGAGTGGTCACTCGGAGGGACTCTACGAGTACGTGCCGTCAGCGGGATCAACCAACGTGGAGGAGCAGCTCCAAACTGTCTTGCTGCGTATTCTCACGAATGAAATTCGCCACCATGCTGCCGGCTCAACAGCCCCTGAGGAGGAGGAAGGTGATGAGGATGATGATCGTCGTCAGGATGATTATGGGAGTCCTCTCCTCGCACTCTTCTCCATCCCCTGGTTCGAAAACGAGACACCCAACCCCGTCGAGGAGGAAGTATTCTCCCGCGCGGGTTGGTCCGGGATCCTGTCTCTGGATACCTTTCAAGTGTTCCAACGGTTCCGGTTGAGCAACGCGTCGTATCCGCTCTGGGGTGGGCGCAAATTCAGGGACCTGTTTCCAAGCAACACGGATGCGTTATTGTCGGTAGCATCGGCATCGTCTGAGAACGCTGGGGCGCATGCAACGGTGGTAAGGGATGTCTTGGAATCTGTGGCTTGGGTCGTTGCGGCGCAGAGGTTCCTTGTGACTCAGGAGAGACGGTATCTGGGTGCCACGCTGCGGGAGACTGCGAAGGAGGGCGATGTTGTGTTTGTTTTGCCGGGGTGTTCGTATCCTGTTATCTTGAGGGAGTTGGAGGTTGCTGAAAGGGATCGGTGGATCGAGGCTCAGACTGATGCGGAGGAGGACAATAGTAGCATGGAGGTAAAGGATGGGCCCGGTCGTCGTTGGTATGAGGTTATAGGGGAGTGTTATGTCGAGGGAATTATGAATGGGGAAGTGTTGAAATGGGTGGAGGATGGGGAGGTTACTGTTGAGGAGGTGAATCTGGTTTGAGCTGTCTTGTCCTGACTAGGGCTTTGCAAGTAACGGCACTGTGGTTTTATATCCCGGCAGAGGAACACAACTCCTGCAAAGGCGGCGTTTAGCGGGATTCGAAGACTCTACGACGAAGAGGTCACCAAAGTCAATTGGACTGAGAAGATGCTGAAAGCAGGCAGCAAGGCCTTCATTTATGATGCCCAGTAAATGCGGCCACGGCGATGAGAACGAGCCCCGGATTAATGGGTGGTATACTCCAGTATGAACTGGTCGGCCTGATCTTGAGAGGGTTTTGGTGGTAACTACAGCAATGTTGATGCCTGTGTACAGCGACAATGGGGCAAGGCCCCGAGCCTGTGCGAAGAACGCACACCGACCAGGCGCGTCTTCAAACCAGGCAGAGGCATGAAAGAGGAATCTGCCGCTGAACCAGTCGAGCTCGTCGACCACATATACCTGTGCGAAGCCGCGGAAGAGCGGGTCAGAAAGAGGTCATTTGAAGATGTTCATCAACCAGCACCAACACCAGCACCAACACCAGCACCAACACCAGCACCACCACCGCGGCCGATGGTCTCCTCCTTTCCTAATGTACCTGACTGAAGCTAGGTGATCGTTTGCTTGAGGTCTTTTATATTACCTGAAAGAATCAAGCTATGCACTTGTATTTGAATAGGAGTTTGAATGGATATAATGTAGCAGAGCTACCCTCAGTCCATTCGCCCTACGTTCCCTTGTCGATACCATCTGATTTTGGAGACCTAGGTGTTGCCCCGAATCAGGAATAATAGGTGAGAGAAGACGAATGACTGACTGCCTGAGCAACTTTTGCCGCAGCCTCGCAGCCTCGCAAGCTTGGACTTCAATGCACGGGTCTTCCCGATTTTCAGCCCCGAAACAGAGCCGTGACGATTCCATATTATGCATCATTTAATCCCTCGGGGCTGCAAAGGCTCGGCCTGTGCATCTTTTGTGTAACCGCTAGTAGGACCTGTAGAATGGAATCAATGGGTTAGTCAGCCTGCGCCTTTGCTACGAACAAGCCACAGCGGCAGTCGAATGGCTGGATTGTGAGTGACAAGAGTGATGGGGGCAAATGTCACCAAACCCTGAATCTACTGGTCCTGTATTCAAACGATCAAGATTGGATGCTGTGTAGGCCGTATATCAAATGGCCTTGGTAGGACAAATGTAATCAGGTTGAAAAGAAATGCGCATCTGCCGCAGCCACCAACAACAGAGCAACTGGACTAATCATGGAATCGCCAGTATTGTGTTGACGGCTGTCGCAAAAGGGTACATATACCGGCCCTTTTTGCCAGTTCTTGCGATCTTTATCTTCAACTTTCTCCTTCCATCGCCGGCCACCAAATCGAAGTTAATCAACACGTTATTCCTCCCCACAAGAAAATTCCCACTTTTCATCTGCATCATGCGCTTCAACCTCCTGGGGTATCTCCTCCTCTTCTCGGCAAACCTCACAGCCGCATCACCCATCACTGGCACAACCACAACCCCAGACCTCGCCACCACCCTCGCTGTCCGCCAGGATGACATGACCTCACCTATTCGCAGGGATCATACCTCTCCCACACCACGCAAAAAGCGTCAAAACAACACAAACAGCGCCATATTCGAGGTAAAGGCATGCTGTTCCAAGGCCCTGGACCAAGTGGGCGGAACTCTGCTGCTGGCCCAATTCGGCATGGACGTCAACGGGCTCGTGAATAGGTTTATTTCCGGCAGTATGTTTGCTTTTGGCGCGGAGTTGTCCGAGCAGGGACGCAAGATTACGTGGATGACTCTTTCGTTGGCTGTTTTGCTCAGATGTAATTCTGTGTGTGATAGTGTTATGCATACGAATTGTAACTAAGGGGCATCTACCGAGGAGAAGGGGGGATGTAGATGGATGGAAAGAGGTTTGTTTGGTTGGTTGGTACGGTTTCTGCTTGTGATATTTGGTCGAGACTTAAGAGGACGGGGGGGGGGTTTCAGCTGCGGGACAGTAGGTAGGTAGTGCCAGGCCGCGATGGAGTAGTTTATATGTATCATTCATGTGTAGTTTGACTGGTTACCTAGTTACCTATTAGAGCTGATCTACATGTCCATAGGGAGAACAGAAACACCTCGTAGGAAAGAAGGCCACCCCTCAAGCAACCATCCTTTTACTTCCATCTGCACCACCAATGCTTAGGCCATAGGCCGTGTTTTCTTGATCTGGCGCTTAGTTCCTTCATAAGTCTCCAGTGGTGTGAGCAGCAGGGCGGGAGCTGGCGACGGAGGAGGATTCGGTCCGCCCCCGACGCCGGCGACCGTGACCGCAATCAGAGCAAGAGCGAGCGCTGCCACCGTGACTGCTATCCCGAAAGCTCGATTACTGAGCTTGGGCTTGTGGAGCCGTACCTGGTATTGTCTATTGAATATGCAGGCGGCTGGTGGTGGGAGTCGTAATGTGGGACTCATGATGGCTGTGGGATGATCCTGTGTTATTTTGGGGTTTTTTTTTCGCCTTGGAATTCGAGGCAAGAAAAACTTGCCGAATGGAGCTGGGATGGTTGATTCTGGAATCGTGGGTGCTCGCCTTTGTTGACGAAAGTTACTTGGGGTTTGTGGGTGAAGTAGCTCTGATATTTGCAAGTAAGGGTGGAAAGAAAGTAGTTTTGGGGACATCAAATGGTCCGCAAGACAGCAAGGTGTCCCTCTTTATATGATTTCGGTTGCAGAAGCAGAGTTTTCCAGCCATGGGAGCTCCATTAGAGTAAGTTCCGTCTTTGAGTTTAGTTCCAGTCCCCGATGTATTGTTTTTGCTCTTGACCTCTTGCAATGTGGCACAAGCCTTGAGTCCTAGCTCAGGCTTGTAACCGGTTTATCCACTCATTGATAAATGCGGTACTGTCTAGACAAACTGCACTTTGGGTCTTTCCTTGCTATCATTAGATGTACTGTTTTTTTGAAGTTAATCCAGCCTCGAGAGGTTTCTCGTAATATTTGTTTCACTCCAGCTTAAATCTGAGCCTCGGTGTTGTACCATGCGAGCTTGACCTGTTAAAGACTGTCTCCCAAGGTCGCCTACCACCGTACTGTGCGTACCCCCAATGATTCTGTCGGAATATCACACTTCTCATCAAAAGAATTTCATTGTGATTTTTTTTATTTTTTTTTTCGGTTTCCTCCCCTGCTCTCTGGATTTTCCAGAGAGCCTCTCTTATAACTAGACATGGTGGCAATCCTAATAGCAAACATGACTAAACCAGTGACAAAGATTATTGTCAAGATTTCCAATTGATGACCAATCCCTCACGAACACGAACATGTATTCTTCCGAGCAACACCGAATATTCTGACAGATTCAGATTGGGACTCTAACTAAAGCGCGAGTGAGTCACGAACTCTATTTCGTACCGCACCACAAGCCACGACGAAGCCATAGACATGACCACCCAATAAACTTTCCCTGGTGACCCGCATATATCCTTTTTCTTCCACTCTTCCCAACATTGGCGAAGCGAAGATACAGTTCCTTCTTTCATGAATACAAGCTGCGTGGCGCACCGGAAGCGTGGGCACTAGCCCAGAGGTCACTCGATCGAAACAAGTCGCAGCTAACTATCAGTCCTCTTCATTTGCGTTACTATCTGCGTGGACCGCATCTTCTGCTTTGGTTTCCTTTACCCCTTTTGGTCTTTTCTTTTTAGTTGTGCATTCTCACCTATAACTGGCAGGATCATTTCACCCCAAGGTTCAAAGCAGCAATTCGCTTCACACCTCATTTCCCAAATACTATCACCTTTTCTGTCCATTGACTATTAAAGGACTTCAGTTTAGATGGCCCGGGCTCCAGAAAAGGGGTTGGGTGCTGTTCCCCCACCAACGGGAAGCTATCGATAACGAACCGCGACATCCAGTCAGCACAAACGTTCGGTGATTTGTATGTATGATGTCATGACAAGCGGAGGTGTGCGACATGTGCATTTCCGACTTCAAACGGGGCCTGAACCTCTCATTTATCCCACTCATTACTCTTCAAACTCGCCACATCGCTCGCAAAAGTCCAAAATGCTGCTTCACAAGTCGTTCCTGGCCATCACAGCGTTCGCAGCCCCTGCGGTCTCCCAAATCACCAGCAACCTCCAAGACATCCCCCAGTTCGGCCTGGGCACCTGGCTCTCGGACCGGGACCAGGTCGCGCACGCGGTCGAATATGCACTCAAGAACGGATATCGTCACGTCGACGCTGCTTTAATCTATGAAAATGAAGACAAAACAGGAAAAGGCATCGCAGCGGCCGGCCTCGACCGCAAGGACATCTGGGTCACCTCCAAGCTCTGGAACGCGCACCATCGCCCAGACCAGGCCACCAAGGCCATCAAAAAGTCCCTCGACGACCTTAGCCTCGATTATCTGGATTTATATCTGATGCACTGGCCCGTCGCCTTCGTGCCCGACGTCGACGGCGACAAGCTCGACGACAAGACCTCCATTGTCGACACGTGGCGCACCATGGAGAATCTCGTCCGTGCCAACTTGACTCGCTACATCGGCATCTCCAACTTTGCCCGACACGAGGTCGAGACCATCCTTGAGTCATGCATCATCTGCCCGTACGCGCACGAGTTCGAGACCCACCCTTATCTGCAGCAGCAGGACTTTGTGGACTACCACTTGGGCATGGGCATGAAGGTGATTGCGTACTCGCCGCTGGGGAACACGAACCCCACGTACGATAATGACCAGAACAAGAAGAAAATGGATGAGCTCCCGGCGCTGCTGGAGGATCCGTTCTGGAAGAAGCTTGCTGAGAAGAAGAATGCCACTGTTGCACAGACGGTGCTTGCGTGGGGGCTGCAGAGGAGGACGGTAGTGATTCCCAAGAGTGTGCACGAGGAGTATATTGACCAGAACTACATAGCCGGGGGAGGACTAATCAAGTTCAGCGCGGAAGAGACGAGGGAGATTGGGAAGCAGGATAAGAAGGCGAGGATGAATAACCCTGGCAAGGGATGGGGTGTGAAGTTGTTTAGTGATTTGGATGATCCGACCAAGCTTGATCATAACCAGGACAACCGGCTTGCGGGAGATTTGTAAGCTTTGTTATGGCGCTCCATGGGAGGAAACTTGGACCGGGACAAGTTGAACAAGGAAGTGAGAATGTGACTTGGAACAGGCCCCTATACGGAGAAATGATAATGAGCATGAAATAGAACTGATGCCATGAAGCAGAAGTACACCTACAGTCGGATCAAGTATCGCTTGTCCCCTTCAGAAGTATCCGGTCTCTCGCTCAGTTTCCCGGTTGTCCATGGCCTCGACTGAGAACTGCCACTCCCGGACGCATCCCCGCGGACCCCGCCGCCATGGCCTCGGCACCCATTCCTCCCGCCGAAATACGCGACAGGGCTTCTTGTGTCTCCAGTTGAAGATGGTGCTGTAGGCGACACGGCGAATCACCACGTCGGCAAACCCAAACTCTATCAGACGGCTCAACGTTAGGCCGAAGCAAGTCGGGGCCGCATGCACAGGGGGTTCCGGCTCCGATCCAGCTCCGGCTCCGTCGGGTATTGTTAGCAAGGCCACCCCAGCGGGCAAGACATGACTGGCTAGATGTAAGTGACGAGAGTGATGGGCCCGAGTAGCACCCAATCCTTCGGCTACCACGATGTATTCAACGGCTCAAGATTGGATGTTGTCTAGGCCATAACTAAGTGGCCTTGGTAAAACAGATATATCAGGTGCGTGTATGCCGCAGCCGCCAACAGCAGAACAACCGGACCAGACCACACGGGCAACCGCCACCAAAACAGCGCCCGTGGTTTGAAGAATGGGGAAGGCGGTATAGTAGTCTTCATGGCATCGCCAGCATCATGTTGATGGACAGCCACCACAAAGTGGTATATATACCGTCCTTCTTAACCCACTACGCTGGCTCCTCTTCCGACCATCATCTTCAGCTTTCTCCTCCTACCGCCGACCACCAAGCTGAAACAAAGTAATTCCACCTCTTGACAGTATTTCCCCACCGAAAATTTCACATTTCCCATCTCCACCATGCACCTCAGCTTTACTTCTGTCGCGAACTACCTCTTCCTCTTCTCAATCCTCACGACGGCCTCGCCGGTCATCACTCCGACAACCACGGATCTTGCCACCACTCTCCCTACACACGAGGAGGATACCTCCCCCGCGGCACCCGCGCTGCGCGGCAAGCGTCAGAATCACACGAACAGCGCCATTATTCAAGTCAGAGCATGTGTCGCCAAGGCTGTCGCTGCCGTCCCCAATGACCCACTCCGTACGCTCCGCATGGACATTAACCAAATTTTGGGTCTTTATGTTGCGGGCGCCCTTCTTGCTTTTGGGGGCGAGCTGTCTGAAATCGATAAGAGGATTACGTTGTTGACTATAGTGCTTAGCATCATGCTTTCGTGCGATTCTATGTGTGATTCAGTTATGCATACGAACTGTAGTTGATTAACTGAGATGTGATTGGGTGGATGGAAGGGGTTATTTTGTTTGTCTGGTTGGTGCGGTTTCCAGTGTTGAGAAGGATGACCGATTTCAGTTCCAGGGGTTTTCATCTGTGGGGCAATGTCGTGGACTTGATATGTATTCGTGTGTGCTCGGTTTGAGGAGAACATCCTTGGTTCATGATGATTGTTCTCGTTTTAAGTTACCACTGCACGATGTTCTCCTTCAGTTGAAATGGATACTCGCCGAGCTAGACTAGGTCGCACCAGGAACTCTCCTGATGACAACACGGACCACTATGACATGACTATGGGCTGTATTTAGAACAGGGCCCTGATTTAGAGCGGATTTTTGGCACCATGGCTTTCTTCCACTGTTCATCATTCTTACCATTGTCAAATCCAGTAATTTTCTCGCCGTTCCACCACATGCTTATCACCGGGGAGCATGGCACGGCCGGTACTGGAGCCTTTGGCCAGTCATATTGGGGGACGCAGAGTACTTGTTGGCTCGGTATCGGAGAGTGTGTGGGCGACTGTGACACTGTGACAGCTGCGGTTCTCAGTACCTCTTACTTAGTTGGTTGGTATACCTTAAACAGACCTGATTCGAGTGCGAACCACTGGATTCGAACTTATGTGCCGTAGCTTCCACTGAGAAGAGAGTTCTATACAGTACCTGTCGACTCTTAACTCATCGGTGGAGGAGAGTAACCGGATGTATCATTGGCAGGTATGTAAGCTACGGTAAAGATGTTGGCCCCAAACTCAACTGCAACTGCCAAGAAGACGGGATTAATTTTCTTTGTGAACTGACGTCGTTCGAATTCAGATTTCGTCACGCCTCTGGGTAACTTGCCCTCCATACCCTTACATCTTAACCACCCTACTTTAAACATCCAGGTCAACACCACTACCTCTTATACAACACCGTTCAGGTTTAGGCTCTCCCTCGTCCGTCTACAACACGGCTCAGCAAGCCCAGGCAGACCAGAGCCAGCAGACCCCAGAACTTTAACCTGATGCCGTCTCCCTAGTGGACTGGCGCACGGCGTCCAAGAACGTGTACAAACACATGGAGTAGCGCACCGCCTACAACAGCGCTGCCTATCTCCTGCCAACTCTGGAGGCCATGAAGCAGGACAACCCGTGCCTGCCCATCCTCAATGTCGGTGCAGGTTCGGGATCCATCTCGGCCGCATTTGCCCAAATCGTTGGACCCGAGGGCCCCGTCACGGCCCTGGACGTGAACCCCGATACCATCCCGAGGTTCAAAGCTGTCGCCGAAGAGATGGGCGTCATTGATAGGATATCGTTTCAGCAGGGAGAAGTGCACATGTTGCCTGTTGAGGATGGAGTCTATGATGTTGTTCATTGTCATCAGGTTCGTTGAACTCATCTTCAGAGGGAGTGTGGCGATGGTAGCTGATAGAAATCAGATTCTCGCCCACGTCAACGCGCCATGGGATGCGTTGCGCGAGATGATGAGAGTGGCCAAGCCTGGAGGGGTGGTAGCTGCCCGGGAAGGCGATTGGGAAACCGAGATTCGATGGCCGGAGCTCCCGGGATTGGTCAAGTTCCATGCGTATGTGTGACTGCCTCCCCGGATTGATGTTGAGCAATCTATTGACCTAAGCATTCGCATCCAGATTCGCCGGTAGCATGCTTGTAGGGCATGGTGGAAGCAAAAGCTCGGGGCGGCAGCTTTTGTCATGGGCTCTTAGGGCTGGGGCCGAAAGGAGCCAGATCACACCCAGTTTCGGCCCCTCGTCTTATACCGGGCGCGAGCTCAAGAAGATTTACGGTACGTGTCCAGGAAATACAATACAGTTATGGTTCTCCTGGACTGACAAGTTTATGTCCCAGCCCAGGGTATCATTCGGGACGCCCTCCACGGCCGTTGTGCGTGAAAGCCGGGGTCAAGTCCGGGCTCACTGACGCTGATTTCGACGAGATGGAGAAGGACTTTGAAGCGTGGATCGGCATGGATGATGGGATTCTGGCCATGATGCACGGAGAGATTCTGATCCAAAAGTAAGACAGACAGGGAGTACCGGGACACGGGCACGGCACCGTGTTCCTCGCTCCAATAAAAAGGAAAGGGAATACCGCAGTCCGTCCACAGTCACCAATAGATCTTAGACCGTAAGTGAATTGTATTTCTAATTTGTCTGCAACTATTCGAGGTCAAGGTCTCATCCACCATGCCTTCTTTCTCGACATTCTTGACACACTTCTTCCCTCCAAAGTCCAAGTTTACCGATCGTGACGTACCGGATCTGCAGGGCAACGTATACATCGTCACCGGCGCCAACACGGGCATCGGCAAGGAGGTGGCGCGCGTGCTGTATGCGAAGAACGCCAAAGTCTATGTGGCTGCGCGCCCTGAAGAGAAGGCCCAAAACGCCATCTCGGAGATCCAGAACACCGTCACGGCCTCGACCGGCTCCTTAATCTTCCTGCACCTCAAACTGAGCGATCTGACCAAGGTCAAGGCCACTGTGGGAACCTTCCTCGCGCAGGAACAGAAGCTACACGTTCTCTTCAACAATGCCGGCGTCATGGTGTCTACTGTCGATCCGCCTCTCAAATCAGCGCAAGGTCACGGGCTCGGCCTCGGCGTAAACTGCGTCGGCACCTTCCTCTTCATACAGCTGCTCACTCCTACCTTTGTCGCGACGGCCAGGTCAGAACCACCCAACACCGTCCGCGTAGTCTGGGTCTCCTCATTTGGGCTAGAGCTGTTCGCCCAATCGGATGTCGGTCTCTCGACCAAGAATCTCGATTACCACATCCCCAAGGACGCCACGGAGCGCTACGGACAGAGCAAGATCGGGGCGTGGGCGTTGGGCGTCGAGTACGCTAAACGTTATAAGGGAAACGGCATCGTCAGTGTGCCGATCAACCCCGGAAACTTGCAGACGGAACTCGCTCGCGACCAAAAGGCCATGGTTAAGCTCATTGCGAAATTGCTATGTTACCCGGCGATCAATGGTGCCTATACCGAGCTTCATGCCGCTTGTTCGGACGACGTCACTGTTGAGAAGGCTGACTGGTCCAATACTTGGGGTCAGTGTCTTCTTAACATGGAGGGGGACTGAATATCCAAGGCTAACAAAGCTGCTACTTGCGCCCTGGGGACGCATTTATCCACTTCGGCCTGACCTGACCAAGGCTACGATGACCGAGGCCGAAGGCGGAACGGGGCGTACATCAAAGTTCTGGGATTGGACTGAGCAGCAGCAGGTTGAGGCGTATCTGTGACGAACTTGAATGAATGGGAAAGGAGTAACACCGGAGGAAAAGGCGACGGAAGGAGAGCTAACTTGGCTTCCGTTGCTTCAGGTATTTCTGCCGTACGTAATGCCACGGGAAGTGCCCCGATCACATCCGGTGGCGGTCTTCAAAAGGCGCAATTACCCGCATAGCCACCTAATTACCACCGGAAATGTGTATTAAACTCAGGCTTAGAGCCTTGGACCGGGCTTGCTTCTGTCGCGGCGATAAGGCTCGCTCCTGTTTACATCAAGGTTACTCGCAAACCCAGGTATTTCCTTCCCATATCTTTGGCTGTTGTCGTTGATACTGATCCACCTGTAAGGAATGACTCACCAAGAAAGTCCTATGGCACAGTTGGTCATGGAGATTCAGCCACATAAGCCCATGTCATGGGCCTCCATCGATGGTGAGATAGGCTGGAGTGATAAGGCGTCTGATGGCATTGATGAGCGGGATCACCTCAGGCCGCCTCTGGCCAAGTGCAGCATTGTGTGCGTCTCGGACACCGAGCTGGTCCTTCATGGGAGGTATATTCCGGGAACACTGCTGAAGAACAGTTCTTGCTTGCCATTTGATTTTCAACGCACTCGCAGGCAGACCGCCGACTCCAAGTCTTTTAGTTACGGAAAGTCGGAACTCGTTATTAGCGACCAGACAGACCATTCAGTCTACACGGATATCATCGATACGACGCCCATGCATCCAGGTATTGATCCTCCAAAAGGCTTTACAAAGTTACCGTTGGATGTCATCTGCCTCCTTCTTGGGGACTACCTGAGCCGGTACAACAAGGACTCGCATTGGGCCACGGTCTTGGTTCTCACCCGTTCGCATGCTCGCGCAGATGCATATGAACGCGTTGGCATCAGCTTTATTGATGGGGTTTCAGTTATTTGAAAGTGTCCCGTCAGAGAAGATGGACGTTCTCATAATCTAAATATCTAGCTTAAAGCCCCCCTGGAGGAATCATGTAAGAGTAATACGTATAGATGGATTCTTCAATAGCTCCAGGGGCCTAGATGTGGGAAAGAATACACTGGAGTAATAATCATTTCACAATCTGATACCTACGTACTTCACTTGAGCGAGTATGTCGGTTTCTCTAAATAACATACCATAATTACCTGCCCCATACCACGCGAACATCACCAAAGTTCGACACTTGACGAGCCACAATGCCTACATGTAACGTACTGAATCATACCATCTTCCGTCTCTTGCAATAAACACGCCTGAACGTTTAGTGATAGAAGAAAGGGGGTTCTCAGCGGACCTCCGGAAAAGAGCAGCCCTAATTATCCGTACAGTAAAAGGCAGGTACATACACAAGTGGCTTTGAATTTCCCTACGCGCTGCGCAATCCGGGGCGGCAGGGCCGGCCCTTGGACTCCACCCACATAGACGTGACTTTGAAAAGGGGGTTCAACTTCCCCAGGTAGACTAGTCCAGAGAAGCGAAGGAATACTACCTAATGCAGGTACAAATTCTTCCCCGCTTGTAAGAAATCAGACTCCAATTCTTTGGGAGTGGAGAGATGAAGGATGGGGAGAGAAAGGAAGAGAGAAAAATAGATGAGAAAGAATAAAAACAAACAGGCCTTGAAATTGGATCGAACTGGAGTCAGGCCACTGTTATTCGGGGAGCTCTACCCCGTATGGTTGAGTTGTTGATATTGATATACCTAAGGTATGGAGAGTCTGAGTAGGTACTTTAAGCACTGGCACCCACGAGGCATGATGATTTACAAGACGTTCGAGTTGCCGAGGTCAGTTTGACAGGATCACCCCTGCATTTGACACATGGCAGAGAGCGCACGACCGGGGAAAATGAACTGGTTTTATATGCCAAGCCCTATCAATGGGGTCAACGTCGATCGATCGGGTGTGGCCTGGCCGCCCATTCTCCACAATCGAAGATCCCACTGCAACGCAAATCACGGGGAAAGAGGAAAATAAGGCGAATAGATGCCCCAGACTGTTATAGCAGGCCGTTCCTTCGTCTCCTGCTAGTTAAATGCTTAGACCTGGCGGACTCGCGGGCTGTGGGGAGCACTGTCCTTTCCTAGTTCTGCTCGAGCAAGGATGGCGGCTAGCTCGGGAACGAATGACAAGAAGAGGACGTTGGAAGAGAATCGACCTTGTTTGTTACCGTTAATAAGGCAAAGCAGTAATGTTGATATTTTCCAGTCTCTACCTCAGTGCCTTCAATGTTGGGATAGAGTCATGGGATCAAGACTTTAGGAAATGGAACTGGAGGGTTGTGAAATCGGATGGACATCCCAGAGAGTCGTTCGCAGGCCGCAGATGAAGTGAAGTCATATTGTACACCAATAAAGCTTAGGGGTCTTTCCAAGAAAGCCAACCCTTGTTATTACTCCGTAATTATCAGGCCATGAATCGTTCCTAGCGCCTTCCAGCCATGTGGGTGAAATAAGTCTCACGCCTGTTGGGTATAGTTCTTCTCATCTAGTAGTGGTAACAAATCCCCCAGTTACCCTACCCTGGCTGCCCTCGCCACGTCACTTCCGACCGGAAAGATGAAGGGGTCTGACAGAGAAACACTGACAGGGATTAGTATCGATGTATAAAGAATCGTCCTGATTCCCGTCCCCTTCGTTTCACTCCCCTCCTCAGTCAGGCAGGTTGCTTGTTGTCTAGGGATCTCTGGGCACCTAATAATACCGCAGCGCAGCGCAGCCCGGCCCGTTCCATTCGTTTTTGAAAAAAAAAACTTCCCAGCCATGATCTCCTCCCAGATCCTGGCCACTCTGGCCTTGCTGTCCAGTGCGACAGCCTTCAACAGCAACCCCAGCCTCACCACTCGCCAAGACGAGGAATGCGGCACCTACCCGGCCTGCTCCGAGCTGATCAGCCAGTACCCAAGTTGCGGGTCTGAGTGTCTCCCCTTGGGCTTCGCGGCTGTAGGCTGCGCCGAAGGCGACTACGCCTGCCGCTGCGGCACCGGCGGCATCGGCATCGTCAAATTCTTCCAGGCACTTTCTCCTTGCGTCCAGGAGGCCTGCGGAGGTCCATCGCTCTCCAACCTCTTGTCGGGCTGGATCGATCCGGTCTGCAAGTGCGCCTGGGCCAACCCCACGACGCCCTGCCCGCAGCCGTCGACGGAACCTTCTCCCATCCCGTCTCCCATCCCGTCTCCCGTCCCCTCGGACCCGCCCACTGGCGGCAACCCCGGGACATGCGACAACACGTGGGAGTGCCAGGACGAGCTGGACGTCGTCGCCAGTTGCGCGATCGACTGCGTCAACCAGTTCGCTCCGGAAGTCAGCTGCGGCCAGAACGACTACAACTGCGCCTGCGCCAACTACAACGAGCTGCAGACCCTGGCTGCGACATGCGTCATCACCTCCTGCTTGCCTCAAGGCGTCGGCCCGGGCACCGTCATCAATTCCCTCACCAGCCTGTGCACCTGCGTGTCTGCGAACCCGTGGACGGAACCTGAGGCATGCCCGTCCGGGTCTCCTGTTCCCTCCGTCTCTCCCTCCGCCGGCCCTAGCTCCGTCGTCCCTAGTTCGTCTGCCGTCGTCGTCCCCTCTTCTTCCGGCGTGAGCAGCTCCGTGGTGGTGTCCCCCTCCCCCAGCGCCAGCGCTTGCGTCCCGGCCCCGCCCGCCGCCCCCTGGGCCTGCGAGGAGGACTTCGCCGCGGTGCCGGAGTGCGCGATCCCCATCATCGCCGCCGCGGCCATCAACCTCGGTTGCGCCGAGAACGACCACACGTGTGAGTGCGAGAACGCCGCAGCCATCCAGGGCGCCGTGGCGACCGACGTGATCGCGGCCTGCGGCATCGCCAACGTCGGCACCGTCCTTAGCTCGGTCGAGGAGTTCTGCGTCTGCGTGGCCGCCAACCCTGAGCCTGAAACACCCGCACCGGTTGAAGGCGAGGTGATCTGCTCCTCCTCTTCCCCCGTTCCGTCAGGCGGTTCCCCCTCTTCTTCAGGTGCTGTCCCGTCCTCTTCCGGTTCTCCCGGCGGCGGCGGCGGCGGCTCGGGTGGCGGTGGTGGTGGCCATGGCGGGTCTTATGGACCTGGATACACCACCTCGACCATCTACTCGACCGACATCTACACCGTCACCGAGTGCCCTCCCAAGATCACCGCGTGCCCGGCCAAGACTATCACCAAGAGTCATGCCGTCTCGACGACCGTTTGCCCCATCGACACCGGCAAGCCGGGCAGCCCGGGTGCCGGCGGTGGTTACACCAACAGCACCGTCCCCAACCCGCAGCCCAGCGGCACGACGGATGATGTTGCTCCTATCTACACCGCCGGTAGTGTCGCCGGAAAGGAGGTTGCTGTTATCGGAACCCTTCTTGCTGGTGTCATTGCTGCTGTTTTTGCTCTGTAAAAGTGGTCAGAGCAAACGAAGGGGGTTTTGTTCTTTGGTTGAGGTTAATATTCTTGATCCTCTGAAAGATCACAAACGTTAGTTTAGTAGTTGAAGGAGAGAATTAATTGTTAATATGAGTTCAAGATATGCCTTCTCACAATATTGTGATGACTTGGTAGATATGACGTGACTTCAACTTGAAGTCCAGTATATAATGTCATCTACTTCCAAAGGACACGCGCGGTGAGGCAAAAGGGGACGATGGAGATGCTCATGTCGTTCAAGTGGTTTAGGGAAGGGGTCAGTCACCTCGGCATGCGGCCCGCAGGGAGTGGACTGTGGGCACTGAGCAGGAAGCGCCGAGCTCTGTAGTGCGAGTCCAGTATGTGGTATTGCATGCTGCCCACATCCGATCTCGCAGCATCCATTATGCATTTTGGTCGCTTGCATTCACAGTAATACGTTGATACTCGGATGAGTTTGGAAACCTCTCTAGACGTCTGTGTGAAGATTGACGAAGCCTCAACTGGTGCAAACCAAGGTAAGGTGACTTCAGTTCCCCAGGCACACCATGGGGATCGACACAGCCACGGGAGAGCAGATCTTGCCTTCAGCAGTGCATCGCCGGACTGGTATCTCTCACTTGAAGATAAAGGTGAAGAGGCAATGCAAGATGATATCTCAATGATGATATTCTCATGTCCAGCGAATCAACAGTCGGAGTTGAGTATCAGCCAAACCATTGCTGCTACACTCTTCTGCTGTGAAACAGTAAAGATCTGCGGCTTCACCTTCCGGCAGCGGGCGCTGGGGACTCCCCGAGCCAATGACTTTCTGTGAGACCTGCCGCGTGACGATGCACGAGACCTGCAGCAACCTCGTAGCGATAATGCGGCGGAGCGGGGAGAGCCGGCTTTCCAGCCAAGATAAACTCCCCGCATTCAACGACGAAGAGGTGAGAAAGTTTTCCGTGGGGTGTGACAGCCAAAAATCAAAACCCACAAGAACACAATCTCAGCGACAGCTACAACCATCAAGGGTAGGTCCCGGTATCGGGTTAACCTTACCAAGATTAACGTCCTCGGTATTCGATTGACTGGGGCATGGGCTGATGCCCGCAGCAATGCAAATTGATGGCGGGCTGGGGCGGCTGGACCACAAACGGTAGCCCGCGTGCCGTTGGCTGAGGGGTCAGGAGGGGAAGAAAACAACAGGTCTGGCCCGACTCCTTTCTCCCCCGTCGACTGAGATGATTCGCCACCCAGTGTAAAAGAAGAGACCTAAAACTTACCTGTTCTGTGTGCAAGGCTTCACCTCAGGCTGTATAAGAAGACACACAACCGAAACTTGCTTGACTCGCGTCAGTCTGTTCACTACGAGAGAGTACGATGCAAAAAAGAACCAACAATGACGGTGCAGGTTTGGTTGAGTCCATATCCGACGAAACGACTCCTCTTCTGGAGTCCCAAACGTCAAAGCCGGTTTATGTCACGTTTCCAGAATCCCACTCCGAAGATACGTGGACACCCTCTGCTGGATTCTGGTGGATCGAGACCGGTAAGATCATCCGGAGAAAGAAGATGAAGGCAGCAGACACTGAAAAGATGGCTAACTCAAAACAGCGTTATGGGCAAATGTGTTCCTCTCGGGCTTCGATGGAACCATCACGGCTTCGACGTACGCCGCCATCAGCTCTGACTTCAGCGCTGCCAACAATGCGGCATGGCTGACAACGTCCTACTTGATCACAAGCACCGCCTTTCAACCGCTCTATGGTCGCTTTTCTGACATGTTTGGGAGACGCATCTGCTTCTTTGTATCCACTGTGACCTTCATGTTGGGCTGTTTTGGGTGTTCGGTGGCTCAGAGCATGCTCGCCTTGAACATGATGAGGGCACTGACTGGGTTTGGTGGAGGAGGGCTGATCACCATGGGTGAGTAACCGATAGTGACCCAACTTGGGGTTGGAAAAGCACTTGCTAACTTCCTCCAGCAACCGTCATCAACTCCGACATTATCCCGTTCAGACAACGAGGCATGTACCAGGCAATGCAAAACATTCTCGTCGGGTTTGGCGCCGTGCTAGGTGCATCTCTTGGTGGAGTCTTTGTCGACGGCATCGGCTGGAGATGGTGCTTTCTCCTTCAGGTCCCTGTGTCTATACTCGCATTGGTAGTTGGCTACTATGTGCTGGAGAATCCTCCTCACACAATCTTCAAGTTGGATCCTAAACGTCAGTTTCGCTCTGCTTTTAGACACCTAGACGTCTCGGGCGCACTCGTTCTTGTTATCGGGCTGGTCGCCCAGCTCGTCGGGTTGAGCTTTGGTGGGAACGAGTATTCGTGGAACAGCTTGCCAGTGATTGCCACCCTCGTTGGGAGCGGATTGTTGTTGGCAGCATTTATCCTGATTGAAGCTGAGACGAGGGCCATACCAATGATTCCGTTGCGGATGTTGAATGGCTGGCAGCCAGTGGCGGTTCAGCTGACCAATGTCTTTTCAGGCATGTCGGCCTACGCTGTGAGTGCTGTAATGCCACCTTTTCAACATGCACCAAATGCTAACCAAAGGCCTTGGCATCACAGTACATGTTCATGGTCCCCTTGTATTTCCAAGCTGTTCGTGGAGACTCGCCGGCGGTTGCAGGTATGCGGCTCATCGTTCCTTCGCTGGCCACGCCAGTGGGTGGTGTGATTGCTGGCTCGTTGATGCATCGCGGTTGTCGGTTGTCATACAACGTGCGCATTGGTACAGCACTAATGCTTATCGGAAATCTGCTTGCGATAACAATGGGGTCGACCGGTTCGCGTTGGAAGGAGTTCTTATATCTCGTGCCGGCAAATATGGGTCTCGGTCTAACGAATCCAAGCGTGCTCTTCAGCTTCGTCTCATTGTTTGAACATACAGGTAAGAAACTCTGGGGGTTGGGGGTTGGGGGTTGGGATTAGACTAACCTCGTATCGTCGATGCAGAGCAAGCAGTAGCGACATCAGTCGTGTACTTGATCCGCTCTCTGGGATCAATATATGGCGTGACGGTGGCTGCAGCAATCGTCCAGAACGTTTTGGCCACAAGGCTATCCGAGGTACTGGGGGATGATGCGACAGACGAGGTTCGTTTTGCATGTTCTGTAACCAACAATGCATGACAGCTGCTGACAGACGTCTTTCCGGCAAGCTCATTGAGAAGTTGAGGAAATCCATCTATGCGCTGCAAGAGTTGCCGGTGGAAACAGAGGCTGCGGTCAGAGTGCTGTACGGTGATGCGATCAAGATTGCGTTTGCGGCGTCGAGTGGCTTCGCTCTGTTGGCTTTCGTCTTTTCATGGGCACAGAGAACAGGAAGTTTGCAGAGAAAGACGTGAAGTGGCCCCGTCAACAACGGATAGCGGGGATGGTGAGGATGGTGATTGGGGGAAGTGTAACACCACAGTACATCCGTACAACAATAATTTGCATGAGTTGTTCGTAATGGAGATTCAACAGAGACGAAAACATCGGGAGACCTGGCAAAGGATAGAATGGGAAGAAGAGGCAGGTATGACAGGGAAGGGAGCTGCCGCTTGGCGGCGGGGAGAGTTGCTCGTCAGTGGAGCTCGAAATGACGTGCTGAGCCAACGAAGGCAGGAACAGTCTGTGGCGATGTGCCATGCGAACCACCTTCGGCTCTTTCCGCCAGCCAAAGCACTTGCTCTTCTGGGAAATAAACAGTGAACCGATTGGCCACCATAGGTACCTGGTAATCTTGCATTATTCTTTTACCCTGCCAAGCCCGTGTTGTCATTCGGTCACCGATTCTCGCGACACTCCCTGCCCGGTTCGGGTCCGACCCACTCCAACGGCGCCGGAGTACACCATTCCACGATAAATAGTAGACATCGAGTACTTTCCAAGGGGTCCTAGCTCGTGAGTTTTCAGGCACCTGGTAGCCATCCTGGAAATACATATTTAAGCAGCAAAGATTCCTTGTAAATGCCGTCTCAGGCAGGCCCTTGCAGCCGATCGCAGAAGATGTTACGGATAAGAACCTTAAAAGGTTTTTGTAAAGTTACTCGATGGCTACTATGTACTGTAAAATGGTGTATAAACAATTGCCCGGCACACCGCCCCAATAAAAGGCCGAGTCCTGTACCAAATTTGTGTCTTACTCAAATTCTTGCCTCGAGCGGAACGATAAGGTTAGCTCCTCCTTACATCTAGACTAGGTTGGCCCGCAAGCCTCCTTCACTCGTTATTTTGACTTTCGTGGTTTATGCTAATATACTTTGGAACGAATGACTCACCGAGAACGTTAAATGGCAAGTTGTACTATTTAAGATACCTTCCGTCGTCCAACGATCCAAGCCCTCCTAACTGACACAACCGGCGCAACGGCAGGCAAAATGGACGATGAGAGCCCGAGGGCCTTCGAGAGAGCCTAAGAGAGAGCCTACGAGAGATTGACCAGCCATCATGACGCTCTTTACACCTTGATACCCTCCTTATTCCCCGACTACCGGGAATGTATCCAATTTCTCGAGTGGTACGGCCACGAGATTCGCACTCACGAGGACGACCTCGACCAGCCGAAACTTACGCACGAGGAGATCATCGACATCATTGACTCCTCGATTCTGCTCACCAGGTCTATCTACGGAAACATTGGGGTGGCCTTTGAGAGAATAATCAAACCATGGTTTCCGGTTGGCCGCGATCATCACCATCTCTACCGGTTTTTCCCCGATGGACTTCTCCTCCAAGCAGACAACGACAAGTGGAAGCGCAAGATCGAGTTTATCAACTTTTTCCTTTCGTTCAAAGACACCGAGGGGAAGGAAGAGTTTGCATTTACGCAACTTGGGCGCCTGCAGTACGCCGCCGGTATTGACGGGGCTCATTGGTACGTATACCCATCAAACCCCTTAAAACACGAGTTACACGACTTTGTTGCTATCCTCAGGAGAGTGTCTTGACAGATTCACTGTTGAATTCTTCAGGCCCATGACTGGGACCGGAAACGACGAGGAGCTCGATGATGCAAGGGCCAAGGAGTTGGAATGGAAAAGCACGGGATTTGTTCTTGTTGCGCGAGTTGGTACAGATGGACACATTGATGGTGTTTACGCCGTCTACAATATGCGTCCTTTCGAACCAGGCACGTGGGAGGAGCTCACTGTCCCTGACGACGAATACGGTTGGCTGCCAGCTCCACTTGACGAGGAGCAAGACCAGCGGGTTTTCTGTGCGTGACTTGCGGACAAGCTGGGGGACTTTGGCCCAAATTACCACGTTGATTGGGGTCAGATTACATTCTACAAGCCCGTTCGCCTTGATCGTCTTCAGAGGGACCGAGTAGCTTGAGTCTAGCCGCGGACGTTGGTGTACGGGGGTGCGATTAAGATTGTATTTGCGGTTAACAGGGTTGACTTTTTATGGGCACGGAGAAGGGGAAAGTTTTCAGAGAAGGACAGAAAGACGTCCCGTTAAATAGATTCCGGGACGATGATTTTGGCCGACTCTGTTCATCATTACCCTATTTTAACTTTTCTCTAATATCAAATAATAATGAATTCTCTTTATTCTTGGAGGTACGGACACCACGATCGTAATTCACAACAATAAGTCAAGGCTTTGAAACTAGAAGAGATAACAAACAATAGTACACCATTCCACGGCAAATAGTAGTCATCAAGTATTTTACAAAACCCTGTAAGATTATTATCCGTGACATATTTTGCAATCGGCTGCGGAGGCCTAAGACGATATTTTTACAAGGAATCTTCGCTACTTTAATAAGTATTTCCAGGATGGCTAGTAGGAGTCCTGAAAAGTCACGAGCTACGACCCTTACAAGGTCATCGATGACTATTGTGATTCTGTCTCTGGCTTGCCTTTAGCCTGTCACTGCATCATTTTCAAGCCGTGGATGCATTTACCGTGGAATGGTGTATGACTTGAATTCAGTAATTGCCCGCACACCGCCCAAATTAAAGGCCGGGTCCTGACTCCTGCACTAAATTTACCTTTCACTCAAATTCCGAACGGACTTGTCTAAAGCGGAACGATAAGGTTAACTCCTCCTCACATCCAGTTTCACCCGCAAACCCAGTGGCTCATACTAATAAACTTGGAAGGATGACTCACCAAGAGCGTTAGTGGCAAATTGTACCATGTAAAGTTTCCCTCCGTCGTCCGCCGATGCTCCCACTTCAACGATTTCCTTCCGTCATCCAACGATACTGTCTCTTACGCCAACGCTGCTCTCCAAGCCCCCACCCTTCATTTTTCTCTTTCGGCAACTTCAGATCGTTTCTCTAGTATTTGACCAGTCAGTCATAGACTTGACTATTCGACAATTCGGGTTAGACCTTATCAGCTGTTGCACCAGGCGCTGTTGGAGCATCTAGATCTGTCTATAGTAGACGAGGAGACGGCGAACTCTATACTATGTAAGTTCTACCAGGTATTGCCATGTTCATCTCATCAAGACATAGGTAGGCGTTGCCACTTATACTGACGAAATCGAAGTCTCCTTGTCCCATCACAAAGGACTTGATGCGAGTAGCATGTTGGGATATGCCATGAGATACATGCCCAAGTGTGATGTCGAGAAAGCCATCATGGAGAGTGTTGGGGGCCGCCCCACAATGGCCTTCGTCACCCTATATCCGCTACCACTCCCTCTCCCCCCGGCCGCCGAGAGATATGAGATTATACTAGGATGCAGCCAACCCCAATGGGGCCCCTTGAAGGAGGTTTGGACGGTGACGAGAGCGGCGCGTGATTACAGGCTTACCAACTTTCTGCCAGCCGGAGAGGTAGCATTCGCTACAATTCGAAGTGTTTACGACGAGACGTACTATTCTTCCTTCAATGAGACCCGAAAGCCGTTCTGCTCCCTCCCAGGGAGGCAAGAGACCAGCTGCCCAGAGCATTGGCCCGGCAAAGCGAGCCAAGCTTGCTACCATCGACTCCGAAGAGGATGACAACTATGAGCAAGCCGCCATCGCCCACGACGATGACGCCAGTTACTCCGCCCCAATCGACGAGAATAATGACGATGATGAAGAGTATTCCCCTGATATGGGCGAAGAAGACGACGCCGATGAAGATCACCACTTCAATCATGGCGACGCTGACGAGAATGGCAAAATAGTAAGTAGGGAAGATAACTTTCCCTAGAAAAATATCAACAGCGGGCAAGAAAGCCTTGCTCTATTTATTGCCCAGGAAAGGGCCGCAACGAGAATTGGGACGAGCAACAAATTCCTCGGCGGTTCCAACGAGCACAGACTGGCCCTGAGAGGGTCTGACTGGAACCCGCAACAATGTTGCTATTTGTGTACCTCCAGTGGCACGCCTGCTGAACGCCCCAGCAAGCCCGTGATGAGGCAATGATCCATTACGACAGGAACGAGATAGACCGGGTTTCCGAGTATAACTTCGCCCTCGTCGTTTGCTGGGCTCGAGCTCGGCTTCAGGCCAGGCTAGTTGCGGCCCTGTCAACCATGGGGTACCGGGTACCAATATCCTGGCCCGACAAGGAGAGACGCAAATACTACGGGACCTTCGACTGGTAGCAGCGGACCAGTTACTACCACTCCTGCGCGGAACCTAAGTGAGGCTCGTGGGTATGGGGATCAGCGAAGAACTTGGCCGTTGGCCATTCTGGTAAAATATATATAGTTATTGGGAGAGTTAACGGTAAATTGGGGCGATGTTGCGGGCAACTGCTTTTGGGCAATATGGATATCAGTAATTCGCCCAAGTCTTTGAAGCCAGAAACAATATATTCTTTACATAGGTATCTAATCGGGGCTTGGTCAATCTTTACAAGCACATGGAAAGGGGGGTTCCTCTAACTTGTCGGAGTATTATTGCTATAATAAAAGCAAGCGATCAACCACTTAAACGCTCCGAGATCGGGTACGGGCACTACGCCCCAACCAGAGGCGATCGTGGGCTTGACAAGTCAGAACGATGGCGAGGCTCAGCAGGATGGAGACGCTGATGTCCCCAGTAAATGTAATTCTTCAATGGCGCCGAAGGAAGAGCTAGAGGATGAAGATGATACTGACCCCATGGATATCAACGAACGATTTTGCACAACCGCAATCAACATGGGCAGTCCAGCATGTGGAGGAGCATTGGCCGTCGGTATTTAGTCGAAAAGATAAGAGCGGTACTTTCTACAATCGAAAATAGGACGACGGTCTATATCGTAATTCTCAACAATAAGTTAAGGCTTTCAGACCAGAACAGATAACAAACAATGGTACACTCTTCCCTGGTAAATAGTCTATTCTATACTCGCCCATGCCCTGTATCAGACTTTCTTGGTGCCTTAGAATGTTTATATATACATTTAATTTGTCTTATTGTGAAACTTGGATTAAATAACGAATTGACCTGAATAATAGCATAATTTAAACCCGAGAGAACCTAAGAAAAGACCCTGCAAGCGTTGTAAACATCCTCTACTTGCAGTTTCAGTCAGCGGAAGTCGATCATGAGAAAGTATTTGAAGCCCTTCTTGCATGTACCAGCCTGAGGTTGGACCATTTACCGTGTAATTAATGGTGTACATGCTGCCCTCTGGCCTCCATCACTGCTGTCACAATCCAAGCTATCGCCTGTGAGGTGAGCAAAGGGTTGTAACGAGGTCAAGCTGTCAGCTGCAAGAAACCACTATGACCGGCCGTCTGGCTTTCAATAGACCAATAGCAGAATGGTTCCTCCAATGAGATTTCGGCGGCCATATACAAAAGGCTGCACCCGCGCCGGGTTCTCACTTTTATTATGCAGGTTCACTGCAACCACACCCGGTTCGGAGCTCGTTCTGAGCAGTCATCGCCACGTCTTGGCAGCAGACAAGATGGTGGTAAGACGACCTTATGTGATTGTGCATGCATATCATTATTGGACACCTTCCTTATCGATCAACAGGGAACCAACTCAGCAGTTGTGTTCTCTCCGTGCAGCTTTGACTCTTCTCGACTCGTAAATACTCTCTTCCTTCCCTCTGCTCGGCTCACGATGCATGCAATAGCTGGGCGTTGGCCGACGATCATCAGCAAATATGCTATCACCACAGGTTCTCGTCAGCTTGCTAGCAACGGCAAGTCTAGCCCTCGCAGGCGGCTCACAACAAGCATCATGGGCCGGCTGGGGCGGCGGGATCTACAACAACCGCTGGACTGACAGCCAAATCATCACCACCTCCAACGTCAACTCTCTCACCCAAACCTGCCAACTCAGTTACCAATTCGGCGTGAGCGCAACACCGGTTGTGTTGGGCCGGTCAGTCTACTACCCGACATGGAACGGGTCCTTCGTCGCGCTCGACTACACGACCTGCAAGGTGCAATGGATGCTCAACGTGACCAAAATCATCAACGACTTCGCTCCGCTGTCGCCAGAAACTGTGCAAGCGACCTACCAAGCCTCCCGCACAAGTCCCCAAATTGACGGCGACATTCTGTATTTCGGCACCCAGACCCATGCGTTGCTAGTGGCCGTCAACCGCCTAACCGGCAAATTCCTCGCAGCGACGTCTCTCAACCCGCACCCTTTGGCAGTGGTGACTATCTCACCCACAGTATATAAGGGCACCATCTTCGTCGGCACGTCTAGCTACGAGGAGCCCGCGCCGCTGTTCTGGCCCGACTACCCCTGCTGCAGCTACATCGGCAACATGATCGCGCTGACTTTTAACGCACGCATGAACAAATTCACAGTGAAATGGGACATCCCGACCCTCCCTTCTCCTCCAGCCGGAAACTCAGAAGTCTGGTGGTCCGGCGCCGGAGTATGGGGCAGCCAGCCGTCCATCGACCCCCAGGAAAACCAAGTCTTTTTCGGCACAGGTAACGTGTACAGCTTTCCCCCGACCTACGCGCACTGCGTCAACGAGACGTCGGACTGCCTACCGCCGGGCGTGAACCAGGAAGCCGTCATCGCCATCGATATTGCGTCAGGCAAAACCAACTGGGTGCGCCGTGTCACACCCATGGACGCGTGGAACGGCGCCTGCGTTTTGACTCCGATCGATAAAGAGAACTGTCCGTCCGAGCCGCCCGGCCGCGACGGCGACTTTGGCATGGCGCCTACCTTTGTTCCGCGACACGCCTCTGGACTGAAAGATGATATCGTCGTGGTGGGGCAGAAAAATGCAGTCATTTATGCGTTTTCCGCAAGCTCCGGCAGGACTGTTTGGATGAAGAATGTTAGTCCACAGATGCAGGGCGGCGGTATCAGTTGGGGGATCGCTGTCGACGACAAGAGGATCTATTACACGCTGCCGTACTCGCGGAGGGGACTGCCGTTCAATGTGTCTTCGAGCGTGTATGGGGCCGCGTCGCTTACTAGCGGGAAAGTACTCTGGGAGACGCCGGCGACGTTGATGGTCAACGCGATTGCGCTGCAGCCGCCGACCGTGGCGGGCGGTCTGGTGCTGTACCCGCAAGCCGGGGTGATTACTTCGGATGGGTCGCCGTCGGACTATGATAATTCGAGGGGGTCGCTGGTGGTTATTGAGAAGGTGACGGGGCAGATCATCAAAGAGATGGAGATGGATACGAGTTTCCAGGGCGGGATTGCGGTGGTGGGCGAGTATGTGTTGTTTGGGACAGGGTACAGGAACGGGGTGTTTTATCTGGGGAATGGGAGCTTGAATGTGTTGAAGGTGGTGACGAGGCCGAGGCATGGGAAGGAGTGATCACAATGAGTTGTAGTTGGAATGAATGCGTTGGGCTTGCATCTGGATATATGAAGGCCGATGAACATCGTACGCACATAGAAAGAACGAATGAAGGCTGTCAAACAAAAGGACACAAAGTCGCAAAAAGAATGGGGCCACCCGGGGATTGAACCCGGGACCTCTCGCAAGAATGCTCAGGTTGAAAACCCTAAGCGAGAATCATACCACTAGACCAGCGGCCCGATGATTGGTTAATGTTTTCATACCCCGGGTTTTACCTATAGATATCCTTGGCGCATTGTTTAGACACACTTTTCTTCGAGCATGTCTTTTTATCTGATCACCGACAGTGATTACCCTAGTAGCTGCGAGCTCGGACATTGAATATTTTGCTGCCTTGGAGGACATCAGATTAACAATGATGTCAATGCTTTATGACCCGCCCCGCGTCACTGGAACAACTGAATCACTTGCTTACAGGATACCTTGGGCTTGTCACTACCCCGAAGCCCAGTGAACACTGAATACCCGTATGGGAATCTCGAATGATATATTTCTGAGCATTGCCTCCGCTTCAAGAAAGAAGACGAAGCCTAGTCACGGAACAAAAATTGATCATATTCCAGCTACGCACAGCATTGAGCAAACTCATACGCCCCCCAACACAACGAGCAAAGACTCCTTCGCAATGGTCAGCTTCACACGCCTCCACAATCGCTATTGCGCTCCTTGCAAGTGGACCCATCGCCCTCGCCGATCCCGGCGCGCGCGGTGAGACGTGTGTTCTCTACACGAAGCATGTTCGCGACCCCCACGGCCTCTTCACGGGCTACTTCGACGTCCCCACGGACCGAGTCGAGGGCAAAACCGAGAATTGCATGCCTAGCCTCACGGAAAACAAGAACAACGCTGCTAAACACGACGATTGCGGCGGTACCAATCAGGAGGTCGTATGCGACTTCAAGAACAACCGAGCGATAGCCCCCGTTTGCTGCTAGCTCTTCGACGCCACGGGGGACCCGGAAATCGTGAACCTCGACCAGACTCGGGCGACGACGAATTGCTTTACCACCACCTTATTGGACGGCGGCGACCACCACGCAAACCGCTGCCACATCGTTGTATCACGGAGACTGTTGGACGTCGAGAAGCACATGCTCTTTTCAGCCGGCATTTCCGTAATGGACGTGTGCAAGCGCGACGGCTTCGTTTCTGGCTATGCGGCCCATGTCAACCTCCCCGGGAACTGCGGCGTGACGCTGTGCTTGTCCAACCAGGATTTTTGCCAGGAGGTTTAGGAGGAGCATTGCTGCTTTTTCGGTGAGTGGGTGAGTTCAGCCGAGACCAATTATAACATGCTGCTAATTAATAACAAGAACCAGCTCTTACTCTGCTATTTGCGTTGCCACTTCCCGTTGCTCCTGCCAGTTCCTACTATGTCTGTCTCAACTTCCAACCGCCCTTCGCCTACTAGGTACCCAGTATTCAGCCAAGATGGCGAGGGACAGAGCTCACGACACAGCCTTGTGATTTACAGCCGAGGACCAGTCAGGAGAGGCATTCGTAGAAGGGGAGATGATCACGCGGAAGGGGATTCTGACGAAAGAATCCTGCTAGTTCTCCGCCGTGTGCCTTTGGACAACAGCCCCATCCTTCAATTCCTACGCACTTTCATTACTTAACTTATATACCAAGCCCTCACATTTCTTTGATATACCCTTTTATTTAGCAACTCCCCGCTCCCCTCCTTTCTTTTCATTTATTTAAGCTCATTGTCACAAAAAAAATATGCGTCTTGAAAAGGCTTATGTTATGACTTGTTAGACGGCGTGTCCTGCAATCTATAGTATACGGAAAGCTCGGCAACTGGGAAACCGATGGTCATGTCTTCTGAAGATATGGTTTACGTTTGAACTTTATATCGCCCAGGGCGATGCCGATATCTTTTAATCGCGTTGGAGGCATCAGATGACCCATGCCATTGCCGCCTCATCGCTTCGCTCACGCCAGTTGGGACCAGCAGGGCGTCACTAGAGCAGCTGAGTCACCGTGTATGAAACGATCATGCTGGCCATGGATGCAGAAACAAGGATGTGTGTCCCGAGTCCAGTGATTCATCCACCGAAGCATTACAGAGGATATATTCTCTCGGACTTGGCCCTCGCTGTGAAAACGAGCGACAGCAAACGTTGTTTTCCGTCTTCTTCGTTCTCGAGAAGCAAAAACTCACAGATCCCAGCCAAGCCCAGCAAACTCACATTATCACAACACAGCCAGCAAAGGACCTTCACAATGGTCGTCTTCGCGCACTTCACAGCCGCCTTCAGGCTCTCACTCATCACCACCGCCCTTGGTATTGCCCTTCCCCACGGGCCTGACAATATCAACAACTTCAACAGGCGCGTCATCTACTCCAAGCGCTATCCCGACGGCATCTTTGAGATCTCCGAGGACACAACTATCATCATCAACACCACCGCTGTCAACAACAACAAGCGCGACGGTTGCGGCAGAAACCTAGTAATCACCTGCGACTTCAAAAAGAACCGCGCCATCGCCGGTATCTGTGGGGCGCTCTTCGACCACATGGGCGACCCGGTCGAGGTGAAGCTCAGCCAGGCCTCGGCGCAAACTCAGTGCTTCACCGCCTCCAACGTCATCGATAATAACACCTGTTGCATTTCCTGGTCGCAGACGGTCGACGGCCTCAAGATGGGCGATCTGTTCTTTGCTGCCCGGGCCATCATGGACGCGTGCAAGGTACGCCACGAGCCGGGCCAGCCGGCGCTGGTTTCCGGGTCCGCGACCAAGGTCGAGCTCGCGGGCCAGTGCGTGAAGATGTGCGTGTCCAACAGGGATTTCTGCAAAGAGCATTGATTTTATTGGGGCGGTGAGTGTAACAATGACCAGGACGGACTCAACATTTTGCTACCAAGAGCCAGTCATTACTGTGTTTGTGTTGTCAACTTCTGGTTGCGCTCTCCCGGGTCATGGTGATAAGATCTGTTTGGGGGGAAGGAAGGGGAGAGGAGGTGCACATGAAAGGCCATGTCATCACGGGGAAGGGGGATGGTGCAGAAGCCGGCTTGTTCTCTGTGTGTTTTTTGGACAATGGCGCATTCTTCAGCTGGCAATTGCTACGCACCTTTCATTGGTTAACTCATACCCACGCCTTTCTTATTATTCTTTGACCAAACTGCTGGCCAAGGCTACAATTTCTGGCAACTCTCCGCTCATCCCTTCGTATTGTCCTTCCGGTTGCATGTATCCATCCGTCTTGATCAGACATCAAGATCTCCTCCGTCGTGATATGATGACGTTTTAGAGAAACTGGATACGGGTATCATCTCACCATCCCAAAGCGCTCCTGCAACGCATCATGCAGCGTCCCAAAAACACCATCATACCACCCCTGAATCTCTGTCCACTCACCCTCCAGCAAAGTCTTACTCGCAAAGCGCAACCATCCACCAACAATAATATCCGCATACGAAGGCTGATTCCCAAGCAGAAACGGACCCGTCCTATCATAATACAAGGCAGCCAAATCCCGCAACGTCTCCCTTAAGGAGCCAATCAACTTCTCTCTGGCCTCTGATTCAAGAACCAACAGATCCTCCCATCTCTTCGCTCCGGCCCGTCTTACAAACTCGGCCTTGATCCCACCCTCCAAAGCCGGGTCCCAGCGCATCCCGCCAACCATCAATCCAACATGCGCCGTGAACGCTGTATCGACCTCATTGTTGAACCTGGCATACTCAGCTCGTTGTCGCTCGTCGTTGTGTTTGGTAAGTGGTGGTGCGGTTGCGGAAGTCATCTTTATGGGGCAGACATAATCCAATTTGATAGGGGAGGGGAAAAGGTCTCCCGCCCCAGACGAGGGGTAGGTGTCCTGTAGATGGGTCGCGATGTCGAACGAGTCGCCGATTGCTGATCCTGTAGTGGCGTCTGTGACGATGGGGAGGGTGTAGTACTCTGTGCCGTCCGCGAGTGTGCGGCAGGGCGGGACGCCTAGACCCTTTCGAGTCTTCGTGATGTCGGGCATCTGGACCCATTGAGTGGAATAGGTTACATCTTTGAAGTTGAGGGCGTAGCGGGCTTTCCAGGGGTTTGGGGCGCAGGTGTTTTTTGAGAAGGGCGGGGCGAAGGCTATGTCGAAGAGGATGATGTTTGGTTTTGTTGAGGGGCTCTCCATGTTGTAAAGCTAAGTGACTGTACCTGCTGTTTGCGTTATCGTCAAAGTCAGGTGTGTGTGTGTGCTGTTATGACGAGGGGGATGGTTGTTGTTGTTGAAGATGCTGGCATGGCCTTTCGGTGACGTCCGCATGGCAAAATGTCCGGGTACTATGCATATAGAAGTGGGGAGGAAAGATCTGAAAAGATCCACTTCGAGTTACATTACATAGTAAGATGGGTAAGTAAAACTTCAATGAGAGGTACCCGCGCTAGCCAAGAATTGTACCCACATTACGCTACAATAAATATACTGAAAGACTAGCTAGTATTTTGTATGCATCCCACTAGCTGCAATCACTGCTTTGCACCGCTCTGGCATTGAGCTCAACAGCTCTTTCAGGTATTCGTCTGGTAGAGCCTCCCAAGCCTCGTTAACATACTGGCGTAGCGTATCATACGAGGGCTTCTCTTCTAAGCCATACCGGTCTTCGATCCAGTCCTTCATCCAATTCCAACAAGACTCAGTCGGGTTTAAATCTGGTGAAAAGGGTGGCCAGTCTATCACTGTGATGCCACGTTCTTGAAGATCTTCCCTCGTCTCTGAGGCTGCATGTCCTGGAGCACCGTCTTGCATCAGGATCAAATCTTCACCAAGCTGCTCCTTGCACAACTGTACCCAGCCATGAATCACAGGTACAGTGTGCATGCGATAGGTTTCGGCATTAATTTTGCCCCAATCCTTCTCCCAGAAGATTCCGGGACCTTTTCCTAAGCCAGAAAAACAACCCCAGAACATCCAACCCCCTTTGCGTTGATGCTTTTCCACAATACAAGTAGGATCCCACTCCTCGCCTTGACGCCGAGTTACATACTGCTTCCTATGTGGGCCACCAGTAACCCAAGTCTCGTCAGTCCAGAGGATCTTTGCCCATTGCTCGGGGGTCCAATGTTTGTGCTCTTGGGCCCAGGCTAATCGAAGCCTCCGGTTCTTCTCGGTGATAGGCGGCTTCTTGCGGGCAACTCGCCGACGAAAGCCCAGTCGATAAAGGGTGTGTTTGATCAGCCACATACCAAAAGCCCCAGCGAAGATGATGGTTGAAAGCTCGATAAAGCCCATTCGACGAGCTTTCTTGCAAGAGACAACATATTGAACGAGCTCATCTTCTTTCTCTGGGGTTAAAGTCCGTGGCCGGCCAGTACGGTGTCCAACAGTAGCATCGCGAGCACGTATAGCAGTCCGGATCTGGGCTTTGGTGTAGCCAGTGATGTTGTGAATCTCGGCTTGGCTTTTGCTGGCATCGAAATACAGAACTCGAACTCGCTGCCGCTCTTCGGTAGTAAGTTGTTTAGTGCCGCTAGATCCTTGTGGCCGGGCCATTGTATTGCTGTAGGTTATTGAGCATCGTCAGATTTCTTGGAAAAGTTATACTGGACTACAGTCGAGATTTGGGCGTGTTCCGTGTCAATTGAGGAGCGTTCAGCCCATTGGTCAAAACGCGTGAGGTGTTGTGCCCCACAGGTACCTGACATGGGGGTTTTACTTTTGCACGCAACTACAGTACAACACCATCGATGAATCAGGAGTAACACTAATATAGATCTCGAGTCCACTTCCCCCCTCTTGTGCACTGCTTGTGCATCCAATCAGGGCACCCATCTACGTGGCTTTGTATCTTTTGGTATATACCGAAGTTGTAAGTACCTACATGGATGACACAATGTGGAACGGTTGGAGAACAACCCTCTAAAAGTTTGGATAGTCGGGCTACTGTCTCACAAATTGCTTCAATATATCACTCTACTGCTACTAATCAAATGATCTCTCCTGACTCCAGAGTTGTCATAGGAACAGTTCCGCGCCCCCACAACCAGGGAAGATCAAAATAAACACTTCCCCGTTTCTCAAAGCCCATTAGCAGACAAGAAATCCGTAATCAGCTTGAACGACCCAGCAGCGTTCGCAGCAAGGTTAAGCCCATGACTGGCGCCGGGATATGCCTTGGCCGTAAAGGCCTTGGCGTCTTTGAAGATGGGGGCCGCCGAATTCGTGAGGATCTCGTCGGTGCAACTAACATACGAGTGTCAATAAACCGACCAGTGTCACACTCACCGGGTGGTTGTGGAGGAAGACTTACAGAGAAGTGCAGAAGATGAAGTCATATTGCCCCGTCAGAATCTACGAATCACGTATATTTCGTCAGTCCCAACAAATAAAAGAGGTAGGAATACAGTTTTCGAGCTAGTCAAACGTACCATCACGACACCCGTGTAGCCGTTCGGAAACGTGTTTGGTATCGTCGAGGTCAGCACCTCGATGATGCCAACCGGTTGCTTGTTCGCGTTGGTGTACTCGATGGCGGACTTTTCGTAATCTGGCTCTTTGAAATATCTAGGTGCGGAAAGGGGTATTATTAGTATTGATGGCGAACATCGTGAGTGAGAAAGAAGTTAGGTCTGGTACACCCACGTCGTGGCAATGGGGTACTGGTCGACCGGCACAAGATAACCCTACAATTACAACACGTAGTCAGCATCGAACACATTGGACTAGTTCCAACTAGTCGTAGTAGGAGGATAGGTACTCACAGTATCAAGATCACCCCACTTCTGAGGACTCAAAGTCTTCGCAATCCGAAACCCAACGGCCGCGGCTGTTCCCCCTGGGTTCTGATATCTCTGGTCAAAGCTGTAGCCTGCAACCGCTTTCGTCAATAAAAAGAAAAAAGAAAACTAACGAAGGTAGGAAGGCTCACCAGTAAGAATCAACCCATCAGCAATATTCAAGTCGTTCGCGGCAGTCTGAACCGCCAGATTGCTACCGAAACTGTGCCCAACCAGAACCACGGCCTTGGGCTGACCCAAGTTGCCGACATAGTTCCCGGCCTTGACGAGCTTGGTCAGCGCGGTTAGGATCTCGACTTGGTCGTTGAGCTGCGCGACGTAGCCCGAGACCTTGGACGACTCCCCGACGCCGAGGCGGTCGTAGTAGAAGACCGAATAGCCTTGATTGATGGACCAGTCCACGAAGCTGTAACGCGTCTTGTTGAGAGCTGGGTCCCAGTAGCTGTTGTACATGAGTCATGTTGAAACAGCAATGAGCTTGAAGAAGAAATATTATGGGTACGTACGTCCGATCAAACAAGAGGCCGTGAGTGGCGAGGAGGACGGTACTCTTGTGCGCATCCGATTGCCCCGTGGCGGGCGTGCAAAAGGTCGCGCCGATGGTGTAGCTTCCGCTGAGAGTCGTTGTTCCGTTGATGACGTCCGCTCGGGCTCCTTCGTCTCTGCTGTCGGCGATGGTGACGAAGTCGGCTACATCGTAGTTGTCTCTAAAGGGGTGGGCAAAGACGAGATTGGTTGAGGAGATGGTGACGGGGATTTTGTAGTTGGTGCAGACTTTCTTGGTGGTTGAGGCCGTTGTCGGACCTGCGGTGGTTGAAGCGCAGAAGGCCGCTGCAGATAAGAGCAGGGACTTCAGGAGGATGGGTGAGCCGAGCATTATGTCAAGGTAGTGCAGCTGGTGTAGACTGGGTTTGAGCCGTCGCACCGGAAGACTGAAGAGCGAATGGACTATTCCCGGTCAGAACATTGCCTCTCTTATAGAGATCTTCTTTTATAACCCTGTTTCTTGATATTGGAGAGCCTGAGTTTCGATCCGTGGCATCCGGTTATGTTTGCAGTTCCGTATCTCGTACGGGCATGCTCGGAGTTGTCCTGTTCTGGCATTGCAACGTATTAGGATTTGGCACTCGGAAATTTGGTTACAAGATTGTAGGACTCCCTCATGATATGTCAGCCACCACATCATTGTACGAGTAAAAGTGGCATCAGTAAGCTCAATATTGAAGATGGGTGGTCGCGCAGCAAGGTCAGGATCACCCCTTTTTGTTTCCATTTTCCTGCGTCACGCGGGGCGTGGGCAACGTCATTCTCCGGAATCAACAACTGCTAACAGTACGACAGCTAACGTGATTGCACCCGAATGTGTAAGCGTATCCATTTGGAATGTTGTCCCCGCGTACCTCGTACTGCGTATAGATGGATTGATGGCTTACACGCTTATCTACCTAGGTACTTTACCCTCATAGAGTCACGAGATGGTATGGGAAAAGGGTGTCTCTTTTCTTCTCATACCGTATACACAGACTAATATTCTTTCCACATTATTACCAACAGCAAACTGTTTTTCCAACTGTACTGTGGGACTCTTGAGATATTAGAGCCTCTCTTGCTTGCTGGGAGTTGCGGTCGATCAAAATCGAGCGTCGCCCCCTTGAGTCGAGACCGTCAGACGCCCAAGTACTCAAACAGCCTCCAAATTCAGCCTCGACGCCAACCTCAATCCATAGAGTAGCATAGCACCCATCGAAACCAGGTTGAGATGGATGCTCATTGCGTGATTCTTGGAGAACAACCTGTTTAGTCGTCTCATTTCGTCGCTGGGGCCACTGCTTTCTCCTATTGTGAGGCCGTGACTCTTATGACCATCGTTCTCGTTGGTAACAGCACGGCGTTTTGCGTCGCGGGTTTCTATGTCGATCAAAGTCAATGAATGGGAACTTCTCTCACACTCTCTCCGCTCAAACATAGAGCAACAGTAGAGTAGGTCTTACCCTGATGAATACGCTCCACCATCGCCATCCTCGTCCTCGGCTCATATACGACGAGATTAAGAACCGACGTCAACCCGGCAACGGCAAAGGGGATCCAGTCACTCTTGTGTCCAGCGCTCAGAGGAATCGCCGAAGCCAGCCACCGCCCTGCATCATCTGCTTGGTTCGCTCTAGCAGGGAAAGTCAGGGCAACGAGGAAAAGAAGACCGGCCTGAGCGCGAAAGTAGATCGGGAAGACGCGCTTTTGCAGGGTCGTGAAAGCCGACCGTGGCAGCGCGACGAAGCAGACTTTTGTCATGAAGAAGGATTGGTAGAGCTCGGTGCCGAGGAGGGTAGAGTACAGAAGGAAGTGGATTGGCGGCACGAGGCTGGCTGCCAGAGAGGATAGCGTATCAGTGATAGACATAGCGGCTTAAAAAGAAACTGGGTACTAGACTAGTTGACGGAGGATATTACAAAGAGATCTGTGATTCTGAGTGAAATTATTGGGTCCGGTGAGGTTGCATTGTTATGGCAAGAACTGATTAATAACTCGGGGGCTTGCGGATTTTATATATCGAGGTCTGTAACAAAAAGCCGAGAGCCCTCGGCGTCAGCCGCGCTCAGCTGGGATTGGCTGTTTTGGTAACTAGCAAATATGTGATCAGGTAGTCCGAGATCTCCAAGATCCGATACCGCAACCTCCGAAGCCACTCGGAGTATATTTGGGCGGTCCACGCGTCCCTCTCGGTCCAACTTTTGCCTGTTCAGGCCGGATTTTGGCCCAATTTTGGCCCAATTTTGGGGCTTGAAAGATCTTTGCTGGCTACAAAGCATAAATTTCATTTGGTTTCACTCACTTGTTGGCTTCTTTTGATGGAGCTGGGCTCACACTCGGGCCGGTGAAGGACTAGGTATGTTTAGAGATATAGCCGTTCGTCAGGCAAAGAGTACGGATTAGATATATAATGATAACAAAATAAGGGATGCTCTTGAGAATTGAAGGTATCGCTGATAGTTGAGTGAACCGAGGAATGTGAATGATGATGCCTGAAGCCCAAATAGATTGACCTCTTATACCTCATCCAAATCATCGTCCAGTCATCTACCTCACAAGCATTGCGAGTAGTACTCGTTCGACACCTTACACGTACTACCGGCCGCGCAGTTGGTGCAACCGGTATACCCAATCCCACCGCACTGCGTCCACTTTGCAGCGGTGCATCCGGTGTTCGAGCCACCCTGGGCCGTGGTAGTCCTCGAGGCAGATGAGGTCGTAGCGGCACCGCCACCCCCCCCAGAAGCAGGGGGAGAGAAGGCCGGGAAGTTGCCGTCGTCGGATCTTCGGCAGCCCGACTTGGCAACCAGCTCGGCCGGGCACTGGACCTGCTTGAAGGTGAAGGTCGGGTTGTCGGCGTTCTGGAACCAGTTGAACCGCCAGCGGCAGCCGGGCTGGAGGGCGGACGGGAACGAATCGCATTGGCTCACGGACGAGATGCCACCGTACTGAGCGCCGGGGAGACCGCCAAACTGCCGCGAGCATCCGTCGAAAAGACCCACGCCGCCGCCCGGCATGGCGAGGTCGAAGTGGTTGTTGCCGAGATCGCCTCCGGTGCTTGTCGACTGGACGACCATGGTCTTGCCCGCTACGGGACCCGATGTGAACGTGAGGCTAGCATATTTGTTAGGTAAGTTTGCTTGGAGGAACGAGTCAGGAAGTATCGCTCACGCGTAGCAGGCGCAGCACCAAGATGATTCTGAGCCTCCGCTGAGGGCAGTCGCCGCGAAGCCGTAGGCCAGCTGGTCATTTATTGCCCATGGGGTCTGGCTGGCACAGGTAAACGCCGAGCCTCCATCGCACCCCGACTTGACACTGGAGTCGTAGAGATTGTTGTTGTTGGCGTCACATGCGAAGACGGGCTGGTTGACAGATGCTTTCCCAGACCAAGAGCACGATGGCTTGCAGCAATCCCAGTACCTGTGAGTGGTTAGAGTCTCAACCCGTCTGTGGCGAACTGAACCTGTCCATGGACACCACGCACCTTGTGGATTGGCCGGACCCAGAGGCAGCGTCGACGGCGAGGGGAATAGCAGCGGCTAGGCCGGCACGAAGAAGCGATGTTGAACGCATTTCACCCGAGATACACGATCCAAATGGGTTCCCGAGACAGCATAGGTCGCGCGAGGAAAGAAATCTTCAGTCGCGCATCTGGTCTCTTTTTGGAAGGAAAAGAGCATCGTTATATATCACGACCAACATCGCACGGCAGATGACCTGAACTGCAGGTACCCGCTTGTAGTGCTGCTCACGTCACACAACGGCTGAGGATCCATCCATGTTGGGCTGTTTCTGTTTAACGAGTCCATGTCGCCGAAATAGGACCACGGAGGTCTACATGAGGATAGCACTTGGAGGCCATTTCCTGGTAGATGGGTGGACTTGGATGATGATATGATCCACTTCCCGGAACCTGGGCCGCATCCAGGGCAGGATGGGGTTAGCGAGGATGGGGGGGATGCAACCCTGAAAGCCGGGCAGAAAGGCGAGTTGCATGGTATCGGATCCCGGACCATGAAAGTGATCGGAATGGCGGTGCGATCTCCTCGTCCAGTTTTCCATGCGGAGAACTTGCCCCATCAGGTAGGACAGGGCCGACTCGGAATTGAACACTAGCAGAAATCAGAGTAAACCCCATCAGTGCCATCCTTGACGGTACTGTGCACAAGGAAAGCATGGAGACGTGGTAGAGCAACCATATGGAAGGTCATTGTTTGCGATTCCACGTCGTCGGGGTGATCCCTGCTCTGAGAGTCGAGAGCAAGTCTGGAATCTGGATGGCGTCTGGAAACATCTTTGTAAAGAAAAACAGGACTCGATGATGTATTTAAAAGTCTCCGATAGACACTTATGAAGTTTGGGGCCCTTTAGCAATAGCCGCAATTTATGAGTGTCAAGGGTGAAAGAAAATGCACAAATCCGCAGCCAAGGGAGATTCGGGATGGTGTCGAAAGGTTAAAGTTGAGACGAAAATGATGTCTTGTAAACTGACGGGAGTCGCGTACGGATTACCGTACCTTGTAATCCGTACCATACAGAATACCATTTACCAATCCGGCACCTCCCGCTTGAATCAAAGCGGTAAGTTTCGGCAGAACTAGTTTGATTAACCGGTTTGGGGCTAGTACAGATCTGACGCGCCTTTCAGTCTGCCAGGTCGGCTTTGAGCATTGACCCCCCGATCTGCCTGGAGGGCGGGAGCCACTGGGGCGTGCAGGCGACGGCATCCATTCGCGCCTCGCAAAGGAAAAAAGGTTTCGCAGCCACGACATTTCATGATCCCGACTCCCGACCAATTTCACCACAGCATCGCAGTCACTGCTGCACTTGCCGACATTCCTTTTGCCCGCCATCTTTCCATCGCTTTGAACAAAACAACGACAGTGCCCATTCGGTCGATCCATCCATGTTTTGACGACGTCGCGCCTCGAGAGTTGATGCGCGCGCTCTCGCCCGCTTTCAGTGGCGACATCGATTACCAAACCGTCGACTCACGACCATCATTTGCTCCCATCATCATCGACTCTGAACCGGATTCCGCATCCTCGGTCTTTGATTCTCGGCCGCACGGCTTGGATTGTGCCTCTCTTCTTCTCTCCCGTGAGACACCCAGCCGACCTTGCTATCCCGTCGATCGAGCGCATTCCGAAACCAGCATCTCTTCCTCAGCTGATCGCTGAGGTCGTTTATTCGTCACCATGGCTGCCTACTCCACGCAAGATGGCCCGGACTATGGCGGCTACGGCGACACGTACGAGAATGACGACAACTACGAAAACGAGGCGGGCTTTGATGAGGAGGGTCTCGAAGATAGTATCACGCCGGAGGACTGTTGGGAAGTCATCGCTGCGTATTTTGACTCCAAAGGCCTCGTTTCGCAACAGATCGACTCCTTCGACGAGTTCACTTCCGTCACGATGCAGTCCCTCATTGACGAGTATGCCGATCTGACCTTGGACCATCCGAATCCAGGCGACAATGATGGCCGAGATATCGAACTACGCAGATACGACATACACTTCGGAAGAATGCGGCTCGGAAAACCGGCGGGCAACGAAGCGTCTGGAGAAGCCACTATACACTTACCTTACGAGTGCCGCGACCGTAACCTCACCTACTCCGCGCCAATGTACTGCAAAGTCACCAAGAGCGTGCGGGTCGCTATCAAAGAGCCTATCCCGCTCAACGAGTTGAACGAGGAGCAGCAGGAGTACATGGCCCGGACTGGCGAACATCCTACCACGATTGTCTGGGAGGAGGAAGACAGCGGGCCTCCAGAGCCGGATCTCAAAGCAGGCGATGACGATGAGCTGAAAGACCTCATCTACCTCGGGAAAGTCCCGATCATGGTGAAATCGAAATTCTGCCATCTTTGGGACCAGGACGACGAGGGCCTTTTCACCCTCAACGAATGCCCTTACGACCAAGGAGGTTACTTCGTCATCAACGGCAGTGAGAAAGTCCTGATTGCTCAGGAGCGTTCGGCGGCCAACATTGTGCAGGTGTTCAAGAAGCCGGCAGGGGGCAGCGTTTCATACCAGGCCGAAATTCGCAGCGCCCTTGAGAAAGGATCGCGCTTGATATCGTCGCTGGCCATGAGGTTGCACACCAAGTCAGACAACGCGAAGGGCAGACTTTCCAACACTGTTGCCGTCACCCTGCCGTATGTGAAAGAGGAGATTTCACTGGCCATTGTGTTCCGCGCGCTAGGTGTTGTCTCGGACGAGGATATCCTAAATCACATTTGCTACGACCGAACCGACAGCCAGATGTTGGAGGCATTGCGACCGTGCATCGAGGAAGCCTTTTGCATCCAGGACCGCGAGATTGCGCTGGATTATATCGGCAAGCGAGGCAACGGCAACCAAGGCCAGAACCGTATGAACCGTATCCGAGCCGCCAAAGACTTATTGCAGAAGGAAATGCTGCCCCACATATCACAAACGGAGGGCTGCGAGACGAAGAAAGCCTTCTTCCTCGGCTACATGGTGCACAAGCTCCTCCAGTGCGCGCTTGGCCGCCGCGAGACGGACGATCGTGACCACTTCGGTAAGAAGAGACTGGATCTAGCTGGCCCGCTCCTGGCAAAGCTCTTCCGCAATATCATGCGGCGGCTCACACAAGATCTGATGAGCTACATGAAGCGTTGCGTGGACGGCAACAAACACTTCTCACTGGCCCTGGGAATTAAGCACGGAACACTTACCAGCGGGCTCAAATACTCGCTGGCGACTGGCAACTGGGGTGATCAGAAGAAGGCCATGAGCTCCACGGC
Source organism: Apodospora peruviana (assembly GCA_033439685.1). Taxonomy (NCBI): domain Eukaryota; kingdom Fungi; phylum Ascomycota; class Sordariomycetes; order Sordariales; family Lasiosphaeriaceae; genus Apodospora; species Apodospora peruviana. The sequence continues at coordinate 3,912,522 of JAUEDM010000005.1, read as the reverse complement.
CGGCGTCTCGCAGGTGTTGAACCGTTACACGTTTGCCTCAACACTCTCTCATCTGAGACGAACGAACACGCCCATCGGTCGCGATGGCAAAATTGCAAAGCCGCGCCAGCTCCACAATACCCATTGGGGGCTGGTATGTCCCGCCGAGACCCCAGAAGGACAGGCTTGCGGTCTCGTGAAGAACCTCTCCCTCATGTGCTACGTGAGCGTGGGAACGCCTGCGGAAGCCATAGTAGATTTCATGATTTCCAGGAACATGGAGCTTCTCGAGGAATATGAGCCCCTGCGGTATCCCAACGCAACCAAGGTGTTTGTCAACGGCACCTGGGTTGGCGTCCACCAGGACCCCAAGCATCTGGTAAGCCTGGTTCAGAACTTGCGCCGGAAGAACATCATTAGCTATGAGGTGTCTTTGGTTCGGGATATCCGCGATCGTGAGTTCAAGATCTTTTCCGACGCTGGTCGGGTGATGAGGCCTCTCTTCGTCGTGGAACAGGATGAGAACAATGATAGTGGTGTTGAGAAGGGCCAGTTGGTGGTCACTAAGGATCACATCCGGACACTTGAGCGTGACAAAGAGCTCGGCAAGTATCACCCGGATTACTGGGGTTGGGAAGGCCTCCGAGACACGGGTGCCATCGAATACCTCGACGCCGAAGAGGAGGAAACAACCATGATTTGCATGACCCCGGAGGACCTAGACAACGTCCGGTACAGCAAGGAGAGGAAACAGGCGGGCTTTGAAGAGCCAGAACCCGAGGAATCCACAGGGACCAACAGTCGGATCAAGACGAAGCAGAGCGGGACCACCAACCATGTCTACACGCATTGCGAGATTCACCCGAGCATGCTGTTGGGAATTTGTGCCAGCATCATTCCTTTCCCCGACCACAATCAGTCCCCTAGAAATACCTACCAGTCCGCCATGGGAAAGCAAGCCATGGGCTTCTTTCTCACCAACTATTCCCGCCGCATGGACACCATGGCAAACATTCTGTACTACCCGCAAAAACCTTTGGCCATCACTCGGTCGATGGAGTTCCTCAAGTTCCGCGAGCTGCCTGCTGGCCAGAATGCAATTGTTGCAATTGCTTGCTACTCGGGCTACAACCAAGAAGACTCGGTTATTATGAACCAGAGCAGCATCGACCGCGGTCTCTTCCGAAGTCTTTTTTTCCGGTCATACACAGACTGCGAGAAACGGGTCGGTATCAATATCGTGGAGATGTTTGAGAAGCCCACTAAGAGCGATACGCTACGGCTGAAGCATGGAACGTACGACAAGCTCGACGCCGACGGGATTGTCGCTCCCGGCATCCGCGTTTCCGGCGAGGACATCATCATCGGCAAGACTTCGCCGATCAACCCTGACAACGCTGAGCTCGGGCAACGGCAAGCTCAGCACGTCAAGCGCGACGCATCGACGCCCCTTCGCAGCACGGAGAGCGGAATTATAGACCAGGTGATTGTGACCACCAACGCTGACGGCCTTCGGTACGTCAAGGTCCGCGTGCGCACCACCAAGGTCCCGCAGATAGGAGACAAATTCGCCTCTCGTCACGGTCAGAAGGGCACTATTGGTGTGACTTACCGACAGGAGGACATGCCGTTCACGTGCGAGGGTATCGTGCCCGACATCATCATCAACCCGCACGCCATCCCGTCGCGCATGACGATTGCTCATTTGATCGAGTGTCTGCTGTCGAAGGTCTCCACTCTCAAGGGCATGGAGGGAGACGCTACCCCGTTCACCGAGGTGACGGTCGATTCCGTGTCGGACCTGCTGCGCGAGCACGGTTATCAGAGTCGAGGCTTCGAGATCATGTATCATGGTCACACGGGCAAGAAGCTCCGGGCGCAGGTCTTCTTCGGGCCCACGTACTACCAGCGTCTGAGGCACATGGTGGACGACAAGATCCACGCGCGTGCGCGCGGTCCGGTGCAGATCATGACGCGGCAGCCGGTCGAAGGTCGTGCTCGCGATGGCGGTCTGCGCTTCGGAGAAATGGAGCGTGATTGTATGATTGCTCACGGTGCCGCTTCATTCCTGAAGGAGCGTCTGTTTGAGGTGTCGGACGCGTTCCGAGTCCACATTTGCGAGATTTGTGGGCTCATGACGCCGATTGCGTATGTTTTGATCCTGATAAAGGAAGTCATTTCGCTGTTGCTAACTTTTGTCTGTAGGAATCTTACCAAGCAGTCGTTTGAGTGCCGACCGTGCAAGAACAAGACCAAGATTGCGCAGGTGCACATGCCGTACGCGGCCAAGCTGCTCTTTCAGGAGCTCATGTCGATGAATATTGCCTCGCGCATGTTTACCAGCCGGTCGGGAATCAGCATTCGGTAGACTCTGGTTTGGGGATGATTGGTCGGTGTCGACAACTTGGTGTTGTTTGTTTGGGTTAATCAGATGGAGAGATAAAAGACTTTTTCTTTTGGCAAGAATGTTTTATATTGTGCAATTGAGGAAGGTGAGTGTGAAGCGAGAATAAAACACACCAACGAAGAGAATCAGCAGGGGAGAAGGAAAAAGATAGCTAGTTGCATGGGTAGGTCGTTGGGGCGTTTAAATATCTCTCTCACATATTTTATTCTCCATTGCTTTTGCTTTTTTATCCAAGTTTAATTGTATTACAGGTTACGGGTTACATACAATCACCTTCAATTCCGGTCTCTGCGTGTGATGAAATGTGAGAGCGAGCAGAAACAGCAGAATTAAGTCTTGAAAATAGTTTAGTTTTCTTCCGTATCCCATAGAGCATCAACAAAGGTGAAAATCCTAGGACGTGGTGGGTGGGTACGTCTATGTCTGTTCACGCTGGTTTCCCGTACTGCCTTGGCCACCTCAACTAGCAACTCTCTCTCTCTCTCGACCAGATTGCATGCTTTCCCAGTCCCTGAACGTGTGGGGTATCCGTTCTATTTGCATCCCATCAATCCGTCCTAGCTATACCGTACAGCCAATCTCGTGTTGTCTAATGGTCAACCGGGAAAAGAAAGGAAGATGCTACCTCCCTGTCGCTGTCGCCAGCCGTCGTCAATTTCCCCGTTTTGTGAACCTATTTTGCTTCCCCCATCATTCCATTCTATTCCTAGCTAGGCATCGTACAACCAATCTCGTGTGTCTGTCTGGTAGGTAGTCAACGGATGCTACCTCCCCGCCGACGTGGCTGTTGCCGTCGTTGCTGCTACTGTCCCCGTTTTGTTGGACCCTAAACTCGGTGCTGTCGCGCCGGCACCGGCACTGCTATCGGTATTGTGCACCGTCTGATCTTTTTTGTACTCGGCCTCGAGGACTCTTTGCAAGTCGAAATCGAGCTGGCGTTCGCGTTTCAGGCGCTGCTGCTCCATGTCGCGGATTACACCTTGGTGCATTGCCTATTTACAGGAGGATTGGATTTTAGTAGTAGGGTACAGAAGCAACGGTCAGATGGGATGGTGATGGTTCTGTAGTACCTCCTTCTCGGATTTCTGCTGGTAGTGGACAAAGACGACTGTGCCGGCTGCGAAGAGGGTTGTCCCCAGGAGGGTGAGTTTTGATGCGCGGGACATGGCTGTTGGATCTGGATGTGGGAGGTGGGAAAGGAGTGGACGGCTATCGACAGCGCATTATTCCGTATGGGTTGGTTGGGCGGGTGGTTAACTTGCGTCGCGATCAATTGGGAATGGAGTTGAAGCTGTTGTCGATCTGCCAGCTGTCACCGCCTAGAAGGGAACTACCCCGGCTGGCAATTAACGTCAGCGGCCCCCACGAAACCGAGCTTGGTGCCTGCACCCCAGTCCCTGACAGCTGACATGGACTAGACCACGCGGAGCCGCCTGTCTTGTCCCAACTTCGAAGCTCTAACCTCGCAACCTTTGAACCAGCAAACTGAATCGACGCATACTGTAGCTAAACACCAACGAACGAGCGAACGAACGAACGAACAAACAAACCTACGACATTTTCCTTCAGCTTTTATTCTTCCTAATTGACCCCAGGAACTAGAACTAGACAAGCAGCAGCAGTTTCGCGTCATCCGTACTGTGCTGTGCTGTGCTGTGCTGTGCTGTGCGGGGTTCTTGTCCCAGCGAACTCTTTCTATTTACAAGTCGCCAATATGGTAGGTGACAATCCCATCCAGGTGCACGAAAGATTTCTAACAGTTGAATAGTCAGCCCAAAACTCGGCGGGTATCCAAACCCTGCTTGATGTACGTCGAACAACCACCTCCACCGATATCGATAGGATCCCGCCGTCAAAATACAAGGGGAGGAGGTTCGCTGACCGCGGGTTTGTTATGTCATAGGCAGAGAGAGAGGCATCCAAGATTGTTCAGAAGGGTACGTTCCCCAAGAACCATTTTGGTTTTAGTAGCTAACATGCGCAAATAACCAGCTCGAGAATGTACGCCCCCCACCTACCGAACCTCAAGGCTATCACAGGTGAGCTTTGACCCGCTAATAATGAATATATAAAAGACCGCACCAAGAGAGTCAAGGAGGCCCGCGACGAAGCCAAAAAGGAGATAGAAGCCTACCGCGCCCAGAAGGATTCCGAGTTTAAGAAGTTTGAGGCCGAGGTATGACACCAACCTTGAAAAGAATGAAAGGGAGGGACTGACTGAAAGCGAAAAGCACACACAAGGCAACAAACGGGCCGAGGAGGAGGCGGACAAGGAGGCCCAGGCCGCCATCGCCGAGATCAAGGCCGCCGGGAAGAAGAGCCAAGACAAAGTGGTTAAGGATTTGTTGTCGGCTGTTGTTGATGTCCATCCTACGCCTGAGTCGGTGGCTTGATTTTGTGGGGGCAGGTTGATGGGGGTGGTTGAACGGGCTGTTTATTTTGTTGTTGGGAGCGTTGGCTTTGCTGCGCGCAGTCGAGCCGAACGGACGGACAGCATGGGTGAATGATTAGAGACCAGACTTGGCTCGACAGTCTGTGTGTCGGTTTGGGTGGCGAGGAGGGTGTTTTTGCCGTCTAGCTGGCTGGGTTCATCCACACACAATCCAACATCATCCCGTCAGGGCAGAAACAAACATCGGTAGAAGTTGGTGAACGAGGGGGGTTCACGATGCTACAAGCTCCTTGTATAGATACCTAAACGTTGCGTGTATGGTCATTCTTTACCTGAGCAATAACTCAATTCAGACATGCAATAGAAAACAAACATGTCTTGAGATGACTGATTGGCTTTCCTGGGTGGGTATTATTTGACTTTCTAGTCGAGACACTATCTTTCCATCACACAGTTCCTGATTCAACCCAAAAACTGCGCCAACGTCACCAACATATCCCTCGTATCCCTCCCCTCATCATTTTCCTTTAGGTCATCCCCAATACCATCAATCTGCTCCTGTATCGTTTTCCTCAACACATCAAGCGACTCGTCACGATCAGCTAACAGGGAAACAATCTTGCGCCGCGCGCCATCGTCTTCCGCGACAAGCCAGGCCAGTATCACGTCGATTGTCTGGAGGCAAAACAGACCCGCGTCCAGGCGGCGCGAGAACCACTCGTCCGCCATCTCCTCCCGCTCTTCGTCATCAACCGCCGCCCGCTTCTCTTGACTGATTTGCGTGTCGACCAGCGCGACGCGCGCGGCGTAGTCGCGCCGCAGCCGGACGAGCCTTTCGGTCTTCTCGTAGTCCTTTTCTACGAACTTGGCGAGGGTGCGGATGCGCTCTGGTGATTGAGCGGGGAGCAACCGAATCATTGACGAGAAAATGCCGAGTAGGTGTTCAGTTGTTTGTGGGTTGTTGTGTTCGTTGGATGTAGATTTTTTAGGGGGGGTGGTGTTTTTCATGAAGAGAGTAAAAATGGGTTTGAGGCCGCCTGCCTGGACGATCTTGTTGCAAACTTGTGCGGCGGCGTTGGATGTCGGGGTTGATGATGATTTTGCTGCAGGGGACGAGGAGGTCGATGCCCATGCCGCAGCGTGGTCCAGCAGACGCAGCGACGCGGGTTTGCTCGCCTTGCCCTCCCTCAGCATGATCAGACACAGCTCCATGCCCTCGGCGTCGATAAACTTTGCCTTGCCCTCAGGTTCGTCGACGATACAGGTCAACGCCTCGAAGAGATTCTCCATGTACTCCTCCTCGTCCCCGCCCTTCTCGGGGTCGCGTTTCCTGTAGGCCGCCACGAGCTGCAGCATCACGTCGACGGCGTCCAGGCCGGCCAGTCGCCGCCTGTTGGCCGCGGAGCTTTGCACCAAAATAGCCAGGATCTCGGCCGCGTACTGCTTGTTCTGCGTGACGGGTTTCTCGGCCTTTTGCGCTCTTGTGAGTAACCATTTGAGCAGCGCGTCGTCTTTACCGATCGCCTCGGTCGTCTCGGCGCGCGAGCATAAGTTTTCTACCACGCCAAGCGCATGGTACACGCCGCTCCTGTCCGCCTCTTGGGTTTCGTCCAGCCGGGCAAAGTTGCTGACCAGCAGCCCGAGCAGGTCGGCCTCGAGCAGCGCGTCGACGAGCGCGCCCCATTGTGCCTCGGTCGCCGCAACGTCCTCGTCCGTCAGCTCGCCGATGATCTCGGCCGCGTCGATCGCGATGTCGGTGTTATCGTGCGCTAGCAGGCCGACCAGGCTGCCGACGCACCCCAGCCGGGCAAAGTCGCTGTACAAATCCGGGTGCTCGGAGAGGATGGAGAGCGACTTGATGCTCGCGTCGAGGTCGGCCTCGGAGTCGATGAACTTGGCCGGTTCGGCCTCGTATCGAGCGCGCAGCTGGGCGTTGCGCGTGATGTTTTTTTCGAATGCCAGGGCGGTCTTTTTTAGCCAGGCGAGGTCGATCTTCTCGGGCGCTGCGTTGGGGTCGATCTTGTCGTCTTCCTTGTCCATGAAGTTTAGGATCTCTTTTTCCTGCGCCGTGATGCCGCCGCCGAAGAAGCGGCCCTCTTCGTCATCGCCTTGTTCATCTTCTTGTTCTTCGTCGTCTGGGGGAGGGAGGGCGGGTCCGGCTTCTACGTCGTCGTCATCGTCCGCCATATCTTGGTCTTCTTCCTCGGCGTGTGCATGGCGGCGGCCCGAGTGGCCGTTGGAGGCTACTTTGGCGGATTTGTAGATCTCACCTGTTGGAAAATCATGACCATTAGCAACAAGACCTCAGATCAATGACCAATTAGAGCATACTTGGATCTCGAACCGGATCTAGCTTCCGTTTGCTTGGGAGTCCGGACTTCTGGGAGAAGGGAATGGAATGTCAGTAGCTGTTTGTCTGGGGAATAAAAGGATTAGAATATGTCGGACAGTACCTGGAATATCTCATCAATGCTAGCCATTATAGAGAGAGTTAGGGGTCAGGCGTTGTCGAGTCGCATCTGGGTCCTCAAAAGTTGTTTGGTTGTTGAATCGTGATTCTGCCGGTAGATGCGCCCGTCGAGCTTGATGCAGGTTCAACGGCACCTCACTGGGCACTGCTTGGCAGCCGGAAGTTTTAGTGGGGTTACGCTGCGGCTGTTCTACCCCAACGTTGGTCTGTGCTGGCCAACCCCGGCCCAACTCTCCTGCGGCGTCCGACCCACACCTAATCCGAGAACAGCATCTTCTGTGGATTTGCCTTGATGTCGCCAGATGGCGAGTCGATTGTGTTGATTTCACCCCAATCGTCCCATTTCTCCCTCCCGGCGAGCGAGTTAAGTCAGTGACGCCTGCCGCCCACTCTAGCGCTCCAGTGTTTGACCTCACGTTACAAGTACTGCGAGAAACCGATCGACATCCACTAATCGCAGCCAGATGAGATGTTGGATGGCTCGATTCAGCAAATTGCCACTGATTTCACGGAGGGCAAGGTTTGGGCTTAGCGAGGGCAATCCCGAAATGCCTTCGAAGAAAAAATTATTCCAGACTTTTTCGAAGTATCGAGGCGGTAGTGACCTCACAGTTCAATCTCGCCGGAATCATGGTCATCCAGATTGGGACAGGGGGGGTGGGGGGCCCCTACACTCTTCTGTGATCTGTGACCTTTCTCGACACATCGCTGCTTCTTTGCTCCAAGAAAAACCTTGAATATTTCTTTCGAACTGACTCAAACTACCAAAACAGTGTGAAGATAAGAACCCCCACAACCTAGCCTACTAAAGCAAAGTGAGAGTTGAAGGAAGGGAGCTTAACAACCTAACCAAGACGAACAAACACAAAATTAGAGGTCCACAAACACAACACTTGTTTATACCACACCACCGTACACGCCATCTGCGAAACCTTGATATTTCCCACCACAGAACTATCAGGAAATGGAAGCGTCCTCCCTTTCCCTCTCTGATTGACAACTGGTGCGAGTGAGAACAGGACTGTACCAATGCCTTCCTCCCGTTTTCGCCTCTTTCATCTCGTCAGCAAGAATGAGAGACCCCCGATTAGTGGTGCTGGAGATAGCTCGAGACCTGGCGCAGCTGTTGATCGGACAGTCCCGTGTACTCCATGCAGGCGGAGCCGCAGGGAGTCGGACGGGGCCCAGTGCCGGAGCAGGAGCCCGTCAGGTTCATGCAGGCGGGCGGCAAGTTGGCGAACTTGGCCACTGCAAGCAAAAACGGTTTGCAAAACCAAGTCAGTCACACACACCTAGGCAATCTACCAGCCACTGCCAGCATAGATGGGAAATGGAACAACAAACAACAAGGAGAAGAAGAAGAAAAACGAGGGAGGTCGGTCAGATAGGTAATTAACATGGGCAATTTCGGTAACTGTACGTACCGCACTTGGAAGGCACATTGGCGAGGACCTTGATGCCCTTGTTCTTCTGGTTGCGCAGCAGGTCGTTGAAAATGTCAAAGTTGTACTTGGGTACATTGCACGGGCCCACGTCGGCACGGATGGCGAAGACGTCCTTGACGATGCCGGCGCTGCGCTTGTTGACGCACCCGGGGCCTGGGTGATCCTTACACCAGGTGGTCAGGCTGCCGGCGAGGATGCCTCCGAACGTGATTCACTGGATGATTTCGGCAATGACGACGACGGGCATGTTTGTGAGTCTTGGAGAGGTGGGCTTTGGGCGGGTGGGAGATCTGTGTTCGAGGTGGGATCTGAGGGGTGGATGAAGGCGATGGATGCGTAGTGTCTTCTCTTTCATTCTTGGTAATGGAAGCTGGGTTGGTCGCCTTCTTTTAACCCTTTTGTCTAGAAGGTACCAGTTCGTTGCGATACTAAGTTGGAGGCTCACTGCTTCAGTATTGGACCTGAACGATCAACCAACAAGTCCAAACATATGTCGGCCGACCGACGACACTTCTTCCCTCTACCAAATGTGTACTGTCCACTTGGCTAGTTCTGTCTGTTCTGTCCACGATGCCCCTCCAAAGGCATCACGAGTCCGCGGCCTAGCATTGTCAGTTCCTATTTACCTAGGCAGCACGATGGCAGTATCCATCAGCCAACAAGTAATGTGTCATGCTATTCTAGACGAAAGCGGAAGGAGCACAACTTACGATCGTTTGTGGAGCAGACGAAGAAGGTTGACAGACGGCGGCGAGCTACTCTCGTTGAGAACCAACGAGAAACAAACCGGGATGATGAATGTGAATGGGGGCGAAGACGGTTCTATGACCCTGGAAGACATGGATTACAGCCTCTAAGCTGCTTCTTTTACCATGCATATTCGTGGTGAAGAACTGGGTGTTGACGAGTGGCCTCTCTGAACGACTGGAGTATTTACAGGCTTACTATGAGGTATCGTTGTCCCTGATCGTGTTGTTTAAAACATCTGGTCTCTGTTCCTACCTGGATGTCTAGATAACTAGGTAGGTAACTAATACCCTGGGTAGCTGGGTGTAATGGGCTGAAAAGAAATCGAAATAATCGTCAAATATCTAGCACTCTTCTTCACTTTGGAGCTTAGTTTAAGCCTTCCAGCTAGCCAGCTCCCAGCACGTAAGGACTGAGACCACCTTAACCGAATCCTCGTCCTGAGTGAGGCAGCTAGACTCAACTACCTTACCCAGCAACCTACACTAGGGGAAGCGGTGGTAGCTAAGCCCAAGATGCGAATAGAACCGCCAACCGTATTCTTTTCTGTCCATCAACCATGACTGTAGAAAACACCACCCACCCGAACCCCCAGATAAAATCGTTGCGCAAAAATGCCTCACTAGTATTGATGATCATGATATCCTTGGCTGCCCAAGCCAGGGTTAATGAGCCGTCCATTTTTCTCTGTGAACACGTTCCGGCCCACTGATTTCTATCTGTTGGTTAAACCAACCGGCTTAGCCCATTTAAACTGTACATATACTGCATATATTCGGCTTATTAATCACGAGCCGCTCGTTGTTTATGACCCACTAGTAAACCTTATTTCAAGAAAAGGGGGCCGTTCAACAAGGGGTTGTCTTTGTGGCGGCTGCATGGGATCTGTGGCCTGTTGGCAGTTGGTGCGATGAATCATCTATCTAGGTACCTACCCAGATAGAACTCCACTTTCTCGGAACCGGTAAGGAAGTTATCGGCATCACCTGCCAGATGAAGATCGAGAGAGGCTGGGGCAGGTTTATGATTCGTACCTTAAGCAGTTCTACCAAGGAAATCCAAAAATGGTAACACAGTTCCTTCGCCAGGATTCGGATGGCAAGTCGACATCAAGGCAAAAAAGAATTTCAAATGCAAGTCCTGCGCGGCGTGGTTGTACAGTATATGTCTCTTGTTACTTCCATTTCTCGCTCACCTTTTCCTAATCTGGAATGTGATGTCATATCATGCAAAGTCTGGCCGTCAATACGTATCAAGAGTTAGACATGGTTCCGCGTCGGTTAGAGCTCGCGTTGGACCACCCCTAATTGCTTCGTATATTAGTACTACTACTTTGAGCCAACGGCCCGGGCCACAGGGGAATCTTGGCCCAAAACCAGACGGGCTGCGTACTGGAGAACCAACGAGGTTGACCGTCTCCACGACACATACGACGTAGTTGCCCAGAAAGAAGAATAGCTCCCCCTTTGCGTTAAGCGTCCCCACGACGACCCAGCTGGCGGCCATGTGGAGTACCGCCGACATGGCAAACATCCACAGCGTGCGCAGCAGCGCGGCGCCGACTACCATGGTGCTTCTCCTCGTACTGCTGTCCCGCGGGGAGGCGACGCGCCGCCGCAGCACCGCCGGCATGTACGCGTCAAACACAGCCACGTGCAGCCGGTACCAGAAGACGCCCCAGAACCAGCGCACCGACCTGGCCTCCCTGATGCGCCCAAACAGCGGCGGCGGCCCCATCCACTCCGCGGCCGCGTCCCACGCCAGCGCCCACACAAACACCGCGCTGAATATGTCGTGCACCTCCGCCAGCAGCACGGACGTGTCCACCAACCACGCCCCGGCGACGTATGCCCGCAAGCCCAGGTCCCGCGCGGTCAGCGGGAGTAGTCCCTGGCTGTCTGGACTGAAGTCCGCCGCGCTCGGTCGCAGCATCTTGACCAGTAGGTAATAGCTAGCCAGGTAGTGTGCTGCGTACCGGGCGCCGAGCAGAGCTGCGGCGTGCGCGCATCGAGTGAGCGCGAATCTCGCGGTGTTCTCGCTGCTGCTGCTGCTAATAGCAGTAGGGGTAGCAGCAGCAGCAGCAGCAGCCGTAGGAGCTGTAGTGGCAGGGGTACTACGACGACTTCAGGCCCCAGGCGATGACGAAGGCGACGATGGCACCCCGCCGTTCTGGGCGATACTGCTGGTCATAAGACGGCGCCGGCGAGGGTTGCCCCAGACACGGTAGACGGCACGAAGCCAAGCCCACCAAGTCTCACCAACACCGCCACTCGCGGCGTAAACTCAGCGTTTGCTTGTCAAATATGAGGACCGCGGCCGTGTGCATGGTGATGATCAGGCCCGCAGGCGCTAGCACGTGGTTAAAGGGCACTAGGATTGTGCTGGGGAGACTGAGCGCTTCGGCCGACGCTGGCGAGGTGCAGTGTCGTGAGGGCTCCGCGATGCGCCGCTCCCGGGGCGCTTTTGGATGGTGAGGGAGAAAAAGACGATGCTGAGGGCGAAGACCAGCAACGGGTGGGAGGGATGGGAGGACGAGACGGACGGGATGGACGTGAGAGAGGGCATTTTGTGTGTGTGTGTGTGTGTGTGTGTGTAAGTGACTATGTTCTCATTTCTTTTTCTTGATTTCTTGGTGTACGTTTTCATTTTCTGTAGGATACTTATACTTGCTTGGAGGAGTGTGTGTACCTTAGGTAGGTGACCGTCCAGCAGTAATCAGAACCTTGTAGCCATTATCGTCGTCGGGTGTCGAGGACTCTGAGTCTGGGAAGAGGGGACCGAACATAATAATTACCGCGGCAGCTTCCACCCATGGATGGGTCTCTCTGTCTGCCTTGAGTCCCCCCCTGGGCCCAGCTGCGCAGTACCTCAGCATCTGCCTTCGCCGATGTCTGCTTTCGACTAGTCCAGATCCAGATTTAGAACCAAATACCTCTTCTCTATTGCTCAAGTTATCTGAGCTGTCAGCCCCTTGGAAAGAAAGGAAAAACTTACTATGCTATGAAGTTCTTTGCCGTACGGGCCCGGCTAAATTCTACTATTTCTTCTCGTTGGGAACTGTACTACAACGGCATGCCCCCCCAGTTACCCACATGCCCCAACTCTCCATTCGTGCTTATGTGACATGTCTTTTTTTCTGTACGTACAAAGGAGGCACAGTCTTGCGCTTACTACCCTACATATCCCGGTGGCGTGACATCCTGCAAGTACCTAGTAGTGTAATTAATGCCTCTTCATCTCTGTCAACCAACAACCCTAAATAACCCGACAAGATAACGCGGTGCCTTTACTGTAGGGCATGCACAGAGTACTAACACAGGATGCAGCAACCTTATAGTGTTCCATGCGCACATCAGGTCACTGTTTTTTCCATTAATCCAGCCCTTTTCGCTTCCTTCCTTGTCCTTGTCCTTCCTTCCATCAGAACTGGATGCGCCAGGGGCAATACACAAATCCATCGGCGTGGGTCCCCTATTCTCTCACAATCATCAGCACACTCCAGTCTAGTCTGCTCAACCGCCATGGACGAACACACCACCCCAGAGGAGCCAGACTACCAGCCACCGCTCCGAAAAGAAACCGTCGCCTTCTACGGCTACACCCCGTTTCCTCCTCTCATGGCTCTCTACACCGACTACTCCGGGCTGACGGCGCCGCTGAGGACCCTCCGCCTCTGCGGCGGCGGTGGCGGCACCAGCAAAGCCGATCAGCTGCTCTACATCGTCGACATCCACTACGGCTACACGCCGCGCGGGCCGCTGCAGTTCCGGCCGGGCTTGTACCTGCGCAACGGCGCCACGGCCAAGGCGCCGATCCTGGCCGCCGCGGGCGACGACGCGCGCCGGCCGGTACTGGTCTCAACTTTTAGTCTTGAGAGCGTCATTCAGCTGCCGCCCGTCGACCTCGAGGCTAAGAACCCGACGCGTGACCTTGTCACCGAGGTGCTGCGCGCGTCCACAACCAGTATAACCTGCAGTGGAATCGAAAGTTGTAGTAGTACTCGCCTCGTGACGTTCCGCTTCGCCATCGAGGTCGGGGTGAAAATGCGGGAGCGCGAGGACTTCGAGTGGGTGGATGCCAGCGGCCTGGGCAGGAGCAAGAAGGCTCCCCCGGCGGCAGCGGCTCAAGACAGCGGAGGTAGTAGTAGTAGCGCCTCTGCTGCTGCTGCTGTTGGCACAGATACAACAACAAAAGGCACTCGTTTCGTCTTGCTACGTTGCCCCGGGTCGCTTCGAACGGCTACTAGTAGCAGGAGGAGCGAGTCGGCGCCGTCGTCGTCGTCCTCAATGGCCGCAGACGACTTGCCCAACGACCAAGGTCAGATCCTCGCCGAGCTGGTGTTGACCACCGCCTGGTCCTGGAACCGCCTGTTCTCGCTGGAGCTCAAGGGCGCCGGGCGGACCGGCGAGCTCGGTGATCGGTGGGCGCTGATGGTGGTGATGACGGCGCTGCGCATCTACTGGCTGCGCTCGTACGGAAAGACCGGGAAGGGGGTTGTGAGGGTGGGAGAGAAGGTCCGGGGGATATGAGTGTGTACCTAGTTTTGTGGAGTAATGTAATGTCCTTAAGGGTTGATCGTTAGATGGGGATCACCTCTATCCTCAGTGAGATATGGGTAACTTTGACACTGGTACCCAAAGTCATTGCCTTTTTAATGGAAAGCCCCTGATTACATACATCATCGCAATAAATGTCAACAAAGATGTTCTATCTATATAACCGAATGCGCCTTTCACAAATTCTAGTTGCCGTTGTTACTTGTGTACTATTTTACCCAACCCACCGCTCCATCCTCTCCATCCCAAATGCACTCTCCATTGCCCCCTGGCAAAACTCATCCACATCCCCCGGTCTTGCCTCAGTAAAGAACCTCTCCATCTCGAACCGCTGCATGAACCCGATATTTCCATTCAAACACATCTTCTGCCACGCGAATGAGCTGCCAGCGTCCCAGACCCCTTGTTTCGCGGTGAGCATGACCCCGCCCGGACACGGCGACCACGTCTGCTGCATCATTAGGTACACAGTCTGCAGGCCGGTACTCACCAACCACGTGCGGCGGATGCTTTCTGCCAGGATCCAGGTATGCCAGACTGTTTCTACCGTGCTCCCTGTTCTTCCTGATGGCTGGAGAGGGTCTGCTGGTGCTCCGTTTGACGAGTTGTAGTTGCTAAAAGCGCTGCTCGTGCTAGCGGAACCGAGCATCTCGGCCACCCACCGATTGAGGATGTGGATCCGGCCTTCAGCCAAATGGCGCGCGCGGATGTCGCCGTCGTAGAGGGCGATGGATTGGTAGACCATCAGGGCGTGCACCCTCGCCAACTGTTCCAATGGGTCGAGGACTTGATTTTCTGTGGAGGTGGCGGTGGTAGGGGTAGGATGAGAGCAGCTTGTCATCATATCAACATCAACATCTAATGATGGCGCAGTGCTAGTAGCTTCTTCTAGGCAGTGGTCGGTTTCGGTTAGAAGCAGCTCGTTCACCCTGTCCTCGACGATCCGCAGGACAAGGTCAGTGTTCGCGTCGGTGCGGTCGAGGTACGCTGATAAAGTGGTGTAGGCGAGCTGGGCGCAGCGCGGGAAGCGATACCGATACAAGGTGGCGTGTATGAATGGGCAGCTGCCCTCTCGCACCCACCGCGCCAGCCAGCGCTGGATGCGGTCGGCGTAGCGCTTGAGCATGGCTGTTGGGAAGGTCGCGGCTACCCTGAACGGCGGGTGGTCGACCTTCCAGGTGTCTGGGGAGAGGAACCATTTTGAAGAGGTTGGGTCTGGCTGTATCAGAGGACATTTCTGTTGCTTGTCAGGGGAGATTAGGGCGAGGTGGTTCCGGCCTGCTGTGGTGACAAGTTTCATTGATAGGGGAGCTGTGGGCGTGGTCATGGCGATATCGGTGGCCGTTGGAGCCGCCGGCGGCGAGTTTGAGAGGTAATCTATAGTTGCTGAACTAGCTGGTGTCGCTATTGCTCTTGGCTGTGATGGAGGGAAATCAGAGTCTAGTAGGACAAAGTTGGTCGGCCTGGGAGAGGGATAGGTGCAAGTGAGCCCCCTTTCGCCGCACCGCGCGCAGGCGGGGGTCTGTCTGCCGCATTTTCTCTTGGCTCTGGCACATATATTGCATGCTGTTCTTGGTTCCATGATGTCTAGAATAATAGGTTTATGGTTTCAGTCTGGCGGTGTAGTTGGACGCGGAGAAGTTGGATGGCGGATGGGTCGTTTGTTTCTCGCGCGGGACTTGGGCCGTTAGAACACCAGGAGTCTACTGTCGAATTGTGGCTAGGTTATTGTTCTTACCCGCTAGCACTTACGGAATACGCGGACGGATGCATCTGGTGTTACAAAGCGTACTGGTATTAACCGCATTTGTCATCTCGTGTCTCCGACAGCTCCTTCATGTTTGAGTGAAGTTGCGTAGTGGCTGATAGCCTATCTCCGGGCCAATAGGGAGGCAGGGCGTAACAGACTTACTGCCTGCGGACGCTATCTGCTTCAGGTTAGCTCCCGCTGCGGCCCCACGCCGCTCCCGCAGCCGGGCCCGCTCTACCGGCCTCGTCCGGGATGTATTCCTCCAACAGAACAGGATATCATCAGACTATCGATGGAAATTGGGCCGGCAAAACACAACCTACGTGTAAAAAACTCAGATACCCACAAGACGAACTTTGTCTTTGAAATACGACCCACGATTTGTCAGGACCGGTCAACGACTTGTGGAGTTGGACAGACAGGCCCCTAATTATAGAGAGACCCATCGTCGACGCTCGAGATATAAAGTCGCCATGTTTCCCTCTCTCTGGCTGTTCGAATATCTCCTCACCAACTCAAACAGACACACAAAGCATTACATCCCACTTCTCTGATCCTCTCACGATACCAAAAGCCAACACTCTTCACTCCAACGGCCAAATCACTTCATCACCATGCCTCGCTCCCAAACGCAAAGCAACTTCACCAAAACCTCCCACAATGAACCCTACCCTCGTATCTATCCCACTCGCCCCGAGCTGAGCCAAGCAGGCAGGACCGTCCTCGTGACGGGAGCGTCAAAGGGCATCGGTAAGGCAGTCGCCAAAAACTTTGCCCTCGCCTCCGCCGCCAAGATCATCATGGTCGCCCGCGGCCTCGAGACCCTGGAGAAAACGGTCGCGGAGCTCAAACAGGTCGCCGGGGACGCCGGCTCCCCCACAGAATTCGTTTCTCGCGCATGCGACATCGCTTCGCCCGCCGACGTGGCGAAGCTGTGGGACGAGCTTGCCGCTGAAGGTGTGGCCGTCGACGTGCTCATCAACAACGCCGCCAAGATGAGCCCCATGCGTCCCGTCTTTGACCTCGGACCTGAAGAGCTTTGGTCTCAGTTTGAGGCCAACGTGAAGGGGCAGTTGTTCATGGTGGACCGGTTCTACAAGCAGGAGTTAGCTGCTGGACGGCAAAAGGTAACACCCCTACTGATCTGCTGGGAGTGATGAGACTAATATTTTCGGTAATAGTTCCTCGTCCAAGTCTCGTCCCAGGCCATCCACATGCCACTCAACCCGATTGTGCAGTCCTTCCCCGCCTACGCCCTGACCAAGGCTGCCGGCACGCTGCTGCTGCAGAAACTCGCTGAGGAGGTCTCGGCAGACCAGATGCAGATCGTCAACTTCCACCCCGGTGTCATCATGAATGAGGCGTGGGCCGAGGCGCCTGAGGAGGCGAGACCTCAGTTTGATCACGGTACGTCCCTTCAGATCATTTCCTCCGGAACGGGTTGCACAGGTTACTAACTCAACAATAGAGGATCTCCCGGGCCAGTTTGCCGTCTGGACGGCCTCCAAGGAGGCGGGGTTCCTACACGGCCGGTTCGTTTGGGCCATGTGGGATGTCGATGAGCTCACCGACGTGAATGGGCCCATCAGGAAGCACATTCAGCAGAATGAGGATTTCCTTCGCATGGGGGTCGTGGGTCTGCGGGACACGAATTGGGCTGAGGAGTATCAGATGTGAGCAGAATCGGTCACTGTATTATACTAATGGAAGTTGACTGTATGGCAACGTGCAGGCCTGCGAGGAGAAGCTGGATAAATAAAGTTGGGAGGTTCAAGTTTGGCAGTTAGATTTCATTGGATTTGAACCGAAGTATATAGAAGAGAAATATATTCAAAGAAGATTAGATAAAGAAATGAAAAGTCCTAAACAAAAGAAATATTTTACATGACCAGTAGCGTTTGAGTTCTATCCCTTCCCTTTAAGATGTATGGCTGGATTATTCAATCAAAGCTCCTCCTTCTCATTCACAACAACCGGCTCCGCAGCGGCGGCCTCCTCTTCGAGGACCTGCTTCACAACCTGCGCCTTGATCGTAAACTCCATATCCCTCTTACCCTGGCGCCTCTGCGCCTTGGTCTTCTTGACCGGGTACGCCACAACGGCACCCTCGGTTGGCTTGGGCGAGTATTTTGCGATATCGCTTAGTGCTTCTAGATCTCTCGTCAGTTTTCTGCCATCACCACCATCAACCAGAAGAGGAAGACACTAACCCTTGCAATCACTCCCCTCAGCAGACTCGGCCACCCAAAGCGGCAAAGTCTCATACAGTGCACCAGGCGCAAAAATAACAACTCTCTTCTCGTCCAGCGGCCTAAGGGCAGCAGGAATCGGACTGGGCGTCGCTGCAACCTGAACAGTATGCCGCGGCTCCGTTTCGCCAACAGGCTTCTCGTACACTGCAAACAACCCCTTGCCCTTCGCGGAATCCTGTCGTTCCTGGTCCTCAATCCATTCCCTCACGGGCACAGGAACGGCGCTGTACTCCATCATGAGCAGGTTACGGTCGTAGCCGTGCGGATCGATGCCGTCCCAGCTGCCGGGGTACTCGCGGTCGGCGAAAACCTTCTTCAGGGCCTCGCGGTACTGGACCAAACCCTTGGGCGCCTTTTCCGAGAGGTCGTCGAGCAGGTATTCGGTTGCCGGGAAGGACTTTTCGGCCGAGCAGGCGGCGTCGAATTTTTTGGTGAAAGGGTCTGTCCATTTCCAGTTCTCCATCTTGGTCGGTTTGCCGTCGGGGCGCTTTGGTGGGCCGTTCGGGATGGAGGGCCCGACGGCGCTTGCTGAGGAGGTGAGGAAGGCGAGTGCCGTTGTGGCGGCTAGGTAGGAGGTTTGGAGCTTCATGGTGGCTCGTCTGGGTGGGTGAGGTGTAAGGTAGGATGAACAGCCACCTCAAAAATGAAGGAGTGAGAATAATATACAATCCAATCAATTAACCGTCAAGAGAAGAGGGAATGGAATTGACCAAGAAGGGAGGGGAAAGCTTGAAATATAAACACGACTCCATCTTGTCTCCTCTTTAATTAACTCCAACTTCGTTCATGCGCCGAGCGGGTCGTCTCGATAAATTTCGCTTCTCCAAACAGAAAGTCGCGAAAATGCTGTGTTGTCCTCCGGAGTCGTCTTCCCGCACTTCCAAATTTGACGATAGTTCATACACATCGGTTGGAGACGTTTTGGAGAAGTACCCCTGTAAGCCTGAATCGGGGCTGGCTGCTGCGGGCCGGGAGTGCGGGGATCGCTCGCTTGGCTGCGCCGCTGGGTGGAGATCTGAAGAAGCCCCCTAAATGCCAAGACTATGGGGAATGGCAATAAGACAGCTTGCATCAATAAGGGAGGGCTGTAAGGAATCGGGGTGGTGGTGATTGGAAAGCCCCGTGTTATGTCTTCTTGTGATCGACTGTGTTAACTGGAAAGATTGATGTATGTTTCGGGCAAGGAGGTGAACTGTGTTAGTTCCAAAAGATAAAGATATATATCGACCATGCCGACCAAGGATCCGAATCCAAAATAACAGGAAGATCATAACCGCAAACCTGGTACAAATCCGTGCCGTATACCTTTACAAGTAAATACTGCGAGTCGGACGAACAGCTAGGACACTACAACTGCCTTCCTAGCACGTCAACCACCTCTACCTCCTTTGCCGAGCAGTTCCGGATCTCCAGATAGGCTCGATTGGTGTCCATGAGTTGACCCTTGCAAACCGCGAACAAATGTCTCCCGCCGGCCTTTCCAGCGCCATACATCATACATCAGATCCAGCGGCCCATCACTGACATGGCGGCCACCTGTTTTGTTTGAGAGCACAACATGCAGGGCCACAACAGGGTTACCGTCCGAAGTATTGTATACCTTGATGTGGCCTATTTCAGCAGCCTTGAAGTGAAATGACGGTATTGACCACGGCTTGAAGCTTTCGTCAGTCCTTTTCGGTTAGAAGAATAACCATGAAGTGACGAGCTTTCCATCCCATATGTGGAATTGAGATCGGCAGCAGAGGTTCGCAGAATCAATAAGTAAATATTGCATATCCTTGAGCGGCTTCTTATTGATAAGGCCATAGCCAAGAATATATCGCGTTGTGTTAACTTCTCTGCTGCCGATGGCTAGCTGTTTTCCCTCGTTCCCACCCATAAGCATTATCGTTTGGCCGTTGGGGAAAAGGATGAGCTTTGAAGTGGATTCAGCTTGACCTTTTCCCGCCATTTCCGGGCTGTGAACTTGGGCTTATCCCGTCCTCGCTCGAAAAGTTTCACCTCGCCGGTGTTGGAACCAACAAATATGGCACGATTGTCTGGCAAGGAAGCAACCGACACTGCTGTAAATCAAATCTCGTAGATCTGCGGGTCTGTCTCCCACTGACTCGAGACCCAACGGCCGTGGAGTTTTGTCGACATACACAGCAGCGCCGCAGTTCACGATGAAGGCAAACAGGCGTCCATCCAGCGAAAAGTGAGGTTGTCCGGAAGCAGTCAAAGGCGTAAAGTCGCAGTTGTCAATCGTGCCGGCCACCAGCTGCTTTCCGGACGGAACACTTTCGAAAGCGATGTAGTCATTGCCAGTTGTACAAACCATATCATGCCCCGGCACAAATACTCCGGCGCGTGTAGCAATCTCGAATAACATGGTCAGTCCGGCACCACTCGGTGGGGTTCCTGACGCGGTGGGAGTCGCAGGTATCACCATCTCCGAGTGAAGAGCCGGATCCCGAGGCGAGATTGAGGTGGTTACAATATCCGCGCCCTCCCAGTCATCTTCGCCGCAGAAGCTTTCTGCATATGAAGACACGGAGTCGATATAACCCTGAACCCATTCAACGTCAAGCCGCGGACTACTGGGACCCAGGTGCTGCCCGTCTGTGATGACGAGGTTACGCAGGGCCTCGATCTCTTTAAATACGCCCGCGAAGTCATCCTTGATGCTGCGCGTATCTTGGTGAATGGCTGTCGTTGTGTGCTCAACTCTAGATGAGCTTGACTGAAGCTGGTCGACCCCTTTTTGGAGTTTCATCGTGATAGCGCTGGTCAACCATGTTAATTCAACCACCTCCAGAAAACTTAGTGCCAAAAAGAACAGGAAACCCACAGGGTAGATACTTCCAGCGCGATACTCAACGCTGCCGTGTATGTGCTCAATTGCGTCCCCAGTCCCGTGGCCTCGTCCTTGCCCCAGAGCGCCCATTTCACAGAGCCAGCCTCGCCATGATATTTGTTCAAAACATCATTCAGCTTCTTTAGTAGACCATTGCAGCCAGAGAGACTCGACTTGATCTGGTCCCTGAGCTTGTCGGGCAGAGCGTCTTTGGCGTTGCTGTTCTCGTCGCTCAGCAAGTCGAGCGTTATTTTCAGCTGGGTGAGCTGCCCCGCTACCGCCGTGAGGTCCTCGTGGGCGTCGCGAAACTGCCGAATGAAGACGGTAATCTCCTTGGACAGCTTTGATACCGCGCCGGCGACGGAGATACAGGACGCGGTGATTGATAAAGGGTCAATACTGGGATGAGACAGACTGCGCGCTGGGGCGTGTTGAGATTGATGAGTTATCGTACGTGATTGCTTCTGCTTGCCTCTGTTTGCGACCGAAGCTATCCTACGGGTTCCGGATCAAGCATGCGGATATAGCAGCAGGTCCACGTGATTGTGTCTGAGATGACATCTTCCGATTCAGTTGATCTCGTTCATTTGGAGCATTTGGTTAATGTTGGTCTTTGTGCGATTATCCCAAAACTCGAACCCGAATTGTCGTCAGATGGGAAGGACAGTTGCTGTCAACCTTGTCTTTCGACGCCATCTTCCAGTTTCAACATAGCTGCGTCTTTCCGTGCTCTGTGGTTTCTCTTATTTGATCTGCCATCAACGGTAAATGATTTTTGAGCTGGTGGTGGTCGTGACTTTTGGCAGGACATATCTGGTCGAAACTGGCGATTGAAGTAGGAAATCAATCTCAGACCTCAGTCAGAGATCAGAGCAAGCCGAAGTCGGTGGTACTGCAAGAAACAGGGCCTACTCAATGTCTGCTGACGACCGTCACTTCCCAACTCCATGCCGTTATTAAGGTCTTGGCCCTAGGCACCTTCCTGCTTGGGGACGACAGAGGCTTCAGTTCCTGCCTTAAAATGACTGTCTGCAATTTTCTGCAGAATCCGCGACATTCCCGATTCTTCAAAGTCGGACTCTCCTCATACCAAGAGCCAACCTGGAACTGACCTCATGGACCGGCAAACGCATATAGATCTGGACAATTCGGAAACTGCAGTCCCACAAAATGTTGACGAAAGGAAGTGTTCACGCCTCGCGAGCCAACAATCAACATCGATTATATCGACCTCTAAAACCCGGCACTCAGTTACATACAGGTTTGGCTAGGGCTCTACGGCCACAAGGACTTTGCATCTTGGCCCAGATGGGGTCTTCTTGAAGCACTCTCAAGCGACTGGAGCTGATTTTGTTGCATTCTGCCTCAATCACCCTGGACAAACACAGGTTCAATGCTTCGTGGACTCCTTGCGTATTTCCTTTTGGTCATAGCCCGATGTTCTTCCTTCTTGCAACCTGTCTTCCCCTTCGCAGAAAATTATGTAGGCACCGGAGTCCAGAGGTAGCCCATCCTCGAAGCGCCGCTCTTATTGGAGCAAATCAAGCCACATCGCGGGTTGTCGCAACACTATTTTTGGCGTTACACGTGATATTTACTGAACTCGACACAGCTCGCTGCCTGAAAAGAGACTTCAGCTCCCCACGCCGACCGCGATTTCCCCCTCTCGCAGCACTCAACCGATATTCTCTCCCAATCCGTCGCCATCTTCCCATCATTCGATCGTCTGAAATCCACGACTCTTCAATTCGTCCACCAAGCAACACGATCGGAAATGAGACTCATCAACAGCAAGACGCTCGAGTTCAAGGAGTTCTTTGACTCGGAGCTGCCGCCCTACGCCATTTTGTCGCACACATGGGGTTCCGAGGAAGTTTCATTCCAGGACATGGAACAACATCTTCCCTCGCTGGAGACGAAGGAAGGATACCAAAAGATCAAGAAGACTTGCTTTCTTGCCCAGAATGAAGAAAGCCCAATTGACTGGGTCTGGGTCGACACATGCTGCATCGACAAGAGGAGCAGTGCCGAATTGACTGAGAGCATTAATTCCATGTTTCGATGGTACAAACAAGCTACCGTTTGTTACGCCCATCTCTCAGACTGGGCTCCTATGCGGACACAGATCGACCAGCGGGGCTCTACCAGCAGGCTAGAGGCGTCTTTCGCCAATTGCCGATGGTTCACCCGCGGCTGGACTTTGCAAGAGCTCATCGCGCCAGCAGATGTTCTGTTCTATGATAGTGCATGGGAAAAGAGAGGCTCTAAGATGTCCCTTGTCCAGCAGATATCGGAAATAACAGGCATCGAAAAGGACATGCTTCTGGGTCTGAGCTCGGTCTCTGACTACTCGGTGGCCGCAAGGATGTCCTGGGCTGCAGAGCGCCATACGACACGTGTCGAAGACGTGGCATATTGCCTGTTTGGTATATTTGACGTGAACATGCCGTTGATATACGGGGAAGGCAATAAGGCCTTCCGTCGGCTGCAGGAAGAAATCTTACAACGAAACGACGATCTGACGGTCTTTGCCTGGGAGCCAGATGCTGCTGATATCACGTCAAATGGTTGGAGATACGACCTCTTCGCGACATCCCCAGCTTTGTTTAAGTGTCATGTCTGCCCGGGCCCGGATTCGGATCAGAGAGGAATGATGATCCCCAGTCGTATTGGACAGCCAACCGGGAGAACGATAAACTACAGATACTCGTA
Organism: Apodospora peruviana; assembly: GCA_033439685.1. Lineage (NCBI taxonomy): Eukaryota > Fungi > Ascomycota > Sordariomycetes > Sordariales > Lasiosphaeriaceae > Apodospora > Apodospora peruviana. The sequence continues at coordinate 3,888,973 of JAUEDM010000005.1, read as the reverse complement.
CGACGAAGCCTCGGAATACAGCATCACAAGAAAGGGGTTGCAGGTACAGGGCGTTCTCTACAAGCTCCCCAAGACAAGCCAACATAACACCGCATGCTGGGAATATTTTTTGGAACTCGGACAACTCAGGTTTGAACAGAATGACAGCGACGTTTGGGTCGTCGCCATTGGGATCAAGATGCAAAAGTACGGGCCAGGCTCGTTCGTTCGACAAGATCCCCAGCTCACAGTTGTCCAACTCAAAGACGAAAAGCACAGAGCTGCCCAAGCCCGGTTTTTCGTGTCCCCAGACAACCAGGACATTATTCAGACGAGTCAAAACCCTTACCGTAATGTAGTCTACGCTTTCGATCATACTACCATCAAGGAGATTCGGAGGGCCAGACCGGAATCGCATTGGGATGGGGAATCGCGAATGTTCTTCCCAGCCAGGAGCAAATATGGCGCTTTTGCTGCCTTGGTAACGCCGGCGATTCCAGGCGCAGAAAGGCGCCTTTTGATTGTCATCAACCAGGACAAGTCGAAAGCATTCGTTTGGAACTATGACGGTTACGACATTTCTGCCTTGAAGGCGTGGTTTTGGCGTGCCAGAAGTCCACTGGAGTTTGAAGACTGGGGCACCTTCAGAACTCAGACTAGGGACGACCGAGGGCGAGACATAGAGTTGAAGAACACGGCCGAGGTGGAAGTCCATGGTGTTAAACATGTCGTCGAAGTCATAATCGAAGAGTCTGATGTCAATTTCCAGAGAGGTGGGCATAGTTGGAGGGTGAAACAGTTAACAGTATCTCTCGAGTTATTAGACATAAAGGATTAGCGTGATGGTGTAGTATCTAGGATACATCTACTTACTGGGGAGTGCTACGAGGAACAGCATCGTGGAAGTCAAATTAAAAGTGCTGGGAAAGGAAAAATGTTGGAAACAACCACCTTATGGATTTAGGTCAGAAGGCCAAAGGCCTATCTAGGTACGAAGTCAATGGACGCCCTCCATCAAAATTCAACCAGTCTAACAAATCACTAGGAGATTCAGGCAATCAAGAGAAAAAAACATTCAAATTCCCCAACACTAACTGTCTTTGATTTCTTCAAGTTGAGTCCAAGCTCACATCGTCACAACAGCACAGCAAGTAACAACCAACTTCGGCGCCTTGAGAACTTATTCTGGCTCAAAAACCAGAAGGGATATGATCGACTTGAAATGACAAGGTACCTGCTGAGGCGTGCCGTGCGGTATGGTATCTCGATAAGGTATTGGCGAGTGTTATCCGTATCCCAACAAATCAACTCCACTCTGACGACAGGCTTGTGCGAACTGTTGCCTGCTGCGGCGATTTCCGAGTCCGGACCACGCTCCTAACTGTTTCTCTCCTCTCTTCCAAGCTACCAACCGTCATTCTTGGCAGCATTCACCGGCGATCCTCATGTCCCAACTTGGACTTCCGCCATCACAAACCATGACGACCCGACCTGGCCGAGAGCGGTTGGTCGCCATACCATGCGGGACAGTCCCTTCCATAGACACCTGCTCGCAACGAGAACATGTCCAAAATTCGAAAGTGGAAGGATATGAGCTCTATTTAACAGCGTTTGCAGCTGTCTCCCAAGTTTCCCAGCCAAACGGAGGATCGAGATCGACTCAATATCTCAGTCCGTCCGCGAAAGGGCAGATTACAACAAGCTTTGCAACAATTTCAGGAGAATGCTGACGGAATCGGTAAATTGCAGTTTACATCTGGTGAGCACCTGCTAATTATGGTCTGCGGCGAACCTTCGCTCCTCGACTTTTCGGGTTCATGGTTGCCCGGAAACGGGATTGTGGCCGGCCTGAGCCCCGAGCCCGGAGCACACTCGATGCTAATTCGGACATGAAACCACGCCTTTTGGTTGTCCAAAGGGTGGGTGGTTTGGTCGGTTCATTGTTTATAGTATCATATGAGATTAACCATGAATGCAATCTTTATATCCAAAGTAATAACCGCCCACCATGGCGTTTGTTGAACACCAACAATTGACATTGATGACTTTTGCTGCCAGCAAAACCTTCTAGAATAGTAGCTTCGGGCCGGGCTGACCGCTCGCGTAATCCGACCCCGACTCCACTGGAAGTTTCATCAGCCCCCGTCTGCCGGGCTCCGGATAGACCTGACAATAGTGAAATTCTTCATGTCTTGGTCCAAGTCGTGCGTTGCCAGTATTGAATGCCCAACATCCACGCCAGCGGCTCCCTCCCTCCCTCCTTGAGTCCTTCAACAACCCTGAAAAGTTCTAGACTTGCCCTTCACCTGACACACAAACACGACGATTATCTACAACCAACTGAACACAAAACAATAATGTTGGTCAACTTGATGCTAGTACTCGCCATCGCGACCGCCATAGCAGCATGTCTTCTCACCGCCATCACGCGGAGACGGGCTTTTTATCTACATGTACCCAATCACCCGTAACTAGTTTCCTGACAGTCCGTGGTCGGCGTTTTGTGTCACGGGGTTGGAAAATGAAAAAGCCGGATGATCTTGCTTGCATTGGTGGATTGGTGAGCGGTGTTGGGATACCATGTCCGTCGGTGGGCGAGCGTATTATGGTGGAGGAATTATAGAGAACAGAGAACAGATGCTCTGCTTTTTTTTTTTTTTTTTTTTTTTTTTGTGGGCTGAACGAGACTGGATGTGGTTGCTTGGTGGCATGGTTGCTTTGTCTTTTTGTGATACTCCAGTTGATGATGTAGCAGAGAGACTGGAAAGGGACCAGAAGAGGATGAAGAGATGTTAATTGCTTTGTCCGTTTGTGGTACTCCGTAGAAGAATGTATCAACATACATGTACTTCCTTATGAGAAACGATATTGAGTTTGGGCGTGGGGTTCGCGGCGGTTATTTAGGTCTGGCCATCGGTTCAACTAAAGTACAGGGACGTGTATGTTCATCGGGTGAAAGTGCGCGCCAACCGCCGGGCAATTCTGTCGCGGACTCGCGGGAGAAGGAGGTGGTCATAAGCCAACATGGATGAGCTTGCCGATATATCTGGAGGTCACTTTTTTCTTAGTAGGATACTCTGTTGCGGGGTCTGAAGCTAGCATCGTAAATTCGTATACAACAGCTTTGGAATCCGAGTATTACTTGTGGCAACTTCAATACCGAATTGGTCCTGACTCTCTGGATTCTGGAATCTGACATAGTTTTTATGCGGCTTTTATGCAGTCAGTGCAACTTCAAGCCTTGGAGGAGGAACAGAAAGATGCCGGTAAAGCCCTGCTAAGGCGCAAACCTTTTTTACTTCCCGCTTGTACGGAAATGATTTGCGAGAACAACGAGTGGAAGATCCTTCCCAAGACGAGAGATTGTTATTCTCTTTCGAATATCGACTTCCCTCAATCGGATCCCTATTTCAAAATGCCGCTATTCGAGTTGGATCATGACGTACTCCCAGCCCGTTGGATCGTGGCGGATCTCAGGCTGTGAAGGAAAAGGGCAGGGAAGAATGCCGGCCCCCCTTGGACCCTTTCCATTTATAAACTCACATATCGCTGTATCATCGTTTGTATTAAAGTTCTTCAGCCTGCCGACACCCTAGACCATGGCCATGTGCCATATCTTGTTCTATCCAGTCTTCCTCTCATAACAATACACATTAAACGTCTGTCGGACGTCATGTTTCTCCGAGTTATATCGGCAGCGGTCTCGCGCTGCTCTACGTAGTTAGTGTCGGGATCGGGATTAGTACTTGGGAGAACTTGAAAGGCCTCATCTAACGGTATTCGTCCGTTTTACTGCACAACTTCGACGCTTGAATCTGTGCGAATCTTGTCTTCCATGATGTGGATACTGTCCTTCATATCATAACTCTCAGGTCCCTAGCAATCTCATGCTCTACCAACTGCCCCACAGCAATGACAATAGACTTCAACTCAAAAGTTGAGATGCTGCGGACTGGCCAAGCCCCTGCATTTCCTCCTGATGCACGAGAAGGAGTCCGGCAAGAAGTCTCCATAATGAGGCCACTTCAGCCAAATAGCCAGCCAGGAAGCATGTTGAGGTGCACAAGAAACGACAAAATGGTTAGAAGACCTACATGAGAAAAACGAGCCAACGGCCAGCAAGTTATGAGCCCGTTGACGGAGGCACGAATCAACCAGCTAGTACAAATAAATACCAAAGTGGTGGAGACCAAGGAAGCCACAAGCGACGGACCAAGTCAGGTTGATGCAGTTAGAGTTGCCGAGCAGAGAAGCAGCTCCTCAACACCGTCCAGGACGCTAAGGGACAAATGATTAAGCTGAAAGACGATGACGATCAGAAGGAGACTAAGCTCCTTCTAACAGTCATATCTTCGCCAGATTGGTTGTAATATCAATAGAAGACAGAGTACAAGATGATAGAGGACGCACTTGGACTCCCCCGTACTTTACGAACTTGGACATCCGTCCGTCATCTCGTCGGATGTATCAAATTCGAACCTGCATTCGACACTACTAGCTAATTACACGGGATTTCCCGAGAAACCGGTGAAAAGCCTTTGTACTGCCTCAGTATGAGTCGACCTTCTGAGGTCAGTGAAACCTAAATTTCCCAAGACTGGATGGGAAAATCAAGGAACCAAGATGGGCCCAAATACTCTTGACTGATCATAATCCACCAAGTTCGCAGCCCGCGACTTGCTCGGGATTCTCTGAACGGCCACCTACGACTTGTTCTGGATTTTCTAAACGGCCGCCCACAACTTGCTTGGGATATAATTAGCCCGGAGAGGACGAAGGGGACCCAAACGCGGAGGAAAGCGGCGCGGCGGGCGCGGCGGAAGAAGATCTATAAACGGATTAGGAGGTAGTGAGGGGGGCGGGGGAAGAGAAAAAGAAAGAAAAAGGAGAAAAAAAGAGAGGAGGATAATAACGAGGAGGAGGAGGATGATGAAACGAAGAAGAAGAAGATAACGAGGGTAAACAGTCAGTTATTTACCCTAAACCCCTTTTGTTATACTTTTAGCTAAGACTTAGTAATTAGACGCTAAGCGTAGATAGAGAGAGAAGACCAAGAAGGTCACTTTCTCTAACTTGGTAGAGGAGCTCGATGACGACGACGAAGACGCCGAGGAGGGGGGTCTCGCGGCCCTCCACCACCCTCCGGCGTTTCCCATGTTATCCAACCAATTGAAATTTCCTGAGAGACACGGGCGTATGAAACATGGAATCTCACGGCTTGATGGTCCATATTCTTCTTATCAATTAACCAGAGAAATATAATTCTCCCGGCACGTAGAGATGGTGAAAACGCTCCCATATCTCCGCTGTGCCAAGAGAAATTCAGAAGCCACATTTGATTGATTGGACCCAAGGAACGTGTTGTGGCTTAGATCCTTGGAATGTATAACTCAGCCACCCAACAACACCGGGCCGCATCTCGGGCCGCCGCCAGCGGTGACAGGCTGGCTGGTTTTAGCTGGCTGCATACCCCTTCGATTCAGAATCAACTGAAAAGTGTTGAGACCCCGCGCCGCCCTGGACTCAACGCCGATTCGCAACAATTTTTCCTCGTCGCACCAAATACCGTCAAGATGTTGGCCAAATTACCCCAAGAGGTCTTTGATATGGTTGCGCAGGAGCTGCCCAGGAAAAAGGACCTGAAGTCGCTGTCACTTGTCAACAAGGCGACACACGTCGCCGTCGCGAGGACCCTATGGAATTCCCTCGACCTCTCGCCCTCCTCCGAACGGGCCTTGTGGCAGTTTAAGGAGAAACCCATCTTCTCGCCGGACCTCCCAGCGTTTCGGTTAGCAACACGTCTTAACTTCCATTCGACATTCGAGAACAACAGCGCCGACCGATGTCCCCATAAGATTGACGTGGAGTCGGCTGGGAGCTCAAAATATGCTCGTCTCAGAGATAACGCGTTGTCCATAATAGATGTGATCCCTGCTCGTCGTTTATTGGAGTTCAGGTGGGTGGGAGGTTTGCCCTGATTATCTAAGTTAGTCTCGACTGACAACTTGACCAGCTGGGATCTTGGGACGTGTATACCCGGGCCAGTTCTGGGCCGGCACGGGCGTCTGGCGGAGCGACAGCCGCAGCTTCGATCTCTCAGCCTGACTACAACTGGTGGCTGCATGATCTGGGACCACCCCAACCTCTGGGCATTTCGCGATCTTCGAAAACTCTGCTGGAGAGCCCCAAGAGTGGACAATGTCTCTGCCATCTCCACCGCAATCCGCAATAACCGCTCTCATCTGCAGCACCTACAACTTGATTTCGTCGACTGGTGGAGATTCAGAGATCAGTATTATCCAGAACGTGATGACGCCGACGAGAGGTTATCCAAGGAGCACTTCTTCGAAATGGAAGTGCTAGGAAATGCCTCGGCGCTTGAGCACATTTTAGCATCCAAAGGGAAAGAGAACGGGTTGGCGCTTACCGAAGAGGTTCCCAGCGGCATCACTCGCTTACTGCCCGACCTCCGGGTGCTTTCTCTCGCCTCAGTGCCGGTCACGGCTCACCTGGCTCGCGGGTTCGACTTCAGTGGGATAAAGTCACTGACCCTTCGCAAGTGCCCCGGGTGGACATGTTTTCTCGGCGAGATCATGAATTCCGGATTGCCAATTAAGCTGTCGACCTTGGAAATTCACGACCATGGCGACGTCCGAGGCGAATACGGGTACCTCGTGACTGATGAGCACTCCAGCATCCTTGTCCCGTTCCTCAACGCATTTGAGGGTCTCGAGGAGCTGTTCTTTGGGATCACCGATCGCACGATGACGCCCGCAGTCTGGAAACAGACCATTTCGAGACACGGCGCTACCCTCAGACGGTTTGTGCATCACCTTCAGGCGTGGACCAACGACGATTCAATTGGCGTCCTTGAAGAAGAGCTGCCTAATCTCGGTCTCTTGCCGGAGGAAATCGGAGAGTTGGAAGACAGTAACCCGCTCACGAGCATTCCCAACCTGGAGTGCCTCGGCCTGTCCTGTGTTTCGTGGATTATGGTAAAGTTGAAATCCCTTTTTTTCCTTCCTTCCCAGACATTATTTGCTTATCACCCACCGCGCGCGGGACATTGCAGATCCGTATCCTCCTTCCATTTTCAACGACGGCCACCACGACGCAGAGCTCTCTTAAGGTACTGCACATCCGCCAGACCGAAGAACAGAGGTATCAAGGGTCCTGGTTTTTCGAGTCGCCTGACAACAGTATCGCTCCTATTATTTCCAATGTCGATGACCCTCCGTCTCGATTCCGCGCCAACACCCCGTGGCAGCCTATTCGTCCCGAGCTGCGCGACCTGGCAGACTGGGCGTTCGGGCCGCAGGGCATACCTTCTCTGCAGGTCATCGCATGCGGAGATTTTGGGCACGGCAGGAACGTCGCCTTCAGAGGTGACCCCACGTCATCTTCCTTCCAATGTGACAACATGTTTCTGTGTCGTCGCAGAGAACAACACATACCGGCGGCAGAAGAAGTACCCGCCGTCGAGTCCTGGAGGTATCCTGGGCGTAATGCCAACTGGAGCATATTCTTGCCCACCGAAGCGGATCCCAGCACGCACGACTGGGCCGCGATTATCGAGCGGAACCGGGATGCACTCCAGGCGTTGCCGGTTAGCCCGCTGCTGGATTATAATATCTCGGACTAGGTAGCGATGGCCGTTGAGGTTCATGATGCTGGGCAAGCTAAAACATGACTGGGTACCGCCGATTGAAAATATTATGTTGGATTGTGGAGGGTTTGTTAGGAACTTGATTTGTCAATGATAATGCGCGTATATTCAAGTGTACGCCAAGAATTTGTCATCGCCTCGAGCTCGCGTTTAGCTAAAGCCCGAGAGCCATTTGTCATTGCATCGTTTCCAAGTGCCATATCGAATGCCAAGTCGGCCACCACTGAAAGCGGCTGTCGAAATTTGTAAGCTTGGGGAACAGGTGGTGACTGGAGACATTAACAGCCTCTGCGGGCAGTTACACCAAAGACTGTTAGTAACCTCCCACCCACCCCTTTTGATCTGGTCACCCAGGCGGCCGCCGTGCCAATACGGGTGTTACACGGTGTTGATATCGCAGTCCATCATGACCCGAGTATTAGTTAGAACGGACCAATAGACTTGTATCAAATATATCACAAGTTCTAAACCAGGTCCGAGAATAAGTTGTCAGATACGACGAGAAGCATAAGTATTAAACACGACAAGATCCCAACTTGAAAGAGAAAGGAACAATCTTCAGCTGGACATCGCTTCTTCTTCTTTCTTCGCATCCCAGACATATTCAATCCCAGATAACGGCAACAACATGGAAACTGTCCTAGTAGTCGGAGCAACAGGCAACATCGGCGTGTCGGCAGTCATCTCTGCCCTGCGATCAGGACGCAAGGTCCTAGCCATCGTCAGGAACCAGACCTCGGCCGACAAGCTCCGCACACACATCGCCAACATCCCATCGTTGTCCTTTGATGGAATCACTTTCGTCAAGGCCGATGTCACCTCCGAGACCGGTGTTCGGGGCGTCGTCGACCAAGTCCGCGCTGGCAAGCTGCCGGGTTTTCAACATGTGTTCTCCTGCGGTCGGTTCTTCTTATACCGTACCCATACCTACTTGTCCACCTGACACTAAACTTGGGTAATTAGTCGGCGGCGATTACAACGCTATCCCGCTAACGGAAATCACGACCGAGATGTTGCGGCGGAACATGAACCTCTCGTTCGAAGCCAATTTTTGTACGTCCCATTTCCCTTGGTTGGTTCGCAGGTTGCTGATAAAGAGAAGTCGCCTACCGAGAAGCTATTCCTTATTTACTCGAACAGGGGAGAGAGACCACCTGGACGAGCTGCACCGGCGCGCAGGGCGACATCGCGCTCATGCCGGTTCCCGCTATTCCGCAAGGCGCGCTGTTTTCGTTCTGCACGGCCGCGAGTCGGGAGAACGAGACGACTAATGTCCGTTTCAATGAGATTTATCTCGCGTTTCGGGTCGAGGTTGATGAACTTGCGGCGCAGCATGGGGTCACGCCTGCAAGTGAGTTTGCGGGTGTTTATGAGCAGATTTTGGGCAGGCCAGAGATTCGGAGCTCGAGGGTGAGGGTTGAGAGTGTTGCTGATATTGAGGAGCTGAAGTTTAAGAGGAAGTTTTAGTATCTTAGGTAAACAAATGTTATCAAGAGGGAGATTATTAGGGATGTTGGCACCAGACTGCTTCAAAGCCTTCAAAGCCGGGATGAATTTTTGATGGCCTAGTATGACACTTAGTTGGCCAAAACATTTGTTTCCATTGTCTCTGGCTGTGTAATAATCCGAGAATATAATTACCCCGGGACACAATAAGCCACGGAACATAGGTAAGGTTACACGGGAAGAGTTAAAGCTGTCCTGCCCAGTGTGCCCTTTATCCGCATTTATCCACCACATTCGCGGAACGTCCACGTCGGCGGTTGATCCCCTAATTTATAAAGGTGCCGCAATCTGGCCGCCGACTGAATGCGCACGGTCAACGTCATGTCCTTCTTCTTGGACCTCAATTACCTCCAGTCCCCACACCCGATGCGCTTCCTCCGGGGCGCATTATCAATGGGCCTGACATGCTCCTCAGCTATCGCAGTGCGGTCCTCGGCCTGACCATCTTCTTCGTCATTTGCTTCCTCCTGTTGAAGCCGACGAGACTGAAGGGTCTGTCTCCGTTTCAAAATGTCCGCGATTCGGGAAAGGCTTCTCCAGAAATCTCGAATGCCACATTAGGGGTAAGTCATCTGCCAAACGCCCCCAATGGAAGAGATCCGGTAGCTGATAATCCTTTGGATGGGTAGTTCCAGCAAGTCTTCGTCGTTAACATCCCCGAGCGAACCGACCGACGCGATGCCATGACCCTCGCGGCAGCCCTGAGCGAGATCGACGTAACATGGGTCGACGGTGTACTGGGAGGAGATGTCACGGACAGAGTGCTGCCGGCCGACAGCTGGGACAAGCACATTTCGAGAGGCAACAAGGGCTCGTGGCGGGCACACATGAATGTGCTTCAAACGTACGACTCCCTGTGACCTGCACACGTCGTCCTTGTCGAAAAGCACACATCTTGACAGCTTTTTAAATAGAATAATCCGCCAAAACCTTACAAGTGCACTGATCCTCGAAGACGACGCAGACTGGGACATCCGACTGAAATCCCAACTTCAAGTATTCGCCCAAGCAACACGAGCATTCACCCAGCCAGCAGGCACGAAACCGCGACCACAAGACTTGCTAGCAGACATCTACAATCCCCCCACCACCGCAGAACCTGATTCCTCGTCGTCATCATCCTCGACAACAATAGTAGAACTTCCACTCGCACAACTACTATCTTCGTCCAATTCTCTCCTCCCCAAGGTTACACCCTACGGCGACATCTGGGACGTCCTCTGGCTCGGCCACTGCGGAACCGATTTTCCTACTTCTGCTCAAAACACCATCACATCCGAGCAGCCATCCGAAGATGACAAGACTACCACCGCCCAACCGAAAAAGCCTTTGCGGAGAAAAGGTAGTTGGCGCCCACCCCTCCTCCGCGTCCCGATATCAAACGACATGACCGTCCCGGAACCGCAGCATCTCAAGCCGCACCCGTTCGCCCTCCGCGATCCGTTAGGGGGCGAGTACCCGCCCCACACGAGGGTGGTGCACGCCGCGGCGGGCAGGACAAGCTGCACGCAGGCGTACGCCGTCTCCCAGAAAGGGGCTCGCAAGCTTTTGTGGCAGTTTGGCCTGCAGACGTTTACTAGTGGTTGGGATCTGATGTTGGGGGATTGGTGTGATGGGGTATATAATGACGAGGACGGGGAGGATGGTGTGAAAAAAGGACCGGTATGTGTGACGGTGCAGCCGCCGCTGTTTAGTCACCATTTTGGTAAAGGGGCTACGTCGGATATCATGTCCCCTGGCGGGGGTTTTATTAAAGGGAACAAGGAGATGACGCCGTATGTTAGGTTTAGTGTCAAGATGAATACCGGGAGGATGGTCGAGGGACGGGAGCCGGAGGATCAGTGGCCTGATGCTGTCTAATAGGATGTTTAGTGTATAGCGCCTTAAAAGGGGGTTCCTTTTTAGAAACGTGTAGGAGATGGACCTGCAGCTCTGCTTACTTATCTGGACTACCTTGATGGCTACCTCCTTGCGCCCAATCAATCCGAATGTGGCTACATAAGTTGACTTGTTCCCGTCAATCTAGCATGGAAAACGGCTACTCTAGAATCTCGACTCCAACATCTCCGCCCTCTTGGCCCGCACCACACGACCAAGAACACGAATAAACATTTCGACCTCTTCCCGCGTATTAGAGTGGACCAAACTGCAACGAATAATGTCGGCCCGACCGACTCCAAGCACGTCGTGAACGGTCCGGAGGGAGCGGCAGTTGCCGCAAACCATGCGACAATCCGACGTGTCGTGGATCTCGGACGCGATCTCGTCGCTCGGGATGCCCGTTGACGGCGAAACTGATGCAACTGACGCGTTTTGTTGGGTCCGCCGTCTTCTCTCCGTACAGCGTGTACAGCTGCTCGCCGTTGGAGGAGCAGAGGTACTCGAGCAGCGGCAGCGAAATGTCGGCCTCGTGGCGCGCGACGTTCTCCCTGAAGCCCAGCCGGCTCAGGTAGCGCACGATAGGCACCAGACGTCCCTCGAGCTCGAAGCAGTTCATGCCCAAGCCCAGCTTGACGTCCAGCCGGCTGGGGTCCATGTGGCAGTTGGTTGAGGCTGGTTACGTACCGCTGGTGCGCGCTACGCCGCCCATACAGCTGAGCATAGTGCGACCCGAACGCCTTGTACCAACTGATGGTGTAAAAGTCAACGTCCAAGGCATTGACGTCGATGGGCCGATGCGGTGCGCAGGCTACGCCGTCTACGCAGAGCAGTGCGCCTGGAATGGAGCGGACCAGATCGGCCACGGCGCGGACGGGGTGGATGGTTCCCAGGACGTTGTTGACGTGGCTGTAACACACCACGCGCGTTTTGGGCGTCAGGAGGCCGCGCAACGCTTCGAAATCAAGCTGCGGGTTCGTTTGTGGGCATGTTGCTGTCCCCGACGTCGCCGCCCACCATTTTATGGTCGTAATTCAGACTCTTGGCCAGGGCCACGCAGGCTGTTATGCTCGCCTCGTGGTAGAGGACCGAAACGATGATCTCCGAGTCTGAGCTCAAGCTGGGTCGGAGACGTCCGATGGAGTCCGAGAAAGGCTTTGGAAAGAGAGACTTACGAGTCAATCGCCCCTTGGTAAACCAAGCTCCCGGCGGCATTGTTCAAGGGGATCTGCCGCGTGTCATCAAGTGCCGAGAACTGCTTTCGGACTTGCTCGATATCAAATTCAGGTCCAGGATTTTCGTTGTTATCGCTAGTGTTGTTGTCACTGTTGTTGTCCTCCATGATGTGCGTGCGGCATTAGAGATTCAGGAACACGAGATGGGCAAAAGTGGGAATGATACCAGCATGTGAAAAACCCTGAACTTTCAGTACTTCATGTAATATCGAAGATGGGAGAAGGAATATCGAAACCCCTCCCTCTCTCACCTGCTGACCGATTTATGGAATCAAAGGATGGAATCAAGGGACTGCACACACACGCCGCCAGGCGGGAGGCGAACACCACTCAGAGATGAATGGAGGCCCAAATATCACCGAGTGACATCGACCAAGCATGGAGACCAAGCTTTCGCTCAAAGCATCACCATAAAAATGATCCGCTATCACTTCCAGCAATGGTGGCATCCACGAACATATCCATGTGCGGCAACCACAAGTATTCGGTCTGGCTACCTAGAGCATTTTCGATCACTTTATTGAGAGATGCTTCATTCAGTTCCAGTGATTGCACCCGAAAAACACGTGAAACAAAGCGCGCTCTCTCCCCATCACTCACTATCTCCCAGGCTACCTCGACTCCTCTTACTTAAGAGGCAAGATAATCTCGTCCGGCCCACAACCAGACGTATGTCCAAAATACCAAACATGCGCCGTGGCATTGACGCCCAAAGCCCCCGCATTGCAGTCCAGAGTAGTATACCCGTTACAGACCGTGATCTCGGATGCAGAGACGACCTCGTTCTCGTCCGTGGTGATCCAGTACTCGGGCGAAGTGTGCGCATAGTTGAGCGTGATGGGCGGCAGCTTGGGCACCGGGTCGTCGGTATGCGTGACGCGGTACTCGTTGCCCGCTTGTTCCGTCACAAACTGCGCAAAGATGATGTTGCCCACGCGCGGGGAGCCGTACGTGTACAGGTCGGCCGGGTGGCCTGCTTGACGAAGGCATGCGGTCGCGAGGGTGGCGACGGCTCCTCCCAGAGAGTGGCCTGTCACTACGAGGCTGTAGGTAGGGTTGGCGGCACGGGCTGCGGCCACGCCCGCGATGACTTGGTCTTCGACTTCTTCCCATGCTGATGCGAAGCCCACGTGGACTAGGCAGCCTAGTGTGAGGGTGCAAGGGACTTGTGGGAATGTGATGCTTTTACTTTGTCAGTAACCACTTGTGATGGGAGAGGACTTGTGATGGGAGAGGCGCAAGAGGGAAGGGGGGCCTGGCCACATACTCTGTCGCCCAGTTTCGAACTGAGGAAGAGCCGCGGAATGAGACTACGATTAGAGATCTGGCAGGGTCGATGGCGATGAGGCCTCTGGTATCTAATATCGGCGTGCTAGATAAGATTAACATTAGTCGATACTCAGACAGGGATGTCGTCGAGAGCCCTTACGTGAAACTCAGGCCCGTGGTTGCGCCATCCGCCTCGACGAGCGGACAGATGTTAGATCCGCAAGTGACGGCTTGACCAGGAGCATTGGCGTAGTTGCAATAAGACGTTCCGGCATACTGGGCAAAGAAGGCAAGCGTGGAGAGCTGCTGTGGAGAAACATCTGTTTTGAAGATGGCATATTTAGTAGTCGCTCGCCAGTTTCATAGTGGTATCAGAACTTACCACGATGTTCCAGTGGCAGAGCTCGCGTAAGAGTAGCCAACAGCAACAGACGAACAACCGAGAAGATCATCATCTTTGTTTCTGGACTACACAATGCGTTGCCGAATAGACGCAGTCAAGTAGGTTCAGGATAATACTGACTTGCCTGCTCCAGACCAAAGGCCGAGCTAGTATTGGCAATAGCACTCAGTTGAACTCTGTGAGAAAAAACTGGATCCATGGCCTCCTCTTTTATCAACACTTGAATGGTCGCTTAGGGTAAGGGATGTACAATCCGTTAGTTTGGTTACGATCCCCGGGTAGTATCTAATATGCAGATCATCAACCTCTTTTCTTTCCTATGCCTTGGAAGAGGTTTGGTTTCTATTTGGCAATATGCGTCGACTTACCCGTTCAGTTGGACGTAGTACTTGCTCGGTACCGGAAGATGGATTGTCTCCCGTCCCAAGATCGGCAACCCTCCAACTTCGCAACACCCGATTGACGAGCTGCTATTGGCAGTCGATACTTCCCGCTTCCCGCATCTTCTTCCCGCATCTGCAAGTCTCCGTCACAAGACAATAGGAATAGACCATTGAATACTACCTGCGGTAGCATAAAGGGGTATATAAACCGGGAAACTTGACAATCAGTCCAACTTTTCGGAAATGTCTACGTTGGGTGCGGTTTGACTTTGACAGGATTTTGATTGGCAACATTTCAACTGTCAAACCGATTCCGACTCGCAGATCTGTAACGATTCATGTCTGTTACCGGTTCAATGACAATTTGCTATGCTAAATCCTAGTCGGCAGACGGAGACTAGTCTGGAAGATAAGTCCTCGACAAGTCGCACAATTCAACAAAGACCGATAACATCGCCATCTCCAAAACCCTGCACGCGCCTCTCCAACGACCTCCTCGAAGGGCTGTGATATAATTACCAACGCACGAACTTCTTTGGTGGACGGGTCGGGTTCGAACATCCTGCCAGTGTTCCAACTCTATGGACCTGGCCACCCAGAGCCGCAGCAGAATCCTGCCCCAGCTGCTGCTGAAGCCATGAAGCCATGCGCACCGATCAAGGAATCATTCCTCGGTCCAAGATAACCTCCGCGCAGATTGAGATGGTTTAGTTGCTGGTGCAACGCTATCGATTGCCAGACGAAGAGCGTGACCAAGAAGAGGCTGACGAGAAATTACTTAGAAGACGAGTTTGAGAAGGCTCAGTAGGGCCTTTCGGGGTTTTATAATCAAGACAGAATTGGAGTGGCCCACCAGTAGCTTGCGTATTACTGGTAGTATCCGCACCCGGGGCGTGCGGGAAGATCTTGCATCGCTTTATATGGCGCCTTCTCAAGATCATCCAGGAGCACAGGCCGGTAACTCCAGCTGGGAAGCAATCGAAGCTACAAATATTCCCTCCATAACTATCAACCAAGGTCATTACCCACACATACGTGTCACAAAATGCAAATAATTAGAGGCTATTTAAGATTAATGTAATGTTTAAAATATTGCGGAAAGTGCTAAGATGGATACCGTAGAGATAGCTAAGAAAGGCGTAAGATCTGGGTCATGGTTTTGAACTTTTAAAGCCACCATGGTATTGTTGAAGTAAGTTCTGTGTTCGCTGACGACTTTGCTGTTTTCAAGGATTGCATTTCGTATCTCGCAGGGCAGACAGCTAAGAGAAAAAAAAAAGAAAAAGAAAGAATAAAAGAATATCGATCGACTTTCGGCTCGAACGGACACCTCTACGGAAACGAAGGTCCATTTAGGACACTATATGACCATACTGGTATATGTTCAGCTACATCGTTGAATGGGAGTGGTAGGTAATCAACCTATATACCCTAGGTGATATGGTGGATGGCAAAGTCCACATAAGTCGTGCCCCTGAACAGTCAATGCTTACTGGGAGAAGATATGAGACCTGCATCGTGGACAACTACCTTACTCACCTAGGTAAGCATTTAACCCTTTGGTCTGCTGCAGGGAGGCGCAGATCCAACGAAATCACTGGTATGGCAGATCATTACCCCAGGTTGACGAAATCACGGCTCGGCCGGTCAAGTGCGTGAGGTCTACAGTCCCTTGTATCACATCAGAGCTGCATTGTTTGAAAATGGAAAATGATGGAGCTGCTCATAACCCTGCCCTCTGATAGGACAAGTAGTCCACAGCGCCCATTATATTCATGCAAGGACAGCGACCTGCATGACTGAGCAACAAGGTACGTACCTACCCGTGCTACCGAGGCTCACTTGACTTTTTCGGGGTTGGCGATGGTTGGGCAAGAGCGAAATCACGGCTCAGCTCTTTTGGCAGTAGAGCCTCAAGTCCAAAGTGAAAATGGAAAATTATGGACCCGTACCCAAGCTGCCCTTTGATTGGACTTATGGACTATGTGCCGGAACCACTCATCAGAGTGAAGGTCTGCATGCGGTAGCGCCAGCCATCGTGCCTCGGCATTATGGCAAGGCTTTCTTTGGTTTCCGAGTTGGTCATGATTGGGCAAAAGCCTGGAATCGTGGCTCGGCCAAAAACTTCAAAGCGGCCCCCGGGGCCAGAAGATCGGGAGAATGAAAAAGAAAAGTATTGGAGCTGTTCATATGCTGCCCTTTGATCGGACGATATGCCGGAACCCGTCGAGCAGCGTGCTCCGCATGCATGCATGCAGTGGCACAACCCATTGTGGCAGAGCAATATGGCAAGGCTCACTTGAGATTCTATGTTGTCGTGATTGGACACAACCATGAAATCACGGCTCAGCTAGCACCATGAAAACGAACCGTCCAACCTTATCGTCTCTTGAATGAAAATAAGATATACTGAAGGGCCTTCCTAGCTGCACGATGATTGGACCAGTCGACCATGGCTGCCCACCATGAGTAAAGGCCTCATGCAGTGGCAGCAGAGCACTGCATGTCCGGGCAGCTTAGCAAAGCGTACTGGATTTCCCGAGTTCAGGTAGATATGATTGGTGCAAAAGTCTGGAATTACGGCTCAGCACCAATTTCATATTTACGAAATTGACAAGGTGATAATCAAAAACACTGAAAGTCTTTTCCAGTTGCCATCTGATTGGACAACTCGTCCATGCTGCGCACATGAGTGAAGGCATCATGCAGTGAAAGCAAGCGCTGGGTGGCTGGGCAGCGTGACAAGGCGCACCGGTGCAGGTTAGCGTGGTTGGCAATGACTGGGCAGAAGTCTGAAATCACGGGTCAGCATGTGGCTTGGAAAAGCAGCCCTTTATGACAGGTATCGGAGCCTCCCCAGAGCTTGGAGCCAGCCACGGCGGGTTGCCTTCCAAGACTTTCCTCTCTACCAAGCAAACGTAGTCATCCATCACCTTCCTTGGCTTCGGGTGGGATTTTCATGGAGAATTCCTACGTCGTTGCTCGAAGCCTAGAGATCGACGAATTAACTACCGAGTACACTCGATAGAAATTGCATAACTCGGAATGAAATTCAAGCTACAGATCTACACGTATTACTTAATGCATTGCTGGCATGCAAGTCTGTTCACAGTTTCTGTACAAATTCGTTTGCTACACAGCAAGGTTCTGTGACACGTTTGTGGGAGCAAGAAACTGGAGCGAACTGGAGCGAACTGGAGCATGAAGAATAGTATATATTGTAGCTAAACTATGAAGGAAATGCTCGAGAAAAGAACGACTACTTATACCAAAGAAAGCTCTGGGTGTGTGATCCACGTATGTAAACTAAGCTCAAAGGAGTATGGGCCATGCCAACCATGGTTAAGGTACCTGTGGTATAGGTGGATTGAATGTTCCGGGGCGGCCGGGTTCAACTACAACAGATATGTACGCATAGTCACATTCGGCAACCGTTCCCGGAGAGACTTAAACAGCGAGGGCCGAGCAAGATTTCAAGGGGTTTATTTACCGAACCGGGGACATACATTGATCTGACATGATTATGGGCATAACATCGGACTTAATGTCTAGGAACTAACTTTATGGGGTAGGTACCCCATCAAGTTTTTCATAACATGAACGCCCACCCGTGTAATCTCTAGTTTTCAGCCCCTAAACCACTTCTACCAACCATTTCCACCCCAGATCAAGTTTACGCCGTGACAGGCGTAAGCCTGCATAGAACCCCATTATTCAGCGTAAGGCTCAACGTCAACTGTTCCCGCCACTTGGTTTGGTCGAGACTCTCGACGGCCTCAAACGCTTGCAAAAGCCGCGCGACCGTGTACGAGGCCTCGGTCAGCGCGAACTTCTGGCCCGGGCAGATCCGGGGCCCGCCGTTGAATGGCAGGTACTCCCACCCGGGGCGCAAGGTCTCCCACCGCTCGGGCCGGAACTCGTTGGCATCGGACCCAAAGAGCTCCGGTCGCCGGTGCATCACAAAGGTGCTGTACGTCACGACGTTGTGCTTGGCCACGAAGAGCGGTGATCTACCGTCTGACCCGCCGCCGACGGGCAGGACGGTGTCTTTGTTGGCCATGCGGCTGTTTGTGGCTATGGGCGGGAACATGCGGAGGGCTAGTCATGGCCGGAGATGGTTAGATGAGTTGAGGAAAAAAAAAAAAAAAGAAAAAAAAAAGAGACCTAGGGAGGAACATACTCTCTTGCAGCACGTAGCGAAGGTAGGTCATTCGCATTACTGCGTCGTAGGTTAGTGGCTCGCAGTAGTGCTCCAGCACGTCGGCGCGGAGCTTAGTCCAGATGTCCGGTCGGCGGGCCAGGATGAAGAAACAGAAGGACAAGAGCCCGGCCGTGGTGTCCCGGGCCGCGAGCAGCATGTTGACGATCTGGTCGCGCAGCAGGATGGGGTCGTCGGTGTCCTTGGCGAGCTCGTGGAGGAAGACGTATTTGTGGTGTGCGCCGTCGTTCCCTGCTCGCTTCTCCTCTGGAAGCAGGGCTTGTGTCCAACGGTACTCGAGGGCTTGGTCGACGAACCGCTGGGCGTAGGCGTGGACGGTGCTGCATGATTCGCGGAACTTGCTGTCGCGGTGGGCGAACATGAGGTTGCCGAGGCGGAGCCGCAGGATGGTTCCCTGCTGGGCGTAGTCAAGGGCGTGGTGGAAGGTGGTGGCGGACTCGGATGCGTTTTCTGACATCAAACCGACCGACTCGCCAAACATGTATTCGCTGTTGGAGTCGAGGACCTGTTTTGTCCACTGTTAGTGCTCAATTTCGTGACATGTTTTGGGAGTTGGGGCTGGTGTCAACCGACATACCATGCGGAAGAACAGCTGCTGGAGGTCAACGGTGTAGTTTTGGCGGCCGATAAGTGCAATGAGCTGGTCCACATGATGCCCAAAGATGGTGAAGTCCGTGACTTGAGCGCGGACAAAGCTGGGACGGATAAGAGCACGCTGGTGATGCCAGACTTGGTCGTCGGTGGTGAAGATGCCTCTCCCCAAGAGGGGAGAGGCGCTACGCCGCCTCAACGGTCCCATTCCGAAGTCCTGAAATTGGAGGGACAGAACATTCTGAATGAGGACCGGGTCGCATGTGTTGATGGTGGTCCGGAAGTAGGTGTTGGTGGTGAAGGTGAGACCATTGGCTGTGTGACGAGACTTGAGAAGGTTGAGAAACCCAAACTTCCTCGCCGCCGTGAGGTTTTGCAGGACGACATCGGTGCCCAGGAATGGGTCTATCTGTGGAAGTTTCTTTGGGGGAAGGCATCCATTTTGTCTCTTCATGTGATACCTGCGCCGGAAACGAAGCAGCCGCTGGGTAGCAGCATATAAAAGGAAAGCCAGAAAACCGGCGGCGGATATGAGTATGGAGAAGGCCATATTGTTGTTGTCAAGAACATCTTGTCACGATCGCAACACTACACTCGCTTGGCTTTATATGCTGAAGAAGAGGTTCTTTTCTTCTCGAAAATTCAACCCATCTCCCAACTCTCGTACATCGTCACACCGCTACACTGAGAGGAGAATGACTGCCTGGGGAGGCAAATGTTCTCGTCAGAGTCGACTTCCGAGCGATGCCGGCGATCCACATTTGCCAACAGGAATAAATCCCTTGATGTTCTGAACTATTTCTCTCTACAAACGCTTGACGCCGACTGTTCATCCTCAACAGTGGCGTCCGGGTACTGATTCCACTTCTCACACCGCTTCAGAGAAAATAAACTGCACCTCCTAACCAGCTGAGTGAATGACCGGTCCGAACAGGTCCCATCGTGAGATGCGTGTTCACCTGCACATGCACTTACTGTGGTGGTTGCCTTTCAACGAGTTCGGCCTCGGTTCTCTCGGACGAACGGTCACGAACCCAGGCCAGGGGATCGGAACTCCCACTAAATTCCGATTGGCGCGGGCCATTTGGCGGTGCCCCTTTATGCTGACACCAGCAGCCTGGGATCTGGGCGATGATCCCCCGTTAAGATCGGCACTTGCAAGGCCCTATCTGGGCAAATAAGAAGAAAAAGGACGCTCGCCCCTGACGCCACTCCAAAATGGGAAATCTCTTCGGGGCGGGACAGGGTCTAGATCCGAACCATGTCAACCACACTCCTTGGAATGCGCTGGTGTCTCTGAAAGATGAGTTTGGAAAAGTTGCCCAAGCACACTCATTAAGATGGGTCGATAGTAAGACGAAGAGCGGAAACATCTAGCCATAAACTACATGTACCCGTATAAAGCTTACCATGACGATGCTTTTGTAAGGAACGCCATGCATGCCATAAAATCTAGTCAGATGCGGCCCGATGATCATGTAAGAGTTGAAAACGTCGGCAGTCGTGGCCCGTATACGGTCCGTATAACACCCCAGGCGATGGCCGCCCAGCCACCCACCCAGCCACCCACCTAATAATGTGTGCCATTCTTTTGGTCATCAACCTGCTGTGTTATACGCACCCGTATACGGCCCACGGCAGAAGTCTTTTACCTGCAATGCAACCCCGGACACAGTACAGTACAGGTATGATTACCTAGGTACCTGAACCTTTGAAAAAGAAAACCTCTCGTTACATAGGATCGGCGTGCTCACCAGACCCCTCAATATCAACCCCTGAGCAACGTCAAGATTGGATTTACTGGGCGGAAATACTTCCGTAATCTCACTGCAGTCACATTCATGCACGGTACTCACTCCGAAGTCAGGGAATTAAACTTTGTCGGCTTCCAAATCTTTTACTTTCACGATGCGGATGTGGCGGTTCTACAAGCCTTGCCTTACGGATACTCACCGTTGTCTTGGTCTGCATGCGTGATGTGTCAAGTGACTGCAGCGATACTTACTGGTAGATGACAACGTGAACTTTGCTCACCGACATGTGCCCTGACAAGATATCAAGGACACTAATGGCCGTGACATTGCGTCCGACCATCGGCCGACTCGGACGTGGAGATCAAGATGGCGGTGTGTAAGAGGTGACGAAATCTTTCAACGTCCGGTGCAGGTTGAGGACAGAGTATTCCGTACAGAAATAGGCAAACATGAACGAACAAATATCCTCCCTCCTTCTGCACAAAGAGATAAAGTCAGAGGTCTTCACACGCAAAACATGGTGATATCTGAGTAAATCTTGCACCAAGTAATTACCTTCAAACAATTCCCTTTCAAGAAACTGGTAGCAACAACTACTTTTCATCATGACGACAATCAAAAACGTAGCTGTCGCGGGAGTACAAATCACCTTTCTTACTTTCTACCTCTCCCTAGTCCCAACCACACACCAAACACTAACAATGAACCACCCAAAAAAAAGGCAGCAGGAACAATCGGTCGACCCATTGTCACTCATCTCCTCGCAAGCAACCTCTTCACCAAAATCACAGTCCTCACCCGCGACGCCAGTCGCCCCCTCCCCTTCCCCCCAGGCTCAATCATAATCAAACAAGTCGACTACTCCTCCCTGTCATCACTCGAATCCGCCCTCCGCGGCTGTGACGCCGCCGTCTCAGCCCTCTCCTTCGACGCCATCTCCAACCAAACCCTTCTCGTCAAAGCAGCCGCCAACGTTGGCACAGTGAAACGCTTCATCCCCTCAGAGTACGGCAACGACACACTCAACCCGCTTCTCGCGACCATACCGATCTACCAACCTAAAATCGCTATCCGTTCACTGTGTGAGCAGTTGGCTGTCTCTCACCCATCTTTCTCGTGGACGACGATCCAGAACGCGAGTTTCCTGGCGGCGGACTGGACGCTCGATTTCATTGTTGATGTCAAGAATCGGAGAGCGGATATCAAGGACGGGGGCGATGTTTTGTTCTGTGCGACCACGTATGAGGATGTTGCTCAGGCGGTGGTGGGGGTGTTGATGAATTTGGAAGAGACGGCCAACAGGCCTGTCAGGACCTCGAGTGTCGAGACTACGCAGAATGATATTGTCAGCATTGCCAAGGACACACTAGTAGAGTTGGAGGGGGTTGGAAAGGGGAAGGATTGGACGGTTACGTATTCCCGGACCGAGGAGCTGGAAGCACAAGCGAGAAAAAGGTGGGCGGAGGGGGATAGGAGCGAGGAGGTTGTTGCCATGTTTATCAATCGGGCTTTTATTGGGGAGGGATGGGGTGGGTATTTCCCTGTTAGGGATAATGGGCTTTTGGGGATTAAGGGGATTGGGAGGGAGGGGCTGAAGAGGATTGTTAAGGAGCGATTGGGGATGGAGTAGATTTGTTGAATCTTGTTGGTAGTATGTAGTCGTTGCAGGTTTGTTAGGGGCATGAGTATAGACATGTCAGCGTATGTTCATGACCAAGTCGTCTCCTGCAGAGGCTGATGTACGTCATTATCCTATTTGCTCTCTTGGGCGGGAGGATAAATGTTTGCCCCCGTGGGATACCTCTCCACTTACATGCAGGAGCACGATGAGATGAATGACTTTTATTTTTCGTCTAAGCGGGAAACAGAAAAGACCGTCGTGAACATGAACCTATCTATCTATCTACACGTGTACAAAAGTCGTTGTCCCAACCTCGTCTTTTTGCCCAACTCTGTGCTCTATATGTACGAAGTATGTGCTACCGGTTTCCGGTTGTGCCCTCACCACAGCTACCCTAGCTTCAGACGTGGTTCCCGCCAACGTTGTAACTCGACCGGCTCGGGCCCCTGGCGAACGCAAACGTCCCTTGCACAGGCAAGGTCGGCTCCTCCTCCTCGCTCCCATCCCCAGGCCCCGGAGGCATACTCTTGCGATGGCGGTCGTGGCTGACCCGTGACCGCTCCTCGCTCACAACAGACACCTGGACATGCTTCCGGATGTTGGCAGCAGCACTTTTGGGGTCGGGAACATTTGTGGTGCTGGAATCGCTCCACGTGGTCTGCATACTCTGCAGCTTGACCCCGTCGACCATGTGCTCCTCGCTCTCGCTGAAAGTGATGTTGGTGATGGGGTTCGCGGTCGGCGGTCCGCCGGGACGACGACGCCAGCTCGGGACGCTGCTGCCTTTATCACCGAATCCAAGGGAGCCCTTGCTCGGCTTGTCGTCCAGTTTGTGGGTGGTCGAGCGCAAGCTGGTGAGCAGCGAGCCGAGCAAGGGGGTGAGCCAGATCTTGAGCAGCGGGAAGATCATGGGCAGGTTGGTCGTGACCACCGCGATAAAAGTTTCGCGGACGGCCCAGGAGCCGGCGAGTTGGGCGCCGTTGACCGGGTCGGTGACGATGAGAACACAGCGCAAAGTGGCGCAGATGACGACAAATATGCCGCCGCTGAAGAGGAAGATCAAGCCCGCTTTCTTGATGGGTCGCAGCGTTGACTGCCACAGCATCGGGACCGGGATTGAGATCAGGTACAGGTCTGTCGTCACGTTGAAGGCGAAGTAGACCCAGACGACCTGGTTCGAGATGGCGGGCTGGCAGACCTCTCCCGGGTTCGGGAAGATCTGCCAGTACCTGTAGAAGGGACGACATGCCAGGAAAAGGTTCAGAACGACGACCATGAAGCTGGCGATGAGGAGGCCGAAGCCGATGTAGATGCGTATCCGATATCCCCGGCCTAATCCTGCCTGTTGACGACGTCAACGCCGAACCCTACGACAGAAAAGGGGGTCCGTCAACACGTACCGTCAACCGAAGAAAAAAGAAACAAAGGGATCCTTTGAGTGCCCAAAGCAACACCGAGTAGCTCGACCATCCGGCGATTTGGATCTTGGAGCCGGTGACTCTTAGGCCGTACTCTGGGTCATTGGGGGAAAGATTGAATCGTTGCTCGTCGGTCATGCCGTTGTTTGCGAGGCCATGAGCCACCGCTCCAACCGAGTACGCGAGACAGGATTCGATGGCGTAGAAGGTCTGGGGGAACAAACTTGAAGTCAGCAAAGGGAGAAACAAGAAAAGAAAACAAAGCATAAAGGAGTAATGAACTGACTACTCCAACCCAGGCCAAGAAGTCATCTGCTTGAAGACCCTTGAGGCCAACGACTCTAATGCGAGCATATGTGCGAAGGATAGTGACGGAAAGACCGACTGCAAGGAGCGTGAAGGCCTCGGTGGTGAACTGCTGCATGGCAGCCTGAGCTGCGGCCTGCGCAGCTGCAGCAGCAGCGGGATCAAGCGGTGGACCGGCCTGAGACATGATGTCGTGTGCAGTTTGGCCAAGATCGCTCGGGTAGTAGGTTAAATGAATGAAGTGAGGGTGAAGAAGAAAGGGTCTTCTTCTCCAGTCTTGTGTCTCCTCAACCGCCCTTTTAGAAGCCAAGCACTTGCCAAGTTAACACTCAATATGGTCTCCGTTCCCCCAACCATCCAGTTGTCGATCGACATAATACCGTGAGCAGTCTTCAACGGCTGGAAAGGGAGTTCGCATGCAGTTGCAATCACATGCAGATTTCTTTTTTTCTGTCAGACTGGACTGGCACCAGGGGCCTGGAACATCTCTCCGGGACAGGTTAACACGGTGCAACGGCGAAATACGCAACGGCGGCCAAACAGTTGCTGGGTCGGTCCAACACTCAGCTCTCTCTTTCTCAGCACGAACGATAAGCATTACCAGTGGATAAGCATGCACAGTACCATTGCACTCTGCGGGGGTGTGCTCTTTCGGGGGTGTGCTTTTTCGTTGATTTTGCCTCCATTGGGTCGTTAACGTGCACATCACCAACCCTGCACAATAACCTCCCTGTAAGCCACCACCTCGGCCGGCACAGTGGGCTGATAAGTGACCACCAGGGTCTGAAACCGTGATAACAGTGACAACAGGGCTCTAAGCTGCCGACTTAACGGTCTTTGAGTAATAATCGGCACTGAGGTAGCAGCAAACTTGCCTGAGTCTAGCAAAAGATCTGTCAGTCTCAAGGATCGATTCCAAGGAACGCGTCTCTGCGGCACACGTCTGTGGTTCACACCAGGACCGGGACCATATCCCGGGGTTACATTGCATTCAAGCCACAATAGCTCGGCAACTGCAGTTGGGTTGGTTGCGAACTGTTGCTCTCGGCGTGGGGTTGGAGTCTCTTCGTATTGGACAATGCCCGCTAATAATTGGGGGCTTGCATATCACATGTGGTCGAAACAAGCACCTTTCCTGAATGGATTTTCGTCTGTGTGCCGTTTACCCCCATTCGCGGCATTCCTCCCGGACCTTGGCACTCTTGGGCGTTCTGGAACACCCTTGCTAGCGTCAGGAGATGCCTCTCACCACCCTCTCCCAGCGAGGTGGTAATAATCGCATCGCCGTCACTGAAAGGCAATGATCGTCCCCCTCTCTTCGCTGGTCCTCGGAGGTTTTTTCGTCTTTGTTGACTTCCGTCTGTAAGAGCGAAGAGCGAGCTCCTGAGAACCGAATCTCGAAAGACAGTCGAGCTCAGTTGCCATACGGAATAGCCAGTGTTGATTGACACAATGGAGACCATTGATTGCGTTGTCGTGGGTGCCGGTAAGTTTTTCTTTTTCTTGAATGAATGAACTGCCCGAACAATCGGCAGGACTCGAAGCTTGTGGGCAACACAACTCGGAAGAACAGCAAAATTGCTGATATTTCTTGCCCAACAACAGGATGGTACGGCCTTGGTGCCGCGAAGCAATATCACTGCACTCAACCCGAATCCTCCCTGGCCATCATCGAGGGCGAGTCCTCGCTGGGCGGAACATGGGCCGACCACCGCTTGTACCCGGGCCTGAAGAGCAACAACCAGCTCGGGACCTACGAGTATCCCGATTTCCCCATGGACACGGCGCGGTTCGGCGTTAAACCGAAAGAACACATCCCCGGCGAGGTCGTCAACACCTATCTCAAGGCGTACGCGTCCGAGTTTGGCATTGCGGACCTCATCCGGTTCGATACCAAAGTCGTTGTTGCCGAGCATCAGGACACCGACGAGGGCGGTTGGGTCTTGACGCTGGCAAACGCGAAGAGGAAGGATGAGAAAAAGGTCTTTGCGCGCAAGCTTATCATCGCCACGGGGCTGACGTCGGACGCCTTCTTGCCGCACTTCAAGGGCCAGGAGACGTTTGGGGGCAAGATATTCCACAGCAAGGAGTTCCGGCAGAACCGTGATACCCTCAAGACGGCCAAGTCGGTCACCGTGCTGGGCGCGACCAAGTTTGGGTATGATGCCGCGTATGCGTACGCCATGGCGGGCGTGGAGGTGAACTGGGTTATTCGGTGTATGTGCTCTGTTTGTCTTCGCTTGTCAACTGTAGCTAATAAGCTAATAACTCGAGAAATAGCGTCTGGTCATGGCCCGTGTTGGATCTCTCCTTCATTTGTGACCCCCCTTAAGAAGTGGATCGAAAAGCTCGCTAGTATGTCAACAAACCTCCTTTTCACCCTTCACCCCCCCCCCCCCCCCCCCCCCTCTCTCTTACTAAACCACTATGATAGACGTCCGAGCCTTAACCTGGTTCAGCCCGTGCATTTTCGGGGAAGCAGATGGCTACACCAAGATGCGCAACTTCTACCACGGCACCGCCGTCGGCCGCGGCCTCGTTAACCAGTTCTGGAAGACGCTGGGCGGGGACGTCATCACGCTCAACGGCTACGACTCGCATCCGGAGACGGCCAAACTAAAACCCTGGACCGAGGCCATGTTCACAGCCACGTCCTTCAGTATCCTCAACTACGACACCGACTTTTTTGAGCTGGTCAAGAGGCCTGACTCGAACATCAAGATCCATATCGGAGAAATCGACCACCTCAGCCCAGGCAGAGTCCACATGGCGGACGGCACGTCCTTCGCGTCGGACGCGCTGCTCGCCAACACGGGCTGGAAACATGTTCCCCCCATGAAGTTTTTGCCCGAGGGCATCGACGTGGAGCTGGGGTTGCCGCACAGGATTAACGCGACGGACCCCAGACCCGAAGACCTGGCCAACCAGCAGCAACTGCTCGAAAAGGCCGATAACGAGATCTTGCGCCGATTCCCGCGGCTCAAGGACCAGCCGGTGTGGAATAAGAACTACGTGCCCATCACAGAGACGAAGGGCATCGACAGTAATAGTGCCGATGAGGTGACGCCCTGCACGCCGCTGACGCCGTACATGCTGCACCACTTCATCGTGCCGCCGTCGGAACGGTTTCTCCGGTCGCGAGACGTGGCCTTCATTGGTATGGTCTCCAATTTCAGTAATATCATCACTGCACATGTGCAAGGGCTGTGGATCAGTGCCTATTTCTCCGGGAAACTGGCGATCGACCCGGCCAAGGCGGTCGGCCACGAGACGCAAATGGAGGAGCTGCGGTATCAGACTGTCTTGCATAATCGGTTTGGAAAGTGGCGGTATCCGACTGACTGGGGAAGTAAAGCTCCGAGCTTCATTTTCGACGCGGTGCCGTATCTGGATTTGCTGCTGAAGGATTTGGGTTTGGAGATTTATAGGAAGACGGGGAAGGGGTTTGGTGCTGAGATGTATGATCCCTACGGACCAGAGGATTATAGGGGGATTAATGAGGAGTGGGAGACCAAGTTTGGTGGTGGTGGTGGTGCGGCGACGGGTGAGAAGTAGTGAGTTGATTTACTTGGACAGTTGGAAAGCAGTGTTTCGTCTGTTCATTTTGTATGACCATCGTGGTGGAATTTTCGTGTAGATGTCTTACTATTCTAGTTCAAGGAGATAAAGCCGGTAATCCCCAATGAAGAAGCTATTATCATCATGGAGTATTGATGCGATCTCACAGAGGCGTTGGATAATGAGCACACTTTATGCCTCAGGAAGATAATAAGGACACCTTGTGCCTCAAGAATAAGACCTGCAGTGAAGGGCGTTGCTCTTATTTGCAAGAGCGGTGGTTCAACAGGGCTGGGGGGATGGAGTGTTGGCTGTTTGTACAGTACGTCGTGTCACTGGAGTTTGAGTTGATGTATGTATTCTCTATCTACAAGCTACGCAATGGTTTTGTATCTCGTTTTTGGTTTGCTCTTCTTCCACCGTCTGGCGAGGTGACGGTCAGGGGACACCCCAACGTCATCTTGGGTAGAAGTATCTGCTCTTATCGTCCAGCCCTTGGGCAAAGAATATACTAGATAGGCAGCTTGACCAGAGCAGGAATAATGAATCTCGTTGCTGTGGCTTCTCGGTGCGCCAAAGCTTGTAAGCTGTGTTGAAACTGTGGGCGAGTAGTATACTGCGAGCTTCAGAGCTCGTGCGGCTTCCCCGGCAATGATAGTATCGAGCAACTTGAGTTCTCAAGTTCGGTTGATAGACCGATCGTGACGTGTATCGAGCCCTGTATGCGATGGTTTCTGGTCCTATAGTTCGGTTCTTGCAGAATTCTGCATGACCAGCCAGCCACAAATCTGGAGCCCACAGGAAACGCCTCGTAGTGCTCGGACAATGCCCCGAAATCGTCCAAGCTTGTGCCATTGTTGTAGGTTGCATGGAGCAATTGTTAGTTGCCACTTCTGAAGCTGCAGTTCTACGACAAAACGGAACAGAGCTAACTGAAGACAATGAATCAGTCCATCAGGCTATTTGTTTGCAGCCGACTTTGGCTCAAAGCTCCTCACCGCTACTGCTGAAGACTTGTGGCTGATCTAAACCTTTTAAAACTTCCACCTGCGATCCACAATGTAAGTGCGCAGTCTGGAATGGTGGCTTCAGTGGCTTGTCTAGCGTCTTCAAGTGGACGTGGGAATATCTTCCTTTGGTGGCGAGCCACACCATTGGTTGATACCATACTCGCATTACACCACTTCAGACACTTTCAAATACCTTATGTAGGACATTCTGTACATAAAGTTCAAGTAAACTTCAAACTCACTCCAAAAGCTTTGGGCGGTGTTGCAAGGAGTCTTGCAGAAACACGTTGTTCTCAAGTTACATGCCTGGTGATTCATGCAGGTAACCCGGAAAGGTGAGACATCTTCCTCTTCAGCTAGCCATTGGGCACACGCCAACAGACCCTTTGGGAACACTGAGCATCTGAAGTTTCCTGGACTTCATACATATTTCACGAATAACTACATGACCGGCTCAAATGGGCAAAACATCCGTCCAAGAAAAGTATGTTACTGTCGTCCTCCAGTGTTATGGATTCTAGGAACTGGCTATGGCTGGCTGACACCGAAGCCTTGCATGTTAACATCGAGGGTGGTGGCGCCGTCTGCCACGTTATTGTTGGGCTGAACCTCATGCCAGTGTAACAGCAGAGCAGAGGCCTGTCATGCTCCCCGGCGTTAACCTGCGTTGTCTCCAATTGAATTGTCATTGTCTGGTTCATGGTAGCTCCCGTCGCTGTCCCAATGCCAATATGTGACATTACATGTATGTGATTCGGCTGCAGATACAGCTTCCGCGTTGCTGAGTTTGCTTCGGAAGGCTCGACGATGTGCGCAGCTATTTGATGGTGATGAATCATGATAGCAGTAATCCGTACCATACTCTTCGTGTGAGAAAAGATAGTTTACCTTTGAAAGCAATAGCAGGTCGTGGCCAAATATAAAAGCGCTGTCTTCTCCGTCAGGCATGAAATTGAAAACCAACCCAACACCACAGTCAGCCTCAACAACAGCCTTCTCCTGAACCCAAAACCTACCACCCCTTCAACCAAGACACATCATCTCATCCTCCCAAACAAACATCAGCAGTCAACATGTCCGGCCCATACACAATCAACGTCACCAACAGCAGCAACTCCAACCAAACCTTCCAAATCTTTGCCAGCGAGCCGCAGTACGCCAATGGCAATCCTGCCACCGGCGCCTTCCTGAACACCTGGGGGACCGCTCCCTTGGTGGATCCGCAAGGCACCGTCGTGTTCCCCATCACGAGCAACATCTACGCCGTCTGCGGCAACGGCCCGGCCCCCCTGAACCCTAACGTCGTCATCACCTCGGTCAACCCGGAGCTCGCCACCATGACGACCCCGACCCAGCCCGGGTCCGACTTCAAGGTCGACATCCCGCTCAAGCAGGCGCCCATCTTTGTGACGTCGGCCACCACGCAGAGCAGCACCGCCACCAACGGCTTCACCATCAACACCATGGGCGCGCAATGGCAGGTGCAGGACTACCGTTTGTCTTCCCAGCCCCCGCCGACCTCTGAGTGCCATATGGGACAATTGTACTGATATGATGATGATTAGCCGATCGCTACTGCGGCGTAGGTCGCGACGCCATCGTCCCGGGCCCCGGTCCGGCTGTGGTGCCTGTCGCCGTCTTCGCTCCTGGACCTAATCAGATCTACAACATTACCCCGACCCCCAAGTTCTATATTCTTGCTGGCGGCAACGCGCAGGGTGTTGTGGCTGACGTGACGTCCCTCGGCCTCGTCGCGATCATCGACTTCTCCAACAAGACCGAGGCAACCGCCACCGTGAGCCTCACGAATGAAGGCACCTGGAGCCCTGTTGAATACTCTCCTTAATCCTTGAGGTGAGTGTAGCTACCTTGAGTAGTATGTTGGGTTTTGGAATCTTCCGAATTTTGGGGCAAAGGTGACCCGGCCAGATGACTTGGTGGTTAGGTATGGGTGTTGTTGGTCGTGTCCTGTTACGTCTGAGAGAATTAAACCCACATTGCAGGACTCCTTTGTCGTGTTGTTCGGGGGATAAGGATATAATTTCATTGTCTTTTTCAGCCATTAGATACCCTAACGTGATGGCAAAAGAAATGGATTATTTGCTCTCGTTCTTTATCGTTCTTTTCCACATATGGCTTTGTTTTTTTGTTTTTTTTTATCTTAATCGTTACGCTCGCCGTAGAGATCCATACCGGGAATTGTATCATCTGTCCCGCAGTGCCTACAACATTCAACGCCATAATTTCAAACACTTGGGTTTCCAATCAAAAGAAGGTATCTTACCAACGCTTTTCGGACGCTGGACAACTCGACCATGTCAAGGTACTATTCTGGAACTAGCGACTGACATACAACTGTGGGCCGGCGGCTGAAACATCTGAAGGGTCTAGAACAAGCAGGAGCGGTGAGAAGCTGAAAGCCAAAGTCGGCTAAAGTGTACCTGCGAGACAAGCACGTGGCTGGCTGCTAAAATAAATAGTTCGGATACTAATACCCCGAACAGATCATCGTGGTCTATTTGCTGGCCAATGATGGGTTGTCGGCGTTAGACGAAGAGTTCCAAAACTCTCTAGTGTTCCATGCACCTGCACTAATATCACATCTTAGGCCGAGTCTGGGCTATTATTGTCCGACTGTCTTTCCGAGTTGTGGCTGGCTGATCGAGACGTCGCATGAGCTCGCTTTGTTAAAATGCGTGGCGGTTTATGTCTGATGGCTGCCAAGGCGCGAATAAGGGTGAGGTGGTATATACCTAAACATACCAGACCCGACTACTTATCTCGACGGAAATCACAGTTCACCTGCATTCTGACCAACCTTTACCACATTTCGTATAATCCCCAGTCCACCAGCCTCCAAACATATCCTCAAAGACCGGTCTCCTGGTCCAAAATGTCTGGCATCCACTACACCATCCAAATCGCCAACAAAACTCACCTCCCCCAAAGCTTCCAGATCTTTACCGCGAAGCCCCGGATCACCGGCGGCGAGACCGGTCAGGTATTTCTCAGCACGTTGGGATCGGCGCCAGCGATAGCACCCGGGACCGGTTTCGCCGAGTTCGTCCTCATCAGCGAGTACTATGCCGTGTGCGGCTCCGCCCCCGAACCGCTCGCGAGCGGCGGTGTCGCCGTCTTCTCGGAGAGCAGCAAGCCTGTCCATCTGGCTGAGTCGAACGGAAAGCTTGGTTCCGACTTCAAACTGACCGTGGACAATGGGATGCTGGCCTTTGCCGGCGACGATATTCGTGACAGCACAGTTTCTGGGGCTTTTTCTCTCAACACGATGAACGAAACCTGGGATCCGTCAAACTATCGTAAGCAGACACGTTCTCGTAATTCATCTGTCCATCATCTTTATCGTCGCGGATTAACTGACTCATGATAAAAAAGCAAACCTGTATTGC
Source organism: Apodospora peruviana (assembly GCA_033439685.1). Taxonomy (NCBI): domain Eukaryota; kingdom Fungi; phylum Ascomycota; class Sordariomycetes; order Sordariales; family Lasiosphaeriaceae; genus Apodospora; species Apodospora peruviana. The sequence continues at coordinate 3,856,770 of JAUEDM010000005.1, read as the reverse complement.
GGTATTGGATGCCGCAGCCCTGTGCCGGGCACCAACCAAGTCGTGCCTGTGGCCGTCTTCGCGCCGAACCCCAACCAAAAGTACTCCATCGCCCCTGTGAACAAGGTGTACATTGCCTACTCCGAACAGCCGTCGACCAGCCTGCAGACTGACATCAGCAACCTGGGCGAAGTCGTCGAGATCGATTTGACTCAAGGTCTCCAGGAGGGCCATACGAACGCAACCGTGACGCTCCAGCCCGACTTCACTTTTAGCCCCGTCGAGTTCAGTTAGATAGGTACTGACAAGTAGTAGAGCACTTTTGAGGAGAGGAAAAGACTCAACCCACGTTGTTTGATATTTTTTCTTCTGCTGTTGGGAGTCTTGGGAGTTTGGCAGCGCAAAGCACTGGTTAGGTTGACGAGGTGGTTGAATAGATAAAAGCAAAGAATAATTACACGTCTCTATTGTTTGTTTCTCGTCGTTCTTCCCACGCAAGATCTTTTCCTTTGTTCTCCGGCAAGAAAAATTGCAACAAATACCCCCTTTCCTCGGGAAGTGAAATATCATCTTAAAGGTGGTTTTATAAGAAAGACATTAAGGAAGTTGGTGCGATAGCTCCCGGAAAACTGAAGACAGAATGAGCAAAAGTTTCAAAACCCGATGCTTTCTACGTCTGCTTAGAATTGCCGGACTCAACGACCACTATGCTATTTTACCAAAAAGAGTAGCAATTAGTGGTCACACTCCTGGAGTCAATACACCCCCCATAGTTCCTTGCTTCCCAGAGTAGGTCTGTACTATGACAAGACTCTTCAGCAGTTTTTTTATCCTCTTTTACGGAAAAACCTTTGCTTGAAAACTGGATTGAAGTGATGGCCTTTTGGGGGGTGAGGACTTTCCCCACAAATACGGACTAGCGTAGATGTTATGAATGTCGAACTGAACGACTGCAATGCCATTCCACAAATGGTGCACCAAAAGTTGGCAATTGGAGGTCGCACTTCTAAAGTCCTTGATCCAACAGGAATAATCGCCGTGGTCGGGCGTGGAATCTAATAGGTCGCTGCTTCAGACATCTGCTGCGTGGTGGGCAGAGTTATCACTCAATCCGGTCTAGCGCGATCACTTCGACATGATACGCACGAACCGCTAACTGCACAGTGCCAAACCACGGCACATCCAGTCCGCGTGGAATACATGTGGATACAGATTCCGTACGTGGATACGTAACATTAGCGTTCAACGTCAAATTCAACAACATCAAACATGTCCCGCCCGGGTGGTTAATCTGGCTACACCACCCCCTATTTTCTCCGTCTTCTCTCCGACAATATGTCTTCAGGGGAAGCTTCACGCAAGGCCGTGCAGGGAGCTTCTCTACTGATCCTGCTGCAGGTCGTCTCGCGCGCCATCACCTTCATCGCGAACCAGGTCCTCCTCCGCTTCCTAACGGCCCAGCTCCTTGGCGTTTCGACACAGCTCGAAGTGTATTACCTCTCGGTGATATTCTTTGCCCGCGAGAGCTTGCGGGTGGCCATTCAAAGACAGGACTCATCGTCGTCATCCGTCGCGAGAGACAAAAAGAACGATGATGTAACACCAAACCGCTCGTCATCAACGCAGGCCGTCGTCAACCTCGGCTATCTCGCCATCGCACTCGGCATCCCTCTTGCAGCCGGGTTCGGATGGCTATACCTCCAATCTCTCACCGCGGAGACGCTGGCATCGACGCCCTACCTGGTCATCTCGCTGTACATCTACGCCCTGGCCGCTGTGCTCGAGCTCGTCTCCGAGCCGGCCTTCGTCGTCATGCAAACCCGGCTCCAGTTCGGCACCCGGGCCACGGCCGAATCAGTCGCGACATTCCTGCGCTGCATCGTGACCCTGGGATCAGCCATGTTTGGCGCCGCTGCTCCCGGCGCCATCAGCAACCCCCGTCACCAGAAATCCGGCACGGGCACCGATAGCCTTGAGCTTGGTGTTCTACCGTTTGCCCTCGGCCAGCTGAGCTACGGCGTCGGCTTGCTGGCTGTATACACCTGGTACGGCGCCGGGCTCGCTTTCCGCGAAGGCTTCTCATTACTGCCAAAACGTCTCACCACCACCACCACCACCACTACCGAGTACGCCCTTTCCTTCTTCTACCGCCCAACCCTCCAGCTCGCGTCAAGCATGATGGCCCAGAGCGTAGTCAAGCACATCCTCACGCAGGGCGACACTTTTTTGGTGTCAGTCCTGTCGACCCCGACAGCGCAGGGCGTCTACGCACTGGCCAACAACTACGGCGGCCTGGTCGCACGTCTCGTTTTTCAACCAATCGAGGAGAGCAGCCGCACCTACTTCAGCAAATTACTCGCACCACCCTCATCTTCCTCCACTTCCTCATCCTCCCATCACACCAAATCCGCAACAGGCAAAGCCTCCTCAAACCTTTCGTCAATCCTAAAAATCTACCTCCTCCTCTCCCTAATTATAGTAACTCTCGGTCCCACCGCCTCCCCCCTCCTTCTGTCGTTAGTCGCCGGATCAAGATGGGCCTCCTCCGGCGCAGCCGACACTCTCGCAATCTACACCCTCTACATCCCTTTGCTAGCCATCAACGGAATCGCAGAAGCCTTCGTCGCCTCGGTGGCAACCGAAACAGAAGTGCACGCCCAGTCCGCATGGATGACCGCCTTTTCCCTAATCTTCGGTCTGTCAGGGTTCGTTTTTCTGAGAATCCTGAACCTCGGCGCAATCGGTTTGGTTCTCGCCAACGGGATCAATATGCTCTGTCGGATTGTATGGTGCACAATCTTCATTTCTAGATATTTCAAGAGGCACGGCGGAAATCTTGATTTGTTGGGTGTCTTGCCCAGCCCCGTGGCGGTTGTTGCGGCCGCTGTTACGACGCAGATGGTTAGAAAGGTACCTGAGCTCGTTGCAAGGGCTGGGATACTTGAAAGAACAGCGTCGCCCATTGGAGCGAAACATGCACTTGTGCAACTTGTGGGGATGGCTGTGGTGGCGTTGCCGTTTATCGGGATTCTGTGAGTTACTCTCTTTCTTTAATTTGGTTTCACTCTTTCTAACTCCGTGACACAGATTGTTTTCCGAAAGACAATTCTTGCTCCAGGGGTACAAGTCCCTGGTCAAAAGGTAAGGGAACACTTGCTGGAACAGAAAGGTTCATAAACAGGATATAAACTTTAAAGACCGTGAACACTCCAATATCTGTAGACATATAAACACCCGAACAGCGACCCATCTGCTAGTCAAACGTGATCTTGGTAGCCTTCTTGCTCATATCAACATCCTTGTAGAAAGCGCCGTAGCTGTCGTGGCCCTTCTTCTTGACCGTCGTGCCGAACTTGAGCAACTCCTCCGGGACAGGCTGCTTGGCTGCTCTCAGGATGTTTACCAATCTACGAAAGACAGATATTAGTCTCTGCAAACACAACGCAAAGTGGAGGAAGAAAAACTTACGATCCGGAGTGCGTCTTGTCGTGCTCTGTAAACAAAGTGATGGCCTTGCCCTCCTTGCCAGCGCGACCAGTTCTTCCAATGCGGTGGACGTAGTCCTCGATCGTCAAGGGAAACTGGATAATATCGCCAATGATTAGCATGGGCCACCATCGACAACCGAAGAGGGTATACTCACAGTCACATTGATGACAAGCTTGACCTCTGGGATATCCAGACCACGCGCAGCCACGTCGGTCGCAACCAGTACGGTCGTCGTGCCCGCCTTGAACGCCTCCAAACTCCGTGTTCGCTGATCCTGTCTCAGATCACCGTGAATGCTGGCAACGCGGATACCTCTGCGATCCAGGAACTGCTCGACGCGAACAGCCTCCTTCTTGTACAGGCAGAAGACAAGAATGCGGTCATCCTTGGCACTGCCCTTGGTGGCCTCCCGGAGCAGCTCCAACAGTCTTTGCTCCTTACCACGGGGGTCGACAACCTCTACCTTCTGCTCAATTCGGCTGTTGGCCTGCAGCTCGTGTGTACCATTGCCCTCCCCGTCCTTGTCACCATTGCGGGACCGGCTGCCAATGGTCACCTTGACCGGGTTGACCATGTAGCCCTCGGCCAGACCGCGCACGTCGGTCGGCCAGGTGGCCGTGAACATGAGCGTCTGGCGCTTCTCACGTGGCAGGCAGCTCCCCAAAATGAGCTTGATGTCGTCCTCGAAACCCTTATCCAACATGCGATCAGCCTCGTCGAGAACGGCAAACATGACATCGGAGAGCGAGACGGAGCCCTCGGACAAGAAGTCCTTCAAACGGCCAGGAGTCGCAACAATGATGTCAGCGCCAGAGTTCCTGCGGAGCAGGTTGCGCTGCTCGTCCTTGCTGGCGCCACCGTACAAGCAAACGGCAGAAAGGCCGACGAGAGGCGCAAGAGTCGAAATGGAGGCATGAGTCTGCATGGCGAGCTCCCGGGTCGGCGACACAATAACGGCACGAACATGCGCAGTCCGGTCATTGTGCTTAGGCTTAGGAGTGTTGATAAGCGCTTCGATACAGGGGAGGGCGAAGGCATAAGTCTTGCCTGAGCCGGTCTCGGCGATGCCAACCACGTCGCGACCGGCCAGCGCAAAGGGCCATGAGGCAGACTGAATGGGTGTAGGGGCGGTGAATGTCCCAAACGGCTTCTTGGACAGAAGCTTCGAGGAAGGGAGCTGGGAGAATTGGAGAATGGGTCGGAGCTTGAGGCCGGACGGGTCGGATATGCTGATCTCCTGCTTCTCCAGAAAAGCCTGGATCTCGGACTCGGGCACGGCGTCGAGAGCGGCGGTCTGTTTGTACGAGAACTTGGTGCCGTTGGTCGCGGTGCTTGATCCATTGGTAACTGGCGCAGTGTCGACTGTAGCATTGGTTGTGGGCTCGTCCGCGCTTTGCTCGGTGGACTCGGCTGCGGGCTCTTCAGACCTCTTGGACTTCTTGTCCTTTTTCCCCTTCTTGTCTTTCTTCTCCTTTTTGTCCTTCTTTTCTTTCTTCTCCTTTTTCTCTTTCTTCTCCGCCTTAGGCTCGGGCTCTGCAATGGTTTCTGCGACGGGCTCTGCAATGGCTTCTGCGACGGGCTCCGCGACGGCTTCCGCGACGGTCTCTACGACAGGCTCTGCGACAGGCTCCTCTTGTGTGATCGCCTCCTTGCCATTGTCCTCCGTCTTCCCGTTATTTTCGCTCCAGTCGCGTCTCTCCCTCTTCGCTTGTCTGGTCTCCTTTTCCTTCTGGTATTTCTTCTCTCGCTTCTCCTTCTTCGGCTTTACGACCTCGGTGTCACCATCGGTCCTCGCCTTCTTCGAGCGACGGGCCTCCTTCTCCTCGGCGTCGTTTCTGGAGTGTTTCTTGGACATCTTGGCAATTCTCCTACCGAGTAGGGCGAGACAATGAGTAAGGGCGATCGGAGTGGTGGTCAAGAATGACCTTCGTTGATTGAGGGGGATAGTGGCGGTCGGAACGGCAATTGTATTTTTTCTGATCTTTTTTCGGTTCTCTTATCGATAAGGAACTGACAGGATCCAGCCCCGCTGTGCCTGGTTCGGACTGGCCAATCCCTGCCGCCCGGCCCCGTATCTTGCCCATCGGCCCGCTTCACCACTTTGACATGGACGCTTGACCACTTCCCGGCCCAAATCTGCAAGCCAAACCTCTGCCAAGACGTTAGCCAACTCGGTTCCACCAGACGTTCAAAGTCCAGACTCCAGACCATGCAAGATGGACATGACATCAAAATCCTATCAGATCATTCTATTCTACTTCTCGAACCGGACCAGGTTCACTGTTCACGTCATAATACAGTCAATTCCTGAAGCTAGACAATTATTCCTAAGCTCGAGTCGACCCTCATGCACCCACTGCAGCAACACAACGGTTTTCAAGATGGAGAGGAGGCATGTCTCCCGATGATAATGGTGGCTCCTTGACGATATACGATGACAAAAGCTTTTTGGTCGAGTCACCGACGCAACTTCAAGTTGATGTGGGTGTCGGCTCAGATGCAGCCTGCGGTTAATCACGGCCGAAAGCAGCTTGTTGCGTGCAGGGAGGACGGACCCGAGGGAGGCCTCCCCGCCTCCAACAATGAACGGTGAACCTGTTTCCCCTCCTCTCCGTACTTCTTACTCGGAATACCATCTCTAGCCTAGTGCACATTCCTGTTGGCAATAACAGCTGTGTGGAGCTCTGGAAAAGTTGACAAGGACATTTTTTTCCTGATACTTCTCTACCGAGAGCTAAGTATCTTGGTGCTCCTGCCAACAGTGCCAAGCCCTCCGGATGTTGCTTGTCTGAGCCGCAGGGAGGCACTAACACCTTAAGTATAGTGTGGGGAGTCGATCAACGTCGTTTCGACAAGCTCAGTGGCTGGTCGAGCAGCTGCCCTGCATGCTTTGCTCAGGTACCGTATACCTCCGACGGCGGTGGATGGTGGGACACTGCATGGTGCCCAAAGCTCCCCCAACCTCTCTCCAGGTATCGTGAGAAATACACGCTGTGGACGTTTACTGCACGCTATCTCGTAGCGTTCTCTGGAACGATGCTCTGTCTGCGCCTACCATGATCCCACGAGGATAGGCGATCAGACTTTGACTGTTCATGTGAACTTGTCGGTATGCGGACTCGAGGCAAACTTCACATGGCCAGAATGTGAAAGTACCATCGAAATGCATCATTCCCATATTGGCAGTCCCGGAAAGGCGGGGCCGCACGAACTGCGTGATTTTATGGAATCTCGAATGGGATCTCGACGATAGCTATCCGCGACCAACCCTCGTCAGCACTGCCACAATGGTCAAGACCTCCCCCAGCTTTCTTCCCTCAAGCACACACCACCTTCACCACCGAGGTACTTGAACAACCATATTGCCCGTGTCTTCTCGGCAAGTACCGAGCTAGAAACGACGACGACATGCTGCATTACAGTCAGAATGGACCCGCCTAGATGCTCCTCGGCCGACCCCCAGAAACTGATCGGATCTAGGACAGACGACTAGTCGCCGTCTTTGGTTGCCAATCACATTACGCCGGTGAAGCATGGAATCATTGGATATCTAATCCCATTGCAGGCAGGAGCTCGGGAGCTTGCAGCTCTCCAAAGCTGTCAGAGCTTGCAGAGCTGTCAGAGCAATGTTGGAGCTTCCCGGTGCATCGTACCTGCACATAAAAGAAGCGGTGGCCTCTCGGGATGTCTGCTCATTCCTCACACTTTTAACGTACCTGCTCTGATCGCTCGTGCTCCTTCCTCCCGTTCCTTGTTCTTTTGACACCAGCTCCACTTGTCATTTTATCTGCAAGTAACCGCAACCCGCAAGCCGCTCAATGGCAGAGAGAAACGACGATGAGATCACTTCTGCACGCATCCAATTTGCCGATGGCATAAGTCCATGGGCAGGAGAAAAGAAGTCTTCTCCCGTCGCGTCGGCTTTCCTGGAGAGAAGCCTCGATGACATTGACCAAGAAGAGAAGGCCCGCAGGATTGCCGAAACTGACTTGAACCAGAAGAAGAAACAGGTGTGCCATACAATTCTCGTCGCTCTCCGACTTGCAATGCTGACTTTTCTTCTACCAGACCTATGGAGGGTTCATGCTTGCCTGGCTCAGCTTCCAGAGCATCGGTACCATCTACGGCGACATCGGAACCTCTCCCCTCTACGTTTACTCCTCCACCTTCACCAGCCAGCCCAACTGGGATGATCTCGTTGGCGCTCTTTCCATCATAATCTGGTCCCTTACTCTCATTGTCACTATCAAATACTGCTTCGTCGTCCTACGTGCCGATGATGATGGCCAGGGCGGTACCTTTGCCCTATATTCGCTGCTCGCGCGCTTCGCCAACATCACTCGACGCGACCCCAACATCTCTACCACTATCAAGCTGGAGCGGCATAACACCGGCGAGATGAAAACTGGTGGCAGACGCTTGCGGCAGTTCATCGAGAACTCCGGGACAGCCAAGTTCCTCCTCAAATTCATCGGCGTGATTGGCGTGTCCATGGTCATGGCAGATGGTGTTCTTACCCCAGCCCAGTCCGTCCTCGGCGCCATCCAGGGTATTACGGTGGCAAACCCGGACCTCACCCGGTCTGCCATTGTGGGCATTTCCTGCGCCATTCTGGTCCTGCTCTTCTCCATTCAGCCCTTTGGTACCACTAAACTCGGCACAACTTTCGCGCCCATTGTGGTGGTTTGGCTGCTGTTCAACATGTGTACCGGAATCTACAACCTGGTCCGGTACGACCACAGTGTGTTGAAGGCCTTCAGCCCATACTTTGCTGGCGCCTACTTGGTCCGGAATGGGCACGATGGGTGGAAGTCCCTGGGTGGCCTGCTACTCGCATTCACCGGCGTCGAGGCGCTCTTCGCGGACCTTGGCGCGTTCAGCAGGAGAGCGATTCAGATTTCATGGCTGTGCCTAGCCTACCCATGTCTTGTTCTTGCCTATGCTGGTCAAGCTGCCTTCATATCGGCCGACGCCACCGGGACGGCTTTCACGAATCCCTTCTTCTACACTGTCCCACCTGGAACTTTCTACTTCAGCATGGTCATCGCCGTCCTAGCGGCCATTGTCGCCTCGCAAGCTATGATTACCAGCAGCTTTCAGCTACTTACCCAAGTCATGCGCCTGTCGTATTTTCCCCACATCAAGACGGTACACACAAGCGACAAGTTCCATGAGCAAGTCTACATGCCCTTAGCCAACTGGCTGCTGATGATCGGTACTGTCGTCGTAACGGCCGTCTATAATAACGTAGGTTGTCCAACGTGATCGTCTTGGCTGTCTGACACATGCTAACGACACGCAGACTACGAGCCTTGGCAATGCTTATGGTGTTTGTGTTATTATCGTCACCTTCATTACCACTTGTATGGTGTCCATCGTGGCGGTCCTCATATGGCGCATTCCGTCGTACATTGTGATTTTCTTGTTCCTCGTCTTCGGTGCCCTGGATGGTGTGTACATCACGTCTTCCCTCACCAAGGTGCCCGATGGGGCGTGGTTTACAATCTTGCTGTCCTTGATCTTGTCCATCATCTTCATTCTCTGGAGATTCGGCAAGGAACAGCAGTGGGGGGCCGAATCCGAAGACCGCTTCCAGCCAAGCCATCTGCTCGCCACTGACTCATTGGGTAATCTTGTTCTGACGCCAGCCTTTGGTGGTCAGAAGATCTCGGACGCGTCGGGACTGGGTATATTCTTTGACAAGGTCGGAGAAAATGTCCCCATTGTCTTCACACAGTTCGTTCGCAAGTTTAAAGCCCGCCCCACCATCATCCTCTTCTTCCACATGCGGCCTCTCTCGCAGCCAACTGTTGCTCACGAGGAGCGATATGTCATCACTCGCACTTCCATCCCGTCATGCTATCGACTAACGCTCCGCCACGGTTATATGGATGATGTTTTGACCCCGGATCTGGGGCGCGTCTTGGTTGAGCAGCTCATCCTGCATATTACACGGGACTACTCCACGCCTTCCTCAGACGGTAGTGCCAAGTCGGTTCACCACTCACCTGAGATCCAAGCCGAGTTGGATGCGCTGAACAAGGCATACGAGGACCAGACGGTTTACATCATGGGCAAGGAAGTCATGAAGGTGACGAGGCAAAAGACGGTGAAAGGATTCTTCCGCTGGTTGGTACTCGAGGTCTTTCTGTGGATTCGCGAGAATTCGCGCACTAAACTCGCTGACCTCAACATCGATGCCGACAACCTGGTCGAGGTCGGCTTTGTCAAGCAGATTTAGGCTGCCAAGCTGTTCTTATGTTACGTGATATTGGTTGGCAATTTTTGGATCGCGAAGCGGCCGCTACTGCTTACATGATCTCATATTTTTAGCTTTTTTGTTGGCTATTTATTTAGCTGGTCCAAAGTCCAAAACTGAAAGCTGCTTGGTATGGTCTGCCATTTCATCCTTCGCCCCGGCCGAAGTCATGCCATTTGTCGAGTCTGTTTCCGTACTGAGCATCATGGTTGATCATACATATATGTTCTGGCTGTTGAGACTGTTCAATTTGCGTCTACGAATTGTAAGTTTGTAACGCCATCCCAAGTGGCGGCAACTCACGTCAGCAAGGCAAAATACCACAATTCATTGACTGCTTTCAAGTGTCACTCAGGGCTGTGTTACACACCATTTGCTGATGGACAACACATCAGATGAGAACATTGGAACCCCGCCGCCACCTGCATCAGTGATTCACGGGAATAAGGCACACAACTCAAACCACAAAGCCTGGACGTGTCTCGGGTATCAGTGTTGGCGACCACGAGACCCCAAACCGAGCCATTGAAAGAATACCTGCTCATGGATCTGTTATTGGTTGCTGTACTTTGACTCCTGCCGGATCACGAGCTCCTTCATGCTTGGCTGCTTTTCAGCCCATCCGTGAACGCCTCAAGCATGCCAAGGGCCCAGGAGAGGTACTACACGTGTATAACGCATGTAAGATGGCGGCTGATGGCCTGCATCGGTGTAAGACGACGATCCAAAAACCGCACTTGACTTGTCCGAGTCGTAAGGGGTTAATGGACGGGTGTTAAGTAGCAGCGGTACTTACCAGGTAGGTCTGTGGTTGTTGATAAGAAGTCCATCACACCCACCCACCAACCCACTTTCAGTCCGTTCCAGCTTGACGCACACCAGCCCATTGTTGCAGCAGCACCTGACTGGGAAACCTGTCGGAGCAGCTCGTCGGCAGCGTAGGGAGCAGGAAATACACTGCGCTAGCATCGCCAAGAAGAAAATCCCTCAAGCCTCCCCCGCGATCGAGCGCTCGACGACGCACACCTGCTTTGCTTTGCTTGCTGCACGTCGCCGCAACTGCACACTGCATTATTTCCAGGTTCTGTTTTAAAGACGCGTGGACCCACATCTTTCTGAAGTCGATCGTCGCTTTTCACTTCACTTTTTTTGTTTTTACCGCATTTGCGCTCAATTTCAGCTTCCTGTTCGTGTTTTTCCTGTGATTACTCAATCCAGGATGATCTTTTCAGCAGCAGCAGCTAGGAATTTGACAACGCACAGCATCTCGTTCACATAGCACCCTGTGCTTATTACCGCGCAATCCCGGCGCGCCTGACGCCGTTTGGCTACGTCATCACTGATTGCACACGCAAACCCACGCCGGCCGCCACGGAACACCACTGCTGATTACGGAATATGGCGATCACCACTGGCAATCAGCCCGATGACAGGGCATCAATGGCCCAGCAACCGATGGTCCACCACGGTATTCCGGTGATATCAATTACTCTCTGTCTCGTGACGGTTGTGGTTCTGATCCTGTTCTGCATGTCGCGGAAACGGTGGCGGCAGCGCATGGGGGTGCCGGTGGTGTCGGAAGGGGATGTTGAAAATGTGAATTCCCCTGCAACGGCGGCAACGGCAAGGACGAGGACGAGGAGAACGGGGACCAGACCACCGAGAAAAAATCTGAAGAAACCGGTTCTTGAGGAGGAGATGCTGAAGGAACAGATTCCGGTTGTCAAGTACAGTGCTAGGTGGGATCATTCCCCTGACATTGGCACGCTGGAGAAATTAAAAGGTTTGAGGGATGATGAGGAAGAGCTTGAGGGTCACGGTGAGGAGGTTGCCACCGGGAATGTAGGGCTGCCGGGAAGACAGAAAGAGGATGCTGCGGCTCTACAGGCTCGTGAGAAGCATAAAGGGAATAATGGGGAGGGTACGGAGGACAGCTGTGCGATATTACGGAAGGACGGTGGCTGCAAAGTGGAAAGCAATGAGCTGATATCGTCGGTGGTCGGCAATGCCCAGACAGAAGGGGGCATATTAGTGTCGGACACTGGAACGAGACAAGAGACTGATATCGAAGATAAACCGAGACCACTGTCGCAAGCAAGCTCCTGCGCCGCTGGCAGCGAGAAAGAGATTATAACGCACTCGGATACCTGCTGCACCGTGTGCACGGACGACTTTGATGATGACGACGACGTCAGGGTGCTGCCCTGTCATCACACCTTCCATCAGAAATGCATCGACCCGTGGCTGCTGGGCGTGACGGGGACTTGTCCTGTTTGGTGAGTGACCCCCTGTTTTGTTTTCTGTGTTGGTTTCTGAAGGGCTGGGGTTGGAAAGAGCTGGCAGATATCAGGGACAAGAAGGAAGGTGGTTAGCTGGTTGCTGACGTCTGCCTCTTGCACCTGAAATAGCAGGACCGATTTGAACCCGATTATCAAACCGCCAGCTGCTGCGAGTTTGTCGCTGCCTGCAGTATCTGGGCAGGCGGCAGAGGAGGAGGCATCGTTACCTCAGGAACTCCCGGCGCCACAGCATTTCAGAGGAGAGGATGCGATTTTGGAACCGCCAAGGCCTGCGAGGATACATGTATGATGACAAGAAGCAAGATCGACCGAGCGAGAGAAGGAAAGGGTAATGGCCGGTAAAATTCCCAGCAACGTGTGATGGGTGACACTGGGATGGAGGCAAACGGAGTTTGTGTTGAGTTCAAGAAAATTTACTGGTCTTTGGTTATTAGGTAGTGATGTCTGATGGGCTCGGCAAAACAGGGACATATTTTGGTTGACGATACCCAACAGTTTTTTGATAAATCACAACTTTGAACACAAAAGGGGCTTTGGAAATCTAATATGTCGACGCCTTGTTTATTATGTATAATGTTACAAATGGTCATGGCATAAGTAGTCGGCTTCGAGCTCTTCTCAGTCAGGTCTATCCACTTTTTGAGCTTTTTCCGCGCGCAAGCAGCGACTATATAAACAGCTGATCAACGCCGATCCGCAATCTAGAAACCGAGACATGGGTACCACCGTTGGGCCTGTATTTGAACAAACGATTAGCAGACTTTGAAGCCCGGCTCCAACAGCCCACCCTTGACGATGGCCAAGGGGAAACGAAGACCCCAGCTAGCATAGTTCACGAGACCTGCGCCAAACTGTACCAAAGGTTCCAGTCGAGGAGAGACAAAAGAGGCCGACGAGCAGCCGCCGGGCCACAGAGACCAACAGCGGTAGAAGAATCCGCTATAACAATTGCAGCCTGGGCAGGGGGAACCACCGACACAGACAGGATAGCGGAGGAGGAATGGAGGGAAAGATGGTTAAGAGAGCGGAACGGTCGGGCAACAATGAGGCCAGCAGACGATCTTGACCACCAGAAAGAGACCATCTTCAGAGATAAAACACTCAAGAGACATGAAGGCCCCAACAAGGCGAAAAGCTCACTACTGGTCCAGATTCGAACTGGTGCTATCGGGCTCCGGGACTTCCTATTCAAACGGGGTGTCCCAACGATTCTAACACCTTTTTGCGAGTGTGGTGAAGGCCGTAAAACTGTCGAACACCTAGTCGTATTGTGTTTGGCTCCACTATTGACTCGAAAATGGGAGAGAGCAGATATTCGGACTCGACGGGATTTTTACTCTGTCTTACAGGGCATTGATCCCCCAGCTGCACGGCTAACGAGAAGGATCCTGAGCTGGCTGATGGATGCGGGAAGATTACGAATGTACAATCTAGCAAGGAAGCTAGAACTGGAGTCGGCAGGTTGAAACCCCCTCCACCGAAGGCCAGGAGGTCTTCTTCTTTTGTATTTACAGGCTCAGTCACTGATATGTTTTCTCAATTGTTGGTACCGGTTTTTCACCCGACCCGTAAGGGCACGGTTTTCCTGTACAGTAAATAGTTTGAAGGTCCGACACGTCCAAGGGCACAGCGGTGTATGAATAATAATAATATATAAACAGCTGCACTGATGTGACAACAAATTCTGGGTGTACGAAGTTGCGCTGAAAAGAGGAAGAAATTCGGTTGAGAGGGCGAGCAAGAAAGGGGGTCCTGCGTGGGAACTCTTTATATGTCTCGGGGGGGGGGGGGGGGGGGGGGGCCCGGTTACATAAACCCAAACCCTTGTTTTACTAAACAATGCCCCCATTTCTCTTCGGCGATAGTTCGTATTATAGCGTTATCATTAAGCCTTTTAACCTAGGTATATACAAAAGACCACCCAAAGGTGCACCATCACCCCCTTAAGTTCGCAGCATAAATCAGAACTTGGCCTTCTTGCCAGTATACTTGAGTGCAAAAATACCGCGCTCGATCGAGTTGAGCAACACGTATCCCGACTTGAAGTACGGATAGACGGACCAGGTGCCGAGAAACTCGACCACGCCGTTAACATCGTCGTCTTCGGGGTGGCAGTCGAAGAAACCCGTCTCCTTGAAGTTGCCGCCGGTGGGGTCGCGCTCCACGCCCGAGACATCGACGACGCGCAGTCCGGAGCCGTAGTTGGCTTGATACGACAGACCCTTGACAATCTATTCCGCCATCTCATTAGTATAAAATAAACTTCCATAAGAACTGAGTGTGGACATACGTATTGGTTATGATCGATAGACCGTGCAGGACTCTTGTAGATACCAGTGTTGATGGGCGCCTCGAGGTTGGTCACATTGAAGATATACGTGGTGGTGTGCCCGTCAGCCGCGGGCCCAACCTGATTCATCTCGTCGAGCTCGTCGTCGAGCAACAAAAATGTCATGCTGGAATCGACCAGCCAGCCCTGGTGCGAGTACGCGTTGCCAACGTACGGGGTGCGCGAGACCACGACGGGCGCCTTCTTGTCGGTCACGTCCATGACGGTCAAAGTGTCCTCGTTGTAGTTGAAGCAGATTTGTCTGCCGCGGTACTTTTCCGAGGGGCCGGTGTAGATGACGCACTGCGCGTCGTGGACGTAGCCGTCTTGAGACACACAGCCCGGAGAGAAGGGCTTCGCTGGGTCCGAAACGTCGACCATGAACATGCCTCCCGCGCAGGTGGTGTTGCGCGCGTTGGGGCCGGAGCGGCCGCCCACCGCGTAGATCATATTTGCCTCCTCGTGCGCAACGAGGTTGTGAGACGCACCAATCCCGGTGAAATGGGCGGTCAGGTCCTTGGTCTTGTCGAAGACTTTGGGCGTGAAGAAGAGCGGGTTCCACCAGGGTTTTACGTCCAGCAGTTTGTTGAGGTCAAAGATCTGGATCCCGTGGCCCTCGGCCTCTGACCCAATGTACGCGTGGTGGCCGATGACCTTGATGTCGCGCCAGGACACGGCGACGGTCTGGGTGTCGAGGCGGCCGAGGTAGGTGAGGGAGCCGGTGAGGGTGTTGATCTCGACGAAGGCGACGCCGTCGGCCTGGCCGACGATGCCGAACTCGCGGCCGGAGGAGGACGTCCAGCCCCAAACATCGTTGCCGAAGACTGCGGGAGAGCCGAGGTCCTCGTGGGAGAGGAAGCCGTGGAGGTCGACGTTGTTGCATCTGTATGACTCCTGGCCCTTGCCGCGGCCAGCCCTGCCGTTGATGCAGGGTTGGTGCTGGGAGAGCTTCTTGTACAACTTGGAACCGCCGAAGAGACCGCGGGCTTTAGCGGCTTCCCATTGTCTAGTCTTGATCTCCATCACCTCTTCCATAGTGCCGGCCGCCATAACGGCGGTGGCGCCGAGGGCGGTGGCGGCTGCGAGGAGGGTGTTGATCTTCATGATTTGCGGCTGTGCAGGAGCTGAGGTAAAGAATACCTGGTAAAGATTGACGGGGAGAGGTTAGACTGTTAGAGGAAAATTTATGTGTTCAAGCCATGAGATATATAGTCTTTTTTTGTCTTGAGAGTCTTGCTCTTCCCCACATCGCCGTCCATCAGGTACGCGTACCTGTTGTGTAATTGTGATATGCAGCGTATGATTCGGACTTCGGAAGTCGTGATCGACCTTAAACCTTTTTGCACCTTCCAGAGGCGCTCGCGTTACATTGGCTTCTCGAATAGGGAGGTACAAGACTCTGCGGCTCCAACGTCCAAGCTTTTATTGCGGATCCGGGCGCGGCACAGTCTTAGCACTTCCCTTTAACGGAATGGATACCTTGAGACAAAGCCTGCTGCCTCGTCCGGCCAAGGTGAGGGGATGCGCTGGGCCCGCAACCACGGATTGTTCGGCATCTTGGAAATATTGATGCCATCTGATATAGAAAAGAAAAGACTGACCGTCTGGAGAGGGTTGCTTTGTGGGAGGTTGTGTTTGTAATAGGAGCTAAATCCATGTGTCGGTCTATTTGAGCGAGGTTACATCCTTGGCACGTTCTCGGCAACTGGAGTCTGTGATAACGTCAGTGGAGACGGTAAGGCAGATCTTAATTTGTTTTGTCTTCAGGAACACTTTAGAAGTCTCGGCACTTCGGGCTGTTTGCGACTCCATTCTTTGGAAGCGAGACGATATCCGCCTTGGCTGTCAACAGCAGGTTGTATCTGGTATGAGTGTTTTCTAGAAGGTGAAGAAGGTCTTCAAGTTGCAGATCACATATTGCCAAAACTGCCATTAAGAATTGGGTTGTATTTGGATGCCAGCAGCCAAAATCCCTCTAATACGTCTATGATTCTCGTCCGCCATCATATTTTGCCAATCAGGTCTACTTTCTGCCTTTCCTCGCTCATTTCTTGGAGCAACCTGTGCTGTTCTCATCAGAGCTTGGAGTGCCGCATACACCATCCTCGCAGGTCTGAAACACTCCGTCGGAAAGTTGAATGCAGGTCTGAACACCAGCAAAGGTCAGTTTTGCTCCAGGAGGCCCTAGGCATGCCATGACCTGGTTGCCAGCCGCGTTGCAGGTCCTCTCGCCTATGCCCACAGACGACTTGGAATTAGCCCCTCGCTTCGTTGTACGGTGGTAGTAGTCATGACAAGAGAGTGCTGTATGCTTACCGGAGACGAAGCATTCCTGTCCGCTCTCCGCGGTTCTCTTCATGCGGACAGACGCGGCGTCCAGGCCCAACCCGAACGCAGCGACGGTGGCGACGAAAGTGGTAGTGAATCGCATCTTGTTTGGTTGATATGGTGTAATCGACAGGTGAGTTATAACTGGGAGACGATAGGATGTAAAGATATATGTTGACGAGATAGAGTTCTGAGTACCTGGTAAATTGAGTCTGGCCAAGACAAACATCAGACTCGAGGGATTCGCTGGGACTTTATACATGTAGCTCTTCCTTCACCTTCAATTTGATAAAGTAGGGAGGTTGCGGTTTGCGGCTCATCTGCACCGCTCAAACAACTCCGACCGAGTTACTCAGGTACCCAACAATATCCTCGAAGGTGTTTCTTGCAACCACTGGTCGTCGCGGCCGTACTTTGCCTCCGGCATATTTTTTTCGCTCATGTTTTATGCCATTTTGAGTCTGTAACGCGGAACCCAAACTCAAAGGCGCAGTTGGGACTATCACAACAAGACAGCCCGAAAAGGCGCGTCGACAAGTTGATGAGTATAGGAAATTCCAAAGGAAGTAACGGGGACTGGGGTAGGTATCAAGCCCTTACAAGAGGCGGGGAGGTGTAACTTCAAACCAACAGGGCGGCGGAACTCTCGGGCGCTGCCGCAACTCGGGACTTGGGCCGCTCCGTCGGGTCTTGCAGTGCCGGGCGAGAAGTATGTCTAGTGCCTGTATCGAGCCTACCGGAATAACTGAGGAATGGCGACAACCCATTTACAACCCGCCAACTTGTTTATATTCTAACAATTTCCCAAAATTAAAGGCTGCGTTGATTTAAGCGAATTTTTTTTTTTTTTTTTTTTTTTTTTTTTGGCTTTATCCTTCCTTCCATTTTAGTAATGTTTTCTTGAGAGGTTGAGCTCTTTGGCCCGCTGTTTTCCGGACTCCGTCCCGGGCCGCCCCTGATGGCGTCACCTTTCGGACCACGGAACCCCGCATCTCCGAGAGCGGAACGACCGAAAAAAACAACTCGGCTTTCGAACCAACGTCACAGCCCCAGACGGAGACGCGACAACCGCGCCGTCTTTACGGAGTATAGCTGACTACTCCGTCTTCACAGCTAAGATGGGGCCAACAAGAGTTGTAGGTGACCCCTATCAGTCGGTCCCGGCTTCTAAAAAGACTTGCTAACCCAGCCCGCAATGGGCAAATACAGGCGGTGGGTCAGTTGACCTCGACGGCCAGCATGGCCCACAACCTGCGACAGTGCCAGCTCCTCATCAAGAAAGCCGTCCAAGCAGGCGCAAAAGTTAGTCAACCAGTCCATTCTCCATCCTTACCTCTGATCAACAGGATAGGCCCTCTTCCTCCCAGAAGCAAGCGACTACATCGCCCTCACAGGCGAAGAATCGGCGAACCTGGTCAAACCGATAGAAAAGAGCGAGTTCGTCCACGGGCTGCAGGTTGCCGCCAATAATCACAAACTGCCCATCCACGTCGGCATCCACGAGCCCGTGGAGGCCGACTCCACCAAGGTCAAGAACACGGTCATCTGGATCGACGAGCAAGGCGATATCGAGCACCGATACCAAAAGATTCACCTGTTTGACGTCAATATCAAGGGCGGACCGATCCTGACGGAAAGCAAGTGGGTCGAGAAGGGCATGGCTATCGAGCCTCCCTTCGAGACGTCGTTTGGGAAGGTCGGGTCGACTATTTGCTTTGATCTCCGCTTCCCGGAAATCAGTCTCAACCTTAGGCGGCAGGGGGCCCAAATTATTACTTACCCGTCCGCGTTTACCGTCCCGACTGGTCTAGCACATTGGGCGACGCTGCTGCGAGCGCGTGCCATCGAGACGCAGTGCTACGTGATTGCTGCCGCGCAGGTTGGCAGACACAATGAGAAGCGCGTCAGCTACGGGCACAGTATGATTATCGATCCCTGGGGTCAGGTCCTGGCCGAGCTGGGCGGTAATAAACATGATGGGGAGGTCAATGAGCCGGAGATCACGACTGCCGAGATTGACCTTGATTTTATGGAGAAGGTCAGATCGGAAATGCCGCTGCAACGGAGAACGTGAGTCCGTCCATTGCATGGGTTTCTCTTGTCTGGAAGGTTTCGAAGACGGTGAAACTAACCCTGTTGGACAGAGATGTTTATCCCGAAGTCTAATGGAAGTATGGTGACTTGGAAAGGAGTTTGGTAGTATACCTCTGCTGGAATTTAAGACGTTAATGTAAATAAGGTACCTTCGAAGGCTCTATCTAGCACGACAATCTGGGACACATATCATCACTTGCGATCGGGGTGTCAGGGTTTGCGACTGATGGGGTAGATACGGTCATGTTTGCATATCAACTCTACCTAATGGCTTTCAAGGAAATGAACTCGACAAGGTAGCGTCGCGGTGGCATTTATCTTCAGCGGAGCTGTGAACAATACCCCCGAATCTCTGCCACTGTGGCTCGCGTCCCCCGAGGTTATTCCACAAAAAGTCTGTTGGCTGCAATAGCAAGGAAGAAAGAAGTCTGGAGACGTAGTCACTGTTGCAAACGGCTCAAAGCAGCTACTAATATTTGCATTTGTCTCTGTTGGTCCAGGCAAGATGGAGTAAGCTGTTTAGTACACGAAAAAAGAAGAGGCGGTCTCGAGGGATTGTAGGAAACGTCTTGCCAAACTGTAGGTACTCCTTTACCATGATATAAAAACCTTAGTGAAAGTACTTTTTAAAGTTGTATTTGAATAATAAAAGAATGTTATACTAAACATAGACCTAGTATTTATTTTCTTTAATAATACATATTTTAAGCTTCTTAATGACATACTAGCTCTGCTATGAAAGTCCTAGGATTTCGATTAAAGGCGTTACAGTAAGATAAATAAATACATTCTCGTGACGCATCTATTCATCAAGCCCACGGCTCTCTCCAAAAGGAAAAGAAAAAGAAGAAACAAATGATGAACTGGCTCTCTCCAACAAAAAATAAGAAAAGAAAAAAGACGAATCAGCGTGGTGGTGGCATCATAGTCTCGAGCGCTGTTGTTGAATACACACTCCGAAGTCCTTGACACTATGGTCCGCACCGCAATTTACCTCCTCTTCCAAAATCAAAACAAAGCCCAAATCAACGTAATCAATTCCCCCCAAGCTGAGTTCCCGGTATTGCCCAAGGAAACCCAGACTGTATACCGCGGGTGAGCGGATTCATGCCGAGAATCAGAGGAACGTTGCTGAGGAACTGAAGTCCACGGCTGTTTGCGGAGTTTCCACCACCGGCTTCTAATTCCATCAATGTGCGGCCGGGGTGCGCATCATGTCAAGTCTCGAACCGAGACTTGCTATCAGTCTGTCAAGGCGCTCCTTCTCATCTGTCGACCAGCTAACGTCAGTGCAGGGGCCGTAAGCAAACTCCCTCAAACGCTTAAGGTCTGCAATCATGGTGTCGAGTTCCATTTCGACATATTCCATGTCGTGTGGGTGACTTGTGAAGTAGAGGGCCAGTTGCTGTATGCAATGCTCATCCGACCACCATCTGCAATGTATGATCTTTCTCTGCACCAGCCGAATCTCGGCCAGGCCTGATTCCGACCACACGTCGTTGTAGTCATGTTGAACTCTAACAGCTCGCTCGACTAGTTCGTTGAACTTGTCTACCATAGGCTGGTAAGCGTCCAGCTGCAATTGCATTCTGCGAGGTACTCCCGGCCTTGAATGCTTATGAGCCTCGTCTCCACCACCCCTTTCAGTCTCTTGACCTCCCCCCCCCACCTGCTAAAACTCGGCTACAGCGTCGTACTGTTCCTTGGCTCCATCAATTCGTTTCACTTGATCATTGAACTTGGCTAGCACAGCCTCGTGCTGCTGGGCAGTTTGCGCACGCCCCGATTCATTGTGGTAGGCCCGGCCCTGGAAGAGTATGTATCTCGTCTCCACCAGCTCAGGCTCAAACTCCTCTGCTGAGCCGACGAGCTAAAACAGGGAGAGGCAGAGTGAAGAAACCAGTCGGCACTTTACATGTGCTTCGAAGTATCCATCAAGGTACTGCGGGAAGTGGCATGGAAGGAACGATCGAGAGCCACGGAAGTTTGGAGATTGTCGGCTCCCGCAAAATAACTTCCTGGTCCATCCGATGTTCCACTGAATACGTCACTACTTATGAAAGGGCATCCATTGACCCTTCCCCCTCTTGGAAACATCGTATTGAAAACCATGGCACGGCAGCAGTGGGCGTGTGATGCACACGTCCGGCAAAGGAGTCAAGCTCTCAAGGAGGCTGCGTCGTCCGACAGAAATTGTATGAAACCAGATTATGTCCCTCAGGTACGCGTCACACCGAGAAATCTACCACCATCCTGCATGATTTGAAAAATTAGTGGGTGGACGCCAGAGATGATATCGAATCCAGTGCATCTCCTCCCGAGCCTCCCAGGCCCACGATAACCAACCGATGCACCCTTGTTCCAAAACAACAAATCAACATGTCCGCAACTTGAAACCAGCATCCCCCAATGCTATTCAATAATCCAACAAATCCTACAGACTTTGCAAGCTATTGGTAGCATCACAAATGGAAGAACAAGGAAGGAAGAGGAAATTCAGCAAGGCTGACAAGACAGGATGCTAGCAATCAATTCGGAACTCTGCCGTCGTTGGGTCCAGTCCTGCCCTCGCCTACTTCACCAACGATGCCTAACCTGAATTCGACGACGACGCCCAGTTCGACGATGAGGGCTACTTCGATGACGAGCGCCACTCCGATCATGCCGGGGACTTGGATCACGCCGGGGGCTTGGACGATGACGCCCACCCTGACGACGAGCGCCGTGTCGGTGGTGGAGCCAAGACTCAGACGAGATGAATACACGCGTCCCCCAGCCGAGGTCGTCATAGTCATGATGAACACCCGTCTCCGAATTGACGTCGTTCAAGTTGTCATGATTTGATCGTGTCCGAGTCGACAACTTCGCTAGCTCGCTTCTTCGTTCCTCAAGGCGCTCCTTACGGCGAACAAATTTCTCTATCCGCTCCTCTACCCGTCGAATCGCGGCCCGGTTCCACCGATTCCTCTTGGCCCTTTCGGCGAATTCGGTGCAGTCTGAGATGATATTTTCGCACTTGTCCAGATATTTATCCATGCGCTCGAGCGTGGTGCTACGCTTCGTCTCGGCGGAATACTTCTTGAACTTGTCTTTCTTCTCGTTCAAGAATCCAAACACGGAGAGGTGGTGACCGCGGTATGCGCCGAATGCCCAGACGGCAATGAAGTCGAGAGGGCACATCCACATGGCCACCGCGTGACGCGTCCAGGTGGAGAGAAAGATGTCAGTGATCGGTAAAAGACAATAGAGGCAGTCAATGATGTGGGGCTAACACAGTAGCCAGGTGGTTGGTCTGGAAAATGGGTCGACTAAGGGGTTGGTTTTGCTTTTGAGAAAGGCTTGTGAGGAGCTGTGAGTCTTTTGCAGTGGTTTGTTCTGGCTGATTGTTTGGTTCTGTTGTTATCTGGAAGTAGAGAATGAAATGCAGAATTCCAAGGAAAGACACAGAGGGAGCCAGCATATATCCGAGGATGCACGCACTTTCAGCTGACAAGGTCTTCATGTTTGACAGCTTCAGTGACGCACAGTGGTGAGTCGAGGCTGGGGTGATCAGAGTTCATGTTTCCATGTTTGTCATCATCCAGATTGGAAGACTGCCAAGTAAGCCACCCAACCCAGCGTTAAACATGAGGGCATGAGGGCATGAGGGCATGAGGGCATGAGGGTGTGAGCACTTGTATTTGCTCGTTCATCTTCAGTTGCTTGCAGATTTCCGTTGACGACCAGATCACCACGGCCATCCGAAGAAAAGAAAAACATTCTAATGGCAGGCATAACGGTCATGTTCTTGAGGATTTGAGCATTCAGAGCTCTGTTGAGGCGCAAAGTACAAAACGTCCAAAAGCGCCAGGCGAACCTAATGATAGCCTGATAGCGTCTGTTTGGCTCATCTCTCCGCCCATACCCATTCCAAAACAATATCAAACCAGTGAAAACAACACGAGAACGGAACGTAGGCGGCCATGGAAGCCTACCCGGTCCCAAGGCTCATACCTAAGGTGGATTGTGGCCGACGGTGTAGGGAGTGAACCTCCAACGACCAAGAAACAAAAAGCCTCAAAATCAAAAGAAACGGGTCCATCAACCATCATTCCTCGTAGAGAAACCCAAAGATTTACACAGTCCATGGATGCACCTGCAGGCCAGGCATCCAGGCATCTTGGTTGAAAGGAAACTCGTCAAGAACCCGGGTAACGCGGATAGCGCGTCAAGCAGTCGGATACTTCTTCATTTCCTTTTCCCACCAACCCAGACCCCGATTCCACTTCTGCGCTTGGCGTTCGAGGTTCTTGAACTCATCGCTGAGCCAATCTAGCCTCTCTGCTTCTTCGAAGATGTAGACGGATTCATCGATAATCTTCTTGGTGTCCAGGATTTGTTTCTTCAGGACCGGGAGAGTAAAGGTTACACCCCACGACCAGAACAAATCTTCGTGTTCCTTGCTCTTTATGGCCTCCCAGACTGACAGCGGCTTCGCCGGTGACTGTCGGTTTCGACATGTCAAACACGTGGTGGGGTGGGTCGTATAGGTTCACCGGCGTCACGGGAGACAACTTGACTCGTTCCTCGGGATTTGTGGTAATCACAATGGGTTCGTCAAGCGTGTCAGGCTGTGTGGGTGGATCCTGGAAAGGAAGGATATCAGTGATCGATGGCAGAAAAACAGAATGTCGTGGGGTGGCTAACCATCGTGATCGTGGACAGGTACTTGTGTGTGTGTGTGTGTGTGTGGAGATGTTGTTTTGTGTTGGTAGATCTGAAAGAGAGCATTTCAGTAGGCGGGAAGGCAGGAAGTCATGGTGCTGGACCAACCAATTGCGTGGCACTGGCTTGACGAAGACAATAGAGACAAGTAACGTCTGAATCTGAATTCTTTCTCGGTGGCCGGTGCTGTCGCTAGTAGGAAGCAGCAAAGAAGGTGGAGGAGATTCAGGGGCAGATGGAGGCATAATGTACACTATTATTTCTTGGGCAGACTTTTTTCAACCCAGTTTTTCCCGTCCTGCTCTGACACATCGATTTGGAACGTGTGTGTGTGTGGGGGGGGGGGGTTTGGTTGAGGAGTATGGACAAGAGGTAAGTAGGGATCAGACTATTTCGGCCACCATCGGGATATATGGCTTGGATTTTGATCTGACAGTTCATGGTGTCATGAACCTACTGTGTGCCTGGGGGGCAGAGGCAGACGTGGGTCGTCCATTTCAACTTATATCTGCGACTACTGTCCGATCACTTTTACGGCCGGGTATGCCGGTCCTGTCGAAAAAAGGGGGCCACCTTCAGATCTTGGGCGTTTGGACCATAATTTCAACCAAGAATGTGCGTGTTTTTTGCGTCATTCCAAAGAAGCTCGGCAGATAGCAGGTACCAACCCTGAAACCACCGAGTAACCGAGAATTCCACCTCATATTTCTCGCGCCATGTACATCGCTCACTGCGGCGCTCGGGCTGACAGTGACGCCAAACAGCCATCCCATCAGGAAGGACTCTCGAATTGTTTTGTGACAGCCCAGTTCAATGTTACCGGCGGTTACACTAGAGTCTGTGCCTAACACAGCTAACGGTAATTACTTGCTGAAACGGACACGAGAGGACCCAGCATGCTGAAAACCGGACCAAAGCGATAAATGGAACCAAAACTACGAGTCGACGGCTCACGGAAGGAACTCATGTTTCCGGCCAGCCGGTTAGTAACAGGCATGGTGCCAGGCTGCATCACCCGAAGAATTATCTAATAGAGTCCCACAAACGCCACCCGCTTTGCTTGAATCAAGATCATAAACACCTTATCCAACCCCCTTCTCACCCTTCCGCCTTGTTGTGACAGCCTCTCATAACCTCGGCCGCACCAACAGCAGCCACCGTAACAGGATCTTTGACGTTGTCATCCAAAACCTCCGGCACCTCGCTAAAAAGCTCGTCCATCGTCGTCTTCAAAACCTTCATGAACCTCTCACTAGCCGTAACCATATCCCCCGTGACCAGAAGCACATCCGGCTTTACGACCGTCCCATTACCCGTGACTCGGATACAGTCCAACAGCGCATCCCTAATAGCCATCCAATACTCGTCACGGCTCGGAAACCGATCGATATCAAACGCTCCGAGGGTGAAATTTTCCAAGAGCCTCGCACCGGCATACGCCCAGGTTGCGGAAGGCAAATTCGCAAACGACACCGTCAGTACGTTCCGGGTATAGTGCATCGCAAGGACATTTTTGTGTGACAGCTTCTCCGCACACCCCTCACGCTGACATCGTCCAAATACGTATCCGACGTATGCGGTCTCCATGTCGTATAGGTATGTCTGTCCCTTCGATGCCGTGAAATATCGAATCCCGGCGTGAGAGGCAGCGTCCCGGAGATCCTCCTCGTACAGCGCGAGAAGGTGCGTAGCCGTAAACACCGCCTCTTTGATCTCGATCCGGTATGACTGTTCGAGCTGGTGGCGGAGAGTCTGGATGACGCGCGCCAGGACGCCGACTTCGTGCGAGGCGGGGAGGCCGGCGGACATGAGGGAGCGGCGGGCGGCTATTCGGGGCAGGTCGACGAGGGACTCTGCTTCGCTTTTGTATGGAGGCCTGGTTAACAAGGAGTGTTAGCTGTGGCTGAGGTAGCGGAGAGGGTAGCTTACGCGACATGCTGAGATGATTCGAGTGACAGCTTTGCCATCGTGCGTCTGTACTCGCCGTCACCCTGGACAACGCTGGTGTGTGTCTCTAGGTTTCCGTCTGGCTCATCGAAGATGATTGCCGCGGCGCCATAGGAGGGCTGGAGGCTGATTCCCACGCTGAATTTCCGTAGTGGTTCGAGGTCTGAGGAGGGGAGGAGCGGATGCTGGGGTTGTGTTTCGTCGCCATTCTTCCAGGGTAGTAGACCAGTTGGTGAGCCCGATGCTAAGCTGGAGAGGCCGAGTATGAAAATGTCGAGAGTGAGGAGGAATTTGGTGCGTGGCGAGGCTGCCCGGAATCTTGCTAGGCGCGTCATTTCAACAACG
Source organism: Apodospora peruviana (assembly GCA_033439685.1). NCBI lineage: Eukaryota > Fungi > Ascomycota > Sordariomycetes > Sordariales > Lasiosphaeriaceae > Apodospora > Apodospora peruviana. The sequence goes on along the minus strand of JAUEDM010000005.1, from coordinate 3,830,996 downwards.
TCCTCTCACCGATTGAATAGTCCGTGTTGTCGGCCTAGTCAGGAGGTGAGAGGACGGGTTGGGAGATTTTTGGGTCTGAGCCCCATAAGTACTTATGAAGAACTTGCCGTCGGGAATCTCGTCGGAAAAAAAAGCCGACATTTGGTGTTGATGGCGGGCTGCGCCGCTCAGCTTTCGGTGCAGGATCAAACTCCATGCGGATAGTGGTTTTCTAGGAACGGAAATATGTCAAATTTGGTGCTTGGTGGGAGTCGAGCTTAGAATAGAGATTTCTTGGCGGCACACTAAAGTCCTTCCGATCCAAACCAAGAAACCCACCACAAAACTGGAAGGCACGATGGATATCGTACGGCATAACGCGGTATATGGTCGGGACATAGGGGCAGGCGCTGGGACGACAGCTATAGGGAACAAAGTGCACTACAGGCTGTCGAATCTCCACTTTGAGGTCGCGTCAAAACTTCTGCTGCCTCACAGTAAAATAAACAAGGTTCTCAAAAGGATGCCCACGAGTTCAAGTTGCAGTTGAGAGAAGAAGACCAGGAAGGAAAGAAAATTTCAGGGTAATCAGAAGAAGACATCAGCGTGCATGGGGAAATATCAAGTCAAAATTCAAATTAATGTGAGAGAAAACTGTGTGCAGTGACATAAGCTGGAAGCAGAGGGTGAGGGAAAGCACGTGCACCATTGTGATGAAAAAAAAAAAAAAAAAAAACTCAAAGTATATGCTACGATTATTTCATGGTGGGTTGGAATACCGTATGGTGTGATGCTGTCTGCATCTGGCAGTGTATTGCGGTGGAAGGAAAGAAGTGGAAGTGGATGAGGAAGAAGTAGCGATGATTTCAAAGGCCAGTCGAGCATCATCGGCGGCAATGGGTGCAAGATTAACGTTGGGATGGGACTTGAGGAGGGAATGGTGTCTGTGCTGGAGTGGTCGAGGCAGAGGTGGTGGTGGAAAACATCAACGGGTGCAGGTGGGATGGGGCGTGCAAAACATCAACCGAAGGCCAGGGCCAGCAGGGTAGGCGGGCAACTTATCACGATAGGTACAGGTAGACGAGCATGGCAAGACCAAAACACGAAGCCGAAGGCCCATATAGCTGGCTCAAGGTAGGGGAAAGGGAATCACGAGAAGGCCCGCCTCTCGTACGACAAACAGGGTGAGGGCCCCCGCAACCGATCATCAAGGTCACCGCCCAGAGCGTCCTTCTCCTTCAGCAGCACCACAGGACGACCGTCACCAGCTGCAAGGCTTCCGTTAGCACGAGGGGGTGTGTGCGTGCACTTGCGGTATATATGGAAGTTCCAACATCTCCCCTTCAACAAATTAAGGTACAGTCGAAGGGCCTGTGGTGCAATGGTAGCACGCTGGGCAGCCTGCATTATCAGTTGCGGCGTCACGTCTCGTACCAGTCGTGCGAGAGTGTTCATTACAGAGATACGAGTTCGAATCCCGCCAGGTCCATTATCCTTTTTTCTTTCTTTCTCCTTCGGCGCCCGCCATTCCATTTCTTCATCTCAGTGATCTGCCAGCTTTTTGGCCTCTGTTTAGGCCCTCTCCTTCCTCCAGCTATTCTCTGACCTCTTCATGCTTTTATTTCCATGCTATTTGGTGCTTTTTTGTCTGTGAGTCGAGCGATTCATACCTTGGCGAGGGACCGGGGCTTACTATACCTCTGCAGGGTTTTTTTTTTGTTAGACTGGTGACTTACAAGGGAGTAGGTCAGGATTGGTTTCCACCAGATTCCACGGGTGCCAGCCATTGACGTCAAGTCAATACAAGGTTCTCCTTCTAGTAATTTATGTGCAAAGATATCTTTTCAAGACTTCTTTTCAGCTCTTCTGATTCCGTTCTCATCCATCAAACACTGCAAAATGGCCACAAAAAACCCTAACCCTCTGGCAACTGCCAACCTCTTGAATCCGAGTACGCCGCCGTCAACCCCAAGAAGAAGACGAATAACAACACCACAACGAAAAAACTCTAGTATGTGTACGAAGAAGAAAATCCCGTGATTTATCAAGAGAAGACAGAGTTGGAATCAGAGCCCTGCATAGATTTGGTCATACGTACGAAGAAATCATCGAAAAAACCAACTATACTATGGGCCAGATTCAGGACGCTTGTACTGGGCCGTTGACACCGAAGAAAAAGGGGGCAATACATAAGGGCATATTAGCTATCAAAACACCAGAAAATCAAAGACTGAAGGAGTGGTGGAAAGAAGATCAAAATCGGTTTATCCCTATCATCGACTTGCCTTTCCGCCTGCCACCACCTTTGAATAGCTACGGTTTATGCGCGATAACTAGGGCTATTCATGACCTCGGGGGGGGGGGGGTTTCGAGATATCGACCTCGACGAATTGTTCTTACAGAAGCGGACAAACAAAAGAGGCTTGCTTTTTGTATAGAACAACTGGCTCAACGGCCAAGGCCGGAGGATTGGGAGAATGTATTTTTTCTGATGAAACCTGGGCTATTAATGATGTTATGTGGAAGAAAAGAGTTATTGTGTTTGAGGAGGACGGGGAGAAGGCGGACGACTTTCCTTTAAAAAGAAGAAAGCCGAAGGGGTGGATGTTCTGGACTTGTATTGTTGGGAGACGAAAAGCGCCCGGATTTATATAGGAGAAAGAATTCAGGGGAATTGACAGCAGGAACTATATTACCCATATTGTTCCGCTGGTTCATTCTTTTGTCAGCAATATACTGGTCTTATTTTTCAACATGACAACGCTCCATCCCACAGGTCTAGAATGACCACAAAAGAGCTGGAAAGAAGAGGGATTCCACGGTTAAATGGCCACCTAATTCCCCAGAGCTTGCCCCTAGAGAAAATGTATGGCCGTGGATGAAGACTTGGATGGAATGCCGTTATTGTGACAAATCAGCCAATAGTACACAACCATACCAGTGTGCCATGCCAGCCCTGTAAAAGGAAGCCAGAATTACAAGTCAAAGACTCTGGAATACGGTACGGTTTATATAGCCTACGTCACAGTTATGACATACAATTTTTGACTGAACAACGGTTAAAAGAAGCTATTTGGGAGGCTTGGGAAGCTGTACCGGAAGATCTATTATTAGTATTAGCACATTCAGTGCCTGACAGGCTCAGGCGTTGCATAGAGAGGCGTGGTGACTGAATAGATAATTGATGTTTTCTTTTCGTCCCCCTCACTTTTTCGTATACAAAATATTCTAGATTCTGCTTGTAAATGGGCAAAAATTTAGGGATTTTACTGTAATATACCCCCCTGGTCACTCCCCGCTTCTGGCGGCTTAGCTGTACCCAACTAACAAAAAATACCCCTGCAGAGGTGTAGTAGTCAAGGGCACGTCCTGCTGCACGCCAGTGATGATTAGCAACCTATCTACCTCTCTATTGTCTCCTCTGGATTCACATACAAAAGCGCACCCATATACAACAGACATATTGGCATCCACACTGCGGCTCAGAGGCATGTCAGGCTCGTCGTTGGATTAACGTACATCTTGAAGCCGGCCCAGCACCGCCCTTCACAGCGATAATGCGCCTCACGCAAACACGGGAAGCTCCCGGACCACCATATCCAATCGATTGAAAAGAAGCCTTTATCGGCTGCTCAGAGCCGGAGAAAGTGCCTAGGGGGTTTCGCGCCGTGGCGTGGGGCTGAGGTGCATGGACAGGGATTATGTCGCAGCTGCGCAGAGCCTAGTCGAGAGCCTACTTCAAACAGGATGGCAAAATGGTTTCTAAAATCACCAAGAACAACGCTGAGAAGATTCAAGAAAATTGGTCAGATTATGCGAGGTTGGCATAATTGGTCTGAGAATTTCCAGGAGCAGTTGAGGAGAAACTTCACTCATTTTCCGACAGGACACCTAGGAGTTGGACATGGCATGTGGGTGTGCAGCGGGATAAGCCAAGCCCATGCAGGGGTGCTGCCACTGCTGCAGTGCCGAACGCCACGATCTCGTTGGGAGGCAGCCCTTGGTACAACGAACGTCGGGGCGGTTTTATGGATAAAAACCTTGTAAGACCCCTCATCTAACGTAGACTCGAGAACCTGAGGACAACATCAATTTCTGTTTTGCTTGTCTTTGGCAACTCAGAATTATTCTCACGGCATGCCACCAGTTTTCAAGTTGAACTCGGCCCCTCTCCTCCACCACAGTTACCTCCCCGTCTTCACTCTCTTGATAATAGCACTCGCCAACAAACCAGCCCACGCCCTCAACGCGACCGATTTCCTCCCCGATCCGCCGCAGGGCACCACCGTCAAAGATGAAATCCACTGCTACGCCCTCCCCTACGGCGCCATCGGCTTCGCCAGCCACATCCTGACCTACCTGACCGTGCTGTGTCTCTCGCTCAACCGCAACCCGATGATGCCGTGGAAACGACTCAAGAACCGACGCTGGAACTTGGGCACATCGGCAGTTGGCTTTCTCATCAGCTTTCCTCTGACCGTAGTCACGATGGTGCGCTGCCGCAACTCGTGGTCGTTTATCCTGATTGCGGTCTGGAAGCTGGTTTTATCGGTCACGCTGACGGCCATGACTGTCCACGCGGCCCGGAATATCATTGAACTGCCAAAGATGAAAAAGCGGGATGGAAATAAGATATCGGAGTCTACGGCGTCCATGATACAGATGAGCGAGCACGACGATAACTTGGCGGTTCAGCATCCGAGTCCGACGGCCCAGTATAATCAGTATCTTGACACGGCACCGCTTCGCGGTCAAGACCGATCGAGATCTCCGACACCATACAGAGGAGGGTACGAGGACTACAAGGCGGCCGAGTCAGAAGCAGAAGAAGCACAGCTCCGCGAGATTGAGGAGTATTACTACAACCACCACACGCTGTGGAACGAGTCCTACCGGCGCAGACACCACACAGCCATCTGGTACCTGCTATACTTTTTCTACTTCCTCGGTGCCGTCGTCGGTTTTGTTGGCGTCGTGAACGTGGTACGGAAAAATATTGGCGAGAACCAGCAGCTGCGCATCGTGACTGGTGTGTTTGGGGGTGTCGTGCTCTTTATCGTGCTGGTCGTTGCTTTGTTGGTGTGCTGTGCCTCGTCCGGCAGCGGGTTCGTCGGCCGATTCGGGATCACGCTGTTCTTTGGCGGGCTGGTCGGCGTGTTTGTGCTGACAGTGTTGTTTGCGTTCTACACGGACTGGGTGCTGGCTGCGCTGGCGGGGGATATTGTCGGTCGTCCGTCGAAGGATAATGCGGCGTTTTATTGGACGTATTTTGCGGCGAAGAGGTTGCCTATGTTTTCCATGTGAGTCGTTATATTTGGGTCCGATGCCCTTATGTTTGTACACGAAAGTTAGTTGGATAGGGTACATGATGGGATCTGACTGCAAACGTCGGTGACGAACAAGGGAAGAAAAAGCAATAGGGGAACTTTTGGGGTTTTAGTCTAGAATGGGACAAGCTCGACGTATAACATTGAGCTCTATGTTCTAATACGCGAAAGTTGATCTCAGAAACTTCCACATCTATGTATCCCTGAGCTGTCCTCCAGCTCCTCCAGGTTCGCCATAAGTGAGCCTAGCCCGCACTGCCGCATGGCCCGGTTTTTGGTGCCTCGACTATAAGCTACATTTGTTACCGTCTGGAAACGGCTTCCCGCTACTGCTCATATTGGAGAATCGTTCAATTTGCCCAAAAGTCGTTAAATCGAGTCCAGGGATGGGTCCAAGATATAATGGCACACGGCGCCGCTGCTTATTAGGTTCTGCACGGCCACCCACCGGTGCGGCTTCTCGTTCACACAGCCAGATGCTGTCTCCCCTTTCCTTGGGCAGCGCGACCAGTTATACAGAGGATCCATATGAAGAGGCGAGTCTACCTTATGTTCCCCGTAGAAGGTCCTTCTATAACGGAGAAATTTTTAGTACGTTCCTTTAACTAAAGCACGACGTTAGTCCGCGACATCTGCGGTTCCTTCGGCTTCCATTGTCATTTTGTCATAATGGCAAGATAGTTTGATCCTGCCCAAAAACGGCTTGCTGGATTTAATTGTCCCCCGCCAGAGGGAGGCAAGATGGACCCTTCTCGCTTGCCTCCCGAGTTTCCGACAAGATGATAATAACCTCCACCGTTACCATGAAGGATGCCCAAAAGGAACTGATTGATGTGAACAGCCTCTGTAACCTCAAGTCACGGCTCCTGTCCATGGCGAGATAGTTCGAGTTGCCAAGTCTATTCAAGGCGGTCTTACAATGACGACGATAATTCGACTTCATCCAGTCCCCGCGATAATTACTCCGCTCCGTCCTTTCCAGCAAACTGAATCACAGCGCGGTCTGCCGATAGTAAGGTCGTCGGCGTCTATTTCCGCATCGTGGCATGTATAAGCGGATTTGATCATACCGGTGTTGGCCGGTCTGAAGCCGTGCGCTTCCCAAAATTGTAACTGTCCGTCTTCGGAAGGAGTTTCCTACCTTCTCTGAGAAAAATGCTATGTTCGATGATGTTGGTTTGGGTGCAATCAGCACGGGGGGTGGCAAAACCGCCTTCTCGGCCTCGGCGGCGGCCTTAGCGGCCTTCCGAGCCTTCTTCGAGGCCCGCGTAGCTGCCTTCCTGGCGGCCCTGGCGGCCCGCCGGGCCTCTTCATGGGCGGCGTTGTTTCCGCGGCGGCTGTTCTCCTTGGTCGGGCCGGGGCCGTGGCCGTGCCACCGATGTTCCGCGCAAGCGCGGCTGCGAACGAGCCGGCTGCGGCGCTCTTCTTGACGGCCTGCTGGGTTAGCTTTTGGCCCGCTTGGCTTTGTTATGGGCGACGGTTTATCTTCTAGTTAACTCAGGTATGTAACTTACCATTTTGCACTTAATATATACGTCGCTGCGGCGGCCTTTGGGCTTGGCCGGGGTCGGGGCCGGGGCGTCCTGTTGTTGTTAGAGGATGGAAAACCGGGGTTGAGTTTGATAGAATGGAATAACTTACCAGGTTCCGCGCAAGAGCAGCGCCGAAAGAACCCGCAGCCGCCGCAGCAGCGCGGGGATCATCCCGGCCAGGCTCTGCCCGATGAAGTCTATCATTGTTAGCAAAAGTCCAAGTACTTGGCCAATGGAAATACAGTATGACATGTACTCGTGTTCACGTTGGAATAACGCCATCCACATGCCGTTGTCGGGACAACAGTTTGATCCTGTATAGGTGGGACCATGTAAGACTCTGGAGAGAGCCGGACAAAAGTTATAATGGGTTTAGTATGTATATAATGGAACCAAGCCTTGGAAGTTACACATTAATCACATAAAGAAGTACCGAAAAATGCCAAGTAGATTGAGGAAGTGAGAGTAGACAAGTACCGGCCTACAAGAGAACGTTTGGGCGGATCTAGGTAAGTCTTGTAGAGGAGTAGCAGATCCTGACTTTGGTGAAATACAATGGTAATAGGATATATATACAGGACAAGGACAGGACAGGAGAAAATGACTGAAGAACAGATCGTTTGAGGAGATGAGGACACTGAGAGGTTTTGGCTTGGTCAAGTCCAAAGGTTCTATGACATTATACACAACATAGATCACAACTTACACCGTGCCTTCAAAATACAGACATTGTGCATCGCAGTAGCCTCTGCAACCGAATTTCATCATTCTTTTGCTATTGCTACCAACAACACATGGGCCTATCTGCGAGGGCGGCATACACCTGGTTTCCGGTCAAGAAGGATGGCAACTTGCGAACTGTTTTCGACTTCAGGCCGGTGAACTCGGTCTCCATCAAGCCATAATGGCCGTTGCACGGGCAATTTGGTCTGTCCCAGGACTTGATGATAGCCAACCATACTGTCTTCTTTCACCCTGAAACTGCGTTTATGAATTGTTCAAAAGGTGTACATGAGTCTCCCAACGCCCTTGATATCTGTCTCATACACGGCGTCAGCAAGTATGGAGTGCGGACCTATATAACGTGGAAGGGTGTACCTAAGTACGTCTGTGGATGCTTCCAGTATAAAACCGGTCTCTCAAACGAATAGAGCACTTGTCTGTACCCCCAGCAAATAACGAAGTGGAAGCCAAGCCTCGGACCCTGACCCACCCGGGCTTATATCTCCTTAGCTAGCATGAAATAAGTAAGACGAAGAAGGAAGCCAGAAGGAATGGCTAGGTTGTATCAGTTACGTACAACCTGAATCCCTTACATGGATTTCATAACCATTATTTGGATTTGCCGGGAGCGCGCATATCTAGGAACCTATCTGGTTCGTGGACTTTTGTTGGATCTATAACTGAAGCAATTCCGTTAGGTCTACAGAATGTAAGCAGACTCGGCATAAAAAACTGCCTCCCTCGCCGTGTAAAAGTCTCCACCAGAACCAGTATTGACCTACGTGCTATGACGGATAGTAAGCTGCTCCTCCGGAGCAATCGGTACGAGGTGGGTAATATCCGAGTCCTGAGTCCGAGGCGTGAATTATGCGATAGAAAGGAGTTCTGCGAGCGACAGTAGATTCAAGTCATCAGCTGCATTATTCACGCACGCCAAGGCCTAGAAGTAAAGATGGGCCGGGACTGACGTATAAATATCTCAGTCTCCCTTTTGAAGAATTATCATATCCCTATTTCCCAGAAACCGACATAGCAACCACAACACAAATTGCAATTTTCCCATCCCGTTATAACCATGGTTTTCTTCCCAAGCAAACTTGTCGCGCTCTCGGCGTTGGCGACATTAAGTCTCGCAAGCCCGATCATTACTGGCTCCTCTCCCGGCGAGATTGTCGAGCGTGGTCAGGACTGGGTAATTATGTTTCTCGGTCAAGTTAATCTCAATGACCCTCCAGTATCTATTACTGACGCGCGATTAACCAGACCCTGACTGTCTTCCGAAACACGAAAGACTGCTCGGGCACGCCCGACCTCACCTACTCGGGGACCGGCGCCCACGAGCGCCAGGACTATGGTTTCATCGCGGGCAGCGTTTTGGCCGTGCCCGACTTTTGCACCATGTTGCTATATCCGAGCGTGGGTTTCCCGTATCTAGTCGATCAGGAGACCTCCCAGTGCTGGACCGGCCCGCCTTGGGTCGGTTTCGAGGTCAGGTGCGGTTGAGCGGTGTTCGGTCGGTTATCTTTTTTGGGCTGCTTTTCTTGTTGTTTTTGCTATCGTTCGTTTCGCGCGGATTCGATTCCCTTTGGCTTGCCAGACGGGTTGAAGGACAGGAATGGTGTCGGTAGGGGAAGTATTCTAGGAGGAGACGGCTAGTTGGTGTTGAGCAAGAATTGACAATGGCAGTACGATAGAGTTGAGAAGAATAGAGCATCGCAAACTTCTCAATGGCACAATGCAAAGGCTTCCTGTGGGCAATAGGGTGCCTGGTCAAGTCATAGATGCCTCTTGTGTGGCTGGTGCTTTGAATGCTTGTGTCACCAGCCCTGTCGGTAATTCGTATGAAGTGCGGAATACAGTACAGACGGAATACAGTTACAACCTCTCCGGCCCAATCGGCGCCAAGAATACCAATACAGGGTATGGAAGGACGCAAAAGGATGGATGCACGTGACCTTAAGCGATCCCCAAGCCGCCCCCCACCGAAGGACGTCAAGGGTCAGATTTCAGTGTGGCACAGCCACGATTGAGATTCCACGAACATGAATTGACCGAATTTATTGACCAGATCAACAGCCAAAACCACGGCGGCAACCCAAATGGCCGATGCAAATCAACATCGCCAACCGCGAGCGAACGTATACCATGTTGTTCCCAGTCCAGTGCCTATCGCGCCGGTACCGGCATTGGCGTCAGGGTCAGGCGGCTCAACTTCAAGCTCAACCAATTCCCCGGCGGGCGGCCCTCAGACCAACACAATGCCATACACCTGCCAGACGTGCACAAGGCGTAAAGTCAAGTGCGACAAACTAACTCCAACATGTTCCAGCTGCCGCAGAGGCAAGCTAGAATGTTTCTACCAAGCACCGCGGCCACGGAAAAGAAAGCTCAGCCCCACTGGCGGCAACACGCTGCCAGACGATAATACGGCACATGCGCCCTCGGGGCCGGCGAATGAGCCTCATCAGGAAACCATATCACTTCGCGTTCCCAGGGCCGAGCAATTACCCAGCCTCGGCACGCTGCTGTCAAGCGTGGACGGCAAGTCAAGATACATCAACAGCAATCTCTGGCATGCTCTGCAAGCGGGGGACGAAGAAGGGCATTACATCTCGGACGAACACGGCGACGCGTCCGAGTCAGGCGCATCCGACTCCTCCGACGGCGAGGATGATGAAGACACCAGCAATGTTGAAGCGGATCCGCTGACACAAGCGTTCATGGGGCCCGGGCACCAACGACGCCGACGACACAAGGAACCGGAAAGTCTCCTCTCGTACCACCCGCCCACGGCACATGCCCTGCAGCTCTGGAAAACGTACAGCGAAAACGTGGAACCGCTGGTCAAGATCCTGCACACTCCGTCAACTGCGGCGATGGTCGAGGCAGTCTCGCGCGATCCGGCGACCGCAACCAGAGCGGACGAGTGCCTGCTATTTGCGATCTACCACTTTGCCATCTTTTCCATGACGGAAGAAGAATGCGCCAAAAGATTGCCTCCGCCAGAAGACGAGATCCGTCCGCCGAAATTACGAGCTACGCTACTGCGGAAATACAACCTCGCAACGCGACAAGCTCTTGTGAACGCGTCCTTCCTCAAGACGACTTCTCTTGCGGTCTTGCAGGCTTTGGTGATTCACCTGCTCGCTTGCAGGGACGACGTCTACGACCCGCACACGTTCTGGATCCTGACGGGCGTGGCCGTGCGCATCGCCCAGCGGATGGGCCTTGACCGCGACGGCGACAAGTTTTTTGGGCTGCCGCCCTTTGAGGTCGAGATGCGCCGCCGCGTGTTTTATCAACTGATGCCTCTCGACGGCGGCGCGAGCCTGGTGGCCGGCACCACGCTGGGCGTGGGCGGGATCAATATGCCCGCGACGTGGGACACGCGGCCGCCGCACAACATTGACGACAGCCAGATCTGGCCGGGGATGACGGCCGCTCCTGTCGAGAAGAGCGGTGCGACGGACATGATGTTTGTTTTGTCGCGGGCGGTGATCGCCAAGATTTTCATCGGGAGCAGTGCCACTACGACCGGTGGCGAGAACAAGCAGAAGCAGATGCCGCTCCTGCCGCCGGTGGAGGTGATCGGGCGGGACGATTATGGGGAAGCGGAGCGGTCAATTCGCGCCGCGGAGAGCGAGATCGAGGAGCGTTTTGTCAGGTATTGTGATGTTGTTGATCCGCTGCACTTTTTGACATTGGCTGCGGCGCGGTGCGGGATTACAGCCATGCGCTTGCGTATCAGGATGGCTAGGTTGCGGAACTTGACGACCGCCGTGCGGGAACGATCGACAGGCAATACCGAGGGTGGTCAGCCTCCTGAAGACCAGAAACAGCTGCGGAGGGAGCTTTTTGACCTGGCGATCAAGATCTTCGATACCGATAGCGCGGCCTGCGCGCACGCCGCGCTGCGGAGCCGGTTCCGCTGGCATATACGACCTTTTTTCCTGTGGGGTTCGTGGGACGCGCTGATTTTGCTCTTGACTACTTTTTTGAAGTTGTCTCGGTTGTCGTCGATGGCAGAGCAAGCAGGGGAGGGGAATGAGGAAGATAAAGTCATGTTTAGGCTGTCGCCGGAGGAAATCGATCGCACCTGGGCAAGGATCGAGCAGGTTTATACTAACCACTCGTCCGAGTTCATCAAAAAGTCCAAGAGGGCGCTCTGCGCGGCGTTTCGGCGGCTCACTCTCAAGGCGTGGGATTCGAGTCACCCGTCACCGGGCACAAAGGAAGAACCGGAGTTTATCAGGATGCTGCGCGCGCTTGAGCAGAAGCACCAGGCTCGGAGGCTTAGGAAGAAGCGTCGCGGAGCGGGTGACAACACTGCTGCTACTGTGACCGGCAGTGGCGATGCTGTTGTTGATGCGGCCAACAACAAGACGGATAATGCTTTTCCGTCGTCGTCCGCGCAACATCTATCCGGCGGCACTGCTCCAAGTGGCCCTGTCGATCCGGAGTTCGGGTTCGGTGACAACAACATGGCCTTTGATTTTCCGGGCATCGACTTTGACGGGTATGGTCTCGGTCCCTCGGATTGGATATTTTGGGATTAGTATCCCTAGCAAGGTTGAATCGTTCATGATCGCAGCCTCTTGGTCTTGGAAAACGAACCATCCTCACTCCATTTTGTTTGGTTAGCGAATAGACGGAGTCTTTTCACTCTGTATATTAAAAAAGCACACAAATCCGTCACTCTAAAAGAAGTCTCATAACTTCCAACTGTGCCCCAGGAGGTGTGTCCTGTGTCGAAGAGTCGTGAAAGACGGGAAATTCTGCTGCGTTTTGAACCCCTTGTCAAAAGTGTCAAAGACAATCATTTAAAGCCCGAGCATACTGTTCAACTTTCCGAGCTCTGGATAGGCCTAAACCACATGCAGATGTAGTTCAAACACGGTACGGATACGGAGCTGTACGCGACTGTACGCGTCTGGCCACTCACATCCCCTGGCGATCGCCAACGCTAACAAGGTATCAAATCCTCTGATAACAGCTCATCGTCAGCAGCCACACAAATCCTTCAGTTCAAGTAAAATTTCATCAGGACTCATTCCAAAATTCTTCCTTTCTTCAAAACAATAGAGAGAGTGAGTGTTGACCAAACTTCTCACCTCATCATTTCATCTCACGTCCTCACCACCAACAACGTCCACAAAAAATGATCCTCTCACTGATTCTCGGCCCCGTGCTGGCCTACATGATCTGGAGCCTCATATGCCTAGAAAAAAACGTCCGTGTCGCGCGGCGCGTGATAGGCGTGCCCGTCATTCGGTCTCCAATCGATGGCAACAACATCCCCTACCAGGTCTTCTCGCCCTTCTTCTGGATGCTTTTGGATCTGCTGCCAATCAAATGGTCCTCCTACCCGGATTTCATCCGCTTCTGGCGCGGCGGCTGGCATGTGCGCGAGAAGGCAGACCCGCACGTGCGTTTAGGTCCGGTGTGGGCGCTCGTCACGCCGGCATGCATCGAGCTGCAGTTTGCGGACCCGGACGCCATCATGGAGATTTATGCGCGCCGCAGGGATTTTGTGCGGCCGATTAAGCAGTACCGTTAGTCCAGTCGTTACCCCTCTCCTCACCCCGTCAGTACATGGTTCTGACGTGTAATGTGAGTAGGACTGTTGGAAGTTTATGGTCCCTGCATCTCGACGGCGGGGTGGGACGACTGGCCGCGCCATAGGAAAGTTCTGGCGGCACCGTTCAGCGAGAATATTATGAAATTTGTGTGGGACGAGTCCCTCAGACAAGCGAGATCGCTGCGTCGGTCTTGGTTCGTGAATGCGGCGGAGGCAGGCGTGCCGAGCGTGCAGAAGGACGTGCGGGCGCTTTCGTTGAACGTGTTGGCGTCGACTGGGTTCCGCAAGAGTTACGATTTTCATGGGTCAGCGGACGCCAAACCGAAGTCCGATGAGAATGTGGAAGTTACCGGCTACCGGGAGACCTTGCAGACTGTTCTCGACAACTGTATCCCGCTTATGCTGATCCCCTACCGTGTCCTGACAGGGCCGTTCATGCCCAAGGGGCTGGCGAAGGTCGGCCGCGCGGGTGCCAAGTTTAGGGATTACATGGTGCAGATGCTTGAGGAAGAGAAAGCTGCGCTGAAGGAGGGCCGTCCGGGTGTGGGCGGGATCATGACGGCGTTTGTTCATTCTCTCATTGTTCATGAGAAAGAAATGGCACAGGGTATGGACCCGAAGGCGATTTCTGTTGATGGCAAAAAGGGCTTGAGTCAAGAGGAAATCTTTTCGAATATGTTTGTCATCAATTTTGCTGGGCACGATACCACTGCCAACACGCTTGCGTTTTGCATGCTGCAGATGGCTGCCAATCCGAAAGTACAGGAATGGTTGGGCGGGGAGATAAACAGGGTTATTTCTGCTGACGAGAATGAGGAGGAAGAGTGGGATTACAAGACGGTTTTCCCAAAGCTGAAGCGGTGCACGGCCGTGCTCTACGAAACGCTTAGGCTCTATCCGGCTGTCGTGGCGCTGCCGAAGTGGACGGAGAAGAAGGCGCAAACCCTAAAAGTTGGTGGGCGCACGCTGACGGTTCCGGCGGGGGTGTATACCATGGCGGCGTGCATGGCGATCCAGCAGCATCCGCAGTTTTGGGGAGACGACGCGGAGACGTGGCGGCCCGAGCGATGGATTGTCAGGAACGAAATGGGGGAGGAGGAGTTGTACGTGCCGCGCGAAGGGACCTTCTTTCCCTGGTCGGACGGGCCGCAAAACTGCCCGGGCAAGAAGTTTGCGGAGGTGGAGGCGGTTGCGTTTCTCGCGTGTCTGTTTCGCAAGCATCGGGTGGAGGCGAAAAAGACTCACGAAGGTGAGAGTGAGGAGGCGGTGCGGAATCGGGTGCTCGCGTGTGTGAATGATGTCAACATGGACATGTTGGTGCGGATGAATGATCCGGACAGGGTGAGAGTTGTTTGTAAAGAGGTCACGGTGTGAGGGAACACTAATGTATGTGAGCGGCTGGACTGTGTCACCTCAGACGGTGTTGTTGAGGGATTGCTATATATTCCGAACTAGGTATTGACAGTATAAAATGGAAGCAGGCTCTAGCTGCTGCTGTTCTTGATCCCGCATCATCTCGCTGTATCGCAGCGGGGGATACGGCGTTGGGTAATTCCCATGTCCATCAGTTGTCCAATATGGATAGCATGGATCCTGTTAAGTTGTTAACCGCGCGCTAGTCAGTCAGTCAACTTACACCCGAGCTAGAGACTGTGAGAATGCTGGATCAGGTTACTTGCCTCATCGGTATTGGGCGGGAACGTGCTGCTCAAGTCTCGCCACCATTCGCTTTCTGGTAAATGGCGACGCTTGCACCAGCTGCACCTAAAAACGGCGTCTTGCGGTACGTCCCCCCCGCATGGACAATGGAACTAATTCAGTAAGTAATATGCTAATAACCCTTTAAAAAAAGCCGTTCGTGTCTCAATGGAATACATCTAGTTGACTTACCCATCGCTCGTCGTCATTATTATGCCAGCCTGGCGAGTACGCGAGCTTGCCCTTACCCGAGATCTCCTTTGCGAACAAGTTGTTATCGTCCGAGTCATAGTCATCGTCTTCGTTACCGGCCTTGTGACGAGTATACTTTTGGTGGTATTCGCTCGCCTCGTCCCGCTCCTGATTCACGCACCCGAGACACATCCATCGTCGAAACACGTCGCAGTCGCACAGTTCATTAAGAAAATTGCCGCGCAGCTGCTCCTCGGTGGCGTTGTCGCATGCGAGACACAAAGCCATGACGTTGTACTTCTCCCCTGTGTAGTGGAGGTGCGGCCGGCGATCATGACTTTGTTGATTCTGTGTTGGCAGCCGGGGAAAGTGGCGGCACTCCTCGCAGATGTTGATGCCACACTTGCGGCAGGGCAGCGCGCCGGTTTCGTCGCACTTGATGTTGAAGACGCGCACCTCGATCTCCTCATCCTCCCGGACAGTGTAGGTCCTCGGGCGCTTGTCATAATGCTCACGTGGCCAACCGGGCATCATCTGCCTGCGGCGTAGGCTGCGTCCGTCGCAGAGGCAGTCACGCCGGAGCACGTCGAAGCTGGCGCGGGAGCCGAGGATAAAGCTGTGGTTGGCGCGACTTGTCATGGCCAGATTGAGGAGGTCGACCGTCGAGATATAGGATGCGACCGTCGAGAGGACCGGGTAGCACGAGATGGCGTGTTCGAGTCGACTAGGAGTGGGCGATGAATTCGCCATCGTGAAGCTGCTCCGTTATTATGAAAGTGGGTGGTTGGGGTTGAAGATGAGTTGGTGACTTTTCGAGACGAGTCGTCGCTGGGTCCCGTCGTTGCATCTTTGTTCCAGGCAGCAACTCCCCGAGTCACTCGTCGGGTGCCACCTATGCCGCGCCCGACTCGGCACAACGTCCCGAATTATGAATACCAAGTAATGGGTTATTTCGTTTGATTTTGTATTCCGCATGTATAACGATGATTCTTTTTTTAATCTTTAGTTCTTGCATATTTTCTGTGCCAAGACTTTATCAGCCCTTTACCATGTAGGATTCGCGACTCCCTCCCCCCTTCAGATCCTCCAGCATCATCTGCTTACCTTAACCCCACCACTAGGCCAAGATGCTGCGGTGGAGGATTCGCACGTCGGCACTTGGCATGAGAACCCCGAGAGTTACCCAGCGGCCGCCAGCCTTACCAAGCTATTAGTCTATTATTCCGTACAGATTACGGCATCCAGGTTACACCGTGGATGGGTAGCTGGCATCTGGCAGAGAGCCGTCTCTGATTACCAAAACCGGCTCTCCTTCGGCCGAGCATCGGTCTGCCATCTTCCAATCTCTGCCCTATCATTGGCCGGTTGACCTTCGACCACTTATTCCAGTATTGAAGATATGGTCACACAGAAACCCTTTTTAGACTCAACAGTCTAAACCGGTTATGGAATACGGTCAAGTGCCGAGCATGCTTCCGTTATTACTCGGCTACCACGGATCTCGGATTACGCCAAGCAGATAAACGGACAATACACTCGCATAAGGATTGATCCATGCTAATGATCAGCGTAATCCGTACTCGTACAATTTGCTCCTTTCGGAATTAAACACCGAAAGCTGACAGTGATCCACGGCCAGCTGCAAGTCAGACTCTGTATAAAATGGGTTGGCTTTCCCCAGCTTTGTGACGTTCGGCGGTTTACCTTCATCTCCTTCCTCTTCCAGACCCTCCTCCGAAGCAGCAAAGTGACACACACAAAAGTCATAAACAAACTCGCCTCGTGGCTAACGCAAAAAAACAAAATGGACCTCTCCACCCTCCTCGAGAGCCCGGAATGGAAGTTCTCCTCCAGCAACACCAAGGTCCTGCTGGACACCGACCCGGCCCTTGCAACCGAAACACTGCGGTGGAATGCGTACCATGCGCCAACCTACAAGGCCGCCATCTTTCCCGGCACAGAGGAGGACGCTCAGAAAGCTGTATGTCCCTGTTTCCTTTGGTAGACACTAATTATTTGTGCTCAGCGAACGACAACGATTGGGCTTGGCTGACACTAGAAAGATCCAACTCGCCATCTCAAACAAAGTCCCCTTTCTCGTCTCGAGCGGCGGCAGACATGGCTACACCACGACCCTGGGCGAGCTGCAGGGCGGCCTCTCTATTGACCTGCGTCAGCTGGACTCGATCGAGATAGACGAGGCGGCCAATACAGTAAAGGTAGGGGGCGGCGTGATAGTCAGCAAGTTGGCCGATGCGCTATATGCCGCAGGCAAGGAGATTCGTAAGTCCATCATCTACCTATATCATACTACTCAAATCCTAACCACTTTTTTTTCTGTTTTGTCTAGCCGTCGGCGTCTGCTCGGAAGTAGGCTACTTGGGCTTCGTCCTAGGCGGCGGAATCGGCCGCTACTTGGGTCTGCACGGTCTCGGCATCGACAGTCTGCTGTCTGTACGCATGGTGACGGGCACAGGTCAGATCGTCACCGCATCTGCCTCGGTCAACTCAGATCTATTCTGGGGCATGCGCGGCGCAGGCTTCAATTTTGGAGGCGTCACGTCCGCCACATTCAAGATCTACCCCTTAAGCAACGGCGGCCAGGCCCAGAACGCGGACCTGTACTATGCCGGAACACAAGCAGCCGACGTGTTCAGGGCGGTGCAGAAAATTAAGGATGACGGCCAGCCGCAGGCGTTGGTCGTGCTTCCTTTCATCGCGTTCAGTCAAGAGGCCGGCGGGGCGATGCTCATCATCAACATGACGTATTTCGGTGCGGAGGAAGAGTTTAAAGCAATCGTTCAGCCGTTTTTGCATATTCGACCTCAAATGCAGGTGCTCGGCACGATCCCCTCGAACCGGGTGACGCAGGAGGCTGTGTCTGGGATCGATGCCAAGATGAAGCTCAAGGGGGCGAAGCACAGCATTTTTGGGGCGAACCTCAGAAAGATTGAAGCAGAGACTTGGATTGGTGTTTTTGAGAAGATCGATGCGTTCTACAAGGCTACTCCGGCCGGGGTGATTAGTGGGTTTGTGTTGGAGTTGTATTCCAGCGAGGGGATGAAGAAGGTGGCTGATGAGGAGACGGCGTGGCCTTGTCGGGATGTTGAGGGTTTTGCGTGAGTTTCCCCTTCATTTCTCCTCGGTGTGAATGTGTGGTATGCTAACAACGAATAAACATAGACTGCTCGAGGTGGCCTGGCTGGATCCCAGCGCCGAGGACGCGTGCAACACCTTCTGCCGCGAGCTGCGGCAGTTCATCGCCCAGAACTCGGGGTACGATGGGCTGAAAACGTATGTGAGCTACGCGCACGGGGAGGAGACGCTCGAGGAGAAGTACGGTACAAAGAAGCTGGAGAATCTGCGGGTGCTGAAGCAGAAGTATGATCCGAACAATATGTTTGGGTGGAACAATAGCATCCAGTGAGTGGTCGGTGCAGCCAGGTCAAAAATCTGACAGAGGCAAAGAAGATGGGTCAATCAAATTAGCATACTAGGACACCAATAGCACATATATTTCAGCTAAATACTGAATATGGCGGTGCCCATTGCCAAGATGAGCAGTCAACCAGCACTCTGACTGTATATCAGTTATTGTTTAGATACACAACTAGGTTGGAGTAGGAAACACCCTCCACGCAACCGCGTACGGCTGCGGATCAATCGTGGTGCGATACGCCTTAACAGTAACCGTGTATACCCCACCGGCCTTGACGTCTCGCCAGCGGACCTGCTCGACGTTGTTTTCGCGGTCGAAGTCTGCGCTTCCATCGGGCACGTTGCCGTGTTTTTCGCTGTCTTTGTTATCCGGGGAGGCCACGATCAAGTCCAGATCGTTCTGCAGGTATTCTCCTGCCGGGTCGTTCCACACCAGCGTAACCTTGAGGGTTTGGGACGCGGTGCTGTTTGGAACCTGAATGGTGAAGGAGTGTTCCTTGGGATGCGTGTTGTCTTTGCCGAGGGAGTGGCAGCCGTGCGCGTCAACTGTGTTATTGCGTAGCTACTAGTCAATTTCCGTGGTACACCTGTCTTGTCCATGTGATATGTGCGTGTGTGAAATGAGGGTCATGATATATGTGATTGTTCGTGTTATGCATGTGGGCAGCGTGGCACTGGTAGATAGTATACAAAAGAAAGACATACCAAGTCCCGCGATGACACCCTTGGTCGAATCGTCGGCCACAACATGCTGCAACGAATTATGCAGGTTGACCCTCCCGAACCCGGTGCTGAAGTTAGGCACATCGTTAAGCCTCTCAAGATCAAACTCGCCATGAGGATAAACGGTCCCGTTGCTGAGCTTTGTTCCATACAGACTGCCATACTGCCCCTTCAAAGGGACAGCACCATTGATCAGGATGGCCTTGATGAGTGCAGCCGATGGATCTTTGGTTACAGTGCCATCCTTGACCAGGGCTCCACGGATGACGGCGCAGACGCTGGTTACCAACGGCGTGGCCATGCTGGTGCCGCCCGAGTAGGACCATTTCGGATCGGTGCTCTCTCCCCAGAACGCATCGAAGTAACGGTCCTGAATTTGAGACGAGCGTGTGGACAGGATGGTGGTGCCAGGTCCCACAACATCCGGCTTGATGCGGTTACCAGGGCTGGTGGGCCCGCGGCTGCTCCATGCGGCCATGCCCTCGATGTTATTGGCAACGTCGTCGTTGGTAATAGGGTCATAGGCAAAGTCCCTTTTCCAGGCCCCCCACACCAGTGGTTTACCCTCCTTGGCCGTGCCCGCCGTTGGATACCTGACCTCGGGGCGGTAGCTCTCGGATGCGCCGACGGTGATGCAGTTCTTGGAGTTGGCTTGCCTGGAGAGCGACGACGGGTCGACGATGCCCGGGTGGCTGTCGGCATCTCTCCCAGAGTTGCCGGCAGAGAAGAGGACCACCAGCATTTGGTTATCCCTGATGAACTTGTCGATAGGGCCGGCAGTAGCCGACTCGTACGGACCAGGGGAACGGGATCCCCACGAGTTCGTGTGTATCATGGCTTTCTGGTCAACAGCTTTCTGGAAGAGGCCGGCGGGATCTCCAGTCCCACCAAGGATCGCGCCCCATTTCCACGGTTGCCACTTCGAAGGGTCGCGGTTGTCGCGATGTTCATCCTCTGATTTGTCCCACCCAGCAAACGTAGACTGCACGACGAGCTTCGCCAGGGACGCTGGGGCCTCGATCACGCCCTGGTCTGTGTGCTTGCCGTTGCCGATGACAGAGCCGCACACATGTGTTCCGTGGCCTTCCGGGTCGTTGTTTTCGGTCCGGCCTGCAACCGAGCTAACAGCCACGACTCGGCCCGTCCCAGGACCAAACGCTTCGTGGCATTTGTTGGGGTCGCCCGTGTCGAACCCTGTATCAGCAACGCAGACAAGCTCCCCTTCGCCCTTGTAAACGGCGTGGTTCAGTCCAATAGGTTGGTGGCAGTGCATGATTTTTGTAGCGACGTTGTTGCATAGCTTAGTCTCGACCTCCTCGTTGATGGTCTTGACCTGGTCAATCGCAGCCAGGGGGGCGAGTGTGGCCTTGGGCACGGCCAGTTGGATCTTCTTGTCATTCACTTTGAGGTCGGAAGCTGAGACTGAGTAACCAGTGGTATCGGAAGCACGTTTGGCAATCTCTTCCAAGATCCCGCCAAAGTTATCATGGTCGATGTCGTCTGTAGCAATTGTCAGCTGCTGTCTTTTAACTGGCACTTTCAGATCCTAAGGTACTCACCATGGAGGTTGATAGTGACGGGGGTCTCTTCATCGTCATCCTTGCTCTGCAGGCCTGGCTCAACAACGTAGTAGGGATGATAGACTTCGGCGTCGACGACAAAGTCACTGAGCGCCTTGAGTGGCTCGAGACTAGGCGGCTCATACCCGCAAAGGTACTTTCGACCATAATGAGTTGGCAACTTTCATACATGCACAATGGCTAATGCTGTTTGCGTACCACATCGTGTCCGACGTATTCAAGGATGTTGACTTTCTTTTCGTCAAGAGCCTGCTTCTGTTCAGCCTCCAAAGGCCCAGTGACCTGGACAAGGATGTGGTTGGTGCCGATGTCATCCTTTGGGTGGTCAGAGGCCGGTAGGAACTCTGAAGCCATCATTCTCCTCATCGAGGACGATGTGCTAGTTGATGGAGCTGCAGCAGGGCCATCATCGGAAGCAGGAGCCCGGGCGTTTCCGTTGATCTGGATCTGATCCATCTTGATTGATATGGATGAGGGATGATGAAAATTGACAGTAAGGGGCAGTGATGGCTAGACGTGCTGATTTCAAACCAAGCGGAGTTGAGGAGATAGCTTGAAGAATTGCAGAAGACAGATAGATCTGGTTGTGAAGAGCACGTTCTTTGTAGCCAGATTCATCTCATAACGAACGCTCCGGCGCGGAGGCGCTCCATCGCTCCATCGCATGGGGCCTGCACCGACGATACGATTCCCGATAACTATGTTGCTGTGACGCTACAAAACGTACACTTGTGCGTCAGACAGCCCAAAATGGGTATATAAGTGGGTAGGTAGGCTTGTACTGACGCACAAGCATACGTTTTGTAACGTCACACTTGCTCAACACTTCAACTTCAGCCCTACATTCCACCGCCACCATCTTCAATCTCTTCAGCACCGACCAGTTGCGCCATCCTGTCAGTACCGGTAGTTAGCCAAGAGCCCTGAAGGACACCAGTGAGAACAATTTGCCTTCCCATGTGGCGTGTCGCAGGCTGCCTGGAACCGTGCCAACACTCAACCCCACGGAGACCGACATGCAGATGCCTGCATTTTCCTGTGGTCAAGACCGAGTTGTGGCTGGCTGGTGTATGTGTATGTGTAGGATCATAATCACACTTCGCTGTGAAGAACCAAGGCCGTTGATATTACACCTCCCTCTCCTCCTCCCTCAGCATGTGTCTCTGCGCCTTGGAAAACCAACTGCCAAAGATGAGGGGATACTCGAGCTTCTCGCACACGAAGCAACTAATCTCGGCCGGCTCGACGAGTGTGTTGGTTGGCTTTGTGCTCCAGTTGAGCGAGACGCGGCCGACGGAATGGAGTTCCGTCTTATTGTAGATGAAGTAGTAAGGCCCGTGACTGGAAACCTTGAGACCGAGCTGGACTGCGTATTCTGCCGTGATCAAGTTACCTGTGAGTTGGCGGTCGACTTGTGCCTCGAAGCGGTGGCGGCCTGTGCTGTTGACCAGGTACCCGATCACGGGCCCGTTGCTGGTGGTAATCTTGCCTCCGCCGGCTGGAAGTTTGTCCTTGCTTTGATGGCGGTTGGATGATGATGACGAGGAGGATGCTGCAGTGGGAAAGATGAACTCCTCCGCGTTAGGAGTGTTCGGGCTGGGCGTCTCTGGTGAGCTTGAATCGGGGTCTAGTGCGGAGTCATCCTCTGTGACTGTTGCGGGTTCTGGGCGAACTCGGAAGGCTGGCTGAGGATCGACACTAGGCAAAGAGTTCTTCTCCGGTCTTTTACCCAAGGCCGTAGATGATGGTTCGGCGGTGGGTTGCTCCATGGGATCCGAAGCAGAAACAACAAGAGGAAGAACGCTCCCTTGTTCGGCATTCCTCTCACTGGCTTCTTCGTTCGCGTGGGCATGCTGGGGAGCAGATGGGATAATGACAGTCCCCCCTTGGATTATGTACCTATCGCGCGTGGTTTCGCGTCTTGCATGGCCGTCATTCTTCTCCAGCTCTACAGCATTCTTTGTACTGCTGGATTGATGTCTTGGACTCAGGCGATACTCGTGGCGCTGTCTGTGACTACGCCTCGAGCTGCGAGAAGGGGTTGGCGATGAAGCAGGCACCGGGACCGGGACAAGCACAGGAGCAGAAACGGGAGAAGATGCTGGTCGTGTCCTCTGTTCAGGGGTATGTGGGGGTCGCGGATTGTCTCCTGGGAAAGCGGCGGAGTTCCTTCGGCGGCGCTGTCTCCTTTTCATTTCTTTGAAGGAGAATTCTTCTGGCGGTGCCGTTGGAACTGTTTCCGTCTCCACAAAACTTTGCGCGAGATGGCAGATCACGCGGTATTCGTCGACGGACCGTGGAGAGATGGAACTCCGAGAGGCTTCCTTCGTATCGTTCGCAACGGCCTGGCCGATATGACGTTCTTTCACTAGATGACGAATCGTTTTTGCCTGCTCTTCAACGACCCTTTTCAGGAACTCGCTGTTCCCGTGTTAGCTTTTTCCACGACTAATCAACTTCAGGGGTTGGTAATGCTCACATTTCCTTTTCTTTCTCCTCGCTGGGCTCGTCCTTGTTCTTAGTGACAAGAATTTCGATCATGATGACGTGCAGCACCATGGTAAAGGTCGCCTTCATGCTCTCCATCTGGGGCTGGAGCTCCAAGATTCCGGGTTTGATCCGGTTCCATTTCCAGCTAGTGACGAAGTCAATCTTGCTGACTATAGACCAAATCTCGACTCTCCGTGTTCTGATGTCGTCCCTGATTCTCTCAGAGTGGAGCTTCAAGCCATCGAGGACGGCATGCCGTACCATATACTGGATGACGGGAGAGTCCAGATTGCGTGGACAGCGATATTCGAGTGAAAGCTCCGCGCTTCGGATGGCAGTGTCGAAAGACTCAAACAGCCACGCTTGTCTCTTGATGCGGTTTCCTACCGTGCCAGCATGTTTGGCCACATCGTATATCGTCCCGGCGAAGTTGGCCGCTGTTTGGGCGACCTTGGCAATGGATGCCACCGCAGCAACAAACCCCACCACTTCCATTGAGACATGAAAAAGGCTGTAAATAAAGAGGCGTAAGGGTAAGAAGGAAACTGTGACTGAGTGAGCAGAATGTCAAGTCTGAAATGGTCAGTCAAGCTGCAAACGTGATAAGTACTTGCCCGAGCAACGACTTTGAAAAGATAAATCTCGTCTTATATCTCAGGCATCTTTGTCTCAGACGTCCTCCTAATGTCCTCCAGTGCAAGCCTCACCTTGGATGGTCGTTGGATCCCAAGCCGGCCAGGCTCCCTGCCAGGCAGTTTAGGAGGTGGTCTCCATCCCGCACGAGTCGATGCAAGCTGCAGGGTTGTGGCGCGAGATAACGCGACTCGCGCCAATGTCGAGTGCAGGTCTGCTGCAAGAAGCACCAAACCAACGCATGGAGGCCGACAGCGTCCCGTTTTGGGCCACTAGAATCGTCCGCAGATGGTTCGCCATGCTGTGGTGCAACTCGACGAAAGAAGGCAAACAGGCCTAAAGCATATCTTAAAGCGTTTTCACCTCTGTCGAAAACCAATGGCAGTATCAACCACTGCAGACACAGCCCGTCCATGGCGTCTGAAGCCTTTCCGTCTCGCGGGGAAATTGGGGTGCAGCCGACCAGATCCAGTCGACTGCAGCACATCGACCGAGAATTTCTTCCCTTGATCTTGATTTGCTAACTGCACAAGTGAAAAATAGGAAAGAAACCGGCCGAATGCCGACTTGATTAGTGAAGCGCTTCCAAATCCGCCAAGACCGGGGAGCATCCGGGAGGCTGCATGTTCGTAGTCGAGTGACTCGAGCAGAGGTGCTTCGGAAGAGGCACCTGGGACTGATAAGTTCATGCATCCACCACCTCTTGTCGTAATTATTGGGGTGTGCATGCGGGTTGGAGAATCAAGTCTCAATAAGGGCCACGAGGCTGTTGTGGATAATCCGACATTTGTTGTATTCCGTAGACGACGTTCCATCACTTGGATTTGGGCACGTTTGCCATTTGGAGGGTCTCACAAACTCCTTCAGGCTTCCCGAGACCCAAAGTCGCGTCTCCGGGAGTCCGGGTTGCGCTAAAGACCCCCCTGGAAATTGTTAGTGCGTCCCCTGTAGTTCTGCCAACGCCGACCTCGACTACTTGCTCGCCATCCATAACCCCGTCAAGGCGTACGACTTCGTCTGCATGTGCAGCCCGCCCTTCTCGACTGGTGATTCCGACGATGAAGATGACGAGGACGAGGACGAGGACGAGATGGAAGGCGAAGACGACGACGTGAAGCATCATTGGGATGGTGGCCGGACCGGCCTGTGCGACAAACCCGTTGCCGACCACCCCGACCACAGGTGGAAGCTGAGCGTGGCCGGCAAGCGCAAGTTCTTCACCCAGCGCATCCACTGTGAACTGCGAGACCCGGACAACTTTGGAATGTACACGTTCAACAACCATGCGCCGTACGGTGTGATGCAAGTGGTGCAGAACCTGCTGGTCGACTTCGAGGAAGCCGCGGACAACTGGAAGGAGTAGTGGGCCGTCTGCGAGGCGCTGGCATTCTTCCTGAACACACAACAGGGCGGTATGATGCCGATGTATGTTTGGTAATTTTCAAGCCAGTCTCACAATAGTCCGCAAAATACAAAACAGGGGATAACCTTGGAGAGTCGACTGTCAGCTCCGGCTAATCCCTAAAATTATCGCCGCCATCTTACTTGTATCAACAAATACAGAAGCATGGCGTTGAGAAACATCACAAAAGACAACTTTCTCAGCATCGATACGATTCTGATTCCTATTTGCTCGGGCTGTCACTGGACTCTAGCCGTGGTTCATCCTAATAAGGGTTATATTGCTCATATCGACTCGATGTTGGGAAGTGTCAGAAATACCGCGGTCGAGAGGCTGCTGATGAACTGGGTCTGCGCCCTACTCAATAAAAGGTTTGTGGCTCGCGATTGGGAGATAAATAATTACCAGGTGCCAAGCCAGAACAACGATTATAATTGTAGCCTGTTCACAATCGTAAATGCCATTTTGTTGGCGATGGGGTTTAACCCGCAAGAGGCGTATACCCAATCACAGCCATCCGTCGCGAACAAATAACTCCGCATTGCCGCCTGGGAGACCCTAGCGAAACGTCATGGACACGGACGAAACTCTCTGTGCTGAACACTATCTTTGCGATTGCCAAGCGCTCCTCGATCGTCCCTGGAGATGATGGCGACGACGTGGGGAAGTGGGCTGAGAAGTGCACGGAGTTGGTTCCAGAATATGCCCTGTTGGTGGGTATCCCAGACAGGTTCCAGAGTAAGACTTCCTGTGCGGAACAAGCTTCCCAGGCACTAGAAAGGCACGACTATGGCATCCCAGCGACCATCTCTCGGCCTTCTCGGCTCCGTTACCCATCCTCCACCACACCGCGTACCGATCGTCACGCTTGCTACGTCTTTAGCCGGATCGACGCCGATACGCACGGCTTTGGGTTAAAACTGCCTCGATTGTGTTATTGATACCTTTGGAAGGATTGGCTACAACAACCTCGCAGTCCCACACGGGCCCAACAGTCAAGGTGGTTGGCATGGCAGAAGAGATTGCTCAAATTTGAGCTTTGGGCGACCTCTACGAGACCAAGTAAAAGGAATTGACGTGAACAACTTCGCCGATTGGTGCTCTTTGTTTACCTTCAGCATCCGGAGAACTACTTTGCGCCAGCGCAGCCGTCTTGAAGACTTCGTGGAAGCATCGCACCCTGTAGATTGCACTGGAGTGTCTTCGGGTTCTTATCAGCTCGAGCAACGCCGCGACTCGCGACATCGAGCTGTTCCGGGTTAAGAACCTATACGTAAGAGAAACCCAGACCAGTCATGATTTCATTCTTTTCAGCAGTTCATTACGCTGAAATTTTGATCATCAAGACCTTCCAACAGTTCGATGTGCCTGCCGATCCACCGGCACGGGGTGTAATTCCCAGGGTTTAGATCCGTTGCCCAGCGGCTAGGCCACAGGGTGCTGCCCGTTTGGAACAACACTCGATTATCCTTTCGCGACATCGTGACCCGAGGAAAGACGGTAAGGAGAGCCATCCAGGTCAAAATGAATTGGCTCTAGAGAAGCCACATTGGGTTAACGGGCATGCGGCTCAGCTCACCGACGCCCACGCTGAAATGATCAATGACAGGCTGCAATACAAAATGGCGAATCAACCCCAAGCGTCATGCCTATTTTTGGCTGGAGGCAACGAGAATATCCTCGCTTCCTGACAGAAGGGGACAGTTCGACTCTCTCGAGAGGGATCTCCGGGCCCAGTTCGAAACCATCAATAATAAATTCACAACAATGGACACGGTGGTCTGGGTTGCTGGGCATGTATCATTTTATACCTGGTCCTAACGTGGAGTTTGACGTGATGACAGCTCCCGCAACTCGATCGGATTCTCCTCGTCCTATCCTAGGACATTCTTGCAAATTGAAAAAAAAAAGGTAAGAAAGTAAGACACTTACAGTGCCATTTTGTTCGATTCGTATTGAAAATATTGCAGTTGCTGCTGTTTGTTACTGTATATTGTAAAAGGCTTGTGAAAACTTCAAAATGGTACTGGCGACGGATGTCTTTTTTTTTTCTGGAAAAATGAGATTCCAACATGTTCAGATCCGTAGATTCCGGCCTTACCACCAATTAGCAAGAAAGTCGACAGCCTTAAGATGGATCTACGCGCAAATAACAATTCGCTTCTATCATACCTCATAGCTTAGCATTACTACGCGAGAACGAGTCACGCAGACGGAGAAACGCAGCCGCTATCGTCGTAAATCCCCGCGGACCTCGTTTCGCTACCATTCGCTCATCAGGCCCCATTCATCCCAACTGAAGAGATGGAGGAACGTAATAGTGACTATGATAGCTACGGCTCACCACATGTAATTCTTAACACCACAACCACTTCTAGATATTCAACAATTTGACGTCGTGACCTTGCCCATATCCCTTCGATATTGCAACAATCTCCCCTGAGAACACCGGTAATTTCAATACCCAAAACGTCTGATTCTGCTGTCCCCGTCCCCACGGCCAACCTTCGTGCCATCAGCAAGCCCTCTGCTGCATATGAACAGCTTTACCGTCAGGTTTGGCAGATCATGGACAGCCACGACGAGATCTGTAATTGAGAGTTAATCCTTGTTGTATTTCTAACTCAAGGGAGTTTTCCCATAAGAGGGTTTGTTTCACATGACTCAGAGTGCCCTTATTATACTCATCGTACTGGATTCGCTTTAAAGCATGAAATCTCCAATTCCGTTATTCCAGTCCAAGCTCGTTAATCCCGTCGGATACAGACGTTTATTTTTCTGAAAAGACAGCCCTGGAGTTCTCTTCAGTCGGGAGACGTACCTTTGGCTCCTACTTTCCTAAACTACTAAAGTTCTCGTTAGGAAAGAGATTTCGTACCTCCTTTCCTTCTAGAAAGTTTATTACTCTCCATTTCAGGTCAAGCTGTTATAAAATCTGTAGGCCTATAGATTATGTAGCTTACTTCAAAAGTCTTTACATGTATTTACCGCAGTAATCGTTGTGAGGTGAGTATTGTGTTTAATTTAATCCCATAATGCTTTCGTTCTTCCAATATAAGTGAGACGTTTCTCAAGCTCCTAGGTAAGGTAGGTAAGTGTGCAATACTACTGGACCAAAAGAACAGGTCCGTCGGATTTGGAACCTACTGCAATATATAAGGTAAGGCCCTGACATTGCAACACAAGATGACATCATCAAAGTCAACAACCCTAAAACCCAATATCTCACAAGTAAACATAACAAAACGGTCCGCTCTGGGTACTCATCAGCTCCCTTAGTTTCCTCCTCGGCCCAGCCGCCTCCCCATACTCAACCCAATCATCCAACGTCGCGTTCTCGCTCGGCGGATTATTCATAAACGTCCTCGTTCCCATCACCGCATCCTCTCCATAAACTCGTTGCTGAGGGTCCAACATCTGCCAGATCCACCACACCCTATCAATGTTCCCATGCAACAGATAAAACGCCGGATCTCCAGGTGACGCAAACACATCTCGCCCTGGATCGCCGCCGAGGGAATAGTGGCCCCCGCCGTGGATGCCGATGGCATTCGCCGGCGCGCCTTGCATCAGCGTCTGGAACTCGTCTATATTCTTTGTGTCCAAGATATTGGAGAGTGTTAAAGCGGCGCTCGAGTATTTCCTGTTGATCTCGTCGGTGAGGTCGCGTTTCACGCAGCGCGGGTTGTAGGCGAAGACGCCCCCCGGAGCGGAAAGGTTGGCTGATTTATGGATGCCGCCTGGTGCGTCGAGTTCCACCGGTCCCATGTTGACGGTCAGGTTGGCGAATGGACCGGTGGCGATGCAGCCGCCGCCTGTGCCTGACGGCAGCATGATTGGTGGGAGGTTTTGGGATGGGTCGCCTAGTAGGGCTATGGGTTGCTGGTTGGGGATGGGAACGCCGTCGCCGGACATTGAGGTCGCGGTGCCGTCGAAGATTGGAGAGGCGTGGAGGCCTGTTTCGGCTGTTAGAGCCCAGTCCCAGTATGGCTGAGTCCCAGTGTATCCGCACTCCTCATGTAGAGCCTGCTCGTACAGCCACGTGTAGTAGCGGTGCCAACCTAGAAAGTTGCCGGTCGAGTGGATGGTTTGGGTTTGGTTTATGTGCGTGGCGAGGAAGTCGTCGTAGCGAGATCTTGCCCCGGGCACGATGGTCTGTGAATACCGAGGAGGTGTAGATTGAAAGCATTTTACGGCGTTGATGTACTCCGTTCGTTCGGCTTTGCTTAGGTCTCCCCTGTTTTACTCCGTGAGTTGAATGGCTGCCTCGGTCTTGCTTGGGGGCGACTTACCATTCTCTCCTGACTTTGACGTCCTTCCATGAGCAAATGTTGCCATCATGCTTTTGGAGATCTGGCGAAGCGGCTTGTTGCTTTGCTTGAGCATAGGCAGCCTGAGCAAGGTGGGTCAACTGGCTCATTGCGCCTCCTGTAGTAGGCTTCTGGGAAAATGCATTTGTTGGGGACGCGAGTGCTGAGATAGCCTGGAAGACCAGGACAATATGATTAATTGGTCCCATTTTGTCCGGTTTGAGCTAGGGACGATCTTGAGGAGGTTGGAAGGTTCGCTCAATATTGGAAAAGAAGAGTTGGCGCATGGTTTCCACGCGTCTGGGACCATGCCAGATTTAAGAACAGACCCGGTCATAACCTATCCGCTCCAATCAATACCATAGGCTTGATCTGTTGGCAAGCAAGCTCCCACAGATACTCGTGTTACATCAAACGATGGCAGGGTCTACAAAAGACAAAACGGGGTTTTGGCCTGTGCAGCTCGGCAGATCATGTCTGTCCTCGGCACATAACGACGTCTGTCCGCAACCATGGGCTCGGTTTTTTGTCACTCCTCGGTTACAATCCGACACTATCGTAGTCTTCCAAGGTCGCCGTGTATGTGGAATCAACCATGGATACCCTTGGGGAGAAAACATCCCTATTGGACTCGACCAATATGGTCTCATGCCTGTGTTGTGCGGTTACGACGCAGCACGCCCAATCAGATGCCAAGGATAAAAGGGGGTACAGCATCCATGTTGATTATCTCCATTTGGTGGTGCCAAGATCCACGCGAGCGGCCGCCAACCCGCGTATTTTTTTTTATGTTGCAGCATTATCGTGAAAGGGTGTTCTATAGCCTGAAGCGGTTACACACGTGTTGTTCGCACGCTTATTACCCGCATCAACACATCCCGGTCCCAACACAACGGACGGTCTGTGGGCTGGTTATGACGGGGAGTTCTAGAACGCGAACTCGGACTATGTTACATGAGCGTGGGAATCGGAGGCTCTTCCGAGATCAGAGCCTGCCGATGGGCCGGTTCATGCCACTTTATATTTGTGGGGAGACGTTCACCAACAAACTCCTATCTCCCCGATAACATGGGAAAATAGTGGTAACGTTATCGTAAGGTGCCACAAATATAAGTAGGTCATGGCCCAATAAGACCTGTCAGTCCGTCTGCAGAGGATATTGATATGACTTCCATGTTGAACAATATCTGACAATTAACGGCCCGGTAGTTTATCTCGACACCAACATATTGATCAGCCGTTTGAAATTGAAGACACTCGGGATGTTGAATGCGCCGGGAGTGGGCAATAGCTGAAGCCCCAGACGTATCTGAGGGGGGCTCTCTCTTTTCTCGGGATTCTCTTTGATGTATGCATGTTTAATTGAAGACAAACAACTGGCACATGCCACTTTGGAGTTTGAAACCATGCCCTTTGAGCTGATCTGACAACGGACTGTTGGAAAGATATCCCTGCCTTCGACAAGACAACAAAAGTAGAAATTGAAAGTGTTTCTGCCTGAGATGAGACTTATGTCTGGCTCCGACACCACAGGTGTGCCCCTTTACAGCCGAAAAGAAAAAAACAAGATAGAGGGGAAAAGCAGCAAACGAAGAGAAGAACTAACGACCCTCCTTCACGCAGCATTACTGTTGCCGGCACTGATCAGGCCACTCGTCATCTTTCGGGGACTGCCAAGCAACTCCTTCAGCCTCCGCTCCGTCTCGGTTATCACAGCGGTCACCGGCAGGACACTTCTTGGGGGAAGTATGGCACGCATTGGACGAACCCCAAAGCGGCTGTAGCGGCTATCATTTTATGTGTTAATGGTCAACATTTCTATCCAGTAGGGTTTATTAGCTAGGTGGAAGGGACTCACATCTGTTGAACTTCGGATCCTACAGGCGCGGCTTGGCTATCTTGTACTTGCCGAGGGGCTTTCTTGGTGTCTTTGGTAGCCAGTTTCCGAACCGACCGGCGCGACTTGATTATCTTGTATTTTTTGATGTGGATGTTAATGAACGATGTAAGCATCGCGTACTTGTTGATGCGGGTGGCAAGACGCAATGTGTCCATTTCGTACTCGTCGAGCTGTTTATCAAAGCGCACTGTAGCCATCTCGAACTCGTCGGGGTTGATGTCATCAAGGCGCGATGTGGCCCTTTTGTACTCGGCGACGTGGGATGAAAGGCTCGATGTGGCCATCTCGTACTTGTCGAGGCGGGATTTAAGGGTCGATGTGGCCATTTTTGTGCTCGTCGAGCTGTTTGTCGAGAAGCTTTATGGCCACCCCGTGCTCGGTGAGATTTTCGTTATCCATCTTGTAGTCGTCGAGGCGAATGTTGGTTCAAGTTTGTCGTAGATTTTGCGGAGAGGAATTCTTTGGGCACAACATGCGTGTTTTATACTCGTCAGAGAACTACTTCTGGTCAGACGACGTTTTTAGCGTTCGCGAGTAGGCTCCGACCGGTGAAGTGTCGGCTACCGAGTCCGCTGAAGTTAATTACACTTCTGACGAGTCAGCGGGCATTCGTACTGGAATTGCGGATATTACAGCGTCATTGGGTCCACGATCGCGTGGTCATGACTTGAGTCCTTGACAGACAGACTTGTGAGCCCTGTGGTGGCTTGTGACAAAGCCAGAAAGATATGGTACTTAATACTGGCCTTGTGGAATCCCCCGAGGCAGTCTTTCTTTTCCAATTCAACCGATTTCTGCAATCATTTCCATTTTCCAACATGGCACTCGCTCCAAGTTTTAGAAATCTTGGCCATTCATGACAACCTTTTACTTCCTTTCTGCAACCATGGTCATCATTGAATCGCTGGCTAAACCTGGCCAGCAGGATATGGTGTCATCAAGGCCTTGTTGTCATGACAAATGTTTGGACCGAAAAGAAAAAGTTCAGTCGGTGTTCCTTTGGGGAAGAAAGACTGCTGATATTGCTTACGTTATCAGACATCGGGGTTTTGGGTTCCCGGCCGTGTTATCTTATCGTGGGGGTGTCGCGTCCAAAGAAAACGCGCAGAGAGAGCTCCGAGAACCCCCTCCAGCGTGATACCTCCACAATTCTGCCATCTCGCACTACGAAGTGTCTCTGTCCTATCTCAAACTCTTCAGCCCTGCAAGCTGAGCCCCAGAGATCAGATCCACCAACCTGCAACAATCACTTCTGAAAGGGCGACCCTTTCTCGCCGGTCTCGCCTGTCTCGCGACGATGCAGAGGGCTTGACTCCGCTCCCCGCAGCCCCAAACCCCTCTCCGCTTCTTTTCCTCTCGCCGTTTGCTCGACAGCCACCCAACGCCATCACCAGCAGCGCTGCTAGTCAAAGTCAATTCGACAAAGCCGTTTCGGTTTTGCCCCTACCTTGAGACAACTCGAAACATACCACTCCTCGCACGATTGCACGCTGCTTCTATATAGAGCGGCGTATCTTTCCCCGGGACGAGGTGGCTCGATTGGTCCTGCGTGGAATCGATTACATTCGCAGGCCCTACGACAATACCCTTATCTTCATCAACATGACCAAAGCAGGCGGTCCGCCGTCCAAAAAGCGCAAGATGGGTGCTGACGAGACAAAGTACTACGCTGTGCGTGCTGGATACAAGCCGGGCGTCTACATGGACTGGAAGCTCTGCCAGCAGCAGATCTCGGGCTTCAAGGGAGCGCAGTGTTTGTTATCCCTTCTCTGCAGCCCTTCCACCTGTCCTGAGTCCCAAGCTAACATCTACCGACACCCAATTAGTCAAGTCTTTCCTCTCCCGCGAAGACGCCTCGGCGTTCGTAGCCGGCCGAGACCCCCCATCGCGCGGCGACGGCGACAAACCCGAGCGCTTCTACGGCGTTGCGATCGGACGCACCCCGGGCGTCTACACGGACTGGTCCAAGGCCTCAGAGGCCATCGTCGGCTGGAAGGGCCCCAAGTACAAGCGGTTCGAGACCCGGGCCGAGGCCGAGGCGTTTGTGCGCACCTACGGCAACAACAACAGTAATACGACTCCAGCAAAATTTGCCCCTCTTGAGATCTCGGATGACGAAGACGAAGAGGAGGAGCTACAAGTTGTGCAAGCACCGCCGGCTAAGAAGGCCAAGGTGACAGCGAAGATTCATTCCGTGACAGCTACTAGTAGAGCCGAGGAAGTGGATATCGTGTACACGGACGGCAGCGCCCTGGGCAACGGCAAGCGCGGCGCAATGGCTGGCGTGGGCGTCTACTTTGGAGAAGGAGATCCGAGGTATGTGATGACACCACCTTGGGAAAGAGAAGAAGTGACAAGCTGACCGTCTGCTGCAGAAACATCTCGGAAAGGCTCGAAGGCATGCCGCAGACAAACCAGCGCGCCGAGCTGATGGCCATCCTGCGCACCTTCGAAGTGCTCGGCGACGACAAGTCCTGCGAGATCCGCAGCGACAGTAAGTACGCGATCCAATGCGTGACCGAGTGGTTCCAGAGCTGGGAGCGCAACAACTGGATGACTCGGAACGGTGATGTCCAGAACCAGGACATCATCCGGCCGATAATAAACCGGTTGAGGGCGCGCGAGGCAAAGGGCACGAAGACGCAGTTCATCTGGGTCAAGGGCCACGCCAGTGACTCGGGAAATATTGCGGCCGACCTGTTGGCTGTGGCGGGCGCGAGGAAGGCGATGCCGGCGTGATTTGTTTTCACTTGCATGATACCCCAAGCTGTGGCAAGCGGGAGTGATGGCTTTTTTCCTTGATTTCGTTGAGTCGGGGTTTAAAGGGTTTGGGATTGGTACTTGGGGAGCTTGGTTTTTTCCTTTCTTTCTTTGGCTTTTTTTTCACGGACATACCGGTTGCAAAGTGTTGTGTGTAAGGGATGGAGGAATCGGCAACGAAACATACCACAGGTTCATGGCGTTATCTGGGTTGTTACTTGTCAAGGCCATATCTTGAACAGATTCATAATTGGCTTGGAACCTAGGAATATCCGAGAGGACTGTTTGCATGATATGGAATCTGGACGGCATTACGCGGTGCATTGGGGATCTGGAAAGGAGTCCGTCCGACCAGGCACAAATCTGCAGTGTTCCTGCGGCCGGGCACCTCTTCTCGTCACTCTTCACTCCTTATCCCGGAAAATCATGCCATTTATGTAATTTTTATGAAGCGACGGATACTTTGAACAAGGACAGTCCCAAGTCGGTCAAATCTGGCGGATAGCAGCTCCGACGAGGTTACCTCACCTGGGGTAAGGCCTCGGACGGACGTACGATCACGGATACGTCACAGTAGCGCAAACAGTTTTGCGCAAACCCAACCCACGCCGCTCATGTCCGCTGTCTTGTCTTGTTATAAGTAGATGCGCATAACAAGGGGGCAACATTTGTTCTGTTCTGCTCTTTCTCCCTCTCCTATTTACAATCCATCCGACAAGTAACAGAAACAAAATGCCTCCCCTCACAAAACTCACCACTTCTACTCAGTCCCTCCGGGCCGCGGTCTCGCGGTTTGGGTCCCTCGTTGGTGCACAGCAGCAGCAGCATGAGGCGTTCTACCTGCCGGCGCTGCAGCAGCGCTTCGCCACTTTGGGAAGTTACAACAGTCCCGTGAGCAGCCCGAAGCCGACGCCAGGAGGTAGTCGGCCGAGATCGACGTCCGCGTCGAGCGCCATGGACGAGATGGTCGACGCGGATATTGACATTAGTGATCCGCCCGAGGCGGTGGGGGCATCGAATGCTGCCACTGCCAGGGCGGCGAGGGAGAGAAGAGGAAGTGCTACCGCTGATGAGGGTAGTAACAAGGTTTTGTATGCTGACCTCCT
The DNA here is from genome assembly GCA_033439685.1 of Apodospora peruviana. NCBI lineage: Eukaryota > Fungi > Ascomycota > Sordariomycetes > Sordariales > Lasiosphaeriaceae > Apodospora > Apodospora peruviana. The sequence goes on along the minus strand of JAUEDM010000005.1, from coordinate 3,795,625 downwards.
CACCCTCACTCCGGATATTGGAATGATGGAATTTATTTCGTTTTTGGGGCTGCTGTTCGTTTTCTCAGTTCTCACATGGGGTAGATATGATGGGTTGCTGACTTCAAGGGGAATAGGTATGCAAGCATTGGCACCGTCGCGCTGCTGGGTCTGTACTCTATTTTTGGAGAGCCCGGAGTCGACACGCAGAGTGATATCGTCAATCCGGCGGCTAGCGCTGTTAAATCGATGTCGCCGAACATGTCGAGAGTTGAGGTGGAGGCGGATCCGACGAGCGATGCACGCGGTAGAACGTCGCCGCTCAGCGGGGTCAAGGCCCGTCAGAAGCATGACCTGCCGGCGCACGCTCCTGGAGGGGATACGCTCGAGTTTAAGAGTGGGAGGTTCTGAACGGAGGGATATGAGAACGCAAATGGGCCGGACTGGGATGGGGATTATTGGGTTGTTTGTGGACCTTGACCTTGGTTTCATGAGGGGATGGGGATGTGCTTGGGGAGGGGGTGAGATGGGCAATATCTAGATGGATATGTGTTGAAGAGGACCATCAGTGGAAGACGGACGGGAAGGTAAGTTACTCTCATCTTGGGTGGAACACTGTTGAACCACTCGAGTCATGTGGAGATTGTGGAAAAGCACATTTGCTCTGTACAATTAGTGTTTATCTGGTTATGGGCAGGGTATTTATTAGATATGGCGTATATTGGAACAAAACAAAACGGACCTGTATGATATGTGAGGTATATAAGACAAAAAACAGATCTCTCTCCGAAAACAAGACCAATAATCTCTTTAAATTGCTCCAGACTCCAATGCCCCCATCAGCTTTCAACCACGACTAGCAATATCTTTCCGGTCATCTATTCGACCCAACACCTTGCATTCGTTCATTGCGTATTACCCCGTCCTCAATATCACTCAACTGCTGTCTGACCGCCGCTCGTTCCGGCATGCTCACGCCGCCTTCGCGTGCCCCTTCACCTTCTTGAAATCGTGTCCCCCGGCCTCCAGGAGAAAGAAGCGAAGCCCCCTCCTCCTGCCAATATGAAGACGGATGATCCCCCCTCGGAGTCGGTGGCACGCTGTGGTCCCTCGAAATTGTTGGTAAAGAGTGATCCCTCGGCGTCGTCGGCAAAGGGCTGTGGAGTTGACCATAGTATGGCTGCGGTGTCAGGTTCATCCTCGCCAACTGTGACGTATCCGAGTTCCCGGATGAGCGTGCGATCTTAGCAGCGTAAGCATTCTCCTCGTCTGCCAGTTTTTTCTTCTGTTTCCGTTTGTATATCGTCACGATCACGATGATGAGTATGACGAGGGAGACGACTACTATGGCGGCGACTATGCTTAGCGTGCTTCCTGATCCTGCGACGTGCCACATGCTCAATTAGAAAGAAACTGGATTTGATGATTGGATCGCAAGGCGAGGTTGTTATTGAAGTGTTCTGGCTTTTGAGGAGCTGGAGATGGCGGGTTTAGTTTGATGATATGAGCGTGATATGGATTGGACTCGACTCGAATTGATATTGGTGATTCTGATTATTAGGTTTGACAGAAGAAAAGCTGGCGAAAATGGAAAGTGTTGAAAATGAAATTCCGTCAATCAGTCAGATTATTGGGAGGGGGGGGAGGGGGGGGAGGGAGGGTTCTTTTTTCCCCAACTTCTGGGCGTTTTAATATTCGTGTTCTTTTATCAAAGTCTGTTTATACGCGGATTTGCAAATAGGGATCCAGGAATCTTGACGGAATTGAAATAAGCCTTGTTCAAAGCGGAGGCGTTGCATCCTGCAAGAGTTTGATCGACGACTGCGCCGAAGCAAGCCCCAGCGCCAAGGCTCTGCGACAGCCGCGTGTTGTTGTTTGATACCAGGGTTTCAGGGGTGCCGCATTGAACATAAACAGGGCTGATGTGACACGGTTCGGATTTTGATACTTTGTGTCTAGTGATTACTTAGCTAACTATACCTGTCAGATGGAAAGGGGTGCCTGTCAGAAAGGAAGGTTCGAGCAGTGGCCAGAATCATGGATTGTAACCAGTTGCCACAGACATGCACGGCCTGCCACCATTCATGGATATAAAGAAGGCTCTCTGGCAAAGCCAGAGAGCTGAAGAAGAAGAAAAGGACACAGTTGCAACTCTGATCAAATCCTCAGAATTCAGTGTGCAGCACTTCTGACAATACCTAGTGTATCGCAAAGCCAACTGACAGGAGGGTTTCCATTGTTGGCCGACTTATAGGGGACTGGACAATGTTTGAGCTGCTCCACCAACTCACTCACTCAACGGCCCGGGTCTCTGAACTTGGAGCCAATGTGCAGTGCCCATAATCGATCCATGTCCTCTTTAGGGCACTCGACCAGCTCTTCGGGTCCTAGGGAGTATCCGCATCTCTTCCACTCTGCATATTCCGGTACTCCGACGGTATGGTACGGGATATCCAGATCTCGTGCGACCCTGTCCCTCCAGGCCATCTCCAGCATAGCACTGCCCTTGCCCGGCCGGCCAACAATTGCACTGATCTGTTGCAATTCGTTCACTGACTGCTGAGTGCCCGCCGGTATTTCCTCATTTCTGGTCATGTCAGATCGGTCCCTGTCAGTGTGGCATTGTTAGCAGGCGGCGTCGACATTGGCATCATTATCTCATCGACTGCCAAGCTGTCGTACCACTTACTTCATGATCATCTCGTAGCTTAGCTGGTAACCGAGATCATCATAGACGGGCACGCCGAAGGGGCCGTTTCTGATGACCTGTTCGTGTTTTTGGTAGGTCCTGTTGCTGTCGAACGTTGGCAGGGCAAGTTTCACGAACTCGCCGGGGGAGCGTAAAACTCGCTCGATGTTTGATGTCTCGACGATAGGCCGCGTCCATTGAGGTGGCATCCACGGTCGGATGGGAGTGAAGGGAATAAAAACACTGGCCGTGTTTGGGAACGGTGGATTATTGGTTGGTGGGTTGTTGAAAATGGATGGCGGGTTGTTGACTGGTGGGTTGTTGACTGATGGTTTGTTGGCTGGTGGGTTGTTTGCTGGTGGGACGTTGGCTCGCCGTCTGGGGGTCGGTGGTTTTGACAACGTTTGGCCCATATTCTGGTCCATGTTGAAGTCTATAACGAAGGTGGTTCAAGTTGTATTCGTCTGGGGATAGGGGATCGGTAGTATTAGCCACGTTTGGTTCACAATGAAGGTAGCCCAAATTGTATGCTGTCTGAGTAATGGTAGAATCAGTGGTGTTGAACACGGTTGGTTTATGATGTCCACCGTCGCCATCTTTTGCGTCAAGCACGAGGCAGGGACTGTCAACAGCGAACATGCAAGCTGCAAGCCAGCACGGACTGCGAGGCGGTCGCAATTGGCCACACCAATGGTTTCCTGGCTGTTACCAACGGCATGGGAGCCGCCCTCCTCTGAAGAAAGAACGACGCGTCGCTTCGCCCATGCCCCGTAGACCGATGTCGATCTCTGTGAGAGCTGCCGAGCAGACCATCCAGATCTCGGCCTTTGCAGATAGGGAGTTACATACCCGTCTGGGGAGTGCGACGATCAATAGACTCCAGTCACCCTTAGCCTCGGGAACCAAACCTTCAAACCAAACGGAGAAGAGCCGGTCTCTAGGCTGCCACGTATTTCTGAAAGGTTCTGCCACCGTGATGGAACCGCCCGCATTGTTGGGGCTGGTGAGGTTCTAAATTCATCGAGAAATTGAGGTGCTACAACTGAGTCTGTTGTTGCCTTTACCATATTCTTTTATCTGGGCATCATAACCAGAGGCTACACATCACATGCGCCGTCACAGGTCCACAGAGAGCAGCTAAGAGTAGCCCAAGGTTTGCAACTGGAATGGTGGGGAGGCTGAGCAGTATTAGGAATTTCCATTGGTAAAAGAAACGGAACAGCGTGTCATAGATACCTAGGTACTCTAACTAAGGTAGGTGTTTGGAACGGTCAGAACCCTCTACCAATGAGCTGGGTTCTGCAGATCATCAGGTACTTGTGTATTATTGACTGTCTGGGCGAGCCGGGCTCTAGTTGCCAATACCTGACAGCTTTCTGGCACTTCCTGACAATTTCCTGACAGTTCCTGACAGTTCTTGACAGCTTTTGCGGCCAAAGCGCATCGAATCATGTTGGTCTTTTGGGTCATCAAACTTCGATGTCAGCCACTTAATAATCCCTGGTGTGCGTGTGACCGGGTACGATTCCCCGCTGATTTCCAAGAGACCATAAAGCTCAAGTAATGGTTTGACTATCTCTTTGTCGCTTCATTTATAATCGTGTTCTGGAACAAAGAACATACAGTATGCGGTTCGGAGTTGGGAAATTTCATTGGATGGAGCAAGCGAGCCGCACAATTCTAACACGCTCAACCTCCTACACTCCTTCCCCAAGTTGGCCGCATATTCCATTGTGGCAGGTGTGTACACTGGGCACTTGACGCAAGATCGTATGATGTTCAGCGTTTTGATAGATGAGCGGAAGGTGCATCCCCTTGTGCGGGGTACAACGTATGTAGGCAGGATGGAGGCACGGAAAGAGCTCCGCCATGAGTGATGACCACTCCTGTTCTTCCATGGGCCACTGAGTGTATTCAATCGTTCAGTAAAACTTCAAAAAATCCCAACCTTCCCTTACACCGGGAGTAGGATCATTCTGTCACCGTTGGAGTGGCTTTCTGGGGCTGCCTTTTCTGGCCGTGGACCAGTAGCATCATGACCACTAGGTTTAGTATACCGATTACCAACCTAGAAAGCAAAATACCAAACTATGAGCTCGAATCGTGAATGCTGATGACTCTACGAGCAGTCCATTACCATATACACCTGACAGCAAGTTATTGTGGGGCTGGCTTTGTACGAGTAGTAAGGTTTTATAATCAGTGAGCCGGGACCTTGTGAGAAAGACTGCCGCGCCGCCCCTGCCCAGTCTGCAGGAGGTAGGCAGCCACGTCGTCACCTGAATCTGGGGAAACAACAAATGCAAGTCTGAAAGTCAAATAAGCTTAGCGCTAGCGTCATGCCGTGGATGGCGGCGACGGCCAATGGCGCTGAACTACCGACGCCGCAGACCTCATCGGCATCGGGAAACCCTGCACGAGACCAGCTTCAATCTTTCTCTGTCAGCAAGAGCAACAGAGCTTGCCGGAGCTCGCTCTCACCGCCCTTCATCGTTCAGGTTGCTTCTTGACCCGCTCGTACGACACTGCGTATTCGTACGTACGGGCAAACCATTCGGCCCGGGTTCTCGGTATATTTCTACTTTCCTCCATGTCCGCTACCATGGTCCGGGTGCTTGGTAGCATTGCTTAATAAACCGAACGGCAATTGTCTTCTATCCTCTTCAGAGCCCTGCATTTGGTTGCTATTGTTTCCATGTCTCCATCCTATTCCCGGAAGCTCGGATGACGTCGGAATTTAGAAGAGAGTACGATGATACGCAGGCTTCCAAGGGTCAGCTCCTCTCGGATTGGCTGCGCCGACAATGCAATGCGTCTCCAGAAAGGGACGCATCGTCATCACTACCGTCCTGCCAAGAGATTCTCCAGACCTGCTGCAGCTTCTGGCCTCTCAAACTCTCACCTGCCCCCTTCTTCCCCGCCATGATCGGATATCCCGCCCACCCATCTCGGCGATACTCCGATTTCCATGGATAGCACCATTGCTAAAAGGGTGGAGCTTTCACGGTCTCATTGGTGCAGTCTCTCCGCCGTTTGAGCAGTCCCCTTTGATTCGCGCTCTGCCGCATACAGGAGCTGTGGGTTGAAGGGTCTGGTTCAGCATGAGTACTTCTCAATCTGCTGGTCGTTCGGGGATTCCCTCACTGCGACTCTACTCACATCATGGCGGACCAACACATGGGCAAGTCCCTCTCAGGTCACGCAGTCTCACACCGAACCCCAACTAGACAGTAGACACATCCGGCGACTCTCTCACTCCTTATCCCTGTCCTGTTCGGCTCAGTTCACTGAGGAACGACCCCCTCATTCATAAAGAACTCCTGATTCTTTATTTTCCATCGAATCCCCAGCTCCAATTTCCCTTCTGTCATCGTGCTCTGTTACTCGACCGTTGCCATTCAAAAAGCGACTTCACCAGGAGCAGATCCACATCGGGGCAGATAGGCTCACTCTTCTTCTTCTTATCACCATCAACACCATCACCATGGTGGGACCCCGGAAGCTTTCGATCCCCAAACCTCCAGACGATCCAGGTTCGTCATGGCCGGCCATCTTCATTGGCGCCTTCGTCGCCTTTGGGGGTGTTCTCTTTGGCTATGACACGGGGACTATCAGCGGCATCTTGGCTATGGACTATTGGATGAATCTATTCTCAACAGGATATGTTAACCCCCATGGCCATAAGGATGTGTCGCCCTCCCAGTCCTCGGCCATTGTCTCGATTCTTTCTGCCGGCACTTTCTTCGGCGCTCTTGCGTCGCCACTATTGGGTGACCACATTGGACGCCGCTTAGCGCTCGTCGCTTCCTCTTGGGTTTTCATTCTCGGCGTGATCTTCCAGACCGCCTCAACCTCACTTCCACTTTTCCTAGCCGGCCGGTTCTTTGCTGGGTTCGGCGTTGGCTTGATTTCGGCGCTCAGTAAGTTGCCCGAAGGTGTTGAATCTGTGGTCAATTTCTCCTCGTCGATGGGTGTTGTTCTAACATTTGATAGTCCCCCTCTACCAATCCGAGACCGCTCCGAAATGGATTCGCGGTGCAATCGTTGGAGCATACCAGTTCGCGATCACGATTGGCTTGCTGCTTGCTGCCGTGGTGGACAATTCCACACACGACCGCCAAGACACGGGCTCTTACCGCATTCCCATTGCAGTACAGTTTGCATGGGCTATCGTCCTTATTGTCGGCATGCTCGTCCTGCCCGAGACGCCTCGCTACCTGATCAAACGCGGTCGTCCGGAAAAGGCCGCCAAGTCGCTCGGACGGCTTCGGAAGCTACCACCTCAGCACCCCGCAGTCCAAGATGAGCTCGGCGAAGTACAAGCGAGTCATGATTTTGAGACGGCCATTGGCAAGGCCAGTTATCGAGATTGCTTCAGGAAAGGAATGCGCAAGAGGACTCTGACTGGAATGGGGATTCAAGCTCTGCAGCAGTTGACTGGTGCGTTTTCTCCTAACTCCAACCATCGATCATTTATCTGACATTGCAATGTAGGTATCAACTTTATCTTCTACTACGGCACACAGTACTTCAAGAACTCGGGCATCACCAACGCTTTCACCATCACCATGATCACGTCCTCTATCAATGTTGTATCAACGATCCCAGGTCTGTATGCCATTGATAAGTGGGGCCGCAGACCTTTGCTCCTTTGGGGTGCTGTCGGCATGTGTATCAGCCAGTTCCTCGTAGCCATGCTCGGGACGCTCACCACCGGCCAAGCCGCTGATGGAACCATCCTTGTATTCAACGTCTCCGCGCAGAAAGCCGGAATTGCCTTTGTCTGCATTTATATCTTCTTCTTCGCTTCGACGTGGGGACCCCTGGCGTGGGTCGTGACTGGCGAGATTTTCCCTCTCAAGAACCGTGCCCGTGGACTGTCAATGACGACAGCTACGAACGTAAGCTCCGCCTTTAAAATACCCCTGTTTCAAACAATCTTCTAACAACTTGTGTCCTCACAGTGGCTTCTCAACTGGGCGATCGCTTACGCTACCCCGTACCTGGTCAACTACGGCGACGGTTATGCCAACCTGCAGAGCAAGATCTTCTTTGTGTGGTTTGCCGCCTGCTTTTTGTGTATTGCATTTGTCTACTTCTTCATCTACGAGACCAAGGGCCTCTCGCTCGAGGAGATTGACGAGCTGTATGTGGAATGCAGCTCTGCACGCAAGAGCACATCGTGGAAGCCGACCAAGACGTTCAGGGAGCGACAGAGCGTGGCTGGACAGGGCGGCTTGCAGCCGGAGCGCAAGGCCAGCTCGGAAAACGGGCGGGTTGAGCAGAGTAGTTTGTCAGGTGAGAAGACGGCGACGGAAGCACGTGTATGAGTATCTGCCAAGTGTGGAGTTCTTGTGGTCTGTGATTCAGGTTGTCATACCCTTGATGCTTTTTTCTTGCGGATATTCTTCTTGGGGTTTTGGATATTTGGCGTTCTTTGGTGTTTGGATAAGCAAATCCTTCTCCAGGTTCATCTATGATGGTCCGTGGAGTCTGTTTAGGAAAAGAAAATTGGGGCTTTGAAGGATATGTACTCATCTTAGTGGTCTGTTTGATGAATGTATTGAGACTCCGAGTCTTCCCACCACAAACTAGTTCTTCTGTCAGCGCTGCAATATGAAAAAGATTGGGATATCAAGGCGTTACCTGCGCAACAGGCACATGATAACTGCCTGGGACCTGGTACTCCATGACTAACGTACTGAGAGTTTGCCAAGCAGCCCGAGGTGATGGACAAAATAAATGGCACAGATCCGTACCACGCCGACAACATCATTAACCTTGCAATACAACAACTCCGCAGTACATTCCTCAATCACTATCAAATTTCACATACAATTTTATAAATGGATAGGTAGGTTTTTATATTTTCAAATGTATTTTTTCTTCTAACTTTGCGGTGGATAAAGCTGGCTCAATTATCCAGGCAGAATTTCGTTGGGTGAGCGCGGGGTCCATCACCTGCCAAGCCAGCCAGTTGTGGACCTGTCATGAATCAAGCATTCCACTTCCACAACAAAAGGAGAAACTCTCGAGTCAGCCAATATCAATGTCCGGTTAGGTGGCGCAATGGTAGCGTGTGGTCCTCCTATAAAAGGGAGAAATCACCAAGACTGAGGTTGTGGGTTCGAGTCCCATCCTGATCGTGATCTTATTTTTTAAAATTCTTTTTCCCCGAACCAATATCTCGATTTCGGGCGGCATGCCGCAGAGGGGATTCACAGGTTTTTGTATACAAACAATTCAACGAACGGGACACCCCCCCCCCCTTTTTTTTTTTTTTTTTTAAAAAAAAAAGCCCTTAATTCTCTGTCTTTATCCTGGGAATATCATTTGTAAGGTTTGGGAAGCTTTATAACATCTCTTTTATTATACGATTGATTACCACTTAGTCATTTTGTACCTATCTATATACAACGCTAACAGTAAATAATTTGAGGGTCCGACACACCTAAGCGCATAGCGGCGTATGAATAATAATAATAATATATACAACGCTACGCCTTAACCGTTAACCTCCTAAGACGGCCTCGTCTTTTTGTTGATAGTATAAAACTCCCCAACCCAAGTCTTCATATTCTCGACTTCCTCGTCCACGACCCGTCTGACATCTGCATTGAGAGGCCAGTTCTGCCCATAAAGATCAGAACAGTGCGTGCCACCTTTTATAACACGAACAGGGACCTTTTCCGTAGATTTGAGCGGTCCGCCTGGCCGGAAGACAGACGACACGGTGGCGTCGCGCCAGGGATCGAGCTGGCCGTTGGCGTGCATCAGCCGAGTTGAGTTAGTCGCGTACCAACCCCCGGTCCACTTGTTGACGTCTCTTGCGCGCTTGCCCTGCTTAATTCCGTAGGTTCCGCCTTGGGAGGGGGGGAAGAAGGAGGCGCATTGCTGGCGCCAGTAGTCGGCTGTTACTAGGCGGGAGACGATTGAGGGGCGTCCCAAGGGAGCGCCGTCCTGCCAGTATTCGAAGCTATTACCGGAAGTTAGTAGGGGGGGTGGGGGGGTGGGGCGGAGAGAGAAACTTACGGCTCGTTGCAGAGCATCCAGTTCCATTGGCGGTTTACCCAGTTGCCCACCGAGAGATCGTTAAAGGCCACGTTGGAGGTGTTTTGGTTGCGGAAGCATTGTGTGTTGAACTCGCCTTGCCAGTCTGAGTAGCCGGCTGATTCGCAGTTGCCGGGAATCAAAACCTCCTTGACCCATTTGGCGTAGCCGTCCAGGGCCTTAGCGACGCCCACCCCCTTTGCACTGGGGATCTTGGGGTTGGTCGTGTTGGGAAAGACGTTCTCGATGTAGTCGCAGAACTGATAGTACAGGTTGTAGCCGAGGGTCTTTTCCGAGTAGAACTGCGTCGACTGCCACATCCACGGTCCGTTCTCGAGTGCGCTATGGTCTGTCAGTTCGTGCGAGAGATTTGGATAAGCGGAAGAGGGAACTTACGAAGCAAAATCGGCATCCGTCAAATCCCCCAGCATAAACTTGTCCTTGAGCTGGCGCTTAGCCTTGGGGGTGCCAAACACCAACGTCGCGTCGATGTAGTCGATCACTGACGACAGGTCTCTGCTGCAGTTGGCCGGCGTGGCCTCCTGAACAGGCACGAAATACTGCCAGAAATCGCCGACGGCCTCGACGACGCCGCTGGTGCCGTGGTAGGCCCAGAGGGTGCCCGGGTCGATGGTCTCCACCCACGCGGCCAGAGCACCCGAGTACGAGCCGCCCGAAAACACCCACGGCGCCTCGGTCGGCGCGCTCTTGCCGGTCGTGTCGAACGGCGGGACGAAATTGCGCGCAAAGTAGGTCATGTCGCGGATCGAGTTCTCGAGCGTCAGGTAGGTCAAGTTCTGGACGGTCAGCACCGAGTACGGCGACGACTCGCCCCAGTAGCGGTGCTCGACGATGACGACGGCGCCGCCCATGGTCTGGGCAAACAAACCCGCCAGACGCTGGCTGGTGGTGTAGGTTTTGTTGAAGTTGGTGGCGGCCTGCTCGCCCGGGTTGACGAGGAAGATGGGCGAACCTGGACCTTTCCAGAACTCGGTGCCGTACCAGTAGCGCTGCTTGAAGGTGCCCAGCTTCGGGTTGTCGTGGTCGATGAGCTGGTCGAAGGTGCCCCAGCCGTTGAAGCCGGCCGTCTCGGCGCGCTTGTTGAGCGTCTCGGTCGTCGGGTCGATGGGTCCGACTTCCATCCCGCTACCGCGGTGGAGGAAGGCCGCCGACGCCGTGCTGGCGAGGGCTGCTACCGCGAAGGTGACAAGGGTCGGCAACCTCATTCTGTCGGATGGCCAAGGGGAGTGAGGGTGGCAGAACAGAGACGTGAACGGGTGGGTGGGCGCGTTGCATCTTGGCTATTATATACATCCCGATCCCATGGATCTCTAGAAACTACTTTCTGGTTTGAGTAGCAATCATGGCTGCAGGCCGGGATGAGAGAGAGGAGCTGGTTGTCGGAATGGGAAGCTCCAAATGTTTCTGTCGCATCGGGACGGCCTATAGATGCGACCCGGAACCCGGCCCTGGCCTAGCTCATGAACGGGAGTGGGTGCTCGGATGGGGAAGGATCGCCACGTCAAGAAGATGGACTGCCATTCAAGAAAAGATGGAAAACTGCAGCCCGCCGTCGCCTTGAGCTCAAGTTCCGGGCAGGTAGCCAGTCCGATCCTTTGTGATTGGGTACTTCTCGGTGACCCGTTTCCCGAGGCAGGTCCCCGCACGGCCAAAACAAACAGACATATTCTTCCGACTTCCAAGAAAGCACAGCATTGAGACTCGGGATATGGCTCGCAACGGACCCAACGCAGTGCCTGGGTTTCCTTCTGTTCTCTGCTTGTGCTCAGGGGAAACAAATCAACCCCGCATATCTTGTTCAGTCAGGAAAGAATCAGGAAGGTAAGTCGTGCCGACAACGATTACCGTTCCCCTGTGGCTGCATATCACTGGCCACAACGGACATTAGTATCGGGTCAAGCTTTTCGTGCCGAGGGACTAATGACCGTTTCCTTTGCTTGTCTCAACCTACCTCCTCATCTTGCCGGTGTACCCGAGTGTTCTTTGGCGTGCAGAGACATATTTCTCTAATCAGTGGCGGTATCTGTGTGAGGAGTGTGTGTCATTTAAAGACACCTTCCCGATTGGGTTTAGCCTGGCCAGCCAAGAGAGGGAGGTAACTTGACGTTATGATCGTTGTGTGGAATCTATCGAGTGGTGAGGCAGACAGTTGAGTTGGAGTAATGACCTTCTTGATGCGTGTAGTCTGTTTCTATAATGTACGGAAGTGGTAGCCGCAATCATTGTCTCCATTCGAAGTTCAGGTCATTTGGAGCTGGTTATGGGCTTACGTAATTGATCGAGCTGGACGACAGGTGAGCGAACAGGATAGAAGACGAAATAAAATGCATTAAGATTTTTTATGACAGAAACGAACACGAGAAGATAGAGGGAGAGGTGGAGTAAAGATAAAAAGGGAAATGAAAAGGAAAAAAAAAAATGTCTCCTCGACCGGAATCGAGCCGGTGACCTTTCGGTTATGATCAGACAATTACAGCCGAACGTGATAGCCAACTACACCACAAGGAGTTTGAATTGTTAACACTATGTGTAAAGATCACTCAAGATATAGTACAGGCCAACCCGAGAAGCGAATGTGGCAAAATGGACAACAAATTCTGAACATTCTCAAGGCAAACTCGGAGCGTGCTTGCATGTTGTATAACTAAAACTATTACAAAGATCACATTGAGAAACGACGCTCCATAGAATAAGGTATTCCCCGAAAACTCCAGCACTAATTCAGCACCCTCAAAATCCAAAGCCTTCCCTCCTCCCTCCTCTTCTCATTTAGCTCCCTCCAATCCCATGCAAACACCAAACCATCTCGTCCGTCTCGTCCGCCCGCGAAACATTAAACCCCGGCGCGACCGATATCCTAACCCAGTAATCCTTTTCGATCAGCGGATTACCCACTCGCGTCAATTCACCGCCAGGCATGTCGATCAAGGCATCCACGACCCTGAACCCGCACGCTTTTACTCTCGGTACAACCACTTCGACATAGTCCCGCGGGCTGCGGTCAGTATACGTCCGCCGGACGCAATTGTTCTTGCACTTATTGGAACACGTCTGCTTTCCGGTTGACGAGTCGGTGCTGCACGACGTCGAGCACACCTGATGACAGTCGTCGCGGTCGTAGCAGTTGCTGATCCAGCCGTGCACGACGCCCGAGATGGTCAAACCTGTGGAGGAGCTGTTGCTGGCTGGTAAGGTCGCGGTGAAGAACTGGTTCCATGGCATGTCGCCGTGGCCGGTGCAGGGGTAGGCGGATGCGTGCGTCTTGGATGAGGAGAACAGGCCGACCAGGGCGGCGAACAACCGGAGTCCGTTTCCGTTTCCTCCGCCGCCGCGGCTGCCGCGTGTGCTTGAGTGGGAGGAGGAAGAGGAAGATGATGACCTTCGGGAGTCTGTGTTATGCACTGTATCACCACCTCCGCCAAAAGCAGACGCGTGATGCGGCGGTTTCTGCTCCTTGCGCCATGTATTCGGCCACCAGGTGCGCGCGCGCCTCGGCGGCCCGTTCTCGTCTCTCCCTGCCTTCCTGGCCTCCCTTGCCGCCTTCGACATGGAATAGCGTCGCCAGACAAAGAACGTGACTGCGCCCCCCACAACACCCGCCAGGACAGTCAGTATGATGATCGCCAGCCGGTTGCGGTACGACTTCTTGAGCGCCTCAAGCGCGTCGCCCATGAGCACCTTGCCGACCGTCTCCAGACACGCGTCAGGGTACCGATCGGCCTCGGCCCAGTTCCACATGCGAGTGCCGTCGCAAATGACTGCAGACTTCACGCTAACTGCCGCGGTCCTCTGGCACGCGTTGAAGGCGTAGCTTGGGTCGTCGCAGTCGTTGCAACCGAAATAGCACGCGTCGTAGACCTCAGTTCGCGCGGCGGCCTTCCACTTGCCTGCGTCCGAGTCGACGGATGCGTTGGCGATCAGGTTCAGGACCCAAGCGACCAGCGCGTAAGTCGTCCCGCCCGTGATGGCGCAGCCGACGAGCAGGGCGATGGGGAGCGCGAAACGGGGGAGGGATGGGTGCCTGTCTCGCCATGAGCTTGGGTCTGAGTACGGAGCCTGGGAACCGTCGGCGTATCCTGCTGGAGCATAGGGTGGGGGAGTTGGAGGATGGTTTTCGGTGATATCGTTGATATCTCTGTCCTGGGTCGTTGTTCCGTCGTGCTCGGAAGACACGCGGTGGACGCCGGCTCTGTGCGGTGACCGTGATCCGCTCCGGCTGGACACAGCGAGAGGCGACACGCTGCGTGTTCGCTCCGGATGCGCAGTCTTTTCTTCGGTAATCCGGCCAGACTCCATGTTTTTGTGATCTTTGCTTATCTCAATATGACTACTACCGCGGACGTCGCGAGCGCGACTCAAAATTTCGCGAATCCCTTTTGCACAAGATCCCTCCCAGCGCGGATGGACGGCTGCCGCGTTTTTGGATGCAATGATGATGATGGACGTTGAGCAATTGAGGGGAAACTTGATCACGAGATGATGGTTAGGGTGAGATTTGCTTATGGTCCACGTTCAGCCGCAAAGAGTCTGAACCGCGCCAGGCCGCGAGCCAATGAAGCTAAATTCCACTGATGCTGACCGGTTGGGCTTGGCGAAGAGAAATCCCTGTCCACAGCTTGCTGGAGGCCCTGTGTTTGGCGGCGCCACGAGACCGCTCGTCCAATCCCCGACGACGAGTTCGAAATGTGCCCCCTAAAACAGTCGTTGGCTGTCTTTGTGTTTGATATTGAAGCGGTTGACCGTTGAGATTAAGCTTCCAACTGAAGTTTCGGGAACATTGAAGTCAGTGGGACAATAATGAAGTGAGATATGTTGAATCAAAAGAAAATGAAAGAAAAAGTCATTTCAGTTGGTCTGTCGCCCTTCGCTGCACTGATTGACTGTGACTGTAGTTTAGGTGAGGCGGTCGGAGAGTCCAACGAGATGTTGGGTCTTGTTGGTCAAAGTCATAACATTGGCCCCCTGTGACCAACTAGAGTCGATCAAGAGCTGATAAGTGGTGTTGGTTGAGGCTCCCCGTAACACAGGGTGTTGGAAAAAAATGTGACAGCCATTTTATTGGGTGGTGCTCCCTCCATATTGAACTTGATCATGGTCTTATGTTGGGGCATTTTCAGGGATGATGGTAAATGGACCTCATGGGTTGTTGCCGACGGTCGGTCTCGGGTGTAACAACCTGCTAGCCGTTGTTGGTGTATGTCGGTTTGTTGGGACGTGAGTAACACCAAAATTGTCACACCCAGGCATGGGAAAACGCCTCGCATCAGGCAATGAAGGTTTGTTACCGTTCGTGGGTTATCCGTACACCCCCCCCCACAGCACCAAATGATACAGGTGTTGTCGCACCTATGTATACCAAGGTACCTATTACGTTACAACTATTTGGCCCAGTCACCCAAGGCTCTGGGTCTGCCGCTGTCACACCTTTGAGGGCTAGGGCTCATTAATATCTAATACCAGTGCATGCAGTCTCGAGTTCTCACGGGTATTCCCGCGTGATCTTCTTCCCAATATGAGTCTATGATGGGTAAGGTAACTTAAACACAGGGAGTGATTTCCCATCCTCGGTACCTCTGTGCAGTACATGTGCTCACTGCGACACAGCCGAACGTCGAAATGCAGACGCATACCCCTGTGAAGGCTTTGCAGGTATAGTAAACGTTGTTTGTCTTACACCAATTGAAGTTATCATTTCTGGCATGAGAAGATGAAATCAAGCCACAATAGCATCTCATCGTTATCCTTGTGTCATTACTATTCCACAAGTGGTTCTCAACTCGCGAAAACTTGAAACAATTAGGTAACTATTGGATTGGCAGACTGCCAGTTCAGAGGACAAGCCCCAAAAAGCACGCCATCCGTACTTTCAGGGGTATACACACTGGCGCAATTCAGTGTTGCTGTCGAACAATATGTGATAATTATACAATGCTTAGGTTCTTATATAATCACGGGACATAGTTAAACCACACGCCAAGCTCGGGTTCCTGCTTACCAACTGCATTGGAAGACACAAAGAAACGTACCTGGCCAGCGGCCAAGCTGCATGCACTTGACCAGATGTAGGTAGATTCACAATTGGGGTATGGCGTAGGCGCCATCGGGTCCCCCACGCAATCTGCAGGTCGGACAGTAGAACACAATGGTTGTTGTTGATCTCGCTACAGTTATGCATTGCTCATTATTGGCCAAAGGAGTCAAGTGCCTCGCTTGGATGCCACCCAAGGAGTGCTCGCTGATGACAGAGGAAGACAACCGAAGTGAAAATGAAACTAAAGGCAGAATAGAAAGTATCAAGTAGGTATTGCGGTGAACTACCCGAAATTGGAAGAGAAATACCATGCCGTCTGGTACAAAACAGCCCAGGAACCGTTTTCCCTAAGGTCATGCAGTCTGTACGTACATGTGCGTGCGGCATGCCGATGGCGTTATCACTGCCGAGAATGAGCAACTGCCAGCCCTCCATCCAAGATGCTTGTCTACCCGCCACCGACATCCCGCCCAAGACATTGACGACCGAGCCTGTTGCTGGGCTGAGATACCGAAGTCACATCGTGTGCACCCGCAGTCTGGAGAGCATGGTACACGACCCAACAGACAAAATGATGCAGGTAGACTATTGCAAGGCTAAATAACGAACCCCCATGCCACCAGAACCGCATCCCACCACGTTTACCTGAGAAGAAAGAACCTGCTTGGCTACGTAGATGCTGTGTACCATGGCGTACCTCATTAACCGCAAGGTGTACGTCAATAGTATTTTATAAAGTGACCCATCTCCTCGGAGCAGCACTCTGTATATAAGACACCCTAATGGTCCCGTCGATCCTCTGCACTTCGATCACACTCGGACCACACTCACTCTTTTCAACCTCACTCTAGCCCACCACTATAGTAGTCACTCGAAGAACAGTCACCGCGATGTCGTTCAACTGGCGCCGGCCATTCAGCCGCCGAGATGACGACGACTACGACGATAACCAAGCCTCCGAGCGCCAGGCTGGTGGTTCAGATGCTGTCGTGTCGGACGGCAGCCTGCAATACACGCTCGAGAAGGGCGGAAACGACTCCAAGCCGTCGTACCAGGAGGCCAGCGGCGCGCCCGTCGAGACCGACTCGCCGCTCGGCTACGCCGTCGGCCCCATCACCATCATCTTTCTCAACGTAAGCAAGATGATTGGCACGGGCGTCTACTCCACACGTGAGCACCACGGCCACACTAACACTGCGTGATAGAAACTTTGCTGATTATATGCCCAAAAAATAGCGTCGGCCATCCTCGCGGGTACGGGTTCAGTTGGCATGTCCATGATCTTCTGGGCGCTCGGGTTCCTGACCTCCGTCTCGAGCCTGTCCGTCTACCTCGAGTACGCGGCCTACTTCCCCAACCGGTCCGGCTCCGAGGTTGTGTATCTTGAGCAGGCCTTCCCGCGGCCCAAGTGGCTGTTTCCTACCATGTTTGCGTTTGAGTCCGTTGCGCTGTCGTTTACCAGCGGTAATGCTATCGGTGAGTCTCTCTCCCCTACTCCTGGTATTATTCAAATACGTTGGCAATGTTCCTAACCGTATCTGCTGATCAGTGATCGCCCACTACCTCTTTCAAATCAACGGACACTCGCCAACCGACTGGGAAGTCAAAGGCGTCGCTGTTGCCAGTGCTACCGTCGTTTTGCTCGGTGGGTCCAACTACCACCCAATCTTCCGAAACCTAATCAAGGGAAGTGCTAATAAACGGATCAACAGTCGTCGCCTTCCACACGCGCTACTCCTACCTCCTGTCCAACGGTATCGGCGTCGTCAAAGTTGTCACCCTCATCTTCGTCTCCATCACCGGTCTAGTCGTCCTCGGAGGCCGCGTCTCGTCCATCCCGGACCCCCACGCCAACTTCGTCAACTCGTTCGAGGGCACAGCAACGGCATACGGTGTGACCAACGCGCTGTATCGAATCATCTTCTCGTACGCCGGCTTCGAGAACGCCTTCAACGTCGTCGCCGAGGTCAAGAACCCCGTCAAGCAGCTGCGACGCAACGGATTCCTGTCTCTCGGCATCGTGACCGTCCTGTACATCTTTGCAAACATCGCCTGGTTCGCGGCTGTGCCCAAAGCTGACATAGCAGCGGCGGAGCAGATTGTCGCCAGTCTGTTTTTTACAAAGGTATTTGGGTCCGGCGGAGCTGTCCGGGGCCTCAATTTCCTGATCGCGTTGAGCTCGTTCGGTAATCTTATCGCTGTGTTCTTGGGGTCGTCGCGGATGATTCGTGAATGTGGCCGGTAAGTCATCATCAACGTCTTTCTTTCGTGATAGCACACACCACTAACTTGACTCATTTAAAAGTCAAGGCGTCCTCCCATGGCCGCGCTTTTGGGCCTCAACCAAGCCCTTCGGCACCCCCTTGGGCCCCTACGTAGTGAAATGGGCCCTCACGATCCTCATGATCCTCGCTCCGCCCGCCGGCGACGTGTTTAACTTCATCTCGGACCTCTCGGTCTACCCGACCGCCTTCTTCCACCTGATCATGGGCGTAGGCATCTACGTGGTCCGCTACCGGCGCTCACGCCTCCGTCTGCCGCGCGCCGAGTTCAAGGCATGGGACGCCGTCGTGATCATCAACATCCTCGTCAATCTGTACCTCCTCATCATGCCCTGGTACCCGCCCGCAGGCGGCGTCTACGCCGGTGACGTGAGTTTCTGGTATGCCACCTACGTCGTGGTCGGTATCGGCATGTAAGTTGCTTCTACCCCTTTCCGATGACACCAGACTTGATACTGACAGACACGTTTAGTCTGATCGGCTGTGCGGTCTACTACTACCTCTTCATCAAGTTCATCCCCAAGCTTCGCGGCTACCGTTTTCGTCAGGAGGTGCTTCGGGTCGACAGCAACGGCGCTACGAGCCACAAGCTCGTCAAGGTGCCGATGGCGGAACTGGCCGAGTGGGACGCCACGCACGACGCAGTTGGGCGGCAGACTAACAACCACAATGGTGCTGGGACTGGTGCTGCGGGAGATGAAAAGAAGGACAATAGCCGCCGCACGTCTGACGAGGAAAGACAAAAGGACCCGAAGAATGTGGTGTCGGCGGTTTCTGTGACGGACCATGCCACGCGGGACCCGGAGAAATGAAACAATGGAAGGTGATGTTAATGTGCCTTTATTTGCCTGGTAGGTATAGGTTTGGTTGTTGCAGCTGAGGCATGAATCTTTGGGGTTGTCAGCGGAAGATTATCTCTCTCTGTTAATGTTATTCTGATATGCACTTGTCTTTCACTCCCACGCCTGCAATTCGTTCTGTAGCTCGATCATGACCTTGCAGAGCAAGCCGGGAGAAAGGGCAATAAGTATAGCAGTGGCGGACGAATTCTCAATCAACAAAAGAAAGGACACTAGAATTTCCTATGTGGCAACCTAATAATAAGGCAGTTAACCCAGTTTTTAAACGGGCACTACCAACGTCCTTCCTTCCTCTCCGTAGCGAACACTATCGCGCCATGCTGTTTAATCTGTAGTCGAGCTCGCTGCACTGCTATCCCTGGTGGAGGCGGTTTCGTCAGCGTCTTCCTCTTTTTCTTTTTAACCAAGAGCTGCGGCATTTTGCGGCACTTGCTTGGGTTGGCGATGCACTCGTCCCGGCACCCCTCGAAGAGATGATGGTCGCGGAACTCCCAAGCCAGGTTTTCTGAAAAGAACCAGCACTCGTCATGGCCGGAATGCTCCGCTAGCTTCTGGATCGACGCGACGCTGGCGACAAGGTAATTGTTCTTGATGCCTCCAGGGATGGGCTGCCAGTTGCCGCAAAGCTTGGCAGTGGCTTGATCCTTTGGGGTCAACAGCTGCCCGAGATTCTGGCCCATGAAGATGGGGACTCGTTTGGTGAACGGCATCCAGCAGGGTTCGGGGAAGTCCGGGATTCCTCTCATGTCGGAGATGGATGGCGCTCCGGCGAGTTCAAGCCAGTCCCAGCCGGCAATGCCTCCGCGGCCCAGCCGTATCTTGCCCTTGTCGCTCTCCCCTTTGCTGCTGCCGGCACCTTCGGTGATGCGGCTCTCAATCCGGTTGAATATTCGCTTGACGATGTCGCCGATGCAGAGGCCGGTGTCTGAAGGGATCTTCTTGGGGACCACGATGGTGCTAGCATAGGTGCCGTCGTCGAGCACGGCTTTGGCTTCGGACACGCCAGAAGGACCGGGTTCGGCGAATTTGATGGTGTCTTTCAGGCCTCGCTTAAAGGCCCAGAAATTGAACAGCTCAAGTATCAAGGAAAGTTGGGAGACCATCCAAGCGCGTTCCTGCCCGGGAGAGGTCTCGAAGAGGATAACCCACTGTCGCTCGGCATCTTCCAGGACTTCGGTATACTCCTTTTTCTTTTCTTTGTCCCGCGCAACTCTGTGACCCTTGGGATATCTCGCAGTTGCGGAGCCCCCAAGGTTTGCGAACCCCTTGAGATTTATGGAAGCAGTAAGTCCAGTGAGAGAGATCTCGGGAGGCGGGCTCTCGGCCGAGGCGAGAGAGTAGCGGTACTTTTCGAACTGGGCCAGCCGTGATGCAGTGCCCAACTGCACGACAACATCGCCACAGTAGCCAAGCACAGCCTTCGCGTTGCTCAGCGTTTCGAGGTCAACGCCCCTGAGCCACCTCTGGTCGGAACCAAGGTCCGGTGCGTGTGCTTGGTTTCTTTCAGCACCGTGCTCTCTCTTTCTCTTCAGATGCCACTGAACGGTGTTCTCCTCGGCGATGTATCGTGTTGGGTACAAGACATAGGAGACTCCATCGAAGTAGACACCTGAGAGTTTTCCATCCTTGTCTTCGAGATTTATGTCATACAAGACGTCGGCCATCTCGAGCATCTGGCCAAATGGGATGAGAAGTCCCTTGGTGCCGGGCGTCGTGGGTACTGGGAAGCCGGATGCCATGACCATGCTTGGGAATAGCGGCGTCCAGCATGTTCCGACTTCTTGGTCGCCTACTTTCTGGAGGTCGTTAAGACTGGTGGTGATTCGGAAACTGGCTTTGTGGGTGTCTGGCGGCTTATTGCCAAGCGTTCGGGCCGAGTCCAGTGAGAAGTCGACTGATGAAGCCGACAGTTGATTTTCCACAGGTAGTCGGAAAACGGCGGCGATCCATGAGATGAACTGGCAAAAGATAATCGTATCTTCCAAATTGCCGTAGAAATGCAGGCGAGGTGGATTATATAATTCCTCATCAGCTGTACCGAGGACACAGGAGATCCCATTTATGTCGTTGGGGTTTGCGTTTTTCGCTAGCCCTTGGTCATGGTTGAAACTTGTCAGTATGCCTTTCATCTCGTTTTGATACACTATTAAACAGCAGATATTCGGCCTGCACAAATGTCAAACGGTGTCTGGGAAAGCCCCTTGCACCCCATCTACCAATCTATGAGGAGTGGTGTAATGGACATTCCCCAACGGCTTAGTAGTCGCAATCTCGGACATCGTTCAAATGAACTTTTAATAGGCCTCAGATGAGCGTCTAGCATGCGTTTTTATGTTGGCTGTGGTGCAGGCCGAATATTGTACCGTATCATGTCGTTAAAGTCTGATGGTTGAATGAAATGTCACTAACCTGGAACACCAGCATCCGACAAACTCTCCCGGCATGCATCCTCTAGTATATGGAGCAGGAGGACTCCAGGGGCGCCCCACGTTGTGTCGACGAATTCTCGACATGTAGCTACCCAGGAGTGCGAAGAGTTGCCTGAAATAGTCACAACTGAACCGAGGTCGCAGTCTCCATCAAGTTCATCGCGAATGCATCGCTGTAATTCCCAATCGACGAGAATCTGCGTAGATAAGTGGTCAGTTGCGGATACTCCTTGGTAAGCAAGGCGGACTTTTTCTTCCACTTCTTGAGTGAAAGATGTCGCTGAAGGGTCCAGTGGTTGAGCCTTGCCGCCGAGTTCTTCATGTTCCGAGTTTTTCCTCTTTTCCTGTCGTTGCGTCGATGTGTCACCTAGAGCTGTTTCTTGCATTTTCCTAGCTTCCGGCTCAACTGGCCGAATCTCCCGGACCCGCACTGTAGTGGTCCGGCGATGTAGGCCTCGCCGGAACTTGTGTGACATCCCGGCCCGGGAGTACCGATACTCGTCTCTCATAGCCTCTGTCATCTTCTTTAGATCGTATGGTAGTTCAACTGGTGACTGGGTCAACCTGGAATCCGAATGGTCTTGCGGAGAAGGTTTCATCAGGAAGTCTACATCACTGTTTGCCTTGGAGAGGAGTCTTTCCAGCTCGTTGAGCACTTCGTCCGCCCCCGCCCTCTTAATGCCCCATAGATTAGGAGCAGTCACCAGCAGCATCCGGGCTTCAACCAACTCGAGCAACCTGTGCATGTATTTGGTACACTGCTGATGCTTATGCAGTTCGGTGAAATACTGACAAAGCGCGTTAGCAGTTTGATAGGGTTAGCCCTGGCCAAAGACCGAGAACTTGACGTACACTGGTAACTTGAGGCTTGACTTCGAATGAAAACTTGTCATCCTTGTGGAGTATTTGGAAAAAGCAATCGCTCCTTATGTCGGTTATCTCCTCAGTGGTCCGGCATTTAGTGAACCGATCGACCTCCGCCCAGCCTCCCAGGATCCAAGCAGCCATCTCGAGAAGTACGCAACCCAGCTGCCATATGTCCGACGATCTGGAGATTAACCCGCCCTCCATATCGCATTCAGGGGCTCGATAGGTTGGTGAACGAGGCAAGTACCGTGCTGGGATATTGGACCTGCTCAACTGGCTGTTGAGCGACGTCGAGCCGAAATCAGTCAGGACAAGCGTTTTCTGGTCCTCAACGTTGGTGCGAAAACACAGGATATTCGACGGCTTGATGTCGCCATGTCTCCCATACTTTCGGTTGGAGCTGGACACTGGTCCAGGGTTGTGGATGTGGGCGAGAGCAGAAGTAATGCCAGTAATTTGCTTCGCGATCCAGAACATGTTGTCTTCATTTGATCGTCCGGACATGAGTGGACCGTTATATTCTTCCCAATATGATTCGAGATCGCGCTCGGCCCATGGAAAGATCAAGTGGTACATCTCATCTTGCTTGTAGGTTGCCAGGAGCCTGATCAGATGACCATGGTTGGTACCCTGGCTTAGACGTTTCAGGGCATCGACTTCTCTCCGAAAATCTTCCTTACTGCGCTCAGGGTTCCCGCGCAGATGCAAGGTTTTCACTGCGAAGTAATCACTGACTGTAGATGTCTGAGCCTGCAACATACGCTTTCCGTTATTAGAGTTCGGGATGCAGAATTTCGGAAGGGCACGACCAAAACACAATTAACGGACCTGCTGTATAGGTTCGTAAAATCCATGACTGGATGAATCAATCTTCACCCGCTTGACGGAACCAAAGCCGCCTTCCCTTTCCTCTCGGTCACTACTTTGATCTTGTGGATCACGAGTCCAGGGAAGGATGGCCCGGGGAGGCAGATCGTAGTGGACGGCGTTGCCGTTCTCGGGAGACAGTGCAAGAAAAGGCACTGCTACTCGCCATTGCATCTCATAGAAGTACTCCAACTCCATGGTACGCCATTGGCAGACGTCGAAACACTTGACCCGCTTTGTAGCATCATCTCGTCGAAACAGACCGGGTTTTCCAGTCTGTAGCTGAATATCGAGTGGAAGGTCCTTGTCGCAAACTCCGCCTTCGCGGTCAGTGAATTCCACGATGTCCGCTGCACGATCGCCGAGGAGAAGAAGGGCAAAGACTTGGACATGACTCTAGATGATTACAGGATCCAGTAAGCATGCGAAGACAAAGAGGGCTTGGCTAAGACGGTAACTCACTTCCAAGATGAAGTCTCTCAAGGCCGAAATTGAACCTCCAAACTTATTGGCCAAGTCAAGACCATCGCAGTCATGATGGAGCGCCGCAGCCACGCGCTCCCTGGTCATTATGTCCGAAAGAATCTTCCGGGACCAGAAATAGCCAATCCTTTCGTCTGCATGTTGAATACTGGATTCCCTCAACAGCTGATGTAGGCTCTTTGTTGGCTTAAGGGCGAGGTCTCCATCGTCCGAATCGTTCGAATCAATCCTCGTTATCGATTTTGACGGGTCCGGAGTCGCAACCCTGATGACAATCCGAGGAGGTGACTCCGATCGGTCCATATCGAGATGTGCGAAAGTCGTTCAAGGGCTGGGTGACAAATGAATACTGCGTTTCTTCTTCTCAGGGAAGTGGTGAGGTCAAAATTTACCCCGCCCGGGGAGGAAAAGTCAAGTGCAGGAGTTGAAGGTGTCGGGTCAGGAGTTAGAAGTGTCAGGCTCAGCCGCATCGCTTCTCGAGATCCAATGATGGGCTCAGGCAATCGGCCGCATATGCAACCCGACGGAACTGGTTAGGTGGTATCGGGCAAATTCGCAGGCATGTCGGACGTGAAAGGGATGATAGTCGGGAGAAGAAGGCTGGCCCCTCCAAGAGTCCTTAAATGCGGTGGGTTTCCAGCCCGTGTTCCAGTCCATCCTCCCGCAACCAACGAACATGAGTTAACGACCATAATAAGCCGGAAAATTGGAGAAACTGATATATCGAATTAGAACTCATTATGGATAATCGAGCTACATTCCAGCAATAACCATGGCACCAATATTTTCTGGGTTGGTTTGCAGAGGCTGCATTTTTCTGGGAATAAAACCGATGCTCAAGGCAACAGCAACCTCGATCCTCACCTACTCCTGACGACGATAAAGGGTGACACTCCGAATCTTGATAGTTGCCCGGTAGACCTGCACCACAAGTAGTTTAACAAGAAAAGTGTGGGACGAAAAGTATGACATTTAAACAACTCTTCAATTAAAGATGTGAGAACCTTTGTGGATTGTTGTTTCTTTCTTGAAAGGGCGTCGTCATTGAAGATTCAGGGGTCTTACGGGACCATGCCAAGCCACCGCACTGCCACGAGCCACAATTGAGGACGGATTCTTGGCATGCACAAATGCTCCCGTCCTCACCAACGCACGACGCTGATTTGTCAGAGACCTCATCCGTCCCGCAATCTGGGGCTTGACAAATTGAGAAGTCGGGCGGACCAGGCCAATCAGAATGTGGAGAGGCGAGCAAACTGTGGATCCATCCAGGCTGCCTCTGAACCATTCCGTCCTCAGTTGGGACTGACTTTTAAGGTTGCCATTGACTCCTCCTCGCGTTGGTCGGACCAAAGCTTCTTTTGTTTCCTCAACTTTTATGTCTTTTGTCCTCCATTTCACAATCCCTTCGCCAACCCGACCTCAACCTCACTTGGCATCTTGCATTGTTTCGACCCCTTATTGTTTCCTGCCTGATATGACGGGAAGCCTACTAACAATTTCGAGCTAAATCATCTGGGGAGATTATTTGTTTGGCGGGGCCTCCGGCCACCGGGCCAAGACAGGTTGGCGGAGTGTCGCCGACTAGTCTATGGCCGCAACAGCAGTTGAAATCT
This sequence comes from Apodospora peruviana, assembly GCA_033439685.1. Lineage (NCBI taxonomy): Eukaryota > Fungi > Ascomycota > Sordariomycetes > Sordariales > Lasiosphaeriaceae > Apodospora > Apodospora peruviana. The sequence continues at coordinate 3,770,451 of JAUEDM010000005.1, read as the reverse complement.
ATCAATTCTCTAACCATCTATTGTGAGCATTCTGTTCTGCATTTTGTTGTGACTCCAGTCCTGCGAGACGAGCTTTCTAGGTCTAACACCCCACCAAGGACATTCCTCTCGGGCTTGCGCATGGCTTCCGCCGTGTCTCCCGATTCTTGGTCCTCTCCAGGGAGCCGAACGGCCTCTTTGACCCCGGATGGCTCACCGAAGGACCACGTTTTGTTCGCGACCAATCCCGGATACCCAGGTCTCATTTGTCCCCCTTCGGCCATTTCTCGCGGATATTGTCTGAGCGACCATGTCGACGTCAACGCTGCTCGACTTAGCGAGCGAGAAGCCCGGCTCCAACTGTCGGAGTACATCGTTTATCGATTCGACCGGTCCGCGCCGGACAATGAATCCGACTACGACGGCCAAGAGAGGACATCAGGTTGGTCCTCCTGCGTCAGGGATACCATCCAGTCTAGGGACCAGGACTTGATCCAATCTTCCAACCAGGGACTGATGGACCCATCATCACTGGCTACAGATAGCTGGTCATACCTCCCGTCCTGCCCGGAGCTGCCCGCCAGCAACGAATATTTGGCCCTGTCCTACACCTGGGGTAACTCCATGTCCATTCCCGAAGACATGGCGTTTCCGTTCCCCACGCCTACCGAAAAGGAATGGCCATCGCGTCAATCGCGTCAGTCCCTTTATCATGGTTCCATGCAATCGGTGGTGTACCCATCAGCCGAAACTGTCACCGAGATTCCCTTCACCGGGATTGCCTGCGATATCCCATCCCCGCTTGACGACATCCCGTCCCACGATCCGGAATACTCATTAGCGTCCCAGGCCCAGAGCTGGCATCACGCTAATTACCCACGGGCCCAAAAGGAATCCAAGTTCTCACCCGCCAGCCCACCTGTCTCTCCCGAGAGCAGTGTTTACGCCGATCTCACGTTGAGCATCTGCGATCATACCTGTGGTTGGTATTCCAGCCAAGCTGCACCGCGATCTGGCTCCCATTTGGGACACGGCTTGGAGAACGAGCCGTGGGCTGTCGATGGCTACATCGCCAGTCCATCCCTAATGAGGATCTCGAAAACTCCTTCCCCTTGCCCGGCCGACAAGATCGCCTCCTGCCAGCTTTGCACCAACTTCGGAAGTCCACCGTTTCTAGTTCCCTGTGAGGATCCGGGTGTTGTGGCGATATCCAAGGTCTTGGGTCATTGCTCCAGCCTTGAACCCAACGAGACAAGCAGAAAGTTCCGATCGTTGGGCACTAACTATTCACAAGGGTCTAGCCGGTTTGGACGGCTCTCGTCGATGTCGATGATGCAGCCAATGGCAAAGGATCACGACGACGGTTGTTTAGAGGGTACAGATACTGTGTCTCGAGCAAATTCGATGTGGGAAGGTTTGGCTGTGTCAATAAGGAGATTATATCACCTGGCGGCAGAGCGTTGCAAGGATGAAATGGATGGTGGTTCGTTGGGGCTGACCCATAAACAAACATCAAAGGGGATATTTGGACTCAGGAAGGGCACAAAGCGCCAGTTACGGGTCGCCGACCTCCCAGGCACATCCGACTTCGTTCTGAAGGAAGATTCGCTGACACAGGGGCTCAAAGTCAAGCCACTGTTGGATATTGGGTTTCAGTTGCTACAGCAAGCCAACACTGATCCGCGACAGCAAGTCAGTTACACCCCATCACAAGATAACATGCGACGAGCCATGTTTACTAACGCCATGCAGTTGCAGGGGATGGTCAACCGTTCTCCGCAGTCCGAGCAGCTGTTTGCCTTCAAGCAGGGGTCTTACCTCAGCACAGAAGCGTTGCTTTTGCTCATACTGGGAATCGCATACTCGCAGGGAAGCGTGATGATGGTAGCTATGGCTGGCCTCATCGGCAATTGGTTCCACAAGGCAGAGTTAACCTTGCGTCTTTCGGAACGAGGTCGATGCAGCCCTGTCATTATTGGACGCCGATGAGAAGCAGCAAACCCCGACCTGGGACTACGTCGTTAAACTGATCCATTATCTATCTTGCAACCAAGCTGCTTCTGTCGTCTGACAGCCAAAATCAACACCAACCAAACGCTACCACCAAACCGCAATCCAACGAACGCACGGGCGCTGCCCACAGCTGAAGAAACCAAAACAACACTACTACTGACACCTGGACCCGGATCAAGATGTCAACCAACATCTTCCCTGATCAGGACTCCTTTGCTGGCCAGGCGGCCACCGAGCAGGACGAACTCATTTGGGTCCCAATCAGGATCCCGAAAGCCTCCTCCCGCTCTCTGCCAGGCAACTACTCCCCCGCCGACAGCCAACCCTTCTACCAAAACCGCAATCCTATGATGATGCAGGACACTTTTGGCGCGTACCTGCCACCTGTTTCCTTGAGCCCATACACGATGATGACTACTCCATACCTTTCCAGCTCAGCGGAGGCTGCTAGCCTCCCGGTTGATAGCCCTGTCATGGACTGGTCGAGCAGTGAGTTGCCGATCGGCGGGTCATTCGACGCGGCCTTGGACCTCGAGCTGCAAGCCTACCTCGATGCTGCCTCTCACGGAGAGCAACAGCCTGTTGCGGCATCGCCAGACCTGTTTACCGACTCGCCGGGTCTTTTCTCTGGTTTGGATCTCTCGGACGATGCTCTCCTCGGTCTACTGCCGGAACTCGGACTGGAGACGGACACATACCCGGGATTGGGGTATAACAGCAGCCCCGTAAATGGAGCCACGTCGTGGAACAGCACTGATTACGCATACTCACCATCGACTCACTCCTCTCCCGTGACATCTTTATCATCACCGGTCGCAGCCCCAGCCAGCTCCGTCTCCACGACCTCCACCCCGTCGTCCTCAGTATCATCTCCGTTCCTCATGTGCCCGGAAGCCGAGTGTTCCCAGGTCATCTTCACCAGACCGACCGACCTCCGGTATGTGCAATCCAATCGCCTCCTTGGTCGAAATGAGCAAGAAGCTAATTGTCCTGGCCACAACAGGAAACACTCGCGCGAACATCACCATCAGCACCAGCAGCGCCGCCACCGCCAAAAGAGCCCACGCCAGGACGCAAGCGGTGGCGGGGGAGGCTCCTTCCGTTGCCCCGTGTGCACCAAGCCGCATCTGGACAACCGCGCACTTTCGCGCCACCTGTGGGCGAAGCACCCCGACTTCGCCTGCAGGACCAACACCAAATCGGAGCGCGCGCAGTGCCATCTGTGCGAGTACTCCGGGCGTGCGGACAACCTCGCCCGGCATATGAAGAGGCACGCCAAGTAGACCTGTTTGCAGACTGCTTGGTGGGCTGGTGCATGGGCTGAGGGTACTGGAGTTTCTCTGGTTGGTATTTGCGTTGGGTTTGGAGCACAGGCTGGGTTAAAAATGGGTTCAAGGGGTTCTGGCTTCTTTTCTCTCTCTCTGTTTATATTTTCTTGCCATTTCTTCATCTCAGCGTTAAAAATGGGCCGGCGTTTTGTGTTTATTTCTTGAGTATCTATATCGGCTTTCTTGGCTTTGGATATCATGTTCGTTGTTCAGCTATATAAATGAATGAAAACTATTAAATAACTGAATTTGTGCCCCTTGCAGCCCTTGTGCTTTTCCCTGGTTGTTGCCCGGATAAGACACTAGAGAGACCATTCCCTTGAGTGCGCTCTCGGCATAGGTCATGCTCCGACATGTAAGCTGACGGCCAAGACTTTTGTTCCAATGAGATTCTCATACCAAAACCTTAAACAACAGTCTCTCCAAAGCTTTAGAGTATTGGAGACTTATCATTAGCCCAAAATATTTGAAAACCATCTTGGGTCGGATATTATTGCTATACCGATGCCGAGGCGGCGGTCAAGGGGACGCCCGGGCGGCCGCCAGTCTATCCAACCAGGCACACCGATAATCCTTGATAACGTTATGCAACCTTCTGTCAACCAACTTCCAACACTAAATAAGACAACGCCAACACGACCTCCCAGCAGGATTTGTTCTGCTGGTCCCATCCCATCATTTCATCCAGAACTCTTCGAGTACCGCTCCAGCCTCGCTCGACTTCCCTGATCTTCAGTGTTCATTCAACCTTACTACGGGCGTGCAAAAAAAAAAAAAAAAAAAAAAAAAAAAAAAAAAAAGATGATCGTCCCCTCGTTGGTTGCAGCAGGTGTGCTGTTTATCTCCTACCTTTATCGCAAATTGCACTACAAGCGGTTCCGGCAATATGCCAATTTCCCTCAGCACCCTTCCTCGCTGCTTCTCGGACATCTCCAGGTTTTCGATGAATTCATGAAGAAACTGCCCCCAAAAGCCCATGCGGACATGGCCTTCGCCGCTATGCATGAGGCGCTGGGTCGCCCGCCCGTAATGCTTGTCGATCTCCGCCCCGTCGCCTCGCCCATGGTTGTCGTCAGCAACTACGAAGTCGCCGAGCAGATTGTCAGGACGTCGGACCGTTTCCCATACTCCCCGCCTAAGGTTCCAGAAATCTGGAAGCAATTGGAGCATCTCGCCGGTCCAAAGTCCATCATCTCGGCCGACGGCGAAGAGTGGAAAGCCCTCCGCAAACATTTCAACCCCGGTTTTGCGCCGAGCCATTTGGTCAAATTGCTTCCCTCAATCTTGGACAAGGCATTCCTGTTCCTCGACCACCTCGACACGTATGCCAGCACGGGTGAGGAGTTTTTGCTGCAGCGCCGTGCCACCGATCTGACCTTTGACATCATCGGCCATGTGGCTCTGGATTTCGATATGGACGCGCAGACGGCACATCCTACTGAGTTCATGCGTCGATTCAGCGCCCTAATCCTGACATACACCACCGAACATCTCGACCTCCCGTGGTGGTGCACGCCTTGGACGGAGCTGAAGAGACATTGGCTTACGACATGGATCAGAAAGACTTTGAGAGAGATGATTCAGCAGAGATACTCCGAAGGTCGCCGTGGCGCTGGGTCGCGCAGCATTCTGTCCATGAGCCTCAAGGACATCGACACGCTCACGCCCGAGATTGTGGACGTTACTGTTGATCAACTCACCAGTTTTCTGTTTGCCGGGCACGACACCACCAGCACCTTGATTTCCTACGCATTCTACGAGCTCTCGCGAACTCCGCATGCATTACGTGCCGTCCGTGCTGAGCTTGACCAACTTTTCGGCCCGGACTCAGATCCCACGGCTGTTCGTTCGTTCTCGTCTTTTGGAAAGTGGCGAAGAACTTGTTCATCGCATGTCGTATACGATGGCTGTGATTAAGGAAACCCTGCGCCTATGGCCGCCTGGTGCGGCTTCGCGTATGACGAAATCTGGGACTGGGTTTACTGTGACCACACCATCCACCGCTGGCGGGGGCGAGTTTTGCTTGGACGGGCTGCTGGTCTATAACGTCCATTCCATTATTCAGAGAGATCCCAGCGTTTTTGGTGAGACTGCTAACCAGTTTCTTCCCGAGCGCTGGTTGAATGATACTAGTAAAATACCTGTTGGGGCGTGGCGCGGGTTTGAACGTGGTCCTAGAAATTGTATTGGTCAGGAGTTGGCGACGCTCGAAGTTCGGGTCTTGATTGCGCTTGTTGCTCGACGGTATGATTTCACCAAGGTTGGAATTGGGGCTCCCGCTCTCGATGATGATGGAAAATCAGAAATAGGGAGTAATGGACAGAAAAAGGCGGTCTTGGGTATGTATATGGTACGTTTCTCATTTTTATGGCTTGTTCATCCTTGGGCCGACGGTATACTGACAACATTGCTCACAGACGAGGAAGGTCACCTCCAAACCGGTCGATGGAATGAAGATGAAAGTCAAGCTCGCATGAAGAATGTTAACCAGCGCGGCCAGTCTACGTACAGCTCAAATTTTCTTTTACAGGCACCGTAGGGATATATATATATATATTTTTGGTGTTAATTTCAGTAATCCGTACAGGCAGGCTGTATGTCAGAAAATCACCGCTTGAAGACGTTGAGTTCACTTCATGATCTCATATGACCTTAATGCAGCATTGCATTTGATACAGGGGTATTCACTTACAGAGTGCTGGGTGGCAAGCCAAGAGCATTTCTTGTACAAGCCACCTTAGCGGCATGGCCCCTCACAATAGGTGGAAGCTGTCAGATGGAAAGAATGCCTGTCAAAAAGGAATGATGAGTGGGGTCACCTAGAGGTCAAAGGATCTAGGCAAAGGAATTAGGGAAACCCCAAAAGAGCTGGCGCAGCCAGCTCAACCAGGTTGAACTATCAAGACCTACGAGTAGATTTGCCACTATAAACGAGTATATGAACTAGGATTCTAGCCTCCCTAGATTCTGAGAAAAAGAAGGAAGACAATGACACAGTTGCAACTCCCATCAACTCCACAGAATCCAGTGTGCAGTACTTCTGACAGAAGCTATTTGGTTTGTAATATTCTCCTCGGTTCTTCGCTAACAGTGATATCACACTTGTGCTTCTAACGGTGGTGATTGATTATCTTATATGGTTGTGTCTTCGAACGACCCTGGTTTGGGATGACATTTCCGCCTTGTCTCGCAACATTACCTACATGTGGAAAGTAAATTCTCTGGTCGAGATGCCCGTATTTGCTTTCATATAGCAAATGGAAGAAATCAAGAATGAATTTCAAATTGTAAGTATTCCATTTAGAGGTTCATTTTTCGACGACGTCGTAGTATAGGAGACACGTTACCTGCGGAGGTATTACTGCACGCACAAATGGCGCCAGAAGGATGTGTTCAGCCCCAAAATATATGAGATATCCCCGAAAGGCAGTCAAAGCGAACCAACCAGAACTGCATTTTCCAGAACGATGAGGCCCGTTATATTGCCCCCTGAAAGTAACCAAACTTTCCGTCAAAGTTTGGATTTGAAAGTTGCAAGAGTGAGGTTATCCAGGAGAACGTCCACTCTCCGGTTCCACTGGTATAAAGCCGCCTTGTCTTGGCCGCTTGGCTCTCCTCCCAAAAGCCTGTGGGATACATGGACTTCTTCAGTCCAATCGAGAGAAATCACTACCCGTACCCCCTTCATCACGATGCGTCTCATCCAACTTGTTTGCGCCGCCCTCTCAGGGCTCTCGCTTACCAGCGCCTTGGCTCTCCCCTCTGAACCAAGCAACACCACTACCGACCTCATCTCCACCAAGCATGTACGTCCCATAGCCTTATTTTACTTACTCAAGTATAGCTACCCAATCTCACCAACACCACTAATTACACCTATTATCACAGCTCCTCCGCCGCGACGCATTCCTCACATCCGCATCCATAACCTTCCACACCAATGACGAGGACAAGGACGGCAACAGCCACCTGACCATCACCGTCAAGGACAGCACCAAGTCCATCTCTGCCGCGCTCGATAGCGACTTTGCCCGCTTCGGCGACAACAACGACGACGGACCCTTTGATCTGGAAATGTTTAATCCCAGCTCGCGGGCCGACGTCCGCGCCGGGACTGTCACACTGCGTCTGGACCCCCACGGCCAGGACACTTGGCGCTTCAACTGGCAGATGACGTTTGTGTTTAGTGATGGGACCAAGATGAGGGCGCAGTTGAGTGGTGTGGAGTTGACACAGGATAAGCGGGAGAAGACTTGGAATGTAGTGGGATGAGCCGGGCCGGGCCGGGGAGTCGGCTGCATGTGCATAGGTGGCAAGCTGCGAGAGGACATGTTTGATGGCTGTGTAGTTAATATAACCGCCGGTTGATGCACTTGGTTATCATCATGACGCTTCGAAGGGAAGAAAGATGCTGGCTAGATCTGTTGAGTTGCTGCTCGGGTACTTTACTGTTCAAGTGATCAGAATATCAAAACTCCTCGAAAAGGCGTTGGAGAAGTTGCGCAAGGCGAGTTGACACACACCTCGGCCTCAAGGTGAGATTCATATCTCAAGAGGTCTTGTCAATCTCCTCCCTCGTCACACCAGCCAAGAGTCGGGTGCAGGCAATGAGCCGCTCGTTGTATACGCCGCTCGTATATCTATAAAACGCTCGTAAATCCACCAGCCGCTCATAGATCTTTGCTACTAGGTAGAAAGGTGGGCAGGTTTGCTTCTTCTTGCTTATAAGTCTACCCCATTTTAGTCGGTTTACCCCCCACACTCCGGAAATGTCACAAACTGCCAGGAAATCTTTGGTTTCTATATGTTGCTGAAACTAGGTCTACTACCTCTATTCAGAGTGAGGTGTTGATTTACTAGTGTCTATATTCCATGATCCTATGTGCCCCCTCGGTCCCTTTATTATATGGCACGATAAACGGGCGCCAACTGTGCAAGCCGACTTCATATTTTATAGCCAACAAGCTGCTCATGGGTTAAAGAGTGGCTCATACGACAAGCTCAGTGTCTTTATACACGCCTCAGTAACGTGGAGCTACATTCGCTATCTTGAACAACCTGTCCCGTCTCTGATTCTTTCCTCCCCTCTTCCCTTATTTCCTTCACAGATAGAACCACTCCCTCATCTGTTTGGTATGTTTAATTAGTGTAGTATATAGAGTTACTAATACTCTATGTATATATCTACAACGCGCGCGCGCGAGCGACTGGAAAGTAATACACCTTGAGTCTAGACCGAAAAGTCTTTCCTGTAGTTGTTTGTACATGTAGCCGGTAATTCCATGTTGTTGTTGTTGTTGATTTAGGACCTGTTTCGGGTTGGTGGTGAACTTGGCCGTCATCGGGGTTGGTTGTTGGCTGATGGCAATGCCCTCTGGCCGTGCCTGAAGCGTGAAGAACTAGGAAATTATTTGCCCTCGACTCCTTGTCCTGACCCCGTCCGTCCGTTGGTATTTCTCAAATGGCATCCCGTAATCCGCGCCGTATCCATATCCAGATAACCCCCGAAGAAAACAGGAGAAATGAAGAAAAGACTGAGCTCTGCAGCTTGTAGTTGTAAAGTAGTCCTAGTAACGACAAAGGTAGAAAAGAGATGGTATATGGTAATTATGGGTGTGGGAAAGGAAGGAAGCTGATCAAATCGCCACGCCATAACCGGTTGGCGCGGGTGGTGGCTTGCGCGTCTGCTGGTAAACGGGCGACGGGCGGTCCATTTCGGTGTATGAGACTGTCTGCAAAAGAATTGTTAGGGACTGTTTCACAATCCAAGCGAAGGAAGAATGAACCTACAACATCATGCTGAACCAAAACAAAGTTGCTCGTATCCCTCTCGCGGTCACCCTGCAGTATCTCCTCCTGCGAATCACCGGTATCTGGCCGTCCCCGTCCACGGATCGACTTCTTGTCGCTCGAGAAAGAGTTGAGGGGGACTCCTTTGCTCCTGGTTTCGGGCCGGTTGGCATTCGACTGCTGCTTTCCTGACCTCCCGTGCTTGCCGCTGCCGGCGCCGGATGAGCCGTAGCGGGTACGCTTGGCTGAGGCGCGGTTGGCGAGAAGGATCTTAAGTGCCGGGAGACTGCCGACGATGACGGCTGGTTTTGGGGGTCAGTTTGGGGGCTGGAAGCAATAAAGACTGGTTAATACTCACAAACTGACGCCGCAAGCGTGGACCAGACCATCAGCATGGTTAGGTTGACAAAGAACTGTGGCACCAAGACCTGCTTGGCGCGTATAATGGCGAAGGCGATCATGACGAAGCAGAGCCCAAACACGGCAACAAGACCGGCCTTTTGCTTTGCTGAGATCTTGACGTTGTAGATCAGCCCGATGGGCATCGCCATGACTGCGTTTCCAGCGTCAGCACCCGCATCTTTTGTTCGGCGACAAGTCAACCTACTGCACAAATCGGTAAACACGTCAATGACGGTGCTGTAGTACACGCTCGCGTTCGACGCAAAGATGTTTTCCGGTCTCGCGCACTGCGCAAACTTGAAAAAGTTGCGGATGTCGCCGCACGACACCGACAACGAGACCACGCACCCGCCATAAGTAAGAAAGGTAAACGTCGCGAGGACGTACCACAGCCGGCGGTAGATGGGCAGGTCCCTGAAGAGCTTATGATACAAAGCCAGGAAGGCGGCCTTGACGCACCACAGCACGGTCCAGAAGAGGATGACGATGGGGAACTCGTAGCGCAGGTAGTCCTCGGTCTTGGAGACGATGTCGGTCGTGATGTTGATGCTCCCGGCCGTCACGGCGGTCAGGTAGTACAGACTAGGCAGCTGTATGGTCTCGAGCGTGCACAGCGTCAGCAGCGCCGCGAGCGCCGCGAAGATCCAGTAGTCCTCTGGCGTTAGTCGGTCCGCGACCTTGAAGCGGATGCCTGTGCGGAGGGCGACGAAGACGAAGGCGGTGCTGAAGCTCGTCCAGATCAGCGCCAAGAGGGAGCGGCGTGGCAGCGAGCCGACCTCGCCAACGAGTGTGTCCATTGTGGGTGAGTGAGTGAGTGAGTGATGGATAGTAGCGAGCGAATGTGTGACTATGCGTTGTCACTGTCGTCGTGGCGTTGGGTTAGTTGGGCACTATTGACAACGCGGCGTGTCTTGCTTCAATGCATCGTCTTCCTTTTTTTTTTTTTTTTCAAGATGGGGCACGGCGGTCTGATCCGAGGGCACAGACTCGAAAGGATCGGTGCCAGTGGTATATAACAGACAGACCCAGTGGCCGTCACACAAGATCTCGGGGACGTGAGGAGGAAGTGAAATGGATGTCCCCGGATTTACCTGTCTGTTTGTTGGTGTCGTCCATTAAAGTGATTGCGCGCCACCCCCCTGCCGGTTTTCCCCTCTCTTTACTCTACCTTTTTGAGAAGTATTGCTAACATTGAGTCTTCACTCGTCAGGAGAGTTGAAGGGCCAGAACATGGTTGTGTTACGAAGAGGGGGGATATCCACGCCAAAGGAGAGCGTGATTTCCAACAAACGTGTGGCATATCAGAGTATGGGGCTCTCTCGTTCGTCAGCAGTGGCCAGGTACGGATAACCCATCACAGAGCAGATGCATGGGGGGCTCGCGAGGCCAACAAGGTCATAGGCCAACGGGCAGCAAAGTTGGCGTCCGGTAGTCTGGCGCGTCCCTGGAGCACCCACGGCTCTGGCACATTACTGGTGAGGGTGGTAGAGTAAAAAATCATGATTCGTGGTGGCAAGCCAGGGGCGGCAGGAGCTGTTGGCCAATCAGGTTGGAGAACGGCCATCTTGCACTTTGTCTGGGTCAGCTCACAGCAGCTGCGAGATGAGAACCCCCCAGTTAAGAACTGGTAAATCTGCTCAAAGATCTGCTGTTTTTATTTCTCGTAACACCCCAACTGGCAAGCCGTGCCAGATACGGACTCTGATTTCGTTATCTGCCGTCCGCTTCCGCCCCTCCCACCAGTTTTTGTTGGAGGTTCAAGTTGGTAGACTTTCGAAGATTGGTGATGGATATGTGCCGGAAAGATTTGGTGCGGGCCAATGACAGGCGGCGAACGGGTGCCTTTCAGTGCGTGACTGCCTCCAACAGAGAGAAGCACCCCAGGCCAGGCCGCCGAGGTGGTCGCGCTCAACCGTGGCCCAGCCCAACCGAGGTTGTCGTGCTGCCAACCATGCACCCTCCCGAGGGTTGGTTACCACTCGAGTCTCAGCCACCTGCAGCAATGGCCGCATCTGGCAGATTTCCCAGGGCAGTTGCGGCTACTGGAGATGCACGGATGGGGTTCCTTCGAGATCACGGGGATGGCTCACGGACACCAACTTCAATTGACTCCTTTATTCATTGAAAATGAAGGAGGTGGTGTTGATATATGGTTCTCATATCTCCCCCCTTTTTTTGCAGTCTCCTGTGTTTCTGTTTTTGAACCTTCAATCCACTTGCCTGCTGTCGCGGCCGACAGACCTCATCACACTGGGCTTGCCTTGACTTTCCTGAGAGCTGTCCGCCAGCCACTCCTGGCCGGAGCCTGCCCAACCACCCCTCCTCTCTGAGCTGTTCACCACGAACGCGCCCCCGGTCGGCAAACTCCAAACTTGTCCGCAATTGAACGGGCAACCCGACACTCAAAACAACATTTTCGCCACGAATTGCAGTGTTGTGCCTTACCTCACCGCATTGCATTGGGTACACAAGAGTGTCATTTGACATTTTCGCTTCTGGGCTCGGTTCCAATTGCGAAGGTTCAACGTCACCAGCCCTATCACGCCCCACACAGCCGCGATTGGGCCACTCACATTGCCGCACTGCATTGGCACTGAGGTTGTTTGGCTGGCTGAGCCCGAGTCTTGAAACTATTCTGCCTTCAGTTGTGAGGCAGAGTTTTTTTCCAGTGTGTGTGGTGTGCAACAAGAGGAAAGAAAAGAAAATGGGAAATTCAGCGAGAGAAGAAAAGAAAAAGAAAGCGAAACACGTCATTCGGACATTGGGCAATGCGGGGTGACGAAAGGTTCCATGCATGGGGGTTCCTTGGATAATGGTTGCTAGGCTGATGCTGGGATGCGATGCTCGGTGACCTGGCACCACAGTTCGTCGAATTGAACCCCAACACATCGACGGGCAGCTAACCATTTATATCCAGATGTCTGGGGCAAGTGCCAATTGTTCTGCCGGATTCGCAATGATCCCGACCGCCGGGGCCGCCAAGCTGCATCGGCACCGCATCTCCCTCTCTTCATGTGGAATGGCTTGCTGCGAGGCCAGCCGATGTCGAGGCCGCCACGTTGTCCACGTTGCAATGCGATTGACCGAAAATCCCAAAGTTCAATGTCATGACAGCACTTGCGTCTCCATCGCATCCATGGAACCAGTTTGGAAGCGGCGGCGGCGCTGCTGGCCTGGCACGGACTTCTTCGGAAGAGAAGAGGGGTGGTTGGAGGCTGGGCTTCGTTTCGATAGTCATTGATTTTGTGACCAGGGCAGACACGCCACGGCCACGCGACGCCGCCCAACCAGGCAGCTTTTTTTTTCTCCGGGAGGACGATAAAAAGACACCGCTCTTCCTCTCTCGCCGTCTCTGGTTTTGGGAGGTTTGATTCTTTGACTTTACTATCAAAACAAACACCAATGCCGATACGCCGAGAACAACGATCGCGATACCGACCCGATCTCGACGACAGCAGTGTGTGGAGCCATGCACCCGTTAATATTACATCATCCGATGCTGAGCTTACTGCTCTTGCTCCTGTTGACACCCACATCAATATGGTCTCGCCCGACGACAGGCGACCTGACGACAAGGAGCCCGACAATACCGTGGCCGCAGTTCCGTAAAAGTGTTCGCACGCCAACACCAACAACTGATCATGATTATGATCACCACCATTGCCAACGCCATGACCACGACCCCAACTGCGGCTGCGGCTGCGATGACCACAACCCGCCGCCGCCGCCCCCGCCAGTGGACTTTCAAAAACGCAACTTCGACACAATCTCCAACATCTACAACCTGACTGTCTACCCGCACCAAGTCCCCATCATCCTGGGCGGCGCCGCCGGCGTGCCGCCAGGCCTCTTCAGCCAGTCCGTGGTCGGGCGCGTCGACCCGGTCGGCGACTTCCGTGGCTTCGAGGACTCGATCGAGTACTTTTTTGCGCTTGCCCCCTTACCGCAGGGCAACCCGCTCAACGCGGCCATCACTTCTTACAAGATCACCGAGTTTTCCTCCGCGTGCAGCGACGTGGCTGCGTCGGTCGTTCATCTGTTCTGCAGCGTTGTCAACCCGGGCTGCCCGGACGACGGCACGCCGCTGCCGCCACTGAAGCAGGTGGCATTCTGGAAATTCGACGCCAAGGGCGACGTGCTCAAGTACGACGCCTGGATCCCTAACCTCAATGATTGGGTCGTCAAGACGACCGGCGCGCCGGTCTTTATCCCCGAGGGCCAGTTGCAGAGCATCCAGCAGATCTGCGCGGTCACGCAGATGCGCTGCCACGGCCCGAACCAGCAGTGGGATAGCATCGACCAGTGCGTCGAGACGTTGGCGAAGAAGTCGTACGGCAATTACGATTCGGCGTGGGGTGATAATGTGGTCTGCAGGAGCATTCACCTGGTGTTGACGCAGGTGCGGCCTGACGTGAGTTTTTCCTCTCTTCCCATTTCATTTTTCAATCCCTGACCTGAGACATGAATAGCATCATTGTCCCCATGTTGGCCCGACAGGCGGCGGCAAGTGCATCGAGCACGATTACGGAAACGACTACTTTAACGACACGAGTCTCTACGGCGACGCGCTCGGCGAGACGTTTATGTGTAAGAAATGATGCATGATGAGACGACCATTTCTTTTTCATGCATGCATGATTGACGACCAGATGATGGATATGACTTTCTTTTTCCAAATGTCTTGTGTATGGAAACGACCAAAGGTTTTTATCATTAACATAGATACACCCAGTACATACCTACCTTGTCAGAGGACATAATTAATATTTGCCTTGTAACGAGCAATCGATACAACAGCAGAGAAAGTATATAGATAGTAATGAGAACATAGCAACACTTCCACGTTTTCAATTTGGAATTGTGACGAAAGTGAACAATGGGGGGGGGGGGGGGGGGGGGTGAGGGACACGCGGGCGTGATGTAGACCCGGAGACCTTCACCGCCTTCGCGAGATTTAATACCGAAAGATAGGGAATTAAAAAACTTTTTCGTGTCGTTCCAGTTTCGGATTGTGGCGCTTTTTGATGAGTTGTGGCTGGGAACCAATATTTCGCCTTGTTTGGGTTTGGTGTGGAAGCAAGGTTGGGAACGTTCGGCTTGGCGGAGGGTTGTGGCGGGCGGGTGTGGCAGGTTGATGTGGCACGGATGGGCCGCGCCGGGATTTGTGTCGACCGAGCGGAAAGTGGGGGATGAACTACTGCTGCCCTGCCTGTGACCCCCTGGCCCTGACCTATATACAGAATATCCCTGACGAAGCTAATTGGCCAGCCAACCTCCTTCTGGAAGCGACATTGGCATCAAAATTTCTCCATGGTGACGTCGGAAATGCCAACCCTTGTGGACTCCTTGTGGAGGAATATTAACGGTAATATTGTAGTTCTGCCTTGTTTTTGTTTATATCAACTGCAAATAATTACTGGGTATTGGACGGAGACGAAAAGACACAACCGAGGTCTGTCGTCTGAAAAAAAAAAAAAAAAAAAGAGGCTAGAAGAATCGAAGCTGGAAAGGAGGAGGGAACATATGAAAGAGTCTGAAAGATACAGCAAAAGAAAGAGAATCATATCCAACAAGATAATCGTACGTCCAAAGTAGGTAAGGTAGTAATACCGTTCCAACCGAGGTATTTATTTACAAACCACCAAATATGGTAGCCCATTCCTCCTCTGATACTGGTCCGACCTGGTGGCCCGTGTCATCTGTTGCAATTTGGGGATAATCAGACGAACCGGCAGCTGCGCTCAGCTCCGCGGCTTGGCTGTCGCCGGGAAGAAAGCCACCACCACTGCTGCTATCCGTGGTAGTGACGTTGGGGTTACTGTGCGTTGATGACCTGTCATGAGTGGGTCCATGGGCAGGAGGCGGAAAGAAGGCATGTCCAAAGTTGGCGAGTGGTGCGCTCCCCATCTCGAAAACCGACTGCAACGCTGCTTGGCTGAGAAGTTCGGATCCATAATAGTAGCCTGTCGTGAGGCCAGGGTCGTCCGAAAGATGAGTTGGATTCAGGTGTGGATTGGGGATGACGTGGTTAGAAATCAGGTCGCTCGAGGATGGAGGCTCGTGACCCTGCCGATATGCTCCCGTCTGGGGGCCCAAATCACTGAATTGTGTTTGCCAGAGGTTGTTGCTGACGGCCATAGGGTCCATGACTGCCTGGGCCGCAACGTGGAGCGCCGGTGCTGGCAGACCTTTGCCTTTACCGCTGCTTCCCGGCTTGCTTTTGGTGTCATCCGCCCGATAAGCCTTGAAGACCTCGGACTGCGCCTGCTGGACGATGTTCACAAATTGTGTCCTGAGCTGATCTTCCAGCGGCCCGGCCATCCCTTCCACGGCATCTTGCAAGAGTCGCCTGACCACCCGAAGCATTTCGCGCCGCTGGAATCGTTCGTACTGTTTGAGCTCGTCAAGGCGCTGCCGTTCGGCGTCAGATATGTTGCCGTCCTGGTAGTATGGCGACGGGATAAGGTCTCCGTCCTCGTCCGGAAAGAGAATCCTGTACATGGCAAACCACCTGTTCTCTTCCGACTCGCCGTGTTTTTTCTTGCGCAGCTCCATCTCCTGGATCTTGTCGAATCCTTCGGGTAGGTCAACCAAGCGGACTTCGCAGCCCTGAGGCTGCCGTTGGTGAGCTCGGAGATCCGCGTCGGTGGGCATCACCGTCCCACAGCGATGGCAAAAGATTGGCAAGGCGTGGATGCGGTAGAGATGTTCCTTGACTCGTCTGACTTCGTTCCAGCCCGGTCCTGCGCAAGCTCGATGCCGTAAGTGCTTCTTCGGGTTACGGCGGTAGAACGGACAGGCAAATTTTCGGCCATCAGCTACTTTGGCCTTCTTAGTGGTATTTTGTGTGTTGCTCTCGTCTCTTCCATGCTTGTTACCCGCGACCGATTCGCCGGAGGACTTGCTAGACGAAGAAACTACTCTTTCCACCTGGGTAGAGCTTGATGACGAGTCTCCGCCACCAGCGCGTATGCTGACGCCGATATGTGGACCGTGGCTGAGGAGGGACTTGAACTCGGTCATCAAAGTATCCACTGCCCGCCGCTTGTATGCCTCCAACGTCGGCGCGATGCCGGATGAGTCGGATGCTGATGTTAAATTGGAGGAAGTCGAATCGTGTTCTGATGTTGCAGTCTCTTGGCTATCCCTCTTGTCATGTGAACCAGAGCAGTCTGTCGTGCCGGACAATTCGGTCTCTGGCAAAACGGGAGGGAGTGGACTTGGAGCTTCCACAATTTTGGGCTTAGAGTTGATGGTATTGTCATCGTCTGGTAATTCTGCCACTTGGTTACCGCCGAGACCAACGCCCGAGATGCAAGAGCTCGGCGTGAGCGTAATACTTGGAGAAACGTATCTCGGGGCCGATACTGATGTGGTTGCTGGCATCCACAAACTATCGTTCACCAGCTCAGGAGGCTTCAGGCTGTTTATATTTTGCGTGTTGGCAACGCCCAGGATGTATCCTGGTCGCTCATATTTCGGAGGATCAGTCATTGGCCACCTGGAGCTTCGCGATTGATTGTTCCCGACCGAGACGGCCAACGCTTTCGTGATCCGCCGTCGGCGAAGCCAAAACCAAACGCAAACTAGCAAAACTAGACCAAAAGTGCCACCAACAGAAATTCCTGCTATTGTTCCAGTCGAAATGCGGCTCGTAGATTTCGGAGCCGGTGAGACGACATTGATAACGGAGAAGTCCGTCTCGGGGTTATCGGGGAACACAGCCTGCGAAAGGGAAAACAGACCTCGGTCATAGTCTGTAAACAGGTAGACCTCTTGCATGAACGCTCGGCCAATAACAGGCGGACGGACTTCGCTAATATCACGTCGTTTGAATGCAAAGTAGGGTATCTCTCTGTAAGACCGTGCAGTCGACTCGTTTTTCGACATCAAGACGGGAACTTTCATCTTCAGGGCGAACGCCGCAGCTGATACCGTGAGAGACGTGGATTGGCGGGTAGGGCCTGCCAAGTCTGAGCGCTCAAACATAAGCGTGAAAGAGAGCGTGCGGTCGTCTTTGAACTTATTAAACTCGGTTTCGTTGGCAAACAGGTATGCCTCCAGCCCTTCGTGCCACGTCAAGTTGAAGATCTCCGCAAGCTGGTCGCAGACCGATGTAGGGAACCACATATATGCAACAGCTGGGTCGATGACTGCCGAGAACGTGCTCGAGGCATCCAGCAACGTGACTTCGCTTGAGTGAGAGACATTCCAGGATGTGCTGTTCTCCCCGATGCCCGTCACTTTGAGGCCGATAACCGCGACTTCAGGAACACCGCCGGGATAATAAGCGCTGGAGCCCAGTGCAAATGATAGGTTCGGTTCTTCCGTGACTCGACGCGCGTCGTAACCACCAAAGACCAGCGATGCAGGAACGCCAGCTTTCCCGGCTATTTTGATGACTTGATTAGTTCTCCGACCAAGATATTCCGTGGTAGATGCCGTGATGAGGACGAACCGTAAGATGCGCCGGCGGTGTAGCCGTACGCAAGACTGGGTATCCCCTGGTCACCCACGTTCTGGGCCAACTGTCTGATAAGCGATTCGTACGTGGCGTTGCCCGATGTTCCGCTGCTGTTGAGGAGCCCGATCGAACCCAGACCGGCAAAAAATTGCGACGTGCTGTTGATTAGCTCGATTCCTACAACAGCAGACGGACGGTCTGCAGATAGTAAAACACTGTCAAGCCCGGATTGGGTCGAGTCAATGTATGGATACGAATCATTGTCCGAGATACGAGTATCCTTCCAAGTCTGAGAGCTACCGGGATTGAACCCATGGCCCAGTGCAAGGATTTTGGAAGAGTCTATATGAACACCACAGCGAGTTAGAAGGCATTCAAGGAGAGAAAGGGATTTGCCAACTACCACTCGCCTTCGTCGTCTCCATCCGACGCTATATACGCCCTCAACCCAGACTCAGTTGTACTGACGGTGAGCTGGACCGACTGGCTCGTTGATCCTACGGAGACGTCAAAGGTCGACCAGTCTCCGTCGCTTCCGTGCCTATGATCTGTGGATTAGGGGAATGTTTACATCTTTGGAGTTGCCCTCAAAAAAACTTGCCAGCTTGATGATGCCTGAACCCGTAAAGCGGTCCCCGCCGCTGTCGCTCCACGGCCCTGAAGCAGAATCCCACAAAGCAAAAGCGCGGAACTAGTGGCCCAATGAATGACGGCGGGGAGATTCTCCCAGGCACCGCGAGGACGCATTTTCATGATGGGAATAGCTGTTGGTTTGGGCGCCACCTGTGTGTGCCTTCAATCGCAATACCGGTATTGTACAGTTTAAGTCCAGTCATCAAAGTCTCTGGCAGAGGAACGGCAAGACTCCGTTTTGGGCACTCATTGTGCCTTTCGATGGTCGTAAAGGCGAAGCCGAAGTTGGGGTATTGAAACCACGTGTAATGCTTGGTAGCTTGAAAGACAAACAAAATGGGTGATGCCGCGAGAAGACGAGCCTCAGTCATCAATCAGGTCTTGAACGGAGTGAGTGTGCGGGGAAAATGCAAGGGAGAAAATGAGGACGGGGGGCTTCTCAATCAGGACCAAGGAAGGCTGTGGGATCGCGCAAACTCGCAATTGACATGCTGGAAAGATGCTTGGCGCATGAGGAAGGTGTGAGGCGGCAAGCCGTCATTGGCCGTTGCTGCCCAACTGATTGCAAAGACAGCAGCCACTCAGGCAGATTCAGGTTTCCTGCTGTGTAACGCCAAAACTCTGTCGGGTGTGGCTTGTGAGGTATGCCCACGAAATGTGGCTCAGGCGAAGCTGAAAGTACCGAGTACGGAATACTTCGGGACTTTCTTCAAGTTCTCTCATCAGCACTGTTATAATCCGTCCACATAATTGCCAAGGTGCACATCCAGCCTCGCTCTGTCTCAATATGAAAAGAATGTGATGATAACATTTCTGCAGGCACTGAAGTGACTGTACTACAATCGTGCCGGAGCTTCTAAGAGTACAGGGAACTGCAACTTGGTACCAGGCCTGCAGACGGAAATTCGCAGAAAAAAGCACACTCAAAACGAACGTCCTTTCAACTTCAGTTTGCAACTTTGTCCTCCAAAACCATTCGGCCAATCTCGCACAATTGCTTATGAATAGGAAAAACAAAACCTTAAGAAGTCCCGGTGTACGTGAGATAGGTGTTCAAGGTGGTCCCGGAAGCGTCCAGCCCGGCCGTGCTTCCGTTCTTGGTGACGATGAAGATGGTGTTGGCGCTAGCATCATTGCCGGCCACAACATCAATCCAAGGGATGATGATGTCTCCCTCGGAGAACCCAGCATCGTTCAGCAAGTCAACCGTCTCCTTCTGATCTGTTGTCTGTAGTCAGCACCATCGTGGGAGGAGAATCATCTCGGTTGGGACAATACATACCAATGTCGAGAGTCCAATGCTCCCAATCACTGATCGTTCGTGAATCCCAGATGCGATCGTTGGCCACGACCTTGGGGTAGCAGACGTATCCGCCACGGCTGCTGTAGCGGAGGAACTGGACCTGATACTTGGACATGTTGATGGAAGTGATTCGAAAGGGGCTTGAAGATGGTGGGGTGCTCTGGTGTTTGTAGGTGTGTTTGCAAGGTTTGTTGAGTGAGTACCGAGGGAAGTTGTTTGATTAATTCTGGCCGGATCATGGAGGAAGGTCCTGGTATTTATAGACAAAGTGTGTGCAGTCTTCTTTTCCAAGGACCAAAGCCAAAGGGACTGCCACCCCCGGACAGTATTCTCCGACCTCCAACTCTTCATCTGATATTGGCTACACCATTGTACGGTACATAGTCAATATATTGTACTTGCAAAGCCCTTGGGTGGACTTCTTGATGATCAATCCTTATGGTGTGAAACTCTCTTCACGGGGTATTTCAAGGGCTTTGTTGACATTTCTCAAAGCTATATGTCTTGATACTACCACGATGCTTGTAAGACACATGTACCAAATATTGACTATCTACCGTAGAATGGCGTATTGGCATGTGCCTAAAACATACACCACCACTACTCCTGCACAAAGGTCCAAGCCTGGCTGGAGAGCAAACACCAGCTCAGTGGCAGCATGCCACGCCACTATTGATCATCGAGCCCCACAGAACGTCACGTACTGAGCAGATGATTAATCTCCTGGCCACGATTGGCAATTTCAAGGCGTTTCAGCTCAGCATTGTGTAGATGGCGTGTCGCTCTGGTTGCCGTATTGTCAGGCCAAGAACTGCGCCACCTGCACCGATGAGCTTGGAGAGATTCAGTCGCCAATGAGATTTTCCCTAAGACGTCATTAATATACCACCGCTACTTTCATGTGTGTAAGATCAAGTGAGATGCGACTCCAAATAATTAATCCCCTCACCTTTGAACGCATTAAAGGCTTTGATCTGCGAAGCCACCCATGCAATTGTCAAGCTGACGAGCGTTGCATTTCTCTGTACATCTGTGCCTAGAATCGCGCCACCTGCACTGACAAGAGCTGAGACTACTTGACGTAGAGGTTTCGCAATATCACCTTCCATTCTTCATCGTCGTCATCGTCGTCGGCAGATGAGATAGAACCTTGAAATAACAAATCCTCCAGTTGCTTCCAAATTTCAGAAATCTTACACGCGGAACAGGGCATACGATGCGATGACCTGAGAATATATTCGGCCACATTGTAGCTGCCGACGACCATCATGGGAGGTGGGAGGTTTGTGCAAAGCGCGAAGGCCGAAGGAAATGTCGGTGTAAGCCTTGGCGCCGCTTCCTTCGAAGTCTTATTGAATACTTGAACATGGAGGTGTGTCCAAGTGGCATGAAATCTCAAGGAAGCCGGATGAGATGGAAAACTGCAAGATCCCCGACTTGTCGGAGACAAATGCTTGGCTGGGCCTGCAGAACAAGTCGTGGTGGGTGGGAAGTTCGGTGTTTGGCTTTCCACTTCTTCAGTTGGCCGTACCAGCTAGCACGGAGTAAAATTAGCACTTCCACTTAATACGGCATCGGCAATAGCTCAAATTTACCGTGTGTATGTAAGGCTCAGAGGTAATTGCCAGCAGTACGTGATGGGTGGGTTGTTTGGACCGGGTCCAGCTGGTCGTGGCGTGCTTCGACAAACTGCGACAGGCCATCCTCTGCGCCGGGGACACGACTCTGGACAGGAATACGGGGCATGGAGAAGGATGGGACTCGGTGCATTAGTGCCGGGACATGTGTACCCTGATACGCTGGGTCATTATGATTCACTAGTATTCATGTAAATCAGTATCTCGAGCTTAAGGACAACCTCGAAGGGGAGAGGTTGATTAAGGTAGGTATCAAGAGGGTAAGTTGTCCCCATCTATCAAGTTATCAAGTTCATCATCGTTCCCCTTCAGATTTCACCAACCACGCTAAGGTACCCAACACTTCTCAAACAAAGCACCGATATTCGTCACTTCCGCACAAAACTATCAAGACCATAGATCAACCAAAGTCATGCTGCCGGTAGGTAAGGTCCTACTTCTTATATGATCTACTGCTTTCTCTACAGCTTCTCTCTGTATTAAGTTTATATCTCTCTTTGGTTACCAAAAGCAAACAGCCGCCCATCATATGTGGCGACGCCAATTTAATTACCTCAACCGTCCTCGCCCTCGCCCTCGCCGCCACGGGTATTAACGGCCTCGCTATGCCTCCCACCCAAGGCAGCGATGGCCAAATCTCGGATCAATCGGTAGCAGCTGCTAAGGGGGCTGGAGCCGATCCCATGATTATGAGAGCTGATCCCATGATTATGAAAATGAAGCGAGTGGAGGAGGATGTTGAGCCGGTTTACTAGACACCTACCTACCTGACCTACCCCGTATGTAACCAGTCAGTGAGGTATTTAGGCGTAGGAACAGACAACTACATATTGGCATTAGGACTTGTAGTATGGTCAGGTTTGGTTGGCTAGCTTGGGCCACACTCAATTGATGAACCCCTTCAGACAGACACTTACTTAACAACTTTACCTTCTCCCGCTCGTCAAAAAGGTCCCCCTGGGATATGTTGTGACAATCCCATCCTAGTGAAGCGCCCGTGTTAGGTTATGATCTATTATGTCTGCTGAGAGACCAATTGACTGTCGTGTATATTATCTCCATCCGAGACGGTGACGCCCATCTATGTTGTGTGACCTGCGGCACTGGGCAATAGGGTCGGATTGCTGACCGACGGCTAAGATTTAATCTCTGCTAGCACGGCATAATTGCACTGTTTATTTTTGTAAGACAATGGTATACACTTTTGCTCTGCACACGATGACCGTTACGCCTTGAGTTGGTACCCTACTAAGGCTGGCAGATCGTCTGCCATATGAAAGAAAGGGAAATAAAAGAAAGAAAGCGACCCAGCCTCCATCGATCAAAGATATTACCAAGTGCTATCCACGCAATCCAGTCACCCCAAAACCCTCATCTCCAATATAAACGACAAAGAATAACGACGGGTGCAGCGTTACGCACATACATCGCTTCGGAAGCGTTAAATCTCGTTCGTGGCAACGCACCGATGTTGGCAACGCGAAACTGCAAGCCGACTGGAGTCGTAGAGGTGTATAGTGCGAGTAGTAGAGGTTGTTGAGGTCAACTAGGTCTGGTAGAAGACCGAAAGTACCGGGGGAGACGATACCAAGACAACAGGAATCCTGCCTCATGGCCTAAATGATTAAAGCAAGTCCGGATCATTGGCTTCCCAGACTTCCCTAAAGTAACCACTCAGGGATGGTGTAGTGCGTGTTCTGACGTCTTTGAGGCACTCATCGGCGGTTTCGCACAGCATCTTTTCCCAACCCGGGTCCTGCCAATACTGCGCATCATAGATGGCTCTGACTTCCTTTAGAGTGTCCTTGCTGACATCCTTCCAGCCTTCCTCACCACAGCTTTTTGCTATCCTTGCCTCATTCCCATGCTTCTTGAGGGCGGTGATCTCGAGCCTGTGGCCAGCCCATTCTCCCCGCGTCCACGTTTCAGGGCCCTCATCGGAGTCGGTCGGTGGTGTGGATTTCGACGACCACATGATTTTGGCGGTGACGACTTCGTGGAACCCCAACCCGAAAATCATGGGTCCATTGATGTACTCGGGCTTCAAGTCGATGGCGTCAGCCCGCACAAACTCCTTCTTGGTCAGGTTGCGTAGCACCCAAGGTTGGTCGGTAGGATAGTACATTGATTCGTATGATATGAGGGCATTGTGCAGTTCTGCCAGGCAGCGCTGCGCAAACATGGACGCCATAACCGTGGCAGTGGTTCCGCGGGCCTCGTCACTCCTGATCAGCTCCAGGATGGAAGATCCCTTGTCGTCACACCAGGTGGTGTCTGCATACTTCTCGGCCGTCGACATTATGGGAAAGTCGCGCTCTGGGTCCAAGTTGTATTCTGTGAAGTATGATAGCCTGGGCGTAAGCTTTGCGGCTATCACAAACTGATGGAACTCGTCGAGGTCTTCGTCCGTGAACATGTTGGGCGGATAATCGCCTGGCTCGACCCCGTCGCCCACGCAGACGATGGGCTCGCCCGCCCAAGCGCCCAGGGTCGAGGCGAAGAAGGCGTGGGCGTATTCCTGCCCAATCGACCACATGTATGCGTTTGTCGTGGCCAGGCAAATGATGTCGGACAGGTCGTCCAACTGCTCAAAGACCTCCCGTTGGAGGTCGAGCGGGAGGTCCAAGAAGTTGAACGGGGCTTTCGGCTTGGCGTTCGTGTTTACAGCCCTGGTTCCCGCCCCCATTGCGCAGACGATTAATAGTCGTCGTATGGCTGTTGTCGATTTCGAGAGCCGGGCCTGCCTGATCCTCAGCCTTGCGTTTGTTCCGGGTAGCCATGAGGGCTTCAGCTATCGGCACGTTGTCAACCTGATCCGCCGGTCGCTCTAACTCCCGCAGCAGAACCAGCGTTTGCCGCATCTGGTCGAGCATGTATGCGCGACCGAATCTGGTCGAACTCTTCCTGTGGGACTGGCTTTACCAAGCGAGGAGGTAGGACCGGAACAGCTAGGAGTTGGACGAGCTGCCGCTGAGAGCCGTCGAACAGCTCGAAGAAACGATCGGCATAACGGCGCGGGAGACACGACTTAGCGCGAGGAGCTGCATAATTATACTTCTGGGACGAGCTTTCGGACATGTTGCTCAGTTTGCCAATATGAATCCGGAATGAATCTTCGGATCTAGGCCGGTGCTTGGGGGTAAACAAAAACTGCGGATGGGGTGGGAGTGTAATGTAAAAGTGTGAAGTAAAATATTTCTAGACTTCGGAGATCTAGAGAATCAACGAGTGCCCGAGAGGATCCCGAGAGAATATAGGTAAAAGCGTTGATGATAATTTACCTGTTGAGCTACACAATAGCAAGGCAAGGAAGGCGGGGCGTCTGACCAGGAGTTCGACGCTCCTTCCCGAGCGGGAAACACTTACAACGCATGGACCACTCAGAATATGAGAAACCCACTGACACGACAGAGGGTTGGCCAATAAGACACTGAATCATTCACGAAGGGGCGCCCAGGTCAAATCGAACAGCGGATCTCAGCCTCACGGTGGCGTAAGGTATGCGTGGGACCACTTGCAACCGCGTTTGGGGCGGCCACAGAACCTTAGCTAGACTGTTCATCACCCTTACAATGCTCTCACGAACGAAGCTTGCTACAATGCTCTCACGAACAAAGCTAGCTACACTACTTTCTCCAGTTGGGCGACTGTCCAGTGGCTGCCTGTTCCTGAGATGCATCACGATCCAGTGAAATTCGTCCCTTTGTGAATACTCTCTGTCGATGGGCTCCCCTCTGCCAGCTGGGAAAAGACTACACCGAGACCTGTGACGCTGGCATCGCAAGCGATGTAGAATGGTTTTGAATAACGACACCACAGAGAGCATTGTCCTGAATTGAGCGGCAGATCTTCGTCAAGGCCTCCTACTGATCTGGCCCCCTACTGATCTGGCCCCCAGTAAGGTTTGTCTTTCTCTTGCCACACGGTTTGAACAGATCTCTTTCCCTTATGTGGTCGAAGGCAGAGGTTCTTCTTGAGCGGCATGTCCGATGGATGCGGGATTGTAGACACGATCTTCATTTTCCAATTTACCGGTGGCTACATTGTTTTTTCCCTCAACCTCGTGGTCATTCCTTGCGGGGTGTACGCACGGTCACGTTCATCGTACGCCATTATTCGGACAGTGTGCAAACAGCTGTGAGTGCGCTTGAATCGCTCTCCGCCATCTGGCTCACCATGCTTATACACCACGCATCGCACTGTCAGAAACTCTGAAGGGAAATACCTTCCGTACAGTATCGGGGAGGCTGTGTGACCTCGCATCTGGAGGGAGGGAGGAAGGGTTGGGAGACGGAGAAGAACGGGCCGAACTGGCTGCTCAAAAAGAGGCACCTATGTAGGACATGTGCATGTATTTAACAGGGTTCTGTTGCTTCGCTCATCCCGAGCACTGTTTTGCGACAGTTCCAGCAAACTACGATATAAGCGGGCTCTCAAGGTACTTCGACTGGGAGGATAGTTCGACACTTTCAGACATCGACATAGCAAAGGCCGGTGGTACCCGGCTAGCGGAAATTCGGACGGATACCGAAACCGACAAGGTGATAGAGATAGAGATAGAGGACTCCGAGTGGTCGGGAAGACAATCAGACGACGACACTGACGTCGCAGCGCCACAACACACCGAAGAAGCGAGATGGAGGCAAACATGCAAACTCATCACTGGCTCGCTAACCCCTTGTCCCCTTCCTCCTTTCCAATGTTAGCTGCCCCATCTCCGATTGGTGTAAATACATCGTGTCAGCAGGTCGATGGAAAGGACGCAAGTTGGGTGATTACTGCAGAGACCATGGGGCACGAACCCACCGTAGCATAAACATACACCGTTCCACGGGAAATAATACACCCCTAGTACATATAGGGGCCCTAGCAATGACACCAAATATGGGTTGGGGAATATGCAACCAAGCCCTTAAATATCTTTGTAAAGGCAGTTTTTAGACCGTATGAGTTGAACATCAAAATTCCACACAGGTGTGTTTTGCAGGCATTATTTACCATGAATGGTGTATAAGTGCGGAGTGTAATAGCCACTGCAGTCTACGGCCGACGAGTTTCTTTTATATGGATGCCATCAACGCCTACTCTCTCACCATGAAGACGCCTACTCTCTCACCATGAAGGGCAGTGTCCAGATCATGGAAGACAAGATTTGCACAGATTGCTCTTAGGTAAACCCTTCTTTAGAGGCAATTTCAGCCTTACCCACCTAGATTTCACGCACCACCCGATTTCTCCATACTACGCACCACCCACCCCTTGGCTCAAAGCCAGATGGCTGAGAAAGGGCGGTATCAGGTTTCGACGCCAGCTCTAGCGGTAGCTTGGTGGGGCTTGTGCTT
Source organism: Apodospora peruviana (assembly GCA_033439685.1). Classification (NCBI taxonomy): domain Eukaryota; kingdom Fungi; phylum Ascomycota; class Sordariomycetes; order Sordariales; family Lasiosphaeriaceae; genus Apodospora; species Apodospora peruviana. Next base: position 3,743,560 of record JAUEDM010000005.1, on the reverse strand, counting down.
TGGGGGTGGGCGGTGCGTGCGGAAAAATTGGGTGCACGGGTGTGTGCAAAGAAGGGCGGGTGAGGCTATGATTGCTCTTTAGGTCTAGAACTAGTGGGTGTCCTGTCCATTGTGCCTTCAAAATATCGGAGCCAGATCTGAGTGTTTGTGCGCATGTTTGACACAACATCAATGTTTCTCGGTAGAATCTTTCCACTGAAAGCATCATGTCATACACAACGTCGCCAACACTCATGGGGCTGCCCACCGAGATCCTTACCGAAATTCTGGAATACTCCCTCACTCCTCTGCCACCGAGAACTGCGAAAGGGCATGCTCGACTTGAGAACTATCCAAGATCAAATGAATCGCAGAAACTCAGGCGATGACAATTGTTAATGCGGTGTTACTACCGTGAGCATCGTCACCCCGGCGACTACGAGGCTTGGTATCAACCCTTTGTTTGGTATCTGCGTCTCAAGGAGCAGATTTTGGGACATCCAGTTCCTGATCTGCTGGCTTAACGCCAGACTAGTTTGCCGTATGTTTGCTATCTCCTTATTAATCATTGTTCAATGGGCCTGCCCAAAATACTAATTAACCATCAAACTCAACGAGTAGGGTCCTTTGACGCTATCAATATCACGTCTCGCCTTCCGCTGAATTGATAGCCCGATGATCCTTACCCACGACACCACAAAAGTAAAGAACGAAACCATCACATGGCTGTTGAGGACAAAGATCTCGAATGAGGGTCCAATTCTGTCATCGACAGACAATTTCAGCTTCGTTCGCGTTTCCGTGCGCGCGTTTGCCCAAATACCATTACCGGCAAAGTTGCCACGCACGCCATAACAACGACAATGACGGCAAGGAGCAGCAGCACTTGATATCCCTGACCGAAAACCAAATCCTGGACGCAGCTCTCCAGCTGTTGTTAATCAGCAAGGGAAAGCGCTTCCTGCGCGAACGGCTCTGCCTCCCGTGGCCTGAAACGGCGGGTGCTGCTGCCGCCGATGCCTCGGCGGCGAGAGACCCGAACCTGCCCTTACGCGACGCGCTGTCGAATCTGGAGGGGCTCGATGGCCACCCGCTCCTAGCCGCCGTGGCGGGGCCTGGCAACACCGAAATCATCGCGATGCTCCTCGACCACGGCGCTGATCCGAACGCGACAGGCTTCGAAACTCAGACACCGCTTCATTTGGCCGCGGAGAAGAACCGGGAGGACATTGCGCTGCAGCTGCTTGCCCACAACGACATGAATGCCAACATCGCTGACGAGTCAGGGAGGACAGCCCTACACGTGGCCGCGCGGCTGGGATATGTTGGTATGATCGAGTTTCTGCTGTCGCGCCCTGATACAAACATTCAAAATTAGGGATCAGACTCGCTTGACGGCTATGAACCACGCGTGGTTTGCAGAACACGGGCCGTGCTAGAGCTTCTCGAGGCGCGCCAGAAGCTTAATGACATATTGAGGCCGGAAGAAGCACCCGTGGCGATATAGACTATATGTAAACTGACAGACTGCATCATAGCATGCAATATCTATCTGTTTGTCACAAACCGTTGTCCACCGGCTTGAAGGGTTCATGGGGAAACCCGAAAAAGCGGAGAAGGGGAAAGGAGCGCAACAGGGAGGCAGTAATTGTCAGCACTCATACCTGTGATACACACTGCGAAATAAAACAATTTGTCTTTATGAATCCGTGCTCATCAGCGTGATGTTTCGGGTTTCTTTGTATTCAATGACGGGCAACGTGGTTAATTAGCCAGTGAGAACATAGGCATTTGGGATGCTCCAGCAGCTAGGTAATTATGTCTCGCAGTGACAACATCGAACGCAACGCACAAAAGAAAAGCCGAAAGATGGAAAACCCCAGGAAGGAAAATAATTACTGACGGTTTCCCAATCAAGTCCAAAAAGCAAATCCCTCCCGGACGGGGAATCGAACCCCGAGCTTCGCGGTGAAAACGCGATATGTTGACCATTACACCATCTGGGATATTGATAATATATTAGCATAATTTGTTCATTTTTGTGCCCGGCAGGTCTAGCAGTCGTGCAGTGGGATCAGTGGATACAGTGACAAGGTCCACATCCACATTTATCGCAGCGATCACCTGCAGCTACTGCGGACTTTCCGCTGTTATATCCCTCCGTCTGCCGGGTCCTGGCGTAGATAGGAAAACGAGTTCATGTCTTGATACATAACCTTATATTTATTTTACTCAAAGGTATATATTAATCCGGCTTGTAATTCTGCTAGATTTGATGTAATAGGTCTTACATGTCTAGTACCCGTCCAAGAAAATGAAACTTAAGATGTCTATTAAGATGTTAAAGGCATTTTCTTGTCCATTATGCAAACAGTGGCTGGAGAGACGTGAGCCGGACGTCCTCTGACGAAGTGAAGGAAACTCTGGAGGGCGAAGCTTGGTAGGATTATAAGCGGAAAACTTGTGAGAGGGTGGATATGGATCTGAGATAGAAAGTTGAGACAGCGCGCCGCCTGCTGGCTAGCCTCCAGTGGAAAGGTCCGATGTTAACATTCCCATATACCTTTCTGCAACGATAGGATTACTTGGTGCTTTCGATATGGTCTGAACAGCTGAGAATCAAGGAGAATACCAGGGCGTCCACCACTTGCGTTATGTTAGTGTGCTTTGAACCCCAGGATGCCTTTTAATGTGATCAAGTTTCTATTTACTTTGGTAACACAAGACTGGGTAATGTGATATAACAATGCGACTGAGATTGATTCCGCTCTTCCTCAAAGTTATTGTTTGGTCGGTCGCCGGCAACTTTGTCTGCACGCTGGGACGTCTGTTGGTCTGCGAGGGTCACGAAGCATGCCGAAAGACCATATCCGGGACTATGGTCGACGAGCAGGACGGTCCAGAACTTCCGACACGTGTGCTGGATGTTGGGAGTGCTACTTCCGGTGGGGATAGTGTCTTACTCGTCGAAAGCAAGGGCTGAAAGGGTAACTACTGCGCACTCAGCTACTGTTGGGGTCCGAAGGGTGGGAAGAGCCATATGCTCACCACCACAGAAAACGTCGACCATCACCTCAGCAATGGCATGGAAGTTAGCAGACTGCCCAAGACCTTTCAAGATGCCGTTGTCATTACGCGAGAACTTGGCGTCAGGTACCTGTGGATAGACGCTTTGTGTATTATCCAAGGGGACAAGGCAGACTGGGCGGCCGAATCGGCCCGCATGGCAGACGTATACGGGAACGCCTACCTCGTCATAGCAGCCTCCGGGGCGGCGGACCCATGCGAAGGCAGCTTCTCCAGGCGTCTTCCATCTCCTGTCGCGGTAGAGGTGCCGATTAGAGGAGACTGGCGAGCGATATCCTCATGCCCTCCCTGACAATTACGACCCCTTCGAGTACCAGTGGGAAGAGAAACTTACCGAATTCTCTGGCCGTAAACTCACTTAAAAACGGATCAGCTGCCGGCCGTGGAATGACGGTCAAAGGCAATAGGGAAAGCCATAGGCGAGAAATATATTCTGGGTTTCTTCGAACGAGCGCTTCCCGAACAGCTGCTTTGGATGATGAGGGCTTCTCACGTGCCAATGTCATAACATGTCCCGAGTGTTCTGTCTTGGTCATGGGCATCAAAAAAACCGCTACGAAGGCCTTCTGGGCAAAGGAGCTCAAGCCATTTAAGTTCGTTACAGACAGCCATGCACATGTAATCGTGGATGGGTCTGGAGCCGTGGTGGCGAGCGGTCATTTCGCAGAATTTGAAGTCCTACCGAGTGCCGACGACGATTGGCATGATGATTATAACGTTTACAAGCACAATCCAGCAGAACCCAGAGAATACTCTGAGTTGATCACAATAATAAGAGTATCTGGCTTCTGTCTCCCACTGCAGCGGATCAACAGCTCGTTCGTAGGTACTGGGCTCGTGGGTCTCGCCGCACTCGATAGCAGCTACTTCGGCAAGGCGTGTCTCTTTTTTCGAAGTGGCTTGAATTGGGAGGACTGCGACAAGTAAGTGTGACCCAAGGACCTTTCTGGGCTACCTCTGTACCTCTATACTACCAAATACCCCAGGGCTCAAGCTGAATTCGTGTAGGGAGTTGGCAATCAGGTCGCGCAGTGAGCGGAGGAAAACCCGACCTTCAAATTTACCGGTCCGCAAGCAGGGTAAGAGCAAACCAACGATTCGTGACAAGACAAGAATTTTTCCTAACATCGTCTGCCTCTTATACAATTATTAACTCAATGTGGTTCTACTCCTCGTCCCAGTTGCGGACGAATCAGACAAACTTTCGGCGAATAGGCATGGGATTTATGTTTCGGGATCGAGCATGAGAGTGTCAAGGCAAGGACTCGCACCATCCGTTTTGTCTAGCGGACCCCAACAAGCAGCTTCGTTCTCGAGGGATTTCCATATACAGTCCTTAAGGTGCTCATGTATTATTATATAACTCTAGAATTACAACGACGGTGAAACAAGAGACTTTGTATATCTCACGTGTAGTAATTAATACTCAAACTCGTAATAACTAACAGTCCTAGCAGAGGCAGGGAATATGATCAGAGAGTCTGCCCTCTTCTCAAGACAGATTCTTAGTTTCAAACACATTTCCCCCATGTTGACCCGTAAGGAGATTTACGTCATTCGGAACTGTAAACCATACGCAAGGTAATAATACATTATCTGACAGATATCCTGCCTACAGGAAAATCCCCGTCACCGGCTGCCAGCCAGTAGTAGATACAGTGCTTGCCAGACCACGCCCTATCGACTACATGTATGTATACTCTTTCCTATGAAATGTAAACCTACCATCAGCAAGGCACATGCGCCCACACCCCACCACGAGTGAAGCTGTTCTTCCTCAAGTGCTTCGCCGTCTGTGACGGGGCTAGCAGCTGTGGCATCATCCTCGGAAGCTGACTTGTCCTCCATCTCCACGTCGGCATCGCTATCATCTTCATCCTCGTCCTCACTTCCATCACTATCCTCTCCATCATCATCATCATCATCATCATCATCATCATCACCATCGTCGGCATCGCTATCATCTTCATCCTCGTCCTCACTTCCATCACTATCCTCTCCATCATCATAATCATCATCATCATCATCGTCGTCGGCATCGCTATCATCTTCATCCTCGTCCTCACTTCCATCACTATTCTCTCCATCATCATCATCATCATCATCGTCGTCATCCAACTGCGATAACATGTACCGTGTACCCATCCAGTGCTCCTCAAAATCACCGAGCGCATCCGAAAGGGTTCTCTTCATGCCGAGCGGACCAGGCCTGACCGCCCCATACTTATTGAGGACCTCGTCAACCTCAAACACCGGCCCGACAATCTCATGGTACCGCTTCCTCAGCATCACCAGATCCCAGTCCTTCTGGATCTCGGTCCAACGCCAGGCATCCTCGGGAGCCGTGCCGACCGGCATCGGTTCTGGCTCGCTGGCCTCGATCCCGCGCAAGAAATAGGGCACGCCGCCCTGAGCAACCTCGCGGTCCCATGTGGGCACGACGCACGTCGACTCCCAGTCGATAACCCCAACAAGCTCGTGCGTCCCTGGGTTCACGAGCACGTTCTTGCCCGACAGATCGTCGTGCCACAGGATATTTGGGGAGTTGTCTTTCTCCTCGGGATCGGCGGGGAAGAAATGTGTCGTCTTGGTGGCGGCTTGGTAAAGGCGGTCAAACGTGTCAAGAACCTGAGGGTGGTCTCTGGCGAGGAACTCGTCGACCGCGCTGTAGTAGTCCATCCCGGGTAGGGGGGCGAGGTGGCTAATTGTCTGGCGGACCATGGACATCTCGGCCATGACCAGGTCGCGAGAGGAGCGGAACGGGCCGCGGTCGGCGGGGAGGAAGAGGCGCTTGCCGGCGAAGAAGCGCGGGTGCACCATGCGTCCGATGGCATATTTGCTTCCCACACCGATGTCGACGTCTGTGTTGTTGTTGTTAACGATGATAAACTCATCGGTGCCTTGGTGTTTCTGCTTTTCCGGCTCCTCTTCCGTCGTCATGGTGATATCAGCAATGGCCGTGGTAGTGTCGATGGACTTTCGAGGCTGACCCGTTCGTCCCCTTGTGGTTGTAGCCGCAGCGTTGACAGCGTTGTAAGCGGCGATGATGGCCTGGTTCTTCGTGCTGTCGGTCTGGTCGCCGCCAGGTAGGAGTAGTGGTCCGGGGTGCAGCGGTGGCATGTAGCCGACCTCATTCCAGACGTCGGAAAAGTAGATGTTGCCGAGCAGGGAGAAGCGCAGATCCATCAGCGGCTTGATACGATGCGCAAAGTCGAGGGTGAGCTTCGTCTTGGCCTCAAAGGTCATATCGTCCCAGACGTCATCCAGGGGTACGCCATCGACAATTTTTTCCATCAGAATCCACTCAAATCCAAGCGGGTTGGAGGCATCTGAGCAGAACGCGATGACGCGTGGGATGGGCAGAGAGGAGTGCTCGCGGACGTATTCCATGGTGGCGACCTCGCTCTCGATCTTGAAGAAAGGGTCTGCGGGCAGGGCGACACGCATGAGATATTGAGGCTGCGGAGAGGCGGCGGAGGCGGCCGTGATGGTATAGAGGCAGTGGAATGCGCCTTGCGCGAAGGGCGCGATCGCCGCGTCTGCATATTCGTGTGGGAGGTGGGCAACCGCCAGTGCACGAGCGACGGTAACATCGGGCTCCCGAGGCCATGCTGGGTCCAAAGTCCCAGAATCATCCACCTTCCAGCAATGTCGGTGTTGGATCAGCGTGCTGTTGTGTGGTGTTTGGTCGAAATGGACCCGTTTGGGAACCCCTTGGGCTGCGATGTTGTCCGCCATTTTTGTTGTTACAGTTGGTGGTGGATTAAATGCGTTTTTGTGCGGTTGAGAGTTTAGAAAGCGGTTGAGGGGGTGGGAAAAAAATTTCAAGTCGAATTTTATGCCAAAACTGGTGGTCGTGCGCAACGGAAGATGAGGCAGAGGTGGATGACAAGTGAGGGTGGGCTGGTCGAACGGTCTTATAGGAAATTGTTTGCGCCGTCAAGCTAGGTCCTTTGTGTGGGACCTGTCAAACTTCAGAAAACAACATCGATTCACTTCGCACAGCTGCACTGTTCCTGACCTGCCCAGAAACAGCTCGGCCATTCAGCCGATATTCTGGTCAAGGGGGCCACTTACAAGGCTCCGCAGTCCATTCACACGCTGTTCTCCAAGATGGTGCCCCCTCATTTGTTACCCACTGGACATCAGATGGAACTGAATGATGGCAAAGCTGGGTATGTGGTCCGCTATTCATACCTGGAGACTTGGGGCATGAGTGAATGTAGTCTTCGGGCAGCAGATGGCAAGTCTTCTGGATAGGATATAACCTCCAACCTCTTTTCGCATCATAATCCTTTACCGACAAACCTTATCATGCACCAGCACCCAACAAGAACCAAGAGAACCTGCCAACTTGAGACTTGTCGACACTCAACAAGACGATACTTCAGCCTTTGAGAACGCATACTGCGAGCACCCATCCCATCAAGTCCAGACTCTAGTCACACTCCTACCAGCCTTGTTTAGCAAGCGTCTATCCAGTTGGCCTCACGATGTCAGCCATATTCCTTGATTTCCTCAACAACGTTCCGGCGCACGAGCTCGAGGGCTCCCCCCTAGGTAACGGCATGGAGACACTATACATGCAACCCCTAAACGAAGGCGGCAACTACCGCCTGGATAAACAAGGTGTAAGTTGAGCCCCAAACACATGTCTTTGTGGCATGGAACAACCACCATTGTCAACCCACAAGACAAAGTATCAACCCACAAGACAAAGTATCAACCCACAAGACAAAGTATCAACCCACAAGACAAAGTATCAACCCACAAGACAAAGTATCAACCCACAAGACAAAGTATCAACCCACAAGACAAAGTAATATTGCTAACACAAAAGACTCTGTTAATTTTACCAAAAGAGGGATACCACAATTTGCAGATCCAGGCAAATAACCAAGAAAAATCACGCCCAGTCGCCAAGAAGGCGCCAAAGACGGTCACAGCCGTGCTGGTCTTGGAGGGCTCCGAGCCGAAAGTCGAGGCAGAGGAGGTCCGAGCCGCGTTTGACTATTCATATCACCACGGCGGCGAGGTTATGAGACTGGGAACGGCGGAGGCCGCCGACGAGGCTGAGCCCACGGACGAGAACAAGACGAACGGCAAGAAGGATAGGAAATCCAACAAGTCCAAGTGCTGCAAGAAGAAGCGCTAAGGGTCACCGCTACTCTAGCCAGGCATAATTGGAATAAAGGCAGGGCATGGAGAGGTCAATTTTGAGACAAGGAGGTGCGGATATGCAGCCATAAGTGTGACGGTAAAAATCACCATTGTGGATTTTACTGTTACAATAAAGGCATGGCATAGAGGTATGGATGTTGAAGTGTGGAGGCATGGATATCTTATGGAGGTATACCTACCTAGGTATGGAGGCGTACCTGACAGGTGAACCAGGGGTAAGCGCAACCAAATCATAATCCCAACCTCGACATTCTGCTAGCCAGTGCCAGGTATATAACGTTTGTCATTAATGTGATGCCACTTTCATCGGTCGATCTTATCAGTACCGTTTCAGAGATGTCACCCACCCGCTGTTTACTTGGCTGGCTTTTAGAGGTTTAAGCACGGAGCAATAGGGTATGGCAGGCAGGTGTTTTGAGTTGTTATGGCAGAGCGTTTCTGGGGTAGTTTAGACATGGTGTTTTGGAGTTTTAATCAGTTTATTGCAGCGAGACATGAATGTGCGTTAGCAAGCAGGGACCTAGGGATAATACCTTAATGAGACATGTGTTTAATCATACGAAGCCATGAGTGCATATTTGGCAAGGCGTTACGGCAAGATAGGGGGCTATAAATGCATAGGTACCCAAAAGGTGTTGCTGTCTAAAGGCTACCTATGGGATATCATCGTGGAAGCTTGTAATGTGAATGATGGAGACATGGAGCTAGGGATGAGGTAGGTACAAAGGTACTGAAGTATCACCTGGGTAAACAAGGAGTACATCAAACCAAAAGCCTCGATATGTCCCTAAACAAGCTATTAATTTCAGGCTACTAACAGCGGATGCACCTGTCTGGTTCACCCAGAAAGGCTATCACCGCCTTCAGAATGTAAGGCTAGGGACTAATAAAGCCGGTGGACCCTAAATAAAGGGGAGATATAAAAGCCTAAAGGAAAGGATAAAAAAGAAGAAGGACAAGTCCTGATGCCAGAAACTGAAGCATTTAGGAATAAGTTAAGGATTGTAGTTACAATAAGGTGGGTAAGTGGGGCTTGCAAGGAGATCTAAGCCTGGTGGCTGATGGCTAAAGCATTGTGGCTTGAGCATGATGGCCTGAACTTTGTAAGATAGTTTGAGCATGTGGGATTATTAAGGAGTTGGCAAAGAGGATCGACATGATTTAGTTAATATAGGGGAGTAAGAAAGCAAATGCAGGGACATTGGTTAGCAGTTAGGCTGAGAGGAACTTACATACCCCTTTGAATATAATATATACTTTAATAATAAGAAACGAAGTTATGCTGCTTTCGGCATAGAGCTCCGCGCTTGGAAATATGGAGCTATGGAGTAAATTACCAGCATGGAGGCTTATTAGGTATTATAGAGGTGCGGAGTTGTCTTTTGATAAAGGTTAACCAAAGAACCCCAGTATAAGGACCTGAGATAATCATATCGATTAAACTTGCAGGACGATAAGAATTCCCTAGTTCTTATTGGCTAGTAAACTGCCAGATTGTGCTGTAGTTCCCACGCGGGGTGGCCATCGAACGACCGGACATGCATACCTTAAACCTGCAGTATAAGGCAAAAAGGAGGCTGAGCCAAGTCTGCCCGACAGCTGCACAGCCCCGAACACCGCACGATGCCCAGATAAACGTCAGAGCCGTTCTGAAACCCGGCTCCACGGTCATTCTCAGTCCATGACCTCTCGAATTTCCGCCATCCCATGGCAGAACTGATCAATTTTCCAACCGCCTCCAGCACCTTTGGCGTCGTCGGCCTCGCGGACGTCGTCTTCCGCTCCATCACCCAACCATGCACGCTTATCAAGCAAGCATCGTCTGCCCCACAGTCCGCGACCGAACTCCTCACTGTCATCCAGAACCTCGCGAGCGTCGTCACCGAGGTGTGTGCGTGGGGGTTTGAGTACGAGCAATCCACCTTTGCGCGAACAGATGGCCAGTCACTATCGGACAACATAACGTCCGCCCTAGCAACATGTGGGAAGCAGATTGCAGATCTTGCGCAAAGACTTGCTGATGCGGGGAATACCCGCAGGAGCTGGGTTGAGAGGATTGCAAGAGGAGTCAGATTCGCGCTCAGCGAGGCGCAGACCCGGCACTCGATCCAGATGGTGGTCTATCAACAGACGACTCTGAAGAGCATGATGCTGGTTCGAGGAGGGTGAGTTTACCGTTTGGTAATCCTCGATGGCGAGAGACAGAATCGCTGACTCCTAGTATCTTTGAGCAGTCGAGATGCGATTATCCTTCGCTGAGAGATCGGAGACATCACCGCAACACTCCAGGCCGTGGAGATCACGGTAAATCGATCATCAAACTACGTCCAGTCCCTGTCTACGACAATAGTACAGAATGTGGAGGTGGACCGAGGATCCCGACTGCAAGATGGCCTTGGAGGACATCAAAGGCTGGTGCAAGAGATCGAGAGGCAAAGGAAGTTGTTGCTGGTACAGCGTGACAACAGGCTCGCTGATGCGTTGCCCGTACAATTGGATGTCTGGATTACTCAACACCAAATGGATCTCCAAAAGGCATTCGGCGCATGGAGCAAGCAGAACTCCAAGTCCACGGCTTGTTCAGCCCATATGCTAGCTTCTTTCCACCTGGAACCTTCTGGGACTGGACGCTATTTAGCCAAGATTGTACCATCCACATATTCGGACAGCACTCTACCCTTGACGCTAATGAGACACAAGCTGACCCGCACCGTCATGGAGCAGTCAAAAGCGGGAAAGAGGAGCATGAATCGCCCTGCGTGCAGATACAACGGCCATTTCTGCTTTGAATGCACCGGACAAGAGCCTACTTGGGTATTCGAGAACCTCAGCCTTGCGATTAACCGGGCTCACGCGGCATCAGTCCTGGAGGAAGAAGAGTACTCAACAGCCATCGACACCATGACGTTTACGAAAGTGAACGAACTACTTGCGCGGCGTCGTCGAAGGTGCTGACGCACAACATTTACATGCGGAAACCACCCGTTTCCTCCTATGCCTGCTGACAAACCCTTTTCCCGTCATAAAAGCTTAATGGACAATACAGGCTTCCTGAGGATGAAGTGGGCCAGACTTCACTGTGGAGAATTTCGAATCGACTTCTTCAGCCTCGCTTGTGCTACGAACCCGTCTATAAATGGCAGACCCAAGGGGCTTTTTGTGGCTTTCGCACGCGCGAATATTATTGCACCACGACCGCCAATTTGCAAGGCGCTAAAATTTCATGGTTTCGAGTATGGCAGGTGGTTTCAGGTTATCACGCGATGGGGGCGTGTATGGTGTCGAGAGCTTATTAATGTACATGCACCGCAACAGGAACCCCCGGAGCAGGAGGTCTCTAAAAACAGGGAGATACGGAGATTGGATTCATACCACACGACAAAAACTTCAAATTGGATAAGAACATCCAGTTAAGTAAGCGCCAACAGCTAATTACATATACCTGCCTTTAAAGTAACCTATACTCCTCAAATAGGTGTGATACCGACAGGACACGGATTCATGGGCTCCACAGGGAACGATATCTTAGCAAGGAGGTCGTTTGATTAGCCTGAGCCGTCATTCATGCTCCCTCCTCCACCCCATCAGTCTGCGTGGCCCTGTGACGTTTAGCATCAGTCTCTTCGTTCCAACTCTTCCAGAATTCTGCCGTAACAGTCTGCAGCTCGACCACCTCAGGCAGATGCGGCAGCTGCCAGTAATTCCGTAGAACACTAGCCTCCTTATCCGTCAAGTTAAGAAGATGGAGCGCATCTCGGCGACGGCTTTGCCCGCCGCTGCCCAAAGGCCTAACCTGCAGCCATCCTCCCGCCCAAGTGCGGTCGACCCCGACGTGAAAGATTGTCAGCACCGTCGCGGTACCGAGCAACGCAATGCTCAGAAGCTGGGAGAGGAGATAGCACTGTCCGATGCAGACCACGTGGACCACGAAGGCAACCCAGCCAATCGCCTTTAGAACCACGTGGGCTGGGTCCAGGTCCGTGATGATGATGCGAATAATGTGGCGGGTAGCCCGAAAGACGGCGGCGTTTCCGTCCGGGGTGGTGATGACGACGGCGACCAAGTCTCCGCCCATCACTTTTTCCGGAAGTTGAGTGTTGACGTCCTTCACATCCGCGAGAACTAGTTTATCCAGATTTCTGATCTTGCCGTCCAGCATCGCTTGTCGAATCAGCGCCGAAACTGCCATGGCCGTGGCGTTGGCGACTCCGTACCAGTCGCCTTGGAGGGCCGCGACGGCAATCAGCCCGCCGTTGGCCACGACACCAATGAGAACGGCTGGAGCTGCGAGTATGGTGCCTTCATGTTGCCGCTTTCTTCTGACGCTCCACTGAAACTGCGTGCCTCCCTTGGCTGTCTTGTCGAGGTTTGCGATCAGCCATCGTGAGAACCAGCCGCTCACGACCGGCACGTAGAAGCCGTCCGATGCATTGTAGAGGGTGAACCCCGGCAGAGGCGTCGTGAGCCTGTCCTCGGCGACCAGGAAGGAGCCTAGCAGCGGTAAATAGTCGGTGATCCAGTTGCGTTGCAGCGCTCCGATGGCTGTGGCTACTTCGAGGGCGCCGACGAGCGACACGAGACCGAGCGCGTCGAGGCGGAATGGCGCCCCGAGGTGGATTACGGGGAAACCCATTGATATAGGTATACTGGATATCGATATGCGAAGTGGTGAGAGGATGTCGTGCCCAGATTGGCCGGCAAGGTGTGGTTTGAAATCACAAATCACTGGGGCTGTGAACGCCGATGCTGTAGCAGTTAAGTCTGGGAATCTGATGTCCGACGCTCATGGTTGGGCAGCAGCACCTTCGTACCTATGCTGCCACACTCACAATGCCACGGTACTCGCACACACCTCTCAACAGCCAATCCCGTCATTTGATTAAGCTGCCGGTACCGAACATGCATGCAGGACGCCTGGAAGCCGGGGCCGCTCCTAATTCGACAAGACGGTCAGGCTAGGTACATCATACTTTACGACTCCAACAGGAATTTTAAACATCACAACAGTACAAGCCTGTATCACACAACAAATACAGCCAATCAGATAGTTCAGGTCGTATTCAACTATTAGACAGGTTATCTCTCTAGGTATCTGCATGCAAAGTCAGTAGGAAAAGTCCAGCCTCGGTCGGGTATCTCACTTACATGTACTCGTATAATACCAACCGTCTTTAGTCTTCCTCTTCTCCAGCCACATCCACATCTAAACCCGGCAACTCCTCAAAAAAAGCTCAGTGATGGTCATCCTCCTTACAATATCCTCCGCCTCCGCAACCCCCTTCGTCCCGCAGATCCCGAATAGCCTTTGTGATCTCATCATCACCCAGCAAAAACGTCGCCTTCTGACACCTTTGCATCAAGCGATCGCACCTGCGCGGATCTTGTAGGGACCAGGCGTCCGAGTGCGCGTACGTGTTGCGAGGCTCGGATAGACGATGAGGGCATCCAGATGTGCCACGGGGCGTGCGGGCAGACGAGCTTCATCATCGCTGCGCTGGCATTACCATAGTACTCGTCGCCGAGGGTCTTCACCATCTCCCCGTAACCGAGCTTGCCGTAGTGGTAGCTTCCAGAAGACTTCATGAAGACCTTGGGCCAGTGGATCTTCGCGGCGTCGTAGATGACCTTTTTGGTGAGCTCGAGAGCTCGCCCGAGCCTGACGTAGCCTGACCTGCTGGGGAATCTGCAGTTCTCGTCATTTTGAGGTTAGGTTTCGTCGAGTCGGTGGTTGTTGTTTGCTGGTGGTGATGGGAGCTCGGGCTCTGGCTCAGGCTCCAGCCAATCATCATCATTATTCCATGGGTCGTCAAGGACGCCGTATGTCGGGGCTGCTGTCCCCAAGCGTTTGCCCTCACGCTGGTCGATGTCGGCCATTAATGCGTCGTACCCGTACTGGTCTATTGATCTCCAACCAAGGCGAAATTTCAACCATGCCCGCTCGTTTTCTGCCTCACTCAGCTCAGGCTCCGGCGTGGGCGACTCCACCTTCTTCTCGAGGTACGTATAGGGTGTCGAGTCGGGTGTCAAGAGTTGTTTGTCATCGGTAGCTTTGGTAGGACGCATGAATCTCGGTTGGTGGAGAGCGGCCTGCTGGTTAACATTCAGCTCGACCAGCTCGCCCTCGTCCCGATACATATACATTCGTCCATCGAATGTTGCTACCCGATCCGTGTCGAAATGTAATTGTCGTTTACCGCTGTTTAGAAGTTCGCGAGAGTTTTGTAAGGGTAGTGTTAAGACGGTCACTGCTTCTCACCGTGCTGCTGCTGCTGCTGGGACGGGACAAGGGTAGTGACCGTCGGGATGATGCGCTGTTGTTAGTGCTCGGTGAGCTGGGGTGGATGGTCGCACCCAACCATTCACGCCCGACGCCGTTTTGCCAGAATGGGATCTTGCCCGAAAGAATTCCGACCTGACGTTGCAGTCTCGCGTTCTCGGCCGACAGGGCCCTGAGATTGTGGATTTCTTGCTCTTTCACCTCGAGAGACTTGCGGAGCGTGGCGATTATCTCGGCCCCGGTTCCGACGTACTTCACCATTTTGTTGTCTTTGATAGTTGTTTAGTAGGTATACAGCTTCTCGTGGACACGGGAAGTCTTTGGTTGTCTCTCAAGTATTGGGGTTAGCCGATGAGAAGTATTCAGTCTTTCGAAGGGATTTCATGAGTTCGACGTCGAATGGGGGATGTTTTCTTATAAGTATTACTATTGAGGACTCGAGCGTGGACATCCGCCACTCGACGAGTTTCGAATCAATAAAGTAACAAAGGTAGATATTAGCTTCGCTTTGTAAGTTCCAGTCCAGTCTTCGTGACGGTCCAACAGAACAATAGGTTTGTTCGGTAAAACCCAGCGTTGGGCAGCGTCTGTACATGTAGGTGCTGCACATGCGTGTAGGTCTTCTGAATCAGGAATCATAAGCATTTGGAAGATTTTGGAAGCAAGATGATACCGTACTGGGAGTCCGTGGAAACCATCTTGGCAACTAGGCTGTGAAAGTTATCCTAGAAATGACAACTGTAGGGTACGATTCTGCGCTTTTCATGGCTTTGAACAACCCTTCCTCAGAAACCACGAAGTTGACTTGTTGAGTTACGTCAAACGCTTGCAGGATGAGAATTGTCCCACAGTGCCCGTAAAGAATGAAAAGCCTGAACCGATTCAAAGAAATTGTGTTTTACGACAGGGGAGACTTCCCATAATACCGTCTACTCAATCCTTGAAAGGGACTGTATCCAACAAAGAACTCGAGGATTGTTACCATAACAGAGAACAATCGCCTTGTTTTCTCGAAGATGTGCTCCTGTTTTCGATGAACGGGGCCCTTGACTATGAAGCAAAATTTGATATTAAAGAAAGCCAGATCCCCAGAATCTGAGTTTACGTTCTTTTTTTTTTTTGTTCGGTACCAGCGTCAAAACCTTGTTCCTCAAAACACTGTTCCTCATCCTGGAGGTGGGAACACCCAAGGGAGTAAGCACAAGTTACTTCCGCGTCAACACACTCAACCACACGACTACTGGTGACAAACAACGGCTATTAGGCCACCAAACTTGCCAGCAATGGTCAACTGGTTCGACGGACCAGGTCCTAGCGGCTCTCGGAGCTCGAGAAAGACCTTCCCATTCTACAACTTTTTACCACAGGAGTTGCAGGATAAAATCCTTGCTGAAGCCCGGGCGGAACCGGCCGTCCACTTTATTGAGTTCTATAGTCTTTCCCAAAATGGTGGGGAGCGAGAGCTTAACTGGGGGGTGATCGACGGGCTTATCAAGAACTGGCAATCCAAATGGCAAGTTGCCACCGTCTTTCGTGCCGCCCTTTACAACCGCCAAGCCCAGGCACCCCAAGCAGCCCAGGGAGCCCAGGGAGCCCAGGGAGCCCAGGGAGCACAAGGAGCACAACCAGCCCGGCCAGCCCCGGTAGCCCAGGGAATTCACCCACAAGCACCTCTACTTCCTCCGCCGACAGCACACCGGTGGGGACTCCCTACCCCTGGTGTCAAGTTTGCCGTCCCTCAGCTGGACGCCCACCTGGCGCGTGCCTCGGGCTACTATGCCAAAGGTCCCCGTCTCGCGGCTGTCGACTCCAAGGCTCGGGAGATGGTCCGTCACACGGACGCCGTCGCCAAAAGGAAAGGAGATCCCAACTCACTCCTGGAACTCACTCTCGGTGTTGACCCCGGCTACTGCGGGCCCCCCGTCACGGTACAAATCAACCGCGACTCCGACCTGGTATGTCTTCTGCGTCCGCTCCACGGTGGACCATTTGGCGGTGCTCTCGTCAGCTTTATCAAGCAAAAGAGTGACTTTGAGCCCGCTACCCAAGCTGAAACTGACCTGCTCAACAAGATCTGGTCCCTCCCCAAACTGGCCGTCCTCTGGGATCCCGAGCACTACCCGCTCGACTGCGAGGGGTGCCAGAAGCTGCAGTGCCACTATCTCTCGATGGTGTCCATCGACCAGAAACGCCGCCGCCAGATGGACGATGCCGATGACGATGACGATCTCGGCTGGCCCAACATGTACCACAACTCGAACATGTGGGACTACTACAACAGCTCTCGGGCGGGCGTGGCGAACTTTCACAACATGCACCAACTCGACAGCTGGACGGCTTCCATGCCGCCCTCCTGGGCGCAGGACCGCATCCAGTTTACCAACATGCCCGCCCAGACGTGTCAACGGCCGCGAGGGCGCATCCAGGGAACAACCACGCCCACGGGCTACGGCCAGCCGGTATCCAACTACTGCAGTTGCAGCTGCCGCGCGATCCGCCCGGACATGTTTGAGGCCAACGCCGAGTCTGCCTGGCTCGTGGCGCTCTGTCATGAAGATACGCACGGTATGCCGCACGAGAGACCGCCCCTTCCGGTTCACGGCGCGCACGAGGACTGCAACCACTACAAGTTTCGCGATGATGGCCTCATGTACCTCTACGACCCGGCCAACCCGGCGCTGGAGGATCTCTATCTCATCGACCGCAACAACATCAAACTGCGCCGCGGGCAACCCATTAAATTCCCCGGCGGTTTGTATCTGCACTGTGTCGACGGGGAGGGAGGGGTCTACGTCGAGGTGGACTGCTCCTGGTGTCAAGAGGGCCAACAGCGGTGGGATCTTGGTATTCGGTGGAACCGCGCCCACGTGGTCGATTTCGCCCACTGGTTGCATACAAGGTGGCAGGCGAGGTGGGTGATGCTGAAGACGAGGGCTGCTAACAATGGTGAGCCCGAGCCGCGGATACCGCCCCGAACCAGGGTGTTGGCTTATGTTGCGCCAGGGACGTGGGATACGGAAGCCATGACTGTTTTGTAAGTCGGTGAGTAGATGATGGATGGAGAAAGAGAGAGGTGTGTTTCCCATTTTTTTCTTTGTCGGTACTAACACATAGCACAATGGTTACTTTCCAGCGACAGTCATATTTGTAGTGGACTGGTGAAGGATTTGGTGCCACCAAGCACTGATCCCGGATAGGTAACCTCCCCCCTTTCTTCACTTCACGACACACTACTCCGATTTACAGCACCTTCTGTAGCGACTGGACGGTCCAGTGCCTCGGGCACTAATCTCAATAGGTAAGTCTTCTTTTTTCGGTTTTTTTTTTTTTTTTTTTTTTTTTTTTTTTTTTTTTTTTTTCCTTCTTAGAGTTTAGTACAGAGAGGTTCGCCTCCTGAATTGATACCCTTTCCCAGGAACAATGTGCTTTTTTAAATCTGAATCGTGAGTGATATGTTAGTAATATGTGCGACGAGAGTGATGCTCCCCAGGCAGAATACCCAGGATTGCCTTTGACTCCGTTTTTCGATGTATGTAGTGATAGCAGCGCTAAAATTTGGTCGATGTGAGTTCTTTGTTCTGGATCGCGATCAGGTACCTTATGCACCGTGTTTGTTCACGTGCCATTGTCTTTTTCGTTCATATTGTCATCGTGCTTCAGGTTATCAAAGTCTGATCCCGCTTGCCAGCTGGGAAGTTGTTTCGGGACAACAGATCACACTCGGAAAATCGGATAGATGATCCGCCACGGCGCCAATGTTCATGCTCCGGACGGAGTATCATGTAGGTAAGCCGGACAGGCGACTTTCTAGCGTGTCCGTCGCTCGTTATGTTGCGACTCCTTGTTCACATGCCCATGCCCTTTCTTTTTTCAACGTGTCAATAGCGCCCGCCACCATGTTAGCAGAGTCTCATCCCGTGTGACAGTTAAAATCCACCAAATCTTGAACAGCCCTAAGCTTTGCCAACGGTCTGGGAAGGAGAACTTTTCCGGGTTTTCGTCACGACATGCCTGTACTGTATTGGTTGTGTCCGTCGACGGTGTGTAAGCTTTACATTGCATTAGATACTCTCTACACCATCGCCATCATAGCCAAATCTTGCAGCGAGTAATAATCACCCTTTTTGTCAGATGACTTGTCGTCTTTATCTCTGGTCCCTGGTGTGCCTGTGTGTCAAGACATTGGCATGTGCTAGGGTCACTCTAAATGCCACCACACCGTTGCTAAAGAAAGCCAACGGTGTGGCAGGTGAGTAGCATTGAACCCTTCCCCGGCGCCGTCTTATTCGACCGACCACCCCAGCCCTTCAGGAGTTGTCCAACCCTTCTTCTTTTACTAACCCGGATTGACAGTTACGAAAAAGAGGTAGGTAGCTAAGCTCTGGTTGAGCAGAAAATGGTGGTTGCATCGTACCCAAAAGTAACCCCTGAATCACCCACCCATCGCCGGTGACACCAATATTATCATGGGATTCCCTCCTCCCAAAGTCAACTTCCAAGGATCATGGAAGGCCGAAGTCAAAGATGGAAGCAAAATCAAGCTTTATTACCCCCGTATTTTGCCACTGTTACCCACGTCATCGCTCGTCGCCCACTGGCCGGCTGGCTCCAGCCCCTGGTGCGGCTATATTCAGCCCTGGGTATGTGTGTGTGTGTGACAGTTCCTCGTTCGGCTAATATCCATGTCCAGGCCATAAGAGGTACCTTGTCACGGGTAGATGTAGGCATGTAGTACTTTACATGGCCTTACCTGACCATCATATCTCACCCGTCCCCCACATTCTCTGCTCCTCCACACAGACACTTTTTTTTGCGGAGGGACAGGCCGAAAAAGACGAGCGGTCTGGCCGCCCACCGTCCGTCGGGTCCCAGTTCGAGGTGCCGGGGTACTGCTTTGGGGAATCGTCTGCCGCACTGCCGGCCCAGAACAGATCTTCAACAAGCCCCCAACTAGCACCAAGAAAAATAAAATGCAACGGCGGCTTGTCTGCCCGTCTGTGCGTTGCACTGCTTCCGTTCGTCCCTTTTAAGGATCCGCAGCGAACGATAGCGGCAGGCCGACCGAAAATGAAAAGTGCCAAGACAAAAACAACCCGAACGAACAACATCATTCTGCGTGGTCGTTCGTGTGGTTGTTGTGCGTGTATCGATCGCCGCAGAGTAGGGTGGGTGCATCGAGACCAGACAAAAATAAGCGCCAGGGTATGATGGGTATGGGTTGTAGCCAAGCACTGCCAGCGCGACTTGCGGAGCGGTGCGATAAAGAAGGGAATCAGCAGGGGGGGAACTAGAAACGCCAGTTCGATCTCGATCCACTCGTCCGTAGAAGGGATTAACAAAACAAACTCGGACGATAACTCGGACGATAACTCGGACGATAACTCGGTCGATTCCAACCACTCAACCAACACCCTCTCCTACTCGCGCACGAACTAAACAAGATCACCACTTCAGGCTCATGGGCGACCGCTAAAAAATCTACTCGCCGGGCTGCACCACGTGTTCCCCCAAGCAGGCGCAGCGTCCGCCTTGGGAATCCGGGGTTAATTTGGATAATCCGGGGCTTTATTGTACACACTTGCGGCATTTGCATGAACCACCACCACGGAGGAGAGAGAAGCGCCTGGCTGGCTGGCTCTTACCGCCCGCCCGCCCGCCCCAGACGTCACGGACGCCGCGGTACTTGCACCTTGCCAACGCTGCACAATACAAGCACCGCGCATTCCATGTGTGGAGAAAACGGGCCGGTAAATACCACCACTCACTGCCTCGTCCTGGTTGGTTTTGTGACAGAAAAAACTATCCGGCCTTTTGGTAAGCGGCAAGTAAGAACCTATGGATCAGACATGATCGTAATACTTTTCTTTCGCTTTACTTGCCTGATGAATGCTTGGCTTCTTGGCACACCATATGTCCCCGTACGCGATTGAGGCTGGAGAGAAAGGGCCCAGCCCATGCCAGAAAAGCTTGTGAAGAACAACAGCCGCAACAGGTAATAATTTCGCTTCGAATATTGTTTGTCTGACGGACCTAATCAGGACTACGGCCCCTCGGTGATATACTGGCAACTTGTGAGGTCACGACAAGCCCGGCATATCTGTCTGCCACACACACACTTCCGTCTTGCTTGTCTCTGTATAGTTCGACTTGTAAAGGGGGTAGTTTATTTGCTGCCATAACAGGACAGGGGTTCACGATAGTTCAAGCTTCGGCAGAAAGCCGGTGTATTCTGTGACTGGTGCAGCATGGTATGATGGATATGAATCTTGATCCACAATTTCCACTCTCATCCAGGCTGGGGAAGTTGAACTGACTGGAGGCCTGGGACTGAACTGAGCCGGGGTCCCAAGAGATGATGTGAGTGAGACTGTACCAACCTTACCTTGCCCCTTTAAACGTCGGGTCACCCCTCGGGTTCCTGGGACCGGAGTTTGCGACTCTGAATCTCGGAACGTTGGAAGACAACCATAGATCCACCGCGACTGGTTCAAAGCTGCCTGCTTGCGCGCGCTTCTGGCAATCCGCGGGTTTGTGTGTGATCTCTCATCGGGTCCCTCGAATTCACCTGCCCGCCTTGTCTTTCATCTCTCTCCATCCGACGACGACGACGACGACGAGGACGACGACGACGTGTATCTCACACCCTCCTGAGAGGAACAGTAGTCGACAATGTCTCCAGCATGGCCTCTTCGCGACGAGAAAGCCGGCGTCGAGCTGGTCGGTGCGCACGTCAGTCATCAGGAGTATGACGACGCGGAGAAGGGTCTGTACGACAGCTCGGACAAGCTGCCGGTGATACCGCCCATGGCACATCAGAGGCAGCTTGCCGACGAGAAGAAGCTGCAGGTCGACACCTTCTTCTCCAAGGAGTCCAACCCCACCTCGCCGATCCACGAGGGCATCACACCCTTCTCGAGCGTGCCGGCGCTGTCTCTGTCGTGGCCGCCGGGGTGGAAGATCCCCGATGGCGCCAAGGTGGTTGAGAGAGACCAGGGCAGGAAGCCATCGATAACCAACATCAAGCCAAAGGAGAAGATCAGCCGATGGATCCTCTTCGTGCTGTGGTTCAACACGTACAGGAAGTTCTTCACCTTCGTCACGCTGCTCAACCTCACGGGCATCATCCTGGCTGCGCTTGGTCGGTTTCCGTATGCCGAGAATCATCTCGGCGCCTTGGTGCTGGGGAATCTTCTCATGGCCATCCTGATGCGGAACGAGCTGTTCTTGCGGGTTCTTTACATCGTTGCCATTTATGGTCTACGAAGCGTATGTCTGCCCCCCCAGACCTCTCTCTCATTCTGGTTGAAGATGAGCTAATCGACTTTTCTTTTTATTATGCAGTGGGCTCCTTTGTGCATCAAGCTGGCCGCCACGTCGGTTCTACAACACGTCGGAGGCATCCACTCTGGTTGTGCTCTTTCTGGTGCTGGGTGAGCAAACATGCAAACATGCGTCCGAACCCTTTTTACGATCTGATAAGAGAGCTAATGAGATTTTTTTTTTTTTTTTTTTTTTTTTTTTCAGTTGGTTGGTATACAAGATTGTCGAAATCCTTCGGTACCGCGCCATTCAGCACCCTGCCGTGGTCGCGTCTGGCATCATCACCAACGTCCTCGTCATCATCTCGGTTTTGAGCGCCTTCCCATGGGTTCGCAAGTTCGTTGCTCCTTATTACGACCTATGTCTCTCCCATACCAAGCAGTCAAAACTAACAAACTAATTCGATTACAGCACCCATCATAACGTGTTTGAGAGACACCATCGCTTCATTGGATGGTTGGGACTTGCGGTATGCATTGCGCCTCGACCCCCTTAACCGAGCCCCTTGAGACTGACGCATATTTAGACCACTTGGGGCTTTGTCATCATGGGCAACTCATACGACATCAAGGTCGGAGAATGGAGGTCCGACGCCAACTCGCTTCTCAGCGTCCAAGAGTTTTGGTTTGCCGTCTTCATGACCATCTTTGTCCTCATTCCTTGGGTCACCCTTCGCGAGGTTCCCGTGCATGTCGAAATTGTGCGTCACACTTCCTTCCTACTTTCCAAGACAGACGGAATGAGGCATATAAAACTGACATTTTTTTTTTTTTTTTTCGTCAAGCCATCGCCCAAAGTCGCCGTCCTTCGCTTCGATCGCGGCATGCAGCAAGGCCTCCTCGGTAGGATCAGCCGCACATCCATCATGGAGTATCATGCGTTTGGCATCATCAGCGAGGGCCGAAAGTCACCCTGTCACTACATGATCTGCGGCGTGCAGGGCGATTTCACCAAGGATCTTGTCGCTAACCCGCCCAAGACGGTGTGGACTCGCGAACTGAAATTCGGTACGTTCGTTCCGTTTTCCGTCATTGTTACAACCGAAAGTCTTGGCTGACTTGGTGACTGCACAGCTGGCGTCGGCCACGCCTCGGCCATGTTCAAGCGAGGGATCCGCATCTGCACAGGAACGGGCATCGGAGCGGCCCTCTCCACCTGCATCCAGAGCCCCAACTGGTTCCTGATCTGGATTGGGTCAAACCAGGAGAAGACGTTCGGCCCGACCATCACAGGTCTCATCCGGAAGCACATCGAGCCCGAGCGGATGATCCTGTGGGACTCCAAGGAGCGCGGCGGCCGGCCCGATACCGTCAAGCTCCTCAAAGAAGTGTGGGAGAGCTTTGGCGCCGAGGTCATCTTTATCACATCCAACATGCAGGGCAACGACGAGATGATGCAAGGTTGTCGTGCAGGTATGTTGCTTGTCATTTTTCAGTCCAAAAAAAAAAAAAAAAAAAAGAAAATTGGCTCATCACTGACTGTTTTGCGGTGAAGCTGGATTACACGCGTTCGGCACCCTGTGGGACTTTTAAATCGAATCCGGGATCTCGGATAGTGCATCGCCTTCCTAGAGATTAATAAGTCACCAAAAACAAAGCTGCTGTCGTCGCAGCACACACAGAAAGTAAACGTCAAGCATGGAGTGGGTGGGGTGAGGTAGAGTCATTATCTTTATTCTTTTTTTCTTTTCATCTCGATAAAGTCACATGTCTTGGTGGAAGCAGCATTTGTGGTCGGTAGAAGAAGCATATGGGTCAAGTCTGGTATGTCCCCACCACTGCACACTTGTATCGACAGCTGGGGCATCATCATACATAATCACATACAAAGACCAAACCTTGAGAGGGACGGAAATGGTTTGCATACTATTATCTCAAAGTCTACATGTACACAATATCATCATGTATGTAGTAGGAGAGAGGAGAGAGCTTTGCGAACACTGGTAGATGCATCGAGGTGTCCCAGTGCCCTCTATCCGTTAGATCAGCAAAGTAATTTAGAACAGAACAACCACTTACCACCTTTTCTGAGCTGGGTTGAAACTTTCAAGAGGTGATGATGGCGGGGATGATGATTTGACGAGTGCCATTGGAGGTGCATCTCGATTCAACCCCATCATGTGACAAAAATGGAGGCGAATTTACCCCGGTTTCTTGCGGTAACACAACGCAAAGAAGATCCGCACTCCATCTTTCGGCAGTGCGTGTTTTCCTCCTGCCTTCCATGCATCCAGCTCCCTGCCCAGCCCCAAGACAAGCGGGATATTCCGCACCCCACCGACGACTGACAGACACTCGATGCCTGCCCAGATCAGCACCACATACAGACACCATAAGGAATCGCCGATGGACATGGCATCCCCATCAAAACAAACCCCTGACCTTGTCGATATCACCAACCTCTATTGAAAAGAAGGCAGAGAGAAAGGGCCCAGAGCTAGGATCTACAGGCACGGTATTAATTGCGTGACCCCTGTCCAGAGCAATCAGGTCGGCAAGTCCTCATTACCCCGTATTTTGCCAACTTTGGCTTGGCGTTCGGCAGAAGGCACACACACATAAGAAACCAACGATCGTCACGGCTGCCGACACAGGGACGCCACTGCACCAGACGCATATTAAACGCTACGTGATGCTGCCGCCAGTGTCTGCTTGGCTTGGCTCTTTTGCCCTGGTGCTTATGTCCGCCCAGGTCCCCAAGGTTCCTGTGCTTTGACCTTTCGCGCGAAAGGCGGCAATTGTTTTGTATTCCGGCCGGTTCTCTTGTTCGTGTGACGTACTTGTGTGTTCTTTCGAAACCGTAGGGCTGTCATGGTTTGGTGAGTTCCCAACTCTCGATGCGGCCCTCAACTCTAGTGAATCCGGTTGGCTGGTCTTTGGCGTACATGTACTTGGCCATGGACTTGCGTGGGCTGCACAAACGTCAGTCGGAAACTCGTCGTTACACTCGATACAATTGTGGTAAGATATCTAGGAGTGTCATTGGTGTCTGGTGGGAAAAAGTGAAAGAATCCAATGGTTGAGTGGAGGGTGCACCTGCAGGGCTGAATGAGATGAGGTAATTGACAATTTGACATACCGGATACTGCTAGGTTTGTTGTTCTATGTTTCTTCCCCCTTCCTGTTTTGTCATATTTCCCTCGTGTTGCTTTCGTTGCCCACTCCCACCCACAGCGATTAAGGATAGTGAGCATCGGTCGGCGCATTATGCTTGAGGCTCAAAACTTAAATAAAACTGCTGCTGTGGCTGGCTTGGTAGGGGGTGCGCGAGGAAGAAAAAAGCCAGCCGATGAAGTCCCCTGGCATATCCGTCACGGTGTTAAACGGGTCTGGGGATTCTACATTATGCTTCGGTGTCAGCCATCGCCCGCCTCTGTCTGATCGCACGCAACAACACTCGAGGCATTGAGACTAACCCCAGAAAATTGAATCGTACAAGTCCATCGGGGACATGTAGGTAGCAGGGTCAAAGGTGGCTAGGTCCGGGACCTGTGAACCTGGAAATGGAGCCAGCGTTGTTGAGCTGGATGCTACCGCTCCGTCGTATCCTGCCCTATAGAGATCAAACTCGTTGGTTAATAGCTTATAGATGACGCAGCAAGTATTGAATCTTGTGCGGTGTTTTACTTACCAATCAGGGACGGGCCAAGTATTTAACGAATGTCCTGTGGTTACTGGGGCTCCTTGGTGTGACTTTGAGTCGACTGGGAACACGGTTTGGGGCTGTGTCC
This sequence comes from Apodospora peruviana, assembly GCA_033439685.1. Lineage (NCBI taxonomy): Eukaryota > Fungi > Ascomycota > Sordariomycetes > Sordariales > Lasiosphaeriaceae > Apodospora > Apodospora peruviana. Next base: position 3,717,986 of record JAUEDM010000005.1, on the reverse strand, counting down.
CCGCCCTATTCTGCGCACTTCCGGTCCCCTGCCGGATCTGGTCGGGTATCTGGGAGGACGTCGGGAATTTGCTGCCGACTTCTTTTGTGCGTTGAAGTGTAATGGTGCCATGGTCATAGATGTTCTTGAGCGCCGTGAGCGCCCGGGCGAGCGGCCCTGATAGCTCAATATCTCTGCTGGTTTCCTTGGCCGCCGTGGCTGAGAGTGCAGAAATGAGATCGCCTTGCAATGCTCGGACCTCGGGGTCCGTCTTTGTCCCGTCGAGTATTCCGAGGAGCACGGCCGACGACAGTCCAAAGTAAGTGAATTCCCACGAGCGAGTGGGTAATACAGACAGCTGGTGCATTGCCAAGAACATACGGACAGTCTCGGTCAGGTTACTCTTGCATCTGTCAGCAAGGATTCGTTTCTGGGTGTTGTCGAAGTGGTTGCTGCGTGGTCCCGTTCGAAGTGCTGGCCGACAGCACACCGAGATGACAAAAGATGTATAAAGCCGGATGGAAAAATGCTGTAACCGGTCTCTGGCGCTCTTGCATGACTCCTTATTTCGTAAGTGGGGATGGAAACTCACGGAGACCGACGTGACTTCGTTACAACTGTCTAAAATTTCGGCGTAGGTGACGTTTGCGGCAGCGTCGGGGTTCAGGCGTTTTGATACTATTTGGCAAAGCCGATACATGCCCTCTAGATACGAGAAACCATCCTCACGGCTCTCTGATCCGGGAATTCGACATGCGTGCAGGTTCGCCATTGGAGAGCTTTGATTGTATCAACGCGACATCCTAGAGTGAGTACAGTGATTGAGAACTTAACCTACCGGTCGAAAGACAGTGATGTAAAGGCATCATGCCACACACAGGTCCACCTGGCACCGCGTATCAGCATGTATCCAGTCTCCTCGGGGTTCGGCGCAGAAGGGTTATACATACCAAAGCTTTTGCTTTGCCACTTCCTTGTCTATTTCTTCAGTCAATTGCAACAAACCGGCAGGGTGCGCCGGAGGAGAGCGATCAAGGCCTAGTGACTGAGCTAGCCGACATGTGAGACTAAGAAGCGCCCACGAGGCCTCTGCCTTCATATCATTAAGAAGAACAAAGCATGTCATCAAGAGCGCTTGTATTGAGTCGAGGTTGGGCCTGTTTCTAGTGAGCTTCATTGAGAATCAACGAAATCTAGGCGGGACTGGCAAACCTGGATAGGAAGTTTCCGAGCCTGAGGAAATGGAAGGCCGCTTGTATGTACTTGAGCGACTCTCTCGTGCGGATATGGTAAGGCGAGTCGTGGTATTGCGAACCGACAGCCAGCACTGCAAAGAGAACAGCCAACCATGACGCCGAGACGGGCTTCGTCAACTTGCCCGAGCCTCGGGTTGTTGTTTTGGTACTTTTTGCCCTATCCGCTAGGTGAGTAAACAACCTAGACTCAAAATCATTGATGTCCAGAACAAAACCCCAAAACTGATGGGGGGTCTCTTGATAGGTACGAAATAGCCTGGGAAGGAAGAAATAAGCTTTCTGAAGTGCATCACAAATGACAAGCGGACTTACTTCAACACCTCCAGGTTTGATGGCAGCGCGGCCGCCACGTCCATGGAAGCTCGGTTCAAGTGTGCAGCAGACATGAGCGGAAATGGCGCCGAATTATCGAGACCGAAGAGGGAGCGCATATCTTGGCGTACGTCGACCGCCGGTTGCTGGTGGGGGTCGTTCGACGACAAGTTCGCTGTTTGTTCACGAAGCAACGCCGGTATGCTATTCTGTCCTATATATCTGGTGACGGCCTCGGCGGCGTCGGGGTCATAAACTATTGAACCTGTTAGACAATACCGGACCAAAAGATCGCGAGATTATATAGCCTACCATCAATTGAGGTACTCTCAGGGTCACTATCATACTCGGCGGCAGGTTGGCAGTCCTGCTGACGAGGCGAAGCGCTTACTTCATGGTCCTCGGATGGCGACATCGAGCCCGGCTGCGAGGGCGCTGGGTGCGGCAACACTGGAAAATGAAAGTCGCAGTTAGTAGATTTCACTATTATATGATTTCGGTCCATCCGGCGGGACTCACATGGATTAGGAAGTTCGACCGTCTCCGGGAACAGACTCTTGTAGATCTGTCTCCAGCTGTATCTCGGCATCGTCTCTCCCTCTTTTCGGGGAATCTCGATTTTCTTCCAGTTCCTGTTGCTCCATCGACCGAATTGTTCGCGGTCCATGACGATGAAGCTCGCCCATTCCTCCTCGTGTTCCGGCGGGGCTTGTCCAGTGCACTGGTTCTTGTGCTCGGTTTTGAGAACAGCCAGATTATCCTGCGAGTTGAAGGGAAATCTCTTTCTGCAATCCGGGCACCAGTACCGCAGCGAGTGACACCTGTCAAGGTGTTCGCTTTAAGTTTTGCAGAAAGGTTAGTCTTGATAATCCGTGGGGCTGGGTTGCCACATGCAGGAAAGGAAAAAAAAGTAGTGACCAACTTGAGCTTCTCGTTGCCTTTGAACGTCTGGCCTTCCTTGCAGCGGTCCTGTGGATAGTCGAGGGAATGATTGCGTGCGTGCACCCGAAAGGGACATTGGACCTCAAGCGCTGGGTCCCGGGCCACCTTTCGCCTCTTTTCTGACTCGGGTTTGCCCGAGTCGGAGTGTTTCGTTCTCTTGGGCATTTCAAATATTGGACATCGGTCGGTGCAGAACCAGTTCGGGTGATTATCTGTGAGAGGCTGTTCAGTCAAGAGAGATAAATTATAACGGGCGGATATGACAGCTGAAAGCACTCAATCGTCTAAGACGAAAACTCTCAAGGAAACATCGCAGCAAACGCTGCGGTTTGTGTTGGAAGAGTGGGTTGAGGAAGGGGAAAACATCGCATGGATGAACTGCGCAAAAAGCATCGGAACGCTCGCTCGCGCTTACCCGGGAGGTGGCCGGTGCACTGTACGGAATATTCAATTGGTCTGTTTCAAAACATCGCAGCGATGCGCTGCAAAAAAACATCGCAGCAGGCGGCGGCGCACTATTGGCGACCAATCTGGAAGGCAGACATGACAGGAAAGGAAGGGGACAAGGTTCGCCGGCGGAAAATAGTACGGGTTACACCAGTCGTACTAACACACGCCCGAGTAATCTACAGGGAAGTTTATTAGTGGGCTGAACGGGCTGAAACTGGACGTCGCTGCGATGTTCCCACGAACTCCAGACAACACGCGACCAGGAAGGCAGACTCGACAACCCAACCGCCGAAATCGCAGTAACGAAGCTACTAACACTCTCCCGCAAAGTCTGTTAGTGGCCTTAAAACGTGCTCAGACTCGACGTCGCTGCGATGTTTCCACCCAAACTGCTGACTTACACACGCGGTTGGACTTTGAGAATGAAGCTGCGATGATTTTTCTTGCCTGCCACCATCCACGTCACTCCTTCCAGCCGCGATCTTTCTTTCTCCTTTTGTCGCCATCGCTGTTCATTCTAACATGATTGATCACGGGTTTATGCTTCCAATTCTTCGCATCCCCGAGATGTTATACTCTCCCCCGTCCTTGAACCTTGCCCCCTGATGGAAAAGGAAACATCGCGGCTATCAAAGTAGAGTTTTGATAAATACATGTATCATGAAGCAAGCCCTGGCCATGGATTCTGAACTTCAGCACATGTCATCTCGAAGTCGCAATATCTTCTCGACAATGTTTCCCTCGAAACCAAAGACTTCACACACCACCAACACCAGCACTGCCAAGACAGTAGTCACCTCTCAAGACCTTCATGGTGGACGATCTTTTCTTCTGCGACGGCCAGAGATTGACGCAGATCAAACCATAATCCACTCGTCGACTATCAACAAAGTTCGTGGGACGACGACGTCAAAGGCCGTGCCAACATTCCCGACCAAGTCTTGCTCTCCAACCGCAAGCCCTTCCTCGAGATTATCACCGAATAGGCCGTCGTCGTCCCTTACAACCTCAAACGGAGCACCGTGCAATGTATAGCTTGTCGTCTTGGGGCTGATTGTGTCGTGGGCCGGTTCGGGGAGATGGGGTCACGGAAAAGGATTAATAGAGTGCTAGACTAGACTACCTAGATAATAGGGGGTATGATGACACCGATCTGTCCTGTTTCAAAGCTCAAATTCGGTGTACCAACCTGAAATTATAGAGACATTTGAGGTATTAGATAAAAATAGAAATATTCACACGAATCATAACCGCCTCCGAACCTGGTTTTTTATCTCTCCGACCATTACGTCCAGCAGTACGTTCACTGCAACCAAACCACCCCCCACGGCTTTTTGTCCAAGCACATAATATTCCGCACCGTGTTGCTGTCATGAATACAGAAATATCCCACCCGTTCATACAAAAGCTGCTGCTTCTGCTCCGTCTCCCCAAAAACCTGCCGGCCAACATTAACACTGGCGCGAGGAACATGCCCGACAACCCTGACAGCAATCCCATGCATCTCGCGCTTCCACAGGTGCCAGTTGCCTTGGTCGCATTTGTCCCGCAACTCGAGGATGGGGAGACCGTAAATCGTTCCTGAGGAGCGGTCAGGCTGACTCTGAAAATATGGGTCGTCGTAAATGACTGTGATGGTTTCTCGTTCTTCGCTCATCATGTAACTGAGGTCAACGACTGATATGAAATTCCGGATGCGGAGTTTCATCCCATTGGAGTTCATGATATTCGTGTTGGCGCTGAGATCAGCGGGTGTCAGCTCTTTCCAACCGTCGTCAAAGACCTGAACTGTTTGGTTGATAAGCTGGTCGACTGTATGCCAGACGGCCTCTTCGTCTGCTTTGTCGGTATTCGTGTTCATACAAGGTCGATGAAGCCTCGACTTGATAGGTAGGCGGAACCGGGTAAGCCCGTGGTTGGTAGTGGTTTCGGTCGCTAGGCGGTCAGGCAGGTTATGGGTGACTTGTCCGTCCACGGAGACCCAGGACCATGTCGGGGGTTTCCAATCCATCCCTCCACCGGAATCTGATAGTCTCTTTCTGGGTCGTTCGTTAGATCCTTCGTCTGAAACACTATCGGCTACTCTGAACCAAAGAAGGTTGGCGGGTAGCAGCTCCAGCCAGAGACCGCACACGTAGGGACCGAGAGACATGCCGCTGTGATAGCTGTGAGCCTGGGTAACTAGATCTGCCACACCACTCAACCCCAGTAAACGTTTCCTGGCCTTGTCTGAATCTGTCTTGTTGATGAGGCTGGAGGTGGCCGAATAGGCGCCGACAAGTCCTAACCAGGCGGCGTGAAGCGCCAACTTGTTCGGCCACCACTCGAGACTGCCTGTGTCACGTGGGCCCCCACTCCAGGGGTCGTTGTTAATTGCGACTATCTTGTGCAGACGTAACAAGTGCTCCAACGCACCGCAGTGTTTTCGCCATGCTGAAATGGTGCAGAGGCTTCTGAGATGCTGTTGTACACTCGGCTGTGGGGATGGCCGGGTCAGAACGAGAGTCTCGAACTTGAAGACGCCACTGGTCCGATCGACCGTCTTTTTACGGGTGTGGTATCCATACGTGAGACCCGGCGAACCGGGAATGCTCAGGGTTGGCGAGTGGGGAGTTAGATGGAGGACCGGTGGTCGTTGTGGCAGTTTGCCACTTGGGTAGTCATGGTTGACATCATTGAACCGGCGCTTCGAGTCCCCCTGTTGGCGGTTTGAGTGCTCTTGGTGCTTTTTAGGAGGTGGTTTGAGATCAGAGGCGAACGGAGGTAGATAGGGCACCCCTTTCCGGTACTGGGGATGCTCAGACGCTCGCATCGTGTTGCACTCAAATAAGACGACTCCGTCAGCGCAGAAGTGGATGATTCGTCTTGAGAGCAGACGCTCCTGGAATGCGGTCCAACTCCAGCGGTACAAAGCTTGTGATTCCACGTATTTCTTGAAGAGGCTGTCCATGGCCCTGTTGTTTCCATCTCGGTCGCCGGAATGTGACCCAGCTATCCTCGCGACGAGAGCGGAACCGCGCTTGTTATCGGTCAGGAGCTGGCACTCTTTGTCGATGGGAAATCGAGGTTTTTCCGCAAGACACCCCTCTGGAGATGATGTTGCAGCCGATATAGTGCAGGCCGCATTTGAAAATATTAGACCTCTATGTGCGGCCTCCAAGAGAAAATCCTCTTCAGAGTCCTGGAGGATACACAGGCTGTCAATCCAAACATACTGGAAGCCGAGCTTCGCGGTGATGCTGATAGCGTCTCTGAAGGTTGGCGGGAGACTCTCAAACGAAATGTGAAAGAGAAGTTTGTCGATGTTCGTCCTGGTAAGCCTGGCGAGGTCTGGATCCTCAGCCATGTCACCAAAGAAGTGGCTGAGTGCGACATAGGAGCATCCTGGCTCCTCCAGAAATCTGGACCGGTCCATCCCCGCTGTCTCGACCAGCCTAAGGGTGGGTGTACATGTCATCTCTGCGTTCTCCGCAAACGTGCAGGTTGGGAAGCCAGGTGTTATTTCGAGCAGTCTTGTTGGTAGAAAGCCACCCTGGTCGGAGGCCGGGAAATTGTTTTGGCAAAGTTCATGTTGTTGACATCTCTGGATCCATTCATGTGTAATGGTCCATGTCGAGGAAGAACCGCCGGAAGCGGTGGAGGCCAGTTTCTCGTCAGTTGTGTCGGGGCCTGGGCGTGGCTCTGTTGAAGTTTGTTAGCTCGGTGCAAGGAGCAAAGGACTTGAGGGTCTTCTCAGGGCAAGTCTGTAAAGGTATCAATAAGAGAGTAATAAGATAGACAGATACTCACTGAAGTTTGTCTCCACGATCTTCACTGGGAGAAAACCATCCTGAAAGTAACCTTCGAGCTGCATCCAAAGCTCCGATCCTCGCCGCGCCCAGAACGTCTCCTCCCATAGCTTGACAGTGAGCTTCGTTCCTCCGACAAAGTTCTCCGCCTCGAGAAACTTCTCCTTTGTCCGACTCGTGGACTGGCACAAGACATTGCACAAATGACACTGCTGGGCCGACTCCTGTAGTCCTTTGTGTGAATGATGTTGCCATCTCTCAGTAGCTTTGGTCAAGCAGAAGAGCGCAGATGAGCCAGTCAGTAGACGAGATCCGGATACCATTCTTCTGCACGCAAAGCACAGAACCGGTTGTTCATCCACATTTCGGTACCTGGGCTGTCGAATGACCCAGAACCTGGCCATCAGAACCACTGGTGCTCTAAATAGCACCCCGCAAATCCTAACAAAAGTCGAACCGCATCTGCGAAGCAGAAGGAACGGTGCTTTGATGCAAAACAGAACAAGCTCGTACAGCAACCTTCGGAGACGGTACTTGAGACCCAGAAAGCCGCAGCAGTAGACCGTCAAGGCGAACGCCGGAACGAGCGGGATGATAAAGATGAGGTGCTTGGTCTGCACGATGTGGACAATAAGCCACGCCGAGAGTCCACCGAGAGCAAGACCGAAGATGAGTATCAGGCAGAAGATTCGCAAGCCTTCATTGGCGACGACTGACAGGTAGGTATGGCCGAGCCCAGAGACGCGGGCGTCGGCGTCGGTCGGTCGCCAGTCCACAAAACAGGCAGCCAGGCAGCCGGGCTCCGGCTCCTCCGGCCACACGTCTCTCCACTCCTCGCCGCCGAAGTAGGTCGCGTCAGGTCTGCACTCGCGATGAGTGCCCTTTTCCTCCCACAGTTCGTCCCGGATGGGCCAAACATGAAACGGCGGCGCCATTTGGTATGGTACCGGTGGCCGGTCAGTTACGGAGGAGTTGCGGAGGAGAAGAACATGGCGATATTCCCTCACTTCTTGAGCTCTTTCAACAGGAAACGATGGACAACCGCATTTCTTGGCCTTTGGCCCCCAGCCTCTAGTCTGCTGTCCCACAAAGTAGTAGGGCTGGAAGAGGGGTGACACGAACTCGGGACTGGCCGCGCAGAGTGGCCGTGCCGCATGCGCGCATGACCAAAGCCCGCATATCTTGATCGTGATTTGTTGAGCGAGGCCTGTTGGTTCAACTGCTATCTGCAGCTTCCCAGAACGGCTATTACAAAGCGGCGGTGGAGACGGGAGCGAGAAGCCATCAGGTTTGTGAGGGTGGGATGGGACATCCATGTTTGCGAATTGCTTTGTCTGCCGGAGGAAGGAAGAACGAAGTTGTGGAGTTGCGGAAATGTAAGTCGTCCGAAGAGCGAGCCGACGGCTACGGTATGGAAGGTTCAACCAACATTTCGGTATCCGTACCAGGTAGTACCTGCCGCCTTCCATATGACAGCCTCCACCGCGCCTCCCAGACTGGGACCCCCACCCAACTGTTGCTCTGAGCCTCTGAAAGCCGAAGATAACCCGCTGCCAAGCGAACAGATCATCAAGAGCGCACACCTTGGTGCCCCGTTATGTTTACTCCTTCAAGACGTTTGTAACTTCTGAAGCGTCTATATTATGGGGCTCATAACCCTCGTAAAGAATGTCCATCCAGACGATGTAATACCTAATTTTCCTCAGTGTCATGGGAGTTATGTATATTCCTTCATAGTCGATTAGCAAGGAAGACATCATGAGGGATATTAATTCCAGAGTAAAATTGGCCAAAACCGGATGAGAAAATCCCAAAAAATGATTGATCACAACCGTCTTCGTGGATCTTGGGAGAGATCTTGGATAAGAGCTGATAAGGGTGCAAATATTCCGTACTTCCGTACAGATTCTGGGAAGTGCCAAGCCCTGTGGCTTTTCAGCCACCCCCCTATCTACTGGTTATCAGCTGAACCATCTCGCATATTCAGATCGCCACATCAGCTTCAACCCCGCCTTTCAGCATCAGATATGATCATCTCAAGTATCAGCTCTTGATAGCTGATTCCCTTTCCCTTTGGGTTAATACCCGCAGCCGACTCGGTTCGTCGAGTCAGGCCGCAACCATGGCCACCGATCCCGCGTCCGCCGCCGCCGCCACATCGGATAACTACACAATTGACGGCATGAACATCTTCTGGGTCCTGTTCGTCCTGACATGCGCCTCCGCCATCCACCCGCTTGGCTCCGCACCAGGCTACCCACCTCCCTTCGCGCGCAACCTCCGCACCCTGCCGCTCTGCAGCCTCTTTGACGCTGCTCTCCTCTATCACGACCTATTCCTCCTTTCTTTTCAAAATGGAATACCGTTACGTGGAGCAGCACGCCGGCTCGCGACCAAACGCATCCGACAAACCATTCCCGCTCTGTATGGCGGCCGTCGTGACGAAGACGAAGAAGACCGGTTCTTTCAGACCCTAATCGGGATTCTATATCTCGATTTCTGGCCCCGCGCTCTCGCCAACGTCGCTGTAGTGCTGATCTACACCAAGATCTGCGGGTTCGGAAACGTGCGGCTCTCGCACGCTATCGCAACGATCTGTTTCGTTGGATGGGTTGCCATGGAAGGCTTCTTGTATCTGGCGTTTGGGTTTCGTGTCATGGCCAAGGAGCGGAGGTTGGCTGGATATCATCATCACACCGGTGATGAAGCGGTTCCATTCAACAGCAAGCGTCAAAAGGTCCTGCAAAGTGCGATTGGTGTGCTCGTGGTTGGACAACTTGCAGTCTTGCTTTGGGCGGTGATCTCGGCCGCGCTTCCTCGTCAGTATGTCGCCAGTGACTCGCTGCCAGCCGGCCAGCCACCTCAAGCTGAAAGCACTACAGGGCTCACAATATGGAGTTTCCTGTCAAAATGGATGGAGATCGCCACCACGCCGGCTACCAGCTGGACATACACAGCCCTGAGCAAGGGTATGAACTTCCTGTTGGGTTTGGCGCCCCCCGAGCGGACCTGGCTGCTTGTTATCGTCGTTCCGGTCACGCTATTTTACATAACCGTGACAATAACCTGGGTTGGGAGCTTTGCTGTTCTCGTCGCGGTTTTTTTGGGCCTTTTTGTGCCTTTGTTTGTCCTTATCGTTGGTGGGGTGTGTGTGGTGTCGCTAGGTGTAAGCCTGTATTTGTTGGTGGTCCGCTTCGTGGGATGGGCTAGTCACCTCGGGACGGAGTGTTGGCTTGTGATTGCACAGCTCGGGGTACTGTCCTTGCTGCTCGGGTCCTTGCTGTTTTATAATCTGCTTTGGGATGGCACTGGGACGTGGAAGGAGGATTGGACGGGTAAGCTTGACTAGGACTTCCATGTTGTGTTTGATATAAACAGGTAATCCCTCTATGGTCGATGATGATTCATGATGTAGAACAACTCCAAGAACAGTCGGCCTTTACCAATCGATATCAGGGCGGCGATGGAGACGAGAAAGAAGATATTCAATGCGGTAGGTTGGGAATTTAAAGCTTAAGTGTGGTGAGAGTATGTACCAATAAACTGAGGCTTTGCTCATGATTTTCATTGAGTACGGATTACACCCTCGCAATCAATCATTTTCAGCCACCCCAACATAACACAATCCACGCCGCAATGTATTAAGCGAGGCATTGGTCTTGGCATCGTGCAAGCATCACAGGGCCCCAAGGGGGCCAATCTGAGGACTATCAGCCATTGATGTACAAAGGATTGTTGTACAATCTAACTTTCCTGTCCTAAAATCCCACTTTCCTATCGTACAGCCCCATCACCATAAAGTATCGTCGACATTAAGTTCCTTAACCGTGGACACGGAGCAACTTAACATCCGCCTCGCTAATTGTTGCGGCTATCGGTGGTGCCTTTTTGCCGCAGATCAAATACAAGTGTACGGAAGTACCCTGGTTTATTCGTTAGTTTAGGACCTCTGTGCCTGAGGACCCCTGCCCCAAGAACATCGCTAACCATCAAACCAGTATATTTCCGTACACCTGTGGAGTAACTTAATATCCCCGTCGCTGCTTATCCCGTCTGTTGGTAATACCTCTTTACCGCAGGCCGAACAGGAGCAATTTGATATCCGCCTCGCTGCCTGTCCCGGCTGTCGGCGGTGCAACTTTCCCGCAGACTGAGAAGCGCAGGTCCAATAATGTTGTGGTCGTATCTGCAATGAATGGAGACCAAAAGTGCCTCGCTTCTCTCGAAAAAGAAAAGTAGTAGGCATCCGTCGCAGGGGCAGGCCAGATGAATCAATCTATAAAAGACCGCTCCGCACCTTGCTCACAAAGACCAGTTCGTTCCCGTCTCCCATCCCTCATCCCACCGCACAAGCAGCTCTGCGACCCAAAGCTATCTGAGCAAACGGCTTTTCTTCTCAAACACCGACATTATGAAGCTTCTCATCCCTTATATTCTCATTGCTGGCCAGGTGGCGTTTGCATTAGTAAGTACAACTCGATCTGCAAGATCCCATCCGTGTAATATTGAGCGTTCATGTTTCCTGGGGTGAATTCATTGCTGACTACATGTAACTAATGCAGAGTCTTCCCGCTGATTCTACCACCGCTCCTCAAGGCATTGGAGCCGTTGAGCTCCAGTGGCAGGGTGTCATCGACAATAACGGTACAACTGTAACGTTGACGGGCACTGCCGAGGTGAGTTGGAGTCGCCAGGCTTGACGTCGAGGTTCTAGTACGTGGGTATTTGGTAGCTAGAATTGGTGCTAACTATAGGGAACTTTCCTCCCTGCAACTAATACTAGTCAATCTTCAAGCAAATCATAGCTTTCAATCCCAACTACGAGCAGGAGCGCGGTGAAGGACTGACGAGGCGCGATCCTATCAACTCCGACGTAAGTCATATACAGTACTACTCTTCTCGTCTTCTTACTCGAGTATATGCGATGCCAATGTACTGACCTTAAATACATGACTAGAGCATCCTCTGCAATGTATTCAACCCAGCCGACACCAATGTCATCGACCAGGGAATCTCGTACCTCTATGTTAGTATCTATTTAGGCATTTCCAGAAGCAGCTGATAGACAGACGGATGGATTATGTCGCAACATACTTGGTTTCATAGTACTAATGCACGCTGCTCCAGGGAATCGGCGACGGCCTCTGCCGCGCGCCTCCTGGCGTTCCCGGAAACCCCGGCTGCTCCCGTGTCAGCTGCTCGTACAATTCCGGCATCTTTCTTTGCAATGACCAGAATTTCGAGGCCCAAATCCCATGTCGCCTAGTCGCAGAGTGAGCCTACCCTATTTTCCTCTGTCGCTGATATTCACACATTACATCTTCCCAAGCTTTCTTCCTGAAGATAAATGCGCAGACGGCTAACACATAATGTCCTAGCAACGCCCTCGGTATCGTTAGGAAATGCGGTTACACGGCCGCGAATGGAGCTCACTTAACCCATGGTCAGGTGAGTAATAACGACGACGGGGTTTTCTGGGTGGTTAGTCTAGCTGACCGTCTTCACATTCGCAGATCTGGTCTTTTAACCACGCCTGGAACGTCGTTATCAATGCCGACAGTTGTTAAGGGCCAGATTGTTGCAAACTTTCCCGAGTTGAAGTTGGGCCAGTTCGGGGGCAGAAGTCTGGTGACAAGGCGGAGTGGACCTGCGGCTCTCTTGTACCTCGAAACTCTTGCCACGAAATCTATGTTTTTTTTTTTTTTTTTTTTGGTCTAGTTGAAACTCCGAAGTTTCGGCGGTTCTGCAACTGACACTAAACAGACAGTCCATATAGTCCATATAGGCATAGCTTTTTCCTAACAAAACTACTACCATATAAGGCTATGTGTACACATGTCTACCAAAAACCAAACTGCATCAGATTCTCATAAATATCAAAGCACAGGGGCAAAGGGCTCTGTGGGCAGCCCTCCTGGCACCCGATCGCTTGGAGGGGCCATGATCACGCTGACGTCCACCACGGAGGAAGGGGCATATTTCTACAACTGCGTATAATAATGGGTTTATTTGGACGTGCCCCTATCTCCTGTGTAATCCCAGCCCTTTGACATGCGTGGTGAGGCCGCTACCCCGCGTGGATAAGCTTTATGGCTGACGCCAGCCGGCTTGGTAATGGAAATAGTATGGAAGATATGACGCAAATCACCAACAATTGCAGAGCCGACAAAGCACTGTACCAGCTACAGATGATGGAGAATACCCAGAGAACCTGGTTCGTTCCGACACAACTCGAACAAATTAGAGCAATGATAAACGACGGGGTACTGCTGGCGTTGCAGTTGATTATGTGCTTACCCGGCGGCGAGACCAGGTATGTTTTATCGCGACTGTTGCATTCGTAAGGCGTAAAACTGGTGTTAAAAATGGGGCGTGCAAAATACCTGTGTTTTGCCCGCAGTCTTGCACATCCCATTTTTAACACCAGTCTGGCGTTGGTGATTTAACCTTGAATCAAGCTTTTGTTATCGGGAGATAGCGGCTGGAGGCGGGATGCTAAGGAGGAAAAGGGTTCGGCCAAATGGCCGAATCCCTAGCAGGGGGCGCCCTTGTCCCGGCCAAACCGCCGCCTTGGCGCCGCGTCTTTGTGCAGCCCCAAGAAGCCTCCAGATCGTGGATGTTATCATTTCTCTATTTCTAAGCGAGCGAGGTCGTTCCGTATTTCTAAGCTTCCGTCAAACGATAACAAGCAGAATTGAGAAGTTGAGGAAGGCTTCCAGCTACTATACAATGCCGTCACCAACTCACCGCCTGTTTCCTCTTCTCAAGATCCTTTGCCTCTGCCTCGTACAGTGATCAATTCGCGCTCCCCAAAGTGGTCTTCGCAAGCAGGAAAACATGTCCTTAGAAAACGCTGCGCCAACAACCGACAGCGACACCGAGAAGGAGGTGTTCCAAACAGCCGACGAATCACAGCTGTCTCGTGTTCCTGACAAGTCAGATAACGAGGTACAGCTGCAAGCCGACGACAGCCCCCCTGATGGCGGCACCGGCGCCTGGCTCGCTGTTCTCGGTGCCTGGTGCTGCTCCTTCAATAGCTTCGGCTGGATGAACAGTAAGCCTTACTCCGCCGGCCCATCTCGAAGCTGACATGGAAATAAATAAATGTACTTGATACTCAGGCCCTAACTCCTTTGGGCAGGCGTGGGCGTTTTTCAAAGCTACTACGAGTTCGGTCCTCTCAGGGACTACGACAGCAGCACCATTTCATGGATCCCGTCGCTCGAGATCTTTTTCCTCTTTTTCCTAGGGCCTGCCGTCGGCTTCTTGTTTGACAAGTATGGCCCGACGCCGCTCATTCTGGTCGGCACCTTCTTGCATGTCTTTGGACTCATGATGGCGTCCCTGGCAACTGAGTACTATCAGTTTCTCTTGGCCCAGGGCGTTTGCAGTGCCATCGGTCTTAGCTTCTTGTACTCGCCCGGTAGGTTTACCTGCGCCGCAGTAGTCCATTCCTTGACCTTTGCTGACCAGCTGACAACACACCCACAACAGCAATTTCGACTATCGCAACCTGGTTTCATAAAAAGAGAGGCCTCGCCATGGGCGTCATGGTGACCGGCTCGTCTCTCGGCGGCGTCGTCTTCCCCATCATGATCGAACGCCTGATCGAGAATCCGAGCACCGGGTATCCCTGGGCCATGCGGATCGCCGCCTTTCTGATCTTGGCTTTGCAGATTGTCGCAATATTTACCCTCCGGGCGAGAAAAGCGCCAGCGCCCAAGAAGACGCCGGCCGTAATCCAGGCTGCTCCCTCAAGGGCCGTAGCCCTGGCCGCTCCCTTCAAGGAGTTCCCTTTCGTCGTCATGTTGCTGGGAATGTTCATCCTGATGTACGGCATCTTCATTCCGGTCAACTACATTGCCTTGCAGGCTTTGGAGCAGGCTCACGTGTCCGAATCCATGTCGCTCTACCTGGTGGCCATCTTCAATGGTGCGAGGTGAGTTTAACCCCAACCCTCAAGGTTTACCTACCGTACCCACCACCTTGGGCTGGAAAAACGCTGGGATTTGCTTGACAGGTGTGGCTGACCTTGCTTACAAAGTCTTTTCGGCCGTCTGGGCTCTGGATGGTGGTCTGATCTCGCGGGTAGATGGAACGTGTTCATCATCGCTGGTGCCGCCTCGGGGATCGTCGAGCTGGCCCTCTGGATCCCGGCCACATACCAGTCAGCCACCATCGGCTTCGCCGTCACGTTCGGCTTCCTCTCGGGCGCCTTCGTCAGCCTCCTCGCGGCCCTGCCGGCGTCCGTGTCCCCTCTGCCCCAGATCGGTTACCGGATCGGCGTCGTCATGCTCGTCCTCTCGCTTCCCGCCCTCACCATGGCGCCCATCGGCGGGCGTATCTTACAGGGCGCGAGTTCTGTTGACGATGGCTGGCTGCACGTCAAGATCTTTGGAGGTGTCATGTCCCTCGTTGGGTCGGCCGTTGTCCTGTACGCCAAGACTCTCTACTCCAAGTTGTGGGCGGCTTTTTAAAGACAGTGGAGGCGATGCACACGTACGCGCCCACAACTCAAATTCACAGGGGCGCGTCGAGAAGGGCGTGACATTGGTCTGATACCTATAGTCCATTACCACAGCAGTGGGGGATGAATTGTCGATGCTGGTGAAGGGCGTCAGGCCTTGGGGAATATGAGATAGAAATGTCCTGTCAGTATACTCGATCATGCAGATTGCTTATCAGATTGCTTTGTCTCTTTGAGATACGAGGCTGTGGTGCAAACCTCTAGCATGTTTAGGGGCTCCTTGGTTCCCAGATTTCCCAGACCAGAAGTGCGGAAACCAAGGTTTTACTACGCGACAGAATTTGGCTTATTCCGTCTCCGGTAATGCATGGTTTTAAGCTAGTTACCTCAGTCACGATGAAGATTGGACAACATTGTTGTTTCTATACGCTTGGAAATTTCACTTTCCTCTCGCGGCTCGCCCGCACCTTATTAAAACTGCCTGGATATAATGACTGCTTCTACACATCAAAATTGACACCTAATGGACATATAAGGCATAACAAAACCACCACCATACGAGGCTATATGTATACATGTCTACCAAAAAGATGAGATTACATCAGATTCTCACAAATATCAAAGCAGAGGGGCAAAAGGTTCCGTGGGCAGCCCTCCCAGCAGCCGATCGTTTGGAGGGGCCATCACGTTGACATCCACCACAAAGGACGGCACATAGGTCCTCGCGTCCACCCTGGCGGCGACGACAAAGTCGTGTCGTGGGTCCGAATGAAATACCTGCATCCTCGCGAACGGGCCCCGATTGATACCCCTATTGTTATCCGCGGGGTGACGTTTGCTCGCCGCTCGGAGGAGGCCGATGCTGAACTTGTCTCCAAGCGGCCCGTACTCGTCGATGTTGGAGAACGGGTCAATAAACCCGTCGACCTCGTACACGCCAGTCCTTTCGAGGCTTCGAGGCACGTACAGACTGAGGAGCAGTTCCGATGTGCTGCCGCTGGGGGCTAGATCGCAGACCAGGATGAAGGACGTCTCTTCCTTGGTTACTGTTGGTACCGCCATCTCCGCGGCGGGGACAGGCACCGGCGTTGGTGGCAATAACCCCGGGGTATTTGCTTGTGAGGTTGTCGTTGGCGTACTACATTGTGCAGGCGGTGGTAACGCTAGTGGTGACGGCGGCTGTTGCTGCACAACTCTTGACCGGACGGAGAATTGAACAAAGCAGGCAAACTCAGAAAAGGTCTCGACGGAGAAGAAAAGGTCGTCGTCATCCCAGAACGCTGCCGGGGCCGCCCTAAACCGGCTGCTTACTCTGGCTGATTTCACACTGCTGCCGAAGCGGAAGTGGATGCCGCGAGCATTGTTCGGCGCGACTCTCGATTCTTCACCGCCCGTCGGTGCAAGGAAGAGGGTTCTCGGAAGTCCTTGCGGCACGCGCCTGGATTCGATGGGCGTGAGCGTTGGATGGGGATGGCGGTAGTAGACGTCCAAGGGCCGCACCAGGGTGATGGCTAGCCGCTCTCTGGGCCCCGAACCTGCCCTGTAGCAATGCAGGTCCATGACGTACTCTCTGATGCCGGCGGACCGTGCCACCGGCGTTTCGATCTTGACGCCCCTGTTCGTCAGGCTGATCTCGCCCCGGAAGCGGAACTGGTCATCGTTCAAAATGATGTCGCCGCAAGTGAGGAACTCGGCAGGCGATTGAGCGAGGATGCCCCTGTACCCGGAGCTTCTGGAGTCCAGGTTGTCGAGCGCTTTCCAGGCGAAGAGGGACAGGTCGGTGGTCTTGCGCAGAATCTCCTCTTGGAGCCGAATGAATGCCTTTGGCCCTTCGCCGTAGATCATGGTCATGTTGACGTTGAAGATGCCTAGAAGACAATACGCCTTGTCCTCGACTCGTGTTGTCTCTCTGGTGGCCGCCCAGGACATTCTCTTGGCGAGGGAGACGGAGGATAACGGCTCGGATCCAACAAGAATACGGCGATCAATCCCTGTAATGACCTCGACGACATGTCGAAGCTTCACCTTGGTCCCAATGTATTTCCAGTCCTTGTTGAAAAAGACGAGGTTCGACGGCGCGATGAGCTCCTGTAGGGTCCAGCCGCGAGTGAACCATCTGCATAAGCGCGCGTCCAAGTCGGTGTTGGACAGGTCGGAAATGAATGCAAAGCAAATCTCGGCATCTTTGTACCATTGGAACATGGAGTTGATGGCCTCGGCAAGCTCGGCACTCGAGGACTTGTTGATACAGCAGGTGTCGATCCAGATGTATTCGAGGCCGTACTCGATGGTCTTTTGGCATGCGGCGGTGATCTTTGCAAATCCTTGCTTGGTACTGGCAGCGGCGAGGTCCTTGATGTCGCCGAGCACGACGCCGTATTGGATTGTGTCGTTGAGGAGATCATTCATGTCGTCGAAAGTGACCTCGCCTTCCTCCTCCCATGTGTGCGAGAGGATGGCATACCGGACCTTGAGCGAGTCATGGAAGGACTCGAGCTTGAATGTCTTGGCGTTGAGCAGCCTCATTGTTGTGCGCAGAGTCGGAAGGTTCTGGGTTCAGAATTTAATGAGTAAACATAGGACTGGTAAGGTACTTATCAGAAATAATGAAGAGTGGCAGCTTGGGGACACAGGCAGGCGCACACCCGCCTGTGGCCGGTCTATCGGCCCTGTGGCATAAGGGCCCGGGGAGGCGGCCCAGCAGTGCCTCAAGCTCCAGCACCTGGCTGCCAATCATTCCGCATCGGTGTAGAGGACTAGCGCCAACGGACTTCATGGTTTAACCTGGAACTGCCTGTAATTATGCCCAGTGAGCAGCCTTGTCGGGCATTCGTGATTTGAGAGTCCCGTCTCCGTCCCTTGAAAGACATAGAGTGTAGATACTAGGGCAACCAAGAATTGAATTAACGGGTTGTAAGAATGATGAAGAGGAAGAAAAGGTCTGCCCCTCCAAAAAGCTTAAATACAAGTGTTTGGTGGTCCCAGTTCGAGCCAAGGACCCAAGGTGAGCTGAAAAAGCCCGACCGGCGACAGCTCCTGCCGTATTTGCAAATTGGAGCTTGGTACGATGATATTATTGCTCTGCTCCTGGCAAAAGCGACGTTTCCCACCGAAGTTGTCCAGCAGGCGCTGGCGGCAATCCTGGGGGATTCCGGCGGTGATGACGATGCCATTGTGCGGCAGTACGCTACCGTCTGCCACCTCGTCATCGCAGCTGGGAATGGTTGGGACTGGACCATCCGTTACATCCATCATCGACCCATGCTTTCTGCGGCTTCATCGGAACATATTGATGTTCTGAGGGCGCTCCTCGACAAGGGCGCGGATCCCAACGTGCAGGGCGACCACGGCACGACACTGCATCAGTACAAACGTTCCACTGGACCCGTGCCAGCCACTGTCGCGACTGCTGAGGCTCTCCTGCAGCATGGAGCATCACCCGAGCTGGAGGACCACAAAGGGGAGACACCATTACACGCCATTGCGGAGCAAGGAGACCTGCAGGATTTGAAGCTCTATCTGGATTATTGCTACGACGCAGACGTCGCGCTTCGACAATGCAACATCCATGGGGAATCGCTGCTTCACTACGCTGCCATGGGTAGGCATGTCGACGTCGTCGAGTTTCTCCTCAGCCGTGGTCTCGACGTCAATGCGGCCAATAACAACGGCTGGACGCCGCTGATATGTGCCCTAATGCCGTCTCTCGCTAGTCAGGTGTCCGACAGCCTCGACATCGCCAGACTCTTCCCGCGGCACAACAGCCATGCGGACACCATCACGGCGGAGAATTGGACACCAATTCACTCGCTCGCTTCATGGCCACCACCGAACCACAGCGGATTGCAAACATGGCCAGGCGAAAGCACCGCCGTTACGCCGCTGGTTCAAGAGCTCGTCCGGCGAGGCGCAATCTTGGATACGTGCGCCCCTGTGCTACGCGGGAAGCACATAAGGTATCGTACGGTTCTCGCCATGTGGGGTGTGAAAATTCAGAGACTTGCCGAAGCGGAAACCACCAGACTGGAGGAGGAGGTACCTGAGGAGGACACCACACCGCACATGTGTGCTCTCCGAGTCGCCTCCGAGGCTGTCTTCCAGACTATCACGGATCACCTGGCTTCGATTACTGGTAAGCAGGCACCAAGTGTCCTTGTCTCCGAACCAGTTCCGAGTACACGTACGGAGTAGACTATCCTCCATACTACCTACCAGTATCCTGGCTTGACGCTGCGAGTGTCTGTGGTTCTCATAGGCTCATACCCTACAAAGGATATCTCGCCCCCGGTGCGACCATTACGCCGGAACTCGGAAGGCAGTCAAGGCGCATGATACCCGGTCTTTCCGGGTCCACATCCCGATGAAAACATCCACCCAGTATAATCAGTATCACGTCCCTTCAGCCCCTGATACCGTGAATTTTATCTGTTGTATTTACCTTGCGAATATTGTTGAATAGAGGTTTGCGTTTCGGGTAGGGCGTAGTCCTTGCTGTCTGTCCGACTCCGCAAAGCCCGACCTGCAGAAAATGGAAATTCTGAAAACTACATAAGTTATGGGGTTTCGGATCTCAAAATCGCGCTTACTTGCCTAGAATGGTAAGGCGTCCTTATTACCGTAGCCCACTACGGGTCAAAAATGCAGGCGGAGAGCTTACCATACTCCCTTGGAGCCACCTGACAACATACGACTAGAGTCACCACACATCAAAACTACCATTGTTTTAGATTCCCCAGTTGCCTTCTTCCTTGTAGTAACACACCAACCATGGCCTATGAGTTAATTGTTCCAAGCCCAGAGTCATCGAACGACGACGGCGGAGAAATTCTCGACCCTCTCGCCGTTCTCCTGCTGACATCTCACGCTCACTCACCGCCTCTACAACCGCCCCCGCGACTCAAGTACGACCTGCGCTCCATCGACAACCCGCCCAAGGCACTGCGAGATTCTCACACAGGCGTGTCCAAGAGACTGCGCGAGCATCTGCTGTCCCACCAGGATTTCAACGACCTGCTCGACCGCGTGGAGGCAGATATTCGCCTTGCTATGTCTGAGGCTCTAGATGCACAGGATCATGCGGAGGCCAAAGATAATGAGGAGGAGACTGTCCTGTCGGTCGCAGCCTTTTGCGCGCGAGGCCACCATCGAAGCGTTGCTTTTGTTGAGGAACTCGCGGCCAAGTCGTGGCCGTCTGGGTGGGAGGTCCGGGTGATTCATCGCGACTTGCATAAGGCCAAGTCAACGCAAAAGGGGAAACAACATGGCAGAGGTGGTGGGTCTGCAAGGAAACAAGTAGGGGGCTTTGATATTGTTTTGGGGCATGACTGAGTTGCCCTGAGGCTGGTGCCAACATGAAGGAAGTTGAAAACTAATCCAGCTCGGCCGCCTGCATGAGGGACTTGGGCGATCCATACCTCTAGGCAATTAAGAATACAACGATCTTTTCAAAGGCTTTGGCTGGTGCTGTCATGTTTTCCTCAAGCCCACGAAAATAACCACCTTTTGTCCACACATTTACTCCCACTATTTAGCACACGTCGGAAGAGCCCCTACGTATTGTACCGGTTAGCATCTCGTCATTATAAACATAATTAGCCGATTGTTACCGCAGAGGAACCACTGTTGTACTTACGCTTGCACCCAAGATCCGTCCAGCGGATCGCCAACCAGCAGTCCCAAGCAGGAATATACCCCCATGCCCTAATAAATACGGTACACATGTCAGCAGTTTATTTATTTAGTTGATATTCGTAAAGGATGGATGAGACAGACTTTTCACCGTCGATGCTTTCTCCGTTCAGCATACATTGCACACCAAGCGACTGGTTTGGCTGCACGGTCCGAACGGAGGGATACTCTCGGCTTGGCCCCTCGCGGCAATTGACGGTAGCAAACGTACCGGCGACGCTGCACACCTTGTCCGTCGTTTGGTGGCCGTCAATCGCGGCTGTGTTGCCCTCCAGCGCCAGGAAGGCTAGTATCGACAAGGTGGAAGTAAGCTTCATTCTTGATGTGGATTATGTGTGAATGCGTGTGTAACTGATGGATAGACTGTGTGAACCCAAGAAAACAACATGAGTCTGCTTGTTGGGCAAGGTTCACGTACTTATAATCTTTGTAGCTCCCGTGAAGAAAGGGCCGGCCAGTTGTTCATGTACATGCTATCAAGTTCAAGACCAGCCGAACCCCCTTTTTCGGTGGACGCGAAATTCTGGTGTTATTGTCCCTGACAGTGGAAAGTGCTGCCTCAAGTCTTGGACGACTGTCTAGGCCTGATTGGTAGACATAGTGGCGAACATGTGCTTTTATCCCGGAGTTTGTTTCGGTTGTTTTCTCGTTTGCGAAATAGCCGGCCCAAACAGAGCACGCTCCATCGGTATACGGATAAACTTGCCCAATGATGTGAATTCCCATCCTTGTTATGTGCTGCCAAGAGATGATAATTCAGATATCTTCCTTGTCCAAGGTAACTTAGATGATAAACGAAAGAAAGGAGAGCAAATGAAAAGGAAACAAACCCGAAAAGGCTACGCCTTTTTCAGTGACTCGCACTTTCAGGCACTGCCCTGATCTTATCACTAAGATAATGAAGATATCTTAGGTACATAACTAATGTAGGCAGGTGACCAGCAAGTCACCTTACAGCCCTACCTTGAACCGTTGAAGAAAGCCCTTGCCCTCTCCCGCTTCACCACATCATCTGCCTCGTGCTGCTTCCCCCGCTTCTCAAGTAACTTCTGTCTCGCCCAGAGCCCCAGCAAACCATGCCACCTCGCCATATTCTCCTTAGGATCCATCTCCGTATTCTCATCACCATGATCCCCCTTCTGCTTGGCATGACCCATGTATAACGTTGAACCCAACGTACGGAATCCCGTCCTGCGGCTTGCTCAGGACCCCCAAAAGGTCCGTCAGCTGGGGGTGCGGCGTGCCCTCGTTAACACCGCACCACGCGGCGATGCCGTGCACGACGCTCTCGAGCGCGCCCACGACCCAGGCGTGATGCGGCGACGCGTGCTCGCCGATGACGACGACGTCGCCGCTGGGCTCGATCAGCTTCCCCCACATTGAGCTAAACTGCATCGGCCGGAAGAAGGCAAACGCCCCCGCGGCATTGGGCGCCTTGTACCAATCCCACGCAAAGTGGGTGATGTACGAGGAGTTGATCAGATCCCTCAAAGAGCCATCGGATTGCGCTGCGTTGGAGTGGAGCTTAACAAGATCGTCAACCAGGAGGTCGTGAAGTGGATTTTGTGTTAGTTTCCGATTGTCATGTTATTGTCTTGGTGAAAAGACCCGAAATAAGTAAATAATCTATTTCATTTTGCATAGCTGAATTTAGCAGACAAAGAAACAAATATGTTATTCTTACCAACTATTGTTCGATCTGTCTTTCCTTCCTTAAGCACCCGCGCTCATAGTCTGCAACTTGTACTGTTCATCTCCCTTTTTCCTCTCATCCTCAATGATCTCCTGCACCGACTTTGAACCGAGGCTATCGCCATAGTACTTCTCCGCCAGCTCGATGCACCGCAGATTCGCCGCCAGCTTGTTCATCGTCTCCATCCACTCCTCCGTCTTCTCGCTGTCAAACACGATGCCACCGCCGGCCTGGAGATACGCTACGCCATCCTTGACCAGCATGGTCCGGATAGCAATACACGTATCCATCTGCCCCTCATCAACAAAAACTTGGCTCTTGCCGTCCTCGGTCTTACCATCGCATCGAACAACGTCGTAGGCGAACCATCCTGCCGCGCCGGCGTAGATCCCGCGCTTTTCTTTTTCCAGGTTGTAGATGAGTTCCATGGCGCGAATCTTGGGCGCACCAGAAACCGTACCAGCGGGGAAAATGGACCGCATCGCGTCCCAGCGGGTGCATTCCGGGCGGAGCAGACCGGAAACTTCGGACGTGATATGCTGTACGTGGGAGAAGCGGTCGATGCGCATCAGCCTGTCAACCTTGACGGTGGATGGGTGGCAGACGCGGTTGACGTCGTTGCGGGCGAGGTCGACCAGCATGACGTGCTCGGCGCGATCCTTGGTGGAGTTCATCAGTTCGGCGGCTAGCTTGTCATCTTCGGCCGGGTTGGCACCGCGCTTGATGGTGCCCGCGATCGCGTGATTGACGATCCGGGGTCGCGAGCGGGCCTCGGCCTCGGTGTAGCCGAAGCGGGAATCGATGGGCAGGGAAGCGTAGCCGTCGGTCTTGACGAGACATTCGGGAGAGGCACCAACAATGTGGAAGTCGGAACAGGACAGGAAGAAGAGGTACGGGGAGGGGTTGAGCGTGCGTAGAGTGCGGTAGATGTTGAACGGATGGAGGCTGGTGCTCCGCCTAAACCTCTGGGAGGGCACAGCCTGGATGATATCGCCCTTGATGATGTGTTCTTTGAGGTTGGTGACAAACGACTCGTAGCCGTGGCGGCCAACGTTGGACGAGTACTCCTGCTCCTCGGCGGACTTGCTCGGGCTCGTCGGCGGCAGCGGTGTTTCGGGTTGCTGGATCACCTCGAGGGTTGAGCGGATTGTTGCGCACGCCTCGTCATATGCTGCCTGGAAGTCGCCCGAGCCATCCGTGGGCAGTACCATGTGAGTGACGATTGTGAATGTGGAGAAGAAATGGTCGACAACGACGACTGTGTTGAAAATCATGAACAATGCCTCGGGAATGTGGAGATTGTCCTTGAGAGGCCTATCGGTCTTGGGCTCAAAGTACTTGATGCAGTCGTAGGACAGATAGCCGACTGCTCCGCCCGTCAAGGCAGGGAGCTTGAGGGATGGGATGCTGACGACGCGGTCCTGGGAGATCTCTCTCTCCAAGGCGCGAAGAGGGTCGCCAACGCTCTCATATCCGGGGCCAGTCTGGAGGACATTCCTCGGGTCTGTGGTCATCTGTTAGGGTATATTGATATGGCTAGATCAAAACAAGCTCACTAGCTCCGATGAAGCTGTACCGCCCCACCGTCTCGGTGCTACCAGTTGCACTCTCGAGGAGGAAAGAATACTCGACTGTGGATCTGTTTTGGTACCAATTCGATTCAATTGAGTCCCCGTCACATCAATGCACGATCCGGGAAACGTACCCTGCCGAGAGCTTGAGGTAGATGGCCGAGGGGGTCAGGAGATCGGAAGGAAGCGAGATACAGAGGGGGAGCAGGGTGGGCCTTTGCTTGACTTGACTCGTCTGTTCAAAAATGCTGCGCGCGTCGTCGGCGGTCGGCCGGATATCGAGCTTGGCCGGCGTAGCCATGTTTAGGAGGGTTCAATTGATTCTCTTTAAGTTTGGGCGGCTGGTAGCGGTTGATAGTGAGAATGGGTCTGGTGATGTGAGGTCATTAGCCATATGTGGCAGGATCGATAGATGCATTCAGTTTTTCACCGCCTCGTGAGTCAAGTACGGATACTGTGGAGCATGAACGGTGGGGGGGGGAGGGGGCTCTCACTGTGACACTCCGGGGATCGACTTGGCAAGCCCCACTAAACTGTTAGATCGCGACTTCTTTGCCCGTCAACTTACACCAAACAGAGCTTTTCTTCATAGAAGGAGTGAGGGGCTTGAGTTTTATCTTCTGGCTCTTTCCCTCTTTCAATCACCTGATCTGCTTTTCAGTGGCTGGTCCTTCCCTCGTCCAATGTCTTTACCACCTGCTCACCCACCGCTTCCAGTCTCTCGCTAACAGCCCTTGTCTCCAAAGTAACCCGTAAGAATTGCCATATTTTGTTGCTGACTGTGTCCTGCTACAAATACGCAATGGGGATTGAATAGGACCGGAGATGAAAGAACGAACGCGTCGTCGTTACATCCGGCCCAACCTCTTCCAAAACCTGGGATCAGCAACATTCAATGCCGTGTTCTTGAAATGCCTCTCATTCTTCACACCAACGTGAACTTATCTGCTGGCCTAACCATCCACCCGCGGTCCATGAGCCCATGCACATAGCAGGATCCCACAACTTCATATATCGCCGGACCGGTCAGTTTTTTGGGCCCTCGCAGAACGAATGGCACCCGCCCTCCTTTCATAACACAGACCATGTCACCTTCGTTGGATCCTCGGGGCACGACGGCCATCCGCCCTTCCTCCGTCACGCAGAACCGTCTCTCCTGGACCGGTGAGTGCACGAGAAACTCCTGTGCAGCCGACGCCGACTCAATGAACCGCTCAACCAACTCCTTCTCACTCTCGCTCGGCGGTGTCAAATTTTCAAAGTTCAATGCCCCAGGAATTCGGCACGCTGTCGCAGTGATCCGTTCTTGAAGCTCCTGACGACGTATTATGAGCCGTGCTCTTTCGAACAAAGAAAAGTACTCTTGCAGATGAGCGTACGTTTCCAGGCACTCTACCCGCGTGGGTCGGTCACGCATTTTTGTGACTGAGACGCGATCGCCGAGCACGGTCCTCATAAAGCTCTCCAGCAACGACTCTTCGCCGTACCGGACTGCATACTGCATGGCTATGTCTTCGGCTTCGGTATACCATGACCACTGCCTGTTGGTGTTACCAACTGGGTCGGTGTCACCCCCAATCTCCAATGAGGAGGTGAGATGGGCAATCCGGTCTCGTTCCCAGCCTTCGGCACTGACGGTGTATACGCCATCAACTCGACCAAAAGACAAAACCGGGTCGTACGCAGTCCCGGAATCGTACCATATGTGGTTGCCTGTGTTTTGCAGACGCCCCTCGTTCCAGTCTGGGACCCAGGATGGGAGGTCCTCGATAGCCCGGGCCCCGAACCCAGTTCCAGCCCAAGCTATGGCGTCCAGTGAGTTTCCTTTCTTGAGGATATCAAGCATGATCTGGGTGAACAGCTTCGCCACGGGGATACCATAGTCGGGCGTGATTCTTACGTCGTCGAAAATGTTTGTAAGGGCATAAATCTTGTCCCTCGGCTCCGAGCATCGAAACCCGACGCAGTTCTCCAAAGCGGTAAACACGTTGAAGATGCGGCCATAGTCGACGTCGCCGCGGAACTCCAGCATAGTGTCGGCGTTTCTGAGCCCCGTGAAGACCTCTTTTCGTGCGTCGCTGAAATATGACCCGTCCAGCGCCGGAATGCTCTGCAGCATGTCCCAGTGCCACAACGCCGGGATGGCTTCCCCAACTAGGTCCCAGTCCATGCACACGTCGCCGTACAAGAGATGGAGCTCTCGGGAGAAGGTCGCTTCCTGGATGATCCATATCCGGGTAAACCACTCGTTCCGCAGGAATTCACAAAGTGCTTGCCACTTTGCCCCCCCCCCTCGGCCCGCGGCGTTTCTCAGCTCCTCGCCCGTGAATCCCAGGCCTTCCTGTTGGTACTGCAGCTCACCAAAGAATGACTGAACGAGATGTGCCGATTCGGAGTGTCCCAGCCAAGCAACCACTCTGTCCGCAGACGCGTACAGCTCTTTCATCACTCGGACCTGCGAAGCCCTCTCGACAATGTCGGCTTGGTTGATGCAAATCTGATCAATCCACAACACTCTTTCTACTCTCCGAGATCGCCGCCTTTGGAGGACCGAATACGCGCTTTCCATCACATTCAAGCGCTTTCCGTCCACGACTACGAAGCGGTCGAACTTGCCTTTGCCCCAAACGTATGAAATCGCTTCGAATGAAAGCTGCGAATCCAGGTCGGAGACCTCAAGTCGACATCGGATGGGCTCTGGGTGCCGTCCTGGGAGGAGTCGGAGTAGCCGAATCTGTGCTGGCCGTAGATCTCCATACTGGTATTCAGACTCCGGCGGTAACAACTCTCCAAATTCCACTGCCCACTCAGGTTCCACCCAGCCCTCGACAGGACGGGCAGCCCACCTCACCACCCGGTTTACCTTGAACAAGATCACCCTCGTCATGGAGAGGATCGAGTGCCTGATCAGCTTAAAGTAAGGACGTTCGAGCAGCGTCCCAGGCGCGCCATCTCCGACCTTGAACCAGATCCACATCCAAGGACCCTTTTCAAACATAAACATCATCCCAATATGGACGACAACGAATGCCCCCGCGCCGACGGCAGGAATCCATAAAAACGAGTCAGAGTAAGTCATGGCCACCGAGCAAAGGTAAAGTAGTCCGCTGAGGACCCAGCCGACGAGGAAAAGCCGCACCTCGCCCATGTCGGAGACGTCGTCGCCGAGGTATTCCTCAACAGGACCATACCACGTCTCGGCCCAGAACCAGTCGTTGACTACACGGGAGAAGCAGCTCCGACCGCGAGGCAAGCCCGACGGCAACAACAACAGCCCAGGGATAGTCATGGCGAGAAATCGTATAAGGGCAGTCGCAGGCCTCGTCCGGTGCGCGCAGTCCCAGCCAATCAAAGCCATGAGAATCGCGCTGACCCAGTCGGCTGGGATTTTGGCAGGGCCGATGATGAGGATGTCACAAAGTCGCAAGATCATGGACAGGATGATGATGACGAGAAATGCGCCGTGGATTTGCTGTGCGTGTTCCCTCAGCCAGTCGAGATGTTTCGTACTTCTGCCGCCACCGCCAGTCGTGTCGTCTGCATCTGAGCGCCCCGGGGCGGATGGTACAGCCGGCCTGCCGATTCCACGCTGAGTCGCCAGGCGTTGCAGCCGCGCGATCTTGCGAAACAGCCTGTTGCCGTAGCTGTTGTTTTGGAGGCCCCTGACGTTGGACTCTGCCCAGTGTAGGAACTCGGGGAACATTGCGTGCTTCCTTAACGATGATACATTTGTTGTGACAGGAATGGTGGTTCAACCGTTATTGGTGAAGTGGCGAGGTAACCGTGGTGCAACTGAACGGAACTCGAGTTTGGTTTCATCTCCCTTCACACCGGTTCAAAATTGAGAAGTTGAAGTCTGACCGACAGGACGCCTGAGCTGAGCCACCACCATCACGGTGGGGGGCTGAGTGACTTGCGTATTTCTCCAGCACTAGTTCTGAATAGTGTACCCATTTCTTGGCTGCATTCGATTTATTAGATTGGCCCATCCACGTTTGGCTCCTAAGGCTGTTGCAACACTTGGCGACTTAGGTTCACGGAATACATGCAATGGAGAAAAAGGGGCATTACGTATCTACTACCTAGGTAAAGTCGACTTTCTCCCTATCTCACCCGTTTGTCCTCCAATGCTCTACAAAACGAAAGTAGATAGCTGACAATGCATCTTCGGTGTTTATGTACAGTGATAGACTTCCACAAGGACCCGGAATTCCCATCAAAACAATTTACTGCAGGGCCGAGACAATGGCGTTATATGCCGCCTTGGGGTTGTAGCTGCTGTCAAACAGAAGCGGGTTGCCCGAGGGTCTCCATGAGTCCTACATATCATTAAACACGGTCAGTCACCACTCATAGATAGATATTACACCGAAGCGTTGTAAAACTCACATTATCACGAACGCCCCAGACGGTAATACCGACGCACTTGGGCTCCGCCAGGCACCCCTTGGTCACAGCGACGTAGTCGTTTGAGTTGTTGTTCTGGATATCGAGTTCCGTCACGGCGACCTCCTTGATCCCGTCGACCGCGCCCAGCGCCTTGATGGCCGACGCGAGGTTGGCGCCGCCGCCCGAGGTGATGTGGCCTTGTGAGCCAATGCCATCAATAGGGATGCCGGCGGCGAGCCACTTCTTGACGTGGGCGACCATGCCGGTGGTAAGCTTCTTCGCGCTGGGGCTGTCGAGGTTATAGTCGTTGATGTAGAGCACAGCGTCGGGGTCGGCGGCGCGGGCGGCCTTGAAGGCGATGCCGACAAAGTCTTCGCCGAGCACGTTGGAGAAGACGCTGCTGCGGAGCGAGCCGTCTTCGTTGAACATCTCGTTGATGACATCCTGTCTCAGTTAGTTCTCTGACTACTCGGGCACATATACACAACCAGAACAACAGAGACACAACATACATAACCCCTGATCTTGCCCTTGTACCGCGTCATGACGGTCGTGATGTGGTCCTGGATGGTCGAGGTCAGGGTGGCCTTGTCGCGGATCTGGCTGACCCAGCCGGCGAGCTGCGAGTGCCACACAAAGGTGTGCCCGCGGACGGTCTTGTTGTGCTCGGTGGCCCAGTTGACCAGGTAGTCGGCCTGGCCCCAGGTGTAGGTGCCCTTCTTGGAGTTAAGGCTCTCCCACTTCATGCTGTTCTCGGGCGTCACCTGGCCGAAGTTGGCGTCGATGATGGCCGCGTTCTTGCCCGATGTCAGCCGGCCCTGGTCGGTGCAGGTGCCGTAGTACAGCTTGCCCTTGGCCTTGATCAGCTTGTCGATGCTCTGGGCCGCCTGGCGGGGGTCGAGCTCCGACGGCGCCGCCGCGGCGAGCAGAGGCGCCAGCAACAACGCGAGGGTGGCCTTCATGATTGTGTTTTGGTGCCGGTTCAGGGGTGTGAAAGAGGCAGCAAAAAAGGAGGTGAGAGAGACAGACCACTGGGAAGCAAGATCACGAACGCCGGTGCCTGCTCCTTTATGTATTAGCAACGGCACTGTGCGTTCCCCAAGAAAGATTGTCAGGCTACAACGGCATTGGAGCGGAACTGAAAAGGGGGTACCGACCCCAGACTCGCCCCCACATCTCATTTTATGTGTTTGCTTGGTCTTTTCCATCATATTCTCCACGATTTTATGATATATTCGGCTAACAGGAACCAGGAAGCGAAGCCAACCCGTCATCGTTCGTCCTTTGCTGCCCTTCCGTCTTTGCCGTGTGCCGTACCTGATGATCGCCTCCCCAGGCTCCCCCATATTCCGGTCCAGGAAACCTCGCCATGCGGCGCTCAATTCCCCGAATGGATGCGGGGCCCCGCGTGCGCCTTGCATGGCAGTGCGGGATCGTGGTCTCCTTGCCTTCTCCAACTTTTCTCTTTATTAGCCGCGTCGAGTTCGTCCCCTGGCGACGGTACGGGTAAAACGAAGCTGAGGTGGCACCTCCCTTTTTCCCATATGATAGCACAATAAACCCATCTTCCAACCAGCAAGCACAGCTCAGTCAGGCAGATCCCTGTGGAAATTTTCGCACGAATAGGCGTCGTGAAACAGATCTGCTGGTCCGCATCGTCATTGGTAAGGGATGTTGCCAAGCGAAAGGCTCAATTGCCGGAAAGGGGCTCCGCGCTATCAACTTAATAACAGAATCGGTTTTCCCTATTCCGCATTCCCAAACAGCGATTACGTGTGTCCGCTACTACTTTTAACATTTGGGGGGTTTTCCCTTTGAGTACCACGCTTGGGAGTGGAGTTGTTAAAATCAATATCATTTGGAGGCAGCCTGGACAGCAGCACAGCGCCAATAGCCGCAGTGGTTCGTTGATCACGGGCATAGTAAACATATGGACTACAAGGAAGGCCATGTTAGAGGAGCCGAAGAAATTAACATGTAGAAATACTACATAAATATTGGGCACCCAGCTAGTCGTGGGCTGCCACATTGCCCGTCTCGTGACACACAGGCTCTGAGGGTTTGTAAGAACTGCGCTCAGTCTGTGACCGTCAACCACGGCTTTACGAAGCTCTTGAAGCACTGTTCCGAGAGGAGATCTATAGCACGTAATAAGTGGTTCATTTATCGGGCTTAGCTTGTATCCCAGATTATATTACCAACTACGCGTCTTACGCAATAAACATATTTTCTCGATTCGTACACACTTTCAACACCTGACTGAAACACACTGTTGTATACTATGGTGGACATCCATTCATGAGTGTCCAACCCGGTTCGGGGAACAGGTCGCTAATGTGGAAAGTCTGTGACTGGCTCGCGTATATCACCACTCTTCGCGGTGCAATCCTTTGAAACACCGAACAGATAACCGATGTTGAGGCGACGAACTGTCCTCGTCATCCATAACCAAGACCTTGCATCACAAAGATATTTATGCGCAGTTATATTGACTTGTTGGAATGGACACCAACAGAGGGAGAAGCTGAGATCATAACTACTAGTTATACTATTTGCGCGGGTACAAGCTGACCCTTTAACTAATATTCGCACTCTGTCTCCGAACCAGTCACACGAGTATAGTGTGTGAAACATAATCCTGCCCGGCTACCCACACCTTGACGCGTCTAGATGCTGAGTTTAAGAAGATGATGTTTGCAAACGACAGACAGTTGTTTAGCCAAGTAGGTGTATATTTTGTATAAACCCCTATAGAAGTGTAATTACTACATGTACTGTATACGTCTGACTCGAAAACAGTTGCCGGGAAGGGAGGCTTGGAGTGCTACGTGATGCCGTGTGTAGCTGCGCTCGTATCTTGATTTGGAGAACTCGTTTAGATCAAACACCTAAGAAAGCTCGTGTGTCGGCTGGATTTCGACCTTGGATGATAACTAAGCCCACGGATCGATTTGTCGTGTTTTGGTATGGGCTAGCCGTCATCAGAACGCCGCACGAAGAGCAAGTTGCCCATACATCTACAACGAATGTCACCACCGCACTTACTACGTTGGAAACTAGGACCTCGAATCTGGCTTACAAACCTGGGCAGGTCGCCCAAAATGCCAAGTTATAGCCCTGCCCTTGATTCGGCGCAAGCTAAATGGCATGCCTCCCCGACGAGGACGACTCGTCGGCATCAGCGGATGGATTCCTGAGTTTAGCTATCATACATGTAGTAATGACACTGCACTTTTACATTTGATTGTACAATATGTACACCTAACTCAACACATACCCGTCCTCACCCAGATTGGTACATCATATGCCCCCAGCCAGTTAGTCCCTCCCGTCTATTTCGACAAGAACTTCTGAAAAGAAGACTGCTCAATGACAACGTTGCCCACGGCGCGCAGCTTCTTCCGCCCCTCTTTTTGCCTCTCGAGCAGTTTCCTACGCCGGCTGATATCGCTGGCGTGCAGCTTGGCGAGCACGTCCTTGCGGAACGGCTTGAGCGTCTCTCGCGCCACGATCTGCCTCCCCGCCTGAGCCTGTATGATGATTTCTGTTGTGCGGAAGTAAGATAATGTTAGCGCGCCAACAAAATATGGAGAGATATCAGAAACAAATATGACAAAGACAATAAACATACCAAACATCTGCCTCGAGACATGCTGCTTAAACTTCTCCACCCACGCCCTCCCCAACCGCACCGCCTGGCTGCGATGCACGATCCTCGCAATTGCGTCAACAGCCACCTTATTCACCAGCAAATTCAGCTTGACAAGATCGCTCTCCCGCCACCCGGCATCCTCGTAGTCGAGCGTCGCGTACCCCTTCGTGGCGCCTTTGAGTTTACCAAACAAATCATCCACCAGACTCGCCGCGGGAATCTCGTACTTCATAATCACCTGGTTCCCAAAGAACTCGATCCCCTCGTTCGTGCCCCGCGCCGCCTCCAGTAGCTCAATCACCTTGCCGTAATAGTCCTCGGGGAGCGCGACCGTCGCCCTGACGACAGGCTCGAAGATTTTGGCCGACCGCATCCGGTGGTCCTCGGACGGCTCGGGGAACTCGGCCGGGTTTGTGATCACCAGCTCCGTGCCGTCGGCATACTCGAGCTTGGTCGGCACCGACGGCTCCGTGATGATGACATCGGCGCCGTGCTCCTGGCGCAGCCGGTCCTGGAACACGGAGCAGTGCAGACTGCCCAAGAACCCCAGCCGCCACCCGGCCCCTAACGCTTCCGACGAATCCTTCTGCAGCGTGACGCTGCGGTCGTTGAGCACGAGCTGCCCGATACTGTCAGCCAGCTTCTGGTAGTGGCTCTGGTCTGTCGGGAACGCAGCCACAAACACCATGGGCTTCGGCTCCTCGAATCCAGGGTACGGCTCCACCACGCCCTCGCACCCCACGTTGGTAAACGTGTCGCCGATCTTGGCGTCCTGGATCCGCTTCATGCCGGGATTGAAAAAGATGTAGCCGACCTGCCCCGCGCGGATCGTGGTCTGCGGCACCTGGTTGGGGTACTGGATGCCCACCTCGCCGACCGTGTATTGGTTGCCCGTCGCGAAACTGACCAGCTTGTCGCCCGCCCGGACCTGCCCGTCAAAGACGCGCACGAGCAGGACAACACCCCTGAAGGTGTCGTACCACGAGTCCACCAGCAGCATCCGCAGTGGCTTGTTCGGGTCGCCCACGGGCGGGGGTATGTTCTGGATGACGGCCGGTAGGATACCGTTTATCCCTACGCCCGTCTTGGCGCTGACCTTGACCGCTTTCGTCGGGTCCAGCTCGAAGGCGACCTCGATCTGTTCCAGCGCGCGCCCGACGTCTGCGGACTCGAGATCGATCTTGTTGATGACAGGGACGAGCGTGAGCCCTTCGGCGAATGCGAGGTGGAAGTTGGCGACTGTTTGCGCCTGCACGCCCTGCGACGCGTCGACGAGGAGAAGTGCGCCGCCGCACGAGGCGTATGAGCGCGTGACCTCGGCGCGAAAGTCAACGTGGCCGGGGGTGTCGACGAGGTGGAGGAGGTAGTCGTGCCCGTCGTGGGCGTAGCGGTAGATCATGGTACAGGTCTGGGCTTTCACGGTGATGCCGCGCTCCCGTTCAACGTCTAGTTTGTCCTGTTCTATGTCAGCAGCCTTCTCCGTGCTTGACTTCCATTTTCCCCTGGTAAATATGTGACCACCTCTTCCTCTGTGGCATCTTCCTCGAACCCTCCCGTCCACCACCCCATCCACCGCACAAGGTCAGGTAAAACGTACCAGAATCTGCTTGTTCCCATCGCTAGCACTGATCGTCCCCGTGTGCTCCAGCAACCGATCGCTCAAAGTACTCTTGCCGTGGTCAATATGCGCGACAATGCAAAAGTTCCGGTACCGTTCGATCGGTATGGCGGCGATCCGTTTCTCCAGGTCCGTGGTGGTTACCACCTTTGTGCTATTAACCGTCGTCGACTTCGTCCGCCCTCCTCCTCCTCCGCTCGGTAAAGCCCCTCCATTATTATTATTACTTGCGGTGCTGGCAGCACTGCTACTGCTGCTGCTGTATTCCCGCCTCCTCCACTTATTCGTCGTTTGTAACCGCTGCTCTTGTATTGGTAGGAGCCGTATCGTACCCTCGCTATTGCTGCGGCTGCTGGGCGGCAGCAATTCCTTTCGTCTGTCGACACCCAAGATAAACGACCGCTTCGGCTGCTGCGACAGTAGAATATCACCTCCTCCACTCGCAAGAACCCTTCCAGCGGGCCATCGAGGCAGCGGCGGCAGACGACGTTCAAAGAGACATGGTCGCATGAGGAGGACGTCGGAACAGGAACTGGGGCGCGCGCCACGCATCCAATTGGTAAACTGAACACTTTACGTTATCATGGAAAGAATAAAGGGCAGGTATATATGCGGAGCGAGTGTGAGTCGAGCAAATCCGTTACGTCTCAAAATCGGCGTGCCTGTCGTCAGTCGCGGGAGTGCATGGGCGGGACAGAAGCTCAAAGCTCAAAAATCGCGAAGTCCCTCGCTTATCTCTTATCGGAGGTACAGAAGTATATGGTACCTGCGCCAGCATCCCATTTATCTTAAAGTCCCACAAACACGTATCATCAGAAAAGTACTTTGTACAAGTATATATAAAACACCTTCCTCACTTTCCAGGGCACGAACATTAACATTCCCTCCGATTCATCCACGGTGCTACGCGTCTTCCACTCCTCCCTATAAACAGGTCGTGTACAACTGTACATTCGACTCCCTTCACAACTCCGTCGTCCCATCTCCGCCGTACTCGAATGGCAATGGCCTCGCGAACTTCATCTCGGCATGCATTCACAGGGGATCATAAAAAGGTCCTAAGGTTAGCCAGTTCGCCACATCCCATGCGTACCTGACCATCATCCCAACACCCCTCATCTTTCGTTTCCTCAATCCTCTCATGTCATCTCAAATATACACTTGTTTGAAATCGCTCCCAAACACAGGTTCAAACGAGGACCCACTCGCTCCCGCGTTTCACGAACTTGTCTAGCATCATGGTCAAGTCAGACAACACGAATCGGCAAACATAAAACCCAAAGAACTCCGCCGCATGCCTAGTACAAAGCTCGAGTCCAACTTGCGTCTTGTCGGCGTGTCGCAGCCCAGGATCCTCGACCTGGCGAGCGATTTGGTCTAGATTCACATGTCAGCAAAGTCTCCTCGGCGCACACAAACACAATTAACGGCAACTCACCAATTGACTGGGCAGCATCAAACAATCGCGCCAACGAGCTCATGTAATTCGCATTGGGCCCGGAAAAGTATACGCTTCCGATATCGCGCTTTGTGGGTCGGCTTGTCGGATGCGTGGTCATGGGCAGGCTTGGTAACAGTATATCTCTTCCGCTAGAGCCATCGACAGGCGTCGTCGAAGTGCTCGCACCTCCGCTGCCTCCCTTGCCACCATAAGAAGTGGCCAAGTTGGGCAGATTTGCCGAGCTATTCTTGCTTCGAAGACGTCGCCACGAGAAACTGCTGCTTTTGGCGCTGACACTTGCCGACCGTAGCATTGCCGCTGCATCGTTTTCGACAGCACTGGCGTCCTTAAACATGGCGTTGGTGCCGTGAACACCCACCTCACTGCCGAGCTTTCGGGTAAGCGTTGCCTGAACTTGCTCAAGCACACCCTCGAGTGCCTGCATTTCCTCTAGGACGGCATCCGCATCACAGGTATCCACCTTGCCGAGTTTCTGCAGAGCCGCCGTGAGGTAGTCACAGTTGGCGATCTTGTCCTCCACATTCTTCAGCTTTACACCCTTAACTCGCCAGACCTCACGTGGCACGAAGAGCTTGTTACTGAGATAGCCTCCGCGAGGATGGCAGAGCGTCTGGTATAGACACCGCATCAGCCAGAATGGTCGAAGCATGACGTCGTTCGGGCAGGGCTCGAGCGGGGCAGGGGCGTCTGGAAGCATTAGATTGGGAGAACCTGGGCTGCTGGGCGAATGGAATCCGTTGTCGAACAAATGCAGGCCGCCTGTGGCTGACGTGTCGGATCTCTCCCGGAAGGTTCCCACGAGAGGAGTTGGGATGGAAGGAAGAGCTGGCAACCGAGTGGCTGAGCCGCCAATGCCATACTGGTTGCTCAATGGGGTGCCTGGCGAAAGATCAGAAGCGTCATCAATGTGCGAAACCGACAGATTCCTGGACTTCATGCTCCTTAGACTTGAGGACGAGAAATTCTTTCTGAGACCCGGTCGTGCGACTGAGGGCGAACCTGAGCGAGGTAAATCCTCTTGCACAAATCCGGTGGGCAGTGGTGGAGTGGCTGATCCATCCATTGTCCCTGGGGCGGGTGAGACGGACGGTCTCGAGGACAGCGGGCCAGTGGTGCGGTTCGGGCCGGCCGACAAAGCCTGCCGTTGCTGGACGATGTAGCTGCTTGTCCTTGGCTGCTGGGGAATTGCGGCTCCGGCAGTTGCTGGCGCTGCTGGCGCGATCTTGGTCGTCTCAATCTTCAGTTGCTTCGGGTTCTGCCCCGAAAGCCGCCGGTTCCGTACACTTTGACTCGAGCCTTGAGATCCTGCTGATGACGGCTGTGGTGGGAGTTGGGGCAGTGGTTGAGTTGGAGGTGGTGGCACAGGGCCTTTTGGCTGAGGGAGCACCGTATTCTCGCTCACCGTGGTAAGGACCGTGGTGGCGGTAGGAGGGTTGGAGCCCATGGAGCTGTGCCATGTCCGGCTTGTCAAGCCGCTCGAGTCGGACTCCCGCGGCACCGATGGCTTCGAGTTCGGTGCAAAGGCGAAGTCTTCGATCACATAGCCATTGGTCATCTCCTCCAGCATCCGCTCCTCGTCTTCGGAGCTATTGCCGTCATAGAAGTCCTCGGCTAAGCCCTCCTGCCGCCTGTACTCCTCATCCTCTATTTGCTGTTGCAGTCTCAACCTCTTCTCCCTCTCGTTTGCTTCTACCAATGCCTCCCTCTCTGATTCCCGTACTCGTTCTCTCGCGAGCTCTACTCGTCTAAGGGTATTCGCTACTGCCACCTCGGTATCCTCCTGGTACCTGCTCGCGCCATATTGGGTCTCAGGCTCAAAGCCATCATCATATGCCGCTTCAATAGCATCGTCTAATGCCGCATCGAATTCAGCCTCGGTATCCCCGCTAGCGGCTCGTATGTGCTTCCTTCTTATTCTTAACGACGACGATCTCGAATGGACCGACGATGCGCTCGATCCCCCGGATTCGTCAATGGGATCCAGCCAGGATATTGATTCATGGCTGGTGCCTCGCTTGTGGCCATTCGCGGTGCCACTTGGCGCTAGATTTGCTCCCGTCATGTAATACTCGGGGCGGACTGGTCTTTCAGGGCTCTCTCGCTGGGGTGGAGGCGGAGGCGGTTTGGCCGGGGATGGCGGTCTCCGTGGCGATAACGGAGGTGGCATATATCCACTCTCTGTGTGTGGTTGTAAAGTTGAGCCACCGCCTAACCTAGATCGTGAAAATGCTGATTGCAGGCTGTATTGGTTGGGTAGTGATGACGTCGTACCGTCTCTCGGTTCAGTCGCGGTCTGTGCCGACAGTATCGAGAGGCCGGGCGGGCCCTTGGAGGAGGATGGGCGCCTTGCCGCTGACATCGGGACAGAGTAACTCGGTATCGTCAAATCCCTCTCGAAGTCTAGATCCCTGGCTGATCTGGGTGATCTTTCCTCTGCCCCTAAATCTCCCTCAGTCCTGTTAATTTGACTTCCGGTGAATTCCTGGTTATCGCCGCTTTCGGGTCGTCGCGGCAACTCCTTGTCAACGAAATCTTGCCCAGCGAATTGCTCGTCAAGGTCCGAGATGCGGCTCATATACAGAGTATACTGGTTAGGATGCGCAGACGCGCAAAAGTCAGAGCCAGAATACTTCACAGAATGAGATGAGGAGAGATGAGGAGAGATGATTTAAGGAAAACTCACAATAGCCTCCAGCTTCTTTCTGTCCTCCTCGGCTGATGTTCGTTCGAGGACCTGCTGGAGAAGGTTACATGCTTCAGAGTACGCCCTCCTTGCGCCTTCCGTGTTTTGTGCATTGTCGAGTTCTACAGCAGTATTTGCTTTTTGTAGCGCCTTGGACAACATGGTCCGTTGAGATGGACCTCGATTCCCGCGATCACGTTCCCCGCGGTCTCGATTCTTGGTCGATGAATTGGTATCGGTACTGCCATTGGCACCATTTGACCGATTCCGAGAGTGCCCCCTCGACTCGCCATTTTGCGTGTACGGCATCGTATTTCCTGGGGTAATCGTCGCCGCTGGGAGCAGCGACTTGGCAGGGTCTAGCTGCGACGATAGTCCCGAGTTATCCTCCGGTATTTGCGGTGCACCATCCCAATAAAGCCCCGTGTCGTCGCTCGGACGAAGGAGAAATCGGGGGCGGGGAATCGGGGAATCTCTGCTTAGCACATTGGTCTGTCGAACCTCTTCCTCCAGTGATGGCCCAATCGAAATCTGCGGCAAGCTCTGCAGAGGCGGAACCGGCGCGGGTGGAGGGGACTCGGGTCGGGTTCGGGCGGAGGCGGTCTGTCGAGGCGAGAGGCTCGATGTTGAAGGCCGGCTCCTATGTGATTTTTGTTTGGGAGAACCGCCTTTTCCCCCGAAAACTTCAATGCTAATACGCTTTGTCAAGCTCGTAAAACCGGTGGAGGTGCGACTCGATGTGGTGGATGCAGACCAGCGGTTGAGATTGCGAAAGCTGTCGCTCAGGGCACCCGCACTACTGGACCGTGAACGACCACTCGCGCGCGGAGGCTCGAGTTCTTTAACCGGATATGGGGCACTGGTTGGGGACGTCGATTCATTGAAGGTGTCGCGGCAGGCCGAAGATGTCTCCCGTGCGGTCGGCTCGGGGGGCAGCAGTAATGTCGGCGTGAGGGGCTCAGGAGGAAAGGGGGTGTAGGATGGCCGGCGATTGGCGGTCGCGGCAGACTCGACGTGCGGATTTGGATATGCCGGCTGAGCTGCAGGTACTCTGCTGTCGAGCGACAGGAAGCGGTGGTGGTAACTGTTCCCCGAGGGGCTCGCAAAATCCCGGTTCGTCAGCCTTTTTCGCGGCGAGGGTGAGGAGAAAGACGGTGTGCCAGCGTATCCCGTGGGCTCCGGCGGTGTGGTTGTCGAAATCGCGTTTGTTGGCGGTGGATTTTGATTCTGGGTCGAAGGCGCCACGGGAGAACGGGGTAGGGGCATCGCTGGG
Organism: Apodospora peruviana; assembly: GCA_033439685.1. NCBI lineage: Eukaryota > Fungi > Ascomycota > Sordariomycetes > Sordariales > Lasiosphaeriaceae > Apodospora > Apodospora peruviana. The sequence goes on along the minus strand of JAUEDM010000005.1, from coordinate 3,678,763 downwards.
CACTGGAGTGAATGACTGGGCCAAACTGGAAATTAGCGGTGGTCCAGCTCCTGGGGTTTCGCACCCACGCCAAGGTAGCCAGCCGGATTGAGACAAGCACGCCGGGAGGGTGAGGGCTTGGTTGGCGGCACTCCAGGGTAACTTGAAGCCGAGACAGACTGCAGACAGAAACGGAATGGGGGCGGGCCTGGGTCCCCAGGCACAGACACGACACAGACAGCGAACAATCAGCCGAGCGTGCAGTTGTGCGTTGCGAGTGCGCTGCGGGTGTGTCGACAGGTGTGTGTGTGTGATAATTGTCCCTCGGGCTGCTGTTGCTGTCTCAATAATATGTACAGTGATCCAATCTCGCAATCTCCTGCTCCACCGTCGGGACAGGTGGGTTGTGGTGCAGAATGGCGCACTTTCTCGTGCTGACGTCCTGCTGACGGGAACTGAAGGCGTCGTGCCTTTCCGGCGCTCTCGATCCTGTTTGGGCAGACAATATCGACGTGGACGTTTTTAATGACCGTCAACTGTTCTTCAGAGGGAATCTGCGAGTCCCCGGGCCCTCAAGCGAGCGAGCTGCAGGGCAGGGAGCATGTGCGGATCAGCGTGTCACAGTTGATGTTCGGTACGCGGGTCGTTGTCGATTCGCCCGACACATAACGGCGTGATATGAGTGGTCAATCGAAATTTCGGAGCGTTGCGGGTGCTGGAGAGGGCCCGCGGGGGGCGCTGAACGGGACGAAAATGGAGGGGTAATTTAGAGGTCGTTGGGTCGGTCGTAGGTGGTTGAAGACATCCAAATCCAGTTGCACTTCAATGGTGTATGAAGTTGGGCAAAACCTCAAGCAGGGGGGAGGGCAACAGAAAAGGACCAGACCCAGGACGACGGGCCTTTTTCATTCTTCTATTCTTCTTCCTCGCGCCTCTGGTTGAGTCAGTTCACCGTGATCGCTGGGCTCCGTGGTCATGTCTTGTTTTTCTCCCGTCTGTGCCATTCTGTCATGGCAAACATGGGGGGGGTTGCTTGGTCGACTTTTCCCCACCCCCTACATTTGCATTGTCCAAAGATGCCAGAGTGGACAGATGCGATGGGCTGGATTGTCGATGATGAGCGGTGGATGGAGTGATGGAGTGATGGAGTGATGGAGGATGCCGCTAATCCAAGCTGTCCATGCTGTGCTCTCGGCAGGTACCTCTGCAAGATAAGATCATCATGCTTCCAGGCTGCTTCCAGGTTGCCTGCTTCCATTTCCATATCCAAGCCACGATGCTGCGATGCCATAGTTCCAGATGCCTGATTGTGTACCTTCCAAGTTTCTGCGTTTCCTCGAATCTGCCTCTCCTTAGGCTGGACCTGCTCCGTTTCCTTCTTTTGCAGAGTTCAACGCCGCTCGAAACGCGCCTTGCGTGCTCGCTCTTGCCCCTTCGTGCCTCACAGCGCCTCTGGGAAGCGCCGCAGGGGCCATGCGCCAAAGGACAAGGTCAGGGACCCTCAAGGCAAGCTCCAACTCGAGGGGACCAATACGATTGGCCCATTTCGATGTGTGAGTACCGACCATCCCCGACTAACAGCTGCGGAAGACTTGACGGGTCTCCCGAGATGGTCGGTCGACAAAAGTACACCAGCCCTCAAGCTCAGAAAAAGGGGCTCTTTCCCAAAGTTTGCGCTCCCCTTTTGCCTGCCTCTGGACCTGAATGACTTGCAGGAGATTCACGATTAGCTAACCTATGGCGCTAACCGATAGGTGTTAGCGCGATGCAAAGCAGAACTTTAAGGTTCGAACTTGGTGCGTGTTCCTCATTTAAGGCAAGTGCTCGGCTGGTAACCCGTAATGGCCGGATCAACGAATTCATGTAGGAGCGCGCCTTCCAGTTCTCAAATCGACTTCGGTCAACTTTGGCAAGTCGATCAGTCATCATATTCCTTATCAATACCAAATTTCTTCCCAAATTCTTGTCCAAGACAACACATCCGTGGCTTTGCTAAATTGTTTCTTCAACTAAGTGTTCAGGCCGGGGCTCGAAACAGCATCACCACTCACACCTCTCTGCCTGGGTACGACACTAACAGGCACCCAGCTAATTAACGGTGCCGCCATTGCGCCGCGTCGAGCTGATTCCGACGCGCCTCTCTTTTCCACTTATTCCGTACTTTTTCTGTCTCGTCACAAAAGACATATATCTCAAAATAGCGGCCGAAGCTACCTACCTTACATGTCGAAGACACTCAAGACAGGTCAAAAAGCCATGTGCAGCTCCGTCACCAACCCGACAATTGCAACTTCGACCACAATTTTTGTTTTAGCATGTCACGGTCGATATCATGTTCGGAGAAGCCTGTCGATTCTATGGCCCGTCTTCAAACATGTCCCGTTTCAAGGTCGCACCTTGGCCGGCTTCCGGCTTCCATCATCAATCTGCCCCGCAGCCAGTCAGCCCTGTTCGCGGTTGACAAGATCATGTCTGCGCACTGAGAAAGTCCAGGTTCTGTAGAAGCCCAGAACCCGTGCTGAAGTGTTGCGTCAGATTGTGGCGTCGCTCCCTGCCCGCCCATCTCAGGGGGACTGGCGGCTCGCACCGACTGGCACCGTGTGCTCGGTTCCTGCTTCTGCTGAAAACAACAGGCTCGAATTTACCCTTCAGATAACCCAAAGGTTTTGGCACCTCGCAACGACGGCAAGTCACAGGATTTCCCGTCGACGGATAGGATTGAGCCTCAATAACGCCGATCATCTCTTGTTATACGACGATTGTGATATTTGCCTGTTGCGATACGCGGGGTTTCCTCGACACAATTCCTCCATTCGAACAAGTTTGCAACTCACAACGTCGCTGCAGGATCAGGTTTCGAGTTTCCTATCCACGAGGAAGTCCAACCTCCTTTCACACCGTCAGTGGCATTCATCACATCCATTTTCCCCAAGCGCCGCCGGCCGCAGGGCAAGCCCTCAGTTCCAAGGAAGGAATTGCCCTTGGGTAAGGCTCAAGCAATAGCCCTCCATCCTTGGTAAATTGCGTGGCGGGTTTGTTTCTTCCTCTGTCGTGTCTTTCTTTTTGTCTTGTGGGTCTATGACGATTATTTTACTGGGGTGGGAGACACAAAAACCATCATCGACCTGCAAGTGGTTCTTTATCCTTTCCGTCTTGTTTCATTGCCGCCCCCCGAACAGAGTCCCTCGCCTGGGTCATTGCGCTTTGTTGATCGACGACCAGGTCTCTTGCCGCATTGTACGTAGGGCCAGAAAGAGGTCACAAGTGTGACCACTTGTTCTGTATGACCTGTGGCCTCTCGCGCGTTGTCTCGCCGACTTGCGCAGTCCTTGGTCAACTACTTTGCATGAACAAACAGTCAGCAGTTGAGAGAGAGTCGGTCACTGCGATAACATTGTCGCACAGACCCGCTGGCATTGACCACGCAGAAAGACATCTCACGAGTGATCGCCCCCCGTTTTTTGGTCAGCACCTGTTGGCGGCGCAGAAACTGTCTTGCCCACTGTCTGCGTCTCCTGATTTGTCTTGGAAGGTTGCAGTGCGGTTGACGATGGTTTCCGCGATCCGAGAGATCCTTGTACGCGGATCAACCCGAACGCTAGATGCGTCATTGTCCTGCAGTGGTCAGTTCCGTGGTCCCAGAGGTCTTGAGAGAATCGACCGTTGCCAACGACACTGGAGAACTCGTGAATTATTGGGTTTGCACCTATATCACCGTGAACACGTGGTCCTCCAGCTCCCGCGTTCCCGGCCAGTCCCAGCCCTCACCGAAAAAAAAATGTCTCCCTAAACACCTCCCTTAACCCCATGAAAGCAAACAAGGAGAAAATCCCAATCCAGTTCGGAAGAAAAAACCAATCAGCTGTTGCTTTCCTATTCCAAGAGCCATTCCATCATGTCCAATGAGACCGTCCCGCGCCCATGTTTCCAGTCCCAGCCGAGATACGCATTGCTCGAAGCGAGAAGTCGCACTCGCTAGCCGATCTGTGATCATGTGTTTCTGCGTTTATCCTATAACCCCCCTAGCCGTCCATGTAGATCAATCATACCACACTCTGCTCGTTTTGTTGTTGGGTTACAACTCGACCATTTGCTTCAGCCAAGTTGCGTTATTGTTGACCAGTTCCGGTGGTACTGCCGCTACTACCAGCACCACCAACACCGACCGCAGCTTTCTCTTCGAACGGCTTCTGTCCGTATACGAAATATCTGTGTGTGATGTGGCGAAAGTTAGCATAATGGCGTGTGACCAGGTTACCTCAAGCTGAGCTGTGCCTCCGTCCTTGGAGAGAATACCACAATGCCCTTATCTTCCTTGAATGTGAAGGGGCAAACAGCATCAAGAGCTGACTCACGTCAAAAAGTAAAAGTGCACTCCAAGGTTTTTGATATCCTTGCGCACGTCGACGAGTAACAGTTCGACCTCCTCCGGGCTCATGCCCAAGCCCCGCGTAAAGATGGTCATGCTGACGGCGTGGATACCATCCAGAAAATTGGTCATCTGCCACAGCCCCAGCGTCTTCATGTCGTCTCCCTTCGGCCACGGGTTCCCCGGGATCGCGAGCTTCTGTTCCACCACGTTGACGAAGCCAGCCTGCTCGAGCCAGTGCTTGTACTTGCGGGGGGCGAGCATGTCCCTGCCCAGCCGCAGGCCGCCCTCGACGTAAAGCTGGGTCCATTTTTCGAGCGAGGTGCCCGCGAGTGTGCCGTCGACCGACTGCAGGTGGCAGTAGTAATCCTGGTACTCGATCCAGCCGCCCGGCTGCAGGTTGTCAAAGGCCAGCTGCATCACGCGCGGGTGCGACTTGAAGGCGTGGAAGACGAGGCGCAGGTGGACGTAGTCGAACGGGTGGCCGTAGATCCAGTCATCCTCGGCGTCGTCGACTTCGAAGTGGCAGTTTGCCGGGACGCTTTTGGCAAATTGCATGTTAGTAGACCTCTTTCTCCCAACGAGGGAAAACTGCCCAGATGATGTTGGGGAGACGTACTATTCTGGTTGTATCGGGCTGAGGTCGGTGCCTATTACATGCGCGGAGGGGTGTTCCATTGCTTGGGACGTGTCGACGTAAGCCATCCTCTATCATTGTTGAAGATGAGTGATTACTTACCATACTCAATTGCCCATATCCCGGTCCCGGTCCCGATATCGAGCACGGCTTGCGGGTTCTTGACTGGTGCCAGGCCAAACCGGCCCTTGAGCACATACATAAAGACGGCATGTTGGAGGTCTACCCAATTAACATTTGAGATGCAGGGTTAGCAAAACTGACGGACACCAGTTCCTGGAGCGTGAATGATCAAGACTTACCTAGTCTTTCTTGCTCGGTCTACAATGAGGTTAGCCCATCCATCTGGTTTCTGTCCCCGGAAGAAATGCTGGACGAAGAAAGATTTGGAACTGACTTTATCATTGGGCATCCAATATTCTGTTTATCAACGACCGTCAGTGGGGAGTTCGTCATCCTGTACTGAACACATACACACGCACACACACACGCACAACCACAGCAGCAAAGAAAAGGGTTGTGTGCTACGACTTACTGCCCTGCTTGTACCTGTGGAACGTCCTCCCGTATTCCTCGACATACTCGTATATGCTCGATCTGACAGACGCGGTGGACATGGGGTAGTCCACGTCCCCCATGGCAGAGTCGGCATCGGAATCGACCTGGAAGAAGAGCCGCGCATTGTTCAGCGGTGGGGTCGATGACGACGGACCGGCGGCGGCGGTGGTGGTACCGAAGCAGTATCGATCCTGCCCAGATTCGGCCTCTTCTTCTCTTATTGCGGCATTACCGCCGCCGCCATCACCGGTGATCATTGTTGGGAGACTCGGGTTCAGCAGATCACTCACACTCAGTCCTCCGCCACCACCGCCGCCGACGGTTCGACCACCTTCATCGCTGCTGGTCGCAGAGAAGTGGGCGCTGGCTGCGGTCAAATGCAGGTGGCCGCGCTCGGGATCGTTGTGCGCGACGTGACGCGCGTATGCCGCTGTCGCCGCCGCCGCGACTGCTGCTGTGTCGTCCTCCGACTCTGACGTCTGCTGCTGTATGGCATGTCGGCTACTACTGCTAGGTTCTTGTGGCCCTTGTGCATCATGAGAATCGTGGTGTGGGACGTATGTTGTTGGACAGGAGGAACTCAAGATCGAGTGCCCCTCCTCTGAATCACCTGCTGATGGTGGTGCTGCAGCCACCATCACTGGCGCCGAAAGCTCCTCACCACCTGCTCGTCTACCTCCAGCCATATATTCTTTCTTTTACTTCTGTCTTCAATTCTCCCGAGTTTTCCTTCCCGTCGCTCGGCGCAATTGCTCCCCCTTTACCAATCCCCAATCGCCCTGCGCGACGCGCGCGACCGCAACACTCTTTCTTCTTTTCCGCAGTTTAGGTCAATCGGGTCGGGCCGCCGCCGCGCTGGAGGATTGACGACGATCGATCGTCCGCTAAACCAAATCGAAGAAGCTCCGATCCGCCAGATCGTGGCGTCCCTTCTCGTCCCGTAGCGCCGAGCGGTCAACAACCAGGGGTCAAATACGCGGGAGTGATCGGTCGTCCGTCAGTCGTCGTCGTTCGTATTCGTACCGAATCGATCGTTCGTATCCAAATTGGGGGGATTTCCGGTCGTCGTCGCCTCGTGTCGTAACCCGAAAAGAAGAAAAAAGAAAAAGAAAAAGAATCCGAAGAATTGGTTGAGGGAACACAAGTTGCAACAAACACGGCACCCGACCATCAAATCGGGGTTTGTCCGATTGATTTAATGGGTAAATAGGTAGTAGGGCAGTCGGTCGGATCGGACCCAGCAGCCTGTCCGCGTCCGCTCGAAACGTCGCACCACAGAACGGAAAGGAAACCAGGTCGGACGGGCCTGCTACCAGATTTGGGGGTTCTGAGCGCCTGTGTTACCTTGAACAGCGGCACGCGGATTACCAACGAATATCTGAACCAGAACAACAGCAGCTGCAGGTGCGCGCGCTACCAAGAAGAACCCTTGATGAAAGGTGAGATTAAGTTTAAGTTTCCCGCCCTGTTGTGCCGCTTCCTTTCCTTTCCTTTCCACGCGTTCGTTCCGTTCCACGCATGCATTTAAGCTGTCGGGAACAATTGGAATGAAGGACGAAAGAATTAGATGGATTTTGGGTGCGGGCCGCCTGTCATAAGCCAAATCTGCCTTGACGTTCGCTAAAACTCGCCTTGAAAGTGTGGTGCAATGTAACCCCAAGGCCGTGCACAATGTAATCATTGACTTCGAACTGCACATGGCATCATGCATGATAACCTCCGGCTCCGTCCTGGTCCGTGGCTGTCGGCCCTCCGTTCGACGGTGGACGGGTGCCCGCCCGGGTAGTCTTCGTGCCGAAACAACTTCTTGGCCCGTTCTCATTGATGAACCGCAATCTATTACGCCAGGTAGAAACTTTAAATACGTAACTTGGTCAGCCCAGTAACAACCAAACCACCCATTGCCAGTGTCTGTCTGCCCATCAGATCGTACAGTATCAATATTTCGTACCTCATTAATAAGGTGACAACGCTTACCTGTGTTATATGTAATACTGAGCTGTATCTCATATCTTGAACAGAAATCATGGACGTGTAAACTACCAAGGTAATTAGATAACTCTAACGTTACTATGTGCTGTTATTATATGTGAACTACCTCAGTTATTAGATAATACTGGCCAGAGGAACTTCTTTTGACCAACTAGGTACCTACTCACTTGGTTCCAGTTGGTATCGTGTAGGTAGGCAGATCACCGAATTAGTGCAGGTAGACTGAGATGTTGGCGTGACAGACTTCAAATCCCCAAAACCAGAACAGAACTAGGGTTCAGAACAATCAGGGACGAATTATCTTTACATAAAACGGAGTAGAATATATCAATATTATCCAAATTATCGTAAGATTGCAACACGTTCGTATCGTAGACTTCATACGAGATACACCATCCAAACCATAAAAAACGGAGCAGAGTTATCCAAGCCATTCAAATTCAAACCTAATCTCAGCCAGGCTGGCCACACACCATTACTTACCACCTACCCACGGCCCGGGACAATGCAAATTCCAGAATTCTTACACCTCAAGCGCCTTGACTCCTTCAACAATCGCCTCTGTGCTGACAGCAATACCGACCTTCGCCGTTACCGCCGCTCCGCCAGGAACGAGACCATCACCACTCAGCACCTCAACAAAAGTTCCACTCCCACTCCCACTTCCAGCATCGCTGCTCGTCTCCTCGCCGTCCTTCTCCCCATCCCCATCAGCTGCAGCAGCAGCAACACCATCCGCAAAAGCAGACCCCTTCCACACAAACGGCTCGGTACCAAAATTCGCCGTGGCATGAACGTTCGCGTGCAGCCCAATCAGCGGTAACAGCCGTCCATCGACCCCGGTAAAAGTCTTGGGGATCTTCTCCCCGTTACGCGTAAACCAGATCTCGTGCGCGCCCAGGTCCACTCCGCAGCCGACCGTGTCGCCCACGTCGTACTTGTACTGGCTCGGAAGCTGCGCCTCCTCCCAGTCCGGCACATCGCTGGAATACATGCCCGCGTCGTCAGCATGATAACCCCACGACTTAGCCTTGGGCGCGGTCGGCTTGGGGTCCCAGCCGGGGAACTGGATCGCCGCGCCGCCAAGCGTACAGAACCCGATGGCGATCTCGGGATTCTCCTTCTGTTGGACCACGAGCCCGTCGACGAGCGGGATCTCTTTCAGAGTAATCTCAAAATAGTACTGCTCCAACCCGCCGGGCAGCGGGCGGTCGGTCGACACGCACACGCGCTCGCCGGACAGATGAGTGACCGAGGTGCCGTCTTCCGACAGGCTGCGGGCGCCGGACGGCGTCGTGGACGGGAACGAGGTGCCCCAGCGCGAGGGGAGCATGCCGGTCCAGGCGTCCTGCTGCCGCAGGAACTCCTCGGCCTTCTTCTGGGAGAATTTTCGCGCCATCTCAAGGGGCGTCCAGCCGTACTGGTCACGCATGTTGAGGTCGGCCTTTAGGCGCCAGAGCTGCTTGAGCAGGCGCGTACTGCCGTTGGCGGCGATGGTGACGATGAGCTCGGCGTCGTGTCGTGCCGCGTCCGGATCGCGCTCGATGAGCAGCTCGATGATCTCTTCAAAACTCGATCGGTCCGAGGCAAGCGCCCACTCCCGATAGGCGAGGACGAGCGCTGTTTTCCCGGATTCGTCCTTCAAGGCGACGTCGGTGTTGAGCCTGGGGTCCAGCAACAGACGCACGCACGCAATGTGGCCGCTTCGGGCAGCGCGCTGAAGCGGTGCCATGCCTCGCTTTTTATCCTGAGTGTTGATGTGCAAGCTGGCAAAGTCGTCCTTTTCGGAAGCAAGCTGGATGAGCTTGGCGACCACACCGTCAAAGCCGTGGTCAGCGGCTTGCCGCAGCGGGGTTCGGCCTGAGGTGGTGAGCCCGTTGATTTCTGAGAGGGGAAGTTTGTTCGCGATGAGAGCGTCGAGAATGGAGGCGCTGACCTCGGCATCTTGGGCTCTGCAGGAGTAGAAGAATGGGGTTCTGTTGTGGTTGTCGGGGTGGTTGAGTCCAACGTTGTGGTGGTCCTTATCCCATTCCAAAAGCACCCGCACGCACTCCTTGCCATTATCGCGGATGGCTGACGAGTGCAGCGCGACGATGTTATGGTTGTTCCTGACGGCGGGGTCAGCGCCTGCATCAAGTAGAGCCTGTATCACTTCCCCGTGACCGTTTACGGCAGCCTGGTGTAACGCGGTGTCGCCATCCTGATCCCGATCGTCAATCTCGGCCACGCCAAGGGAAAGGATCATATTCAGATTGTGGACCTCGTTATATATGCTGGCCATCTGGAGAGGGCGGACTGATGCCTCGTCTTCGGCGTTGACGTCGGCGTTGTTGCGAAGAAAGCTCTTAAGCATCTCTTTTGGAATATCTCGCCGAGAGAGAAGTATATGCAGCGGTGTCTCGCCTACACTCTCGCGTGCGTTGATGTCTGCTCCCTTCTCGATCAGAAGGTCAACTACCTTTTCATCGCTTCCGTACCACGCGCAGTAATGCAGACTTGACCACCCTTGGTCGTCGGCAGTCTTTGGGTCTGCGCCATGGTCCAACAAGAGTTTCACAGTCTCGAAGCTGGAGTCTTGTTTCATCCACATGTAGAACGCTGGCCAGACCGGCGGGCTCTGAGCATTGGGGTCTGCGCCCTTTTCCAGGAGGAGTTTGAGCATGGCAGGACTCTCTGCCTTTGTTCCTGCAGCTTGCAGGGCGTTGTGCTTCCTTGAAAGCTCATTCAGATCTGCTCCGCCATTAAGCAGGTGCTCTGCTAAACTTGTGAGCCCGAAATAGGCCGTCACATGAAGCGGCTTCCATGGCTCAGAATTGTTGCCGAAAATGGTCCTCAGATAGCCAGGGTAGCTTTCTTGCCAACGGTTGAAGACCTCGGTGTTGGACACAAACTTGTCGAACTCCGCAATCAGCTCCTTCCACAAATCGCTGTCTGCTCTCTCTTCTGGAGTCCAGAGGTCTTCTGCGGCTCGAACATGGTGGGTCCAGTACGTTATCTCATACCGAACACGGCCCTCTTGGCTATTGTCCAGGTCATCCACTTCGTTGCCGGTTGGGTTTCGATTGTATCCCATCTCCTCGGCAATCTCATCGTCACAGGAGTCATCGGTGTCATACCCAGAATCCTCTTGTCCAACTGCTTCCTCAGCTTTGGCTTCTGTTGGTTGTCCTTCCTCAACTTCTGTCGCAGGTTCTTCCTCATTCAGGGCAGGCTGCTTGTCATCTCCATCGCCTCCCTCGCCGCCGGCTTCGGCGACACTCTCCTCTTCGCCAGCCGAGTCTTCCTGGGAGCCGGTCTGAGTGGAAAACCCTGCCCTTTTCTGAAAGAGTGGGTGGTTGAGATGGCGCAGGCAAGTAATTGCCATCCTCAAGTGTTCGTCTTTTTCGTTGATGGACAGCCTGGCCTTCTGCGAGATCTCTGACTTGCAGCGGGGGCAAACGGCGTCGTGGGTATGCTCTTCGTCATCAGAAAACTTGGCCGAGTTGAAACAAAACTCCTCAACCTGGGGTTTTTCAGGCACGTAAAAGTGCTGTTCAGCGTACTGGGAGGTATAAGCTTTGAGGAATGGACCACTAGCGTCTCGAAGCTGATCCAGTTCCAGACGAGAGATCTGTGGAAATCCAGGCTCCTCATCCTCTTCCGCCGGCTTTCCCTCCGGAATCGAGTCATATGTTCCGTAAAAGGCGTCCATGATTTCTCTCCCGGTTGGGTGCCCTGATTCGGGACACAACAGACTCCATGTGAGGCCTGTCCGCAATAGACCCACGTAGTTAGACTTCATCTTGCGGAGCGCCTCGGCATAGACATCAGTCAGGCCGCCAGGGAGTGCTTCCAGCCGCTTGGACAACGGCCGCGCAAACGGTTCTCGGATCCATGAAATGGCCACCTCGGTGACGTATCTGAAGCGGGACCCAGCTTTGGAAACGATCGCTTTCTCGGCTTCCTCTCGCTCTGCCGGCGACAGGCCGGGGGTGTCCTCAAGCGCCGCCTTGAGCACGGTCGAGATATCGTCTTGGACCCAGTACTCAATGTCGATCGATCGTGGGTCTTCGTCGCCACCATCGGCAAAGACGGTGGATGATGCGCATCCCACCAATATCCTGATTCGAGAGCCAGCATCGGGGTCCGTGACGCTGAAGTTAACGAGGCCCTCAAGCTCCTCAACAAGGTCTTCCTGCTCCTTCTTCGGCAGATTGTTGCTCACTCCGTCCAAAACCAGTACGACATTTCTCTTGAGCAGCTGGGAGATTTGGGCAAACGCCTCCACGAAGTCAGGAAGACTCTCCTCCTTGCTGGCTTTCACCTTGGTGGCAAATTGACTGGCCTTTTTGCTCTTGGGGTTCTTGAAGACATCGTTGCAGGCCTCTAGGAGGGCGACGTCCTCCTGGCCTTCGGCTGCAAGCCCGTAAAGCCGATAAAGGAAAGTGTGGCATATGGAATCTGCGGTGAAGTGCTGCTCGCCGCTTCCGGTTGTTTCTGATGCTCCGCAGTTCAAGTAAAGAAGCACCTCGTCGGAGTCGGCTTGAGCACTGAGGCGATCGACCACGGCGGCCAGGACGGTGGATTTCCCCGTGCCTTCCTGGCCAAATATGCGGAGCATGGCGCTGTTCTCGGACGACTGCCACTGGTTGAACTTGTAATGTTCAAAGATCCACAAGCATGTCCCGGGGTGGATGGACTCAATTGCGTCATCCAGCGGCTTGGTCGTCTGCTCAAGATGCCCGAGGGCCTTGCGGTTGGTCTGAAAGGTGTCGAGCGCATAATCCCAGGGCGTTTTTCGCTTGGTCGACGCCTTAATGTCATCTAGGCTCTGGAGAATGGTATTGAGCCTCGCAGTGGACTCCTTCTGCCATTGATCCTGCACGGCTTGGAACTCCTTGATGTCATTGACTGTAGTCGAAACGTCGGCCAGCACACCGGACACGCCTTCAAGCTGAGTCAATGTCTTGTCCTGGAAGGCAGCTTGGCTCCCCTCGACAATCTTCCTCTTGAGCTCGGAAATGGTGCTGAGCTTGCCCTTGAACTTATCCATCGACGTGCCGAAAAAGTCTTTGAACCCATGCTTGATGCGGCCCAGGGTACCAGCGGTCAAGTGGCACTTGATAGCGTAGGAGAAGTCGAGAACGGCCTCGTAGGCGGACTTGAGATCCCGGAACAGCTTCTCGACCACGCCCGAAGGCTTCCAGGCTTCTTTGGCCTTCTCCCTCTCGTCGTATAGGCGATCATAGTGGCTGATGATGATCATGATCTCGCTGATGTCAGCCAGGCCGGAGCCAAAGAACGAGTAGAGCTCGTAGTTGCTCTGGATGGCGGATAGAGTGAGCTTGACGGCGAACCAGGCCATGCCGACGCTCTCGGGGGCGCCGACCATGAGGGTGTTGCCGGCGGCGACGAAGTGGTTGATGTTACCCATGATCTTGTCGATCCATGCGCTCGGAATGGTGACATCGCCGACCTTTTTGCTGCCCCACTTCTTCTGGGAGTCGACCTGCAGGCTCTCGGCGGCTTGCTTGGTCTCTTCGGGCGACGCTCGTTGGCGCAGGAACTCGGCCAGCAGTTCCTGGCCCTTTCTGTCGAGGTTGGCCTGTTGTGCGTTCTTGGTGAACTGCGCCAATGCCTCCTCGTAGAGGCTGATGTATCTTTGCGCCATGATGGACGTGACTCGGCGACGGGTATAGGGAAACCAAATGTTGAATGAAAAGGATGTGTCCGCGTACCGCCTCCGGACTGAGAGTGAAGCCGAGACGCGTTGTCGACCAGCGCGGGGTTCTCAGTAGGGGAGCAGCAGCCATTATGTAGGTACTTCGGTGCCAATGCAGATGTTGCCAAGGACACCTTTGGCGCCATCCTGACTCCTGAGAAAAAAGTACCTTACCCTACGGCCGTAGGGGTTTGCTACAGGGCTGGGGGCGCTCTTGCTGCTGTGTCGCCGTTCGGGCCTGGTTGAGGTTCGTGCAGGTGAGGTCTTGCCGAATCGGGGAAAGCCAAGGATGGCCAGACTGGGGATTATCTGCAGGTGCGATTGGCGGCAAGGGGACAAGCGCGGTTGCCTGACGCTGCCCCCATCGCCTTGCTGCTGATGCTGGGGAATAGAGATGGCCTTCTAGGGCTCCATCCGTTTCCCCTTCTTCGGCATCTGGTTCCAGAAATCGTCTCATCTCCGGTGCCTCTCCAATCGATCGTGCTTCTTCCTCGACCGGTGCGCAGCCGAATGCTGACAGTCTGTGCCGGCTGTAACCATGGATTTTCAGCTTTTCAGTTCGTGACCCGAGCTAATCATGCCTTATGGCTGACATGCAGACGGGCGCGCAAAAGCTGAGGCCCATCTTGCGTTGCAATTTGCAAAGAACAAGGACTGACCGCTGACTAAATCCGTTTACTAATCCTCTATTTTTAGGCGCCACAGTTGCCAGTGAAGTTCGCCAAGATAGCTTGGCTGTCAACCTCCTGAAGTTTGGAACGCATGTATTGGAGCCTGATCACTCAACGATAACCTAATTATTTTACAGCGGCAGTCTATGGGATACTGTGCACAACCTTTATTCCGTATTGCCAACGCAATCACGAACTCGGATCCTCACCTTTTGGCCCACACCGTGGTGACACGTCTGAAACTAAATTTTAGATATCGTATTTCGAATGAGATGTCGTCCGGGTTTGTAATCTGCAGCCGCTTACGAGGTTATTGCCGGCGAGGTCAGCAAATCTGCCTACCACTTTCGGCAAGTGGCATTCTTGCCGTGCTATACCAAGTACCTAGATAATGAGCCGATACTAGTCCGTGTCATCTTCTACTCCATGTTTAGACCAGCTGTTTGCCACACATAACATTGGTGAACTTCTAACGAGTCCTTGAAAAGACAACCACTTGCGTCTAGGAGAATTATTCAACTTGGAGTAGAACTCGCAAACTGTTTAAAAGCTGAAACGGAGCGTCACGAGCAGGCAAGTAGAAAAATGAGACTGAAAAGCGGGAAAAGTGTGGTCGACGGATCAGTCAGGAAGATGTCACGGTAGGAAGTGTAAGTATAGCCGAGTGTATCTGATAATGAGTAGTCTTAATCAGAGTTCATTGATTCTCGTCACGAAAAGTCTGGATTGGGCAGGTGGTTTCGTTGATGCGATCTCGTGAACAGTCAAGTTGTACTGCCATCCCCGTTTGCTGCTTTCCTTGATGCTTGAGATGAGGCTGGAATTGATCTTAATAGGGCAGAGTAGAATTCAAACTCAACTCTCTCCGGGACGAGCTTCAGGAGCATCGACGGCGTGAAACTAAGAAAAGAAAGGCAAACAACACAGGAACGACGGATAGAACAAGACATAGCGTTCTTGGCACCCACCCCCCGAGTCTCTCGGTTTTCATTGAGCTCATGAAGATAGGAAATTGATATCCACATTGCGCTCTAAAAGTCTAGGGTGTTCTGTAGCTGTGACAGCAACTGTAGGCCAGTCGGATTCACACCCACCATGACGCATGATAATGAAACAAGTACAGGAATAACTTGTTATATAAAAAGGTGCAGATAGAGAAGAACTCCATTCATAACCATTGATGTCCCTGGACACCTCTCACATATAAACACAAAAGCCTGCCCGGGTATATCGTACCCTCGTTGAAAATATCCTAACATTTAAATAACCGTGATATCCTCTGATTTCATAATCCATCATACCGACTCCGTCTGACTCGTATGTATTTCCTATGCATTCCCCCCGTCATCTTCTTCCCCACAAAACTGATCAATTAGTAATCCCGATCATACCGCCCCCGACTCCGACTCCTATGCTCCCTCCTCCCCCTCCCAGCCCCGCGATCATAATCATCACCATACACATACTCCCGCTGCGACGACTGCCTGACCACCGCAACAGGCGTAACCTCCCTCACCTCACCGACCGACGACCTTCTATGATGATGCGCTGACGAATGGCGCGAGTGTGAGCGATGCGACCTCGAGCGGTGTCGGTGCGGCGACCGCGGCGGCGGATGGGTAGGATAGGGCTCGGCGCGAACGCCGTCGTACCACGCGCCACCGTCAGGTTTTGGGGCTTGGTCGGACGGTTTCCCCAGATTCGAGCACGACCGGAAGATCCAGATCAAAAGCAGCAAGCCCGCAATGGAGCCGATCACGATCCCGGCGATGGCGCCGCCGCTGAGGGTTTGGGCCGAGGTTGGCCCGTCGTCGCTGTTGCCATTATTACCGTTGTTGTTGGTGCCGCCGCCGCTGATGACCGTTACGGTTGCTGCGGGGGTGTTGGTTACTGTTGTGCCTGGGGATACGATGGTTGTTGTTGCTGGTGGGGCGTTGTTGTTTTGGCGTTGGCGGAGGGCCGTGACGGCGGCGGGCGGATTTTGTTCGAGAGCGCGGTCGATGAGGTGTTGGATTTCGGAGCGCGTGGGGATGTGGAGCGCCTCGTCCTCTTGCCGAGGGAGAGGTTGAGGTTGTGGTGGGTATGGAGCCATATTCAGAAATGTCTGGCTGAAGTGAGAGAAGTCGGTGGATCCCAGTTTACTTCAGTTGCAAGAGAGAAAAAAAGACTGGAGAGATACAGAGACAATAATAATGAAATGGGGTTGAACTCTCTCACCCTCTTGGGTAAACCGGTCAAAGCAATGATTTTCAGGAACGGTTGAAAGATCGGAGGAAAGCCCGCCTCTGGTTTATACGAGTCCTCGTCGTCCATTTTCATGTTCGGTCGCGGGGTGGCTGGTGGTGATGTAATTGTACATGAAGGTGTGGTGAGCCCCTCTTCGGGAGTTATTGGTGGAGATCATTTTCACTTCTCAGGGGCCAGAGGCTGGGCTTTGACGGCATCACGAAATTTCGAAATCTGATAAGAAAGATACGCTCTATTTGTCCAGTCTCTTCAACACAAAGCCCAGAGGAACCTCCATAAGTTTAGTTATAAGTAGGTATTTGCATCGTGAAGGCATGCCATGCGCTGGTGCTCTCTGAGTTCTCGTCTTGGCAATACCGGCCCAGCCTCCTGTCTGGTGGCTGGGAAACGAATAAAACCCTGTAAAATACAGCTCTTGCTGACAGAAAATGCCATTGTTTAGCGTGTCTTTATCTTGTTTTCCACCGGTTCCCACGTGTCTTTTCCGTTCAAGTTTGATCCACCGCCATGCAACCCTGCGACATGTCTCGGACAAGACCGTCCGGCTGCATGATGATGTCATTGCTCATCCAAAATCCCATCTTGTCAAGAAAACAAAGTCCATAGCACACTGGAATCTGTATTCGGATTTAGCATTTATGGATCATGCACATCTCAAATAAAGGAGACTAGAGCGACAAACAGCACTATCAAAGAGTCGAGACGTACGTGAGGTACATTGGGCAGAATAGTAATTTGTTAGAACCTAAATCCATCACAACCCCTATGTAACCGTTGTTCATCAAAGAAGAGAAGTGAATTTTATGTTTGTTGACTTAATTTTTTAGAACAAGAAAATATAAAAGATATAAGACATGGAACTAATACCAAGACTGGATCTACCCCAGCCGCTACCCAAAACCCATCAACTAACATTTAACAAGGAAAATCCTTAACTAAGGTACTTAAGTAGCAATCAGGACCAAGTCGCCAAAGAAAACGCTTAACTAGCAATCAGAACCAAATCATCAAAGAAGTAACTCTTCGCACCGATACCCGCCGGGCAGGAAACCTTGACATTAACGGAGTACCCATCGCGAGGAATACGAGCCGGCGTGTCCCATTCACCCGTGGTCTGCGCCCACTGGTTCTTGAGACTGCTGTTGGGCACCGTGGCGAGGACCCTCCCAATCGCACCGGTCGCACCGTTCCCGTCGGCGATGAAGAAGGAGATCGAGCAGCCCGGGTTTGCGGAGCTGGCGCGGGTGTACGCCGAGAAGGAGTAGTGCGTGTTTGGAATGACGGTGGGAATGTTCTGGCTGATCCAGGCGGCGGGCGGGGCGGAATTGCTCGCGCCGTAGCTGACCGAGGCGTAGTACGTACCCTGGGGCGAGTTGGCGGTGTTGGCGAAGGAGTAGGACATGGTGTTTGAGGCGGGCTGGAGGATGGACCAGCCTGCCTGTTTGGATTCGAAGCCGCCGTTTGTGATGATGTTGGTTGGTACTGCTGGCGGGGTGGTGGTGGTCTAATTTTTGGGGGTTGGACGTCAGATCATGTTGTTTGATGTCACCTGGTGGATGGTTCAGGCCATTCTTGAGGATGGCTCAAGAGAAGAGAGAAGGGGAACTTACAGAAGTTGAGGTGGTGGACGTGGTCGAGGTGGTGCTAGTAGTCAGGGTTGTAAGAGTTGTTGGCTGCGTGCTTGTGCTAGTAGTGCTCGATGTTGTGGAAGTAGTTGATGTAGTGGAAGTGGTGGACGTGGTAGAAGTCGTGGAGGTGGTCGAAGAGCTGGAAGTGGTTGAGCTCGTCGAAGTGGTTGAGCTTGTCGAACTGCTTGGAGGAGCCGGAGCCGAGGATAAGACTGCGGATGAAGCAGCGGGCATGCTTGACGCGGACGAACTGGCGGACTCCTGAGGTGTGGAGCTTGACGATGCGGCAGCCACGGAACTGGATACGGCTGGCACGCTACCCAAGGCAGAGGACACTACAGGAGGGACGCTTGACGACTCAGAGGCCACAATGCTGGAAGTGAGACCAGGTGCAATGCTCGACGGAGGCTCGACAGGCACAGAGCTCGACGATACCACCGGAACACTGCTGGAGACCTGCGCGCTGCTTGACTGTTCAGCGACCACAGAATTACTTGCTGATGGAACAGGCACACTGCTTGAAGGCACAATGCTCCTTAGTGACTCTACCACGGCACTTGATGAGGGCTCAGCTGGCACACTGCTTGACGGCTCAACCGATGCACTGTGTGAAGGCGCAAGGCTGCTTGATGGCTCTACCCCGGCACTGCTTGACGACTCAACCGATGCACTGCTTGAAGGCACAATGCTGCTCGACTGTTCAACGACAACAGAACTGCTTGACGATGGAACGGGCACACTGCTCGAAGGCGCAATGCTGCTTGATAACTCCACCACGGCACTGCTTGATGGCATAACTGGTGCACTGCTCGAGGGCTCAACCGATGCACTGCTTGGAAGCGCAAAATTGCTCGATTGTTCAACGAGAACAGAACTGCTTGCTGATGGAACTGGCGCATTACTCCAAGGGGCAATGCTGCTTGACGGCTCTACCACGGTACTAGATGAGAGCTCAGGTGGTACACTGCTTGATGGTTCAGCTGGCGTGCTACTTGACGGTTCAACAAGAACAGAGCTGCCTGCCGATGGAATTGGCACACTGCTCAAAGGCGCAATGCTGCTTGATGGTTGAATGACCGAACTGCTTGAGGGTTCCGGCGCGGCACTACCGGATGCCGGTAACTGTACACTGCTCGACTGGCTTGGACTGGCACTTGATGATGCAGGAATGCTTGACGACGGAGCTGGTGCATTGCTGGACGACATGGACGAAGCGCTGGCTGCGCTGGACGATCCGGGAACGACGCTGCTCGAAGGTTCGGTCTCCACACTGCTGGATTGCTCTGACAGAACCGAACTTGACGGCACAACAGAGCTGCTGCTTAAAGCCTCAGATGCTGTGCTCGAGGCTTCAGAACTAGAAGCCGGAGCACCTGACGATTCGACGCTGCTCGAAGATGGAACTGGAATGTTGGACGACGCGAAGTCTGAGGCGCTAGGGGCGAGACTCGAAGACTGGGCCACTGCGCTGCTGGATGCAACACTGGACTCGGAGGCGGAGGCGGAAGGCTCACTGGGGATACTGCTCGATTCAACCACAGCGCTGCTAGATGCAAGATCGGAGACCGAGGCCGAAGGCTCGCTTGGGACACTGCTCGATTCAATCACAGCGCTACTGGATACGACACTGGAGACGGATACCGAAGGTTCACTGGGAACACTGCTCGACTCAATCACTGCGCTGCTGGAAGGTATAGGAGCGGAGCTCGATGGTTGGGAAATCTCGCTGCTGCTTGCCGGCCCAGCACTGCTCGATGAATCGACGGGAAGGCTGCTTGATAGTTGAACCTCGATGCTGCTTGACGAGCTTGGGCTGGCGCTGGATGGATCGACGAGTACGCTGCTTGAGACTTGCACGGATGTGCTGGTGCTTGAAGGTGCAACGGAAATAATGCTTGATGAGGGCTCAACTGACGCATTGCTTGAGGGTACAATGCTTGACCGTTGAGGTGGCGTACTGCTTGACAGCGCAACTGATGTACTGCTTGACGGCGCAACAGATGCACTGCTTGAGGGCTCAACTGATGTACTGCTTGGCGGCGCAACAGATGCACTGCTTGAGGGCTCAACTGGTACACTGCTTGAGAGCTCAACTGGTACACTGCTTGACGACTCAACTGGCACACTGCTTGACACTGGCACACTGCTCGAGGATACAACTGGCGCACTGCTAGACGGCGTAACCGATGCACTGCTTGACACTGGTACACTGCTCGAGAGCTCAACTGGTACACTGCTCGAGGGCTCAACTGGTACACTGCTCGAGGGCTCAACTGGCACACTGCTCGAGGGCTCAACTGGTACACTGCTCGAGGGCTCAACTGGCACACTGCTCGAGGGTATAACTGGTGCACTGCTTGACGGCGCAACTGGTACACTGCTTGACACTGGTACACTGCTTGAAGGTACACTACCTGACGGCTCAACTGGAGCGCTGGTGGTCAAAAGTGCCGCGGAAATAGAACCAGAAGACTCTTCTGGTGCACTGGAAGATGACTGTGCCGAAAGACTGCTTGATGGCTCGGTGGGCGCGCTGCTCGAGGAAATGGAGACAGCTGCGCTTGACGGCGGGATGCTGCCGGATTGTTGAGCCGAGACACTGCCGGATGATTCCGATGCTGCAGCACTGCTTGAGGGCATAGAGATGATTGAGACATCAGAGCTGATGGAAGGCACAGAACTGCTTGAGGGTATAGAGCTGATCAAGGCCTCAGAGCTGATCGGAGCCTCAGAACTGCTTGAAGGCACAGAGCTGATCGAAGCTGACGTACTGCTCGAAACTGCAACTGAGCTTGAACTTTCGGTAATAGTAGCGCTGCTGGAAGCCACGTCGGACACGACACTTGAGGACTGGGCCGGCGACGCGCTTGAAGAAGCCACCGACACGCTGCTTGAAGCTTCAGCAGAGCTCGAACTGCCAGCAACAGACGCCGTGCTCGAAGCAACAAATGACGAAACGCTCGACGACTGGGCCGGTACACTGCTGCTTGAGAGGATACTTGCAGCCCCAGAACTTCGAGATGCCTCTGCCACATCGCTTGAGGATGCGGCTGAAGGCGTCAAGCTCAAGGCTTCGCTTGCCACCACCGAGCTGCTCAATCCTTGGCTGGTAGAAATGCTGGAGCCGGAGGGAGCAGCACTTAAGACGCTGACAGCTGATGATGAGGGCTCGCCAGCAATTGATGACTGAATTGGTGCACTGCTGCTCGAGGGCGCTTCGCTCGAAACCGCACCGGAAGATGACGCCTGTAGGCTGCTTGATGAGTCTACGACAGGAACGCTGGAGCTCGATGCGCTGGGAACTGAGCTGACGATGAGGGATGACGACGACTGAAGCTCGCTTGAAGACGAAGCTGGAGGCTGGCTGCTGGCTGCCGACGATTCGGGTGCAGCACTCGACGAAATGATGGCGGCACTGCTTGACACCTGGGAGCTCGGGATAATAGATGTTGAAGAAACGGCCGTCACTGAAGATGGCAATGGAAGACTGCTGGACGCTCCAACCGGTGCACCGCTCGAGTCTTGAGGAGCACTTGACGATGCTTGTTGCACACTGCTCGAAGCCTCCGAGATAGGAATGATACTCTGCGATGAGCTGACGACCACAATGCTGTTTGAGGGGACCACTGCCACACCGCTTGAAGCCGGGGCACTGCTTGAGACCGGGACACTGCTTGAACCTGGGGCACTCGAAGACTCTAGCATCACGCTACTCGAGACTTGAGAGACGGGAGCGCTCGAGCTCGAGCTGTCGACCGGAATACTGCTTGAAGAAACCAGCGCATCGGAAATTGGTATACTGCTGGAACTCCCAGCGATATTACTGCTCGATGGTCCGACCACGTCACTTCTAGATTCTGGAGCGCTGATTGAAGCACTAGCGCTGGAACTGACGACGATCACCACGCTGCTGGAGACAACAACCACGACTGACGAAGACGCTGAAGGTTCTCTGCTCAAAGACACGACCGCCGCATCACTGCTTGAGGGTCCAGAGACTGGAGCGCTAGAGCTAGCGGGCTCTGCGCTGCTTGCAGACTCGGAGGCAATTATTGATGATGAAGGAGGGATACTGGAGCTGCTCGGTTGTGGGGCAGCGCTTGATGATGGGGCCACTACCGCGCTGCTAGAGACGACAACTACGACGGACGAAGAGACAACCTCGACGGAAGATACCGGTGCTGAACTGAATGATAATTCAGTAGCCGGGACGCTGCTCGAACCCGGGGCGAGGCTCGACGACATGACCACCGCACTGCTGCTGCTGCCAGAAGGCTCAGAAATAGGAACGCTATTAGAGCTAATCAGGCTTTCAGAACTTGATGGTGCTGTAGAAGATTCCTGAGAACTGTCTGACGACGACAGCACGGCGCTGCTAGAGACGACAACTACGATGGACGAAGAGACAACCTCGATGGAAGATATCGGCGCTGAACTGAATGATGATTCAACAACCGGGACGCTGCTCGAACCCGGGGCGAGGCTGGACGACACGGCGACCGCACTGCTGCTGCTACTGCTAGAAGGCTCAGAAACAGGAACGCTACTCGAAGCCTCCACACTGACAGAGAGGCTGGAATCCGAGCTGCTGGCCACAGAGAGGGAAGAAGACGATGTGATGCCGATGATGCTGCTTGACGATTCGACTGCAACACTGCTCGAGAATTCACCCAGGACGCTGCTGCTTGACTCCTCAGCGGGCGCGCTGCTCGAGCCCGCAGGCGGAGCAGAACTGCTGGTAGAAACAACCCCGACGGAAGACACCGGTGCTGAGCTAAATGATGACTGGGCAGCCGGGACGCTGCTCGACTCCGCGACGAGGCTCGACGACACGACCGCCGCACTGCTGGTGCTGCCAGAAGGCTCAGAGACAGGAGCGCTACTAGAGCTGATCAGTGCTTCCGAACTCGATGGTACAGTCGTTGAAGATTCCTGAGAACTGTCTGGCGACGACAACACGACGCTGCTTGAGGCCTCCGCACCGACAGATAGGCTGGATTCCGAGCTGCTGGCCACAGGGACGAAAGACGACCGTGGGATGCTGCCTGAAGATTCAACTGCGACACTGCTCGAGGATTCGACTGCAGCACTGCTCGAGGATTCAACCGGAATGCTGCTGCTTGACTGCTCAACAACAGGGGCACTGCTCGAGCTTGCAGGTGGAGCAGAACTGCTGGTAGAGACAATTACGACGGAGGAGACGACAATAACGGAGGACACAGAAACACTGCCACTGCTGGATGGCTCGGCGCTCGGAAGAACACTTGAGCTGGCAGACACGACAGCACTGGAGCTAATAACTTCCGAGGATGATGAGACGATGCTGGCACTGATGCTGCTGCTGCTGCTGCTGCTAGCTGCCGGAATGTTGCTCGAAGATGATGATACCGGGCCTGAAGCGGAGGAGGCGACAACAGAGGCTGATGACTCTGAGATGACTGGCACAGAACTAGAGGTAACACTGGCAACAGGGTCTGAGCTGGACACCGCGGCAGAGGAGGCGATTGACGCGCTGCTCGATGATTCGATGTCCGGAGCGCTCGAACTGGATGCGGCGCTGGCAACGGGTACAGAGCTCGAGGCGACACTGGCAATAGGTTCTGAGCTGGAAGCGACACCATCAACGGGCACAGAGCTCGAGGCGACACTGGCAACAGCTTCCGAGTTGGACGGGGTGGCAGAGGAGACTACTGGCACGCTGCTCGACCGTTCGATATCCGGAGCGCTAGAACTGGAGGCGGCACTAGCAACGGGTTCAGAGCTGGACTGGGCAGCAGAGGAAATTACTGAGGCGATGCTCGACGGTTCGACGTCTGGGGCGCTAGAACTGGAGGCAACACTGGCAACAGGTTCAGAGCTGGAGGGGGTGGCAGAGGAGGAGATTGAGGCGCTGCTAGCCGATTCGATGATGGATTCCGCGGCACTGGCGCTGCTCGAGGCCTGAGAGTTCGATGAGGACATGGGAGCACTGCTGCTGGACGATTGGACGGATTCCACATTGGTAGCCGAGGACTCGAGACCGATGGCAGATGATGACACTGAAGGAGCTGCGCTCGAGGTAGGAACGCTGCTGATCGATGACACACCGGCCGCACTACTAGAGCTGGCGACAGCAGATGATGACAGTGAGTCGATACTCGACTGTTCGCTCGGAATGGCGCTGGAGGATGAAGCCGGCACTGAACTGCTGGAAGGCTGTTCAACATCCGGGACGCTCGAACTGGGGATCACAACCGATGCAGACGGGGATACCGGCACACTGTTAGAAGACGGTACGGCGCTGCTGCTGCTGATTGGGGTCGCCTCGCTGATTGGGGTCGCCTCACTGCTGGGGACGCTGGATGAGGTGATAACCAGCGACGAGGAAGACGGCAGGACACTGCTGCTACTGATTTGGGCCGCCTCACTGCTGGAGACGCTAGACAAGGGGATAACCAGCGACGAGGACGACGGTACGGCGCTGCTGGAGCTGCTGCTGGTTGAACTAGAACTTGACGAACTGGATGTCGTAGCCGGCGGCGGCAGCCTCTTGTAAACGTTCAACCGATTCCCAGCACCACACTTCTCGGCTCCATTCCCGGGGCAAGCAAAACTGCACTGGGACAGGGCCACCTCGACCGAGTTGCCGTTCTTTTGGTTCCCGCACCAACACTCGCGGCCGTATTCGACACCGAAGTAAGTGAATGCGGAGCAGGCATCGGCGCACTTCTCCACGGTCATGGTGTCGTCGTAGTAGACTTTGCCGTTGAGCGTCCTCACGCCGTCAGCTTCGGTCCAGCAGCCGTCGGGACCATAGGCGGACAGCACGGTACTCGGTGTTGACATGGCCGCGCTGCTGGAGGAAGACGAAGAAGATGTTGAGGAGGTCGATGTTGAGACGGTAGAAGTGCTGCCACCGATCTCGTACACGTTGAGCCGCACGCCGGCACCGCAGGTTTGGGTCGGATCGCCGGCGCAGGGGAATTTGCAGTCGGACTCGGGTGCTGAGAGGGCAGTCGTTTTCAGGGCGTCTCCGCACCAACATTCCCTTCCGTATTCGACACCAAACATCTTCTTCCCGGCGGCGCCGCAGAAGGTGGCGCACTTGTCGACCGTCATGTCATCGGCCCCTTTCATGGGACCCGACAGGGCGCGGTCACCGTTGGCAGGCTCGGAATAGCAGCCACGGTAGGCATAACCGGTGGAAGTAGGAGGAGGAGGGGTCGGAGGGGGAGTGACAACACCACCGCCGCCACCGCCTGTCGTCGAGCGAGTGTACATGTTAAGCCGGTTACCGGCACCGCAGTTTTGTGCCGCGTTTCCGGGGCAGAAAAAGGAACAATCTTCGAGCTGGGCTTCCACGCTCCCCGCGTTGATGGTGTTGCCGCAGAAGCATTCGCGACCATATTCGACACCAAAGTACTTGAAGCCATCGCAAGCTGTAGCACACTTGTCCACCGTCATCAGGTCATCGTAATAGGCCTTTCCGGTAAGGGCACGCCCGTTGGTGGCCTCGGTGTAGCACCCGATGAAGTCGGAGCCGGCGATCTGGGCGACAGCTCGGCGCCGGGGGGAAGTGGGAGAGGCACCCACTCCGGTTATCATGAAGCCGGAGAGGGCGGCAGATATGCCGGCAACGAGTGTGAATGCATGCTGCATCGTGAAGGCACGAACGAATGGACAGGAAGCCAGTAAGGTCCGAATCGAAACTCACTGAAACTTCCAAAACAACAAGCAAAGCTTGAAGGGAAAAGAGACGGGAGAGACTGAAAGTGAGTAACGAAAGAACAGAGAGAAAGAAAGGAGAAGCAAAAAGAGAAAATCGCGCCATTGTGGATGCAAAGACTACCATGGTAAGCTGCTTGGACCTGGCGGACTGGTGCGGCTGAATCACATCGTGAACACAAACGGACTGACGGGAGACTCTAAAAATGCGGCTCTCAGAAACGTGTTTGCTCAATGGCGTGTGCAGTGCGCGGTGTTCAGGGGTAGCGCCTGTGGAAAGACAGAAAAAGAACCAGCGATTCTCAGTGGCGCATGCAGGTACGTGTGAAGGCGTGGTTGAGGCTACAGTGGCTGGCCGTCGAGAGATTGGAAATGCACGTCTGTGAGCGTGCCTGCTTTGGGGACAGCTGAACGTGTTGGCGCCACCGCCATGCTCGCCATTGGTCGACTTTCGTCAGCAGGGCGTCGATTTATTGGCGCCTCAGTGCAGAAAATTGAAATTAAAAGCTGCCCTAAGACGTCAAGAGCCGCAAAGGGGGTCTGGACACTGGACCCTGAGTTTTCTGCAAGATCTGATTGCTGGTGGTCTGACAGTTTCCTCGCTGGCATCCAATTCTTTCTCCGGCTGTGCCAGTCAAATACGTCTAATGAGTATGCCGGGAGTCACGCAATGCGCAGCCAAATCAAGAGCTGCTCTCTCAATCAACCGCGATACGTACTATGGCTTGTTGATAATACACCTACACGTAGGTACGGAAGTATATTGGACCCTTACTGCAGAGACTGTCGGCAGGGATCCTGCATGACCCCTAACAGTCTGTGCCGCAACTTGGGCGGAAATCAGTTAGACAGGGCCTGGGAGCTAAAAGATTCGCCAAGGTCTTGACCAGCCAGATCGATCGCCAAGCGGCCAAGTCGATGAAACCCCAACCTGGGGGTATCAGCTGCATGACACCTGCCAAGCTGCGATTTATCCCGATCAGTTGGATCTGGACGAGGACCACGGATTATAACTACCGAGTACGACTTCACTATTATTTCTACTGCGCAATGATTTCGTAGGTTACATGCAACACCAAGTATCCCTCTGCCGGGATTTAAAACCTTGGTGTCGTTACTTGCCAAGCCCTAGACTGGACAAGAAAAGCACCTTCGTATCTACCACATGACCTCAAATTCATTTCACTGAGACGTATACCTTGATCCAGCTAGTATTCGCCACCAGATTTACGGTAAGAGGTTTCAATGTCTAGCAATATTTGTCCAGGGAAATGGAACCTAGGGTATGTATTAAGATGTGAAAGGCATTTTTTTCGTCCAGGTCAAGACCTGGCAAAGCAACTCACAATGGTTCTAAATCCTGGCAGAGATATATAAAGCGCTTTCATAATAAAAACTGCTTCGAAACCGAGAGAACTTGCTATCATCATGCATTCATGGTAATAGGAGTGTATCAAGACTCGGTACGGGGAGTCGAACAGACAATTAAGATGTATGACCATGTCTAACTCTTGTCATCATTTCCGAATAGATTTCTCAAGATCGGAATAGACGCGGCCATGATGGTGATGGCGCCTTCTGCCGTCCCCAGTATCATCAAAGTGACGATCTGAACTTTTGTTTTACAGAAAGAAAAACGGTTAGCTCAGCCCTTTTGAGCT
Organism: Apodospora peruviana; assembly: GCA_033439685.1. Lineage (NCBI taxonomy): Eukaryota > Fungi > Ascomycota > Sordariomycetes > Sordariales > Lasiosphaeriaceae > Apodospora > Apodospora peruviana. The sequence continues at coordinate 3,651,616 of JAUEDM010000005.1, read as the reverse complement.
GTGTTGTTTTCGTTGGAAGAGTCAGCAACTCACTTGGCTTGGCATGTGGTTTGTTGATATCCTGGATCGCGCGGATCTTCAAGAACGACGTCACTCCCGCACTGCAGATTACACAGTTAACATCACTCATCTGGTTGTTCCTTCATGGACAATTGCAGAAGCCTAGAACGAACAAGAAATAAAATGGAAAAAGAACTCACAAAACCCCCATCCCCATCGCCACAATGGTCCCAATCTTCTCCCTTTTGTCTCTCATTCGCAGCGTCCACAGGATCTTGGCCGGCAGCACCGTCGCGAGAATGACGTCTGTCGCGCCCGCGTACGCCGCGGCGCAGATGTTATACGTGTTGATCGTGTTCTTGGGGAGACAGTCACCTTCCAAGCTATGGCGCCACAGCTTGTCGAACGGCGTGCATTGCACCCACTGGAAGAACCCGCTGACCCCGACGGCGAGGTTGGTGGTCACGATGACGAACCACAGGAACCGCTTGACCCAGTCGCTTTTGTGGACTGCCGGCTGAACGACTAGACGGAGAAGCGTGATGGCGAACGAGGTCTTGCTCCACCCGGAGGCCAGGATCAGGAAAAAGCCGGCGATGAGAGATATCAGTCGGATCGTGTCCAGGTCGCCTGGCTTGATCTCGTGGTTGCGGGAGGCGAAGCCGAGAAGCGTGTCTGTTGATTGCATGGTGCATGAGAGGAGGAGTGATATCTGTAGACAATACATCTCGGTTAGTCGGATTTGTAATAGGTGAGAGGCGATCAACCAATCGGGCTACTTACCCACGAGACAATGAGGAAATAGTCGTCCCACCACAGTTTCCGATGTCGTCGAAATTTGCACCAGAGCCGCAGACAGAGAAAGGTCGCAGATGAGGCCGCCAGGATCCAGATGGCCAGGTTCAGAAGCCAGCGGGAGTCCTCGCCCGAGTCATTCCCGTTGACGCGCTTCTTCGACATCGGCGGTGATGGTAATATGGTTGTGATGAGGTTTCCGTTCATGATTTGCTCGACTTTTTGAAGGAAAATGACTTTCGACCATGATAGCGCGGCGACCCCGGGCCGTGGGAATATTTGAACCCATCTATATCTTGTGCGGAGCATGGAATATCTGGGGTGATCGACGTCGCTCTGCTTCGAGTTTCGTTGTAGTTTATGCGTTGTAAAGGCTTGGCCCATTTTATACCCGAGAGCAGTCAGCGGTCGGCTTCTTTTCTGATTAGGTGTGGTCTGTGGGTTGTCCGGGCCGGCCCGGCAGCTTTAAGTTATTACCTACTTAGTACTTCTTTGGAGATTTGAAATTCCCGGTGTGTGTGTTGTGTGGGATGCACAGGGGCACTCATACACACGCAGATCAATCCGGATTTTGCTTCAGATGAGAATGCCACCCTACCTCGCATCACTTCTGGTCCAAGCGTCGTCCTCGCTAACACATCTTGTTACATGTATGTAGTGGTGGATCACGTCAAGTATATGTGAGAATTGACCAACGACAGAATAATGGATGATCAAGAGCTACCTAATAATAATGAGTGAAGGACGTGTCAAACGCCACGCGAACATGTAACGCCACCATCGCCAAAAAAAATGAATGTGACCCAAACCCAATACTATATCCTTCCAATACCGACCCGCTTGATGCAATAATTCCAGAACCTCTCAGAAAAAAAAAAAAAAAAAAAAAAAAAGAGACAAATGCTATCGAAAATTCAACAGCACCATGAAAACGCCGCAACGCCAACGCCCCATCCATGTTATTTCTCTCCCTTCACTTCTCCTCTAATCAAACATACCCGGATACCGAGGTCCGGAACAGACAGCCAACGGCATCAGACTGGACCTCGGCCAACTAACTTCCCCATCCATTCACGCACACACACCACCTAATCACTCCGTCTCTCAAATCCCAAACAAAAACCCAGCCCCCAAGCTATTCTTCCCCTGATGCGGATTTTTTACTTCCAGTGCTTCACCTTGGTATAGCTCTTGCGCGGAATCACCCTCCCCGAAGCCTCGTCCCGCCGACTGTTGCCCTTGCCCAGCCGCATCTTGTTCGTGTCGAGATCGAAACACGAGCGCTGGGCCTTGTCGCCGGCGACGCACACCTGCCAGAGCGTCTTGGTCTCCATGTCGCAGTAGTAGCCCTCCTTGGGGTTGACGATGTCCGGGCCCATCGACGACCTGCTCTCGCAGACTTCCTTGACGCTGTGGGTTTCGTGGACGGTGACGATCAGCTGGCCCGACATTTTGTTTTTCCAGTTGTTGCCGGTCTTCTTGTTGGGCTTGTTCTTGTCCTTGGTGGGGATCGACTGGAATGGTGGTGTCTTGTTCGTGCCTCCTCCTGCTGCTGCTGCTGCCGCTGTTTCGGTTGCTGTCCCTGTTGCTTTCCCTGTGACTGTTTCTGTCCCTGTTGCTGTCCCTGTTGCTGTCCCTGTTGCTGTCCCTGTTGCTGTCCCTGTTGCTGTCCCTGTTGCTGTCCCTGTTGATGTCCCTGTTGCTGTCCCCGTTGCTGTCCCTGTTGCTGTTGCTGCTACTTCTGGTTCCGTGGTCGCTACGGTGCCGGTTTTGGTGTTGCTGCTGCCGCTGCCGCTACCAGTCTTTCCGTCGTCGTCGCAGTAGTAGTCGATGTTGCTGCTACCAATCTTTGTATTGGGTTCGTTACCGGTATTTCCGTTGCCACCGTTGCTGGCGCTTATCGTGGTCGTGTCGGTGGAGTTTGTCTCTGCCACGTCGTCGTTGTCGTAGTGGACCGGTGCGGCGCGACGGCGAAAGCCACCGCCAAAGAGGCCAGAGAAGTCGAACGGCTTGGTGTCCCAGTTTGACTGGTTGAGCGCCTGGTCGTCAATATCGAGGAGAGTGGCGCTATCGAAGACGGGCTCTTTGAAGTACGGGATCATGTCGGTCCAGGTGAGTTGAGTGTAGTACTTGAGCCGCGGATCGGACTTGCACATATGGTCGGGGTGCGTCTGAAAGTCGTCCTGGCGCGCCTGGTTAGACTGGAAGGACGGTAGGTGAATGCCGATGCCCATGCCGATCCCGTTGGTCGCGTCGCCGTCGATCCAGACGCAGTTGGGCCGCACCTCGCCCTGAGGGCCAATAGACGCAAGTACGTTGCCCGGATACCACGGCATACCACACTGCTTACCAATATCTCCCAACCAGCTATACTTGATTCCGGTAGGCGTGGTAACGGTAAGAATAGATATGCAGATGGCGTTGTCCCCGCTGGCGCTGAGAGCAATATACTCTGCTCCATTGGCAGACTTTTTCGGATCCTGCTGTACGACGTCGACATCCCGGGGTTGACCATTATTGATAACATCGCCGAAACCCCTTCCCGTATTGGTATACCCGATACTGTTGCCTGAGCGGTCCAACAGGGAGATGTACGGCTCGTTACCCGCCGTCGTGTCGCCGTCACCAGGGATAATGCGCACTTTAGTTGTAAGACTGCTATCGGGCTTTGGGTTGAACAAATCTCCGAGGACGGGAATAGTAGTTATAATCGTGCCTATGAGGCCTAGGCCGTCGAGGGCGAGGTTTGCCATGGTGGTTGTCTTTGGTCTGGGGCTTTATTCTTTGTTGTCTAAGTTTTCTTTGGTGGGGCCGAGATGATACTAGTAAGGAAGTCTAGAGAGAAAATGGAAGATGAACGATAATGCGAAGAAAGATTGGTGCTACAGTTGCAGTGATTGTTGATGAAGGTTAAGCTGTTGATTGATTTGATGAATGCATATTCGAGTGTTCATGGAAAGAAATGGCTCGCACTTTATATACTTACTTTATCATGCCTATGGAAGCTGCTTCAGTCATATCTTGCTGTGGTCTCGAACTTGAGATATTCCCATAATTACCGGTAGAGATACATCATCCGGTCTTGTTGGTGGGCCGCTTCCAGTGGAAACAGCTATATCCGTTCTAAATTGACTTGATTAGTATTGTCAGTTGCGTGTAAAAATCATGTGCCAATCATCTGCTCGAAAATAGCACCCTACGTAAGGACTTGGGCTGGGCCGGGACCTGGCTCGTCAGGGTCATGCATTCGGATTACTATGCCAACCCACAACTTATCTTTTAACGTATTTGCTTACCAGTCAGCTTATCAAATTATCTGACCATTTTCTGCTGTAGTGGTAGAATAATGGTTGTTTGGGATGGATTTGTAAGTTTGCTATGGCCTGGCAGTGCACATAGCAGGCAGTGCAGTGCCATGCCGTGGGCAGGCCTGGCCCTGGAAGCCGTGACATCCATCGATCGGGTATGCAGAATTTGGCACACTTTACAGATAAGGTAATGTGAGAGGGGTAGTTCTCAACTTGTCTTGAAAGCATTCAAGTTTATTGAATGCAACCCGAAGTTTATCTCATCCTCCCCCCTTATCCATTATGTCTCCATGCCCGAGCATGGATGAGACGAATGTTTCACTAAAATCTCTAGTAATTGAGACCGGCCGGCCATATTTTCATCATGCCAGGAATAGGCATCAGGGTCTTCATGTTGAAATGCGAACCCTCCAAGTTGAGTATTTACACCGATTCACAGAACAAACAGGCACAGAAGGCGATAAATCAAGTATATAACGAGGAAGAACCCTTTGATGTTCCCTGATTCTCTTCCAAGTTCATCACCCATCATCATCTCTTGACCACTGCAAATACCTAGCGTATATTACAACATCTAGTCAACGGCTTTTCTCAATATTTGATTAATCTCCTAAAAACATCACCTTGTATTCGCTTCATCATCACCTTTTCCTAACTACCCAAGATTCCTCTCTCACAGCACCATATTGATCTCCTGGATAGAGATTACCCTCCCTCGTACAACAGCAACCATGCGGCCCAGCTCCAAAACCACCGCTATTACTCTCCTCCTGGCAGGCCTTGTGGCCAGAAGTGCTCTCGCACGCCCACTCTGTTCCTCCGATCTGCAGGGCTGCCCTGCAGCATCCTCGGATGAGAAGCACCACCAAATCCGATGCGGCGAGGCCAGTCAGCATCTCACCAATTCTCTCGCTGCCCGCGCCTTTCGGGGGCCCCCCAAACATGTAGGTGGTGATCATGATACCGCTGGGCCTTCCGGCCCCACCAAAGACGGATCATCTGGTACCGTCGATGGCGACGGATCATCCGGTACCCTTGGTGGCGACGGATCATCTGGCTCCGTCGATCAAGGCGATGTATGGGGCCAACCCTCCGGCTCCGGCCCGGGCCGCGGTGACAGTACCGCCGGCGATACTACAACAACGGGAGACTCCAATTCCGGGGCAACCCCCGGCAGACCCGCCGGCGGCGACGGCGCAACCGTACGTACTTATCCTACTCTACCAAATCTTTCCATCTTCCAAGCCAAAAAATAAAAATAAAAATAAAAATTAAAAAAAAAAATAAAAAGAAGAAGAAAGTGAGGCTGACTTGACTTTTATTTACTTGTCTCCTAGGTGACCCCAGTCGGTAGCGGCGGCATCGATTCCCTTCCAGACGTCGAGACCAAGGGCTACAGCGTCACCAAGGGGAACAAAGAATACCACGACGACGTCTACCTGATCAACTCGAGGGAGACGCAGTACCCGGACGGCACGGCATATACCGAAGGATACCTCGCCAAGATCCGCTCCAACAAAGACGAAGGGTCCATCACCGTGGACGATGCCCACCTCACCAAGGATGACAACCACGGCGGCGACCCCAAGGGCGACGCGGACCGCGCCCGGCTGTGGGAGATGCAGGCCACGGTGGCCAAACGAAGCGGGATGGAGCCGTCGACGATCAAGCAGCTGGGGTTTACCGAGGTTATCGAGAAAGAGACCGTCGACGTGGTCAAGCAGTCGCGCACGAAGCTGGGGAAGGGCGAGGACGAAGCCTTTGAGGTGTCGAGAGACTCGGCGGACCCGATTGAGAAACAGGTCTTTGACGACAACCTGAGCCGGGCGACCTTTGGCAAGAATGTGCAGAAGTTCCTCAACAATGTGCCCACCGGCAAGCAGGTCACCAAAATTGAGGTCAGTGACAGTGAACTGAACATTGATATTGGTTTCAGCTATACATTCCATCTTGAATAAGTATGTCCTCGGGCTGGATCCTTTCCGAGTCATGCTCCCCCTCGAGTTGTTTTCCTTGGTGGTTGTGGCGTTGGGATCTGGCGTCGACGCGTCTGGTGTTGGAATATTTTTGTTTTGGGATCACAGGGTTGGTTGGTTTGGGTTTCTGATATGTTTGTTTAGATTACATTTTGGATCCGGCGTTGGCGTTTTTTTTTTTTTTTCGACAGTCTGGCAACTGTTCTTTCTTCTTTATTTGTAGCGCGGGTTGAATAGATTTCCCCTTGGATAAATGAGTCTATTGATTTAGTTTCGTTTGCGCAGCTGCATGTTCTTTTTCCACATACCTAGCCAACCTGACATCCCCATCGGTGGAAAGGTTATAAACAATCTGGGCCTTACCTGAGTACCTAGGTAGGCGGATGGGTCCCATAACAGGCGATAGTCGGATTCAAGTTCGGATTAATGAGATAGAATAGTTAACAGACATTCAGGGCAATGATGTAATCATCCGGAACTCACTTCCGACCCGATCCTGGTCACGCACAAAGAGTCATCACCATGATATCATCAATACCAAAGCTGCGACGTTCACAGTTAAACAAATGCATGTTCAATTTTCAGGGCTTGATCAATCAAAACCCTCGAGGTACTGTACGGGTCACTTGCTCTCACCTCTTCGCGTCCTCAAACAACTCAGAACTCTTAAAACACGACGAAACAACACCAGATAGCATGCTTCGAGCCAAGGTCAACAGCTCACTCCTTCGCACCTCGGCACGAACAATCTCATCTCGTTCTTGCCAGAGAACCGCGCCGAAAGGTGGCCAGAAGCGATGGATCGGCCGCTTCAACCGCAACGAGCCGACCGAGTATGAGGCCAATCACCTCAACCAGCCGGCAAACGACCTCGGCGGACCCGGCGGCCAGGAGCTGTACCCATATAGTTCAAGATTACATCGGTCTGTCTGTCCGCTCTTTTCGTGTCTTTTTGCGGGCAGGTGTTGATAAATATAGCGTTTCAACAGGAGATACAGAACCGAGACAGTAGTGGGTATCATGGCTTCCCTGGCGGCCATGTTCATCGCCAAGCGAACCCAGTGGGTCAGAGATCCCAACATCGTCAACGTTTTGGTTCACGATTCGAGCAAGGGGGAGTTGGACGATGTCAAGATGATTCCTGTGCGGGTGGATCGTTGACCCCTGTCGTCATGATATGGCTCATCAAAACGGGCCGGGGAGATATCTAGTGATTGGGGTCTTGATAGAAATGTATATCACACATCTTTCTTTGCAGAGTTGCTGCTGTTCCAGCCGAGTTCAGCAAAAAATCAGTACCGATCCATAATAAGCTGCGTCTTCAGCGAGTCCTGCGCCAGGAACCATCCCTTACTCTGCAGGAACGTAACCAAATCATCATGCTTCGTCGACGCCGTCGTCTCGCTCCCCGTCTTGAACGACGCCTCGACGATATACTCGATCCCCGTCCCCACGGCATCTCTGATCGGCCACACCTCGATATAAATCTTCACACCTCCCCACGTGCCGATCGACCGTTTGGCCAGCACGGGGCCAAAGATTCGCGCCGAAGCCAGCGCGTCGGCGCCCCAGCCGTCGTACAGCCAGTCGTTGAACTTGTCGGGCGCCTTGTGGATAAGCATGGCGCGCGAGTCGCTTTGGCCGGGCAGATGCATGCCGCTGTAGCCCGAATCGGAAGCCGAATTCTTGCCGCTGATGGAGAGGGTCTGTTTCTGGTAACCCCACTCGACCTGGGCGTCGTAGGGGGTTGTAGTCGAGTCGAAGCCGTCGGCGTTGGCGGTCGTGAGGGCCGCCTTGATGTTGCCGCTCGTGATGTTGTAGCGCTTCTTGTACGTGAGCTCGAAGTGGTCTTCGCCTTCGGTCTTGCGGATGCGCGGGCTCCAGCCGGCGTTGTACATGTCCTTGGTGCCCTTGTCGAGGAACTGGACGTGCATCTTGGTCACGGTCGTCGGCATTGCAAAGGTCGATAGGACAGTGGCCTTGAGTTTGTTGTCGGACCCCAACACGGCGGTTGGGTTCATCAGCAACTTGACCTCGTAGTCGGGGACCATGTTGGACGCTGCCGCGTGTGTCACGGCGGTCAGTGGCAGCACTTCTGCTGTGGGGAGATGCATCGTGTGGTAAGCATCAAGAAATCAAAATTATTTGTTCTGCTTGATATAAGACGCGGGATATCAACATCTCCAAGTCGAGAGATTGACGGCCTTTATAGTTGACAAGCTCAACATCCCAATTGCTAGACATCGGACGTCATGGTTGCATCAGAACGCACTGAGAGGCAGGTACTACACAGACGTTGTGAACTTGTGAACGAGGGCGTTTACTTGCTGGAGCAATGGAGATGAGAGGCAGGTGGTACACAGACTGGGTCTAGACCTAGTCTTTAAAAAAAATAGGATGCTTGGTTGGGCCTGCAGTCAATCTTTGACTCTGCACCATCTTTTACCACAATCAGAAAGAACCACACTCATTTGGACCCAGTCCCTCTACCAAACTTATTCTTCTTTTTTCGCACAAGTTCATGTTCCCAGCAGCTGTACGCCACACGCCTCCCCTAAACCGCACAATGTGCATATCCTGCCGAGATCTCTGCTCCTGTGTTGGTAAGATACATGTACCTGGTAGTCAACTTTGTTGGTTTCGTCGTTGGTTTATTTGGTGACTTTAGACGATCCCTTTCTAGTGACCGTAGAAAAGCCACCCATAAGTCCGCTTCGAGAGGGTTGCATCACTAAAAACGGTCTTTGTAGAACGTGCGTACCCCAAGAACAACTTTTTGTCAAATCATCCCACGTGAGTAAAGGGAGCAATATTATTAGCACGAGAGACTTTGTGCGTTCGTTGCTCTGTGGACTTTCATCTTATTTTGTAGATGTCATTAGTAAAACAAATCATCCTGGGCCTCTTTGGTCTCCTTGTTTGAGGTATCTAGATAGCTGCTTGTTTCAAAGCATGTGTGAACCGGGAAACTTTTGATCCTCAGGAATCCATCAGTCTGACATGGACTACCTGTCCAACTCCGAGCCCAGCCCCTGTTTAGCTGAGCTAGAAATGCAGTGCTCAGTTAAGGAGTCGAAAGCGGTCCTGGTCTCAGAGGGCAATGAACTCGCGTCGCTTCTTGTTCCCATTCTGTCAAATATTGGCTCCTATCGTATTGCATCGATAGCAAAGATGGGCGTCAGATGAGTTATGTTGTTTAGTGCAACGCGACTTTCTAGTGCTTATGTTTTTACCAACATAAAAGTCAACGCGCCCGGTCGGGTCAACAACAATTCACCCTTCACTTTCATCTCCGATAGTTAAATGGGGCTCCTCGGAACCCGGCTATACGGCCGAAGATTCCTTCATATATGTACATGAGTGGCGTTTCGATTTGCCGGGCGACGGGGGGCAAAGCAAGCCGGTAAAAGTGATATCGGTTGAAGCCGGATAACAACGATGGCCCATCCTCATAGGTCAGGAACAGCTATCAACGATATTGAGAAATATAGGAGCCGCCGTTGGCTGTTAATCTTCACTTTGTTGGACAATAATAACCGACACATATGTCCCCACCCTAGCTTTCCTTCCAGAAGCTTTTCTTCTTCTTCTTCTTCTTCCGCAACTTCCACCCCTTTCTGTCGAGAGTATTTGAGAGAAACAGCCACAGTCATTCATTATGATTCGGTCCTCTGCAGTACTGGCACTTTCTGCGCTCCTCGCCTATCAGGTGGCCGGGCAGACTGGGGCAGAGATTGGTGCTGAGCTCGACAAGCCGATGTTGGGAGGCGGCGGGCCGAGGAACAGCCCCCAGGCCATGTTGCGATTTGGTTGTTCGCAGGTCGTCATCGAGCGTCTTGATCCGTGAGTTGACATGTATTCATCGCCCTGTGAAGGCTAGCATGAACGAATCTGAAAATGACCATTTACAACAGTCTTGTGAATCCCGACCAGAACCCATCCGCGCACATGCATCAGATTGTCGGCGGCGTATGTCTACCTATCTTATCCAGATCCTCTTTTCTGCGAAATAATTACTGATCATCCGGGCTTGATTAGAACGCATTCAACGCCTCGATGCCAGTCAGCGACATCGCAAAGCTCGCGTCCTGCACGACCTGCCACTTCGACCAGGACTTCTCCAACTACTGGACCGCAAACCTGTACTTCCGAGCACGCAACGGGACCTACAAGCGCGTCCCGCAGGTGGCGAACCAGTTCAACGACGGCGACAATGCCGGCATCACGGTCTACTACACCTCACCCGGCCCGAAGCTAACGACGGCCTTCAGACCGGTATGTGACGCCAAAAAAAAAAAAAAAAAAAGAAAAAAAAAAAAAAAAACCCCCCCCCCGAGGACGTGTAAGAAAGGGTCTAATGTTGGTGACATACAGGGCTTTCGCATGCTCGCGGGCGACGCGACCCGCCGCACGTCAGAGAACCTGGGCAAGAACATGCAGCAGTGCTACCGGTGCTACTCGGGCCCCAACTTTTCCGGGAGCCCGTACTCGCCGTGCATGGACCCCAAGTGGGACACGGATTCGTTTCCGAAGCAGCCGTGCCCGGGCGGAATTCGGTCGAATATCGTCTTTCCACAGTGAGTCTTCTCTCTCCTCATCTGACAAGAAATTTGGCGAAAGGGGGGGCAAGCCACTTTTCGCTGACCAGGAAATTACCATCATGACGTGATTAGATGTTGGGACGGAAAGAACCTCGATAGCCCGAACCACCAGGACCACGTCTCTCATCCCATCGGCGGGCCGGTCTCGTTCGCCATGGTCACCGCCAAGTGTCCCGACAGTCATCCGGTCAAGATCCCGCAGCTCATGTATGAGGTGAACTGGGACACGGCGGCTTTCATCAATGAGGAATGGCCCGAGGACGGTAGCCAGCCGCTGGTTCTCTCAACCGGAGATACGTGAGTTTGATCACCATTACTTATCCCAACTCTCCAAATTGAAAGGGCCGCTTGATCGTGCTAACGGTGTTTGTCAAGAACCGGATACGGCCAGCACGGCGACTACGTGTTTGGATGGAAGGACGATACGCTTCAGCGAGCGATGGACAGCGGCTGCTACCTGCGCAACTGCTCGTTGCTTTCGGCGCAGGAACCCAAGGTCAAGAATAGGTGTAATGTTCCTGTTACGGTGCAGGAGAAGGCTCACCTTGACGAATGTAAGTCCTTCTATTTTGCGGCTATTTTTTACCTGCAGATTTTAACCCTTCTCTAGGGTTGACCGAGCTTCCAGGAGGAGGCCATGGGGAATAGATTTTACTCTCGGAAATTTTTAAAAGACAACGCTGCAGCCCGCCGATTCCATGCTTTTTGTTCACTCAGAATAAATCCAGGTACTTTTTCTACAGTCGACTCTAGCATAGGTATCTCAAAGCTCCCCCCTAGACTAGGTTTCAAGCAGTCTTGAGCGTAAACACAACCTTTGTGCACCCAGACTGGCTCCAAGTCGCTTGGCCGATATACATGTAAGCGCCACAAGAAAAGATGGTGTCGAAAGCACCATTAGTCGTCGCACAGTTCAGGACCCCGGCGTTGTTCGGCAGGCAAGTAACGGGGACATCGGTGGCGGTAGCTCCCGAAGCGGGCTGGAACCACATGACACCGTACTTGGCGGTAGGCGTACGCACCCACAACGTGTAGTTGGGCTTGTCGACGAGGCTCATGCGGCCTGATGCTGACTCAAGTCGGATCTTTTCGCCGTTGCCGGTGCTGCCGTAATCATACTGCACGTATTGGCCGGATACGATGATGAGGCGGTTGAGAGGGCTGGTACGGACGACCGCCGTGACGGTTGGGGCGATGACGCCGGGCAGGGTGTTGGTCGCCGTCTCGACGCTGTCTTTGACGGTGCTGAGGGTTGTCGTCGCTGTGGTTGTGGCGGCTTGGGTTTGGGTTTCGGTGATGATAACGGTGGTTACCACGGTGGACATGGAAGCCGGGGCGGTGCTCGTGACTGTCTCGACGACCAACGAAGAGGGCACGTCGTCGTACTGGGTGGCGATTCGTGTGGCGTCGCTTACGGCTCCGATGCAGCTGCAGGCGGAGGAGTATTCTGCGAGGTCGATACAGTTGGAGGCGATGGGGAAGAGCGGCGCTGCCGGGGCTGAGGAGGTGATGGAAGGTTCTGCGACGGATGACACTGGGGCTGAGGAGGGCTTGCAGGCGCCGCGCTTCTTCTTCAACTTGCCATCGCGCTTTTTCCTGAGGAAGGTCACAGCAGGCGCGGTAGCCTGAATCGTCTCGGTTGAAACACGTGTTGTGGTGAACTCGGTCACGGTCTGTGGCACCTGGGCGTAAGAGGTGGACGTCTCATGGACAGTGGAGTAAGACGTGCTGGTCGAGATGATGATATCGGTGTATGGGACGGTCACGGTCGAGGTTGACAAAACAAGGTCAGGAATCTCGGTCCTGATTAACGGTTAGCTACCCAGATAGGTACCTTACGGTTGTTGATGCCTGAGCCTTGGTAAACTCACGACGTGACAATTGCTGGCGTCCCGAAGAGGGCCTCGCAAGCCGAGAACTGCGCAGCGGCGTTGAAGTCCACCCTACCGATCACCTGGTTCAGGCACTGGTTGAACGAGCATTGTGGGTTGTAAGGGTTGAGTGGGAAGGACGCCATGGTGTCAGTGGTGATCACCTAGGATGGTGTTTTTTTAACGACAGGACGTCTCAGAGACAGAGACAAATGATAAACGAGTGACAAAGTGTGAAAGGATTAAAGGAGATAAAAAAAAGTTGAAATTAGATCATGCTCGGTTTGGTCCCTAAGGTATGTAAATACTTTCCCTTTCAGGGGTATTGGAACTATTGAACAGCCTTAAAGGCAAATCCCAGTTAGTTTTCAGCCATCTCCACCATTCCCAATGGTCTGGATGCCGATCGATCAATTCAGGCTAGCGTAAGCCCCCTAGGTCGGTGGAAAAGCCTCAACTGTCAAGAATGATACTATCCGTAGTGTCAACGTACAACAGCAGAATTGGATCGTGGGTCAGGTGTTGCTTGAATCGCATTCACCATGTCGTGAGCTACCTGCCGGGCTTCTCGAGAGAAATTCTCCAGGTCACCCAGGACGTGTCTTGGCTCCCCTCTGAACCCTGTCCAAGTTTGATCTCGACCGCGGTCTTTTCAACATGACTCCGCTCGCAGTGATCCACAACCGCGCCACGTGGGTCGGTTATCTAACCGGATGTGGGTTTTCAGCTGAGAGTCGGATGGGAGTTTATTTCCGGTTTGAATGATCGACCCATGTCGCTGGTCCAGTCCCCACAGCACGACGCGGCGAGCTCACCGAGTTCTACGACAAGCTCCGATATCTATCCTGGTACTATCAGTGATACTAATTGTGAAAAATGCTTAATAAAGGGTAAGTTGGGGTTTTCTCGATGCCTATCATTTTATATGATTAGAAAAAGTTTAGGTGCTACTCCTCAAAACCCTCGACACAGCGGGAAGCAGCTCCCGCATCCACAGCCTGTATCCCTCCAGGTTCAGATGAACATGATCCACCAAATGGTCCTCTGTCTTTACCGCCCCAGTGGCAGGCAGAAACACAACCCCCTCTTTGCCCAAGCCGTCATTCATCTCCCGTGTGATGCCAACCAGCTTGTCATTTGCCTGACCGATAAGCTCCACAGGAATGTCTTTGCGCGGAAACAGTCCCGTCAACAAGATCTTGCTTTCCGGACCAGAGATAATAAGCAGAGACTGGAGAAGCAACTCGAGTGCGTCGCGATCTTTCTCCGTCAGGCCCTTCTTCGGGGTCAGGTTATTCGTCCCGGCTTGCACAACCCACAATTTGATATCAGTTTGGGCAGTAGCGAGTAATGTGGCCGCCAACCCCGGCAGCGAGGTTGCCGGATCGCCGACAAGTCGGTAGGCCATGTTCTGGATTCTGTCGCCACCGACACCAGCGTTTAGCACACCCTCCTGCCTCCAAGTTGTTTCATCGTCGACCATCGCTTCTGGAGGCCACGGCCCAACAAGACTTGTTGGGGTTTCGACTCCGGTGGTCGTCATCCGCTCGATCATCGAGTCGCCGAACAAGATGACCGAGGGGCCTCTTTGAGTTTGCTGGCTGTTGTCGGAATGCGAGCTTTGTGTGAGTAGCGGGATGTGACTCAATTGGGACGTCTCGTGGGACCGGAGCTTGTACTTGGCGATGGGGCGGAGGAGAGCCTCGATCGCTGCAATGCGTTGGTCCATGACGGGTTGGTTGTTTGGTTCTGGCTCCAGTTTGCTGGAATTTCTGTGCTTTGTTCTGAAATCGTGCTGGAGGAGGAAACAGCAGGTAAGAAATATGGATTTTGTTGCAACCGGATGTCAAATGATTGAGTCGGAGCCCGGCTTGCCGCCTGAGTCAGATTCCGATGCATGCCTCGGGGAAGGGCATCAGCACCAGACAACCAATGACGGCTGCTGCGCCTCGTTGGTCTGAGGCTGGCTTGAGATTGGTTGGCTACCAAGGTCAACTCGAACGCCCAAAATCGCTCCAACGAGGGCCAGTGTTATTTCCTTGTCTACGCTAACCAACGGACAGACCAACAACTGACCACCGATCCCGATCACCGGGAAGGTATCATGCGTCATATTTTGCACCTTTAGTAAAAGCTCAATCATTGCTCTCTAACCGCCCAACATAAGTCGTTGGGTCAACCAGGTGTCGCCTGTTGTCTCCTTTGTTTCGTTGGTTGCCTTGTTGGACGGTTGGAGAGTTTATTAATTGCTTCGCACATTTTAGTCGAAATAACTCGGAAGAAAGCTCCCGTCAGATGAAAGTCATCCAGCCGAAACTGGGCACGTCATGTAGTTTAGGTCCAACAGCCAGTCATCTCGTCTCCAAATACCACTTGACCTACCTTGATAGGCAGGCAAGCGTTATGCTACATTACAACTGGCCCGGTTATCTTACTATATACCATGTATAAGAAGCGATAATAGGTGGAATGGGAAGGAGCAAATAGTTGGAGTAACCCCCCCCCCCCCCCCCCCCCCGGCCATTTCTCTACATAAGAGGAGCTAAAGAGGCTACCTATATGTCGAGGTAAATACTCAACACATCTGTATTTCAAATTGGGTATTTACATCAAGCTAGGTAGTGATAATTACACCTAGTCAAGACATTACAAACAGCCATGGCGAATCCACACCCAGACGCCAAGAGAATCCTCTTCCTCGCCAGCGGCGACTTTCGCCAAGCTAGCGCCGTGCTCGCGACCGCCGGCGCCATTGCCGCCCAGACGATGAGAGAAGATGTTCAGATCACTATCGTCTCCTTTGAGCAGTCCATCGAAGGGACATTTACCGAAAGGTTCGGCCAGAATCCTCGGGCTCGGCTCCCAGTACAGATAAATCGTCGTCAACAAGGGGTTAGGTGGGAAGAATACGGTCGCTGATGTCATATTCTGGCGAATATCTAAGGGTTGGCAGGATGACGAGAAGAAGGACTACGACTGATCCTATGAGCAGATAGAGAGAATCCGCCGCTACGTCGGGGCCCGCTTGGTCGTTGTCGAAGATTCTTTTACACGGGCCGTGATGATGTGCCATGAAAAGAAGCCCAAGAATTGGATTGTTATTGCGACCAGCACGTTCAAACTCCACAGTCCCGGTTTCAATAATCTCTCTGAGCACCAGCGCCATGCTATCGGCTACGAATCCATCGGGCGCATCGACAGCTTGAACAAGCAGTGGGATCGCTACGGCCCGCCACAAGGGCTGCGAAAAGTCCTTATCTCTAGCGCGCCAGATCTCGACTCCTCGCTCTCCGTCTACCTGCCGCATCAAGTCCTTTGCGGACCGATCCTTCGCCCAGTGAGTCCCGTATCGAAGGCGCTGCGAAACTGGCTCGCGCGTGGCCCAACGCTGTTCGTGGATCTAAGCGGGACTCCAGCCGAGGCATTGCAAGTGGCGAACGAGCTGTGGTCCGTCCTCGATCAGGCCGATGCAGTGGGATACCGTGATGGGTAGAGGTTGTAGATCATGTGGAGGCAGGGCCGCAAGCCCCTTGGTCCGGAGCCTCCAAAGATATATCCACCTGCAAGAAAGGGTTTCGAGCGTGATGGGGAAAGTAAGGACATGTCGCCTGATTTATCCTGCAGTGAGATCAAATCTTACAGGACATGCCTGCCCTCGCCAACTTATTATCCCCTTTCGGACAATCCTTCCGGTCCCCTCTCCCTTTTTCGAACTTTCGAGCTTCGAAATCTTTACGCCACCTGACTCTCACACTAACTCGTCTATTCTTCAGTCTTCTGATGCAATTTCGATGGCTACCACTACAAAGGGGACCATTCTCATCACCGGCGCAAATGGCGGGCTCGGGAGTGCCATGGTAGAGCAATCGCTTCGTCGCCCGAGCTCTCATCATACTACGGGCTGTACACCGTCTGGGACGCGACATCAGCTTCCACTCTCACTTCTGTTCTTCCGGCCCGTGGCGCAGCGTCGTCGCACCAGTATGACATCTTATCTCTCGATTTGACGAAACGCGACAATATCCGTCAAGT
Organism: Apodospora peruviana; assembly: GCA_033439685.1. NCBI lineage: Eukaryota > Fungi > Ascomycota > Sordariomycetes > Sordariales > Lasiosphaeriaceae > Apodospora > Apodospora peruviana. The sequence continues at coordinate 3,635,033 of JAUEDM010000005.1, read as the reverse complement.
AACAGAGAGAATTAATGTAAGTAGTTCATTTTTCTACAAACGTCTTTCAGTTATGATGCATGCCAATTCCTCCGTTGCAAGTTCAACTCAACATTAACGATTTATCAGGCTCAAATGTCAGCGAGGCAAATCCCCCCGATCCGAGCCCTCATCCTGAATGCGGGTCTCCAAGATTTCGGAAAGCAGTCATGGACCGATGACGGGGTGGATGTCAGTTTTGCGGCAAACTATCTCAGCCACTCTCTGCTCACTCTTCTTTTGCTCGAGAGCATGGACAAGGAAGCCGGTCGGATCATCATCATTGGAAGCCAGGCACACGAGTGAGCTGCATTTTCTTGAGGGTTTAAACCGAATTTGACCTCGGTCGATCTGAGAACGATTGCGGCTAACAAGCGCCGTAACTAGTCCCGATGGCAAGCGAAATAAATGCCACGTCCGGAGCGTACGTGGAGGAAAAATACAAGACCCTCGTCGACGGCGAGGCGAACTTCGAGGCCATTGACAAGGGCACCTGGAGCTCGGCCGAAGAAGATCATGGTTTTCGCTAAGGGTTACGTCCCAACGGGGAAGTACGTACGACCCGGCGTTCGGCATCCGACGTGCTGGAAGCCGCCTTTGGCTCGGGTTCCGGGGAGCTGCTCAAGGGTTTGTATCTCAAGGGGAGGTGCCCGTTGGAGTCGAGCGCCGAGTCAAGAGATCCGAGGAAGCAGAAGTTGGTGTGGACGGAGACAGCGAGGCTTGTGGACTTGAAGGAGGGCGATACAATTCTCAGCAACTGGCAGTAGTTACTGGGAGGCGTCCGATATGGTAGAATGGTATTGTAGCATGTTGGGATGCATCAGTGGCACCGTACAGACTCGAACTTGAACTGTCAGTGGTAATAAGTGCTGAAAAGATCTTGGCCCCGATTTCTTGTGTTGCAATCAGGACCTGGTCAGTGCCATTACACACCCACTTTCAGCAATAATATTACCACTACCCAGCTGTTTGAGCAGTCGTATTTGGACAGACTGTTGGACCCGAAGGACCAGTTACTAATTTACCGGCTATTCTTGCGTTCAGGATGTGTCAGAAGGTCCCTGAAAATCTTGCTCAAAAGAACGGTGTTCAGGCCGACTTAAAAAGATACGATCAGCCGATGCAGGTCCGAGACCTCCTGAGCCATGAAGTCCAACGAAACCCAGTACCATTATAACCCAATAAAGCACGTAAGGTCATTCCTGTAGTGTCCATTTTGTAACTTTGGTAACGTTACCAGAGTGAACACAGAGTTTCGCCACACCTCACAGAAAACCTTTCGTTGCCCAGCATCCCATAAACAACCTCTGACAGATTTAGTCTTACGATTAGTCCAGTCCTGCTTACTGGCCGCATACGCATCGATAACCTCACAAGCTCCCGGGAACACGAACCCCACAAAATTCGTTCCCCCTTTCAAACGCGGGCTTACTGATCTCGACTTTTTCACCGATCCAGGGCGTGGCTCGTAACCAAGCTACTCGCCTCTACAGCAGCCAAAGTGTAGTCTGCTGTGAAGGCCTGTAAAAGCTTAATTATAGCACTCTCCGCAGTTAACAGTACAAGGTATAACATCTTGTACGCATCGGTGCGTGATATGGCGTGTTTATCGAAAGGTTTCCGTACTTCCGGTCACACGTGTAACGTTATGTGCAAAGGCTCCAGGCCCTTACGTTTAGTCCGAGTCTTGTGTCTAGACCACAAGTGAGACGACGTAACCAAATGAAGGAACATCAGCCTTACTCAGCCGAAAGACACCCTACTTGAACATCTAGATATGCTATGTACCAAAGGCGGTCTATGGAACTAAGAGCTGAAACCCATTATATAAGAAAGGCAAAGAGCTCCTGGAATCTCTACAACAAAACTAGCAACCGGTCATAAGCCATTATATCAGGTAGCCTCTCATCAACCTAGAGCCAACCCGCACACCACCACCCTTATCCAACTGGCCACCTAGCCTATACATAACTCGCAATGGTCGCCTCAAATAATGCCATGGGCGGCTGCATGGGCTCGTGCATCGAGCACAATATCGGCGTCGGTGAAACGATCTTGACGCCCAACACCCAATGCATTTATAACGCGGACACGGACACGGCAAAAGGATTGGTAACTAAGGCACCAGAGCATTCAGGCAGTAGTAGGATAAATAGTTGCACTGGTCTAACTACTGGGGCGGCAGCCATGAATTTATCATAGAATTCTACATTTGCTATTTGGGTCTTTGATTGACATTCACCCAACTGGGTACCTAGTTGGCTGCATACAATCCGAAATTTACGACGTAATGCTGGCCTCAAACCAACAAACTTGCACGTGAAACTCCCAGGTCCCTGCTATCCGGGCAGTCTGTCGGGACCGGCCGCCCAACCTCAGCACTGCCCCTCTGCACTTGTTGGTCAAGACAAGTTCCTCTTATATTTGTGCTCCGACAAAAAGCCTCACACTGTTGTTGATTGATTGAAAATGGGCCACTCACAATCAAAGGACAAGAATCCTGCGCCGAACCCCACCCTGACAAAGTCGAGTTTCTGGCACCGACGCACCACCACAATCGGCTTCTGGCCCTAATGCCGCTCCCGATGCCTCGTCCGTTAGTGAACCGAAAACAGCCCATGCATCCCGCCAGGTCCCCGCTGGTTTCCGGCAACCTCATCGAGACGTACGTAAAAAAAAAAAAAAAAAAAAAAAAAAAAAAAAGTTGATTACAAGACCAATTCATGACTGTCGCTCACACCCTTCCTTCACGTACAAAGCCCGAATCCACCAATGACGACCCGGAGTTCAAATTTCCGCTCAACGACCGGGCGCTGGCCTCCATATCAGACAAGGAGTTCCTCGCCATCTTCTCCACTGCCCCTCGACTCCACCAGTTAAGCCAACTAAAGATCGTGCGAGTCTCCAAATCTCTCGCCATCAAGGGAGGCCCCGACGTCGCCGAGCGCGAAGCCCAAAACATGAAGTTCGCCCTGGAAACGTTCTCCTTGTCAGTCCCAAAAGTTCACCGCACCTTCCGCGGCAAGATTCCTAACAGCTGGCAAACCAGCAGGTGGAAAAGGGATACCATAATGGCCAACTTCATCGTCATGGACTACGTCCCCGGGAAAACGGCCCAAGAATGTTGGGACTCGGTCGACCAGCCCACGCGCAGGTCCATCGCTCCACCAGATTGCCGACATGATAAACAAGATGCAATCGACAACCCTCGGCGGCGCTTTTCCCCCAGGCCCGATACACGCAACACACAACAAGACAATGACTAGTATTCCCGAACAAAACCAAGAAAAGTGGCAAGGCCCCTGGTTCACAGACTACGGCGCCGGGCCCTTCCCGACCCTCGAGGACCTCGAGGCCTGGCTGAACCACAAGATCGACGTCTGCATCAAGGTCCGCCAGCTCCGCGCTGGTTTCCCACGGTTCGAGCTGAGCACTTCAGACCTTGTGCTCACCCACCAGAACATTGCGCCACGCAATCTCGTCGTCGACCCGGTCGGGAAGTTATGGCTTATTGACTGGGGGTGTGCGGGGATATACCGGCGGGGATTTGAGCAAGCCGTGCTGAGGGAGTAGTCGGGAGCTAATTCCCAGTTTGTAGATATGGTGACTGCTGCGTTGGATGATGCGCGCGAAGATATTAAGAGTCAGTGGGAGGGGATTCAGTATGGACTTTCTACTGGGCGGCATCTCTAGGTCATTTAGGTACCCATGGAAGGCTAGGATGATTGCCGACAATCTCTGAGCTCAACTTCAGTCATGCCGTACTCTCTCAACTACATGTAGCTACGGAGGACTGTTTCGAGGGTATCTACACGCTGCTGATCTGTCGCCCCCTCCGATCAAAAGATTCGAACTGAAACGGTATGGCGTGGCGAGCTCAATCAAAATCGGACCTAGTACATTAGTTTGCTATGCTGTTTCATCGACTTGTCACTTGAGCTGAAGGAGGAGGGCCATGGACTGCGACAAGGAGCCAAAAGCAGAGCGTAGTCACTGCCACCAGGCCCCGTCCTCGACCTCAACTCGTGGTCAAAAGCTAGGCAGATGCCGGTAGCCACAGGATGTTTTTTAAGGTTATGTTCACTCGTCATTGGCTGGTACGGGATCCCGCCCAGGTCGAGGACTCGAGGTGTGCTCAACCTGGCAAGCCTGGCAAAGGCATTGCCAAGGCTACTCTACCGGTACACATCCCACAACCCGTTCTCATGACTGAACCACAGATAGTACTTCTGGCCTTCTAGAACTGTGTTTCTTTTAGACATCCAGACATCATCTAACTTATCCCAACCTTTGAGGGGTGTCCATTTTATTTCCCGCCTCAAAAGAAAAGTGCCTTAGCCTGCAAAGATGCTATCAAAGTGAAGAGACTCATATCGACGTCATCGATCACAGAGTTTGTATGTATGTTCAACTGCTCTGATTGTACCAGCTTAAATTGATGCCGGCGAATAGGAGTCTATAGCACGCACCGACGCAGTTTTTCAAGATGCCAAGACCAGATGATAACAACATGAAAGAGGGAGGGAGAGAAGCAAATCACACGTGACAGTCTACAGACAAACGCAGAATTACGCTAGGTTCTGGGCAACTACATCATACATGGTACAACGTGGGTCGAGTGACAAGACTCGACCTTGTCAAACTTATCTCGCCTCAAAAGACTCTTTTTCTTTTCCTTCGCGATCGCCGGCAGTTGGCACGCGTGGCACGGCAGTAATCCGTATGGTCCATGGGCCCAAAGGTCCGGCGGACCCAACAAACCCCAGTCTGATCCACCGAGCTGAAAAGGGATCCCCATTTTCGATTCCCGAACGCGGTTAGGGGGGCCGCTACGTGACTTGCTCTAGTCTCAGCTTCTGGCCCTGTCGAGACCTCATCGTGCCGCCGATCGATTCAATAATGGCAGCCATAGGCGCTGACCATTCCTCATTGAGTGCCTTGGCGGGTCCCAAGCTCTGATCGGATATTGAAGGCTTCTTCTCAAGTTCTCATTTCAAATAAAAAGGGGCTCCGCCCTCCTCAAAGAAAACGGCCCACTCCGGACCCGAGGGAATGTTTTGACAGGAAAGAAACTCAAACAACTTCTTTTTCTTCGTCGCCGAAAACACACGGTTTTTTTTTTTTTTTTTTTTTTTTTTTTTTTGGTGGCAACGGCAAAGATGGCGCGTCTTGCTCTCTTTCTTAGTCTTTTCGCGCTGCTAGGTAAGTCTTGTTTACATCCATCCCATTTTGTCACATAAAAGTTCAGGGACTTACTCATCTTCTCGGGAACCAGCTGCTGCCGTCCACGCTATACTTGATGTCTATCCCGAGTGCAAGCCGTGGTGCAAGGCCAACTTTGCCGATGGCGGGTCGTGCAAAGCCGGAAGCTGCAGGAGTCTCGCCGCGCAGGGCACCGGGCCATGCTTCGAATGCGGGCCCAAGAAGACGGTGGCCTCGATGGAGCTCTGCTCCGGCGCGTGCACCGATACCGACACCGACGAAGCCAACTGCGGAGGATGCGGTCATGCGTGCGACGACGATGCCACCTGTACCGACGGCGTGTGCGTGGCCCCGACGCCCCCGGCGCCCGAGTTCCCGACCTGCGAGAGCCCCTTTGTCTGCGGCGACTTCCCGGCGGCGTGTGGCTCGAGCGTCGGCGATGCGGAGTGCTTTTGCTTTTCTCACGTTGGCGGTTTGTCTTTCTTTCTTCGCCAATTCACGTGTTTGTCGAGGGAAGCAAGAAACTTGTTACTGACTACCCGCTCTTTGTGTTCATGCATCCAGGCCCAGGATCGGCATGCCTCGACTCGTGGAGCCTAAACGCTTGCACGGGTCCCGTCTGCAGCAGCGACGCCGACTGCGCGGTCGACCGCATCTGCATCACGACCTGCTGCGGCAACACCTGCGGCTTGAAGGCCGCTGCTGGCCTCTGTCCCAACTCGGCCTCGCTGAAGATGCTTCGGCGCGACCGGACCATGGAGGAGCTCATGGCCACGTCCCCCGAGTTGAATGCCACGCTTGCGGCTCCGTTCATGGAGGGCTTGCGGAGGGTCATGTAGACTGGGGGAAGGTCGGTGTTGTCCTTTCTTTGGGGGAGTATTTCCGTGGATCAATATTGATATTAGAAGGGGAATGGCAACAACAGTGCGGCCGAGAGTAAGTTGCATGGAGGAATGGCTTCAAACACTATCAATGATTTGATAAATGTTATAATGAAAGCAAGCGCTTCTGTTTCCTCCATCGTGGGTCACGATTGGTCATCATAGCAGGAGTCACGGCGACCACGCCGTCGCGGTTGATGCTGGTGATGGTGTTTCTGATGTTTGCAAGTGCTGCAGAGCTGGTGTGTGGGGCGCAGGTTGATGCTGGTGGCGGCGTGTCTGCACATCAGCACAAGCACCACGCGTGGTTTATTCAAGTCCTGTCCAGGACCGCCCAGGTGACTTGTTTTGCTCCCCATAGCGCGTTGTTTTGCATGTTACCTCGTATTCATTTTTAAAGGGTGACCATCACAGAAGGTTGGGTGGTCCGATCATCACCTGTGTCGCCGGTCCATCAGAGGGGTTACGGTTTACCGCCCACCACCATACCGCCAGCGAGCTCTTGGTTGGTCGACGGCTGTTGTGCGGCATGCTTATCATGAGCAGCTGTCATGTTCCCCGCAGCCGACATGCAAGTAATTGGGGCGGCAGATACAGATCGTGTTATGTGCTGACACATGCCAAGCGCGGCATACCACGGTGTCTTTTAACTGAACTGCATCTAAGTCATCGTGGATATCATGAGGTTGGCGGTCTGCCAGCTCAGCAGCCACCTGCGTAATCATGTCAGGGTCAATATCTGGAGGATAAGAATGAGGCAAAGGGGTAGGCTGTCATGTTCGGAGAGTTTTTCATCTTTCTCTTGCAATCAATTCGAATCGAAATATCGAAAACACAAACCATTAATCAAATCAAACAGACTCAGTCAATATACATGATCCTCTTCAAGTTCACCGCCACTGCCCTGGCCACAGCTGTTCTGTGTCTTGCGAATCCCCTCGAAGTCAGACAGGGTGACGGCAGCTGCAGCCCGACGAAGCCATGCGATGCGCCATACTGTTGCTCGCCATGGGGTTGGTGCGGCTTGGGGGAGGCCTACTGTAAGCCAGATCTCCTTCTCAAAATATCTCATCTTTGTCTACCTTTCACTGACAGACCCCTTTCCTATCCAGGCGGCCCCGATTGCAGTGCCACGAAACCATGTCCTGAAGGCCAGTGCTGCTCAACCGGCGGCAAATGCGGCACCGGAGCGGGTTTCTGTAAGCCAGATCCTTCTCACAATTTCATCTTCGTCTAACCTTGTCCTATCCAGGCCCCCCCGAGTGTAGTCGCACCAACGGAAATGCTCCCCCTTGTCCTAAGGGCAAGTGCTGCTCAGCCGCTGGCTTCTGCGGCACCGGAGCGGACTTCTGTAAGCCATCCACATCTTTGACTACCTGGTAAGGTGCCCCTTCACTAACAAAACCTTCTTATCCAGGCCCCCCCGAGTGCGATGCCAAAACACCATGCCCTGCAGGCAAGTGCTGCAAAGACGGCAAATGCGGCACCTGTAAGCTCAACTCCGTGCACTCAACTCAACTCACTCACTTCGATCATGTCCCGGAGTATCTGACAAAACCTGTTATCGTTTAGGCGACACTGAACCGGGCAAATGCGACGCCACTCACCCATGCGCATCCGGATTCTGCTGTTCGCAATGGGGCTATTGTGGCGTCGGACCAGAATACTGTAAGTTTATAAACATGACACTATGATGCCGTTATGAGCCCTTCCCTGCCTACCGACCTACCTCACTCTACCAATCCCTTCTTGGGGGGGGGGGGGGGGGGGGGGGCGGCGGGCTCCATATCACTTGGACACTGGAAACGAACTGCGTTTGCTCTTTCGTTAGGTGGTCCTCTTCCTAATGGAGCGTGCGATGCAAACCACCCATGCGCGGCAGGCATGTGCTGCTCGCCGTGGGGATATTGTGGCACCGGGCCAGAATATTGCAAGCAGAGCCTTCTTTGACCAGATATCGAGTGATTTGTTGTATATGAATAACGGGCTAATCGTATGTCTTCAAAAACCTAGGTGTGCTTGGAAGCTGTGACGCGAAACGGCCTTGCGCGGCTGGATTGTGTTGTTCTAAATGGGGATATTGCGGGACTGGACCGGATTATTGTGAGTTGAGCCCATCGTGATCGTGGAGTTGCATGTGTTGATAATGTTGCGATTACTATTAGGTGGTTAATGAGCTTTGGCTCGGGGGCTGTATACCTCCCGGTGGAGAAGGTTCACAATGGGAAAATTGTGTGGCATCAATAATAATGCATTGGGAGGTTGATGCCCGTCACCTTCACTCTTTCACTGCTTCAGAACCGCCGACTTGGCAGTGGCGTTAAAATGGGAACTTCTTGGGGATGTGGTTAATAGGGTCAATTTTCTTTCTTTTCTTTCGTCTTTTCCCCCAGTTGAGCGGGTCCCTCCCTAATCATGATGAGATGAAAATCGGACCGGGTCTCACGATATGTATGAGGTTATGACCAATCCCTTGAGGGGACTGCTTTTATTACTGATAATGTCTTCATCTTGAATTATGGACAAAACTCTAGGGTGGTAATTACCGGGGTGAAGTGTTTGGTCATTACCTAGCTAGAAACCAGAAATCGAATATCACAGCCTCACTCGGCGAAACGTTCCTCCTTCACACACTGTATTAGAGTATCAGCTGCTTCAAACTGGGTCTGTAAGAAAATCACAAGTAATTTTGAGTTTCCCCATTCAGCTGGTCAGCTCTACTACATTAGTTCACTGGCTCATTCTATTGAAAACATGGGCGGTGGAATGATCCCGCCGAAACTCTGTCATCTTCTTTGCTGTTCACCCGCTGGGACGTGTAAGCAGGGTTATCTGTACCTCTAGTTCTACCTAGACAGCAATACAAGGGCACAACGGAGAATTAATGAATCCCACGTTCCATCCGCTGGCATTCTTAACTTATATATCCGTTCGATTCTCCTTACAATTCTTTCACGACCTGGTAGACCCGGTGCCTTCAAAGAATTGCTTCCAATCTGCCAAGATGTTGCCCTCCTATCCCCTCTTCCTAGTCATGTCACTTTTGGGCTCGGCCGTTTGTGGAATCGCGGTTCCTAGCCCTAATCCCAACACAGGTGCACCTGCCATCGACTGCGAGCTCCAAGTCAGAAACGTCACCGCCGCTGCGGCCCAAAAGTCTATCGAGTTCTATTACTATTCTTATATAGACAAGACCTGTTCGGCCGAGGGCAAAAAGGCCAGCAGGACGGATGTATACTGCTTTCCGGTTCCTCAGGCTAGCATCCGTCCTGTTTGGATTGCAAGTGGTTGCCGAGGTAAGCACCACCAAGCTATTTGGTTGTCGACCAAGGCTAACAGAAGACTCTTGCTCGTTTTTAGCTTATCTGTACGAAACGCAGGGATGCACCGGAGCCAAGGTTGAAATCTTCAAGTCAAAGTGCTATGAGACGACGTTTCGCCATGGTATGAGAATTTTGTGTGATTAAGACCGTCGTTGTGTCGTTGTGAAGCAAGGGTCTAGAGGGAGGATTCGGTTTGGAGGCCACTTGAGTGTATCTGGGATGCAGTCTATCTGATGAGCGATCTTGAAAACTGTGTGTTTTATGTACTTTACTAGTAATGACACCTCCTCGTTACCCTATGTGTGGAAAGTATAATGACCAACTTGGGGTCTCGAAAGCCGAGTTTGGTGTGTATGGTAACGACAATAGAGACCCGACAACAAGATAGCAACGAGAAAAGACGAGAAGAAGGATCAACCCCGTCATTACCTCCAACCCGAAGAACCGCAGGCACCAGACGACAAATCTGAAAAGTTGATTATGATGCCATGATGTCGTTCCCACGTCGTCCCGGTGCGGGTAGGCCAGGCCACTGCTGGAAAGCAACCAAATCATGAAGCATAAGGCAGGTCCGGATGCCGCGGCCCCAAGCCCGCTTATACGCCAAAGTATCTCCTGAGTATAGCTAGGAAATGGGCTGTTCCAGGCAAGCAGGTGCCACCCACCGTATATAGTAGTTGCTAGGATAAGCAGAATGAACGGTAACTCCGAATCCCCGTGATAGTGCCTAGGGCCCCAGTTTCGTATCCGTTCGACAACCCAGTCATCTCTATCACATGAATCCGTCAGAACGGCTCTTCCGTTCCCTGTCAACGACGCGGTTCTCCGAAGTAACAGCCGTTCTCGAGTAACGGTGACGAACAAATGTGTTCCTTGAAGTTTGTCCTTTAGCCTAAACCCGAGACCATTTTGACTTCTGGTGGACGAAGGTAAGCGGTACGCCACGATCGGGGAGGAGGTGGTGGGATCGTCAAAATAGTGCGTCGTTTCGTTCAAGGGCCGAGGAATGAGTTTTGTGAACAGCACATCATTATGGAGGCTGCCCTCGTCGTTTCTTTCAATGAGAACATCTTGCCCAATGGAGCTGGTCAAGTACATTGCTGCACAAATGGAAATTGCGTCGTCGTCCTCTAGTGCGACCAAAATCGGCTCGTTGACATCCAGCGGCTTGTTCCACCAGATCAAGTATATTCCGAGGGCACAGAACGCGTGGGCAAAAGTGTTCATCTCCAGGAGCGTGACGGCCAGACCTAGAGACAGCCCGTTGATGAAGTGAATGCAAAAATACGAGGCTTGGATGCAGATGAGAGACTTGGCGAAGTAGTCGGCCTTGCTCTTGTCTTGGAGTTGCTCGCCCGAGATGTCGGGCAGCATGTCCGGTCTCAATCTGGCAATGAACTCAAGACCCCTGGCCGTAAACACGAGTCTGGTCAGGTCCTGCGGGACAGGCAGCGCGTCGCGTTGCGAAGAGATGTCCAAAGCAAAGCCACCCATCAAGGCAAAGAAACCATGCGCGGCAGTCCAAGCATGCTGTCGTCGTTTTCGAAGCGGGTGAATGTCACCACTGCGGCTGGCCCTTTCCTGTCGTCGTTGTCGAGGCGAGCGAATGTCACCACTGCGGTTGGCCCTTTCCAGCTCGATTTCCTGTTTGTGTACCGCATGTTAGAAATATAGTGTTCTTATTCGGCACATGTTCATATATGACAAAACCAACCGTGCTTCTGACTGGCCGTGATTTAGGCCACACCACTGCCCAGCTTCCGAACCAGCGTCGTTGTTTATTCTCCCCACCCGGAAGAGAATCTCCCAAGACATCATATATCTCCCTGCGCAGGTGTATCTGATCCTGTCTTTGCAGGTAGGCTATCCAGGCAATCTGTTACGACCCGAACGAGGTCAGTACATGCGATCTTGCAGCTGCTTGTGATTACACGATCCGAATTTCACCATATTCCACCTTCTTTCTAGGGAGATGTATGCCAGGTGGGGAACAACCTACGGTCTCGGGCGCTACAAGACCCAACAAGAGCCATATTGTCTTGCGCCATACCTGTTTTCCACGCTTGCCATGCTCGGGGATGTTGAGGTGGGAGACGGTCCAGATACAAAGCGACAGCGTGATGAGGCAGGTCGACAGGATACTCCAGGTGCCCCGTCCGGGCGGTTCGGGTCGCCAGGAGGCGGCATCCAGTGGCTCGTCGCCAAGAGGACTCCACATCGTGCAGTTATGTCAGGTTCCGAGAGAAGGTTTTGATAAAGTGCGGGACGGTGAGATCTAAAGATCAGCACATGGGTGATCAAGAGATCGAAGCCTTCTCAGAGAGTGGGGAAAATATGCCCAACCAGGCAAGCCAAGGCATATTTGCGATTCAGCTCAGCTGCGCCCCTCAGCCACAATTCTCACGAGTAATCCAATGTCAGCTGATGAGAAGGCCTCCGAAAAAAGATGGAATAGAGGGTTGGGGTTCATTATGTGATCATGAACACATCAAGTCGACAAGACGACGGCTTAGGTATGTGGAGGCAGATATTGAATATTTCCCGGCTTCCTGGCCGAGTGGCGAGAACACAGCAACAACCTGAGTTCTCGCTGCATATCACTCACATGTAGATCAACATCTGCACTTGTTAAGTTCATAACAGAGCTTGCTCTAGAATCACACACAACATCCGGGGGAGTAGCACAGTTCCCGAACAAAGAATCGTTGTAATAGAATTCGTTGACAGCTCGGGCACTAGCTAAGGGCGTGGTGGAAATAGAAAAAGGTTCAGTCTGCCGATGGCCCGAGAGGCAAACTCACACATAAAGAAGAAGCCTCTCACATCTCGATACCGCAATCCTCAAGCACCATAACCGCTGCCTTCTCAGCAATCGCGTACACGGTAGCCTGCAAGTGCGCACTAATCTGCAATGGCATAACGCTCGCGTCCACGATCCGCAGTCCTTGAACTCCGTAGACTTTGAGTCGCTGATCCACCACACCACCCTCTCGTCCAAGACGACCGCCCATCGCGCAGGTTCCAACGGGGTGCCAGTCCGTCACCATTACTTTTCTCAGCCACTTTCGGAGGTTATCGTCCGTGGCGCTCTCTTCGGGAGTCGGGCTGATCTGTTTCTTTATGAGGGTAGCCAGAGGCTGCGCGGCAACTATCCTTTCGGCGAAGCGGTGCGCATGCAGCGCGACCTCGAGGTCGAGGTGGCCGTTTTTCCCAGAGTAATACTGGGGGTTGATGGTGAGAGACCGAGTGGGACTGATATGGATGCTGCCTTTAGAAAAGGGGTACTGCAGGATCTGGAGCATGCTGGCGTATTTCTTTGGGTTGCTATCGTTGGGAGGGAGCTCGATAGGGGACCAGTTGCCGAGATCGAAAACGAATTCCATATGGCCGAGCTTGGAGGATGAGGATGACGAGAAACGGCGGCAGAGGAGGGCGTCGCGGTCTGCCGCTGAGGTTGTCTGTTCGGTATTGAGGGTTGACGGGATAAGCGTGGAGAGGGTGGATGGCGGGATGAATGTCGATGCCGGGATGTAGGCCATTGATACCGGGAGAACGGTCAGCGGGCCGGTGAGGGATTTGGCGTACTCTTCCTTGGCTGCGACGAGTAGGGAGTCGGTTTTCAGGTCATCTGGGTTGGGCAAGGACGGGTCGACTTCGAAGAGGAGGGTTGTTGCTATCATGGAGAGTTAGATATGATGGGAGGAAACGGGGGGATGAGGGCGTACTCATGTGGTCTTGGAGGTTCTCGCCGACGTTGGGGTTGTCCACCTTGACGGGGATCCCGGCAGCAGAGAGCACTTCTTTTCCGCCAATGCCTGACAGCTCAAGGATCTGGGGTGACTGCACCGACCCGGCGGAGACGATGACCTCGCGAGACGCAGACGCCGAGTACTCTGTTCCCTGGTGGGTGAAGCGGACGCCGGTTGCCTTCCAGTTGGAGTCGCCACCGCCATCTTCGGAGGACAACAAAATCTCAAGAACCTCGGCTTCAGTCAAGACCACGAGATTCATCCTCCAGGCATTCGGCTGGTAGTACGCCGTGGCTGCGTAAGATCGGGTGGCGGTCCGCGGGTCGACCGACACGGTGCTCGTCCAGCAACCGACGTTGCTGCCGGCCAGGTGCGCATCGTTGGTCTCGACGCCGACCGAGTTCAAGGTCTGGTGCCATAATGCGTGTGAGGCCGTGAATTCGTTCGGGTACGAGACCTGCACCGGGCCGCCGACGCCGACGAAGCCATCGTGAAGGGCGATTTGAGCAGCTTTCTGTGATTTGGAAGTCGGTGTGTGGAAGTTTTCGCTTTTCTTGAAGAAGGGTCTGCCAAGAACAGAGCAGGTGAGCTTGAGTGCTGGTGCACGTGGTGCCGGTCTGTCTCTTCAAATTTCTTTTTCATCCGGACTGATGACAGCGGAGTGATTCCGCCAAACCCCACCGGGGCCATTGTAAAGGGTCAAGCAGTGGGGGTGGGGGTTTCGGTTCGTTTAAAGAGGAACGGAGTGAAAGAAAAAGAAACGAAAATATCATTCAAAGCAAAAGAATGAAGCAAGAATGTCCGAAAAGACGATAAGGGAAAAGGAACTGACAGTAAATCATCCCATCCCCAACCCTCGTTTCCCAGCTCCTTCCAGTCATCGTAATCCTGTTGAGCGGCTCGGTTCCAGGTCATGTAATTCAGGGCACTCGACCCGCCAAGGACCCTGCCGCGATTCCACGGGACCACCCGCCCGCCCAAGCCTGGCTGCGGCGCTGTCTCAAAACTCCAGTCGAGATGGCTGCCGAGCGCCCGTCCCGCGATGCCGGGCCACTCAACCAAGCCATCACCAATCGCCAACCCGCCGGCCTCGAGCACGCCCACGCGGATGTCTGGGGACGCATCAGCCAGCCGGGCCGCGACCGTTAGCCCTGCTGTGCCGCCGCCCACAACGAGGAAGTCGAACCCCTTTTCGGCAAAGGCTTCTCCTGGTGACGCCATTCTCTCAAAAGATAACGGGAAATGGGTGGCTGATATGATATGTTTGCGGCGTTGCAGTGACAGCAGCCAGGTGTAGCGATCAACGGATAACAGACCCGATTTGTGGACACACGGCGGAAAAAGAAACAAAGGACCAAAACCACCAACCACACAAGGAACTTTTACTGTGACTCTGCTTTTGTTCTTGAGATTGGAACCAACCTGCTGGGTTGGAACGGGAGGACTTTCAACTTTTGTCGGTCCCTCCCCTCTTCTCATTACCTCGTTTTGGTTGGTTGCTTTGCGATCAGTCCACCACGAGCCCACCAACTCTCCAATGGGATGATCCCCGGTCACCGCTAGGGACAGTCCCGTAGCGGCCGGCTTGTCAGTTATCACTCGGCAGACAAGGGCCCCCGGGAGGTGTGGGGGGTTGATCACAGTTGCATAATTTCCAATAATTATTAGCTCGACAGGCACTTCCTGTGGTTCTTGTCCTTCAGGTGGTACGAGTCTGTCGGCGAGCAAGAGATAGCAGCTGCAGCGGCACAGCAGCATGCCCCGCGCAGCGATCCAGCTGATCGCCGGCCGTCCATCATGCAGTTCGGGCGCGACTGTTGGCCGCTTTTTTTTTTTTTTATTTTTATTTTTTATTTTTTTTTTTATTCGTGTAAAAAGGAAGCCTCGTGCAACCTTAAATACGGAGTTTTGTCCGTCGTCGGCGGTCGGGTTTTTATTCTGTATCTGCTTGTGCATAAGAACCTGCGCCTCACCGTCATCCATGTTGATGCCGTCCGCGCCGCCGCTCTCCTCCCGTGCGACGCGCGAGTGAGAGACAGAAGAAGATGGTGGACTTTGTCCAGAGTCTGGCCATAGAGACATGGACTCTCTGGTCCGTTGGCATTATACTGGTTGCCTGTCGCATGTAAGCATTTACCAAGATCTTTTAGTCAACATGCGCTAATTATCACGGTCCACCACCGGTGAAGGATATCGCGTCGGATCAAGTTCGGCAGTTGGGCCAAGCTTCAGATTGAGGATTGGTTGATGTTGGTCGCGACTGTACGTTGCCTTCATCTTGTCATTCTCATCGCCCTGCTGATGTTTTAAAAGGTCATATTCACAGTTGGCATGGTATGTCTTAACGAAGTGGCCAAGAATGGAAGCAACTATCTCGAACCAGAAGTTGCAGCCAGTCTGCCCCCAAAGGAGGCCGAGATGGCCATCTACGGCAGCAAGATGACTCTCATCATGGAGATCTGTTCCCTGACCACCGTCTGGCTGGTCAAGATCTGTCTGTTGATCTTGTATCACCGCTTAACGTGAGTGCCTCTTGATCAATATTCCACCCCACGCCGATGCTGACCGGTTCAAGATTGGCCTACGAGACGCAACACCGCATTGTCAAGATCATCGGGTTCTACTGTGTAATTGCATACAGTCTTGTGGTGATCCTCCTCCTAGGCCATTGGTGTACTCCATTGGAGGGATACTGGGCACTGCCGGTGGAAAACTGTACGTGTCTATGACGGTTCATTTATCCCGAGACAACACAGAGATGGAAACTGACCTGGGGGAATGCCAACAGCCGAATGTGCCACCTATTACAAGCACATGATCTTTGCCACGGCTTTCAACATCTCGTCCGATTTGATGTTGCTTTGCATCCCCATTCCCATCGTCATCCAGAGTCATCTGCCGCTGAAGAGAAAACTCGTGCTCTGCTGCGTTCTGGGCCTGGGCTGCTTCAATGTAAAAGGCATTCCTCATGACCACTCCTGTCGTGTCAAGCTAACACCATCCAGATACTCATTGCCATTCTGAACCGCTACTACAACTTCAGCAACCCCAACGAGCTCGTCTACACCTACTGGTATGTCGCCGAGGCTGCCACAGCCATTTACGTCGGCAACGTCCCTCTCTGCTGGCAGTTCATCTCGACCGTCTTCAAGACCGGAAAGTGGGCGTCGTTAAGCCCGGCCGAGATACCGCTGCCAGACAGTGGCAGGAACAGCAACGCCATACTGCCGATACACAAACCCCCGAAAAGGAGATTTGTACATTCAGTCCTCCCCCGATCGCTGTTTAGCACGCATAACCTGACGAGACTGACGACTCCCCGTGATGATGAGCATGTGATCTGGGCTTCTTCTGCCGCGGATAGTACCTTGAAGGGGACGACGACGACGACGACGACGACGACGACGACGACGACGACGACGACGACGACAACAATGTCGACGACGAGAAAGGGTGCTGAGATTGTGCAAGAGATTGAGCTTTCAGCCACGACGTCCGTTGCTACCACTGAGCGAGGAGGGGACGAGGAGGAATCACATGGAGTTACGGTGTTAAGGCCACCTGGACAGCATCAGCATCTATAAAACGGTCGGCCTGTCTAAGGGACCATAATAATGGGTTGATAAAGCGCGCAGCAGCATACGATAGTACTGCCGCAAGGAGTTAATATGGTGTCTGGGACAGTGATAGGAATACCCCGTATGATAGTTTGGTTTAGGTCAGGTTCGTGTTAGTAAATTAGGTTTTGGTCAGCAGCGCATCCCAGTTGCGTTTGATCACAGTTTCTTGTTACTACGAATAAAAGCTGTTTTCTCTCCAGCCGTGGCTGCACCTTCGTGAGACCAATCCGAGCAACGAACCAGCCTGGTTTCCCCGGAAAGTCTCACCGCTTCGCCTCATAGAAAACTCGAATCCTTCCCAAGAGGCTGGGTCGAGTCTGCGAGAAACAAAAATCCCAGCCGGCTGGATTCATCATTCAGCGCACAGCACCCCAGAGGCGCAGAAAAAGGGGTTGGTGGTTTGAGCGAGGGGTCTTCTCTCTCGCCATGCAGTCACGTTCAGAACACGTTTAGCGTCCACGCTTCCATCCCAGTACTTTTGCCCCAGCTATCCCCAATCAAGCACGTCAAAGAGTTACTCCTTATCAAACGCCATTTTCCAGTTATCTAACTCGCTGAACACCCACGCAGCAAAGCACGAACTAGCAAGGAATGCTGTCCAGGGTCCAGATGGTGCAGACACACGTTTTCCCTCACCACGGGGTGGTCATTGGCCACACATTCCCAATTTCTCCTCAGAAAGTTCAAGACTGCCGTTGTCAGAGTTTGGTGCTGACTTGCTGCAGTAGTGTAGCATGCATGGGCGTCTCGTCTCGACCCGCCCGCCGAACATCTGCAGCTGCACTACCAACGGACAGAACCTGCAGTCACACGTCGGTAGATAGGTTGCACGAAACCCCGCTTCGAGATGTTCGTTGCGAGGTTGGGGTTTGACCATACTATTTTCGGGACTTGGCCGTGTCTGTCTCGTTGCCACCACCACCACCACCACCACCACGTTTGACCGACACTACCTCGGGGAAGAAGTCAGACCTCCTCCGAGTCGGATCACATTGACTGCGGACCAAGAAAGACAAAAGCCAACCTCTCTCGCCACTATCTCGTCCAACTCACCTTGGTGTTTCTTCATTCTGTCTCTTATCTCAGTAGGTAGTCTGCTCTACTCTTGAGCGACTGCTGATTGCACCAGGACTGTCAACTCTTGACTGGTGTCCAGGAGAGATAGCCCATATACTGGCCGTTAATTGATCATCATCAACAGCAAGACACAATGGCCTCCTCCGACCCAGCGGCTGTAGACCTGGAAAAGGGCTCCCCAGAGAGCGCCGTCCAGGTCCTGACCACAACATCTTCCCCTCCTGGATCTGGATCCGGATCCCCAACCGTCACCACATCCAACGGCACCGAAAAAGGGTCTAGCATCCTCCCAGCCCTCCGCCGAATCAACGACCGCATAGAATCCCTCGACGGTTTCGAAGCCCGCGGCATCACGCGCGTGCTGCCGTCAGAGAGGCAGCCCGCGTCGGTGCTCGCCGACCTGCAGGTCTTCATCCTCTGGTTCGGCGCCAACATCTCGGCCAACAACATGGCCGCCGGTCTCTTTGGTCCGCTCCTTTTCGGATTAGGCTTCAAAGACTCGGTCATCTGCGCCATTTTTGGCTGTCTGCTAGGCAGCGCGTCGACGGCCTACATGGCGGTCTGGGGCCCACCGAGCGGCAACAGGACCATGGTCGTGCTGCGCTACTTCATGGGCTACTGGCCGAGCAAGCTGCCTTGTTTTCTGAATATTGTGCTGATGGTCGGGTACATCACGCTCAATTTCATCATCTCGGGGCAGATTCTGTCGGCGGTGAGTGGTGGGACGATGACGATTGCTGTCGGGATTGTGGTGGTCGCGATTGTTTGTTGGTTCGTTGCTGTGTTTGGCATGTTTGTCTTTCATACTTATGAGCGGTGAGTTCAATGTGTACCCATCTCTTTTTGTTTGGTTGAGTGATGACTGATTAGAACGGTGTGTGTAGATACGCATGGATCCCGCAGCTCCTTGCGCTGTTTGTGCTCATCGGGTGCGCAGGTCCGCACTTCGACACATCCCTGGAATCGACGGGCGACTCCATCACGCTGGCCGCAAACCGGCTCTCGTTTCTGTCTCTGTGCCTCTACGTGCCCAATTCCTGGGCCGCTGCGGCGTCGGACTTCTATGTCTACTACCCCGAGACGACGTCCAGACGGAAAATCTTTTTCTTGACTTTTATGGGTCTGTTTGTCTCCTTCACGCTGGTCTACATGATCGGCATCGGCCTCGGCTCGGGCGCGGTCTCCAACCCGGCCTGGGCCGACGCGTTCGCCGTCTCGACCGGCGCGCTGGTCGTGGAGGGCTTTGATGGTCTTGCCGGGTTCGGCAAGCTGTGCGGCGTGATCATCGCGCTGGGCATCATCGCGAACAGTATCCCCGGCGCGTACTCGGCCGCGCTGGGGTGCCAGGTCATGGGTCGCTACGGTAAGGCGGTGCCGCGGTGGGTCTGGACGTGCGTGATTGTCGTGATCGAGCTGGCGTGCGCGCTGGCCGGGCGCGACAATCTGGCCGTCGTGTTTACAAACTTTTTGGCGCTCATGGGGTACTGGGTCGAGGTGATGATCTTCATCGTGGTGATGGAGCACGTTCTGTTTCGGCGCAACAAGGAGTTCGATTGGGCGCGCTGGGAGGACAAGAAGTATCTGCCCATCGGGCTGGCGGCGCTGGTGGCCTTCTTGCTGGGCTGGGTCGGCGCGATTTTGGGCATGTACCAGGCGTGGTATGTTGGGCCGTTGGCGGAGAAAGCTGGTGGGAGTGATATCGGGCTGTGGCTGGGCTGCGGGTTTGCCCTGGTTTCGTATCCGCCGCTGCGGTGGTTGGAGTTGAAGAAATTTGGGAGGTAGAGCCGAGAGGCAGCAACTGACTTGGGCAGAATACTCAAACAATTAACCCCTACCTACTTACTCCTTACACCTCACCATTTCAAGACCAGCTACCTCCGACCCAGTCAGGGCAGCCGGCGGACCATCGGAGCATTAAAGTAGCGAAAGCGGAAATGATTTATGTTATTAATACTGCAGCCCACGATTTTGCCCTTTTTGCTTTCCATTACTGCAGTACCATCCCCACCAAATTCAATGCGCGCAGTTGGATGTAAACGGCATGTTACAACAACCCCCACCGCAGCCACACCACACAATGCGTCCGATAGTGCAAATGTCAGTGGGCGACTGACGTCCAATCATGGGCACCTTGACGGTACACAGCATTGGCCTTCGACTCAGCGTTCGGCGGTTGAACTGAACGGGAGGTTGAGCTTCCCACTTTCAACTCCGAATTTCTCGCCCATCGTTCAAGCTCTGAATCAAAGTCAGACAGTTTCGCCAACAATATCCCTATTCGTCATGAATTTCAACGCGGATAACGGTACGTGCTATTTCAGGAGTGATGCTCGGTATTAGTGTGACCCCGGAGACTTACGAGGTTACCTTAGTTTTCACCTTCAACACGCCCGACCACGGGGAGCAGCGAAATTCCGTTGCTCAAGTCGTGATGCCGGTACCAACGGCCAGTGGACTTACTCAAAACATGGACGACCCACATGTGCCGGTTACGATCCCGTGTCGTCATATTCGACTCGGCGACATCTTGATCCTCCAGGGCCGTCCATGTCAAGTTATCCGTATTTCAACCAGTAACACAACTGGACAGAATCGATACTTGGGACTGGACGTGTTCACCAAGCAGCTGTATGAGGAGTCATCCTTCGTGACTCAGCGAGCGCCAAGCATGGTCATCCAAACCATGTTAGGGCCTCGGTTGAAACAATACAGAGTACTCGAGTTGCAGGATGAGCATCTCCTCGCCATGACCGAGACTGGCGATATCATAAAGAATGTCCCAATACTCGACCAGTCCCTATTATTGAGCCGCGTGAGAAAAGCCTTGGATTCAAGACTTGGTAGCGTACGCGTCCTGGTTGTTTCTGACCAGGAACATGAGATGGCCGTCGACATGAAGGTTGTTTGTGGATCAAGACCGATTGACGGACCACCAAGCGCCGGAGAGGGAAAAGGCGTCGATGATGACGGGAAGACGGAGCTGCATCAGGCATGCCGAACCGGCAATCAAGCTTTACTACATAGTGTCCTGGAGCACACTAAGAATGTCAACCTAAAGGACAATGAGGGAAGGACGGCGCTGTTTGATGCTACCGAGTGCCGTTTCCAACTTGGTGTTCGAACTCTCCTTGCACATGCGATCCCGATCGACGTTAACGCCATGGACGCATACCAGAATACGGCCCTGGATATGGCCCTACGGACTAATGATTTAACATCTCAGTCCATAGCTGTTCTTCTCCTTGAGAATGGCGCGTCTCCAGTTGCAGGGTTTGAGCTGGGTGTTCAGAATCTACTGGCGGCCGCAGCTGAAGGCAATGCTGGAGCTGTTGCCGAGCTGATCATCAACGGCATTGACGTGAACTGTCGAGACCGGCTGGGATACATGCCCTTGCATGAAGCAGCCACGATTCGGCCGGATCGAGATTGCAAAGATGCTTATTAGATCTGGGGCCGACGTCAACGCAACTCTGCTCTGTGGGGGAATACAATTCTGCACGCCGCGGTCGACAGAGACAGCTTGTACACCAACTTCTACAAGGAGGTCACCGGGCGTCACACTCCACCGCGGCTATTTGATGGCCATGTCGCAGTAGTTAAGTTGCTGTTGCAACACCGCGCAGTTGCCAGCCTCAGGCGGTTCATTGACGGTCTTACTGTACAGGATCTCATCTTGCGACAGCTTGAGCCGGGAAAACCCGGAGCAGAACAGGAGATACTCGAAGAGATTCTCCAGGCACTGATATCTCCGCCTACAGCGTACTACCGACAAATAGTCGCCGATGAGTTCACGGCGGATTTCCCGGTGACCGAGCCGTTACGACCAGTTAATGTAGATGATGCGAAGAGGAAGACATTCGACAACCTTAAGCTTCGACTGCAATACCATGACCTTAACTCCTTCACCTACCGGGAACCTGGAGTGGGAAGCTTTATATACCCCAACGGCAAGGGCGAGGCGAAGCGCTGCATTCAAGAGCTGAATACATGGGTGGCACAGGGTGAGAGGACCGCATCCTGGACTTGGGTGCATCTTCCGGCAAACAACGTAAGCTCTCCATAAACGCGTACACAAGCAACAAAACGTTAAAGCCTCATCTCTAACACTTAATCCGTAGAAAGCGTGGGCTAAGGTAAGATCAAATCCCGCTACTGGAATTTCACCGTCAACGGTCCGTCGTCACAGTCAGACTAATAATCTATCGACTATCTGAAGGACTCGCTTCGGATTTTGAAAAGCAAACTCGGTCTTGAACTGGGTGGAAGCACCAAGGAGATAGAAGCCTTTGTAGAGGAATCATACTACGAAATACGTGGAGCAGCTCCTTACGCTCGATTTCGCCGGCCGTTGCTGACTCGATCTGTTCTGTCGGGATCGGAGTGCTGCTCGTTGGTTGTAAGTGGCTTAACCCTGGTCAGCCCCGGTGGAGCGACCCTCTCGTCTGTGATATGAAATAGTTCGGAAGACTGAAACTAAAATGATGACCAGATCCCATACATTGACACGGAATCTCTCGATGAGTATATCCACCGAATCGAAAAGCCCGTGAAGGCTACCTTCGGAGGCAAGAGCTCGTGAAAACTTGTCATTTCATCCCCGCATGGACCTGAAGACTTGCAAGTCCCATGCACACTCGATCAATCTTACTACTTATCTCTCGCCGACTCGACCGAACGGGATAAAAGCAGATTGTCACCAAGTATATGAAACGTCGCAACGAGAAGCTGAGGGGAATCAGTCAGATGTCTTCGGGAGAAAGCGAAGAGACCGAGCCGGGAGCTTCAGGGTCTCCCAAATTGCCTGAAAGCCTTATCATGGTGAACCAGTTATGGTTGTGGGAGATTGGCCCGTCCACTTTCATGACGGGCTTTCCGTATCGGTGCTGCAGCACCCATGGTACTAAGCCGAGTCTACTCACACATCTATGTCAAGACTTGGGACAACGGCGTCCAAAATCGATGAGGTCTATGATAACCCGGTTGCTGCAACAGACTGTTGACTTCGTCGACTCCCCAAATCATGCCGGCCTAGACGAGAATCTCTTTGACATTTTCGACCGTTGTATCGCCGACCAAGTATGTTATCAATATCCATAGACCGTCATGCACGTCCCCATTGATGCTAATATACCAGTCCAAGGCCCAGAACGAAATGCACTGCTACAGCATCTTCTACGAGGTCAAGAAAAACCAGAAAACGACATCCCAGAACGCTACCGGCGAGACAGCCAAGATTCTAAACGAGAATCGGGTGCGGGATGAGGAACATATGTGCGATATCACCAAGGAGATTGAGCACCTCCGCGAGGTGAAAGACATCAGAGACGAGCTCAAAATGATTGAGCGTGTCTTTGATGACCAGCTGTTTGTTCTTGAACAATACTGTCATGGATTCGGCACAGTAGGCGTAGTACCGGAGGATGAATACTACCAACTTGACGTCCTGAAACAGTCGCTTTATTTCCGACTTCCAAACTGCGACGGCTCAATAAAGACGCCGAGTCCGTCGAAATTTCCGTAAGACTGGTGCTTCTCTTGGCAATACCTCCTCAGCTGACGTTGACGTTCCAGCTTAACCACCTGCTGGACCTCAAGCAGAAGGCGGGAAACATCAACGAGGCGCGGGACAGTCGCCGTTTGGCCAATCAGGCAGACCGTCGGGCACAGGACAGCGAGACGCAGAATCAACTTCTGTTTGTTTTTACCGTGGTTACTATTGTCTATGTGAGCTTTCCCCCCTGACCCCTTTTCATGAAGCTTGGTAGTACCTAGTCCCAACTTGGAAGCCTGTTTTCGCCGTAATACGAATAAAGTATAATTATATAACTGACCAAGAGGTACCAACAAAAATAACAGACACCTATATCTTTCATATCCGCCTTCATGGCAGTCCCCAGTCGAGACTTCCCGCGCACCGAAGAGGGCGGCGACATCGGATGGACATGGTGGCAGGTCATTGCAGCCACTCGTACGTTGACCCTCCACAACCTTTCCCCCCCTCTCCCTCTTGTCTGTTTTATTTTCTTGTCCCGAGCAGTTATTCAACTAACCCGTCATCCGTGTCCCTATCATCTACAGTGGTCACCGAAATTTCTTACATTCCTCGCCATCGCCGCCTTTTGGCTCGGGGCTGCGCCACGCCGCGCTCCGCATTCTTCCAGTCAAGATATGGGTGTGGTGTCGGGGCTAACGACACCGTGGTGGGAGAAGCGGTGGGAGAAGCGGTGGGCGAAGCGGTTTGGGGGCCCGGGGGATTGGAAGACTATTGACGAGAAGGAGTATGATAGCGTGACTGTGGTGACTACTAGCGGAGGGCGTGATGAGGAGAATTGGGATGGGAAGGGGTGAGGTGAAGTGAAGTGAAGGGGGGCTTCTCCTTCAAACACGACTCCCATGACCCTTCCAACAGAGCACTGCACCCGCCACAAATAATGACCCCTCGGTGGCATACATGTACACCGAGCTCCCCGCTGCGTTTAAGCTGAGCCATGTCATGGGCCACATCATTCCAGAGAAGCCCAGCCCGAGCGCGCACCATCCCAACAAGGTGATGAGAATGGGCCAGCTCGAATTCCATCTGTTATGCCGAAGCACAATCGACAGGCCCGAGACAAAGAGCATGCAGCCGTTCGGATAGATAGCCACCGGGTCGCTATTTGGGAACATCTATGTGTTTTTGAACTCGGTCGCCGCGAGGAGGATTGCTATTGGCCCCAGGAGGCGGGCGAGGAATGGGGAGGATGAAGACATAAGTGTTAGGAAATGCTGAGGCTGTAGATATCGATGAATGGGCCACAAAAGAGATTGAATGCAGCTGGAAGGTGTAGCTTGAAATCGTGGCCTGACCTGGGAAGCTATCATGCCACATCACCCAGCTGAACATTCCCCCGAGGCGGCACCACCGACCAAACTACCAAGGCACCAATCTCACGATGCAGCCGTACTTGCAGTCTGTAATTTTGTTTTGCTTTGAATGTTGAAGTGAGCTTCAATGCTGCCCGAGCACCGGGTGCCAGCTGCTGCGAGAGGCCTCCATGTCTGATACATGTAGCAAATTAAGCCCGCTCCTCTCCTGCCAAAGGCAAAGGCAACAACATCTCCCCATCCTCCCCCTCTCCAACCTCCCGGCCCTTGTTGCTTGAGCCCATCACCAGAAATTTCAACGATCTCCCCCAAACATAAACCAAATGCCCGATAAGACTGAGACCTCCAATTACCAACCCAACGAACCCAAGCAAACCCCCAAACCCACTCCCCGCAAACATCACCAAAATCACCATCGCTACAGACGACACCCCGATCGCAGGCACCCAGGCCGCCGCGGCAACGAATAATACCGCCGCTCCCTTTTTCGTGGACAGTAGAAATTCCTGGGTCGCGAGCGCCGATTCGAACCACCGCGACTTCAGTGAGGGAGGAGAAGGACGACGACGCATTCCATGCCAACCAGCAACCACGACGCGGAGTTTGACCGAGAGGTAATAGAGCAAAGTCAGGTTTGCTAGGGGTACCCCAATGCCTAGTAACAAGTCGACGAGCGTGAGTTCATCGTGTTTATCCCGAGGAGGAGGTTTTGTCGCTGATACGATTGAAATGGCGTAGCCGATGAGGGAGACGACGGAGAGGATGCAGGGTATGAATGTTTGCATTGTCCACCAGATGTAGAAGGTGAGTTTTGTTCTGGGCCACGTGAGCTGCGACTGCGAGGGGGGCTGCCGTTGTGGTTGTGCCATTTTGATCGCTTGAGGTGGTTTTAATGTGAGATTCCCGCGGTTCGGAGTGAACGCGATTGAGAAGGGCTGCTGAGGTTTCGTTGACGTGTTTTAGGTGCGGTCGTTTAGGTGTGGCTCACGTGTCGTGTTGGCGGAAGGATTCAGTGACCCCTGGAGTGGCTCGGATCTGTTGTTGGTGGCATCAGACTATCAGTACCTAGTGGTGTTGGTTGCCAACGACACTACCGCCCGTCCCCACATCAAATCCGTATCCTTTCTCCATCCACAATCGTCCATCATCTATCTCTACCGCCATCAAAATGTGGCTCATCAACACCACCACGCGGGAGCTGGAGTACTTTGTGAACCCCGACAAGGGGTCGTATGCAATTCTATCGCATACCTGGGGCGACGGCGAGGTTTCGTTCCAAGAGTACCGCGCCCGTGAAGAGTTCCAGCACAAGGAGGGGATGGATAAGATCAACATGACATGCGTGCTGGCCTCTGCATGGGGTCTGCAATACGCCTGGGTCGACACCTGCTGCATCGACAAGCAGAGCAGCGCCGAGCTTTCAGAGGCCATCAACTCCATGTTTCAGTGGTACAAAGGTTCTGCTGTCTGCTTCGCATACCTATCCGATCTCTCACACAATGTAGATTTTCAAGACTCAGCGGGCTTTCCTGCGTGCAACTGGCTCAAGAGGGGGTGGACACTTCAGGAACTGATTGCTCCAGAGCATGTTGAGTTCTACGACCAGGCTTGGACGAAAAGAGGAACCAAGATCGAAAACGAAGGCTTCATCGCCGAGACGACGCGAATTGATGGCAAAGTCCTCCGAGACTCCGCTGTCCTCTCCCTTACGCCCGTTGCGAAACGCATGTTTTGGGCTTCTGCACGCAAGACCACCCGGATAGAAGATCTGGCCTACTGTTTGATGGGCATCTTCGACATACACATGCCCATGATTTACGGCGAGGGCAGCAAGTCCTTCATGAGACTACAAGAGGAGATAGCCAAGCAGAGTTGCGACCGGTCTTTGTTTGCCTGGACTGCTCAGCCGCTGGCGGGCGAAGGCAACCAAGCCTTCCGAGGAATGTTTGCCAGGTCTCCTGCCGAGTTCTCGAGCTGCAGCCGCATCAGGTCGAGGCACTCCATGGGTGCGTTTGAAGGCCTGATCCAGAAGGAGTTTACCATCACCAACAAGGGCGTGGGCATCAAGACCATGCTGGTTGGGACCAGCGCGACAGGCGACTCCATTTTCAACCTTGGCTTGACCGAGGACTTGTTACCCAGAATTACAGACACCAGAGGCTGGATCGGGATCTATCTGACCAAGACCCCACTGGGCTTCGTTAGGTCTCGGTCCAGTGAGCGGTACACCGCGGGTGCCGACCAGCGCACTGTCCTGGACAAGAAAATCATACACATCCGGAAGGACGTCAGCCCCTCCGAGTCGGCCTCGCTCTGGGCATTTTGCTGGCGATGGGCTGTCCATCTCCGGCCGTTTGCATACGGCGAGCTGGCCGACATGGCGGTCATGCCGACGGAGCTCTGGGACCGACAGAGACGCTTGTTTCTGGACCAAGGGAGTGGCATCAACTCCTATGCCCTCCTGAAATTTGCGGCGCAGCCCGGTATACATCGGCAGTTCCGGGCCGTCGTGGCCTGCTCGACCATGAACTGTAGGCTGTGTAGTGTATGGACCGAGCAAGACCGCCTTTTCCGCGACGTGTGCGATCATCTGGAACACAG
This sequence comes from Apodospora peruviana, assembly GCA_033439685.1. NCBI lineage: Eukaryota > Fungi > Ascomycota > Sordariomycetes > Sordariales > Lasiosphaeriaceae > Apodospora > Apodospora peruviana. The sequence goes on along the minus strand of JAUEDM010000005.1, from coordinate 3,607,698 downwards.
GACCGAGCTGAGCGACTACGTGGCGGTTGACTATCTCCGAGTATATTTCTGCAGGGAACTTCCTGGCGACACAACCGAGTGCACCGCGCGGTTCCATGACGACCAGACTGGGTACCAGATCGTTGTTTCGGTCAAACTAACCATTGATCAATACAACGGCGCTCATGGATACTTTCTCTCTGTGCAGAAGCAAGTCTTGCACGTGGACAGGATGGTGTCATAATCACTAGCGAGTAGCAGTATTATAAACGGTGCGTTCTTCCTTCAAGACTTGGTGCATATCCTTATAAATCAAGACTCCTTGTTCTCCATCCAAACCATCAAGATCCAACCGCCCAACAGTAATGAGCTACGAGGAAGATCCCTCGGATCTAGAACTGCCAACACACTTGGCGGAGATCCACAAAAGAGAGCCAAAAAGTCGCCATGTCCCACGCGTGGGGCCCAAGGAAGAAGGGGTGTCAAGAGAGGGCGTTCAGTCATAAATAGTCGGGTTCCTCGCCGGCAGCTCACTCTCAAGCCCTCGGTTCCTGCTCCACCATGTATGGATCATGATACATCGGCGTCGACGCGGCCATAGGAGCCGCCTGCGTCGGGGATGGATAGACACCAACTGGCGAGTTTGCGTCCAACTCCGGCTTGGGTGTTAATCCTGGCGCTTGGCATTCGCCAGTATTACTTACGACGACGGCTGACTTTGTTGCCGTCGGTCTCCGTCTGAGATACCACGTGATAAGCAGAGCGAGGAGCGTCGCCATGACGGCAAAGGCCGCACCTCCGACGACGCTGCCGGCTATCACACCCGGGCTGGAGCCACCAGACGAAGAATCGCCTGTTACCGTCACGGTCTCGGTTCTTGTCTCGGTGATTTGGACCGTCGACGTAGCTGAGCAGGTCGTTGTCGAGGTGGTAAGGGCCGGACCGTTCCTGCCCGTCAGCCTCGGCAAGCCCGGCCAGCCGGTCGTCTGGCCTGCCAAGGTAAGGAGGATGGTCACGACGGTGGGCGGGGTTTTGCTGCACCAGTATGAACCCGTGAAGCCGCTTTCGTAGCTGAGCAGGGCGCAGTAGGGCCATCCGGACTGCATGCTGAGTGAGGGTTGTTGCATGTTAATGAGTGCCCGAAAGTTACGGGATGGTGGTTTCAACTACGGTGTGTGCTGAGGAACATGTAGTTTTGAGACGGGGTAGGAACGGAGTGTAAATAAATGCCAAAATAAGATGGAATTAACTCACCACCAAGTGTCTAGTGGCCCCTTGGACGCTAGGTCACCGCATTTTGTGCCAACTCGCTGTCCGAGAGCCCGCAGCAGCTTGTCTTCCAATTGTACGTATCATCGCCGCAGCAGTCAACGGCCGAGAAGTCGGTGTTGAACTTGCAGGTCGTGCCGGGCGCACACTTAAGGGGCGAGGTTCCGTCGTAGAATCCGCAGAGCTCGGGGCTATCGGCAGCCTCTGCTCGCAGCTCCAGCACGGCGCCATCTAGCCCTGGAGGTGATGTGACGGTTGGAGGCAGGTTCTTTGCCATATCGCTTGTTATCACACTCACTGTTCGCATTGGTGAATTCGACGGTGATGCCACCTTCGGGTTAACGGCGTCGAGCGGATAAAGTCACCGAACAACCTCAAAGAGCGTTACGTGTAATGTCAGCTCAGGAATCCAGAGCGCGACGTGGTACGGAGAAATTGTATCTGGCCCACGCCACCGGCTTAGCCAACTCTCCATGCGTTGAGCAACAAACCCAGCGATTTATTGGGTTGGTGGGTGACGGGCTCAGCTGTGCACATTCGATAACTCTAATGCAAGCCACGGCCGAGAACGGTGAGCATCACTAATAACTCATGCTGCCAAGCCTGATGTTGATTTGTTGGTGCCATGGCATCCAATGACTTTCTCAAAGGTGACTTGTTCTTAGCCTACTGAAGGTTGACCTATGAATGTACTGACAGTGATGAAAAGAAACACTCAACTGCACCTTACACTTACATAACTGCATATTGTCTACCTACCTAGTCACTGAGACATTCAAGACGGCCCTTTGCTCATCTTCTCTTACTTTAAATATCCTGCACCACTTGTTTGCACCACCCGTGGCCGAACAATCTTGTGAGTTTGTGTAAAGGTGATTCACCCCTAGCTGTGTAACTATGGCTAATTCAGCAGTTACATGACATTACAAGGTCAAGCGAAACATACGAATGAGATCAGAAGTAGGCCTGTCAAACCATGAGATAAAAGTTGCATCTCACCCCTATAGTTCTTTGGTCATGGATTGTCTATCCGCGGCGTCCGACCCGCCTCACTCGGCATTTGATTGACCGACAACTGAGTTTCAGAAAGTCTGCATGAGGTGGTGCGAGGCGATGGAAAAGCAGTGAATCACCCAGCTCAACCCGGCCCTGCACCCAACTCCAGCTACCTATACCTTGATAGGCAGACAGGTTTGTTGGATATATGAAGTCCCCCAATTCCCGTTACCTAACCGTCCGATACTCTATCGGCAACAACATATCTTTGCAAAACCTCAAACTTGTATTCATTATTCACAAGATCACAACCTCCACTCCCGAGTTCTTCTCAACACCGGCCGCCCAATTTCGCACAGGCTAGCTGCTTTGGCGCATCCTAGGCTTCCTTACCTCCGAAGTTCGCCAGTCCAGAATGTTTGGCTTCTTTTCTGGCTATGCATCAGGCCATGGATCCTCCAGCAAGGACGATAATGGCAAGGAGCCGGAGAAGAAGGATGACTCGGACAAGGACAAAGAAAAGGAGAAAGGTTTGTTGAGCCTCATCACATTACATCTGTGAGACGACAATTTACTGACCGGTTACGCTACTCTACCATAGATGACTCAGGCGGTTTGATCGCCGACTTGAATGAGAACTGGTTCGGCCCATACAACGGCCAGAACTGTCCCCCGCCATCCGAGGACAAGAAACTACTTAAATAGGTCGAGACACGAATACCTAGGTACGTTAATATCGGCGCTGCCCACTTTTATTAACTTGTTAGTGGCTGACTGGGTGAACATATTAGGTCCGGTTCTGTACGTGGTTCGCCGACAGCGGCAGTCGCAGAGTATCGTTCATTGGACGGTGATGGGAATACGTTTGGGGGATTTCTTTTTCGCTCACGGTCTCGGGAGGATGCTAATGTTCTTTTTGGGTACGTCGTGGATTTCAGTTGCCCTGTATCAGTGGCCGTAGACCTCAGACGTATGGTGCTTCGCATCAGGATCATGTCACCATGACAAAGTAAATCAGCGAACGAACTTTCCTTTGCTGTGCGTCTGTCTTATCGGTATAGTAGGACAGTGACATCTGGGTATATATCGGTATCCTGTGCGAAACCACAGGATCGTTCGATGGTGCAGTGACCATTGACAAAGAAAAGTGACGTACGCGTCCAAGTAATGACCGAATAATGAACACTCATCGAGTCGAGCGGGCCGAGGGACACTCATGCAAGATGATACTGTTGCCACCAATCTTCTTCTCTGTCACTCACGATTCGTTATCCAGCTCTCTCTCCTGGGTAGCATAAGCAAACGGCTCAACGATGACTGACGTATGCCATTAGAGGCTGGAGGGGTTGGCTTCGCGGACGGCTGAGGGCTGAGAACTGGAGTCTCACCTACAAACTGAAGTAAAGGTGCTATCGGCTGCTACCAGTAGGGAAATGCGGGCCAATATCGATGCGTGAGCTGTGCCGCAATCTAGCGATGACCAGGTACTTACCCAAGAAAGGAAGGTAAGAATGGAGGATAGAAAAACAAGCGGGGTTGCATTTTCTTGGTGCCGGGTTAAATGCAGAGCACTCTACTCACCGGGTGGTGTTAACTACAGCTGCTGCCTGCAAAGTCGAGCTGACGGTCTCAAATGAGATACAATAACGAGGACAAGTTGCACGACAACCCTGAATATCTTCGGTTCCAAACGACCAACTTGAACCTCGACCACGTTTTCGTGTGATATCAGCACAATGACCCCTTTCTTCTCGCTTGCGACCCAAATTCTTCTCAGCACCACCCCTTTCCACAAGAAAAATGTCGGCCATCATGAATTCAACGACTCGATCGTCTCTCCCTCCTTCGAATCATTCATCCAGTCCACCATGACGCGATTCAACTCGTCTGGACTCGCCATCGCCGTGATCTCAGGAAACCAGACCTGGGCGCGCGGCTTCGGACACGGGTCAGGCCCTTTCACCGACGGCGGCTCGTCTTCAGTCACCCCATATACCCTCTTCAGAGCAGGCAGCACGACCAAATCCCAAATCGCCGCGGCGCTCGCCATCTTGGTATCATCAGGCCAACTAAACTGGTCAACGCCTGTCTCGACTATTCTTGGGGAAGACGTGTTCTCGCTGCACGATACTTGGTCAACGGAGCACATGACCGCCATCGACCTGCTGAGCCACCGGACGGGATACCCGCGCTACGACGTCGGTGTGCTAGGACGGACTGTCAATGAGACGATCCACCGGCTGCGATATCTGCGCCCAGCCACGGAGCCGAGACAGGCATGGCAGTACCAGAACGAGATGTTCACTGCCGCCGGTGCGGTTGTAGCCCAGGTTTCTGGGATGGAGACCAGCGAGTTTTTGAAACAGAAATTGTGGGAGCCGATGGGGATGCTGGATACACAGCTGCTGCCGCATGTTGGCGACTTCGAGGGTATGGCTGCATGTGGCGAGTATTTCTGGAACAACGACACGCAGACGTTTATTGGGCCGATTCCGAAGAGCGATCTTAGCGGCGGGGAAGGGGCTGGCGGGGTTGTTACCAACGTCGTGGACTATGCTGTATATTTGAGGAACATGATGGGGATTGTTAATGGTACTGAGGGAAGTGTTCCGGTGTTGGGAGAGAAGAACAAGAATGTCTTGCTTGGTACGCACATGTTTCGGTCGCCCGAATTTGACTCGTTTTCGCAGGCTGACGACGGGTTCAAGTTCTTTACGGCGCCGTCCTGGTACGGACTGGGTTGGATAGGCGACTATGTGCTCGGGGAGCTGGCGTGGCACCATGATGGCGGGGTGGGTGAGGCGAGGACCGATCTGTGGTTCTTTCCGCGCCTGGGCAAGGGGTTTGCGGTGATGCAGAACTCGGTGAGTCCGGCGGTGGAGGTTATCTCGCGCGAGGCGGTTTACGAGATTCTTGGGACGCCTGAGGGAAAGAGATTGCCGTGGGCGACGAAGTAAGTCAATCTAGTTTTGTGAGTTGTCTGTGAGGTCAGTGAGTGTTTGTTGCTGACGGGTTTGGTATACAGAGCTGAACAGGATGCTGCTCAGGCCGATCTGATCCTGGCAATCTCGCCGTCAATACTGTACCCCGAGGAGCTCAGCAACCCGCCCCCGGCTCAAACGGCACCATCTTGGACGCTGGCGGAGCACGTCGGGAAATATGTCAACCCTGGATTCGTGGATATCTCTTTGTCTCTTGCGTGCGGCAACTCAACATCCCGGGTCTCGGCTCCGGACAGCCCGGCACACCCGACAAGAGACGAGAATGGGTGTTTTCTCCGCACGAGCCTGTTCAACACCGCCAGTGGATGGTTTGGTGCCGAGTTAGAGCACGTCAATGCCGACAAGTGGCTTGCGTGGGCATACAACGATGCGTATCATGGGTACTTTCGGCCGTTGAAGTGCCTGAAGGTTATCTTTGAGGGACAAGGGGAGGCCATTACCAGGGGGAACTTTTTGTTGCGTGTCGATACGCTGACTACGCTGGAGGAGTTCAGCAAGGTTGAATGATATGTCAAGGCAATTCACCTCCTTCCCAACAAAGCCAGGGCCGCGGCGTGGGCGACATAGTCATGGTGTCTAGGTTGTAGGCCAAACCAGTGATGTAGCTACCTAGTGAACGATAAAAACAACCAGATTAGTTCGGTATTACCAATGTTAAACAAGTCGCACAGCCTCGAACTCCATACCGCGTGCGCAGGCCCGAGGGCGCGATTCAGAATTCTTGGATCGGTACACCGTTTCGCCGGTACTTGTGTTATGTGAGATGAATCTGGGTTCACAAAATTTCATTTTGTACCACGTCCACGTGATATTGTTCATCTTGGCTCAGAGACTGGGCTCGTAGGTGCGTTCCTGACGTCGGTTGAAATGGAAGGAACTGAAGGCACCCATGGAGGATGTTGCATCCCGGGCTTGGCGGGCTGTGGGGCGTTCAAATCCCTGTTCCCAACAGAAGTCCAGGCCCTGAGGTAAGGTACCTAGGTACCTGGCGTGCCTGGGCGAGCGCCTGTAGCCGGAGGACTTCACACCTCAAGGTCGATGCCGCCTCCTACCCGACGTCGCAGCTTCTCAAAACTGAGGACGGCAAATCGGCCCATCTCTAGTTCCGCTTACCGACGTTGACTTAGCGGTGTGACGGATGGCGCGACCTATCGAATGGATAAGCAGGCACGATGTTCAACTGACTTCCCGATTGGCAATTGCTCAGTTTCATCAAGGCAGACATCTAGACTAGGTCGTCACCTCCATAAACGGGAAGTCCAGGCACCCTGGGCCACGACGACTTTCCTCGGCCGAATATTCTTCGGCTGACTTCCCGGCCAGCCACGATATCCCTAGGTACAAGCCAACCCCGACATCGCAATTCAAGGTTATCCGTCTCGCCGCTAATAAATAAATACAGGGATTTAATGCGACTCGGACAGCTTGGCGCCGCTTCTTAAGGCTTGTTTTGACTTCAGGCTTTCGAACGGGGGCTTGGCTTCGACATCGATGGAGCGAACCTGACAACATTCGTCAACATATCCACACCGCAGGACCTTGGCTTCCAAACTCCTCGTCGGTGCTACGCTGGCGCCTTAGCGTCTCGCATGCCGTTGGAGAGCCAGGCGGGGATAACATGTTGGAGTCCAGTCGGCTGCACTCCGCACTCCGCACTGGCAAGTTGCGCGCACCCTGGAATCTCTCGACGACCAACCGAAGCGCATGAGCTAGCCCCCACTGCTTCTGCGGATATCGAGTGGTTGTTTTGACAAACATAGTCATCAGCCTGTGTCCAGCTGCGCCGGCCCTGCTGACGCCGACCACGCAACAAATAGCGACTGGATATCTGCAATTATATTCTGGCTTCCTCTACAGCCCTGGCTTGTCTCGAACAACTCACCTTGCCGTTACTCTGCAACTGCTAAAAATGGTGCACCGGTGTCCCGGAGACGATGCCTTTGGTCCCGTCCTGGGCGCCGGACCATCCGGCGAGTGTTACAACTTTGATTTCGCTCTTGTATTTGAAGAGTCCATTTTCTCTCTCGCACCGTGCGCTATCGTGCTGCCGGCCGCTGCGCTCCGGCTCTACTACATCTGGGGACGCAAAGTCGTAGTTCAGTGGCAGCTGCTTCGCGCCATCAAGCTGGTATGTCTTGATACAACTCATATGGTGTTCGTTGGCTAACCTTGGCAAAACACTTAACGTGTCCAGGCTATATTTACCATGCAATGCATATTTCAACTTGCGCTCCTGGGATTATGGGGAAGTGGACATGGGATTGTAACGCGGACTACGGTCGCGTCCGGTACCTTGTCTTTTTTATCCACTGCTGTTCTTCTTGTCCTCTCTGATTATGACCACCGGCTGTCCGTCCGCCCATCGGCATTGATACAGGCCTTCTTGATCTCGACCGCAGTTGTCGACCTGCCTCGCATACGGACGCAGTGGCTACTTGACAACAACAACAACACCACGGTCGCCTCCCTCTTTACCGTCACATTTGTTTTGCGGCTTACCTTGCTGGTGACAGAGTCGGTCCAAAAATGGAAGCACGCAACGATCCCGCCAGACCAGATTCCACCGGAGATGCGCCAGGGTGTCATTGGCCGCACACTGTTCTGGTGGCTCAATCCCATGTTCCTCGAGGGATACAGGAAGAATTTAACCATGGATGACCTCTTTGCTATTGACGATGGCCTCAAAGGCACAATCCTATACGAGAGGCTACTCAAGTCCTGGAAGATCGGTATGCATCCGTATTAGCGAAGGGGCTTCTAAGAGGTGCCGTCAAGGTGCTGACAAGCTGTTCAGTCAACCACGCCAAGAAACACTGCCTCACGACGGCGTGTTTGATCACGTTCTTCCCAGAAATGGCTTTTGCCTTCATCCCTCGCTTGGCGTACGTGGGATTCAGCTTGGCACAGCCGTATCTAGTGAACAAGACCATCTTGTACATTGCCTTCCACAAGACACTGCCCAACTCGTATGGATATGGTCTGATCGGGGCATATGGATTGTGTTATATTGGTATCGCCGTAAGTGCCACGCTAACCCAACTTTCTCAACCCTGTGGCCACAGAACGGGAAAACTGCTGATAGACTCATCTTTAGCTCTGCAACCGATGGTGGATGCACATCGCCTTCCGGACAATGGCCAAGATCCGAGGCGCACTAGTCACAATAATCTACGAAACTATGCTCACCATCAGATCAGAGACGGGCAACTCATCATCGGCCCTGTCTCTGATGAGCACAGATGTTGACCGGATTACAATGAGCTCGTTCGTGCTGGTCGGATTTATTCCAGACTTAATCCAGCTCGGCCTCGCTCTTTATATTATGGGTGTACAACTTGGTCCAACGTGTGTAGCGCCCGTCATACTCGTCATCATCTGCGGCATGGCAGCGGGATATATCGGCAAGCTCATTCCGCCTCGTCAACGAAAGTGGATGGCAGCCATCCAAAAGCGTGTGGGCATCACTTCCGACATCATCGGCTCTATGAAGGGTGTTAAAGTTGCTGGTCTGAACGAGAAGGCCGAAATCCAGATTCAAGGCCTGCGGGACTATGAGCTGGAACAGTCTACCCAGTTTCGAAAGACACAGGTTGCAACACTTCTTTTGGGTTAGTCTTTTTCCCGCCTTGTATCGACAAATTCCCGGCATCAGGGCTAACTTGCATACAGGTGTGTCGCCCACGATCTTGATGCCGGCCGTCACCTTCACAGTTTACGCAATAGTTCAACACATATCCGGAGGCAGCCAGTTTGGTGTGGCCACGGCATTCACGTCGCTCAGTCTGCTGAACCTCTTGTTCATGCCCGTCATGAGTCTGACCAACGTGTGGACAAACATCATGTCTGCACTGGCCTGTCTTGACAGGATACAGGCATTCCTGCTGAAAGAGAAGAGAAAAGACTACCGGACCCTGCTTTCCTGGACGGATTCGGTATCATCCGCGGCGGGCGAACCAGGGCCTATGGACGACAACAACTCGGAAAAGGGTGAAAAAGCCGAGCAGCCGTGGATCAAAGTTCAGAAAGGGAATTTCGGGTGGAGCAAGGACGGTCCTGCGATTGTCAAAGATGTCGACATCGATATTATGCCCGGCGAGCTGACCCTGCTTGTTGGCCCGGTTGCGTCGGGCAAGTCGACCCTATTGAAGGCATTGCTTGGTGAGGCTTTTATGATCTCAGGCTCAGTCGAGTTCACAATTCCCGAGGAGATGGCATATTGTGATCAAGACGCGTGGTTGTTGAACCAGACTGTCAAAGAGAACATCCTTGCATTTGAGGGGTATGACAAGGAGTTTTATGATGAGGTCATACAAGCCTGCCAGTTGAATGAGGACATTGACCAGCTACCAAGTGGACACGATACGCTGATAGGAAGCAAGGGCGTGTCATTGAGTGGCGGACAAAAGCAGAGAGTCGTAAGTCTTTTTGGTCGAGAAACAGAGACGGGTGAAGGGACTGACTGACGCGGTCACAGGCACTTGCTCGTGCTGTTTATAACCGCAAGCCGATTGTGATTCTTGATGATATCCTGAAGGGGTTGGACGCGGACACCTACTCGAAATGCTTCACCGCCGTGTTGGGCCCAGAAGGCTTACTCCGCCGGAATCGCACAGCGGTTGTACTTGCAACGCACAATAGTACGTCATGACTCATCCGAATCAAGTTGACGATACGAACTGACATGTGTTGACACTCTTTAGTACAACTCCTTCCGCACGCCGATCATATTATCGTACTAAACAAAGATGGACATGTTGTCGAGAAAGGCAGCTTCGAGACACTGAACTCATCAGACGGGGGTTACGTACAGGGCCTTGGGCTGGAGAAATCCGCTGTACAGGACGCCGAGAATATCGTGGCCGAAGAGATGCAGGAAGAGGAGAAAGAAAAAGAAGCCATAATTGCCAAAGTCGTGTCGCTAAAGGCCCAGAAGACGATACCCAAGGATGGCGAGCGTACCGCAGAAGGCCCGTCAAGAGGGAAGCGGAATGCGGACGCCATGATCTCCTACATCAAGTCATTGGGTAATCTCAACTTTATCGTTTTTTGTTTCTTCACGATATCCAATATTGGGTTCAGAAGCGCAGGGCGTAAGTCACGAATATCCCAGAGGTCTGTGGTAAAGGCTTTCGCTAACCGTAGTTTGATAACAAGCTCTCTGGCTCAACGTCTGGACATCGGAAAACGAAACGCATCCGAATGAGCGAGTTGGGTACTTTGTTGGTATCTACATCCTGTTTGGTGGATTAAATGTGCTCTTTATGGGACTTCAGTTCTGGTAATCACCTTCTAAAGACTTCGACAGAGACATGACGGTGGCTGACTGTGCTGATCATAGGACTTTCATGATCATCATTGTACCCCATTCTGCGAAACTGCTACACAAGAAGGTCCTCAAGGCTGCGATGCAGTAAGTCGGCCCCTATTCGTCCTATGAAGATGGCGAACCTGACCTCCTGTTAACAATAAAGTGCACCGATGTCGTACTTCGTCGCTACAGACACCGGCGAAATCGTCAACCGGTTTAGCCAAGACATGACCCTCGTCGATATGCCGTTGCCCATGTCATTTATGATGACCTATGCGCGCAAGTCCCATCCAAAACAATCCATAACTCCTGAACAGCTACTAACAATGTAGTCTAGAGGTCGTCGGCGCTGTAGGGCAAGTCATCCTCACATGCGTGGCATCCGGCTGGCTCGCCATCGCCATCCCGGTGCTCATCCTCATTCTCTTCACACTACAGAAATTCTACCTCCGCACATCACGACAGATGCGTCTCCTCGATCTCGAAGCCAAATCGCCGCTCTACTCGTACTTCATCTCCTCGTTCGACGGCCTCGCAGCCCTGCGCGCGTACGGGTGGACCAAGCGGGCAGAAAACGAGAACCTCGCGCGTCTTGACGACTCCCAGCGGCCTTACTACCTCCTTTTCTGCCTGCAACGCTGGCTGACCTTGGTGTTAGACCTGATCGTCGCCGGGCTCGCCGTCGTGCTGGTGGGCTTGTCGATCGCGCTCAAGGACCGTATTAATCCCGGTCTGTTAGGCGTCGCGCTCACCAGCGTCATGGGTATCGGCATGACCCTGAGCATGATGATCCAGTCCTGGACGCAGCTCGAGACCAGTCTTGGTGCAGTGACGCGGATCAACCAGTTTGCGGCCAACACGCCCAGAGAGCCGGACGGTCCGGACATGCCCGACCCGAACTGGCCAACGCACGGCGCTATTCATGTGTCTGGTCTGCACGCCAATTATGGCGACCGCACGGTGCTGACGGACATCAATCTCGATATTGGCGCCGGGGAGAAGGTGGCGGTGTGCGGCCGCTCCGGCAGCGGGAAATCGACGCTCATCATGCTGCTGCTGCGGCTGTATGAGCCGGCGAGCGGCGAGATTACGATCGACGGGACGGACACGTCGACGCTGAATCTCAATGCGCTGCGCGAGTCACTGGTCGCGCTGCCGCAGGATCCGATGTTTCTCGCTGGAACGGTGCGGTATAACCTCGATCCGCTGGGCAAGTGCTCTGACGAGGAGATTTGGCAGGCGCTAGACAGGACGAAGATTAAGGGTGTCATTGAGGATAAGAAGGGCGGGTTGGATGCGGATCTGAATACGGACTGGTTGAGCGCGGGCCAGAGGCAGCTTTTCTGTTTGGCGCGGGCCATGTTGAGGAGGAGTAGGGTGTTGTTGTTGGATGAGGCGACTAGCAGGTATGTTTGCCCAAAAGGTTCTAGTCCTTGATGAGAAAAGTAAAGAAACTGACTTGTGTGTAATAGTCTGGACCGTGAAACCGAAGCCTTTGTCGACGAGCTGATCCGCACCCAGTTCAAGGAGTGGACCGCCATCGTTGTTGCACATCGGCTCAAGACGATTGCGGACTTTGACAAGGTCCTTGTGCTGCAGGATGGGCATGTCATGGAGTTTGACTCACCTGGAAACTTGTTAGAGAAGGAGGATAGTATGTTTAGGGCACTGTGGGATTTGCAGGAGGCTTGATTGGATTGCGCCAAGTGCTGGAATCGGAACAAGGGTTGGGGATTGTCAGTGTGCGTTGTTGTTTGGGGGCGTTTCAAGCATGAATATTATTGAGTCACCATCTGGTTGTTTCTTGCAGTCAGGTCTGGAAGTATTGAACTGGCGTAGAATATATGTATACAAGGGTGGGGTTTCGTACGAAATGTTTAGATATCTAATGTTGGCATCTTGTCACCACAAAACGAACACCTTTACATCTCCCTGCTTGTTACAGATTCGTTTTATTCTAATCTAACAAATATGATCTTACAGGCACATATTTCCCGGACCGCTGCGTTGAGGGCCCTTAGGACGACAGCAGCACCCACGTCTCCCTAGACTCTTCATCTCCACTTGTCCTAACACCCATCTGATTGTACCGCTGCAGCATTCCTACATATCAAGGTGCTGATGAAGAAACCCCGGTCCTCAGTCGAGCTCGAGTCACCTGGACATGAAAGCTCGTCGGCTTGGCACATTCTGTGGATACGGTGGTTCGACGGTCGGAACGTAACTACCGGTGATCTAGTTGTCTAAGCCTAATAAGGCCAGCTGCTGCTGGTTGTTCTGCAACGGCTGCTGAGAGGAGCTCCCCGCTTCTGAGCGGTCGTAAGAACTGGCTGGGAGATTACGCCCTTATCGGAGGGGGAATGAAGTGACAGAGGTTTACGAAGGTGATTACCGGTGGCTAGTTGATGGTGCGTCATGAGGCGGCGGCTGTATCGTTGTTATTGATGTTGTTTTGGTCCATTTGGTCGGTTGGCTCCGCTGAATGATGTGGTGTTTGCTCCATCCGCAAGGCTTCGTCAACGAGAAAATCGAAAGGAAGACGGATAGATGGCGGGTCTTGCCGCCGGCACTTGAAGGTCCGTAGGTTCGGAATTTTGTGGTGAGTACGAGAATGTGTTGTTCAGGCTAGCTTTGTACCAATTGGGTTGAGAAAATTGGAAATTGAATAACGTGCGGCCGGGATTCCAGTTGTCGAGTATAACGACGGGAATATCCGAAAGTGGTATTTTGAATTCAGAAAGATGATCAACCTAGGTGGTAACGTTATTCGTACGAAGGATTAGCTCACGATCGGATCGCGGTGTGTCATAAAAAGGAATTTTTTCGCAAGAGAGGAAAAAGTACTAGGAAATAGTCGACTCGGTGGGCGCGGCAGTTCCATGTCAAATACACTCACAATCTTTTCCAAATACTTCGTTACGGTATTGAGCGACGAACGTTGGTCTTCTGGCAGATGTCCCACGATAAAACATAGCGACGTCCTGCGTGCCCGAGCGCCTCCAACGCAGGTGCGGCGGGTCCGGGCCTTCTCGTACCATCGACGTTCAGGCCGTCCCACCTAAAAATATTAACATCCCATAGGTTGATGAAGACTGGGGTTTTGTCCCGAAAGGTTCGCGTGGTGAGACGCTTTCCCTCAGCATAATCATGTTGCTCCCACCGGGCAGCGTCCCATGGGCCGAGTGAGCTGCGATTGGAAAGTAGTTGTGGTTAGCATTTCCTCTTCTGTGGCGCAATTAGCAGGAGACGAGTAGATATTACCGAGCAATGAAATCGCCACGGCGTCGTGCTGCCGGCAGTAGCAGTACGTTCACAGCAGCTGTCTTTCGGATCTGCCCAGACTCTGGCGTGGCGAGACCGGGGCGGGGTGAGGGAACTGTCGCTTCTCGAGATCTGGTCACCGGTTGCTCGGACGTACTCGAAAATCCAGTGTGATCCATTGACGGAAAAGCTGGTGCTGGTGGGTCACTGGACTCAGTGTTGGTGGCTGGATCGTTGGGCTCGTTCAGCTGATGAGGCAGACTTGACTCCTCATCTACCAAGGTCTCGCGTGTCTCAAGACATAACAATCTGTAAGCTTGAGCTCCCTCCTCGTCACCATTCGCCTCACAGATATTCACCATGAGCTCCAGTGAATTAGGGAGACAATTTGCTTTGTGCGAATTGTGGACCTCGTTACGCATTTTCTTGTACCCCTTGATACACTTTTTCGCGTAGACCTCTGCCTGGGTAGTGTCGTCCAGCTGCAAGAGGCTCATCGCTAGCTGGTAACCCTTCTCGAGATATATGAACGTTGTACTGGGTGACGGTTCCCACTTTGATACAATCCGCAGCTGCTCCATGGCCAACTCCTTCGACTCAAGCCAGGCCAGATGGCGAGTCAGAGGTATAATATGCCACCACCAGATTGGTGAGAAGATCCACCTCGCGGACCGAGTCTTTGAAGCAATGTCGGTTTTTGCGCAGCCTAGACAGGCTGCCTTTGAAGTGTTGTATCGCTGCCTCGGTGTTGCCGGCTTCCATTTCCTGGACCCCCTTCCTATACTGGGCCTCGACAAGCTCGACCTCAAGCTCACCATCCGAAGTCCGAGTCTGAGTCATCGAGCTTGGGCTTGGAACTTCTAGGAGTGTCCATACTAGTACTTGTTGACGCTGTCGACGGTGGAGGATCTCCGCCCGGCTCCTCGCTCGCATAGATCCACCGCATCACCGCTTCGTTCGACCGCGACCCGAAGATGTCGTCAAAGTCTGATGGTGCTATGACCGAAGCCCTGTCTGACAAGCCCAGAGTTGTCGAAGCGGACGAGATGACATCGGCTGCCGTCTCAAGGCACTTCTTCATATGGCCAAGGCTCTGCAGCTGGTCTTGCGACTGACCGGATTCGACCACACTCCGGAGACTTGCAATCTGGGCATTCATGTCGAGCGCGAGGCGGTGGATCGCGCCCGTCAGGTCATCAAGCCCCGGCAGGATTTTGTCAGTCGATTCTTGATGCGAGACTTGGTTCCACAAAATAACAGTCTGAATCGACATTTGCATGGTGTTCCGGTAGGTCCTGATCTTCTGTTGGTAGATTGTGATCTCGCTGGCAGCCAGCCTGAGTCGGAAATGCTTCCTCGTGCCATCCAATACCCTAACTGTTTTATGAAACCCCTCGACAATGCTGTGCAGTCGCTCAAGGGTCTGCCGGCTGTCTTTGATGCCGGCCGCTATGCTCCTCCAGTGGTTTCCGATGTGACCCGTCGACTGGAAAGCAACCTGGACATCGGCGCCTTCCATCGTCGACTTCGTGAGCTCGAGAACTTGCGTGAAGCCCTTGATCTCGTGGCGGAGCACGTCCACCTTGGCGTTGGCGAGGTTCGCGCCATCACGAACGTCGTTCAGAGCGAGCCCGACTTTGGCACAGACGCCGATGAGGCTCGTGACGCCTGCCGCAATGCTGAGGGGGTCCATGATATTGCCGCCGGCTTGTTTTGTGGGAGTGCATATCAGGAGGTTGCAATTGTCGATGGTATACACGGCGCCGCTGAGCCGAAATCAGCCGCTCGCTGATCGGAGCCCCGCATTAAACCCTAACCTGTAAACTCGCCGCCGGCGAAATCCGCGAATATCTACGGTGGTTCTGGTGTGGCCGCCGTGCTTATTTCTGTATATCTACGTCGCCGGCTGATTCGGCCGCTGATTCGCCGCGGCCCCCGGAGCCTCCACTATAATACAGGGCGCTAATGCGCCGTGGCCACACCACTACAGCGGGGCCGGCGCCGTAAGCAACCGCTAGTCGCGCCTTTCAGGGAGTCTGCGCCCCCCCGCTCCGCTCCAACTCTCCGTCCCCAACCTTCTCTTCTTTCCGGTACCGTAGGCCGGGCTTCCTTTACGCTATGGCTCTCCGGAAGCGACGAGCGCCGGCTTCAACGCCGGCGCCGGCCAGGCTATCGATCACGGTAGCTGGATCGGCCGGCACGGAACAACCCCTAACCGGCCAAAAGAGGCTAGCGCAAGTAAGGATTCCAGCAGCGCGGCCGGAACGCGCTATCGTCAACAACGCCGAGCTCCGGGCCAACGCGCAGAACATCCTCACTATGATTAAAGCGACGCGGCCGGAGAACACGTCGTCGGCGTACGAGCCGAAGCAGGAAGAATTCCGGCGGTTCTGCCGGCGGAAACAGTACCAAGACGGCGAGACGGTAACGGAGGATAAGCTCCTTCTTTTCCTTGTTGAGGAGGTTGTGAATCGGCCGTTACGGTCGCGGAGCCGGAAGTCTGACGGCGATGTGCCGCTCTCGGAGACTCGGCTTGCCTGGCGGTCGGTCCGGACCTACGTTACGGCTATTACCGACCTTTACCGATCGCAACGAGCCCTCGGCATGAACACCCACCCCTCGCCCCGAGAGGATAACGCCCGGGAGTATATTAAATCTCTCCAACGCCGGGATACGGAGCGGCAGAAAGCCAACTACGCCGACAAGGGCCGAGATACCGTTCTTGACGGCTATTCGGAGGATGACCTCAAGCGGGTTGCCCAGGAGTTATGGGGCCATACCGGCCAGTCAGCCGAATGCCACTTCCGGACTCTGGCCGATATGCTTCTCGGCCATTATATGCTTACCCGCGGCGGCGACCGACGGAGCCTTGAGATCTCGGACCTTTTTACGTTCGAATTCGCCGGCGAGGGGCCCACTCGGTGTATGCCGCTTATTACCACTACGCGAGCCGGAAAGCAGAACCAACACGGCCGCTTGGAAACCGCCGGCGCCCTTCGGAGCCGAGACCCGCTTATTTGCGTTCTTGGCGCGGTAGCCTTTTACCTCCTGTACCGGTGGGACCTTACCGATGAGCCGTTTCCCTGCTTTAAAAGCCGAGCGCAATGGTACGACATCCGGCTGTTGAAGAGCACCGAGGCCGGCCCCGCCTCCGCGTTAGCGTATAATAGCCAGCGGGATTGGGTTATTAAGGCGTTTGCGTACGCCGGTATCCGGTCGAACAAGAAGACCCACGTTGGCCGGAGCTCTGGAGCGAAGACGGCGGAGTTGAAGGGCGTAAGCGAGGCGCAGATTCGCCGTGCCGGCCGGTGGAACCAAGAGCAAATGATCGGCTGTTACCTAAATTCACTACCCCGGAAGTTCATGCGGACCATGGCTGGCCATCCGGCGCAGATGGGGGGCTTTGAGATACGCCGAAGCCGAACGCCGCCTCCGGACTCCCTGTTAGCGTTGATCTGGCCGGAGTTAAGCCAGTGGGCAGATAAGTTCGGCCCCGGCCCGGAGCAAATACACGACCTTGCGGCGGCCGGCTTCACAAGCTTGTTATTCTACCTCCGAGAGGTGATTCTGGAAGACTCGGTGCCGTTGATGCGCCAGTTTCCGGACTCCGCCGTGTGGAACCATCCGGTATTCCAGCACAAAGATTACCGGCCGTATGCGCACCGCGTAGCGGTAATAATAGAAGAAGGCGAGCGGCCGAGCCAGTTGGCCGTTCTGACGCAGGCTTTGCCGGTCCTTACCGACTACCTAAAGACGGCCGAAGCCCGGAGTGAGGTCAAAATATTGGAGCTTTCAACGGCCCTAACGGCCGAGATTCGTACGGCAGAAGCACGGCTAGCCCTAACCTATCAGTCTTCCTTGCGCGACCTCCTTGCCGGAAGCGTTTTCCAGCTGCAACCACCACCGGCACCAGCACTAGCATCGGCACCGGCTCCGGCTCCGGCACTAGCATCGCCATCAGAAAGCTGTTCAAGCAGCTCCAGCCGGCTAAGCTGCTCCAGCCAGCCAAGCCCAGAGCCGGAGGCTGCGGAGCCGGAGACTACGGAGCCGCCGAAACACCGCATGAGCCGGGCCGTCAAGACCGTAAATGACCTTTGGCGCGAGTGGACTACCGGCTTGCGGGGTAGCCCTTCGATCACGGCTTTGGATAATCGGTGGGGGAGCCGGTGGCGTGCCGGCCGTCAGGCCGAAGTTCAGTGGTATTCTTTACGGCTGGAAGTCATCCGAGAGATCCGGCGAGTTGCCGGCTTACGGCGGTTGAGCGAAGAATCGGCGATGTTCTTTGTTGCGGCCGAACAACGGCAATCTAACTGTTCTCTGGATTTGTATTGCAAGCGGCTCCGCGCCAACAGGAAGACGAGGGAGGCCGGCGGCGCGATAACGGCACGGCGCCGGCGGTAACAAGCCTTCCGTAGATAGATTTAGTAATTGAGCCGTTGTTGCAATACAGTTTGGGCCTGGAAACGCTGTTTTACTACGTAGATTGCGCCCAATTGCTTGTGTTTAGGGGCTTCAGGGGCTAAAAAATTGCATATATAACCCTAACCCTGCGCAGACGTAGACATCCTTGGGATATTTACGGTCGCTGAGGGCACGGCCCCTTTTTGGCTGCGAAGAGGCGCTCAGCCGCTGATTCAGCCACCAATTGGCCGCCGTAGATATACCCTTGGTCTTGTCAATGAAACTGAGTGCCTTCTTTTGCAGTATCGAGTAATCACTCCGCAACGCGGTCTGGTCCGCCGTGACTGTTGACGTGCCTTCTCCGCCGGCTTTTTGACTGCTGAGAGGTGACGGCGCTGGTACTAACGTCAGGTTATACCGCTTATCGAGCTGCGCAAAGTCGAGCAGCAGTACCTGAATCTCTCGCAAAGTATCGATCACGGTATGTCGATTCAGTCGTAGCCCCGGACCGCCGGACGTGAATCTGTCGTCGTCGGATAGCTTGGCAAGGACCGCCCAGCTGAGTAACTTCTCCTTTTCCATTTGCAGGCGCACAAGGAGGTAACTACACGTCTTGGGCATGTTGTTGGCCTCGATTATGAGGTTATAACCTGCCGACAAGTTCAGTTAACATGAAGAATGAAGAGGTTAATCATGCTGGCTATGGAGAACTGACCTTTGACACAAGACGAAAAGAGCTCAAAAGCAAGCGAGACAGCCCCAAGGCCCAGCCCAGCCAGACTGATTGGATCCATGTCTTTGTTTATAATACACCTATAGTGTTACAGATTTAGCAGTTCGAATTTGCACATGCGATCAGGTGGGGTGGTGGTGATGTTTTTGCGATGCAACTAATAAAGCTCCTAGGACAACTTGACTTTTCCTGACTTTGCCTGCGCTCGTCCGAGCGGGGACGAGCCCAATCAAGCTCGCCCACTCACCCGCCACAGCAGCTGCCTGAGGAGGATAGCCAAGCCACCTGAAAATGCCCGACTGAGACCCCATCTTGTTCATCATGCACGTACTGTGGCTGAGCTTGTTTGTGCAACTGGCGGGAATCAAAAAAATCACGAGGCTCTGCTTCAGCCAAACCTGAGCAAGGGTGAGCAACGTCACGTGTTCATGATACGGGAAAAGGAAATTTGGGGTGCCCAGATTCCTCGCACATTACAAGTAACTCAACGCAAAATTAGGTCACATTTCATGTTTCCTTTCCAAAAATACCTGGGTAGGTAAGTAGTACCCCTTGATCCCAGGCGCCCTACATCTTGTTGCTTGGTTTCCGAGCGAGATGTGTAACCCAAGCGAAGTATGTCATCACAACTGGCAGTGTCCCTACCATGATGCGAGCCGAATAACAACTCCTCCGCCAGGTATCAAGACAATGAGCCCTTTGTTACATGTAATGTACCGTTGAATTCTTCCAAACTGTCGTAATCATCTGGAGGGTCCAGGTCTGGTTGACCGACGGACGGAGGTTTTCTCACGGTTCAGGGGGTGCTGCGGTAATTGAGGGATACTTATCGGCTTGGGTGCAAATGTTTCAGCCCTTGACTGGATTAGTTGATGTGAGCAATGTTGTGGAAGGCATGCTGCCGTGTGTTATTTGTGTGTTTGTGTGGTTTGCCCTATCGTTACATGTAGCCAGTGGAAGGGCATCTGGGCGTTGCTGAAGAGAAGATCTCTACCTGAGTTTAGTCACCCACCTTGGCGGGGAGCCTTTGTTCAGAGGCCGAGAGCTCCTCAACTGGTGGGCTCTAGCGATTAGGCATGTTACCCAACTGGGAACGTAGTGGGTGGTGTGATCTTGCGCTGTCTCAGTCGCATCGTGGCCCCCTCCATCAACAGTTCAGGATCCAATCAGCTTCTGTTTCACCAGCGCCCAAACGCCTCGTCATGACATGAGCATACCACATCTACCGTGATGTCCGTGATCAAATGTCACTGAGGGGTGGGTATAGGTGTGTCTCCCTTTTAGGTCGGGGCTGCGAAGATGGCACATGTGCAATTGGGAAGAACCAAGTTTCTCCAACCAAAACTGCCAGTGTGGCAAGCAGCGCGACCGGCTCAGTGGGGACATCGGCACCGGGAGGGAATGGGGAGAGGGAAGGGTTGTCGAGGTCAGATAAGATTGCACTGGGTTGCGGGGTCCGGATCGGGCTACCGGCTACCCTGGCGGCTCTGTGGATGTGTTGGAAGGAAGGTATCAGAGGGGCCAAAGGAAAGGAGAGGTCGAAATAAAGTTGTTTCATATAATAAGAATATATGGGAAAGCCTTCCTAGCAATACAAATGATCACCTCTGGTAACCTCCAGCTTGCTACCTCATTTTATTCCAACTCGCCTGTGTCTTTATGTCCCCACGGTCGTGCGGCCACAGCAGGAACCCATATAAACACCTACACAAAAGCTTTATAAACAGCGCATTTCTCACCCCCCTTCCTACAGTATTCTCCTTGGCAGCACAAGTAGGTATCGGGTCCCGGACAGTGGTCGCCACTATTATAAAAGGCTCTGTCAGCGTCAAGATCTGGTGTGATATCTAACCAAGATGACCCACTGGTTATACCCCCCATTGCCCTGACATTTGAAGTTGCGTGTGTCCACGCATGTCCCCTTGGCGCCGTTGAGGCAGTTGTCATAGACGCAGCACTGAACATTATCCGGCCCCGGGCAGTCGGGATTGGAGTCCACAGTCCCGGTGCGAGACTTGCAGGTCGAGGTGTACTGGCATGTTCCGTAAATATTTCCGGCCTTGGAGTTTTTGCATTCTGTCCCGATATACCACGGGTCTGCCCGGGTCACCTGGATGTTGTCATGCGTAGCGTTGACAACTCCAGGGCTTGGACTGGCGATACCCAGCGTCGCCAAGAGAGTCACCGCAGTGAAGATGAGGGACTTCATGGCGTGGTATTGATGGTACCGGTTCCGTTGAGTGTCACCGTTAGAATCCGAGACACTCACTGGGGAGCCAAACCCGTCTTTTCCCTCCTTTTATACATCTGCTTTCCTACAAGCTGAAGATCTGGTCGCGTCCGATCTGCTAAAGACGGGGCTGGAAATAAGGTCGGGCAAACTCTTGGCCGACATGCAACGATTTCGTAATTTGGAACCGTCTTCCACTTGGAAAGCAGTAATTGTGTCTGCTGCGCCTACCGGGAAGGATTTAACCGTAATCTAACATCTTCTTGCTTGCTCATTTGCTCGCCATTCTTGGGCTACCAAAGCCGTGGCTGTGGGTCGAGCTAAACGATTTCGTGTACTATAAACCAAAAGAACACCACTTGGCTGACTTGGGAGGGGTGTTGACGAATTATCTATTGACCGTTCTCCTAATGAGGTGAAGTTTCCGGGCTTACACCGCATGAGAGAGAGGTTAAGCAAACGGTTCCGTAAGCGACACGTCAAGACACCCCCCCCCTTCCCCCAACAACTTTACTTCCGCCAAGTATCAGGATACCCCTTCTCGAGTATCTGCCCTGGGTCAAAAGATGGACACACCACCTATGATGTGTCTCGCGATACCCCCACCGGTAGCCGATTGCCCGCCAGCCCCCAACATTTGCGACGCCGCGTGTAAGCCCACAGCGGCCGTTCTGAACATGAAATCCGCGCTCGCGCGATGTTCGGGACACCGACGGCCGCAGCAGATTGCCGTCTTGGTGATAGGTGCCAGAACGGCTTCCCTGTGAAGCGAACGCTGGAACAAATGGTCCAGTGTAATGCTGAGTCAACTCAGGGCCAGCATCCGGTTTGCCACTGCTGCCACCAAGTTTTTCTGTGGAACCGAAATCGTGACAGGAAAACCTCAGCTCGCGTGCACGGAGAGTGGCCCTTGATGGTGGCACGGTTCTTGGAGAAGATGGGAGGAGACTTGGGCTTCTCGGTCTCCTCGCCAGACGTCGGCTTCTCCTTCTTGCCAAAGGCAAACGGGCTCGTTTTTTTCTGCCCATGGGATGTTGTGATGTCCGAGGACGTCCACGAGGTGGTTGGGCGCGGCGCTGGAGAAGTTGGCGATCGGCTTGATGGCGAGGGCATCACCAGCGGCATTCGCCAGTATTTTCTGTTGTTTGGTAAGCATCCTGCGGCTATCGACTGGAAGCACGGAATTTGCAGGGTCTCATTGACCACCTCGCCGTTGGTAGCAGGAAGTCACGTCGACAGACCCAGTCGGCACCGTAGCAGGGGAAGAATCCTCGGTGGAGATGCACTCAGTGGTCTCGACAGCCAGGGTGACGGGCGATAGTAGCCCTCCCCGTAGAGTTTTGGGCTCGACCGCCGTGGGAATGAGCTGGAAGAATCCGGTGTTGAGGAGGCAAATCGGGTCATCTTCGTTGGTGCTTGTGCATGGATACGCCATCTCTCCGCCGATTTTGCCGCACCTGCGAGGCGGTCTTCACTCAGTCACAGATAGATCAGTTCCTGGGAGAAAGCACCCAGGTCCACCCAGAATCGCCTAACGGTAGAAAGAGGGCCTTCAAATGCTGGGACCATGGTTACTACCATTGCAGTGATTGCTCTTCTCTTAGTGGCGAGTAAATAGTACATCTTGACAGCAAGACAGTGGCCGCGGAAGTCGACATGCCAATTGTAGAAGTAGCATTGCGTTGCCCGGCATTCCGGAAGCATAACGTCCAGTGCGAGAGCCGCGAAACACACCTGGAAGGGCGAATCGGGCTCGTTCAACATGACTCTCGTTCGCGCTTGGTGAGAACAGATTGACACCGCCTCACTAGGTGCTGTCTCCACTGGTGCTCGTCTCGTTCCCTGCCTCGTGGGAAAGTGGGTTTTTATCCCCAGGGACGTGGCGCTCATTGTGGACCACCGTGAGGCTGGCGAGTGGTACGCGGGTTTGGACCTCCATCCTCAGGGTCCGTTCGGTTGTGATGAAGACGAAGACTAAATGCTTGTCGTGCTAACCTGGCTTGTTGACTGACTTGTCGATTGACTGGCTTATAAATTGCCTTCTGGCTTGAAATACTTGTGGTTGAGCTCTTTGGCCAAATTGTTGACCACAATGTTGTGGCTGACGGAGTGAAGGACCGTCGGGCTCCTTGTCAATATAATCCAAGGTTGGTAGCCGCCGCCGTCGCCGCTTCGAAGAGGGGCAAAAGGAAGAAGGATAAGCCGCGCCTGCTCACAGTTCTTCTGTTATGCCCGACAGTCGTGATACCCTGGCTGGTCATGACGACGGTTTGTAACAACCCTCGGTCCATCCACCATCGCACGGACCTGGTGGCGCTGAAGCTGCTGACGAGACACTGCAGAAACCTGGTCGGCGTTCTCGAAGGAATCTTTCGGCGAAGCTGCTGCTGCTCGACTACTTGTATGCGCGCAGCGACCCGTATGTGTCCTTTCCGCGATATAGTAGAGACAAGGCTCCGATCGCCCTTCGGAGGGAAGCCATGTCGCTCTCAAGGAAATCGTCCGAACAGCGGTTCTTGTTGCGGTCGGCAAACTACTCAGGTGTGTGCGTTGAGGATTGTGTCTGCTGTGGCCCGGGTGGGCGAGTGCTACTAGTTCTATGGGCCAAGTGTTGCGGCTGGGGCTGACGACGAGGAGGGTGGGAAGCTTTACAAGAATCCGGAAGTTGATGAGCCATTCCAGATGTGTGGGAAGTGTGGAAGGACGAGGGCACAGGAGAGGACACAAAGGAGGGCACACAAAACCGTAAGATAGGACTGGAAACCACAAAAGGAAAGATCTAATTTACGGAAGGGCCACCTGACGACAAGACCGGACAGTGGGAGCTCAGGCACCTGGGGCAAGAGTAAGACCGACGGGACCAGGCTCCTCTGCCAGCTCATAACCGGGCCGACAAAGTCCCAAGGAGCTCACCGGCAAACCTTCCTGGTCCCGTGACGAGGACTGCAAGGCCAAACTGCCAGCGGCAGACTCCACATGTCTCTCGACGAGAGGCAAGCGGTGGATCCCATAGAGTTGCAGGTGTGCACGGACCAGGGACACTCGCCGGGGGTATATAAAGTCGACTCGCCCCCGAATCCTGTTCCCTTTCTTCTTTTTTTTTCCCCTCATGTACCACAATTTTTACCACTTGATCCTCCATGGTGGATTGTGATGGCGACTTTGTCTCCTCACTGGATCCATCCCCCCCCCCCCCCCCCCCCCCTTCTCCTTCCCCCTACGTCCGCCAAGGTATTGTATCAATTTTTGGAACCACTCTATCCTCCAAGGTGGATTGTGATGGCGGCTTTGTCTCCTCACTAGAACCATAGGTCCCCTCCCCTCTGTACCCCAAATTTTTACCCTTTGATCCTCCATGGTGGATTGTGCTGGCGACTTTGTCTGTCCCTCACTGGAACCATGGGCCATTGGGAGAACCAGTAATCTTACCTTCGCAAGGTTGCCCTCCTTCTGCCTTGAGCAGTAAAGCGGGTGCTTCTATAAGTAGAAGCGAGCTAATCTTTGGAGCCTTTACCCATCAGAGATCACTTTTTTTTCTCTGGTGGGCGTCACTCCTTCATTGGAGTTGACCTTTTTACGATCTTTTTCACTGTGATCATCGCTTCTTGTGGTGCCATGGAGAAGAAATCTTCCCAATCATCTTACCCCTCTGTGGTGTTTTCAAACTTATTTTGGGCAAAAGGAGGGGGCGACGTGGGTGAGACTTTGTCTCCTGGGCGCGACGCGTCACGATGTTCACCCGACCGGTGGGAGATGCTCGTTGGCGGCAGTCTCGCTCGCTCGCCACAAAGGCTGTCTACACACACGGATCAGAGGCAAGAGCAGTAAATGTGCCCCGTTCCGGGCGAGTGTAATAAAAAAAATGTGCATTATGTGATGAAGGGGCGTTCAGCTCACCGTGGCTCGCGATGCTCGCAGTTTGGGGGCAGTTGTGAGCCCACAGGCTGCCCAAGGCGCTGAAAACTGTACCCATCTCCAGTCGTCGGGTTCTTAAAGTGGGTACTCCTCCCCGGGCCTCATGACTCCGATCGCTGACCTGAATCCAGTATTCAAACAACTGAACTTCATGCTGAACACCAACTTAAAAAGGTTGCACATAAGCTACACAGCTACGATCACAATGTTCCATGTGTTGATGTCGCTCAAATGGTGGATATTTGGCGGCTGCTCGCGGCGACCTGCTGCCCACACCTCGTGGCTTCTACTTATTTTGAATCTCAATCTGTGCCGTCGAGCCAATCTCTCAGGAGACCGGCCACTAATAAATGTTCCGAGCACTTCTTTGACTTCGAAGTTCTTTCTTTCTACTCTATCACTGCTGCGTTCGGAGCCGCGTGTCACGTCGCTCCGGCGTTGGGTCTCGCAAACCACAAGGCTAGTCCGACGCGACCGGGACCGGACAACACAGTGGGAAAGCATCACGGCGGGCGCGGCGTTTGGTAAGAGATTGAGATTTCTCTAAGTTCTAGCTGATTTCGTCTGGGGTTTCCATTCCCAAACCTCATGGCTGAGACTATATTATCTATGGCTGCTAACTAAGGTATCATCCTCTGGCGAGCCCTCGTGCTCCTGTTTCATGTAAGTTATCTACATAATGGCGCTCCTGGAAGAAAGGAAAACGGTGAATCTTTAAGCATATAATGCCGGGCCTGGCATGGGGGATATCGGAGGCTGTCTGCGGCAGCGACAATATTTCTGAGCGATATCTTTACATGACATGTTTTGGTTGGGAGTTGGGAGTCGAAGGACGAGCAGACACAACTTCACGATGCGAAATGTGCCCGGAATACGGTATCAGAAATATTCTGACATTAGTCCGTTGCTTTTGTGTTATGGGTATAATAGAGACACTTTTCCACTACATCAAACCCCATCCCCATGTCACTGAATTCCCCTTCATCCTGTCTCGTCGATCATCCACGTCTATGAACTCTATGATATTGTCCATGTGTTTGTCAAGCCTGACTGCGGGTGGTGGTTGTTGAACAACTTCAATGTTATTGAAGGATGCTTAATTACCCGGCGGGCATGCCCAGGACTGTTTCTGTGACCATGACGAGTGTGATGAAATCCAAACAAGGTACACTGGTAGGGTTCAAGTTGGAAGTAGTGTTTACCGGCTGCAACTGCCTTGTCAGGAGGAACGCGTCATAGCTCTTGCGCAGGGTATCCAACGCCAGATGGTGCGAGTTGCTGTTAAGACCGCCATCGAGCTGCTCACAACCTGGAAGCTAGGACTAGCGCCTCCCAGTTACAGTAATTATCGGCATCCACAATTTGCGAATGAAATGAACGGTTAGCGAAGATAAAAATCAAATGTTTTGTCCTGCCAGAGCATAGATCATTGGTGTGTCAGATTCGTCCACGTACCAACTCATTGATGAGTCGCGCCCCGGAGGAGACAGAGGCGCAGCAGAAGGTGCCAGAGTTGTATAACGGCATATGCGTCCTCGCTGGTGAATCCCAGTTTGGATGTGCTAAGACAAACATAGATCTTGTTGTTGCTGGTGGTGGTGGAGTTGCACCATGTGGCGCAGAAAAGAAATGAGGAGGCGGGAAAGAATTTGAGACGACGACCTCGTACCTTCCATCAGTCGACCGAACGAGCACCAGCCGGTCACTGTGGGTCACGAGAAGACTCGCGGAGAACTTTGTGTCTGAGTGGGTCCTCTATAGAATGTTGAGGCAACGGGACCGGGCGCATTCAAGATCCACACGCGTGTGACGCGTACGAGCTGGAAGGAGCTGGAAGAGCGTGTGAAGGAAGGAGTAATCGAGCTGGCCCACACAAAAACACAGGTCTAGTATTGCTGTGCTAATCTAGGAAGAACCCAGTGCCACTGGAGGACTCAGATAGAGATAAAACCGCTGCCTTAGGTGACTGACTGCCACGGCAGTTTTGGTGGCTGTTGTGCTGGCACCTCTGTACCCACGCCGACCCGTCGGTCACTTTCCATCAGCCTTGTTTTTGTCGAAAGTTGAAAGTGGAGGTTCTGGCTTGCCAGGGTTCCGTGGCTTAACAAGGGTAATCCCATCCAGATTGACCAATAATATATATTTCCCTCGATCCCTGTACCCTGTTTCAGTTAGGGGGCTGATCTGCCTCGCGTCCTTGACCCTTTCTCCTGCTCACTGATTTTTAGTTTTTTACGCCAGAATCCTCAGACAGACCGGGGTCGTCGAGATTACGCGCGATCCTTTTTCTCAACATTGCATTCAATGCTCGGTTTGAGCAACAGTCCGAGATGTTGATTTTCGGGGTGCGCAGGACTGACTCGAAAACATAAGCCGTAATTAAGTCACCAGCCGGGTCATAATAGTCAATCAGCAACACAAGACGAGTGCTTCATTTTATCAGTCCCCATTCTGCATTTTCAAGAGGCTAACTTGATTACGCGACTCAGATATCGGTGCCTTGAAAGAAGCTCGAACGCTCGATCGCCTGGTTACCCTGTCAACCACCCAAGTCGCGTAATCATCCTCGGTAGAATTCAAGCCTTACCTCGATCTACGAACTGCCATCCGAGTCTCACGAATAACGATGGCGCCGGCAGATTAACTAAGAAATCCCCGGGGCCTTGAGGAGAAAGCGCACAGGAACTTAGGAAGGGGGCGGCAGGCAGATCGCTCGAAGCGGTTCGTTGCCGTAAGAAGACGCGGCCAGCTAACCGTGTGTCGAGCCAGATTTCTCCGCAGCTTGGCGAAGACAAAATACAGAAGGGAAACAACGGGCTTATGTTCGAAAGTTGGTGCTGATGAACCAGCTGATGACGTGATTATATGGCGGGAGAATTAGACGGTAAGTGATACCTTAAGGGTGGGACATCAAAATACCGCGAGTCGGGGATTTGTCGTGTTCCTCAGGGTCCATGGCAAGATTCAGCCGAGTACTATCCGTCTGACGTTGTTATTACCGATCTCACAGCATGCAGCAAGATAGTCCAACTTCATTTCACCCCGCTCTGACGCGTCTAACTCTGCTGCACGATGATCCTACTCTGGCAAGCCGCGATCTGGAGGATCAAAGAAAGGCCGTCTCACCACATGCCACGACTGACACGTCACTGGACATACGACATATGCTAATTGCGCTATTGAGCCAGATTACAAACAATCATATACACTTCCTTCGTTCCCCGGGTCCGGTGGACTTGGCAGCCGGCTTTGCCATACCTGGATGAGGGGTTCCCGACATCAGGCCTACTATACCATCAATAAATACCCATGCAGCCCTATATTAATGCGGGAACACAAGTCAGCACGCTCGGATCCTTCAATGTGGGGAAGCAACCACGAAAGGGTCCAGACCATTGGCGAAGGCGAGGTCAGCGACCCTGTTGAATAATACCACAGAAGATGGGCCGAGCATAAGGTAGTGGGTGATCCTCCCTTGGGCCATGGGAGGGGCCGGAACAAAGGGAAATGATATTCAACAAAGATGCCGAACTTTGCATTCGCTGCCAAATGGATGGTGCTCGGCTTTGCAGCCGCCGCCGCGTCGTCCACTATCGTACACCATTCTCGGGCTCAGTCCAAGTCCATCCCGGAGTTCCCTTTTGACGTCGACACGGCCAAGCACTGTGTATGGTGGTTCGATAGCGACGGCACACGCACCTGTCAGGATCTTGAGGCACTGTTTGGGTTATCGATTTCCGACTTGGTATTCTGGGTATGTCCGGTCCCAGCATGTGCCTCCCATAGCTTCATGTACCGGGAGCCCCTCGGAATGGCACGGACAGTTGGAGGTAGATGATTCGGGGCTAACTGTCTGCGCATAGAATCCGTCCCTCAACACCGAGTCTTGTAAACTTGAGACCAGCCAGTCATACTGCGTCTCAGCCCTCGACGAGAAACATCTCGGCCCGGGAGGCTCAAATGGCGACCCCGGCAACGAACAAGAGCCCCCGACAAAACCCGAACCGCTCACGGTTACGATTATTTCCACGAGCATCGAAACAGCCGAACCCATACCCGTGACAGTAACCGTGATTTCCACAAGCACAGAGGCCGCGGTCGAGGCTGCGGCGGGCACAATCACGGTGGTGTCCACGAGTACCGCAACAGCGGAGGTCCTTGCCCCTGTGACCGTCACCGTTGTTTCGACCAAGACCCCTGACACAGTCACTCTGACATCAATAAGCACAATAGCCACGCCCAACACCCCGGTGACTGTGACCTCTGTCTCGACGATTGTGAGCATTAGTATCCGTACCATGGTAGTATCGGAGACTCCAGTCACGCTCGTGGTGACGAGCACAATAGCAGCAAACCCGGTCCCGCCAGTAACAGTCACCGCAGTGTCCACGACGGTGACCACTCTTCCTGGGAAAATCACCTCTGTATCTCTTCCCTACCCGATAACCGCCATCTCTGTCACAGTCTCAACAAGCATCATCATCTCTACGAGTATCACAACTCTCCCGGGCAGGCTTACTTCGGTGCCGGTCACCGTCCCAGTTACGAGCACCCTCACAGTGACCAAAACGTCGACCATCTCGGTCACCCTTACGGCCATCTTCACAAAGACTACCACCAGCACATTGGCCTTGACGGTTACCGCAACTCCGACAAAACCGACGACCGGCAACGGAATCTCCACGCCGCTGCCAATTCAGGACGGCATAACAGGCAGTTGCAAGTCGTTCTACTTCGTCCAACCGGGCGATACCTGCATCACCATTTCAGGCAGGTTCGGAATATCGGTCGACAAGTTCATAAACTGGAACCGGGGTGCGAGAGCAGACTGTACTGGCTTGTGGGCGGGGACGTATGCTTGTGTGGCAGTTTTGTGATCGGCCAGAGCTGTGATATTCAGGCAGAGGTTGGCCAACAAACGGGTATTTGAAGGTTGTGAATCAATGGAGAGGTGTTTGTGATTAAAGTTTTATTGTGAAACGAAAAATAATATGGGAACGGAACGCGCTGAAAAAAAGGAACAAAGTGTGATTTTTTTTTTTTTTGATCTGGGGAGGGCGGGCAAGATAGGGGGTCCTGGGAGCTCTTATATAGCCCCAGGGAGCTCAGGTAACCCCTGCTCTTTTGTACGACATTTATTTCATGGGATTGCGTCAAACCACGTTGGCGCCAACTGGTCCCGGGAAGACCGCCTTGCATCATTGAGAAGCTGCTCGGTGCTGGTGCGGACCCCAACGGTGACAGAGGCATGGAAATGACACCTCTTCAGGTTGCCACTCAGCGATGGGATTTTGACGCTGTGGAGTTGCTATTCAATTCAAGAGCGGCGCTGACTCAAACGCAACAGGCATGCAAGGCGGCAAATCCTGTCTCGGATGGAGAACCGAGTACTCGTCGTGGAGCCCACTCCGCATCTACCGTTTGGCCCCCTTCGTGCCACTTTATAAACGCGAGTGCAGCTGTGAGGCTCGTATCATCGTAGAGAACCCGGGTGATAATAAATGTCACATTACCACGGGGACAGACCCTCAGAGTCCATTAAACACAACTTGGAGCTGCAATGCATGGACACGGCAAGAAGGGCAGAGATCGATGCGTTGCTAGTGTCAAAGGGAGCGAAAGATTTTATTGCAGAGCACGGGAAGGAATGGTGATACGGCTTTCTTAAATAGCACGACGGATAGGCACCTAAGGGAGGGTGGACATCTTCTGGGCAACACAGGCAGCTATGACAATGCACGCAGCAACCCTACACCTGCACCCAACATGTTCGACCACACCGGGACATATCAATCGCGTGGTAACCAGCAACCACACGGCCCCAAACGGGTGCCACCACACACGTCACTATAAAATGCCAAACACAAACAGCCGCGATATCTTCTAGATGCCGTTCACTTTCCACATGGAATCGAGACAAACAATAAACCCCAGGGGAATATTATCTCTAGCATTCCGGATTATACACTTCGGTTAAACTCGTTACCAGAATCAGACAGGCACATGCAGACAAATCCACTCCCTCCATAAAAGCAGACATTGACATGCACACCGTTTTCAAGTCCAGGTCCTTTAAATTCCAGTTCATACACCATATGTAGTAATTATTATGCGCGTTGAATTGCCCACCCGGAGCCGTCTGAATTCGTACGTTCACCCTGTCTGTAGCTCGGTAGCTATACACCTACATAACCCTTCGTCGATGCCCATGATAATATATCCGTATAACCAAACAAGTGACACCCATTGAAACGCACAATCCCTCACCCACGAAAAAGAAAAAGTCTTAAGAAGGAAGCTCATTCTTATTCTCCGGCATACGTGTATCGTATATCGGTGGCGGCGGCGTCGGCTGGCTCTGCTGCTCAGTCTTTTGCGGGAATATGACGCTCTGGTGATTCATCTGTGGTGAAGTCGCTGCCGTGTTCGTCATCGGCGTCGGGGTCGTCGTCGTTGTGGGCGGCGATTGTGTGGCGTAGGTATAGTACATCGGCTGCTGCTGCTGCTGCTGCTGGTGGGGATAGTAGACCTGTGCCGGCGCCGCGACGGAATAGGTCTGCGGCATCGCGTACTGTTGTCCTCCGTGTTGCGGCATTCCGCCTGGGGTTGTGGTGGTGGTGGTGTACATGTAGACGATGTTTGTTGTACCGCGGCGGTTGCGCAGGTTGGTCTCGTAGCAGGCTATCACGAAGGTGACGAAGTGCAGTATTCTATACACGGAGAGTCGTTAGAATTGAAAAGGGAGATTAGAGAGAGAGAGGAAGAGACATACGTCAAGACGGCGGCGAGGCCAAGGATTGCTCGCCCTTTTCCGATCAGCTCGTTCAGGTTGTAACCCAGGTTATCGCAGTCGTCACGGTAGTAGTTATAGTCGTAATCGTAGTAGCTGTCGCAGTAGACGTACAGGAAGCTCGACGCGATGCCGATCAGCCAGAGGATAACGGTGCAGGCGGTCAGCGCGAGCCAGAGGAGCAGATCGACGCCGACATTGGCGCCGGGGTGAATACCGCGGTGGCCGCCCCGGGCGAGGATGCAGATTCCTTCGGCAATGTCCCAGATGAGCGCGGCGAACACGGGCGGTCCCATGATGGCGAAGGGCAGCACACTGACGATGCCTGTAGACGCGAGCGAGCCGCCGAGCCCGATCAGTGCGATGCAGAAGACCAGCGAGATAATGCGGAGGGTCAGCTTAGATGCCCACATCCCCGGCGGGGAGATGTGTTTCGGCGGCGGGCGCGCGGGCGGCTGCTGCTCCATTGCACCGGTGGTTGTGTTGAAACCCCTTGGTATATCTGTAGATTGCAGCAGAATGGACCGGGTAGTTGGTCACACAACAAAGTAGGAAGGTGTCAACACGACAAGGAGAGACGGAAACGAGAGAAAGGAAAGAGTGAAGTCTGGTTAAGCTTTGGGGGAAAAGTGAAGACCAACCGAGCGGGGTTTGGGTGTGGGAAAAAGAGAGTCTGGGCCCCAAGGAAGAAAACGCGCTCAAGGAAAGTCTGCCTCGGGCACGCCTGGCAACACCAGTCTGCTGGTTCTGAGAAGCAAGCAGTCGGCATTAAATTCAGCCCGACTTATTCTAAGATCTCTTGGCATTGGCAATCTGATCCCCCAAAGGGGAAAGCCTGTCGTTCAGCCGCATCTGCCTGGCCCAATCATAGGGGAGCTTGTTCATCTCCGACGACGCCACAGCCGTTTCACGACCATGCATGGATGCGGGCAAGTGGACGAGCGTCGACAGGGCATGGGGAGATGTGATAGTAAAAAGGTACGGCTTTCCGTAAACACGTGTAAAGTGGTGCATGCGGCTGTTGTTCCTGGCGCTTGGGTTTGTATGTTTCTATTTCGAGCTTTTGAATTAGAATGCTCTCATTATCAACATAGGACTCGAAGAGTAAAAGCATTCAAGAAATGTTTTGGTTACCATCAAGAGTACCGAATAAGGAACTGCACTGGAAACTCAATGACTACGGATTAGTTAGTTTTGTGTAACACGAGCACGAGCTTTTGATTGCCGGTTGCTTTGTCTTGGCGGTTTCCCAGATGCTTGTGTGCCAGCTGGGGGCCAAGTTGGTTTTAGTTTGTCAAATGAACTTGAAGTCGATTGGGAAGCAGGCAGATGGTGCTCGAACGCAACATATTTCACTTACTACCTGACAGAAGCAGCAACATTTCTGTCCCTGGTACGGATTAGTTTTAAGGACTATCAACCTTAGTCTATTTTCTCGCGGAGAGTGTG
This sequence comes from Apodospora peruviana, assembly GCA_033439685.1. NCBI lineage: Eukaryota > Fungi > Ascomycota > Sordariomycetes > Sordariales > Lasiosphaeriaceae > Apodospora > Apodospora peruviana. Next base: position 3,574,365 of record JAUEDM010000005.1, on the reverse strand, counting down.
ACCTGGGCTGTTAGTACAGAGGTGTAATCCCCACCAAAGTCGTCGGCCAAGCCCCTGGTCCACGCTAACACTCACAATTCTACGGGATAGGATCCGGAGATTGGAAGCCTCGCTTAGTAAGCAAGGTATGGAAGGTGCGTATGGGTTATCGATCCTCGTTGAGAAACTCGGTCTCGTGACTTCCCGAAGCGACTCACCTTTGAATTTTGACAAGCCACACTTTCCGGCCCGTGGTGGGACGGGTACGTACCTGTTGAGCGTGGCGCAACCAACCCGCGGCCCGAGTCCGAGGTCTGACGTACGGCAAACCATCCGATATTTTCGTCGAAAGGTCGTATTTTGTGCCTGTTGTTTATGGTTAACCCCACAAGCCACAAGCCTGATAATCTGGCCAACATCACAACCTAAATCCGAACAATATCCATCACTCCTAGGCAGATCATAATTATACTTGCCTACTTAAACCTGTCTACTCCTCCTCTTTCTCTGTTTCGTTTCTCAATAGTAAGTGTTCGCCAAGATGGCCACCGCCAACCAGCAAACGCAATCCCAATCAGCCTTCGTCGCAATCCTGCCCCGCGAGGTCCGAGACCTCATCTACCTCGAACTCTGGCGGTCCTCTGGTCTCCGGCAGCACATAGTATTTCACTACGAAAGCAATGGGTCGCACTTTTGTCGCTGGTCCTGCACCACCGAGTACGACGTCCGCGACAAGCTGCAGGCCGACATTGAGGCCGAAATTCCCTTTTGTCGTCACTTGGGTGGGAACTTCCGCAGCGCCAGGGAGAGTGGTCACCGCTTGCTGTCGCCGTGGATGAATCACTGGGCGTGCGGAGAAGACGCGGCGGAGGCGTGCGGGATTCAGGCGGTGAACGGAATGACCACTTCTGCTGTCTCAACTTGCTGGAAGCCACCGTCTGGTTCTGAAAGCGCGGGCCCAGTTTTGACATCAAGTTACCTGTCTATGCTTTTATCGTGCAAGCTCATGTGAGTTCGGGCCTGGCCGATGATCCTAGGGTACATACTGACAAGAAAGTTTCAGCTCGGCCGAATGTCTGAAATCCATCTATGAGTCGACCACATTCGTCTTCACAGATACGTACGCCCTCCAGCACTTTTTCGGGATATCGTGTGGGCATGTTCCAGAGCACGTGCTGGAATGGCCCAAGCAGATGCTTTCACCTCCTGGGTTCATTAGATACGCCAGACACGTCGAGCTGTCGCTGCCGGCATCCTTCTCGGTAGAGGTCTTCTGCGCCAGCCCTGATGTCAACGAGGACATCCACAGCCGCCAGGAACACGACGCATACGATTTCCACTGGTTGCGACTGTATCGGTTTCAGACCCTACGGAACCTCAAGATCTGGATCGAGGCGCGCGGCGTGTTTGCTCCAGACGACTGTGAAGATTATCTCGAGGTGACCTCGCGGCTCGACGCCGATGCCATCAGAAATCGGATTCTGCTGTCTGGGTCGTTTGGCGCAGTTCCAGGTCTGGCGGTGACTTTAAGCATGCCGTTGGGGAAAGATATTACTTTGCCGGCGCCGACGCGGCCGGATAACGATGATCATCCCGAAGGGCAAGGCGAAGGATATGTCGAAGAGGGACTGTTACTGCCACAACAGCACAGTAACGTCCGTTTGTGGAAGAGAGACACCGGAGACCAGTTCCACCCGTGGCTGAGCGCCATCGGTCTGATTCCTCGGAATAGCCAGACTGACGGCGTGATTCATGCCAGTCAAAGAAGGTTAGTACTTACAGATTTGTCCCTCTTTGCATATTTGCGCGTGTATAATACTGACTGTCTTCGATACCTAATTATTGCAGATCGGTCCGGGTGTCTCGCAGATATAGGAGTACAGATCTTATCTACTATGGCGATTAGTCTAGCCAAGGAGGATGTGATGATGTATGTCTGCGGTATAAGAGGCACATATAGGGGGCTTCTTGTTGTAAAGATTGAAGAGCCACTCGGTGTGCGAGTCCGAAGGATTGTTGTGGCGCACCTACAATTACCAGCCATACTTTTGGGCTTTGGTTTCGGTAAGCAGACTCAAAGAGACTACTCTGTACTCCTATGACGAAACACCCTCAGCTCTCAAAGTCCAAAGTGCAGAATTAATACCCGGTTCTTGTCAGCACATGTGTAGGTACGGTACTATAGACAGGGTATATGTGTATGCAATGAAGGACTTGTGTAAAGTGTGCGGGACTGGGTTTGGAAGATCGCAGCGGGGTCAGACGAACTGCTTCGCTGGGCTGAACTGATATCGCATGCATGTAACCTTTTCTAGACCCAAAAGCGCGGGATGAGGCTGGCTGGAGCTGTACTGGAATTCGTCATCGTGATCGCGATGCAACTGGTGTGGCCTCAAATAGAATAACATCTTCCATGAGAATTACACCAGTCAACAATATAAGCCCTTCTGGACGGTTGGCTCGAAGAGAACTGAGGCTCGATAAAAATACGATTGAAGGTGTGATTGATTGCAGCAAAGAGAATCTAAAAGTCGCCCTTGCTCTTCGAGTTCCGAGTCTCGAAGTCAGGCAGCACAGATTAACCCAGTGTGGTGCCGTCGGCTCTCTCAACCAAACACCAACTTCAGAATCACCTGCTATGAATGGCAAACAGTTTACGGAGATGATTGACGCTGCACTGGCCCGGGGTCATTTTTCTTCTGGTTTTATACGGATGTTCTGTCACTTCAACAGCCATGAATGCTTTGGCTGGTTCAGCTGCACAACCCGCCCAATAAAGACGCCAAGGACGTCAGTGGTTGGTGTGATTTGGGGGGTTTGCGGACAATTAACTGGTTAGGGACGATCAGCAAGCCACGCCGCCGGCTAGAACAAATCACACGCCATGTTGAAACTCGGCGTTTTGGTGGCTGGCTGTCTGCCATCATCACTATCACGAGTGTCGAAGTGTGTGCGCGGGAGCACCCGCTGGTGGAATTGTTGTCTTGAAATTCCTCGCTTCTCCCCTTCTCTCATTTCTCTGCTTCATCACCAACTATCCTACATACCTACCTCAGTCCATCCTCCTTGCGAATCGAGATTTTAGACTTCCTAACCCCTCCTCAAACTTACCATTGCATCTAACTGGGTGATCACCCAGTCACCTGCTCAGGATGCAGGTCGTGGAACGTCTATGGAAAACGCTGACGTCGTTCCTCGGTGTCTCATCCCTGGATCGAGCATTGCACCCAGCGGACCAGATCCCTCTCGCCGTGCCTGGCCTCCAGAATGCCGGTCCTGGCCTCCAGAATGCCGGTCCCGGCCCCATATTTAAGCCACCCGGCGGCGTGCCTGGCGGCGACGGGTCCGAGTTTGTCTGCAATTATTCAGCAATGAAAGGCTTCAAGGAATGCTCGACATCCGAAGATCGCGGATGCTGGCTGACCGACGGCCTGACCACCTGGGATATCTACACCGACTACGAGGCGACCACGGATGAGACACTGCCATCGCCTGTGAACATCATGCCCACCGGAACAACGCGTTACTATGAGATGACGGCGACGAATGCGCCCATTAATGCGGATGGACTAAGCTTCCCGGAGGGCAAGCAGTTTCAACTTGCCAGTGGTGACAAGAGTGCACCGCAGTATCCCGGCCCGTGGATTCAGGCCTGCTGGGGAGATACTATCAATGTCACCGTTCATAATAACCTCCAGGGCAACGGGACCAGTGTACATTGGCACGGCATCCGACAATGGCGCACAATGCATAAGGATGGAGTGAACGGAATCACGCAGTGTCCGATTGCTCCTCGCGATAGCTTCACCTACACCTTCAAGGCTTCCCAGTATGGTTCGTCGTGGTATCACTCGCACTATTCCATCCAGTATGCCGACGGGCTTGTGGGGCCAATTGTTAGTGTCTGTCATCCTCAGAACAAACGTCGCTTTACTGATGAAGATCTTGCTATACGCGTGCAGACCATCCACGGCCCACACAGCTCGCCCTACGACGTAGCTCCAGACATCCCGATCCTGCTCACAGACTGGGGTGAGTTTACTCTTCCCTCCCTTGACCCTACTTTTAATAGGATTGAATCCCCGACTAACACCGGACCAGCTCACAACAGTGCATTCAACGCCCTAGTGGGTGAAATGCTAGATCCGGGCATCCTGCTCAACGGCCAAGGAAATATCACTGCCTTCGACAGTAGCGTCACGCCAGACGATCCGTCCAAAGCCCACCCGTACGTCTTGAAACTCAATTCGGGACACAACAAGCGGTACCTCCTGCGGGTGATCAACACCTCCTTCAAGACGACGTTCGTCTTCTCGGTCGACGCGCACAACATGACCGTCGTCGAGACCGACTTCGTGCCAATCTATCCCTACAACGCCACAAACATCACTGTGGGCATCGGCCAGCGTTACGATGTGATCCTCTATGCCGCCGATGACTCGGACGACTCGGTGGCGGAAAGTTATTGGATCAGAACTTATATCCCATCAGGCTGCGGGATACACTCAAGCGAGACCAACTACTCCAGGACGGGAATTCTTTGGTACACCGACTCTGACTCGGACGAAAAGACAGTCGCTGACGACGTGCCAACCCCAACTTCGACTCCCTGGCCAAATCTCGACGCCGAACCTTGTGCAGACGAGCCCTACGCCTCCATCACCCCCGTAGTGCCCTATTTTGTCCAACTCCCTCCGTCCAACAACTTCAGCCACGGCGAGACCCAACAGATCCAGGACGCACAAACAAATATAACCAACTTCACAGTAGGCGACCTGGCTCTCAACCCGATCACGAACGCCCCGGACTGGATCCCGCTGCGGATCGACTTTGGCGCCCCCTCCTTCCTGAACCTCAACGAGTCCCGCCCCTGGGCCTTTAACGAGGTCGTCATCCCCGAAGAGTTCAACTCGACCGTCTGGGTCCAGCTGACCATCACCAATTTCAACGGGTTCGGTCCCCACCCGATCCACCTGCACGGGCATGATTTCGCCATCTTGAACGTCACCGAGGGTCCCCTGCAACCGGGCGAGGGCATCGTGATAAACGTGAGCAACCCGCCTAGGCGGGACGTGGTCATGGTGCCCCTGGACGGACTGGTCGTCATCGCGTTCAAGGCGGATAACCCCGGCAGCTGGCTGATGCATTGTCATATCGCTGAACATGCGGCGGCCGGGTTGGGACTGCAGATCCTGGAGCGGAGAAAGGATGCGCTGGCGATCTGGCCAAACGCGACCGACTCTCCTGCTGTCAAGGAGGCTGGAAGGGTGTGTGACAATTGGAGGAAGTGGCAGGATAATTGTCAGAACTGGGCTGTCCCTTGTACCGAGATCTTTCAGGATGACTCGGGCGTCTGAATGTCGTGGACCGCCAACGCGTGAAGGACGTCCTTTCCCATATTTGGTTGCCACGTTAACAAGGCTCCTTTGTAAGGAAACAAATAGTCTTTATCAGATCCCAAACAAAAATATCTATCAATAGCACCCGGTTGTGATTTCTGAAAATATTGCCTCAGTTGTAGGAACCTTCGAAAGCTCAACCTGTAAGTGTGGAACAATATTCTTCAGCTCGACCACTACGTGCTATGCTATTAAATGTTATAAAGTGCAATAGATTAGGTACCATATGGAAAGGAACAACGATATTACAATTATCTCTACGATACCAGTAACTCCGCCAGACAAGACATATGAACATGTGATTTTACAATTCCACACAGTTAATTCACTTCCATCACTAGGACGCGGACGCCGGTGCGCTCTTGTCCATCAAGGAGCCGTCCTCATTGACCACGATGTCCTTGTTGGTTAGGTCAACCAGCAAAGCCAAAAACATAAAGTACTCGGGCATGGTTGGGTCCTTATTTTTCACAATGTTCTTCCAATCATATGCCTCGGAATTGCCAAGACCCGGGCCCAAGGGCCCGTCGGTCATCCTGCCCAGCCCAGGCGTGTGGAAGAACTCGTGATGGATGGTCTCAGTCAGGCCGACTACTTTGTCAATCGGCGTGAACTTATCCTCCTTCTTGGGCTTGTCCATCTTGATCGCTGCTTTTATATCATCTTCACCCTTTATGTTGAACTCGCGGTCCCTAGTTTGCCTGAGCATGTGCGGGTGGATGGTGATGCTGCAGGGAATCTTCTTGCGGTCTCCCTTGGGGATATGTGTGCCACTGTTCTCCGTCTCGTCGTCGCCTGTTGCCTTGGAGAGCTCAGTGATTGCCGCGGTAAATTTACCCTCTGAGTCCTCAAACGCCTTGGCCTCATACTCCTTGTTCATCTTCACGAGGGCTGATAAGTCCGGTTCGCGTATGAGCCGCAGCTGTCCGTTGTCATAGGGGAGTTTCTGTCCGGGACGAGACGGGTGGTTCCTTTCTCCGAGGTCGGGTGCGCAGTAGATGATCTAAAGTCCTTTTTGTTAGTGGATTACTTGAACTCGCGCATGGTGTGGTAGTGAACTGCTTGTTTCCTTGCATTACTATTGCTCATATAATGGGGTGGAAATGTGAATGGGGAAGTTAGAAATGTAGGGAGATGTGCACTGCGTCGTGAACAGACTTACAAAGTTGAGCCAGTGATCGTCTTGTGCCGCCAGGTCCTGCCACTCCTTTGAATTCTCAAACTCGTTGTTTGTCTGACCTTTTGGACCGTCGATCTTGGAAGCGGCTTCAAGCCACACTTCAAGTTGATAGAAAAAGCGTGTCAGTGATTGAGACTTGCGGTTATCATTACTCAATTCCCACCTGGATCCATCCAGGCATGCTTACCTTTGACTATATCGATCTTATCTTTCCACGCTGTCTTCCCCAAAAGAGTGTACTTCGAGTCCCCCAAAAGCAGCTGGCATGCTTTTTTGACCCTTTGTTCCTCAGGTTTGAGACGATCGTTACCAAAGACTGAATGGCACTTATCCCTCCAAACGTTCAAGGTGTCCACTGCTAGCTTTGATCGGTCCTTTGCAGCATTGACGGATTTGATGACGGCGTCTCTGAGTTCATCGCCTCCCTCTGCCAAGCCCTGCTGGTCTGCACATGTCTGTTAGTACTAGTCCTGTTCATGTTTCTCAGACGACGTTGGAGGGGGATGGTTGTGGTGCTTACAGCAGGTTTTATGAAGAGTCCAACGGACAGTTCCAGTTGGTAGATCTCGCGAGGTGAGGTTGTGTTCTCCGTCGATTTTGGGTGGATTTCCGAGTGGCGTGGTTTGCACCAGGGTAGTTGACCACAGCACGAGAGCGAGCCGACCCAAGCGCATGTTGATTATTAGGATGAAATTTGATAGGTCAATAGGTGCATATGATGGCGATGGTGGTCTGTGTCTATGTAGTTGACAGGTGTAGATGCTCTTGAAGGTCTGCCTTCTGATATTGTTATGATAGTGCGAAGGATTGTAAGCTGATGCTAGAGAGATAAAGACAGGAATGGGCTCTTTTATATGTATCCAGTGCTAAAGTAAGCCTCGGCGTTCCATAGCTCAAAAGAGATCGGGCTCGCCAACAGATTTCTGGACTGACACTCATTGTGTTAGTGTATATGTCGGCCACGGCCTGGTATCATAGTCACATTGTCAGTCTTTTTGCTATATTCGTCGTGTCTGCCTTCAGGAGTCTGGCTGTGTAATTGGTGAAACCAGTTCTCATGGCTCAGTCTGGTCTATTGGAGCTAGATTTGCTGACTTTCAGGTCTCGGGTCCGAGCAGGCCTTCAGTTGCTGACTAGGTCCCTTACCCACCTGGTACGGAGGAGACCTTCACCGATGCGCCTCAAGACTGGTGGCTTATAGGATACCGTCCCATGAGATGACCAGCGTCATCCGGTCCTTCCGATGCACGACATCCAAAACGGCGCTGTGGCTAAGTAGATGTAGTGCGGCTGCCAGACCCGGCCAATACTACTGTAAATTGCTGGGCCGTGTTTTGGAATTGGCGAGAGTCGGCGCAGGCTGCCGGCTAATATGCGCCCAAGTCCGAGCAAGAGGCCCCCATGGCCTCAACAGGGGGCCCCAAGTGATTGCTGAACTTAAAGTCAACGTAGTGTTCTCAGCCTACGGATAATTCGTGGACCTTATCCACCAGAATCCGTAAAGGCGCGCCACAGACTACATAGTCCGCAGGCCTATTCGCCAAGACTATTTTGCGAGTCTCAGCCACTCAAAATGCGGCGAAGAGTTCCACCACTGAGATGCTCCAGAAGGTCGCCCGGTTCCTTGACCTAGCTCCGATAGCGCCGAGGTTTCAGATATTCCTGGCTACGGGATACTACCCGCTTTCATGCTTAACTGGTCATGGCCAGCCTCGTGATTAGTATACGAATGTCTTGGCGACTGCGCGATCTATTTCAATGTTGGTGCTTATAGTTGAAGTTCCAGTCGGACATGATTAGTATCATGATATGATGGTGTTGCTCCTATATAACGTGCTCCTTTCTCAGATTGAAAACTACCTACCCATTACCAGTTCATCAAACCGCACCCAACACATCGAAGGAAACAATATCAACTCGTATACTATCAACCACTGATTCTTTTAATTAAATTGCCTCCAATTCTTAGGTTTTGCCTTAATCATGAAAACCCACAGGGGGGCTTTCGCGGCCTTTGCCCTGATGCTCGCAACAAGCTTGGTCGAAGCCGATCCCTACCCAGCGCAACCCTTACCAACATTCGCGCCGCGTCACGTGGGAGTTATGCCTCCGCGAGTGACGCCTACGGCGGTGCACCGGAAGCGCCAGAAGACTGTATTTGAGCCTGGAGAAATCGGTGTCAAGCCGCTTCCGACAGAGTCACTGTGAGTTACCCTCTCCCTTAAGTCACCAGACTGAGAGCTAACGGCTTCACTCTTAACAGCAAAGCATCCCTACGGGAAGGCCATACAAAGTACCTCACCGAGGAAAGCGGCACTACGAGCGTAAGTTATATCCTTTCTGAGAAGCCATCTCTTTGGCGTAGCTGGTTGATAGACTAAATCTTGTTCTCTATATTAGTGGATAGGACCAGATCCAACATGGATCGGTGTCAAGACTACAACCATCAGCGGCAAAGTAGTTACGGCTACCAAAGGCGTCAGTGCGATAAAGAACGCGGAGGGTGGCATGGACATTCTCCTGAGTCCCGGAGTCAAAGCCAAACTGGACTCCATTGCCAAGGAGGTGACACCCTGCGCCGGCAAGCGCTTCAAATTCCGCCGTCGCGGCGATGCCTGTGGCCTGGCCGACTTCTTAGAGCGGGTTAGGGCGGACGAACAGCTCGGCGACACCTTCTCGGAGCAGCTCACCGACCAGGTCTGGGGCGAAGTTGTTGACGAGGGCTTTGTGGAGGGCGACGACGTTACTCCAGGCTATGAAGGAGACGGTGTCCCTGAGGAGATTTATCACGGTGCACCTGCTGATCATCCGGACGAGGGCTTTTCGGAGCCCGAAGTATTCGAGGACGAGGCAGGATGGTTCGAGCCGGCAGGAGGTGCTGGAGAAGAGGGCGCCGCCGCCCAGGTCGAGACCATCGTATTCGGCACGGCAGAAGAAGCTGCGGCCATCACAGAGGCTCTTGCTGTCGGCGAAGTTGTTCCCGCCGGGGCGAGTACAATGACAGCTGGCTCGTTCTTGGGCCTCATATATAACAAAATCACGGGCGGCGGCGGCGGGGAGAAGGCCGAAGACCTTATTGTCACGGTCCCCAAGGAGAACATCCACAAAATTTCTAAGCCGAAGGATAAGGGAGGCGATGAGGAACATGAGTCTTCCTCGACCTCGTCGTCGGCTTGTTCCAGCCAGACCGAACTGGTACGTTTTCCCCCTAAGCGCAAACTTTTGAAACCCGCAAACTGACAACTCTTCACAGCCTGAGTGTGGTAACGGTTGCACCCCAACATCATCGGCCGACCCCAAAGCGACCGGAGCTGTAACCTGGGCTTGCTCAGAGGGCGACACCAAGGGCTGCCCGTGCAACCCCGTCGTCGACGAAATCGTCGACACTTTCAACTGGAACGATATCCAGGCCATGTGGAAAGATATAGATACAGCCAAAGAGCGACCCGACAAGCCCAGGTTTGACTGTGGCCAAGATCGTACAGCCGTTGCAAGCAAATATTTTGGCGAGGTCTCCAAAGCCTTCTGCAAAAACCATTTCAAGAAGGATGAGGCGTCCGGGACAGCGCTCGTCTTTGACATCCACGGCAACGAGATCCCGAATAAGGGTAAAAGATCGCCACCAGAAAGAGGACCGGAGGCGTACGAGCACTACCGATTCAATCTGCACTGGACGCCCGACGAGCTAGGCGGCAGCTGCAAGGGCGTCGACGTGCAAAATCTCTGTCAAGACGCCTTTGACCAGCTGCAGAACAGTGCCTGTGGGATCAATCATGGCAGCCCAGTCGACCGGCTCTTCAAGGACGCGACGGCCGATATCAACTGCGGCGAGATCGGGTGGCATATCACCGAAGAGGGCAAGGACATCCCGCCGCCGCCGCCTGGACCGAAGCGGGACATCTATATCATGCGCGACGGGGGCTTCTTCAACGTGTTTGAGACCAGCGACGGCAACCTGGACCCGTGCGACCACGACCCGGTCTCGGTCCAGGGGTTCAACTCGTGGAACAAGAACTGGCCGCCTAATCTGAACGAGCAGTGGACATCGTTTGGTCACGAGGGGATGCACTATCAAACATTCGACAGGGAGCCTACTGACGAAGAGGGCTCGGCGGGCGAGCTCATCATTCCTGGCAAGGAGAACGTCAAGTGCAAGAAGGATCCGCAGAATAAGTCGCATAAGTGCTTCATGGTCAAGTATACTCGGGTCGTTCGATGCGAATGGAATGATTAGGTGTAGAGTCGATACCGGCTGTTTACTTATTTGTTTTGTTGTAGTTGATAGTAGTTGTATAATTCGCATACCGGTAGAGGTGCTAGTATAAAGGATCTTATTAATGACGCCGGAAGAGGAGTTTATTAAGCATAAAGAGTTGCAGATAAAGTGACATGTTCATAATTCACAAATATCATGGAAACGGGCACGAAGATGCATAGTTTCTCGGTGTATCAATGAGCCTCGGTTCTGAGAACAGTTCTCATTGTTGTAACGATATACCTACTTAAGTGTTCTTTCGAAGCCACCACCAGACATGTCCAACCCCTTTCACGTCCGGTATATTATACCCCAGAAAGCCCGTCCTGAGGAGAAATATGTAACAGGCTATGTAGGCTCAACGCTGTAGTCAACGCCGATACAAGGCAAAATACCATTGAAAATGGACTTTGAAGCAATTTGGAAGAAGAAACAAATGGATGTAGAAATTAATAGCGGATTCCATGGCGATTTAACAATCTTGTAGCGGCGTCGAGGGAGCGCTGAATTAAGTCGTTCTCGCGTTTCAACAATGTATTCTCCTCAATATGTACATCCAGGTTGTGCCGCATCCTGCTCCTTTGGATTTCGGATGCGGTGTAGCGGCGCACCCATTCTTCGATCGGGTCCTCGTGTGCTTTCCTCAGTGGCCCTACCGTGTTAATTGTCGTCGAAGCTTCGCGGGTATCACCGTGCCTCTTCAGAAGCGAAATTCTCACCCGGCGAAAGATTGCAACGTCCTCACGTTCATCGTGCTCGGCCTCAGAGCCGTGGTTATGCGGTGGCAGCGGCCTCTGTCGTGGGCGTAAGGACAAAACGTCTTCGCTGGGTGCTTGTGCGTTCTCTTCGGCATTATCAAGCTCGACGATTCTGCTGAATACCATGCCGCACTGAGAGCTAATCAAGGTATTATGTAGTGGTTAGTATGTGATATAAAGCAGCTGCGTGTGACAAGGACAAGAACTATTAGATGGAGGCGAAACCGGTATGTTATGGGAAACGTTAACGTGAGGGATGCTTACCATTCAACCTGCTCGTCGGCCTTTCTGCCAGCCGCCACCTCCCCACAGGTCGGACAGCTGCTGCCTCGTTCCTCCTCCGACGCCAAGGCAAATATCATGCTCATCTCGACCGTCTGGCCCGGTCTGAAGCAGCGCTCCCAGGTCTGGGCGAGATCGATGTCGACGGCTCTGTACTTGTCCCGCAGCGCGAACTCGCCACGGTCGATCTTTCCGACCCCAACGCCGGCTCTCTTGAAAATTTCACGAATCACGGCCCGAAGTGCCTGGTAGTAAGGTAGTCAGATCCTCTTCATAACGGCGGAATGTTCGGATTCGCGAGGGATTGGAATGGATGTCTAGGTTGCTTTTCATACATCTGCGGACTGTATAAAGTCAAGTTGGAAATGTCGCTGTCCGCCGAGCGCGTCGAGAAAGATGACAGGTTGTTGGTGCTGAACTTGGCCTGGGATGTGCTTTATCCACGCTTGGAGGTCAAGCACGGCGTGGAAGATGTGGATATTGGTTTGCCTGATCGGGGCTGTTAGAATAGTAGTATCACAACAAACTTGGGGCCTGCGACGACAAATCGGCAATACTGACACGACCCTACTAGTCATCTGCAAGAGGTCTTTTCCCTGATTATAGATACTGTAAACCGCGAGTTAGCCTGCGCGGGCTCATAGAGCGCATTAATTAGTTGACCGGGATGGCTATACCTCGCCGTGGTGGAAGTAATCTGGGAGAGGTGACCCATCCATTGGTTGGCAGACATCTGAATCAAGGCCATCAAACTCTTTTGCTCTCCTTCTCGTTTGGCGGCTTCGATGGCCTGAGATTGCCTGCATCGCGTACATTAGAGATGCGAGCGACAATCGAAACAAAAGCGGCTCAACACCCACATGTGACATGACGACAACAAGAGGTTGATACTCCCGGTGTGCCCTCTCAGGTCCGCTTTGAACTTTTCGACGTCGTCCTCTTTGAGCAGAGCCCATTTCAACTTCATCCACTGGTCCCTGAGCGTGGACGGCGAAGACGAGGACCTGCCTAGGGAAGGGTGGTATTTCTGCGCCGTCTCCCAAAATTCGGTGATGGTTCTCTGACATTGCGACGCGGCGGAGCGGAGGGCGATCTGCTCAGCATTCTGGGATTCGTGGAGCTGAAGCCGCTTCACTTGAAGTAAGGCGGTCTCGAGGGAGTAGAGCTCGCGGATCAGCTCGCGGTACCGTCGGCCCGAGTCACCGCTTTCGCGTAGGGCATCGATGATGGTGGCGACGAGTTCCAGCCCTGCGATGAAGTCGCCGGCTGAAAAGCCGAACCCGACGCTCATGTTTTTTTTGATGTCGTCCAGTGTCTTGGTAGGCACGATAAGAGATAAGGTGTTGGACATGGAAGATATGGGGACAAGGCTATGCTGCTTTGGTCTTGGCGTTTGGAGCTGTAGCATCGGTCCCCCAAAGGCGGTTAGCGGCGGCCGCTCAGGGAGATTTTGTCGATAACAGAAGCGCCAACCCCCTCAAAGACAACACGATTGACCCCCGCTAACTTTTCTCCAAACAACTTCAAGTTCATGGGACTATGCGTCAAAGATGGACCAGCTCTTAACCTACTACAAGGCCCACGGACCGGTCGCCCTCTCTGACGTGCCGGCCGTCCTCCGTAACCTGACTTGGAAGGATTTTGATCCGTCGTCCAATTGCGAATGGACGGGAAAGGTCTTTGGCCAGCTCTACCGCTGGGGCAATAACGGTGTCGGCATGCTAGGCATGTCGACCTACCTCATGGCCGAGTTTGCCAGGGCAACCGCACCTGTTTCTCTGGCCAACGTGACGGGAGTTCAGATCGCCGACTGGGATGCTTACGTCTACCAGACAACCAATATCACTCTGTACTATCTAGGTTATGCTATTATGCCGGCAGAGTGTAAGCAGGAGTGCTGTAGGAATCTCAAGTGGGAGGGAAACCCGGATCTAGCCGGCATCGGTGTCAGTATTGGTTCATCATTAGCCAAGCAAGCCCACAAGTTCAACTTGACCCCAGATTCGAAACTAATATCCAGTTCCACAGGTCTACGCAGCCTACATCATCCAAGCGACACTCACGGCCTTCTTCTTCCTCGTCTGCGCCTACATCGACGTTAGAGCTTACTGCAGATGGTTGTGGGTGGTGTGGAGATGGGAGCGCGAGCACAAAACACAGCCAAAGCGCAGCGAGATCTTCCAAATCCTGAAAGATAAATACCCCCCCAACCCGCGTACTGCCAGCCTACGCGCACGCTTCGACCGGTGTCTAAACGCATTTTGGATATCCTCCTTCTATTTTGCCCTCTGCACCTTCATCGCCGCCATTACCATCACCGTGGCCGAGAACACCGAGGCCAACACGGCGCTCTACTCGTCGTTCGGCGCCCAATTCTCGGGAGCCGTGATTGGGTCCTTGTGGCCGTGGTATCGAAACAAGTCACAGCGATACCACCTGGTCACCTTTTGTCTTTGGCTCATGGTGCTGTCAATGGCCGTTGTCTTTGTTACTTTCAAAGTTGCCCTGTACGTGCCTGGTGACGACGACAGACCGAGCTATATATTCGAAGCGAACTGCTTATCCAACGTCGAACTCGAAACCTTTTCGGATATCCTTACTTTGGTGGTGTGGATCATGTGCCTTATCCTCGCTTTCACCGTCCTCGTCCTGGGGATTCTCACTGTCTGGAGAGCGTATTCCAGGCGGGGCCCTCGCCGGCATCTCTTCTTGCACATGAGGTGGTTCGTTTCCCTGTTTTCGTTCGGCGTCCTCTGGTACTCGTTTGTCTCATTTGTGCAAGTTCGCTCTACAATGGCCAGCTTCGTCGACGAGGACTACTACACGGAGAATGAATGGGGCTTCGGTCAGATCCTTGCCGTGGTTGCTTGGTTGCCGATGTTTGTCGAATTCTTTCGCGTCTGGGCATGTACGTTGACCAATACTAGCTACTTAGGCAAGAACTTGTATGATGCTAATCCTATGCTGTGTCTATTACAGGGGATGCGATGGCGACAACATTTGTGCCCAGGGTTCGGAAACTCTTTTTCCTTCGAACGCCCGATACAGGCAGCAAGAGCGGATTGTCCGCAAAGGTGCAAGATCCGGAGGCTATATGTTTAGTGGACAAAACAGAGCAACCGGGGAGCGCCGCGACGCCGTTGATGAGCGGAGGACTCCAAACAACTTCAGCACCTGATGACAACCCTGGTCTTCCACCTTATGATAGCGCTGCCCAGACATTTCTATCTGATGCTGAATCACGAGTAGAGCTGAAGGAGCACGGGAATCCCAAACAAAACGTTGCAAGGGTTCAGACGGTCTAGGACATGTTATATGTCGGAAACCAATAATAGGTACATGGGGCATTCCTGTAGTTAAATAGTACTATATTCTTTTTAGTCTGACGTGATAGAGATCTCGAGCGCTTACGTCCAGGATATGAATGACGTTCTATGCTCTGCTTCTCTAACTTAGGCAGCAGTTGACTGCACAGTGCACTATGCTCGACTGCCAGGGTATTTGAGTCCGGGTCCCACCAAAAAAACAGACATCATGTACGAATGGTAATGAACAACGGTAATTACCTTGGTTTCGTAAAAGCTTGTGACGAGATACAGGGGGTCGGGGATCACTGACGACGTGATCTTCTTCCCTTATGTAAGGTAATCACTCCCTGATGACCTGCATATCGCGCCTTTCAAACGAGCAACAAGAACCCATCGGCCGACAGAACCCGTCTTACGGAACACAGCGCCGTCTCGCGATAATGCGCGCACAGGGATTCATTTTCGTATAATCCGTACCCATACATACCATACTACCTGACCTACCCATGCAGAGAAACCCGAGATCCAATACTTAGCTGCCTACACGATTTTTGATCCCGTCTTCCGATGATAAATCAGTCCCAGCGACATGAGGTAAGCGCCTTCGCCAAATCATCCAAACGCAACGCGTTACCACTCTTTTTCCAAAGCTCGCATTGCAGGGCGCCGCACATCCCGGCTAGCTGATTACTGGTCTCACTCAGATTTATTACTAGGTTGAGCCACGCATTGAACATCAGTTTACGGGAACCATGGAACTGAAGACCGGAAACGGTCGGAGAAGCGAAGTTTGGAATGTTTTGATAAGAACTCCGGTTTCCGCCTGCCATTAGGAAGGGATATAATCTCAGGGTTTAAAAGAGAGGGAAGCAGAGCCGCTTTCACACCACGCGCGTAGTAGGTTCCTAGGACGTTCGTTGACCCATTTTACTGTCAGTCATGAGCACCAAAGCGGTTTTTGCGCTGGCGAGCGCCGTTTCGCTCCTCATTCTGCCGCCAAACGAGCTCCTCGCCATCCGTGGTCTGAAGACGATCCTGGCTTTGGTGTGTGCGCAATATGTTCTCCAGAATCTGTACCGCATCTTCATATACCCCCACTACCTTTCGCCGCTCCGCCATCTTCCCGGACCAAGAGATCACGACTTCCTCATCGGCCACGTCCGCAAACAGTTTGCGGCAGGCAACCCCAACGAGCCCTACCTGAGCTGGGTAAGCCAGAAATGGCCCGACGCGCCCATGATCCGGTACCTGTCCTTCCTAAACTCGGAAGTCATTCTTGTCGCGGACATTGATGTGATCAACGAGGTGCTGGTGAAGCAGCCGTACGCATTCGTGAAACCGGGTTTCTTTCAGAGGCTGCTGCTGCCCGTGATCGGTCGGGGTTTGCTGTTCATTGAGGGCGAGGAGCACGTCCATATCCGCAGAAAGCTGGCGGCGCCGTTCTCGATGGCCAATTTGAGGAAGCTGGTGCCTGTGTTTCGGGACAAGGCAGAGAAATTGGCGGGACGAATTGGACGGGAGGTTGGTGACGGATATGAGGGGGCGGTTGTTGAAGGTGAGTACCCAACGCCCTACCCAATAACACTTCTTTTCGCAAAAGAAAGAGGCTGATCTTTGGTCATCCAGTGGCATCGAAGTACACCAGCGCGACCCTCGACGTGATTGGCGTCGCGGTTCTCGGTGTAGAACTCGACAACCTCGACACAACGACCCCTTTCCACGAGTGCTACGGTCGCATCTTCGACCCGGGCCCGATCGGCCAGATTATGATGGGTCTCAACGCACTGGTACCGGTCCGCTGGATCCCGGTCAAGGAAAACAGGCTATACAAAGAAGCGACGCACACTATCGACCGCGAGGTCCGCAAAGTTATTCGTGAGAGGATGAGCGAGTTCGAGGCTGGGCAGCAGCAAAATGGGGGGAAAGGCAAGACGGAGCGCCGGGATTTATTGACGTTTATGCTTGAGGAGGATGTCATTGGGCCTACTGCCAGCGGCGCTAGGGAAGAAGGCTGGACGGAGAAGAACCTTCTTGATCATGTAAGCGGGATCGCTGGGCCTACATCGCAGGTTTTCAAACACAAGGCTAACCCATACCAGATGATGACTTTCCTGGCGGCTGGACACGAAACGACCGCAACTGCACTTACGTGGGCGACGTACGTACTGACGCAGCATCCCGACGTACAGGAATGTCTTCACGTGGAGATCCGGGACCTGCTGAAAGAACATCCGACGCCTGGGTATTCGGAGATTGAAGGCCTCAAGCAGCTGAATAACTTCTGCCGCGAGCTTCTTCGTGTCTATACTCCCTGTTGGTCAAACCTCTCTGTCAGTCAAACAGAATGACAAGGCTGACACAGACAAAATCTGAATAGCAATCGAACTACCCCGCCAAACCGCTCAAGATATCGTACTCAAAGGCATGGCCATCCCCAAGGGCACGACCATCGTCGTCATGCCGACACTCATCCACCACCACCCGCGTATCTGGGGCGAAGATGCAAGCGAATTCAAGCCGGAACGGTGGGACAGGCCGGGTATCGATCCGCATGCGATGATTACTTTCAGCGCGGGATCGAGGAATTGCATTGGGAAGGTGTTTGCCATGCTGGAGCTCAAGATCCTTCTTGTTGAGTTGCTGAGAAAGTTCAGGTTTGAGGCAGTAGGGAAGAAAGAAAAGGTTGAACTGGTGAACCCTGGTCCTTTGTTGAAGCCGAAGGGAGGGCTGAAGGTTAGGGTGGTGAAGGCGACCAATAAATCCAACCGATTGTCATTCTTTAATGCCAAATAGATAGAACCGTCTCGGGCTTTCCAACTTTCTGATGTGTCAGGTTTTGTCTTGAGCCGAAGTACGACGGTGTGGAAAGGGCGAATGATGAGAACAAAGAGTGGTCACATGAATTATAGAGCCTAGCAATGGTGATAAGTCGAAGACGGACGGAAAGAATGTCTTGTTAAGGGTCTCAGCTGTCTGTCTGCTGATACTGCTGGGAAACTAGGAAATTTTATAGACGCGACAAGTCCGTTTGCGGCTTCAGAAAGAAAATGTTTTTTTTTCGTGTTGGCGCGAGGCTGAAGTCGAGCCGATCACCGAACGGGTTTCCATGATACGAAATAGAACAAGAGACACGAAATAGAACAAGAAATGCACTGATGGGATCTCCATTTGAAGGATATATATGCGTATATAGACCACTCCCACTGCGTCCGGCTTCCCTACGCTTCCCGTCCCCTTTTCCTTTAAATACCCCTCCCCCCCCCCCCCCCCCCCCCCCCCCCGGCGGTATCATATCTGCGGCTTCGCAAGCTCTGCCGCAACCACTGCGACGATTTCATCCTCCAAATCTTCGAGGTTAAGCATCGTCAGCGTGAGAACGCGGGGCAGGAGAGGTCTCGTCATTCCTCCCGCCAACGACTCAGCGCCGGTCCACATCGCCGCCCACAAGGCGTTCAAAACCACCTTTCGAACCGCCTTGCGCTTGTCAACAGGTGCTCCCCACACCATGGTGGTGAACTTGCCATCAAACCGCCGGCAAAGGTACCGAATTACCCATTTCTAGGTTTCCAAGTCTGTGGCCATTCTTCTTATGGCAATGTCTTGTGCTACTATGTTTCTCTTTGTTAGCATTTATATATTTATGGACCGGGTTGGCAATGTTCAGCAATTCCAACGTCGGCTCCTATGGTGAAAGGGTGTGTGAGCTGGGCGGGTTTATGAGGTAAAGAAGAAGAATGAAATAACGAAGTCTGTGGTGATGATGGTACCTGCCGTGGTGATGGTACCTGCCGTGGTGATGCGTGTGTTGGAGTTGAGAATAGCTTTCGAGGACTGAAAAACTAACGACGAGACAGTAGAAGCTTGGACGACTGACGATGCAAAAAGGGTAGAAAGAGGAATACAATTTCTGAACTTCGAAGAAATAAGTACTCCCAGCTCAGTGGCCCGTGCTGCGAAGAGGACAGGACAAGAGTGGAAAGCAAGCGGTCGAGTGACGGGGGACAATATGATTAGATCAAAGCTCGACAGTCGTGATACGCATTACACTCCACGTTAAAATAACACCCAACCTGCTATTGGTTTTAAGAGGTATACGTGTAACAATACAGACATGTTTCATTGCTTGGCTTTTATATTATAAAGTCTCGAAGCTGCATGTGATTATTTGCCCTCCAGTACGAGGCATAGGTACAGGACAATGGAAGCAAGTGATCTAGCCTCCCAAGCTGTGCCGTTCATTTGCCCCGCGTACCTCTCGGGGTTTCTAATATCATTTCCTTTGGCTACTATTCCAGAACCCCCCGTTGCTTTCTAAAATTGGTCGATTTCCAAGTCTGTGGTAAACTCACACGCACAAACGACTATACTGTCATCTGTGGTCTGGTGCGAAGTCTAAGCACTTCACGGTCGGCTTACAATGTCGTGTGGTGGTGATAATTGGACGGATTTGGAAGGAAGAGAAACTGTCTGGTCCGTGGACCGACAAGACGATATTCAAAGAGACGAAGACCGAAATGCCACTGTCGAGAGGAGTGGTATTCTAATAATGCTGAGGACAAGAAGAAGTTCGAGTGCGTTCGAGTTTGCTGCAATTCTCGCCATGTGGGCTACCGGACGAGTGCTCGAGCAGCGGAAAACATGAAGTGGATGAGAAGTTCAGCACGGTATCGAGGTTGTTACCAAAGAGCATAAGTACCTAGGTAGGTACCTACCTACAAAGACAGCTGGTGATGCACAGGCAAAACGGGAACAATAGATAATCACCAAGCATAAAGTCACAAATCACAATAGGAGATCTAAGTAGGCCCTTCAGGGCTCAGAACAGGGACCACAAAGGCCTGAAGCGGTGGACCTCGTCCCCAAGACGAACCAGTAGCCCTACCAACGCGGGCCCTGGTTGCCCTGAAGCCCCCTGCAAACCTCTTCCTCACTCTCCCCTCCTTTCAGACACCTCACCTGCCATACTCAGCCCATTCCCTTGCCATCAGTCCCCACACCCCCGAGAGCACGTGGCTACAACCTCTGCGGTCGACGAAGGTAAGGTACCCACTTTGTTTTTGCCAGGCAGAAAATCCACATCTGCAGGTCTGCGCGGACCATGACATAGGGGTATATAAATCTCCCTCCTCCCCCCGATTTCTGTTTCCTTTTCCCTCCCTTATTTTCTCCCACGCTTCCTTGGGATCGTCAAGCCGGCATTCATGATCTGAGCTCAGGTATCCAGATTGTGTTGTGTACCACGGCATAATTTTTGTCGTCAAAACCCTATTTTTTCACTATGATCGCTGCCTTGTGAGGTGTCATGGAGAAGAAACACTCATCTCCTTCTGCCTCATTTCCTGACGTCGTGCTCAAGTTCGTGATGTGTTGTGCCCATGAGGAGGAGTTTACGGCCGCCCTCAACGCGCGCTCCTCATCATCGCTGTGTCCTTTATGTTGACCGCCCTCTGCAGTCTTGGCACCGGTGTGTGTGTGATCACTGTCCGTGATAATTATGCCCTGTAGATAATCACCGCCGCAACCACTCATCGTGTACGCGAGTACTTCTTGCCAAAGCACCTTTTCGATGCGGTTTCCTTGTCTGGGCTGCGTATTCGCGTTCCGCCATTGTAGAAATTCATGCCCATCAATATACGCATTTGAGTGAGTAACTAATATTTGGAGGGCCTGCAATCGTGTTTTCCGATGGCAGACTGAGCCTGGCGACGCGGCAGGTTGCGGACGCGTCAGGACCTCGGCCACTACGGTCACGAACGTTCCTATCGCCATGACTTGGACGCGGATTCCTAGCTAGAAAAGGCTTCCCGACCGTGACAAGTTATCAACTGTATACCTACTGATGACCAAAATTTCACGAGCGGAATCAACTCGCGGCTGGGCAAAGACCCTCAACACCCTCGTTATGGCCTCGATTGCGGCATGGCAGTCAAGACATCAGCACGTCAAGCTGTAATCCACCATACACAACTTGAATGTGCTACATCTTGCTTCTGCCTATTATATTTTGACATCGCTACTACTCGAGGCCGCAATGGCGAGCATTGGATATCCTCTCTCTTCGGTCGCTCGCTCGCTCGGCTAGGCCGGGGGGGACTCGTGACATGCGCCCGGCCGCATGCCAGTGGAGCTCCTCAGCGCTTCCAGCCGCCGTCCAGCCTACTGGTCTCAAGGAAAACAAGCCCAGAAAACACCACCGGAACTATATCAGGACAGACTTGACTCCATGCCTGGAAACCGGACGTGACTCCCAGGCAATGCCTTGGAAACGAATCTGGATCTGGAAACTGGTCATTTGAAGGTTCAACGAGGCGGAAGGCAGGCAGTCCTGTCCAGTCCTTCGCGACAAAAACCTCAAGACGCGTCGTGAGGAGGGGTCATTTCCAGCAACCATCTTGCTGCATATTTCTCTTGTGCGTTCTGCGATCAGCCTATTGAAAATACCAGGTAATTCTATCCTATCGAGCGCTGCCCAAGGATTCACGGACTCCAAAGATTTTACACGAGAAGGCTGAAAAAGGTACCCACTGCGCCTCCAAGAGACAACAACCGACCATCAAAGCTGGCGTGAAGCGCGACAAGAAGAATCAAAACAATACTGAAAAGGCGTCACTAGTGACAGATTGAATGAGTACAGTTCTCTGCAATGGCACGCTGGCAAATGCTAACTCCATGCTCGACTGGCGGACAGATTATCCTCGAAGATACCAGGTCGACGAGACAACTATTGCGCCCGATGGGCTTCCGAGTGGCGACAGGCGCCGGGTATAAAAGCTGGTAATCAACTGCCAAACAAGACCACTTAGATGGCAACCTATACCACCCCCCCCATGACTGTCCAACGGCAATCCAATCAGAGAGATGCGAGCGAAACGAGCGGCATCGACCGGCGACGACGGTATAAAGCGTTCAGTACGAGACACCGAGGGAAAACAACGCGACTAAGAATCGGGGAAACTGGGTTGAAAGTCAGTATTATACTCGTGGAAGGAGTACTCGTGGAAGGAGAAGGTTCACAAAGCTTAGTCAGGCTATACAGGCTGACCGAATAACCTTTGGTCGTTGAATGGGTGGATGACCTGAGATATGTTCTCCGGGACAGCTGATTGACGATCAAGACAGCGTCTTATTTGTTGAATGGAGACGGACACATTTTCGGAAGGAATCTGATAGGAGAGATAGCCTAAGCCCCGGAGTAGCGGTGTTGGGGAGGCTGGAGGATTACAACCCGGCTTGTGCTCGCGGCTTTGACTGCGCGACTGCTCGAGGAGCTACATGCTACATTAGTCAGTGCACTGCTTACTTGTTTTTCGGGACGTGTTAAATGACATGACTGACAAGGCTACTACAGAACCCCGGATTCGAGGCGGACGGCCATTCAGTACATTCCCTCTACCCGTCTGGGAGCCATGAGCTTTCTAGCAAGGACCCTTCACTAAGAAAGAGGTTGGGCATTTCAAAGCCTCGCGGGCCTTGCCTTGATCATCGACGGGCTATGCGCGAGGCTGAACACTCATCGTCATACATACTTTCTCGAACTCATCGCGGATTACTGCATAAGGCTTGGCCGCTTATTTCACTTCGACAATACGAGAGATGAGACTTGAGTTTGCCAGGGATGATATCAATGTGGTGTCGGAGGCCTCGAGGGGGTCATGGTCATGGGGGATATTTGGCGGTCTATGGCAAATGCAAGAAAATGCCGGAGCTGTTTCTGGAGTTCAAGGAGAGCATGCCAGGCGGATGAGAGGTTGAAGGCTAGGTTTAATATATGAGAATTTAAGGAGGCTCTCCGGAGTTTGCTCGAGGATATTGTGGTAGATGACCCGGGAATCCGGGTATGCGAAGTTTATGTTAAGTATTTTCTCGGCGATATAGGGGATAAAGATATTATCAACGGGCAAATGTCTCCAAGTTCCGTACTATAAATTAAAAATAGAGAAACCGACTCTGGGGAAATCCAGAATCCATCATCAGCCATATCAGGGATTGGTCCATCAGACAGAAACCAGACCAACAGAAAAAGAAAAAAGAAAGACAGAAACAATGCAAGAAATGCAAAGAAAAGAAAGTCAAAATAACTTGGGCACAAGCAGAGGCGTGTTGTTCCTCCACTTCTGATACTCCTTGTTATCTCTATACAGCCTATCGTATTTTTTCTCGCTCAGTGGTACTCCACTAACCCGTGTTAGAGCCCACGAGACGAAGGCTGGAGCCAAAGCCGGAAGTAGAATCGCTTTCGCCAGCCCGGTCACACCACCATTCCACCCGAGAGCAGCTTGGACCGGCTCGCGCACTAACAAGCCGGCGGCGGTAGTCGCCATGCCGGTCCAAAGAGTGATATCGCCAAAGTAGTTGGGGTACCGGCTGTGTATGAGTGTCAGTCTCTCGACAAACCATCACGAAGTAGGACAGAACTATACCTGCGCGCCCACAGCCCACGCGTGATGAACTGCTCGTCGTGCAGCTTGAGACTCTTCTGATCGTACCAGGCCGATTTCTGATAGTCGGCTGTGATTTCGACAGCTAGCCCAAAGACAAACAGGCTCAGACCTAACACATCGGTAGCACTGACCGTCCTACCGCCACCGGGGAGGGCCTTGAACGCCGCCGCGGGGACCGAATCGACCGCTATCGTGGGCATGCAGCACAGGACGACCCAGAGCCCCTGGAGGAGCCATAGCACGGCGGCCCTGAGGGGCTTCTGTTTAGTCGAATCCCAGCGGGAGTCGGAGCCCTTTTTCAGGACGCGGATGAACAGATATGTGCTTACTGTGAGTTGCAGTTGTTTATCTGTTAGGAATTCTCACGGCAAAGGAGCTTGGGTATATTTGATCATATTACAGGGGGGATCCATTATAGAGAGAGAAAGGCAGTTATAGAAGGATAAAAAGAATGCAGAAAAACACATACAGCGAGCAGCATACAGAAAGGTCGCGCCCGTCATCACAAGTTGGCGCCAATTCCACTCTCCGGTCGACAAAGACGGTGCATTATCATTATTACTGCTAGCGGGCCTGGCGCGCAATACAGGCAAAACCAAACTCGCTGCAAGAGTACAGTAAAATGATATACCGCCAGAAAAGTCGTACAACAACTCGGTGTGCCGGAGAATGGACGGGACGCCGAACGCGGCCTGCACCGCGTAGCTCGCTGCGGCGGCGGGAACGAGGTTGGATAGGAACGGATTGCTTTTAAAGTCGGTTATGCCGAGGGCCGTGTGCAATAACGTCATGGTGCTTGAGGCGCTAACCCGACAGTTTGATGGGGAACGTTGCTTGGCGCTGACTCGAGAGCAGACGTGAAAAGAAGGTTTGAGGAAAAGAGGAGTAAAAAGGAGTGGATTCTTCACTTATATTTCTGCTTTGACTTTAATGGGAATTTAACCAACCACATGTCTGTGTTTATATGCGCCATCCATGCATGAATGGGTGCATCGAGATGCAACGGCTGACGCACAGTGCTTTCAAAGTCCAGCGTGAATAGCCCAAGCAATTTTCAGGTCACTGCAGATGATGAACCCCAATAAAACACAACGCACTGTAGTATCATTGGATTGAGAACACGTCAAGTAAATATAAATTCAGGGGTATCTTATTCGTCAACAATCTTATCTTCCATCTTGCCTCCTGGAAAAGCCTTACTGGTTGGTGTGGCAAAATACATCCGAAGTGCCGCAACCTGAAGGACGCTAAGGCAAGACGGCAAGAGTTTGCAGAAATCTTGGAAGTTAGTGGGTACCCTGGGATGCCCCCGCGTTCGGATGGCTTGGCCAAATCGAAACCCACACCCGACATTGAATTTGGAATGGTGCCACGGCAGCAAGATAGCGCAAACCCAACTTCAGTTTCCGATCCGGCAATCTGCATCAAGTGCACACCGGCCACCATGATCATCGACGTCGCCGCGCCGTGTGCCGACGAGGCGGAACCGGACCCGGACCGCCAACAGCAAGAAGCCAATGATGCCGCTGCAAAAGCACATGCACAGAACGTCGAGAACCACGAGCGCGCCCGTCAGCGCGAGATTGCAGCGTGAGTTGCGCCCGAGTGTTATCCCTCATCCCAACCAACTAATTTGCTGATCACCACATTGGACCATACTGCGCAGATACCTCTCGGCCGCATTCTTCCCTCTCGAGATCCCCTACGGCCCAGGCCCGAACCCCTTCATCAACCAAGATGCCACGCTCAACGCCCTCGTCCAGCTGGGTGCCCTGCGGCTCGACAGCAAGTTCGCCTTCCTATCCTTCATCGACCGCGAGACGCAATGGGTTGTCGCCGAAATGACACGGACGCATAGGGTCAGCGAGATGAAATGGGACGGGGACGACCACATCTGGCTGGGTGTCGCTAAACTCGAGGCTTGCTGGGGCGTCTGCCCGACCACCATGAAGGCCTTCATGGACGAGACCGGCGAGTGGGCTCGCAGGGGACCAAATGTTATTGCCAACACAACCCGATACATCGTCCACGATTTTCGCAGCGACCCTGCCTACAAGGACAGGCCCTACGTTACCGCGTACCCGTGGTTCACGTCCTACCTCGAAGTCCCGCTCGTCTCACCCCTCGGCTACCTTCTCGGGAGTTACTGCGTCGTCGACGACAAGCTGCACGATTACGACAACGACTACTCGGTCGGCATCATGAACGAGATTGCCGCTACCATCATGGATCACCTCGACCTCGTAAGGCTAAAGCAGAACCGGGACCGGTCCGACAAGCTCATCGACGGCTTGAGCGTCTTTATTGGGTCCGACCCGCTCCCACCTCCTGCAGCCCAGGCCATTACCTTGCCCAACGGAGCCGGGCAACCGCCGATGGGCCTGGAGACTGCACCCAGCTCAAACGGCCACTACTCAGACTCACGGCCGCCGCCGCCCTCCAACTTTGTATCATCGTCTTCAATCCAGTCGTCGGTGTCGGGTCCATCGCTTCCTACCTATGTTGGCAGCCCAGATACCCCCCTGACGAGTGTCGGGGACGAGCTCAGCGAGGACCCAATCGGGTCAATCGGGTCACAGGTCGCTCCAGACGTTCAAGGCACGGTAGCAGCCGGAGATGTCAACGGTGCCACGGGTGCTGTGCGCTCACCCAGCCCCCCTTCGTCGTCCGCCATGCCCCCTGAGTCAGTCGAGCCCGAGTCGCACGCCAACGGCTTCATTAGTTCCGCCAACATCAAGTCTGCCTTCTTCCGAGCGGCCACGACCATCCGGCAGGCCATGGACATGGACGGTCTCATGTTCCTCGATGCCGTCCCAACCGCATACGTGAACGAGCATGACCAATCCACACCTAGTCCTCCAACTGAAGCTTCCGGGCCATTTTGCGCAGCAATCGTCCAATCCACCGGCAGCGGAGCAGACTCGCCAAGGATACCGGGGCAGTCGTCCCAGACTCGCCTGCCGGAAGCCGCCCTCCAGAGGTTCATCCGCAGGTACCCGCGCGGCCACGTGTTCTCGGCGGACGAGTTTGGCCCCATAGAGGAGGTCTACGCGCCTGGGAAGCCGTGGCCCGGTTTGAACAGATCCGACGACAGAGAGAACCTCATACTTCGTAACGACGTCGCCACGCTGTTCCACGTTCTTCCAGCCGCCAAGTACATCGTCTTCCTCCCACTATGGCATTTCCAGCGAGAATGTTGGTACGCCGCGGCCCTGGGATGGGTCACGGACCCGACGTGCGCCATCGAGACTTCGGACATCAGCCTGGTGGCTGCGTTTGGCAACTGCGTCATGGCCCAGGTGGCGCGCATGGAGACGATGGCCGCCAGCCGAGCCAAAACGAGCTTTGTGTCGTCCATCAGTCATGAGCTGCGCAGCCCGCTGCATGGTATACTCGCCAGCAGCGAGCTGCTACGCGAATCCATCTCCGACCCCACGCTGCTGTCGACGCTGGACATGCTCGACTCGTGCGGTAAGACCCTCCTCGACACCTTCACCAACCTGCTGGATCACGCCATCTCCATCAAGGACGGCAAAGCCTCGAAGCGGAAATCCGAGAGCAGGATGCGGATATCCGACCTGGGCCACCTGGTCGAAGATGTTGTCGAGGCAGTCCACTTCAGCCATCTCTCCGAAAACGCGTTCCAGACGTCATTGCGTCCGAAGGGCGTGTATTCCATCTACTCGTCCGCCAACGCCGCAGGCGGCGGGCCCCCGCCGGACCACCCGTTGCTGATCGTGCTCAACATTGCGAAGCGGCCGTCCTGGGACATGTTGGTCGACGTCGGCGCCTGGAAGCGGATCGTCATGAACATTTACAGCAACGCGCTTAAGTACACCAAGGCCGGCCGGATCGAGGTCGGCCTCAAGGTGGTGCAGAAGCCGGACAGGAACGGAATCCTGTGCGACCACATCTCCTTCACCGTGGAGGACACCGGCAAGGGGATGAGCTCCGACTACCTCAAGTACCGGCTGTTCACGCCCTTCTCGCAGGAGGACGCCTATTCCCCCGGCATCGGGCTGGGGCTTAGCATCGTCCAGCAGTTGGCCAGCGGCCTGGGCGGCACCATCGAGGTGAAGAGCTCTGTCGGCGTGGGGACGCTTGTGGAAGTCTGTCTCCCCGTTAAGCAGGAAGCCATCACAGACGTAGAAATGGTGCAGTCGCCTGATATGTATCCTCTCAGTGGGCGTAGCGTGTGCCTCATCACGCCCGAGGCCTACTTTACCGCCGTTAAGCAGCCCGTCAAGGTGACTCCCGAGATGAAGAAGCGGGCCGCGACGGTGGAAAGAGTTGTCCGCACGAATGCCGGCGATGTGTTGGGGATGGATGTCATTCCTGCCACGGTCGAGTGTCCGGTCCCCAAGGCGGACATCTATCTTCTCGACGGGGATGTAGCGAGCGAGGCCGTCAAGAGCGGGTGTCCCCCGGAGACGTTCATACCATCTGTTTCGCCACTCGTGCTGCTCTGCTCTGGCGCTGGGCCGCCGGCGTGCGTCAGGCACAAGGTGTTAAAGAGTCACGGGCACCATCTACATCACCCGATCGGTCCGAGGAAGATCGGGTCAGTTTTCGATTCGGCTCTGAAGAATCCCTGTGGTGTTTCTCCGCCGCATGTTGATGTCAAGTCGGAGGAGTGGAATCCGTTCGTCGCCAGGCAGCTGTTGCCGTCGCGACCAAAGATGCCTGAACCCGGAGCCGCCTATCATGGTTCTCAGTCACCATTGCCACAGCCAGCACTAGCCGAGACAGGAGCAGTAGCACAAAAACAATATTTGTCAGAAGCGGTATCCTCACCCTCCAACACCATCACCCCAGGAGCCCACATACCTGTGTCTTCACAACAGGAAAAGCCGCTGGGAACTTTGCACCTGTTGCTGGTAGACGACAACCCGATCAACATCAAATTGCTCGCCGCGGTTGTCAAGAAGCTGAACCACTCGTTCGAGACGGCGAGCCACGGCCTCGAGGCGGTCAATTTGTATAGAGCATCGCTCGAGCCGCAGAACCGGCGCTTCGATACGATATTTATGGACATTTCGATGCCGGTGATGGATGGGTTTGAAGCGATTCGGGAGATTAGGAGACTTGAGAACGAGGCTGGAATTGGGAGTGGCCAGGGGTGCAAGATTGCTGCCCTGACGGGCTTGTCGAGCGAAGTCAGTCGCAAGGAGGCGTTTGCGAGCGGGAGTAATTTGTTCTTGACCAAGCCTGTCAAGTTGGGTATGGTGAGGAAGGTGTTGGAGGGTGGGATGGATGGGGAGATGGAGGGGTTGGGGTTGGCTTCTCCGAGTCCGCCGGTCACGCCTACTGCCGGTGGGTGATGAGTAAGCCCACGGCATACAGCTGGTGAGTTATTGGTTGGACAGTGGATGGAGTACATACGTGACTGGTGGTTTCGGGATACATGGTGGGTTTATTTTGTTAAAGGCGTGAAAAAGGGCGAGAAACGAAGGTTCAAATTTGGCGGGTTGGTCGGGTTATTGATCTAAAGCATACAAAGACAGTGGGCATATATATGCACAGCAACATAAAGCATGGTTTGGGAAGCGGGGAGTTGGTGGTTTATTAAGAACAAGGTTTTGTTTTGTTTTGTTAAGTAGCTGAATCATTAGGTTACGAGACGTACATGATACCCCAATGCAGCAAAGCAACGAAATAGCATTTAGGATTAATGGGTTTATATGTCAGAGGTTCATTGAAACAACAGGGCATACTCCGTCTGAATCAGTTTCCAAGACAATTCTCCGAGTCGCTAAGGTTAACGTGTTAATCGTTGGCCTGGTTACATTCAGGCGGAGTGAGTACCTCCGCTCGAGTTGGCCGATACGCTGAGGGCGTTTTGAGCGTGATTGGTCCGTATAGGAGTTGAAGAAAGCGCATTTCTCTGTTTGACTATTTGAGTGTCCGGCCGGACGAAGTTTGGAATTAAATTTGACTCGTACCTGTCAGTTTCATTCTGCTGCTCAAGGGTTTGGAAGGCTGATATGCTCTGGTGATATAACAGTGAACCAAGCTCCTTTTGGTCGTCCAATCCAATATTTTTCGCTGTTCATCAAGGGACCCGGTCCACTTTTATGTAGTTCCCGCCAATCAAGCAGAAGCCTGGAACTCTGAATCTAATCTGGTTCGACTGACTTCCATCAAGAAATCCAACGGTTGGGTCCTGCCCTTGCAGTACAATTTGACACCTGCCGACACTCAGCAAAGCTTTTCTTTGTTCAAGTCCCTGAGCTCCACATTGGACAATTTCTTGTGCGAGACGACAGTCGGCAGCTCGCGACCCCACGCCCATTTGTCTCCCAACGCAGAGTCCAGTTGTCCCTCCAGCATCTGGACGACGTATTTACCTATAACCGGTAGGAACTTGAAGCCGTGGAAAGATCCGCACGTGGCGATATACAGACCCGGGCATGCCGAGTGCGGCGATATGATGAAGTCCTCGCTCGGCGTCACGGCGTCCCTGAAGAATGTCAATATCCATACTACTTTGTATGTTCTATTATCTATACAAGGAGGGCAGGTCTTACCAGCAAATCCGATAATGCTCCATTGGCCTGGTTGCCTCGCTTTCACCAAAGACGGAGCGAAGGGCCCAACCGACGTCGTCTCGCAGGACTTGGGGTACGTCCCACTGAGCGTAGTCGGGTCTCTGCGGCGGAGTCGACAACGCGTTGTCGGTAGCCGTGTTCCGGAAGATGATCTGGCCCCAGCACTTAAAAGCGTTCATGCCCGGTAGCGGGAGGCAGCCAACCTCGAAGCCTAAAGAGGGTACGCAATATCAGTACGACAACACACACATGCTAGGGAGATACTAATAGCCAATGTACCTCTCTCGGTAGGGTTGTCATTAATCGCCACCGGCGGCCTCCTCCCCAAAACGTTGGGTCCCTCCTCCCCTAGCGGCACCACCGCTTCGGTAACCGCCATGGCAACGATTCTGCCTTTGGCATGCAGTTCCTCCCACCGGGGCGCACTATCGATGAGAAGCTTCGGCGTGTATGCCCCAGTGCAAAGTACCACCCTGTCCGCCTTGAGTGTCGTCTCAGCACCCCCCTCAGCAGTGGCGATAACCACACCCTGGCACGCACCGCCATCAATACCCAGCCGCTTTACCTCGGCAACGCGATACTCGACGCCCAGATCAATCGCAGCTTGAATGGTAGCATGCAGCGCCTCCTTGGCCTCAGCCCACCCGCTCTTTTTGTTGACGAGCGCCTTGGTCACGCCGGTGTAATCGGCACCTCTCAGAAACCCACCATAAGCCGCCTTTGCGTCCTCCACGCTTAGTAATTCGATTCCTTCAGCCTCTTTTCCGTCAGATAACTGTCTCAAATTCCGCACTGCCTTATCCACAAAGCCTTCCATATCGGTCCCACCGTCAGCTGCTGCGGAGGATTTGATCCACACGACACCGCTCTCGTGGTACCATTCCCGAAAGATTGGGTCATTGCGCCAGAGCGTCTGGGCTTCAACGCCGAGCTTGGAGTATTCGGGGTCTGAGTAGTCGGCGCGGATGACCTTGTTCCAGTCCCACGAGGCGGCGACGCGGAACGGTGCCGTGTGCGCGTCGCGGTCGACGAGTGTTATGGATGTGTTGGGGTGGGTGCGGATGAGGTGGAGAGCTGTTGAGGCGCCGAATGCGCCTGCGCCGATGATTAGGTATGACGGTTCCTGCTCTGGCAGCGCTGATTCGGAGGAAGAGGGTATGGACATTGTGCCTGTTGAGGTGAGGAGTGTCACACTATGTTTTCTGTGTATGTGTGTGTCCGGGAGAGGACTTGATACGTTGGAAGTTAGTATTATTAGTGTACTAACTGGGATCAAGCTTGTGTTGTTTTAAGTTGGCAGGCGGGGAGACGGGGGATTTCTGCTACGATCAGGAGTTTGTCGTGATCCACGAGTCACACATGAGCGGGGTAAGTGAACGAAAAGAACCAATCAAATCCAGGACAGTGACATTCGTTTTGTGCGGTGTGGTTCGGAGTCCTACGGAATGAGGTGAGGTAGTTCAAATCATTTTCATGGCCAACCTTGTCGAAATGAGTCACCGGAGCTCTGCTCTTGACCATGGCACAATGTAGGCATAGTTTCGGGCATAAGTGAAGTCTAAAGGTCTGTTGAGAGCTGGGACCCGTCAACATTTCGCCGCCAGACCATGAATGAACGTCATCATCGTCAGTGCTCAAGCCTCTCGAGGCTGATTTGCCGGGGGTCATCTCATTTACACAACAATATGATCATTCCCATTCACCAGGCCGGTACGAGCAAGGTCAAGTGTATGAGAGGAAATCAGCTGCCTGTGGGTACCTAGGGAGGTGACTATAAGACGCGACATCCAGCATCAACGCTGCTCAGGTAAATCGGGCAGTTCCTCCAAGCTTTAAGAAGTAACTCCATGCTCTCGTCTATCTTCATCTATCTAGATTACGGACTTAACTTTGCAGTCGTTTATTCATCACAGCTTCATTTCCGTTCCTCATCGTAGCCAGGCCCAAGGGCGTCCACCCGTGATTGCCCAAAGACTCGACATTGGCTCCCTTGCGCAACAATAACTCCACAACACCTATGTTCTCATTTCAAGCAGCCAGGGCTAGCGGTGGGCCACAAAACTAGTTTCTGGACTCAATGTTGGCGCCTGCCCCAAGTAACAGCTCAACCAAGGCCACGGAGCCATTCGTATCGGCCTTCGCTAGTGGAGTATATAACAACTGGTCCACGGCTTCGAGGTTGGCCCCGTCTTTCAGCAACAACTCAACGATATCCATATTCCCCTGCTCAGTGGCCGACAGTAGCGGAGTTTTGCCTCGCGGGCTCACGCACTCGAGATTGGCCCCTTTTGATCAGCAACAGTTTAACAATATCTAGATGCCCATTTTTGGCTGGCCAGCAATAGCGGGGTATGACCACTCCAGGTTGACTCAATGTCTGCTCCTCTCCCAAACAACAGCCTGGCGGCAACGGTATGCCCCTTCGCAGCGGCCAGAGATAGCGGTGTGGGGTCGTAAGGGTTCTCGCCTCGATATCAGCGCCCCTCGCGAGTAGGAGGTCGGCAGTTGCGGAGTGCCACCTGCGGCATGCACGATATAACGCTGATGAATCGCCAGTGAGTCCTCTCTTAATCTCAGTGCCCTTATGAAGCAGAAACTGGACGACAGAGGTAACTCCATACTCCGCGACTAACTCTACTGGCGCGTAGGTTTAGATGCAGGGTAACCAGAGAGTCGTCTGTTGATATCGACTCCGTTGTCGATGAACAGTTGAAGAATGGCCTCACGTCCAATAATAATTGCCGAGCACGGGAGTTCCTCGAAATTGGCGTGGGCACCCTTTTCAACCAACAGCTTAACGGTCGCATCGTGCCTGCCCTCAACCGCCAACCCTAGTGGTGACCCCCAATCTCTTTCCCCGGCTTCAATACCAGCTCCTCTGTCAAGTAACAGCCTAACAACCGCCTCATGCCCATTCTGAGCGGCCCAATGCAACGGTGTCAGACCACTGGCACCACTGCTGAGCTCGATGTGGGCCTCTTGCTCGAGAAGGAACGCAACAATAGGAAGATGCCCGTTCGCAGCTGCCAGCGCCATCAATGTTTCACCCTTCCAGGTGGTCATATCAATTTCCGCCCCATTTTCAATCAAGTTCTTGACCAAGTCTTCGTCCCCGTTCGCCGCGGCAACGGTTAATTCCTCAGGATGCAGCCCTGCGATATGTCTTCCCAGGCTGTCAAGACCTCCCACGCTGCCTGTGCAGTAAGGGCATGGCACCCTCTCCGCGTTGGGGACGTGTGTCTTTCGATGCCGTTCCAAATCTCTTTTGGTACTAAAGGCAACCGGAGGCTTCTCCTGCCGAACACTCTCGCTGGAGACATAGATGCGTCTTACGATGAGATCGACGTTGTTGACTATTATCGCTGGTGTTAGCTTCAAATTCTATTGAAGGGGTCCGAAACCGCGAACAAGGGCATTGATACATACGTAAGTTGCTTCCGGGATTTGAATGGGCGGTGGCATTCATCCCACGTTATTACTTGGGACATCTTGCACGATTATTGTCCTTGGTGGTAGAATCGTTCGTATCAGCGAGACCATGGCCAGCCGAAGAAGGTGTCAACGAGCAACTGGCAGAGATTCAGCGGCTCAGAGTCTGAGCCCTACATGTCAGACAGCCATACAATTGCCAAATCAACCCAAAGTCTGGATGACTACTGGAAGGCTTGGCCGCTGCATCAATTTCAATGTTTCTAGACAGCGTTGTCGGCAATGGCGACGAATGAAAACGCATCATGACCGGGTGGTGCGTCCTGCCTGCAGCTATTCCGCGCTGTTTGGGCTGTCTCGCCACCCTATTTCACAAGTACTTCAGGCATTTATTCCTTGGAATCAACAGGCTACGTCTGCTGCAGAGCATATAGGTAACCTTAGATCCCCGCCGTTTGTCCCTCCAGTCGGCTCTGGACACTTCTCCAAAACCTTCCCACCTCCGACTCTTCCCACCGCAAAATCGCTGAGCAAAGACCGGGCAGTTACTTGCTTGACCATGGCGAAGTACTTCGCCAATCAGCATAGCTTCAGTGCTGTCAACTAGGATTATGGGACCTCCGCCTCACTTTTTCAACACTCGCAATTTCCCGACGTAGAAGGACCCGCATATACTGGCGGCGAGTCGACCTTCCAGCCAAATTGCCAGGGAGTGGCGGTGAGATTTTTTTTTTTTTTTTTTTTGCTGGCCCGCTTTTGGAGGCCATCCGGGTATGCCCGAGATTACCACTGCGGTGAGACGTTGCTTTCTGGCCTCGCTGGCGGATACCAGCCGAGCATTAAACTGAGCTCTGGCCATGCGTTCTCCCTTGGCAACACGTCGCAAGCCCAAGCAGGAACCCCTAACATTACCGGGACCCGAGCCACAGACGTCCAATTCCTTGACCCGACGTTCCAGCAGTTCGAATTCGCACCTTAACTCGGGCTATCTCCACCAGCGCCTTCCCCAACTAGCGGTGCCTTCGCAGTGCCGGACCAGCCCCGCGTCGCGGTAGATGGCGGACATGGGAATCAATTCCCCGACACAAACACCTGCCCGACCTGCCGCACGCAGTTTCCAACCCGGACAATGCTGTACAGTCACGCTCGCCAGACCGGTCATGCTCTGCTAGCTTGCCGTTGCGGCAAATCCTTCGCGAGACTCGATAGCCTGAACCGCCACCTCGGTGGGAAAGCCATCCATTGTCCCCTTTGCTCGGCCCATGATGGAGATTACCTGCACCTTGTTTGTGTCAGATGGGTTATTGGAAGAAACAAAATAAAAATCAACTCATGTCTTTGCCTTATGCTTCAACTCTTCTCTTTATCCTCCCTCTCATTATACGCGCATTGCACCAAGCCGCCACCAACTTCAGAGAGATCTCTCCATATAATACAACCGACACTCTTTTAAGTGTCACCTTTCGTCTAACATATGACGAAATCTTGATGCAAATAATGAACACAATATCTTCGTTTCCACTGTACACGATCCCTCCCCCTTACTTACTCCCTCGCCACAGCACCCCGAATCAACTCAACAACATCCTCCTCAGTCCACTCCCTCAACCCAAAAACCTGACTATCATCCTCCTCAGCGCTCCACAACGACCCATGTCCACCAATCGAAATCGCCCTCTTGAGAAACGCATAACTACCATCTGGCCTCCCGGCCTTCAAACTCTCCTTAAAACGCTCATATGCCGTTTCCGTATCGAGGCACGCCACAGCCCACTCCTCTTCTCCAACCGCCCGCTTGGCCAGCTCAAACAGCCTCCTCTGCGATAAATTGATATCTTTAATCCTGTAGACCTCTTCCGTCTTGCTCTGGTCAGACAAGACACCAACAACAGCCTTGGCGATGCTCGCCCGCGTGGTAAGCGACAAGACTGTGTCTCCGCCGTCCCACAGCTCGACCGTTTTGTTATACACGTCCACGAGGAAACCGTCGAGGCCCCAATCGAGGAACAGGCCGGTGAATATGAGGGCGTAGTCGATTTTTCCGGCGGACTTGAGCTCGGCGAGGTAAGTTTGGATCTCGACTTTGGAGGTCCAGAGCCCCGCAAAGTCTTTGTTCAGGGCCGCGTTGGTGCTGTCTAGACCGAATTCTGAGGGGACGAAGGATTTGACGCCTGCAGCGACGGCGGCGTCGATGATTAGTTTCTGGGCAGGGGCTGACCGGGCGGGGACTGCTGAGATGAGTGCGTTTATGCCTGTCAGAGCTGAGATGAGGGATTCGGGGGAGGAGTAGTCGACTTGTTTGATGGTTATGTCTGACGGGTAGGTGGTGGTGGTGTTGCTGCCTGTGCGGGTGAGGACGGTGATGGATTTGAATGGGGGTTGGGCGGTACGAAGGCCGTTGAGGATGGCTGGGCCTAGGTTGCCTGATGCCTTTATCATTTATGACAAGAGGTAAGGTTAGTGTTGGATACGAATCACATGAAGGGAGGTGATGGATGAGAACTTACACCAATGAGAGCTACTGATGGGAAACGGTGAGCCACTGTGATGGTGTGGTTGGTCGAGCTTGTTGACGCTAAGAGTTCTGTTTGCGACGTCTGCTGAACCGGTGGTTGTTGAGGTTATCTTGTGATTTGATTGTCTTCTTGTGCTGATGCTGATGATGAATTAGTCTCCATTCGAACTCTCTGCGCCTTTAGCTTGAGCCAACTCTTTATACCATCAATCCGCCTTATAGACGTGCATAGAAGAGCTCTGCAGTTACCCATGAACAGAGCTATGAACACCTGTCATCGTCATTACCAAGAAACTTGAATAAGCAACAAAGTCTTTGGAGTAGAAATGCGGCAGCAGTGAAATGAAGGGTTAGTGATCGTCAGCGCGGGCCGTGATTCTCAGCCGAGACTTGATTACTGATCCCGAACCCCGGTCCTTCCCCGGTGGTTGTTGACTTCTATTGGTCAGTTGAAGAGTGAAGAGTGAGCACGACTTCCGCTCTTAATAAGCCGTATCGTAAAAGATAAACTTACTGTTCAAAAAGAAAACTAAATAGCCTGCCCTCCTTCACCGTGGTGATTGTATGGGTTCATATCGGTGAGCCAGGTGGGACATGTCCAAATTGACCAGACTTATCAACGGTTATGATTAGTCTCGGGGGCCAGCAGATCACGTCATGCATCGAACTCAACCGTTACAGTCATACAACTTTGCTTGGACTGGTCGATTAACCATAAAGAGACGACATGCACCCATGTAGAATTCATTCTGAGAGTATGAGACGCTCAATGACTACCTAAGTCTGCTACTATCGCTCACGAGCACACAGTCTATTCGTACATATAGATTAAGCACTGTCTTCAGCTTCTAGTCCACCTGCCAACCAGTGACTGTCTTTATAGAGTAACTGCGAGCGGCTCTTTCAGTCTGGCCTGAGGCCAACAACCTTGGTTGCTTGGTGGATACTATATGTCAGGCCGCATGGAGAGTATGGAGGGAAGTACTGACGATATATAGATCTTGAGGCTGTGGGAAGTTTTGAGATTGACGGATAACTCTCTCGGTGTGGTAGTGCGAGGCTTACTCTCGTAAATGACGGCGGCCTTGCATTAGTGGCTCGCAATCTGGACGAAAGGCCCTCCAGGGCGGGGACCAGGATACCGGAATAGAGTTGTCCCAGGCTTGTTGTTGAAGTCGGCGGCACTGAAGGTTTGTCGTTTCCAGATTTACAGATAAACAAATCCGTTGAGACTGAACCAGCAGTCAGCGGAGGTGGCTTGGGCGGTGGACCTGATAATAACGGGGCACAGCTGCGGGAAGCTTTCTGACTAATGGGTGTTGCATTCATACGTTGCGAGAAGTCTGACGATGCCCTCCTAGAATTACAGAGTTTGACAAATAGTTGAATATAGGACAATGCGATACCGGCACGGCCGGGAAGAGGAACCTGCGAGAGTCTTTCGACGATTTTAATACTCAATTGAAAGAAGTTTTGGACTTCGTCCGAACTCACTCGCTTGACGCAATCAACAAGATCTACCGGGCTGTATTTCTGCGTGAACTAGCAATACGGACTGAAGGTTTGGCCAAAATGTCGTTGTCTTTCGTCACGGGTGAGCGTATGAGCTGAAACTTGCTCGCGGAATAACGAATAAAGAGACATATTTCTATGTGAAACACTTCCTTGTTGTATCCTGTGGATAGTGAGACGAAAAGTTTAATGTTTGTATAGGAACCTACAATAAAGAAGAGTCAAATGAATTTCAAGATCCATTCATTCATTGAGGCCAGCGGGCGAGTCGTTTTCAAATACAGCCTTTTCCTACACCAATTGAAGCCGAACACCATCCCCTACGCCCAGCGGCACTCCATGAAAGAGTAGAACGAGTCTTTGTCCCTTTAATACAGTAGAACCAAAGCTGTTGTCCATGTTGCCGCTTCTTCTCGTTCACATTGTAAACAAACGTGTGTTCTTCAACTTACTGCACAAGTGATAATGGGTATTATGTTTTTTTGTCAACCACACGAGGGATTGTCTCTGGCCACAGAGAGAATGGTCAGGGATACGTGGGCAATAAACAATGATCTTGTAAAGAGAGCGACGAGATTGCGGGCAGACTCGGTGTACGGCAACTTGACACGTCGGAGATCAAGACATGATGACACACAAAGAGCCATAGTGTCCCTCGCCGGTCAGTTACGCACCACCGTGTGCGAAGCGAGATCTCGGAAATCA
Source organism: Apodospora peruviana (assembly GCA_033439685.1). Taxonomy (NCBI): domain Eukaryota; kingdom Fungi; phylum Ascomycota; class Sordariomycetes; order Sordariales; family Lasiosphaeriaceae; genus Apodospora; species Apodospora peruviana. The sequence continues at coordinate 3,536,054 of JAUEDM010000005.1, read as the reverse complement.
CGCGTCTTTAAGTTAGTTGCGCTGGTAAATGTTATTCCGGTCCGTCACTCATAGCTCATATTCCACTGGGCGCTGAAGGATGAACACATCCGGGCCCGGTCCGGAGCCGGAGTGGTGCCCAGCTGGGGGGAAAGTGGAGAATCGTGCACCCGATTGGCGTCCGGGCCGGTGCCCCATAGCCAGTTAGTCTTTCGTAAATCGTTGGACAAGGGGATCATGAAGAGAACCAAAACAGACAATCATGTTGGTGAGAAGTCGACCTCAATTTCACCTATCTAGGCTAGTACAACTTTATTCTTAGATCTCGATTTCCCCGTCTTACGATGCACCTCCTGATTTTATGGTACGCCGCATGTTTGGGATACAAGTAATTAATTTCAGCTGGCTATAAGCCGGGCTTAATGATTTACCCGCTGCATTGATACCTCACACTTTCCCCGGCTTTCAGCTGCTGCGCCCCGTTTCTTGCACCGCAAACAATATCCACGGCGATACCGAGTGCCAGGACGAGGTTTAGCGTTTTCTATAAAAAAAATCATGCAACAGAGTAACACAGTTGCAATGGAACAACTTGATATTGCAAATGACTGTGATGGACTATGCGATACTAATAACCGTCAAAGGCTCGCGTGTTGAGTTCGGGTAATAATATTTCAAGTCTCCGGGCAAGAGGGTCCGGCTTGTTTTACGCCGACCAGCCGGGACTAGACATCGAGAACTGGATATAAATCCAATGCCTTGGCCGATGAACCTTGCTCATCGCTCACCCATATCAGACTTCCCACCGCGCTCAGGCAAAACAACACTTCTTCTCTTTCTTCACAATCATAACAACCATCATGAAGTCACTCTCCCTAATCCTCGGTCTCCTTGGCCTCCTTCCCCAAGTCCTATGTGGTCCGACCTCGCCTAAACTCTCTGTCGCCCGCCGTGACCTCGACATCCACAACTTCGAGCGCCGCTACATCAACACCCTCCAGTTCCACCACCCCAACCACACCGTCAAGCTAATCGGCTTCAAGAAGATCACCATGACGGCTGACGAGATTGCCCAGCTTGAATTCAACATCGCCGACAGGCCGCACGAGTGGGGCCAGCTGAATATGGCCTACTATGACCCCGTCGACCGTCAGATGCGCGTCTACTTCCCTGTAGAGAACGCTCTCGTCTACCACGGCGACGAGCTTGTCGAGGCTAACCAGATGGGCGAGTACGAGCACGCCATGATTGACGGCGACTGCAAGGTCGTCGGCCGGTACCAGACCGACAAGGTCACTGGTGTCAGCGCGAACGTCATCAAGGACGGCATCATCTACCTCGCTGAGCCGAGTGAGGTGGTCCGCAAGCACGGAAATATCCATGTCTATGACTTTGGCTGGCGGCACGGGTCGCATAGCCATGACCACCACGGACATTCGAAGAGAGGAGAGGGTAGCGGTGGCAGCTGCTTCAGCAACCACGGCGGCAAGGTCTGCTCGATCGCGTACAACATCAACGAGGGCCGCTGCACGCGCCCCAAGGGCACCATCAAGGAGTGCATCGACTACAACGGGTGGCCGCACAAGAACTGCGACAAGCACAACGACAAGTGGGCTTTTCCGGGCAGCGACTGCTTTGTGGCAGTTGCAAGAGGCCATTGCTGGAACGAGGTTGAGGGTGCGTCGCATTAAGGGGATGAAGGAAACATGAGCCACTGGGTTGGGTGAACAAAATAGGATATTGCGCATTGCCTTGATTTTTTTCTTTTGAGATTTTGGTTTCTCTATGACGAGGACGTTGAATAGTATGAATAGCATGAATACTTTATACACGATTTGGAAGTGATTGCCGGCTGAAGCTCGCTTTGATGTGACGTAGAACCGACATCATATCTGTCTGTGACAATGAAGTGAATCGAAAACCTAGGTAGATAGGTAGGTGACTAGCCATGTAAGACAAGACACGCCTCACCTAACCTGTTGAGTTTCTTGATACCTACACCACGCTGTTGACTATGTGCCGCCTTATCGGTTGATAAGAAATGGGCACTGGAACGAAGTTGTAAACCCCTTTCAGTGAAGAGATCTCTTGATGAATCACATGTATTTCTATTTCAACGAATAACCAGTAGGTTAGCTAACGGAGGATTGACCGCTACTATGAGACTCTCAGAGCTTGCAACGGTTACCGCGATTAATGATAATGAACCATTCACCTCAAGACCTCCCACAGGCTTTTGTGTTGAACACTCTGATTATTCGTATCGGTATTTTCTACTTCAAGTTCATCCTTTGGCCAGTTTCTTCCAGACCTGAATTCTCTCTCTGTAGACCTTCTTGCATAGTTCAACTGCATCCGGTTCAGACACAGCTTCTCTATCAAAACCTTGTTCCGACTATTGTCAACCGAACCTCCCAAGTCTTCACATTCGACTACCTACTCGTCCGCGCCGTCTCCAACATCGGCCTCTCGCCTCACCTGCCTCTCGACCGACTGCTAAAATGGGCTGTCTCTCAGACTTCTTCTTCGGCGGTAGGCGTAAACGGCCAAACTGGAACCGCACGAAGAGCAGCAGACACCATCACCGCGAACCTGTCCAACCACCTCGAGGTACGTTAACCTGGCGCCCCTGAACCTAAGTCCCAACGCGGTAATCATAGCTCACGATTTGCTTCGACAGTATGGCCTCCGGCCACAAATTTTGGTAACTGGCACACAAATCCTCCTGTCCCGATGGAGTTGCCACCGACTGGTTGGGAGCAAGATGGGAACAGGCGACAAAGGCGATCGCGTTGGACGTCTTGATCCCCACAACAACGTCGACTGATTTGCAGACAGAGGGGGGTATTGGGTCTTTCCATAACAATTCAGCTCTGGCTGTTTCGGCCACTTCGAACGTGTTCTGCCATTTTGTTCCTGCCATTCCGCTGCCTTTGATTGATACTCGTCAACGGCCACGCCGTGGGCAGGTAGGTTTGGCCTTTACCTCTCTGTCTTGGGAACCAAATATGGCTTCACCTTGCCACGGATCGATGTATTTTGCTCAAACGCATACGTCAAGCCAATCAATCAATCAATCTCGCCTCATCAAACTTTCTCGCCAGGAAGGAGATCCCGAGGCTAGGTAGTATCAGACTGCTGATTAGTAAATTTGCCTTCTTTTGCTCAATCAACCCGTGATACTTAAGAAGCGAAGAAAGAAAAAACAAGACTCACGGAACTCCCAGCTCAATGGCAATTAACCCCCCCCGCCCCCCCCCCCCCCCCCCCCCTTCGCGCATTGCAAACCAAGACTCCCATTTCGTACAATCTCCCTTTCTTCTCGGCGACGGAGAACTACACCAGGTTCACACTCGTGAAGCTATTCCCACCAGGTGTAGCTCCACTGCTATCAGAGATGAGACGAAATCTCGCGCATTTCGTGGGGTATCGTAATGTGCCTGTTTGCCTGACATGGGCCATGGAAATAATGCTCGGTGACGGATTAGAACCCTGAATTTGGATGGTCAGATGTCCCTCCAATCACCATCTCAGGCTCAGGCACATGTGCAACGACATACCACCCTACACCAAAGTGACGTGCGGAGAATACATGGTTATGATTCGACATTTTTCTTGAGGCTTGAGAATCTAGCCCAATTATCCCGGTTAGATGGAACCCTATATCGTGATCCTCTCAGCTGCCCACGTGCCTGTGTAGCATTAATATCTTCAGCGCGATTTCCGGGCTGGCATCTCGAATATAAGATCAATGGCAGCTCGAGATCGGGTGTAGTACCATCTGCCCAAGGTGACTTGAAGAGATATTTTTCGCAGTTGGGCTTGATATCTTGGTTTTATTATTCAATAAGTTATGGCGTCCATCAAGCAAATTCTCGCCGTCGCCATTGGTCTGACTTCTGGAATTGTTGCGACCTCTGTCAAGAATCCTTCTGCTCCTACCCCCAAGCCAGTCTCATCTGTCTCATGCAATGGCAAGGGATACTCTTATGACCACCTTGCTGGCTTCGGTGCCTTGAAGTCGGACGCCCGAGACAAGTACGGTGACACCATTAGCATCGGGTCGTCCATTGCTGTGAAGAAATGGAGAAAATCAGGAAACAAGTACAAGGCTACCCTTTACGGACTTCCAGATCGCGGATGGAATACCAATGGCACACAAAACACCGTCCCTCGGGTGCACATCTTCGACATCACCTTCACCCCGACACCTGATGTCTCTGTTGCCAAACCGTCAGGACCAAACCTACAGTTCGACTACAAGGAGACTATCCTGCTCTCAGGACCGGATGGTAAGCCCATGACCGGACTCGATGCCGATCCTACGGGGGGTTTGACCTACCCAGGCTTCCCGACCATGCCAGCGGCTACATTTCCAGGAGACGGATTTGGTGGTCCCGGTTCAGGAGACAAGCGGCTCGCCCTTGATGCCGAGGGTCTCGTCGTCGAAGAAGATGGGTCGTTCTGGATCAGTGATGAGTATGGCCCATCTCTGTACAAATTCAGCCAGAGCGGAAAACTGGTGGCGTCTGTCCAACCCCCTGATGCAATCTTGCCTATCCGCGACAAGAAGACCAGGTATGAAATCTCACCTCACAATGAACCTGCAACTGGGCATAATACAACAACACACCTTGGTGTGAATGCCTGAATGCCCCATATCTACGGCCAGTCGACGTTCCGGGAACTCGGAAGCAGACAGCGACTAACATGACCTGAATAGCTTCGCCTCCAACAACCCACCAATCTACGGCCAGATCGCGCCCCCTACGCCCGCCGACCCAGACCATGGTCGCCAGAACAACCAGGGCTTCGAAGGACTGACCGTCAGTCCAGACGGCAAGACCTTATGGGTAATGCTCCAGTCGGCCGCAAGACAAGACGGCGGCGCCTCCTCTTCCAAGCGCCGCAACACCCGCTTCCTCAAGTATTCGCTCAGCAACAGCCACCGCCGTCGCCACAACAACGACAACGGCAAGGTGGAAGCCAAGTACGAGGCCGAGTACGTAGTGCCATTGCCCACCTTAGTCAACGCGGCCGGACAGACCCGCGTGGCAGCGCAGTCCGAGATTCACTACATCTCCGATACCCAGTTTCTTGTCCTCCCCCGTGACTCGAGCGTCGGTCGTGGCTATCCCGAGACCTTGTCCCGATACCGCCACGTGGATATCGTCGACATCTCCGGTGCGACCAACATCAAGGGGCCCAAGTTTGACAATATCCAGAATGGCAACATTACTACTGGCGCTATCGAGAGTCCTTGTTAGTTCACTGCCCCCTTTATCATAATCATCGCACCCAGTTCCATGATGCTAACAAGTCCAATTACCAGCCGACGTTCTTGTCTCAGGCATCACCCCAGCGACGCTATGCCCCTTCGTGGACTTCAACATCAACACGGAGCTCAACAAGTTCAAGGCCTCCAACGGCGACGTCGTACACAACGGCGGTGTTGCCGACCTTGGCCTGCTGAATGAGAAATGGGAGTCCCTTGCGCTACTCCCTGTCAGCGGCGACCAGCACCAGGGCCGCGACGAAAAGGACGAGTACTATCTCATCACGATTTCTGACAATGACTTTATCACGGACAATGGTAAGTTTATATCATTTCCCTATATGTTGTCATATGACGTCCAAGTAGTTTGCCGTCAATACAGCTGACTCTGTGAGCAATAATTAATTTGCAGGGTATATCAACTTTGGCAAGATCAAGTACGCCGATGCTAGCTCGTCGGTCCCGTTCCTTGATCAGCAGGCGTTGGTGTTCAAGATCACTCTGCCCAAGGGGAGCAAGCCACTGGTCGGCTAATAGGTAGCCGAGGTAATTATCATCTTAGTAGCTGGGCACATGTACCGGCTTGTTTCGGGTTGCATTTAAATACTGTAGGTAGGATAATTTATTCAGACGTAATGATCGGTGATATAATGATTCAATGTGCTCCGAGACCAGGTGCAACTTGCAAGGTCGAGGAGAGGGATGAATCATCCAGTTTGATATCATTTCGAGGTCCCATGTCTTCATCTCAGAGCTATCCCACTTGTTTCACTGTGCAGAATCCCGACACAGCTCTAACGCTTCCTTCTACGCAAGGCAGCTGCTGAGTTTTCGTCTCATGTCGGTCCGGGCCCAAGAACTCGAGCATGGCATAACCGATGCAAGACTGACATTCACATTACATACCTAGACAGAAGGATGACCCAGCAAAATCTCCATGGAGTGACCATGAATTCGGCAAGGTTGCGAGCTTATCTGCTAACATCAAGTACAGGCTACAGGGAAGGAACCGCGTTCACCGTCAGTCCATGGTTAGCCGCATGGGACAGACCCAGTTTCGACCTGATATCTACCTACCTAGGTATCTAGCTATGGTACACAAAAACAAAATGCTATTCCATGCGGGGTTTGCAACCTCTCTGGTGCGTCTCGAACGCCGGCCTGATGCTGGTATGCTCAGGCGCATTCCTCGTCTCTATACCCTGAAATCTAACAGACTAACTCTCCAAGCGGTGACGATCCTCCCGTCATTCTTTCTATTCTCAATGTTCAATGCTGACACGTCTATCCGAAGAAGTTGATTTCTATAAGGGAATCGGGTGTTCAGAGCTTCCTGGGACACTCTTGGGCCGAGTGCTCTTCCTAAGTTTTGCAAGAATTGAAGCCGATACAACTCGCAATGACTCGGGCAGCAGTCGAACGACGAGTCCAACGCCCCGGGTATGGCGCTCTTGAGAGGTCCTGCCTTTTTTCGGCACACCATCACTGCTCCCAGCAGGAACTCTATTTACTTGAGCCTTGTTCCCGAGCCGACCTTGCTGCATCTTTGTGGCTTCTTCAGCAGCTTGAGCATCTTCAACAAGACCCTCCAAATCTGCAACTAAATTGGCATCCGCTATTAGAAGCACCTTTGGGGTCCTGCCTCCTATTGAACGGCCATTCAGCCCGTCGAGTTCGTGGTCGAGCTCAGCAGGCTTGCCTCCAAGTCTTATCTCCGCCATGGCCACGGCCGTAGCGTCAGCCTGTTCCAGTGGCATCGGGTCTGGTCGTCACCAGCACGGGCAGCATCAGTAAACGCGTCGTCAGGCCATCGTCTCACAGGTGGGCGGAATTCTTCGAGCCACGCCAGATCTTTGGGACGTCGGAGTCCGTAGGTCCATAACTTAAGTCTGCGTGCATCGAATGGTGTCGGCTGGAGAAAGCCCCGATCACAGCTGCATGGGATCAGCTTGAGACTCACGGCTTAATTATTTTGCGTTGTGATTGTGTAGGAAAGTCGCTATTCCTTCCATGGGTGGTTATACAGGAGCAACGAGCAGGAAGGACACCTGAGATGCTTTCGCGGAATGGAAGCTCAACGCCAAGAAGCAGTTCGAACAAAGACAATGGGAGGCAAATGCCCCGTATTTCGGTCGGGGTACGGAAGAAAGTCCAATACTACAATATGACCTTCATCAAAAAGCGGTATTACCGTTCGAATCAATAGAGTTGGTAGGGGCAGGTGGACATGGCCAAAGTTTTCAAAATCGCAACCCACAAAGGACATCATGGCTTCGCCAATCTCAACAAGGTATATCCCCGATGATGCTGCGTGGCTGTGCATCTAACCTTGAGTGTTTCCCCAATCCAAAACTGTCAACTCACTAACACGTGTTTAAAAAGGACCATGGCAATGTATTTGCCTTCACGCAACTGTGGAGACGCACGAGACGAGCTATGGTGAAAGAAGTCATGGTCAATACCGAAACTCCTCAGTCACGAAACACATCTGCACATCGTATCTCTGTTTACAACCTACGAACAACGTGGCGACTATTTTCTCGTCTTCGAATACGCTGAAATTGATTTTGAGCTACTATTGGCGCGAAGTTAACCCAGAGTCCAAAGCGGATAAGACAACCATGGAGTGGCTGGCTAGGGAGTGTGTAGGAATTGCTAGTGGACTAGCTAGGATCCATGGGCCACATACATGTACACTTTCTGCCGCAGCTGTAGCTCATACCAACTGGTTCCAAGAGCACACGACAAGGACTATCGAGGGCGATTTGACGAGCCAGGGACCCGCCCTGTCCCATCTCGCTGACAATCACCTCCGTCACGGCGATAAAGAGCCACAGAATGTACTGCTCTTCCCGGCGCCAGATGCAAAAGGTGCTGCCTAATAAGACTACACCATCAAGATTTCCGACTTCAGTTTGGCTACATTCGAACCCATACTAGACCCCAGAGCCCGGAGCACGGCGGTCTAAGCCCCTCCCGAGACCGAGACAAGGGAAATAATCCACGGCAGTTCTAACGATATCTGGGCGCTTGAGTTCCTTTACCTGGAATTCATCACTTGGTACTTCGGCGGTGCCAAGCTTCTCAAGGAGTTTAGCGAGGTGCCGGCCAAAGACGACACGAGAGGGGGCAGGTTCTTGGAGAGCACTGCCGGCGCCGCCTCATCCAAGATGCCGGAGGTTGTGACTGCTGGGGTCAGGGCGTCCGTCACAGAGGCAAGTAGTCATCATGATATCCTCTTCGGCTGAGAGTTTAGCATGCTGGCCACACATGAAACCAAGCTAACCGACGCTAATCAGTTCGTCGACTCGAATCTGAGCAAGCATGAGCGATGCATTCGGTACTTCCAGGACCTTCTGGACCTGATACAGCATGGGATGTTGGTCGTCGAAGTCGAGGATACTTCCTCGGAAACAGATTCGACGCGGTCGGTTGGATTGCTCCGAAATGTTTGACCGCCTCCAGAGCATGTACAAACGATGCCTAGAGAAAGAAGATAATGGCTTGGGAACTTTGGATATCAAGGCCCACAAAATATAACTCTCTCAGGCTAGTTACCTCTATATGTTTTCTTTTGTAATGTTTATTCATAAAACCCTTCGTCTCGTAGTTAGTAATTGCGGAGTTAAGACGTTAAATTTGCCTGTATCAAGATAGAACCGGAGATGATGTTAGAATAGACTTCCGTGGGGAAAATGAGCAGCCGAGAGGCCCGAGTCATGCGACTCCACCCTCACGGGTAGTAAAAATATAAGCAAATCCACCTGAGTGACCACTCAGGAAATCAACTAAGCGTCAGTGGTTTAGTGGTAAAATCCATCGTTGCCATCGATGGGCCCCGCGTTCGATTCGCGGCTGACGCATCGCTTGTACTTTTGGGTCTTTGATGTATCATTTTGTTTTCACATTCCTTTTTTGTACCAGGAGAACTTGAGATCCCTTCTTGTACGCCTTGTGTCACACTCAACATTCAACGTATGTATCTCTCGAAGTACTGGATGCGACTGGAGCTTAGATTTCATAATACTGCGAGGACCAGAGATAGCGCGGAACTTGATGCGCGATATCCCGTGGCCAACAAAGAACACAGGGTTGTGCATTCTGTGATAATACGCAACGTCAACTGAATATAGTAACTGGTTGGATCGCGTACTTGCTTCCCGAAAAGAAGCCTACGAAAGCCCATTTTGATTCCTAAATCAACAAACAAAACATTGCTAGAACTCTGTAACATTTCCCCGAATACCCTTCTGCTCCCGACGCACCCCTAAACCCTCTCGCTAGCTTCTGATCCACCACCAGATGAGGCACCAGATGAGGCACCAGATGAGGCACCAAATGAGGCACCAGCTACGGCAACAGATGAGGCACCAGTTGAGGAAGCCCTCTCGTCCGACAGATACAGGACATCTCGCAGAATGGCGTAAACCTCTTCGTCGGTATAATGATCGCCGCTCCACAAGTCATGGAGCCACGGGGCGATGAACCTGCACTCATTCCGCCAGACTGGAGCGAGACGCAGCAAGTCTCGCACCTTGTCGGCGGAGCGCACTATCTTCCAGGCCTCGCTATTCTCCTTCAGTTTTTAACATGGTCCGCGCAACATCTAGCAGATGTGCAGCAACTCCAGCAGCAATCAGAGGGCCCAATTTGACTGTGGACAAACGAGAATAGTACCCGGTGTCCAAAAGTTGTCGTCCCCGCCCCGAAGTAGCTGATGATGAGCGCCGCTGATGACGGTGATGACGGGCCCTAGCCGAGTGAACGGCGACTCGTAATGAGGTCTAGAGAACCATGGTACTTCTGCAGGAACAAGAATTGCTCTGGTCGCAAACTGAGTTCGGATAGACTTCTTAAGTTCGTCGACTACCGACGTGAACGCAATGGGGACGGCGATGATATCCACGTCTTGAACTTCCACGGCCCAGGTTAGAGCCTAGGTGTATAGATCATCAGTAAGTATGATATGTTCCGTACGGAGGGGGTATTGCATTTTTACATACTTCTGCTATCGGCCTATTAACGCTCCTCATATTTGAGTTTTTCGAGTTATCATGCGGAATTTGCGCCACAAAGATCTGAGCTCGACACAGCTTGTTAAGTGGATCCAAGAATTCATTTGCTTCATCAATCATGTGGCTTTCATGCCCTCCTTAGCAACAGGCTTCTTCATGTTCGCCACCGTCGAAAATCTTCAAAGGTCCATTCATTTGATTGATCTAAACCGCTAGGGTCGAGAGCGCTTCCCCAGATTCCCGGCCAAATCACAGCGATTTTGGACGTTCTCTTCAAGGGGACCGTCAAACGGGCCTGAAGAAACGACTTGTATGAATCGGAAAGGCCCGGGTTGTCATTTGGCGTTATATCATCAGGTAATAGGTTTGAATTGGGACCACTGGCTGCTGACCCTGAGCTATTTCTGCTGGCGTCAGTTATCACTCCCTGGGGATCTGAAGTCTGTGATTCTAGTTCGGGTAGCTGACCAACGTCTGGCATATCTTTATGCGCCACTATAGCTTTAACAGTTAAAGTGGCATTGTTGAATGCTGCAGCGGCGAGTGGCGTATAACCGTCATTATCGTCTTCATCAGGATGGAATCTACCACTATCCAACAATATTTTAACTGCCTCGGCGTGTCCGTTTGAAACTGCAACCCATAGTGCGGTTTGGCCCTTTGAATTTTTGGAAGGTAGATCCCGGTATTCTGATCGGAGAATTTCGCGAACGGCCTCTATGGCGCCTGAACCTGCCGCGTTGTGCAATGGTGTCTGTTTGGCCTCGCCCTGCATCTTGGGGATCTGAGGCAGAATGCAGAGAAGCGCGTTATCCCTAGAACCCAAGCCGGATTCTGCGAAGCCATCGATTATGGCGGAAACGGTGCTGTTAGTGAACTTGAACCCCTGGCCTTGCCAGATTTGAACGTCCACCATCCCAATATCATCGACGTAGTGTTCCATGACATGTCAGAGGATAAATCCAAAAATATCCTGAGCACAGAGTTCAATCATTGAGCCTGAGTACTTGCAAAGCATAGATAGTGTCGAATATCCTATCTGGCGGTGTCGCGTTGACTAGGTACTAGCCGAACACCCGCTAGGACCCCTAGGGAGAGGGAGAAGTCTCGGCGCTGTAGTCCTCGGTCGGGTCAAAGTCGTTAAAAGGCCTCCATCTACGACCTGGCGAACCATCCATTCGCGTGGCCCATATAGTATTTGAATTTTATATGGCGTGGCTGCCCGGTTGGAACCCATCCGTTGTCCAACTTGTCCTCCTCCTTCTCCTCCTCAAAACGGCAGTAAAGAAAGACTCTCCCATCCAGGCTTTTTCTTGGTCCCGATAATCGTAATTCGACTTGGCCAGAGGGTATGGATTCCTGATTCGGACTACCTCGAGGCGCTCAGGGAGGCCTGGGCTGCCATCGCTCGCCGAGAGACCAAAATATCCACGTTGCTTAAGAGACCACCCCCACAAAGTCCAGAATGGCCTCCATATCCTCCCGAGCACGAAATTTCCATCGCCTATTTTCAGCCATCCGCCACGGAGACAATTCTCCCAAAGTCAAAGTCACGGGAGCACTGTGACAGGTCGTCCCAGTGTTACCATCCTCTGAATTTGTCCGTTGATGATCATCAGTTAGCATCGCGGTTCGCATAATTGTGCACTTCGCGTTCCAGGTGACTTCTTCAATGGGCCGTTTCCCACAGACATTTGGCATTGCTATGGCGCAAACCAATTTGTGGATTGCGACCCATAGACTCTGTGCCACGCGGCGGACTTGGACCATGTGGATATCCAACGCGGATGTAACGGGAAGGTTTATGGGTAAGGATGATGCCGATGCAGTCAGCGTAGCAAGTCGCCCACGATACCTAAGCAGCCTCTGAGCAACATTGAGCTGTGGATCACAGTGGCCAGTAACTTCAGATGGCGATTCACGCTCGCTGCTGGTATTGGCGGTGACTGCTTCGAATTCAGAACCAACAGAGGTGTCGGCCGTCATGACTTCATCATCGCCGGGGTTACTCGAGCCCGAGAACAGCCAGAGGTAGGTCGGCTTGACACCGGGAGTGAGAGTGATTCCTGGCTCAGCCTCTAACGCTGTGTTGAGTTCGGCCTCTCCGATGTTTATCGTAAGCCAGTCAAGCTCGTGCCCGACGACGCCGCTTTCCGGCTCGTCTAGGAGAATATCGGCGGGTTCCAGTCGCCGTATCCGGAGTCCGGTCCGAGCGGCACACACGACGGAAATAATACTAAGCTGGGCCACCGAGATGGTTGGACGTATGCCCCGGAGCCCAACAAACTGTATGATGAAGTCCAAAACGCTGCAAGCAACAACCGGCCAGACTTCGCCTGGCGACCAAGTGTGTTTCGATTTCCACGATGCCACGTACTGGCGGAGAGGGCCTCGGCGGTCGCTGTATGTAACCAGATGGAAGTGGTGATTCCCAATAATCTGCCCTCCGGGTTGGAGCCAGTACATCTTCGAGAGGCTTTTACCGGGTTCGAGCTCGTCCGCCCTTGTGAAGAGGTGTTCGTCTGTGCTCTGACCGACAAGATAGGCACAGAAGAATATACCAAGAGCCAGGATAAGCGTACCCGTCGCAAACATGGGAAATGCGTACGGGCTCGGCAATTTTGTCCTCGGTCTCCCAACGGAAATGATACGTGACGATGGCGGCGAAAGCCACCACACCCGCTTGCAAGGAGAAGCCAAGGAGAGCGACGACCGCGGCCACCCCTCGATTTCTGGGCTTGATGCCGATGTTCAAAGACAAGTTAGGTGCAAATAATTGTGTGAACTTTAATTCTGGATTGTTGCCACCGAGTTCAACACCACGTTTCCTCCACTCCTTCCCCCGAGTGGTCGTGATATAGTCAGCGAACGTGTTGATGCCTCCATCTTCGGCGGCATCTTTACTGGGATCATGCGCGATCTCAATGGTTCTCGGGCGCCCAAAGACGCGTGCGATGCCGCCGTTGTTGAATAACTCGCACACATCCCAGCTTGTCGAAGAACACGGTTCAGCTTCGACGTTGCCGCCCCCTTCCTGCGCTCTACCAATGAGAGCACGCAGTGAGGGGCTGTCGCACACGCGCATTACCGAAACAACTGCCGTCATGATGCCCATGGGCGCCAGGGCGAAAATGATGTAGTCGAATATGGAAACGCTCTCACTCAGATACTGCTTCGTGATCTGCTCGCCAAAGAGCGACAGGAAAGGTGCTAGATCCGTGGCAATGTTGTTGGAGAAGTCGTCCCACCAGTCGGCCCGTGCTGAAGGGACGCCGACTATCAGAACGAGGACCGAGAGATGTAGCATCTTTGCGTTTCTCATTATGGAGCCACGTCAACGGGTTGGAAATCGACTAGTCGGGTCCTTGGGCGTGCTGGTTGAAGCGGGAAGGTCTTGTAATTCACGAATTTCAAGGTAGGTTCCGGGAAGAGGACGATGGAGATTGACGGGCAGGAAGGGGTCTTGGGCCGGGCTAGAAGTAAAGGGCGTTGCACCACCATTGAACAGACCCTGTACTCGCCCATCTGGTAACTGCGTGCTCGTCATTCTCTCTGTCGTGGTAGGTGGATTGGGAGGTATAAGCATGTTACGGCGGCTGCGTACTGCGCGTTTGTACGTCGGCGATGTCGTGTATCGTGACCGCAGTGGATGGAGACGCTTCAAAACGGATGGTTCGCCAGATCAAAAATGTCGGCGCAGGGCGGTACGAAACGATGATGGATTGGTAGTTTCATGTTTGATGGAGCTGACGGGCTCGGAATGGCAGGAAGTTTTCCGGGAATTTCGGGGAGAGAAGGAGCCCCTTCCCGTTAAAAAATGCAAGACTCCAACCTCGATCTACCACCTCTGGCCAACCCTTGCTTACTAATAAGATAACACGAAGAAAATGGAAAGTTCGGGGTCGAAAAGAACTTGAAATGTCCGAAACCGCCGCGCGATGTGATGGGGTAGAAGACCCGCCGTTCATGATACCAAAAATCGACAATGATCCAAGTTCGAATACCTGAATAAGCTGTCCAACTATTTTCCCTAATCGTCACGTTATCAAATTGTACTCATCGAATAAGTATATTCCACATATACTATCATTCCATTCAAACTATTTCCACTCAGCCATACATTGCCATACATGTTCAACAAGCATGCCTAGCAATGGACTCACAGCCATCGTTTTCACTGGGGAGCATCCTCGACCAGTTCATATGCAACTAGACTACAACTGTGTCGAGCTCATACCTCACAAGAGAAGGAAGCGTAAGACGATGTCAGGCTTCCTGGAAGAAAACCGTGGCCTCAAATAAATGTGGAAGCCTTATCGCCTGTGCAGCCTAGACCCTAGACCTGGGCCGAAGCCTCCGCAAGAGGGCTTAGGTTGGCTGGCGGCAGTGCAGCCGTATCTTGCGGACGCAAGAATTTGACGGTGAACTCGACGGTGAGCTGGCCAGCGGGAAAGCTAAAGCCGTGCCAGGACCCGCTGCGGCGCCCGTTGTTGACCGACCTGCTGCGATAGGCGGCAATGCAGCAGGAAACGAACAAAACCAGGTTGGTAATTCTAGATAATAGCAGCAGCGGTAATAAGCGTCAAGTCTTTTCCAAAGTTTTGACAATAGATGCGTGTCCAGGTACCTACCCAAGAATAATCACAAACGCGACGTAAAACCAAAGCAGAACGTGAAACTTGGCTCTGAAGTCGTTGCACTTTCGCATCTGATCGGCGTCCGGCTTCTCGTAATAGCCACCGCAGGAGCTATAATTCCAAACGTTGACATTGCCAAGGCCGAACCCCGTCGTGTAGACGCCTAGCACCCCGTGGCCGAATGCTCCGACGGCGAGGGGTAACAGGGTCCCGTTTCGCCGGTAGCGGACGAGGTTGCTTATCGCCCAGGTAATGCTGGCGAGAGCCTTTCATCATGGGAAGTCAGCATATGGATTGTTTATTTGCTGGAGCTGTGAAGAGCATACCATGATGACCACGAAGTGCGCATCCCACTTGAGAGGTCCGTAGAAGTGGTAATATTCAGGGGACGCAAGCTCCGCGATGGCCACAACGGAGGCAACTAGAGCCAGCACAATGATGCCGAAGGCCAGAGTGAGCCAGTGGAATATGATGAAGAAGCGCTCGGAAGGGTAGGACCGCGCCGTCCCTTCAGCGGACTGCTGTTGCTCCTCGTCGTTTGCGAGGAGTGGAGTGAATTCGGTGATGTTGCCCGGCCCGTCGACGGGACGTATTTCGGCTTCTGGTTCACGCTCCGAGCTCGACATGGTGGCTCGGTTGGGCAAAGCTTTAATGTCCTAAATCACAATTATATTTCCGTAATCGAGACAAAGATGGGAATGGACAAGTATCAGAGCAAATTCAGAGTTTTGTCATGAATTTGTCGCTGTTGTTTTGAGGTTACGTTCCTTCCAGGCAGCAGGGCCTGCTGAGACGTGGCCCCATCTTTTCTATCCCCTTGCCAAGAGGTTGCTCGCGTTCTCTGCCAATGAGGATTCGGAAGCTAAATTACCCTTGTTACACAAAACCTCGAACGCAGGGGGCATGTTCATTCCTTCTTGCCTGACCCAGCTGTCTTAGCAAACACATCAATTTTCGGAAAAGAAAAAAAAGGCCTTTTCAACAGGTCTACTTCACGCAGACATCATCCACGATCGCCGCCAGGACATTTTGCTGCCGAGCACCATAGCGCGCACACGTAAGGTACTTTTTGAGGACAGTCTTGGTGACCGTTTGGGGGATGTAAGATACCTAGTCTTGGTTAGAAGGAGATAACTTTTCCAGGCAGTGTTGTGTCCCTCGGGGCTGATGCGTTCATCATGGAATTGCCCTCGTCCATATCCCGGCATGATGGGCGTGCGTTTGCCTGGGTCGGTAGGTTGGCAGATACGTTACTTACCTTGACGGCTGCAATGCTGTCTCTTCAGTTGTGACAGAGGCACGTGTGGAGTTTGGGCTCAGGCTGTTTTAATATATGACGTTGTCAATATGTGTTTATTCCTCAGTTCTCCAAGCCCAGGAGTTGGAGGTCTGTTAAGAGGGGTCGTCGAGGGAAACTTCAGTACTTACTGGTCAAACTCAGTGAGCTTTGGGGAATGATGCGACCTACTCGGCGCGAGCTCAAAGACTGCCGTGCTGGTTTCCGACATGTTTTTTTGCCGCCTGCTGAGAGGATGATCATCTGAATGAGGGATGTCGGTCGTAATATGCAGGCTGAAAGAATCAAAGGGAGACCTGAAAAGATCTATTTCATTTCGGCTGATGTAGGGAGCAAGACAAGACGGGCGGAAATGACATGCTCAGAGCAGACGGGATGGCAAAGCTCCAAGGGGTGCTCTGTCCCATAGACCCATACATACCTTTCCCCGTCGTCTCACTCTCCCATCAGTGGGTATTCCACACTCAACAATCATCAGACGTCAAAAGCTTCGAAAATATCTCGAATTCACACACTCTACCACCGCCAGCCAGCCAGTATTTTCATTCAGAGTACGCGATGGCTCTGGTACCCCTGAGCGGCTTCGCACTCATCACCGGAGCCGGCAGTGGCATCGGGCGTGACTGTGCATTTGCCTTCTCAGGGACCAGCCCCCAAAGCGTGAACTGATGTTTCATTGATGGAAAAGCTAGGGTAGACTCTGGTGGTCCTCTTTGTTGAAAGGCCCCGGGTGTATCATCGACGTAGTCAGCCTGGCGACAGCGTTGTTGACACTGAAACCAAGATAAGCATGGAGAAATATTGCCCCGGGCTCCCTAGACTTCTCTTTACGCCCCTGGCTGCTGGGTCGTGTTAGGCTATTTTTGGGTCCCATTCAGCTCCTTGGCCTCGTGGTTTGATAGGACGCCACCAATAACGGCGATGCAGCACTTCCACCTTCACACCCGCAGTCGTAGCCTGTCTAGGGCTGCAGTCCGCCCGACACCCTGCATTCGTGACCCAGAACCTTACCTATTCTCTCCCCATGTGATTCCCCGGTGTGGGGTCTTCGTATTCCTCGACGTGCTTCTGCATCCCGGGCAGACTGGTCGTCGCCGTCTCGGCGGATATCTCGGCGAGGCAGTGTGGTTTGTGTTGCACTGCGCTCTGCAAAAGCAAACTGTTTACCATGATCCGTCATGAATTTTGCGAGTATATAAACCCATATCTCATCTAGGCTCGACCTGCCTTATATTCTTTCCGGTACAACATCCAGCTGATTACCACTACCAGGAATAGTTAACACCTACCACTTGGTGCATCAGAGACAAACATCATGACAAGACTCATCCATCTCCTCATCACCTTCGCCGTGGGCACCACCGCATCCGCACTCACTCCCCGAGTCTGCACCAACGGCCCACAAGCTCCCTACGACATCATAACTTACGACCTCTCCCAGCCTGACGTGCCCGGCTGGTCCACCTCGCCGGCCTTCGAAGCGGCCCTCAGCTACGACGGCACGGGCTACAAGCAGCTCCTGCGCTTCACACCGCCCAGCACGGGCACATGCTCGTGGGTGATGAGCCTGCCTGCGTCACGCATGGACAAAGAGGTGTGGCAGGGGCGGCCGTACAATGGACCGGTCCTGTTTTCCTTCTACGGCGTCCAACCGGGCGGGTACACGCCCGGTGGGAAGCTGTCCGACCTCCAGGTCAAACCCGGTCCGTTTGGCGTCAACGCGGTGCAGGCCGGTACGCAGGTGATCCACGCAGAGCCGTGCAGTCAGATCGGTGGGGAGCTATTTGTCACGATCCCGGAGTGGATCACGGAGCAGATGTGGGCGTACTGGAGGCAGGATATTCGGACATCGGATCCGGCTGGCTCGTTGGGGATTTATATGCAGGTTTCTTGTTAGACATCTTACATACCAAACTAACAAGGTACATGGGTTAGGCGAGGAATTAGACTAAGGCAATTACGTATGAAGGGGGAGAGAACATAATCGCATCGGTGCGGTTAGGTTAGGTTGTCCCTAGGCCGCATTAACTTTGGTAGAACTTCAAAGTTATATCATAATTACTGACATGCTATGTGAGAAACTTGGTGTGTTCAACTAATTCCCATTACGGTGATCCCCGTCATACCAATCCAGCGCGGCCATGGGTTGACCATCTTCCATCCGGACCTCATTAATCAGTAACAAGTATACCAAGGCTCTCGAAAGAGGGTGAGCAACGCTGATACTGAATAAAGCGAAGCATGAAGGCAACTGTTACATAGCTGCAAGATGAGGCAGAGCGTATTTCATGCAACTTGATGAACCACTGCATGCATTTGCACATCCCACACTGACAAAAAGAAGGAGAGTCTGTCCTTTCCCTTCCTTTCTTCTCTCCTTTCTCCTCATTGTCTTCCACATCGGCACAACTGACTGGTCTTCACAATAGTCACAAGTCTGTCGGGCACCATCTCGTTTTCCTACACTGCACGATCGCCGCACCTCAAAAGGGTTAATTGTCACCATTTGTTACTACCAGTAATGACCCAACCAAACTTTCTCGTTATCCCCAAACCACAACATAGCAAGATCAAGGGCGCCAAAGGCTTCCTGTACCGATTTTCCCGCTTCGGGGTCTTTCCGAAGATGGATTCGTACCATGACAGGTACGGCAGCAGCCAGAGCCGGAACCGGAGCCCGGTGCCATACGGGACTCAGAAATGGCTCCGGGATCAACAAGAGCTATGGCTCAAGGACCAAAAGCAGCTCAATAGACCGCTGAAATATTCAAGTCAATACACTGGTGAGTACATGTTGCAAACCCGAACACAACAATAGAGTTGCAAGCTAACAAATAATGACGTCGAAAGATCAAGGAACATCTCGCCCCCGCCGCGACTCTGCGGCATGGGACAGCGACTCAACTTCACACCGCACCGACCGCGAACCGGCTCGAGATCGTGATCGTCTGGATATGGGGTTCGACGATGGAGCACAATACAGGTGCTCTGACAATCACGCGGGTGACCGCCGGCAATCTACCTCAGAGATTTGCAGCAGCTACGAATCATCTCCGAATTACACCCGGTCCCCCCCTCGGCAATTCTCGTCGTGGAATTCTACATCGTCGTCGTTTCCCACATCGAAACGGCATGATGACCGGGAACGACCAGGCAGGAGGCGTACCGTGACCACCCGTACCACCTACTACTATCCCTCCTACTCTTCCCGTCCCTCCTACTCCTTCTGTCCCTCCTACTACTCCTCCTACTACTAGCTACCAGTATAAGTCTGTTGGTGGCGCGCGCCGGGTAAGGGGGAACCGGAACAAGGGTATGGGATTTACTTGCTTCGAAAGGGCGGGATATCATATATGCGGAGGAGACGGCTGGCAGACTTTGAAACCCGGCTGCAAAATCCCTCTCTCGAGGAGGGCCAAGGAGGAACGAAGACCTCAGAGAGCATCATTAACGAGGCCTGCGCCAAGCTATACCAGAGGTTCACATCTAGGAGAGGCAAAAGAGGCCGAAAACAAGCTGTCGGACCACAGAGACCAACAGCGGTAGAGCAAGCCGCTATAACGATCGCAGCCTGGACTGAGGGAACCAACGATACGGATGGGGTGGTAGAGGAGGCATGGAGGGAGAGGGTGGTTAAGGAACGGAACGGCCGGGCAACGACGAAGCCGGCGGACGATCTAGACCACCAGAAAAAGACCATCTTTAGAGACAAGACACTCAAAAGACACTCAGGCCTCAACAAGGCAAAAAGTTCACTACTGGTCCAAAATTCGAACCGGCGATATAGGGCTCCGGGACTTCCTGTTTAAGCGGGGAGTTCCAGACGTTATAACACCATTTTGTGAGTGCGGAGAATGGTGCGAGACCGTCGAACACCTGGTCATGTGGTGTTCGGCGCCACCGTTGAGCCGAAGATGGGAGAGAGCAGAGATTCGGACTCGACGGGACTTTCACTCTGTCCTCCAGGGCATTGATCCTCCAGCTGCACAGCTAACGGGAAGGATCCTGAGCTGGCTGATGGATGCGGGAAGATTACCAATGTACAATCTGGCAAGGAAGCTAGAGTTGGAGTCGGCGGTTTAGGACCCCCTTCATCGAAGGCCAGGAGGCCTTCTTCTTTTGTATTCACAGGCGCAGTCACTGATGTGTTCCTTGAATGTCGGTGCCGGTTTTTCACTCGACCCGTGAGGGTACGGTTTTCCTGTACAGTAAATAGTTTGAGGGTCCGACACGCCTAAGCGCATAGCGGTGTATGAATAATAATATAATAATAATTCTCGTACCATCGCGCCTTCGCCATGATTTTCCGTTCGTCCATCGACCAAAATAGAACTTGAAGTGCACTGTAGACTGCATCTTGGGTTTTCCCGTTCGTCTTTGACCAAGTGATGTGACTGTTTGGGTATGTTCTTGTCATGCCCAGGACTAACAAGCAAAAATATACCCAGTCAGCATCTGCTTCAGTCAGGGGTCGAATAAGGGCAACCAAGATACAGTCTACAGTGCACTATCTCGTTTTGGTCGTGGCTAAACGGAGCGAAAGCGCGATGGTTGCCCTCGGGTGAGAAAATGAAACTGTGAGTGGTGTCGTCTGTCGGAGTACGTATCAGATGGAAAGGGGTGCCTGTCAGAAAGGAAGGTTCGAGAAGTGGCCAGAATCATGGATTTGTAATAGTTGCCACAAGACGTGCAATTACAATTGCGTTGGCTTGCCACCATCTACAACAATAAAAGAAGCTCTCTGGCTTCGCCAGAAAGCTAGACGGACGAGAATACAATGATGGAATAAATCCTCATAAAATCAATGAATCCAATGTGCATCGCTTCTGACAGTACGGACGCTGATGGACTAACAGACACCATCACGGATCCCGGTTGGGGATTAAACAACAGCCTGACCGGTTGTCACCACTGGATCGCGAACTGCTTCAAGAAAGCGAAGGCAGGTAGAGCAGAGCTTAGTAATTAGCATCCTATGATGCTAAAGCTCTCCAGAACCCTCTACCTCCTTTGCCTTTTCTTGAAGTAGTTCGCGATTCAGTGGTGACAACCGGTCAGGCTGTTGTTTAATCCCCAACTGGGATCCATGCCAAACAAAAGAATATAACCTTGTACGTCTGTGTGCCTCCAGCGTAGTTTGAGAAGTCGTCCCAAATTTTGCTGATATCTGACTGGGACCAATAATGTCTAGACAGTCCTTGGGCGCACACCAACGACATGATCCACTTCTGCCCAGTGCCGGTAGGATCGCGTGGAAGCTCTATTGAGCAAGGGGGTAGAAGACAAAGGAAAATCCACCACTAGTTTCCATGATATCTCTTGATATGTCGGTTCAGGTTATCCTTGCGCGCTCCTCTGAACTCTCTGACACAAACTGGGCACCGAACTTGATGTCCTCGCCGATGCCGATGTCCTTTGTGGCGATCCAATTCATTGCGTGTCCGGAACGCCTTCTGGCATCCGCTTTCGAGACATGGGTAATGCTTCGGACGGTGGACTCGCATGTGACACCTGTTTACGTAGTGTTAGCCGTGGTACTGGTGCTTGGCCGGTGGAGTCGAAGGCGAGGGTGCCGGTGTGTATTTACCTGAGGGACTTGAAACTCTTGCCCGGGCACAACGGGCACATGGATCGGCTGGAGAAGTGTGAGCCCGGGAACCTGGCGGAATAGCTAACGGCTGTTGGTGAGGCTGCAGTACTGGTTGAAGAATTGGTCGAGCTCGTGTCGACTGACAATCTCGAAGAGACCGTAACCGTGCGAGCAGGAGGAACCAAGACGGGTTCCCAACTGATAGCTGCCTGGCTCTCAGACATAGGGATATGATGTTGAGCACCAAACGTATCGTACACTTCTTCCCCACCACCTTCGGATTCGCCGGCCGCAAGCGCAAACGATTCAAGGCGTAGTGAAAGCGGTTGGTCGAATGACTCGATGGTAGGCGTCTGGTTATCCGAGTTTGTAGGCAATTGAGCGTTTGCAAAATGAAACTCTCCAAGGCCTGGGAATTGGTCGTCGGACATGGCTAGGCCAGAGGGAACTGGACAGTTGAGCCCACTGCTTGGCCACAGATCGTTGCTGCTGAAGCTCGAGTTGTCGTGCAAGCTGGTCTGAGGATATTCTGAGGAGTTATAGGTGCCGAAATCTCCAGTGACCAAGGGAGGCGCCGTGCTGTTCAATCCAATGTCATGCGCGTTATTCGGAGAGAGAAGTGGTTGCGTATAACCTGTGATGGACAAATCGTAGAATTCATGGAAGTCAAACCCTTCATTCCCTCCTCCCTCACTCACACCCAAACACCCCCAGTAATCAGAACATAGATCTACTCCCCACCGCCGATGGATACCAGCACACGCCGACACAACCCAGGGCCCTGGAAACAAGGTTGTGAAAGGAGGTGGCCAGATCGCGAGGCGGCATGGAAGTAGACCATTGGTTTGATCACAAAGACATTGCCAATTAATGTGGCGACTGGCGAGGACCTCGACGTGTCCCCGCCGGAGAACGGTGGGTGGGTTGAGGTTCTGTGTGGAACACGCAGCTGTCAGTCAGAGAGCCGTATTCTCGGATCTCCTCAGGGACATGACTTAGACTTACCTGGCCGAGACGGTCCTTTACCCAGACCCCGGGGAGTCTGTATGGCGATGGAGAATTATAACATCATAGCAGTTGGGGCGAGCCCCGCAGACCCTAAATACTTTCTTGTCGATCGAAAGCATCCCCGCAACCTACAGCACATTCTCCTCATCTCGGCCCGCAACAGTCGTTCGTGTAGGATATCGCCGATGGCCATGCACAGCCACCATGCAGAGCTGCCTCTCCATTCAGATGTCCATTGGCTCCCTGAAGATGCACTCGTGTGGCTATTGCTGCCTCAAGGACTCTCTGAGCCAATGCCGGTCCACCAGGATAGCTGATAAAGAATCCTTGCCCGTCAGTGGTGCAACTCCCCGCTCACATCAGAATAGATTATTGGTCAGAGACGTGATCTGCCTCCGAGGTAGTTGGGGAAGTATCGAGCTGCAGAAACTTGCATGAAGCTCAAATGGGGAGGGTGTTCGGCGATGAGGCGTACGGGAGGCAGCGGGAGGCAGAATCACGAACCGACATCGGTTCATGGAGAAGAATCGAGGCGCACGACGGGAAGCTGCTTCTTCAGGCAGCAAAAGAGATGGGACTGAAAATGATGTCATGTGGGTTGCGTGCTTGCCATGGCGGAGCGATTGGCCAATCGTGCGAACACCTCTGAGGCAGAGCTCTTGGGCCGAGGAAGGAGCTACGACCGTCAATGGGAGTACGTGCCCGTGGGCTTCACTCGAGTAAGAGCTCCACTTGAAATCGATGTTGGTTTCCTGCATAACAGGCAAGTACTGTGGTCCCTCCAGCCCGCACCATCAACCCCCGCCGCAAGTAGGTACTGTCCTCTTTCCTCGGGCACTCCAAGCCACTGAAACGCCGAAATCACCCTTCCTACGGCCAAGTCTTGTTCACATCCCCGAATGCCCTCAACAGACTAAAACTCCTCCCAGCCTCGCCAACCGTTCCAGCGACCGGTACCTTGTCAAACTCGTGCTACCGATGCCACATCTCAGTCAGTCACGCGCTTCAAGTGCGATTCCACTAATAAAAACAAACAAACTCACCAAAGCCAAATACTTGGCCACCGAATTCGGCGCCTTCTCCTTCCCATCAGACGTCACCTCGGTCGGCACAAACAGAAGCCTGAACAATGTCGAGCGAACAGCATCACTGTCACCCGAAACCGATCCCCCAAGCAATTTCTCCCGATCCTCGACCGTTGTAGCAGCATTGAACGCCGACTCGTCGATCGGAACAAGCACAACATTCTTCGCCGGCCCTGATATATATCACACCGAAGCACAGTCAGTAGCTCGACTGAAAAGATAGCAATCCAAGCAAAAACAAACAAACAGCCAAGATGAACAATTACAAACCCTTCAGCCCTGCACCAGGAGCGGTACTGACGACCGTCTCGTAGAAGCGCATATCAAAGTCGGCGACGTCAAAGATGAACCTGCTCTCGTTCGGCAGGACATCGCTATGCAGCGGGATCTTGAAGAAGGCGTCTTCCTTGTCCTGCACCCACGACAGGTCGTCGAGCGGGTAGATGGCCAGATAGGGATGCGAAGCTTTCTCTGGGGAGGTTGTTATCTGGTAACGAAAGGCCGCCTCGATGTTTGGGGTGGCCAGCACGTCGGGGATGTGCACATCTTCGTACCATTTACGAAAGATTTCGGGTGTCAAGACGGTATCTTTTGCGCTTCTTGCTGCGATGCGCGACTGCACGAGGAATACGCCTGATCCTGAGGCTGAGGACATGATGGGATGGATGGTTCGTCGGAAAGGCGTGCTAGATGGCTAAGGTAATTATCTCGAACTCCAAACAAAAACAAGACGTGATGTCGGAATTATTCAGTTACGGCCGACCGGGCGGGGGTTATCCGACGGGTTTTATCTTCAGTCATCAGTCAGCCGCCACAGAGCACCACTGCGTGACTGCGTCCATGCATGCGGAAACGAATGCAGCCCTGGGGTAAAGCCGAAGGAAAGACCTACTCATTCAGGCGCTTACAGTGGACGGGTATCAGGGTGTGTCCCTGAGCGTTCCCCTTTCAGGTAAATGGTCAACTGAATACCAACGAACCAACATTAGAAACTTGATACCGTTTTGGGGGAGTAATTAAGATATCCTCGGACTTATGTGTGTCATTTGGTTGCTAAAGTGTCGGACCGTTGTTGATTTATGCAGCGAGTCCATGAGTTGATTGGCTCGGACTTAATACAACATATACAATATACTTACCTCAGGTATTAGAGGTATGCTCATTCCGTCTTCAGTCTAACCCAGGCAGGAAAACCGAAGGGTCATCGAGTACAGAGAACAGAAGAGAGATAGATCTCTATCGTCGACAGTAAAGGGCAGGAAAATCCATCGGCAAAAATCGGAGAATCAGGATGGTCACACGAAGAGGCCGGGGCTTCCCCTATTCTGGTCCGAGGGCGGGGTTCTGGTCTGGTCCTCCTCCAGCCTACTTACCTCACCTGCTACCACTCCATGTTTTCTGGACTGGCCCAGCTTATTAGCCTGGCTTGTTTTTACCCTGAATACTGAAAGGTAGGTAATCAAGTAGGTTGGTACGTAACTAGCAGTGAATGATTATGCGGTTGATATCCAAAAGTCAAAGATTTATAAGGATAGAATAGTGATATCTACGTCGTGAAATCAAATTCACTCCACCTGTAAGAACAATGCGATGAATAACAGAGAGAAATGAAAGGGTAAACGCGGAACCCCGGTCTTGAGGAGATGGAAGGAAGCACATAACTAGAATACTTGGACTGAAACCCCAGACAGAATTGAAAGCAGTTAACTGTCTTAAACCCGTGACTGTAAACAGGAATACTTGGTTGATCGAGAACTTGAAGACTAGATCCTCCTTGAAAGACATCTCCCTCCTTCCAAAGGCTAATTTTCCTGCCAGTTGATGGAACTTGACTACTAATCAACATCCTCTTAATTCCGAGATACCACTTGTCCTACCTACCTCAGTCCCAAGTGGCTGAAGGGTTCCTCCAGTCTACTACAGCTGGATCCTCGATGTCAACTGCTGTTACTGTGCGTTGTGGCGGACCGCCACGTGCTGGCATCGGTATGGTGTGCAGATACTGTTTGACAACAAAGCAACATAACAGTTAGGAAGCCCGTTAGCCATGGCTATCTCTCTCTCTCGTGACATAGACTGTCTCCACCGGCATAACAGAAGACCATTACAACACAATGGAGGCTTCACTCACAGTCCGTAGACTAGCCAAAAACTTCAACATCTCAGACGGTGGGTTCGTAAAGTGCCGTTCTGACCAGACCCTCAAGTCTGCCGAAATGGTTCGGATTGCCGGGAGCAGGTATCGGTGGGCTGGGAGACCGGGTTGCCTTGAGGTCCGGTGGATGGTCTCATTGACGAGGTCGATCAGCTCCTTGAAGTCGAGCCGGTCGGCGGGCTTCTCGCAGAAGCAAAGAAGCAACATGTTCCTCATCGAGTCGTCGTCCCATTGGTACTCGGGCTGGAGCAAGATGCCGCCAAAGGACCAGGTTGTTCTCGTCGGGCGCGGCGGACGGGGTTATTTCGATCTCGTTGGCCAGCGGCTGGTCGGGCTGGTCGCAGCCCGTGATGATCGACACCATGACCAGCGCGAACTGGTACAGGTTTGTCTTCCACGTGAAGTTGCCGGCGACCGGGGGCCGGGTGGCCTCGGCGATCGGCCTGATGCGGACGAAATCCCATTCTGCTGTGAATTGTTTCTAATATGTGAATAACGCCACGGCCGCCCGTGTTAGTTGCCAGAGTTTGTCATGTAATTATGCTACTAGAGGCAGGTAGTAGGGACGTAGGCGACATGAAGGAAACTCACGGGAGTGTACCATCCGTCTTTTCCTTTCGATCTGTTTATCCATATCTCGTCTGCGTCGTGATGTGCCGCTTGGGTGCCCAGCCACGAATGCCCAAAGTCACCCAGCTTCAAAAGGGGTGTGCAGTCGTTGCGGTCCTGGGGCTCGCCCCGGTCATAGTTGCCGATGAAAATGTTTTGGGGGTCAATCTCGAAGTGGCACAACCCTGTCCCAAGTTGTCGGCCGGCTGCTGTCGCCGGCAGCTTTTCACTGACAAGCCGGCCAAACTCATTGAACGATCCGGGGCCGGCGGGGTTCAAGCTGGGATCATCTCTGACTTTGTACTCGAGTCCGATGCATGTCTTGACGACTAAACATATACAAGTCAATATCTGGTTAGTATAACGCTGATTATCCGGAAAAACACGCCGAGAAAATAATGACGGGAGATAACACGTACAGCACTCCCACATGTGCCACAGCGTATGAGTTGGGGGTTGATACCCAAGCCGCGACCACCCGTAGAGAAAGCGGGTTAGGTCTCCGCGAGGAAGGAACTGGTAGAAGGCCAAATCGCTATTCAACGAGAGCAACTGGACCATGGGCGGGTTCGGCCCTTGTAGCTGTATCGGAGCCACGTAGTTCCATCGGTGGTCGTGGTCTGGGCGGAACGGGGTGCGGCTGAGGTTGTGGTAGGGGCACACCAGGTGGTCCAGGTCTTTGTGGTGGCCCTGCACGAAACTTCTGTTTCTGCCTCTGAGTCAGCCGCCTTGTTGGTCGCGGCTGCGCTTTTGTTCCATCAAATAGTTGATTAAGTCGAACAGGTGCGGGCCCGGGAGGCGCTGAATTAGGAATCGCGTTGGCGTTCAAGAAAGCTAGCTGCGTACCGTATCCTGCCCGGGCGCTGTATACTCCCAGTAACCGGTTCCTTTCTTCTTCTGGTGGCGGTTGGCTCGCTCAAAGATTTCGCTATGGTGCCGACTGATGCCGTCGATCCTGCCGCATGCCTCGCTTGGGTGCTTCATTCTGTTTTTCTACTCCTGCGTAGTCTCACGCCATTGCTTTCCCGGCCTGTAGTGCATAAATCTGTCCTTAATCTTCTTTTGGTATCTCTGAAGTCGTTATTGGAATTCTGTTCGGTTATCAGAACCATGACAGGGTCCTGTACACGGTTCGCCATTTTGACCGTCGCCACCCGGGTCTCTAGCTGGAAGCTGATGAGAGGACAGTGGGTGGGCGTTGGGGAGGGCGCTGGCGGCGATGAATCGGGGACGTGACCGCGAGCGAGTCTTGACTTTGAGGTTGTTGGAAGCACAAAATCGCCCAGAAATTGCCAATTCAAATTGTTATGAGAATTCGTGTGTATTTTGGTTTTCTCTCAGCCGAAAGAAATCATGACTCATTTGAAGCTCGACCGCTCTGTTAGGCGTCGACGCATCCGGCACAACCCAAATCAATCAAGGATTAGAACAAAGATGGTGATGGCTAGCAGGGCTTGGCGGCTACATCTGGACTCCGCTGACCTCTTAGGTTACCTTGTCTTGATTCTGCCGGTAATGGAACTTGAACAAAGTGTAGTCGGGGCGAACAAAGCCGGGGGTCCTGAAAGATAACACAGCAGACATAGGATGCGCGAGCGCAGACACGCCTAACTTACCCGACCGTGCCGACCCAACGACGTGACAAAGGATCTCTCCCAATTGCTACCATCGATCTTCTCCAAGCCGCTACCAAATGGCAATGATCCTGGTGAAGAAAAAGAGTTGGTAGTGCATGCTGCGGAAGCAACCTCACTGGTTGGGCACCAAAAATTCGGATACATATTATACTCATACACGGTACATGTATTATACTCGAAACAGAGTCATATCCAAGAATGAAGAAGAAAAGAAAGAGAAGAGGAGGAAACGTGGAGGGATGGCGAGATTATATACTACACGAATGAGTTGGTCTCTGCACGCTTGTGATCAGTGTGATGGAGACGTGAGCTCGCCCTGTGGATTTCTTCTTGTCCCTTCAGGCCCCGTGACTCCCTTCCTGTTGTTGTTTCGGTGAGTGTGGTTAATCCGCCCGGTGGCCGGTCAGGTCAGGCAGTCAGGGTGCCCGTCTCCAGTTGCCTAACACCGCAATTACTTGGTAGTACCTTAAGTACCTAGGTAGCTACCTCCCTGTGGCTCCTTCCCTCACTCACGGGGCCTCCTGTTGGCCTTTGCTTGGATTTTTGGCAGCGGGATGATCCGACTACCAGAGACCTTATTAGTTTGTGCATTGTCCTCCTGGTGCAGGAAGTCTCTCCAGACCGCCACACTTTATAGGTTCGTCTCTTCGTGGTTTGCAGTGGGCAGGACATTTTGACCAGACCTCACTACACTCAGGGTAATTACTTTCCAAAACACCTCACGACTTACCTGCCGAAAAGTCCCCCTATTAAATATCAGCTCCCATCACGATATTGACTGATGACTGGACCACCTCGAACTTTCGAATTCCCGTTTGAATAACATCATGACTCCAAGGTTCAGCCTCAGCAACGCAAAGAAATTGGACGATATCCCATCCGCGTCAGGCCATGCCTTGTTCATCCGAAACAGCCACCCATTCCACGATATTGCAAAACAGTCTCGCCTCCATGCGTGACAGCACTTCTGCCGCGCACCTCTCGTCTTTGTCGTTCACTTGATACGTCTGACCCCATCAGTTTGAAGCCAGTGCCACTGTTCAGAATATTCATCCCAGATCGCAGTTGCCTGCGTCTTCGAGACCCACGACAGCCAGTCAACCTCTTAGGGGTTGACATTCTCAATCGATATGGACCCATTTGACGTAGTCTGGTACATTCACACGACAGCCAGTCAACCTCCTAGGGGTTGACATTTTCAATCGATATGGACCCATTTGGCGTACTCTGGTACATTCACACGACTCTAAACAAAAATTGCGGATTTGTTGAGTCCCGCCTACGTAAACCTGGATGCGATAGCTACGTGATGTGTTTGGGCATCCTCGGGCATAATATTGGCAGCAGACGCTCAGTTTGACGGTTCGCAAAAACACGCATGTGCTGGCAAATCTTGCGATTGGTCTGATGCCGGTTGTTCGGGAACTATGTCTTTATGAGCGCTGTTGTGTCGGGAAGGACTCTGGCAGAGTGGCAGTGGAAGGGGTATCAACTTGAAGTTATGTTATAATAAATCCTACAGGTGAGGGAGGATGAGCAGAGGATTCCAGTCAAACTGTCAAAGTGATATATGACGAGGCGCGAGGAGCATGTTCATGTTAGTGTTTCACCTGTGCCCAGCTTAATAATTCCGGTTGTCACGGTCCTCCTTTGTCGCCAATATGGACGAATTAACACCGGTACCTACATGATCAATTTCCAGGAACACAGTAGGTCTTATCGAGCTCTCCCGAAAGTATGTTAAAACTTCTTACGATAAATGCAACTTGGTCATCTTTCTCTGTTCTAGTTCCAATACTTATAACAGATTCGGCCTACCAGGCATGTAAAGGGTGCGAATCCTAGTAATAATCCGTACTGGTGAAACTATCGGCTCAGCCCGTAGTATCAATGACTAGCCTTTCCATGTCGAGACGGCACGATTCCTCTTTGCCTACCAGAATAGCCAGAAACTTTTAAGCACACTCTGTCGTAAATTCCTATTTCGGATGAACAGGCGCGACAGGCTACGTGGCGGGTCCTCCCGATGTCGATGATCTCATTCCATCATCCGTATCTTGGCGCAAGTCGTGGCCACCACAGTGGCGAACAAGCCCCCGCGATCGGCTGATATTGGCCCACCACAACCGGCCATCACTCGGATAATTGGCCAAGCAACGTTTTGCTCTCACCAGAAAAATGGCGAGTGAAGTGCGAACTTGAGTCAATGAGAGGACGGCCCAACCATCCAAACCCGAGGCGTTGCCAATTTATTCGAGAAGCAGTGCCATGCTGACCTTTCCAAGCCCACAGTTGTCGTAATCATGCAGCAATCACCGGTGATATTAACCCCACAAACATATCAGTGTTAGAATATGACACATGCAGCTGCCATGTCACAGGCTTTTTACCTGAAGATTTGGCCTCGCCCCAATCCGGCGTGTCGCACGCCACGCCACGCATGCTGCCGCGACACACTGCAGGTCGACTGCCGAGTTGTGCCCAAAACCGACTGAGGCCACAAAGAATCTCCTCCCAAACCACCCTCTCATTTGCGACATTTCCTTTTTTGCTCGACACACCGTCGGGCACTGGCAGCTCGAGGTCCTGCAAAGGGCAACACCTCCCACGCCTCACACGCCGTCATCCTCCAACCATAGTCTGACGAGCTTACATGCGGTGTTACTTCTTCTCGCCTATTTGACGTAACTGTGCTTGTTTCGTGTATCTGAAGACATTGGCCCGTTATTTCTTCATCATTTATTTAAGTCTCGTGTCACCCGCCGTGATAATGGCATCCTTCCTGAAGAACCTCAAATCAGCCCTCCTAGACTCCCCAAAATCCAACAAAATGCCGAGCAGACGCGAAACCAACGAAGACCCGTTCCGCCGTATCAACAGCTGGGACGACGGGTACGAGTACATTCAGGCTGGCTCGGAGCACTCCGTCGACGGCGAACCCGGGCCAATGTACTCACCTCCAGCACCGACCCCGGCAGAAGCACAACCCAATAAGCCCGCCCGAAGGTCGACATACGAACCTGATTACACGGTCGGAGCCAGTGGTACTCACAACCACCCGAGACACGCCTACCCCTCACCACCAGACTCTGATATTGACACGGCGAGGGGGAAACATCATCACCCCCACCACCGAAATACCAGTCCTCACCACCGCCATTCGGGGAGACGGTCTCCTTCACCGCCGCGCAGACGGGATACTCACCGCAATCACCACCATGGAGCTCGATATCGAGATGATCCCGTCCTCCCTATCCATCATCGACCGCATCTAGACTCAAGCGCCACTGCGCCTCCTCCGCGAACCAAAGATACTGGCGCAAGGAACAGAAGGCCTCACTCAAGGTCCCCGTCCCCAGCGCCGACGCGTGATGCGAAGGCATCATCTCACCGCCGCTCAGAGCGGGAACGAGAAAGAGATCTGGGGCAGCGACGCCATAATCGCAGCCCTTCTCCCGCAGGTGCCAAACACGACACGGCCAAATACCGGGACCGTGACGGTCGTGATTCCGACACAAGACAAGCAGGGAAGCATCATCAGCCGCCCCGTGCACCCTCACCACCACCTGCAGCACCATCGAAGAAGAGCAACCACCCGCCCCAACCACAGCGGCCAACCATCTCGCGCTCAAAGACTACCTCGGCCAAGGAGAAGTTTGCCAATCTAAGCCCGCGCTGGCAAAAGGCTGCCCAGGCGGCACTGCAGGCCGGCTCCATGACGGCGAAGAACCTGAGCTCGCAGCCTGGTGGGTGGAACGCGGAGAAGGGTGCTCGTGTGGCTACCGCGGCACTGGGAGCTGCCGCTATCGACGCCTTCATGAAGGGTGGAAATGGTGGTGATGCGGCGCCGAAAAGGGATCATCACGATGATGGTCATTACCCGCCGTCGGGAGGTACTAGGACTGGGGGTGGTGGTGGTGGCGGGTATAAGGAGAAAGGTGGGAGTGGTGGTTACAGCAGGAGCAGCAAAAAGAAGAATGGGGTTGAAGATCTCGGGGACGCGTTTGGGGAGTTCTTGTCGGATCAATTTGCGAAGAAGAAGGGGGTTGCTGCCGGTGGGAAGAGGGATTGATGAGACATGATGTATGTTTGGTGTATGAAGATATTCCTGTTTATGCCGGTTATGACTTTTAACGATGGGAAGCATTGGGATAGACAAAAGAGACTTGGATAGAATGTACACTTGTAAGAGTTTTGTATGATTTTAGCACCTTGGAAAGAGAGAAAATTTTTCATTGACCATATAAATCCACCAATTCTTGGTCTATTTAACCAGACTGGTAAACGCGAGGATAATGAGAATAAGAATATCGTTTGTTGGTGCTTTGGAGTTGAAGGTGAGGAGGTAAATGCAGGGACCAGCAGGGTGCCTCATTTGGGACAGAACGCCAAGACCAGGGTCGCAAGATAGGATAAACACAAACCGGATGCAAATCCGTGCTATGCAATCTCCTCCAAAGCGATAGACCTGACCCACTTATCTGAGCAGACATCCAATCGAGTGATCGCTAGCGCCACAAATCCCGCAAAATACCTTCGGATTTTTTCCACCTTGGAACGTCCTGACATCTCTGAATAGCGACCCGACACTCGTGTATATGGCTTTTAACGAGAACTTCGCGAAACGTCGCCACCAAAATGTCCAACAACTACGGCAACCAGCAGGGTCAGCTGCCTCAGGGCATCCCATTTGTACGCGACCACGTCTGCAAGCCCATCGCCAACCGCATTCAAATGCTAATTGAGTCCTAGGACCGCCCTCGTCCAGTGCCGACCGAGACGCCCATCCACCCTCCAACTCCTCCGAGTCAGAAGCGACTTCCCGGGCCATCGTACCGCGCTATAGCGCTACAGAAAGCTGCTCGAGAGCAAGCACAACGTGCGCAGCAAGAACTGAAACAAATCCGGCAACAGTTTCAGCAGCAGGCTCAGCAACAGGAACAACAACAACAACAGCAGCAGCAGCAGCAGCAGCAGCTACAGCAACAACAGCAGGCCCGTCAACAACAGCAGGCCGCCCAGCTGGCGCAACAGCGCCATTATGCCCAACAAGTGCAAGAGGGAATCGTGCCTCCTCAACCGCAGTTCCATCAGATCACACCGACGCAACAAGCGCGAACTCACGAGCAAATCCTCATCGACGAACAGTTAGCGCAAGCAGGTCATCATAATACTACCCAATACGGTGTGTACCTCCCAGCCCAGGTACAGACAACACCTCAAAATACCCAACATTCGCAGCAACAACACCCGGAAACTCCCGCACAACTTCGCCCTCAAGGGCACCAACAGCCCGCCTCTTCACCCGATGAATCAATGCAGGACGGCGACGAGGAGGAGGAGGATGCTGATGATAACGACGCTGATGGTGGCGGCAATGGTGAGGGCATCCGCGAGACGCTTGACGAAAACGGTAACCCAGTATACATGGCCCCTCTCGTCCAGCCCATCAAGCCACTGCAGCTCCCAGCCGTGCGGCCGACCCTGCTCCTCGGCCCGTACGAGTCCCGGGAGACCTCGTACAACGCCGTGCAGGAATACGCCATAAGCCAGGGCTACGTGCTGGTGCAGTCCGGATGCGCCCGCGCCAAGCACGCCAAGGGCGAGTCCCGATCCGGGCCGATCGTGCGCGTCGATCTGATGTGCGACCGTGGCGGCATCTGCGGCAACCGCGGCACGGGGAAACGCAAGCGCCCGACCCACAAACTCGGTTGCCCGGCCCGCATGAAGCTCGTGTGCAAGAAGCGCCAGGCATCCAAGTGGTTCATCGAGATCCGCTGCGAGGAGCACAACCACGACCTGGACCCGAACAACATGGACGCCATCGCGAGCTACCGGCGCTGGCGCCGCTTGCAAGCGGGCGGCAGGCGATTCGAGACCCACAAGGAACGGTACGAGCGCACCAAGAAGCCCAAGGTTATGCCGCCCGTGCCGCCGCCCAAGTTCCACAACGCCAGCCCTCAGCCGTCGCCGAACCCGACGAGCCCGCTGCACATCGCGGCGCTCAAGGGGCAGATCAAGATCCTGGAGATCTTGCTGAACAAGGGCGCGGATATCAATGTGCTTGACTCAACGGGCCGCACGGCGCTGCATTGTGCCGTTGAGGGCGAGCGCATGGACGCGGTCCAGTTGCTGGTTCAGCGCGGGGCCGATGTCACCCGGCGCAGTACCAAGGGGCTCAGCGTCCTGCACATGGCGGTGGAGAAGGGCATGGAGGATGCCGTGGTGTTGTTTATTGAGCGCGGGGCGGATCCTAATCTCTGAACGATCCGGCATCCGGCTGTGAGTATTATAGGACCGACTGGGCGCCGCCATCACGGTATTTTTGGTGTTGGAGTTTGCGAAAGTCATCCACCTTGATATGCTTTTCGGTGTCGGTGTATGGGTAATTAGGTGATATCTTGTCCGCTGTTGTCGTCTGTTATATGAAAATCAATCACTAACGTGCTTAAAGATTAATTCAAATTTTAAAATTCAGTCTGCTACCCATTAAATTTCGTCGGCAATATTAGTGCCCACTAGGCCAGGCCCATACCGACTATGTAAAGGTGTAGTTGTCGCCGCCGCCCGTTTTGCTTCTCTCAACACACACACACACACACACACACACACACACACACACACACACACACGCACGCACGCACGCACCTCTCTTCATCAAACATGTCGGACGGAAAATGGGCTGGGTACCGCCGCAAGAAAAAGTTGAGCATGATGCACATCCCCCCCTCCCTAGACGCCCTGCTCAGGGGCAGGCGGCGACACTGGAACGCTGCAACAGTCTCAAACGTCGTCGTCATCGAGTTCGGACAACCAGCAAGACCAGCAACAAGGAGAACATACAACTGGCAAAGGTAGCTCAAACGCCTGGTGGCGGCGGACACTTCACCGAATCCAGGTCTCAAGGTACCAATCCTTACGCCTGCAGCCCCCAATAGTGACATGCATTTCGAAGTCGTACCTATTGCTGCCCCCGTGTAGGTCACGATAGGTGGACCTGTCACCGTCGACATCTCGAAAATCTTTCCACGATGGAACGGGCATAACGGCATGACGTGTGGTCAGGACGCCATGCTAACGAAGCGGCCGCTACCGACCGTGCCACTCACCCGATTTAATTCCTATCCACTAGACGTCATATGCTCCCCCTCTCCGCCGACATCACCACCACATGTTGCCCGCAGTAAGCACAGCTGGTATTCTCGTCGGATAATCTACCTGAGATCCTCCGGGCGCCGCCGATTCCGTGGCGGGCGAACATCGTCGTCTGCTCCTTTAAGGACCAAATTCGTTTCTTGAACTGTCCTCTCCCTATCCCATTCTTCATGCACCAGCGCTGGCCAGAGTCGGGCAAGAAGATCAAAGCGTGCTGCTGCCATGATGATAAAGATAGTCGGGATACCGGCGTCCCGCCTGATGCTATCATGCCCATGTCGCTCGGCGGGTTTGCATACGGGCGCACGATTCAGCTCGCGTTGGTGCGCGACCGGAGCGAGTGGTACTACTGGGACCTTGCACTTGTACTCATAAGCCAAGACGGCGACTGGGTCGCGAGCCTATCACGCGCCGACGCTGCCGCTCTTGTTAGCCTCGATTCGGTTTCAAGGTGAGTGTCATGATTGAATGATCTGATAAGATAATAGGGGGGTGCCCGACTAACGCAGGCCGAAACCAGAGTTCTCGGCTGGATCCACCCAGAACAAGATTCCAGCAGGAACTCGGTCATGTTTTGCGCAAAGACGCTCCACCAGCCGTGGCTCGAGCCTTCAACCGATGTTGACTCTCACGGTTACGACCAACCGCCATATCCGCCCTCACCAATGGGCGCGGCCCACGACGAGGAGATGCGCCGACTGGTAGATGATACCATCGAGAGCCTCATTCGGGGAGGCGACTGATGTGTGATCAATTGCCATATAATGGTGCTGCATGTCGATCTTGATCGCATTGTTAATTACCTACCTAGCCAAGGTACTTTCCATTCAATGCAGTCCTGCTGCCCTTGAGTAACCTGCAGAACATGAGCGCCGAAGGCACTGGAGACGCAACAACGACAGCATCAACCGCCTACTTTCATGGCTAGACGTCAGTCACAGCATAGTCTCAGACCCTCGGACCAATCAACCTCACGTGCGCTGCCCACCCCTTCCAAAGTACCTTGACACGTGCGCCGTGTTTGTCTCATATCTAGAACAATACTAGTATTGTACCAGTTTCTCCCAACCGATTCAAACGTGAAATCCCGCCGACTTTAGTACGCTTGCCGGCTTAAGCCTTGCCGAGTCAAACTGGTCGGTGCGGGGCGGATGGTTAACACCGTGACTCAATTGCTTGGATATGCTGACCGGTTTCTGAAGGGTTGAATCGGTCGAGACGAACCGGTATCTAACTAAGGTGGTGGTCGCACAGCACGGCGCACAAACGTGCACCCGGCCGGCCCTTCCGAAATGGTGTGGTACAATAACATTTAGGACCCGTCCGCCCTGTGTCAGGAACAGCTACTATCGAATTGAACTCTCCCGGGCGGGACATTCGTTCATTCGACGTGCACAAAGAGATCGGTCGCCAAGCACTCGGGAGAATTGGGAGAGTGGAGAATCGCCTTACTGTATAGTCTATGACGTAGACGATCCGCTCTCGACCCCCACAACGCGCGGGAACTACATCGGTCATCGGCTCTGCAGCTGCAGCTGCACCTGCACACATTCTGCGGCACCCGACCCTGACGACAATTCGATTCCGGAACACTTTTACCGGTCGACAGAGGATTGGAGGCTGGTACGTACGCTGGGACGCTGCTCGTGGGCCCGTCCCGTTTGTCCCCCACTTCGGAGCAAAGCTCTAATCGAGGTGTCATCGATCCATCACCAAGCTTGTGGTCTGGCCTGCAGTCCGTCCGCCCCTGGACTGGAAGCCCAATGTCAACCAAGACAGACCGGACGATAGCCACGACTTGCAGATGGATCAAGGATCTGGCTAGTATTCATGCCCCGCACCCAGGGTCCGAACGCGCCGGCAGACAGAACTGCCAGGGACAAGACCAGGAACCAGACTGTGAGTGCCGCTGCAAGACTGCCAGGCAAGCGAGCACAACGGAGCCTCGGACGCAAGCGTCTTCACAAATTTTGCTCGTCATGTTGTCACCGCCCCAGTTCGCCCGCCATTTCGACCGGGTTCGGCGCACCACTGCTAGAGTCGATGATGAAACTTCTTTTCTGTGCGACCGGGGTCCTGGGGACCTCCGGGGGGCAGTATTCGCGGAAAATGTTATTATAAAGTTCCAGTTATCCCGCCATGGCCTTTGGTGTGCCCCTTGAACCTTCTGACCACCTCATCTATTCCGTCTCGAATCCAGTTCGTCTGATTCGGTTGAAACAAGCATGCCCGGGTTCAAGACTTCAGCGGGCGTGGCCCTGCTCTCGCTCGTTGCGCGGTCAGTCGCAGTCCCAGTTGTCTCTGAAGCTGCCACCACAGTCACCTCGATACCCCCCGTCATCCCATCTCAAGTCTCACACCACAATGTGACCTCGCACGGTCCATACACTGGCCCTTCGCCAACCACAACTGGAGCTCTGTCAACACTCGTGCTTGCGCCGTCCATCCCAGCTCTGCCTCCTGGACCCGATGCGTACAAATACGACCGCACCGGCAAGCTACACGCACCCATGCCGGCGCCCTACACCCCATCAGGCGGACGGGACACGAACGGTTCGGCTCCTGTCTACCGCCCGCTCTCAGACTTCGACTACGAGTCTGTCGCACTCGCCCTGTACCAGGAATGGATCGAGCTGGATCTTTTCCACTGGGGACTGGCGACCTTTTCGGTGGAGGACTTTGAGAAGGTCGGCCTCACTGCCGAGGACCGCTTCCTTATAGAGTTTATGGCCGACCAAGAAGTTGGTCACGCGACCCTCCTGAGCAACATCTTGGGGCCCCACGCGCCCAAGCAGTGCACATACAACTACCCCGTATCCAACGTGCGCGAGTTCATCGACTTCTGCCAGAAGCTGACCCGGTTTGGCGAGTCGGGTGTCTACGGATTCCTCGAGCATCTGAACGCCGGCGACGTCGGGACGCTCCTGCTGCAGAGCATCTCCACGGAAGCGCGCCAGCAGATGATCTTCCGCCAGTTCGAGGGCCTCTTCCCCATGCCCGTCTGGTTCGAGGTGGGCGTGCCGCAGTCGTGGGCTTGGACCCTGCTCGCGCCCTACATCTCGAGCTGCCCGGCCAACCAGACGCGTCTGGTCTGGCAGAACTTCCCCGACCTCCGGATCCTCAACCAGCCGAACCCGGCCCGCATCGACGGGTCCAACGTCTGGAACGAGACCACCGGCGGCTACACAAACACGCTCAGCACGCAGGACGTCGAGCCTGACCAGGACTGCATCAAGAGCGACGTGGTCGGCATCAACTGCTCGCCGGGCATCACGCGGAACCGGTCGATGCCGCTGTCGTATCCCGGCCGACAGGTCTTCCTCGAGTGGGACGAGCCCGGCAAGCCAATCGGGCCGAACAACAGCTACATCACAAACACCACGGCCGGGCCGCCGGCGTTTGCCGGCTGGGTCAGCCAGCTGAACGTCACCTACACCCCGCTCATGAATGTCACCGGGAACTCTGCGTACACGATCCAGCCCAACATGAGTACCTTTGCGGGCGACCCGGCCGTCAACGGTACCATCTTTTTGGTTCTGACTGATTTGGATCTGTATGTCACGCCATACAACCTGACGATGCTCAACCCGCATGTCTATGCTGTTGCGCTGTACCAGTCGGGTTAAGATGAGTGAGTGAGAGCTAAGAACCATAGGTACCAACTTAATGACTGAGAGTTAAATTGGCTTTGTGGCCATTGAGAGACGCCCAATGTACATAAATATAATCTCTTGTGTATATGACTGTATTAAAGTTGTTGTCGGGGGTAGTAGATAATGGGAGGTTAATGGGGGTAATTGAAAAGTTTGTTAAAATTCATATCGATGCTGTATTATCATGTGTTTTGCTTCCATGTTGGAGTTTGTTGTGTCATTTGCGGTCAAATAGCTTCGAGCGTGGTACATTATCAAGGGTGGTGGCTTCCCAAATTCCTACGTACATTCACCGTCATGACAGATGTCTTGTATATAATCGTGGTAATGTTGTCTTGACATAGCCATGGTGGTTACCTAGGTATTAGACGAGATGATTGGTGCGCATAATTCTGTTGTCATCGCTAGAACCCAAGGTAACCGTCGCAAGCAACAAGGTCAGGGACTGGTAATCCTCAGGTGCAAAGTGCAGGGTAATTTCAATACGGATAATTGGATCCGCTACCACACCGGTAATCTTCCACCTATAAGTTTGTAAAGTCGCGTGGAGGGTGGTACTTAAGGCGAGAGCTTGATAGAAGCGCGCCACTTCGGTCGTTCACCACCGGAGAAAAGGACCTGTCTATTGGCGTGGTGCATCGATGATCGAACATCATTCTACAGTTATATCAGGACCGGACAGTCCATATTTCAACGCCTCCTGGAGCCCGAGAATAACGAGTTCATTATCCCTCGCAAGCTGTTTACGGGCGTGCACAAAGACTTGGACATGACGATGTGGCACACCATCATCACCGTTGCGGCGGCGGCCATCGCCCTTACGGCTGCTCACCCCCAAGCGACGCCGTCTGCTGTGCCACCGACAGAGAACGGAGCACTCGTCCATCCCTTTGATCTCGGCCAGGTGCAGTTGACAAGCGGCAGCCGATGGATGGAAAACCAGAACCGGACCGTCGCCTACCTCAAGTTCATCGACGTGAATCGGATGCTCTACGTCTTCCGACAGAACCACAAGCTCCCGACCCAGGGCGCAGCCAAGAACGGCGGCTGGGACGCGCCCGATTTCCCCTTTCGGGGCCATTTCCAGGGACACTTGCTGACGGCGTGGGCCCAGTGCTGGCAGACCACCGACGACAGCATCTGCAAGGACCGGGCATTATCGTTCGTCGCCGAGCTGGCCAAGTGCCAGGCCAACAACGCCGCCGCGGGCTGGAATAAGGGGTATCTGAACGCCTTCTCGGAAAAGGATTTCGATCTGATGGAGCAGGGCAAGCTGTCGAGCGGAGTGCCGTACTACGTCATCCACAAGACCATGGCCGGGCTTCTGGACGTGTGGCAGGTGTTTGGTGACGCTACGGCGAAAAGCGTGCTGCTCGAGCTCGGCGGTTGGGTCGACGTGCGCACGGCGAAGCTCTCGACCGACCAGATGCAGCGGGTTCTCGCGACAGAGCACGGCGGCATGGTGGCCGTGTTTGCGGACATGTACTTCGCCACGGGGGGCGACAAGAAGTGGTTGGCGGTCGCGCAGCGCTTCGAGCACAATTCTGTCGTCAATCCACTCGCCAGCAACCAGGACTCGCTCAACGGCCTGCACGCCAACACGCAGATACCCAAATGGATCGGCAGCCTGCGGCAGTTCAAGGCCACCGGAACCGCGCGGTACAAGGCCATCGCCGCCAACGCGTGGAGCATGGTCGTCGGCGCGCACACGTACGCCATCGGGTCGAACAGTCAGGCGGAGCACTTCAAACCGCCCAACGCGATTTCTGGGTACCTGAAGTCAGACGCGGGCGAGTCGTGCAACACGTACAACATGCTCAAGCTGACGCGCGAGCTGTGGACTCTGGACCCTACCAACGTTGTACTTACAGACTACTACGAGCGAGCGCTACTCAACCAGATGCTGGGCCAGCAGAACCCGGCCGACGCCCACGGGCACGTCACGTATTTTCATAGTCTTCAACCCGGCGCACGGCGCGGCGTCGGCCCGGCCTGGGGCGGCGGCACGTGGAGCACCGACTACGATTCGTTCTGGTGCTGCCAGGGCACCGGGACCGAGACGCACACCAAGTTCGCCGACTCGATTTATTTCTATGATGAGGGGGCGCTGTATGTGAATCTGTTTACGGCTAGCAAGCTCAACTGGGCCCGGCGTGGGGTGACGGTTACGCAGTCAACTGCTTTCCCCGTACAGGACACGTCTACTATCAAGATCTCTGCTGTTGCTGCTGCTGCTGCCAATGGTGGAGAGACCAACTTTGCGATCAAGATTCGCATCCCGGGATGGACGACTTCTGGAGCGACAGTCACAGTTACGGATGCTGAAGGACACGAGGTGGCTGCGTTGTCGGGTGGCAGTACTGTAAAGCCTGGCAGCTACGCCAGTATAGGTCCGCGGAACTGGGCAGCCGGGGACACTATTACAGTCAGGCTGCCTTTGGCTTTCCGTCTGCTACCAACCAACGATAACAAGAACCTGGCGGCCGTGGCATACGGGCCGACGGTATTAGTGGGCAATTATGGCAACACGGCGGTCACGGCGGCACCGCAGCTCAAGCTGGACTCGCTTCAACGGACTGCCAGCGACAAACTTGCGTTTTCGGCGAGTACGGCTGACGGCAAGAACGTGAGCCTGCTACCGTATTACGATGGGCAGGGGGTTAATTATGTTACGTATTGGGAAGTAAAGGGGTCGTTGCCAGCTTGATCGACTGCAGAGCTTGTATGATTATAGGGGCGATTATGTTTGGTTCTTCAGGGAGTGATTGGGCAGAGTCGCGTTTGGG
The DNA here is from genome assembly GCA_033439685.1 of Apodospora peruviana. NCBI lineage: Eukaryota > Fungi > Ascomycota > Sordariomycetes > Sordariales > Lasiosphaeriaceae > Apodospora > Apodospora peruviana. Next base: position 3,494,173 of record JAUEDM010000005.1, on the reverse strand, counting down.
TGCTTCTGGCGCGAATGATACGATCTGGCCTAAGACTCTGAACCTGTTAGTAGGCATTGTAGCAATCGAGGAGATGATTCTGACAGATGCATCGGGCGTGGCTCTCAGTCTCACGGTCTCGGGTCATCAAGTCCGACAAAAAGGTGCAGAAGAAAAATATCAGAGATTCGATTTGTACATGCTCAGATATCTGGTAAGGATGAACTTTTGGACATGGAAAATAAATAAGTAAGTACAATTAACGTTAAAAAGGAGGTACGTTAAAGGAGGTGAGTGGGGGGCTGCGTCAGGGTTAGGTTCGCTGCCAATAACGACGTTCGTCACCACAGCGGTCGTGGTGGTCGGATGACATCATCAGTGAGGGCAGTCCCACCCACCGCAACCATCATCGAATCCTCTCCTGGTAGAGTATATTCATTAACATCACCCGTATCAACTATCTATCACACGAATTTCGCATCATTCCACCCTCGACTCAGATATCGACAATGTCAGCACTCGGAAGACCACTAACAAGAACCGCCCTGCTATTTTCGCGCAATATCGGCCCTATCATCAACAGTCAGACAAATGTTGCTGCAACAAGACGCCAAATACACACCTCCATCCCGAATCTTGTCGGCGTCAAGAACCCCGAAGAAGCCAAAGATCAAGATGCACGGGTAATTATGACCATTTCACACCCAAACTCAGCCTTGATCTAATTCAGAATAAACAGGTCAGCGGCACAGCGACGAAAAAGAAGGCCGACCTGGTTGAAGAGGTCGATCATTTAAAGGGACAGGTTCACGCAAAGAGCGGGAACGAGAAGGAGCACGTGGAAAAGAAGCTGAAGGAAAAGAAAAAGACGCTAGCCGAGCTGGACGAGGAGCTCCGGGTCAAGATGGAGGGCGTTGCCGGCGACGGCGGCGCGTCCGGGGTCGAGTACGAGGATGGGAAACCGGTGGCCATGAAGAGGTCGGTTAAGGATAATATGTTTAGATATATCTAATCTACGAATTGCAGACTTGAAAGATTGGGTTCGTGAACATTGGCGCGTTGATCTGTTTGGAGTCAAGATTAAAGGTGGTTAATACTAAACTTTTGTCATTTTCTTCTGGTTTCAGTCTCGACAGATGGACAGAGGATAAGGAAGCAATATATCTGTGTACATGACATGAGAGGCGGATAAAAGTACACAAAGGACTTTTGAGTATCTACGGGAGCCTCAAGATGAAAGGTGGAGGCATCATGTTGGAAACTATTGACATTTGTGCGCCAGGGATGGAGAGGAGGTATAATAACCGTGATACTTAATACACAGCCATTGTCACCACACTACTGCTCAATAATACTGCCAGCGGTTAGCAGAATCCAGGCGATATCTCGTTGATATTACCTGCATCACGGTGCCGCAGAGCACTTTAGCCGGCCATCCAACGCGCAGCACAGACCGAGTCTTGCATACTCAAAGAGCTACCTACCTTCTTGGGCAGATGCCTACAATGGAAGGTTACTTTGAACTGACTGCTTTCGATCCAATGGGGTGCTTGCCCGCATATCTTCGCCAACGACTTGGGAAGCTTCGTGATGGTCATGTCCCCATGACCGACGTATTGTTGCGTTACCGGGAATGCGACAACTTATAAAATTGATGAGTGCCGGTTGCTGGGTGTGCCTAGAACGTACCGAATCATTGGAGTATCTTTTGGGCCGCGTTTGTGATGTAGGACCTCTCTTGCGCGAGTGCAGTATTCAGTAGATAAAATCCGAACGTTCTTCGCCAAAGAAGTGGAACAACGAGAACATCATAGTGCCTGCCTTCCACAGCCGAGCTTTTGTAAAGCTTCACAACAACCCCAAAAATGAGGCCAATCAACCTCGTCTCGTTGCTCCTCCCGAGTACCCTTACCCAAGCAGCGTCCACCGCCGACCCTCTCACAGTCAAAACAACAACAGGCATCTACACCGGCCTCATCGACGAGCAATTCCCCCACGTTCGCCAGTTCCGGAGCATCCCCTTTGCTCTCCCACCCATCGGCGCGCGGCGCTGGCTGCCACCCGTGGCCGTCAGCCCTTCCCTCCGCCGCTCCTTCGCCTACCGCTTCCCGCCATCGTGCCCGCAGTACCAGTCCAAGAACCCGACGGCATGGTCGACCAACATCACCGATTTTGCCATCCGCCTCTACGGCCAGAGCTACACAGCCGGCGCGATGGCCCAGGCCTCGTCCGAGGACTGTCTGTATCTCGCCATCTGGACGCCCCTCAACGCGACCACTAGCACCAATTCTATTCTCCTCCCCGTAGCACTATTTATTCCGGGAGGCGACTTTGTCGGCGGCGGCGTCGACGTGCCGTACCAAAAGCCCGCGGGCTGGGTCGAGCGCACCCAGAACCACATCGTGGTGACGACAAACTACCGCGTCAACATCGCCGGCTTCCCCTGGGCGGCGGGTCTCGACACGCAAAATGTTGGGTTACTAGACCAGCGCATGGCGCTCGAGTGGGTATACGCCAACATCGCCGCCTTCGGGGGCGACGCCTCGCGCATCACGCTGTGGGGCCAGTCGGCCGGCGGCGTGGCCGTCGACATGCTCGCGCACGCGTGGCCAGATAACCCCCTGATCTCGGGCCTCTTCATGCAATCGGGCACCGCGATGGTGGCCATCGCGCCGCCGGACCCGACGCACAGCAACTTTACCTTCGTCGCCAAGAACCTTGGCTGCGATTTCCCCGACGACCCTCGCTCCGAACTCGAGTGCATGCGCCTGGTGCCCATGTCGCTGATCCAGAACTTCATGGGCGGATACAAGGACAACGCGACCAAGCCGACACTCGGCTTCCGCCCTTCGCCCGACGAGCAGATCGTGTTTCGCAACTATTCGCAGCGAGCGGAAATGGGGCTGGTCGCAAAAGTGCCGGCCGTGGTGAGCATCACGGCCAACGAGCACGCCACGCTGTATAAATATCCCGCGACCAACGTGACGGAGGGCCCATACCAGCCGGCCGTGGACGCGGGCACTGTAAGCGTGTTTGTCTGTCTCGCGAGCAACACGACGCAGGCGAGAAAACGGCTGAACCTGACGACGTACCGGTACGAATACGCCGGCAATTTCAGCTCGGTGACGCCGCTGTGGTGGATGGGGGCGTACCACGCGAGCGACATTCCCATGGTGTTTGGCACCTACGAGGGCCGGTTCGGCGCGCTGGACAGCAGCAGCGGTACCGCGAGCGAGGGCGAGGACGGACCCGGGTGGGCGTCCAAGGTCGGTTCTTTCCAGAGGCAGGTGGCAGACCGGATGCAAGATTACCTGCTGGCGTTTATGCGAGACCCGGAAAACGGGCCGCGGAAGGTGGGGTGGTTGGCGTATGGGGATGTGGGCGAGGGCGCGGTGGACGGGGGCAAGAATATGATACGATTCGCGGCGGGCGGGAGGGTGGAACGGACCGTCAGTGCTGACGAGGTGGACGATGCGTGTGTACTCGGGACAAAGTTTGATTCGAGTCCTGAGCAGCGATAATGACGAGAAATAAAGGAGTGTGTATTGCGCGTATCTCACAGACTGTGTTTATGCCACAAAACATGAAAATTGGCCAAGAAAATGAATCGTTATACCCATGCATGATGTCAAATGATCATTACCAGCAATTTCAGACCCAATCCCAATCCCATGTCAACCAAAGCAAACGCCCGTTCCTAATGTCGACTCATTTCATAACCATCCGAGCGTCCAAACTGAAAGACCGAGGGTCGCCATAGGCTATCAGATGATGCAGCAGTCACAAGGGAGGGGGCACGGGATAATGAAGCAGAAGCGACCGGGGCAGCAGCCGCCACGGTCACCACCGCGTAGCCCAAGACCTTCATCTGCGTGAGGCTTCTGCGTATCTAAAATCACGAGAAGAAATCAATCAGCGTCCAACTTCTGGCACATGAAGGACTAGAGACCGTCTTACCCATGCCCTGTGGGACCGCCGGCTGCGTGGTCTGGAGCGTCTGGAGCGGCACTGGAGCTTCCATGGTTTCGGTGGTGTTCGCCTGGTTCTGAACCGGCTGCTGGGTCTGCGACGGAGACATTTTTGTTCGTGTGATCAGGTGTACTTTGATGGGAAGATGGATGAGATTGTGCCCGGCAATCAAAAGGCGGTGAGTGTCTCGATTGGGACAGGAAGGCGATAATTAGCGAGCGAGGATAAAAGTCACTGGAGGTTTCGAGTTGAGGACCGAGGACTTTCTAGGACTGGAAAACCAATCTGTAGGTGAAGGGGGTTTTGTCACAGCTTCGATTGTGAGGCAAGATGATGCTGGAGGTTTGGACGTTTGGACGTTGGGAAGCTGATGCCAAGGTTTGAAACAATCGTTACGTCATGCACCTGCTGGGTGGTGTCGCAGTTGGTGGCGCAGCATTTCCAGCCGAGATTTCGTATCTGGATGACAGCTGACAACCAGGTGCCAATGGCCTGCAGTCATCGTCATCGTCGTCTCCAAGTCAACTGAGCAACAGAACGTAACTTACCTTCCATCAAGACTCTGCACCCGGACTGCTATGATGGTAGAATTTGTCCAAAGTGAGGTGAGTGGACTTGCGGTTCTTGTACCTTGAACTTACAATGAGTTTGATGCGTTTTGACTACTAGTACTGTCGGTTTGGGATGCGGATCTTTTTGATGCAGCTACGAGCCGAAAACGGGACGGAGAAAAAGTATACGAGGTTGGAAGAAGTTGAAGTTGGTCCTATTTCGTGCTTCATACTTACCTAGCTACAATTCTTGCGAGAGGCGCTCCCGCGAAAAGAAGCCCTCTCCCCCCTTATACTATGCCGCTGTGGTACTCTCCCACTCTTCACCCTCGTTATCAAACCCCAAGCCCTCTCCCTCCCGTTCCCTCTCTATCTCTTCCAATTGCCTCATAAACCGCTTATTAGGATTAACCTGCCTGCCCCTTGCCCCTTTCAGCACCTTTAACCCCTCTCCAAGCGACATACCCCTCCGTCTGATCAGATACCCCGTCACGACGGCCGGAGATCGCGAGATCGCCGCCGAGCAATGGATCAACACCCTACTACTTCCGTCAGATGATAGCTCGTCCATGATCTAGCACACTTTGACTACTACGGGTCGGAGGGAAGCGGTCTCTTCGTCCGCAAGACCAAAACGTTGGTAGACTATGCACTTCGTGATGAGGAGAAGCGGGTGATCGGCCGATGGAGATGATGTGCGTTATTGAGAGCCGTTGGAGGAGGGCGGAGTTAGCCGTTGCTGAGACGGGAGCGAGGTAGAGCAGGTTGGGTATGACGCAGTAATTTGGGGGTGAGGGGCTTGATGATGGGGGCTTTGTCTTTTTGACGGCATTTCCTGGGTTGGGTTTTAATTCGAGTTATTGACAATTACTAGTGCTTGATGCTAATGTGTTGAAGGTTCAACTGAGTTTGTTTGGAGACATTAAGGGAGGCTGCTCTGCAGGTAAAGAGCAAGGTGTGTTGTGTGGTAATTAATCATTGTGAATTTGTGAGTCATCAGGCACGAGGGGCAAAGGAGCAGAAAGCCGGGTTGACAGGTGGTCAAGTCTTGGAAGGTACCTGGGTACCTAAGCAATGTGCTTACCTTACCTACCTAGGCACCTAAGTTAATAGTGATATCTCTTAACAAACTCATCAAAGTCTAGCACATGTAATTGCTCATCAGATGATGCCGCTGCCGCTGCTGCCGCCGCCGGCGCCGGAGTGCCACCATACCCTTCTTCTAAGTCATTGCCCCATGATGATTGTCCCCACTCGAAATTACTACCCGTCGAGACGAAATTATTGTGTCTTAGTCCGTCCTGGAAATTACTCTGCAAAGACCAAGCAGGCTCAGGCTCGATTTCGGACACTTCCTCCTGTTGCTGCTGCTGATGCTGATCTATCGCTGTGTTAATAGTACCAGTATCAGTACCAGCACTACTTGGCTGAGTTGAAACGGCACTACTGGCAGCAGTAGCAGCAGCAGCCGAGAACATGGACGATGATAATGACCCCAAAGACGAAACCATTCTTCCGCTGCTGCTGCTTCTGTTGCTCTGCCCCACACTAGCACCACTACTGCTAGAATTTCCCCGATTGGTGGTGGTGATGGTGGTGGTGTGCTGCATATTACTGGTAGTAATGATGCTGCTGCTGCTGCCACCAGCACCCTGTCGACCCGCAGAAGAAGAAGAAGAAGAAGGACGCGAGAAATCGTCGATGACGCCGGCCGCAGGGGGCCCTAAAGAAGAAGAAGACGAAGATGACAAGAAGTGCTCAAACATGGCATCGAGCCCTCTGCGAAGAACGTCCCTCAGCTCCTGATCGCCAACTTCCCCTCCAGGGCCAGGGCGCGTATCTCGTCCCTCAGGATTCCGACACCCCGTCGCTGGCTGAACTCGCGCACCAGACAAAAGAAGTCCTCGGACTGGTAGTCCGCCGAGTAGTCTATGTAGATAGACAGAGGGCGCGGCTCGCCGGGGAAAAGAATGTCCCACATGGCAAACCACCGGTCCTCGAGCGACGCCCCGGCTTTTGACTTTCTCGAGAGCTGCTTGCTCTGTGTCTGCGAAATGCCCTCCAGCTTGGAGGTTGTCAGTCTGGTGCAGGAGGCCGCAAGGACGTGCTCGTCATACGTCGGCTCCGTGTTGAATATCGCAAAGCACCGGTGGCAGTAGAAGTGCGGGGTGTGGCGCTGGGCCAGGTGATGCTTGACGTAACTGGCTGTTGTGGTCTTGAAGAAGCATTTCCAGTGTTTCTCCGAGTCTAGTTTCCGGAAAGGACAGGACAAGAACTCCTTGTGGCGTTGTTAGCGGCTCTTACTGCTGTTGCACTGTTGTTGTGGTTTCGGCCTCTTGCGGTTCGGTTGGTCGTCGTCTTGTTCTTTATCGTCGTCATCATCTCGTTTGCGCTTCTGTGGCGGTGGCGGATCTTGGTGGCATGCTTCGGAGGTGTTGTTATTGCTAACTGGAGTTGTCGTCGTCGTCGTTTCCTGGTTATCGTTATCGTTGTTGTTGTTGTTGTTGTTGTTGTTGTTGTTGTTGTTGTTGTTGCTAATAGGGGATTAGCGAACGCTAGATCGAAGAAGAGCTGCAGCTATCCAGGCCAACTGCTCACCACACTCGGCGATTGAGTAGGCCGGCCCGATAATCATGACGAGCAGCCAGGATTCGTGTGTCTGTGCAATGAGATGGGACTTGTCGCAAAGAAGCCCTGTTGTTTATGACCTACCGTCAGTCATAAACACGTTGAATGTAAAAGTATTTACGTAACCACCTACCAGAATGCCAACCTCCAGGTGCGCCGCCACCAATCACACGCTGTAGCACTGCAAGAGTCTCGGGACCACTGGTTGGCCATGTCTGTCTAAATTACTCGTGAACAGTGGCGATCTGCGCCTGCTCGACAGTGCCCGTTGCGGTGACAACATCGGAGAGAACACAGGGAGGAGTTTCTTCCGTCAACCGCGGCCGTGGGATCCGGAATTCAGCCCAATGGCGCCGAGGCGTCTTCCTTTTACGTATGACTCCTGCAGGAAGGCGGGCCAGGATGCTCTTCCGAATATCATTGACCATTGTGCGAGGCTTCTTTTCGTCCCAGTGGAAGAAAGAGCACTCCATTTGAAGGTTGGAAATGAACCACTTGTAAGCGTTGCTGGCTACAATGATGTCGTTGTACGCTGGTAGTGGGTTGGTCTTGCCCGACTCCAGCCTTTTGTTGTTGTTGTTGTTGTCGTTGGCAATAAGATCACCATCTTCGTCGCTCTCTTCTTCGTCGCTATCGTCATCATCTCCTATGCCTTGGAATAGCTCGTCGGCTGCATCGGTTACCAACCACCCCGGCCCCGGCCCCGGCTTTGCTGTTCCAGAGCGTCATCTTCTTGCCGAGAGACATTTTGTGAGGGTCCTGCTTTTTCCGCATCTCGTCCGGGACAGCGTCACTGCTGTGAAGGATAAGGGTTTCTAACTGTGCAGCAATCTTCCTATAATTGATCAACCCAGTTAGCTGTCTTCTACATGGCCATCTTGGGAGTTTAGACGCACCGATGACGCTTATGAATGAAGTCCATAATCTCTCGGTGTGCGAGCACCGAGGAGTTTGAACTGGTGTTAACGTGAGCGATCCTGACTGCGAATGCCTTGACGAGCTCCGGAAGCGAGTCAAAGAGCATCGATGGATCTTGGAGGTGGTCAAGTGTGGCCCCTCCTAATTCGTTGTAAATGTTTTGCGCGAGCTCAGTCACATAACGCTGCGAATAAGCCCATGCTATGGTCGTGGCGGCTGAGTACAAGGTTCTAGAATCATTTTCAGGAGGCTCGGCGGCATCTTTTCGATGTCGATGTCGGGTATCTAAGTCGGGAAAACCTGGGGTGTAACCCTCCATCCTTGGTGCCGATGCGTATCCAGAGTCTGTGAAGAGGATCTCATCTTCTCGTCCCACAGTCGTCACCCTGGATTTACAAGCGACGGGTAATAACTCATAGTGGTTGGTGGTAGCAGGGGGTTCCGGTCTGCATCGCCCTGGCCCTGAGGTGATGAGACCAGAGTCATTATTCCAGCCATAGGCAAGAACAGGTGTCTGCTGGCCAAAGTCTAGCCATCGGGTCCTTTTGAGGAACGGTGGGCTGAGCCAGCTGGACTCGGAATCCTGGTTGGATCGCAACGAAACCGCCGCCCAAGTTTTTGCTGTGGGCAATACAGTGGGTATTGGCGGCGAGAAGACGGGGATCTGTAAGACAGGACCCAAATAGCGTGCGGCGTCCGGATACTGAGGTGTGGGATTTCTCAGCTACTCGATGAGATATGGCTCCTCGAAGAGATATGACATGAATCCTGCGGCATGCCCGGCGGTGTCCTGTTCATACCTTCGCCGCCAAATACGGGGACTGACATCTCATCCATCTCTTTGAGTCGTTCTCGCTGTTCCGGCGGTCGAGTTGCCCGCGATGGTTTTTCGTAGCCCGACATTTCAATTGATTGTGCAGGTCTAATAGTTGTGACTTCAACTGCTCAAGATAGGGGTGGGTTTGTGCATTGTAACTCGTCCACAATACCAATGCAGCGGTGGTTTGAATAGGTAAGGAGTCGGAGTTGATGGCAGACCGAGTTTTGAGAAGCGGTCCAATCTCGTCCATTGCTGCCAAAAGGCGAGCGGGGAACGGAGGCAGCCAAAGTACAGAGTTACTATCTGTTGAAGAAATTACCTTACTTTATTGCATCGGCCGTTGGCTCGCGTCTCCGGCCCAGAAAAATACACATTCGTGGTCTTCAAACACCGTGACACAGGTCTCTGCCACAACAACCAGGGACCACCTCCGCGTTCCATCGAGTCACACCCGATTTTGTGTATTGGAGCGAGTGCCAGAAGACAGATTCATTGTAGTATTTGATCCAATGCCAGACTCTTGAATCTGATATAAGTCTCGATGTAGAAACATCCAGCTGCCAATGCTGTGGGTAGGTGGTTTGGTGTCTGTAAAAGGATTTTGACTGTCATCCTCTGAGCACCCTCCTTAAACATCTTTTTAGCATTCAGCTAGCCTGTTATGACTCAAAACCAAGGTGCCCCTGTTTCTTTGCAGGAAATCAAGTTAGCGAGATTTGTACTAGCACCACTTTCCTACTCTTTAGTTCTACTAGTACTACTTAATCATAAAAAGACGAGAGCTAACAGCACTTCAGAGATGGACACAGATCGGGTCCCGCAGCCATGCTAGACGTATATATCACGAGCACTCCGACCATCGTTAAGCGCCTTACGTCCCCAGTCTCAGGTCGCGACGAGATTGGATACATTTCCAAGAAGAAGAAACAAAAAGATTTCCTGAATGAGTGGCAGACGCCTTGGAAGTAGGGTAGTAGATAGCTGTAGAGTCTGGCTGACTACTGGGTTTTCATCGCCAGCTCCTTCGGAGAGGGATGCTGGGAAAGCAAGGAAATGGGCGGCGCTGAGGAGCATGGCGAGGACGGTGACCTTGAGAACGATGTTGGTGGTGAATGAGTGTCTGCGTAATGTGATTGATTTGTCTTAGAAAGAATTTGTAATTGCGAGAAGGTTTGAAGTGATGGTTATGGGAAGTGCTGATGGGAATAGGGATTCCAACATTTAGACATGGCTGCTCTTGTATTTTATATACCTGTTCCTTGACTTTTACCTATCTCGTTCCTATAGGGTCGTGGAGCCTGAGTCTATGCCGGTCAGCGGAGCCATCGTGAGGACGGTGGGTTGATAGTGGATCTGTTTATTGTCCGGGCAGGTTCCAGATCAGGGGGGATTATATATAACGAGTGGAAGGACAGGATTTGTTCAAGATCATTCGAGGTAACTGTATGGTGGGTTGGATATCCTTTAGGTCTCTCTTATCAATGGAGTTTCTCGACCGACGACCCGTCGGTCTCTTGAGGCAATCTATTTGATTCCTTTCTCTTATACCCAGGCGGTAATTCGTCAATATTAGTACTGACAAGCACCGCTTAGTCAGCTCCCATCTTCTTAAAGGTCGTGAACAGAATGAGCGGCAGAGGACACGCGGTTCCTCTTATATTCCCACTTCCTCCGAACAGTGGTTTGCTTTTGGTCTACTAGAGTTAATGGGTTACAAACGTCGAGTGACTGCCTCCTATTACCAGGTATTACCAGGCCGAAGCCCGTTCCGTGGAATCAATAGGCGGAAGTTGATGCCGCTCAATCACCCGACAGAAAAGTTCGACTCTCCAAAACTTCCCCAGACACACTCGCTATGGCTAACCAGCGTAGCCTCAAACGACACCAGGCAAAGAGCAGTGGAGCTTTGTATCTCAAAGGTAACCCACGACACCTTCGGGACCCTAAGGTGTCGCAACAGATTCAGCGCGCTGAGGGTGTGGAAGTCAAAGTCAGCAAGTCGGCGCTCCATCTCAAGGTCACCTGACCAGTGCGAAGCCCAAGTCCAGAATGGAGCACTGCAGGGAGGTCTTGCGGGGGCCCAGGTTGTACCAGCCCAACCCGTAAAAGATGCACTGGAAGTCGACCTTCACATCACGGTCATGGATGTGTACCTCGACTGACGCTTTGAGTTTCAGCGAGCAACAATCCTTGGCGTAGTCATGCGGGTTGAAGAACATTATGTCTTTGTGGTCGAAGCAAACCGTCGGCCATACTCCGTCAAGTTTAATACAGTCAGGAAGCCGGATCTGGAGCCCGCGCTGTCGTAATTTTACCAGGAACGACACCATGAGCGCATATGGTCTGGCATCGGCATCGTCATCACTGCTGCCGGTCATGTAATTGCCCCCAACATCCGTCAATATATATCGTAGTGCTGGCATACTTTCCTATTTGAGAGACGAGTTGGGCCTGGCGACATACAAAGACCAGGGATCTTCTCTCACAAACTCATTCTCCCCACAGTTTCGAATAGAACATTGAGGAGAAACGAGGGGTCGAAATAGCACTCGAGCGGAAGCAGGTATCGTGACCCGTTTCCGACCTGCCCACGCCTGGAAGACGATCCGCATCTGGGTCTTGATACCCTTGTTGGAGATGGAGAATTCTGGCGCGAATCTCTCTGCTGCGATCCTTGACAGACAGTCGGAAAAGGCATCAGGGGAGTTGGCCAAGATGCCACATATCATGCGCGGGCAATTAGGGTAGCCGGCAGGACGGGTGCTGGCCGGTAGTTTCCATGCGAAGATGCTCATGTCGGGGTTAGACTTGATGATCTCTTCCTGCAAGCGCCGGACCGACTTCTCTTCTTTGCCGTACAGCATCGGCATGTTCACGTTGAATATGCCGAGCAGGCAGTAGGCTCTGTCTTCGATGCGCGTGGTCTGCCTGTGTACCGCCCAGGCCATCCGCTGAGCGACAGCTATCGACAATAGAGGGGTCTCGTGGCGCAATATCTTTGTGCTGATACCGGTTATGCCAGAGATTTTCTCAGCAAGATGCTCCTTTGAGCCCCTGTTTTTCCAGTCGCTGTCAAAGAAGTGGAATTTCTTGGGAGCAATCAGTTCCTGGATAAACCATATCTCCTTGGTTCAAAGGACACCAAATTCGGTGGGTTGTGCTGCCAAAAATGGACGTTTTTGAACCAAACCAAACGGGCAAGATGCTAGAATACGGATGGTACTCATGTTTTGGCCCTCTGTCATGAAACTCCGTTCGCGAACAAAGGGTCAGATTTTCAGCCAACCCTCGAGCGGCGTGCTTAGCTATATTTAGTATCAGCAGAAGGCGGCTTGGCGTGTCTCGTCTGCGTCATCTTGGTTGGATAAAAGACCGTAGTGGCATTACGCCTCAAACATGCAAATAGACGGTCGCTGGCTGTTTGCTGGGATTTAGGAATTTTCAGCCATATCACTTTGCTGAATTCGATGCGTCAAGCAATATGGAATTGTTGGTGATGCAGACCTTAAGTGAAAGTTTGGATGTTGGTTGCAAGATGTATTCGTCGTTGCACGGATGCAGATTGATTGGGCAATATCACAACGAACAAAAACATGTGGCCCGCGATCTTTAGCGAATGGAGCGGTAAACATGTTGGGTGAGTCAAAGTTACCCCACTTTACTAGCATCTATGCTGGCCAATCATACCTCGACATGTCCCACTTTTGGCCAGCCCCACCCCGTCCGAATTTGCTTACACCTTAGCTGAGTGGCTCGTTGGCAAGGAACGCCTCAGTGCAGACCTTGAGTCTTTGGTGTTTCAGTCAAGCGATTCTTTGAGAAGTGGTGTCGTGACATCAGACACTGGGGGCTTAAGGCAGCTAGTACGTAGCCAATCCTTGGGTCAAGCCCCGAGGCACCAACCAGTGAGGACGGAGGGAACTGCGGGTCCCGGTGACGAGACGGACCTCGGGACTGGGGGAGGACGACTCGAACTATGGGTCGCTGAGAGTAGGTAGACATATCTGGAAGGCTGAAATGTAGCCGCTGGAGCTGAAGAAGAAGCTGGACCAGCCGTCAAATGCAGACGGTTCAGCCAACTAGATACCATTGTACTAAATAACTATAAAGCAAGCTCTCTAGACCTACTAGAGAGACGGACTTGAAACCAAAGGTGAGAAGCTGCAAACCCATGTGGACGCCATTTATTCGAGATTAAAGCTGCGCATCAGCGTCCGATTTGCCAATGCGGAATGACCCTTATGCAGGTCGCCTCGGCGCGGAGAATGCCTCGTACGACGTGACTTTTACTAGACCATACCAAATTTGTGTGTAAACAGGCCATTTGTGCATGCATTCATGTCTGTTTTGCTAGGCAGGCACTGTGTCACCCCAAAATGCCTATTTTCTGGCCCTCCACTGGTTGTCGCAAGGCGCGAGGCACCACAGGATGCCCAATACAGCCCCAACTCCCCAACAGATACCGCCCTACATTTTAACTGGCTCACATAAACCAATAATGTTGGCAGTCAACGCAGCTGCAGATTTATATTAGCGCGATATACCTAATGCAACAGTTTGACGACTGCCCGATCAAAGATTTCCGGATGTCTTCGGCTAGACTCCACCACATACAACCCACTAGCTCACCGCCATCTCCCAAGCACCACTTTTGGCACAAAGCAGCCAACGCAATTCACCTCTCTGCTATCGACTTCCTCCCAACCTCCATCAATTGCGCAAACAGCCATATGAGCTTTATCATTGCCCGCGACATGGATTTTACTCCGGAAACATCACACAAACGGCGGCGCAGCACGCATGCATGCTCACCAGCTCCACAGAGAACACGCCGTAATGGCGCTCCAAATCACTCTCTGGAGGCAACTATCGATCGAATAAAACGCGAGCCAGTGGGCTCGGATCCCAAAGACGCTTTTACCAGCAATATATGGCCAAGCGTACGGAACGGATACGACAACATGAGGGAGGAACTGGAAAAGTTATGTAAAAATGCTCTCCAGAGCATGAATATCAAAAGCCAAGTACAGAGCAGAACCAAGGCCACGGAATCTATCAAAGCATCGCTTGATCGGCGCGAGAAGGTGTTGCCAAAGCACCAAAAGCAGTTCGAGAATTTCTCCGAAATATTCAATGCGATTCATGACCTTGTTGGGGTCAGAATCATACTGGAATACCCAGACGATATACAGAAAGCCATTCGGTTCATCGAAGAGACTTTCCAAAAGGAGACAGACCCGGTCGTCTTCCAATTTGACCGTAACGTCGGCCAACACTGGAAAACATGGTTCGGAGCCTACCAGACTCTCAATTACCGACTCCGCCTGAAAAACGACAAATCCGAAACCCTTTCTCAGTTCCGCGGCGTCCTGTTCGAGATACAGCTTACAACAATTGCCGAGCATCTGTACAACAAATTTGCACATCCACTCTTGTACAAGGGCTTCGCAGAAACGCTCAGTCGCCAAGACGAAATGGTAATTGATATGTCGCATGGTATATCTCTTTGCTATTCACTCTGCTTGATGTACATGAAGGAAAAACTAGGGAAGGACTCCGACAAAATCCAGGACAAGGACATATTATTGGCGGAAACAACCAGCTTCCACCAGAACCTGACTAGAGGGACAAGCTTCGACACTTTTGCCAACCCCGAGGGTCTTGCAACAGCAGTTGATATTCCTCCCGAGGCATACAAGTCCGCTGCCGATCTCAGAGAGTGGATAGACGGAAAAATAAAGTATGCAATTCCCTGACTTCTAACATAAATGGGCTCTAACAGTCAGTAGCAACATTCTTACCGAAGTACGCTCTACTTCGCAAACAATCCGTGAAGCAGTACTCTCCAAGCTCCCTGTTGCTGAGGGCGCGGCTTTCGACTCACATGCCGAGGAGCACAACGCACGATGCCACCCCGACACCCGAACCGAGCTCCTCAGCCAAATTCAGAACTGGGCGAACGATTCTCAAGCCGAGAACATCTATTGGCTGAATGGCATGGCAGGGACAGGAAAATCCACCATCTCTCGAACCGTGGCCAAGTCGTTCGCAGATAGCGGCCTGCTTGGCGCGAGCTTCTTCTTCAAAGGGGGGAGGGCGACCGCGGCAAAGCCGCCCGGGTTTTCCCTACAATTGCCAGTCAGCTTGTGTGCACAATCCCTACCCTGGCGCCATATGTCAGAAAGGCCATCGACACCAATCCGGCCGTTCCCACGAAGGTATTGAGAGACCAGTTTGAGGAGCTCGTTCGCAAGCCTCTAAACTGCATTCAGTACACCACGGAAGTTGTGATCGTCATCGACGCTCTTGACGAATGCGATGGAGATAACGACGTGCGGAATATTATCTCTATACTTGCCCGAGCAAACACGCAACCCTCAGGACGTTTGAGGGTTTTCATCACCAGCCGGCCTGAGCTGCCCATTCGCCTCGGCTTTAAAGACGTCCGAGGAAGGTACCAGGGTTTAGCTCTACACCAGGTTCCGGAGCCAATTGTGGAGCAGGATATATTCACATTCTTGGAATATGAACTCGCGAGAATCAGAAATGAATCCAACAGCCAGGCCTTAGAAGGCCTAGAGCTGCCGCTAGATTGGCCCGGCTATCACGTCATTCGAACTCTCGCTCAGATGGCTGTCCCACTGTTCATTTTCGCCGCAACCGTCTGCCGCTTTATTGGAGATAGGTGTTCAGACCCCGCCGATCAGCTGGAGAAAGTCTTGCAGTATCAGATGAAGACCCACGATTCCGAACTCGATAAGCTCGACGCGACATATCTCCCAGTTCTCAATCAGCTTATTATCGGACGTAATAATCCGCAGAGGAACCGCCTATTAGCTGAGTTCCGAAATGTCGTTGGCCCTATTGTCCTCCTTGCTGAGCCGCTCTCAGTGTCGTCACTCGTACAACTTCTCAACTTATCCCCTAAAGCCATACACAGCAAGCTCAACTCTCTCCACTCTGTCCTAGATGTCCCTTCACAACTCGATGCCCCAGTCAGACTCTTTCATCTGTCATTTCGCGACTTCCTCGTCGACCCGACCAAGAGTACCACGAATGACTTTTGGATCGATGAGACAAAATATCACAAGACGCTTGCGGATCGATGTCTCCAAGTTATGAACCCCCACCTTAGGAGAGATATCTGCAATCTACAAATGCCGGGAAAGCTGCGGTCTGAGGTCGACCAGCGAACTATCGATACCGCTCTGCCGCCTGAAATCCAGTACGCCTGTCAGTACTGGATCCACCACTTGAAGGAGAGCAAAGGCAGCGTACAGGATGGCGGCCCAGTCCACAGCTTCCTGACGAGCCATCTCCTTCATTGGCTTGAAGCGCTAGGCCTTATAGGTCGTATCTCGGAGAGTATCGGCATGGTAGACGATTTGTTAGCCCTTAGTGTATGTTGCGCCCTTGCCCACTGTCCCGAAACATACTAACATCGCTTTTCAGTCTGCAGACGCCGTTGAGATATCAGGATTTCTCCGCGATATAAGAAGGGTTATTCTAAGCAGTCGGTCAATCATCGATATAGCACCTCTTCAAGTATACGCTTCGGCACTTGTGTTCAGCCCGACCCGCAGTATAACCAGAGATCTATTCAAGCAAGAATTAAAGTGGATTACTTCCGGGCTAATTGTAGAAGATAATTGGAATGCGTGCCGACAGACGTTAGAAGGGCATAGCAATGGGGTCAACTCCGTCGCGTTCTCTCCCGACTTGAAGCTCGTTGTATCCGGGTCATGGGACAAGACCGTCAAGATCTGGGATGTCGCGACGGGCGCTTGCACAGAGACGTGGGAAGGGCATAGTGATTCCGTCAACTCCGTCGCGTTCTCTCCCGACTTGAAGCTCGTTGTA
The DNA here is from genome assembly GCA_033439685.1 of Apodospora peruviana. Classification (NCBI taxonomy): domain Eukaryota; kingdom Fungi; phylum Ascomycota; class Sordariomycetes; order Sordariales; family Lasiosphaeriaceae; genus Apodospora; species Apodospora peruviana. The sequence continues at coordinate 3,477,448 of JAUEDM010000005.1, read as the reverse complement.
TCCGGGTCAGGGGACAAGACCGTCAAGATCTGGGATGTCGCAACGGGCGATTGCACAGAGACGTTAGAAGGGCATAGCGGTGACGTTACGTCTTCGAAGTTATTTACCTCCTGGTCAGGTGACGCGAAAATCCCTTATCGCTTAGAATATGGTATAGACTTGGACAATAAGTGGATTACAAGAGGCTCAGAAAACTGGCTATGGCTGCCTCCGGGATGTCGAGCAACATGTTCGGCTGTAGCAGCATCTACGATTGCTATTGGCTGTTGGTCGGGACGTGTCCTAATTATCACGGTCGCGACAGACAACTATAACTGACCTCTCTTTTTTTTCTATCATAGCGTGCCACAGGAGGGTTTCGGGGGGCTCTCTTAATTTATAACCGTCGTAGTATTCTAGAATCTTCCACATCTTAGTTTCGTACGGACCTGCATCTGCATACTGTTATCTAATAGAAAAGACTAGTAGTGGCTGGAATGCACTAGAAAATGGGATTTGTCAACTTCGCCACCAGGGTTGCCACCCTTTACTACCATAAGAAATTGCAACGCCAAATGCGCTGTAGTTACAAGAGAACACTGCTCACAACGTGTAATGGAAGAAGTAGGGTTTGGGTGGTGTTAAGGTAATTCATTGAAGCCATGTCCTTTCACTTCCGTGGGCAGGCCAAGCTCCCATCTTGTAGCCGACTCTTGGTTCCTGTCTGGCCACCTTGCCTGAACTCTATTTACTTCACGACGTATGATGCCCTCGGTTCCATGCATTCGTTACCGATGGCGCCTCGGTTACACGCATCCGATGCCTTCATTGCTGATGACGCCTTCGTGGACTGCCGACATCTATGGGTCTCTACTAACAGTGGGTCTTTGTTGATTTTCTTTGGTGTGAGCGGGTCTATGTGGTGCGCCCCTTTCACTCAGCCGCATCAGAGCTAGTCTGACTTCCAATTGGTTGTTCTGTCATGGTTCCAATAATGTTTGTTATCAGGGCCCACTTATCGAAGCTTGCAGCCAATTACCTGTCATGCACAATGCGGGATGGGGCTTGGCGTCCGGAAACGGGTATAACGGATAAGATTTGCTGGTTCTTTCAAATCTGCAAGATCACATCCATCTCTGAACCACACCAGGACAGTTCCTGCAGGGTCCAACCACGTGTAAACCAGCGGCAATGCGGTAGTGCCGTATCCAGCGGTGCCGACGAGGGGAGGTTAGAAAGGAAGGCATAGCAGATGATTGACCGCTGATACCAACGATAAATGGAGTTGATGGCCTCGGTGAGCTCGGCGCTGCTAGATTTGTCGATGCAGCACGTGTCAACCCAAGCGTAGCCGATCCTGGCGGCGGACGCCATTTTGCACGTCATGTCGATCTTGGCGTAACCTTTCTTGGACTTATAATCCCCTTTGCCCATCATGTTGCTGTACGACACCTCCTCCTCCTGCCAGGTGTGGGAGAGGATGGCGTAGTCTGGTATGTTGTGCATCCCACTAAACTCCTCAAAGGGAGTCGGTGCTTGTATTGATGAGTCTCCTCTTGCCGTGGGCCGTTGATTAAATGAATAACTGAAGTGGGGTTATCAATGATATCGGTTTGACTCTTGTGAAGTTTGGTCAGAGCTGCAATAACCAACAGCAGGCAGAAGTGAGAGCGGGGGTTTTCCTGCGATAATTAAGGCGATAGGCGTGATGCACGTTGGATTGGCGACTGCAGATGGAAAGCCTTAATCCGTACGAAGTACGTAAACACATAATTGAAATGGCCAACATGTGTGACACACCACAAAAGTCGTACAATTTACTCGCCCGCAGAGCCAGTAACATCGACAAACGACGACACTTCGCTCCAGCCCGACATGATCCACTCGAACTGATCCTCCTCACCTTTACCCTTCTCACCATCAGACGCAGACGATGTCTCTGTGGCAGCCCACCAATCCAAATCCAAACCCACGCCCCTCACCTTCTTCACCTTTCCCTGTCGCCGACTCCCACGCCGCTGCCGCCCTCCACCAAACGTCAGACTGACCGTATACGGAACCTCTACCGCAGGAAGGCAACTCATTGCAATGTCGGCTATTCCTTCGTCTCCACCGCCCCGGATCACGCCCAGCCGGACCAGGTCCGCCATCTCCTTGTCTTCAATTGTAGCATCACTGGCAATCTTCGGCGTGCCCGCTGCAGCTTGCCATTCCATCGTCTCTTCCCTATCATCGTACCAACCAATCCCACCATTGGCGCTTTGCGAAATCAACCCCTTCACAGCTTTAGGTTCCCTCTTCATCACACCCGTTGTCGGCTTTGGTTTCGGTCTATCCCTCTCGGTATCATCATCCTTTTTCTCATCAAAAACAACAACTCCATTTTCACTCTCTCCCTGCCCCAAATTATCCTTGATAACCGCAGCAAAATCAGGTACCTCCCCGATCGATGTCCGACGAATAACAATCGGCCTCCTGACCACCGGCTCCGGCCTTCCCCCCTGAAACTCGCAATACCGTCCCCCGCGGGTCCCGTCCCCCGAACATATCAAACAGTACTCACGTCGAGGCCCGCGCGGGGCGGCGTGTCCGTACGGAACTTTGGTCGCCTCGCTCTCGCCGACGTACTCGACGTAGTACTGCAGGTAGCCGTTTGAGCGCCTGCGCCGCGTGATCAGGCCATTAGGTTTCTTGTTTTTGGGAAAGACATTCGCGTCGGCGTGGATGAGGCGCATTTTTCTGATTCGGGGTGAGTGGATGGTGGTTTGCAGGGCGGGCGGGCTTGAATTGAATTGGTGTGGGAGAATGGAGATCGGATTGTTGGAGAATTGGTGCTGGACCGAATGGGAGCAGGACTAGGGTTGAAGGGGGATTTATTGGTACTTAAGTAGCGGTTGGCCACCGAGTGACTCACTGACATGACTAATCACCATGGAAGGATTTCGGTGGTGAGAAGAGGCACTGCTGTCTTGTCTTAGTCTCTTGGAGGTATGATTTCTCCGCAATTTCCTGGGGCACTCTGCTGTTGAGCGGCTTGAGCCCACTAAACATTGCCAGGATTCTAAACGGTGTTGGATTTATGTACTTGGCACGTCCTGCTCTGGTTAAGAAGATATCCTGAATGGTACATACCCCTTCTTTGTCATATCTAACATCTCTACTCGCAAGCAACACCCTTTTTTTTTACCATATTACCACCTGCCACTCCCATCTAGATTCCCACTCCCCTCTTTCTCATCCTCAACCCAGCATACAAACCCCTGTCCACCAGTCCCCTTTTCATCCCGTAACCCCGGCAGCGCCCCGCCCCCTTTTCGCATCGCCGCCAGATGCCACTGAATCCAATACATCTGCTCATGCTCGCGCAGGTACCGTTCCCCATGGAACCCGCGCAGCACAACCTGCCGCGTCAACATTCCTAAATGCCGCCTCGCTTCCGTCTTCTCGTGCATGCGCTTCGACAGCTCCTGCACATCCTTGCTTGTCAATACATCTGGCAATACCACACGATCATCGCCGGCAAATTCGGCCCACGGGCCCGCCATGGCAAGCATAGAAATCTGCGCCCGAGCCAGCCCGGTTGGGTCATTTGGCGGGACGACTTCCCCATAGCAGAGAGCAGGGTCGTCTGGATCGGTGAGCACAAGGCTCGTTGCCCCGACAGCTGTAGCGACGATCGGCACGCCCGCGAGAGCTGCTTCTGCAACAGCGAGCGGTAGACCCTCAGACAGCGATGAGTTCATGAACAGCCACGCGTCTTTCAGAATCTCCTGTGGCTTGCCGAACCCTTTCAACACGACATTGTTTGCGAGACCGCACGACTCGATCAGCTTGGCCATGTCGATGGCGTACTCAGGTTCCCGGTCCTGGGCGCCGTAAACGAGAAGCTGATAGTCTTTGAAGCCGTATTGGTTGACAATGACGTCTGCGGCACGGATGGCGGTCCTAATGTCCTTGATAAACTGTACGTTTGACAGCATGACCACCGTCGGATTGGTGGTTCTGACCACGTCAACTGGCTGAAAGGCGTCCATGTTGCTGACACCGTTCACAATTGGGTCAATTTTTCGAGTGAAGGTCTTGACGTGACCGAGCCGACCCTCGTCAGTGCCGAGATCACCTTCCCAGACGGGGTTAAACAGAGGTGTGCAGGGCAGAACCACGTCTGCATGCATGTAAGCCAGCCGCATGGCGAGGCCCATTCCAGCGAGCAGCATGGACTGCACAGGTAGGGGAAGTGTTGACTGCGCCGGGCTGATGTTGAGACAGCACTCCCGCCAAAGAATCGCATGGTCCCAGATACCAAACGTCGCGCCCCGCCGGTATTTCAAGAGCATGCCGAAGAGGCTGCTTATGCCGTGATGGGTGCTTTGGAACACTCGAGGACAGTCTTCGGGGGTCTGAACGGAGAAGATGAAGAAGTAGGAGGTGTAAATGCCGAGAGCGCTGCGGAAGTCGGACATACTTGGCTTCTGCAGCTCGAACCACTCCGACGGATCCGTGATGTCCGGTTCGTCGCTGTATGGGGTTAGCCACGCTTCAACCCAGGCGGCGCTAACCTGTTTGGAGTTCCATGTCTTGTTATAGTCCTTGTGCTCAAAGTACTTGAACATATCGAGCATTACATGGCTGTACTTGACCATATCTGCTTTGGAAATATGCTTGGAACGAGCACCCTTGACAAAGAGCTTGAGGAGCGGTATAAATTTGCCGGCAATATCGCGCTTGGTGTTTGTGCTGGCAATCTTATTATCGACCTCCGTCTCTAGCGGGTTGTCAATGACACCGTGGTTTGGTGTTCGGCCATCCAGTCCCCACAGTGGGATCATCTTGAGTGACTGTACATTCTTCTCGACCTGGAAACGAGGAATTCCATATTCGTTCCCCGATTCGGCCATGACATGGTTGCGGATGGTGGTGTGTCCGTTGACCAGGTCTCGGCGGCAGTTAGACACTCCACCGGGTGAATCCGGCCAGCATCCCACATCGTTGAAGATGACTGAAATCCGGTCGTTGGTGTCCTTGAAGCAGTCTTGCGGCCGAGTGGTGATTTGGTTGGCGTCCTTGCTGAGGCCCATGGCGTAAAGATCAGAAGGCCGGATCGGCAGCAAGCAGACCTCGGAAACATCCTGCTCAATCTCAATCATGGGTACAATTTGGTCGATATGCGAGTCCAGAACTTTCTTTGCTGTGGTTAGTTGTCCAGAATTGCGAGCATCCCAGTACTTTCCTAGAAGTGGCTCATGACGTATCAGCAGCTCATCCATCCAACAAGCGGTGATAGCATCGACGTTCCCCGTCTTGCGCCAGTGACTCCATAGCTCTGTTCTCAACCACCAAGTCGGTACTTGACGGTAAACAACTCTCTGAAAGTTGTACGACCAGACCCTTGGGTTGAGGAAGGACACCCACGACAATAGCTTCCCCGACACTTTGGTGGCTCGCCTGATATGACGTCTTCGGTGGTAGATAAGAAGGTCATCATCTTGAAAGAACACATCGGACGGCCTCTGCAGTAGGAACTGCTCGTGCTCGAAGAGCTGTGGTGGCTGCGCAGAAATTTCTTCGTCCGTACCGTGCTCCCTTATGACCGTTGTGATGACCGGATCCCTGCGATGCTGGTAGTCGTAGGTGGTGACATAAGTTTCGTCCGCCGTTTTCCTTACAGCCTTGGACACTCGATCAGATGGCACACAGTTGCTATCGCCTCCGATCTGGTCACGGAGTGGGACACCCCAGCAAACAATGAGACAATTCGCCTGTTGCGATCCTGCAAGCATGTACTCCGCCTTCAGCACTTCATGGCATCCATTAGAAGCTGACTTGTAAAAGTACTGAAATGAATATTGAATCGTGCCAAACGCTATTGTGCCTCTGACCACTCGACCTTTCTTGTCGTAGATATATCGCTTATCGGTATCCCGAGCCGACACCTCCTTGTAACTCGGAATTCGTGTCTTGTTGCCCTCGGAATAGGTATAGATACTGGTGTCTTGTCCGCCCTTATTATCGCCCTCGCGGCTGGCAAGCCGGAGAGTATGATCATATAGAGCCTTCGACAGTGGTTTACCATCGTCAGGCCGTGTAGTCAGACTGCCGTTGAAAATCTCCAATGTCAGATCATCCGTTTCGCTCTTGGATATAAAGCCGGTGATTCTGTTGCGACGCAGCTCGACCACAATGCGGTCCCGGCAAAGCGTTCGACTGGCACCCTTCTTAGCAAGGCGTGAGATTGCAACCAGGGATTTGTGGTGATAAATGAGCATGACATAAACCCAAGCATTTCTCGTCTGCCGACAGACTCTCCAAACAAAGAGAAAGAGCCAGAGGATAAGTGGCCGGACTAGGGAAAAATGTCGAAGGGAATACCATAGTTCTCTCTCAATGTTTGCGTCACCACAAGAGATGATGGCAGTCCATTTGATGAAAGTGAGCGGGACAGTCAGAAACGCTCCCAAGATCCCACGAAGCAGGCTCCCAGTGTCCGAGTTGGAGCCAGCAGAGTGGCGATGAGCCACAGGTTTTGCTGATGCTGAGATATGTGGTACCTTTTCTGGGTAGTGGATTAAAGTCAAGGACCTTGGACTCTCGCTTGCTTTCTGATAGACCTTCAGACAACGTTTTATTTGGATATCGCTTTCTTCCATGTCTTGTCCTTGGGATTTCAACCACGCCTTAAGCTCTCGAGATTCCTGTACCGGCTTGCCAATAACACGATAAAAGATCGCCTCTCGGACGTCAAGTGGAAGTCGGTCCCACTCTTTATCAACGTCAAGCCCAAAGCAGAGATGCTCAATAAGTGCAAGGTTCGTCCACTTCTGAATGGTAAGCAGTCCGTTCGTGTCCTTTATGGCGCCGCAGATTTGACCCTTGTCACTTTCGGTGGCAGAAGGCTCGTCTGTTGTAGGTGTAATTGTAAAGTCTTTCCAGACCCAGAAGGAAGTCAAGACCGATGCGCTGATAGCAGCAGTGTTGAGAGCAAGAACATCAATGTAGAGGAATGGCAACTCCTCATAGACGCCATGCAGTACACAGCCGGCGATGAACCCGACTGAGGCTGATGCCAATATAGACAACACATGATATTGAACGTTGGTCGTGAAACAGCGGTTGAACTAAGGCGGTTATGTGTGAGTTTCATCTGCTGTGGACTTGATGAAAAAGAGGCAAGGTACCTACCTGGAAGAGAATAACCGCCGAATAACCAAGACAGTAGAGATAGTACAGTGCCAACATGTCGGCACGATCGACAAGCAGCCATACAAGAATCGTAGCACAGCCAAATATGAAGACCAGCTTCTTTGACAGCTCATAAAGTGCCTTGATGTACGTGCGCCGGCGAGACCTACAAAATGTCCCGGTCAGTATCAACAGAGCACATCAAATAAGAGATGAAAGACATACCGTTCCCATTTCTGCCGAACAACAGCCGCCTCCTCCGAACTACAAACCTTGTCGTCGGATAGTTCAAAGGTAATTTTCCAATACGCTTCAAGTGTTACGTCCAGCGCCATGACGGAACAACAAAAGTACAAGATGGCGAAGCAAACAGCGTATCTGGAGGTAAAATCCGAGAAGATACTGATCGGCTCCGAACTGGCAGACATGACAATGCTGACCCAGCGATCCATCAGAAAAACGAGAAAGAGGCCGATATTTTGACCGATCTAAACAACAGAATGAATCAGAATTAGTATGTCGAATTAAAGGAGAAAGGAATTTGGGACTTACGTCAACCCGAGCATAACGAAACAACATGAAGATGCTATGCTCTTTCAACCCTTGTTCCATCAACCTCCTTTTCTTTAGTGCTTCTGCAACTTCGGAAAACCACGGCACGGAGAAGGTTTCCGTCGGCTCTTTACCGTCATTTTCTGAGTGAAGCAGCCAGTTGATGTGCGGGAGGCCTTTGGCAACTCGGCCAACCAAGTCGTCGTCGTCGTGACCATATCTGCCGGTTTTTGGATGCAAAACAGCCTGTCGGAAAGCTCCCACGGCGAGGTTCTTCAGGACCGCATCAGACGTGGTAGTATCACGATCATCTTCCTCGCTCGTCGTGCTCATGGAGGACGACGGTAGGTTGTCGGTTTCACTCGGAAGTCCTTTCTTGTTGCCGAGTCTGGCCATATACCACCCCAAGATGTCTGCCTCGGTGAAGACCGGGATCTGGTCAAGCCAGGCCATCCACTCGTGACAGAGTCGACGATATTGAAAGACAACAATAAAAAGGAAACCATACCCAACCGCGAGGTAGATCTCAATATCGTACCCGTTGACAAGACCGGAAACAATGGGTGATGCCAACAGTAGAGGGATGGTTCGCCAGAGAACAGTGCGACCGGAGCTGAGGGGGCTGCCGGATTGGTGCATGGTAGCCATGATTCCTGGATAGTTGTCAGCAGATGCCGGAGGCACGATAGTGAAATGACGTACCAAGAATATTAAGATACGTAGAAAGAAGCATGATATATGCAAAGAAAGTGAAAGCAGATGTCAAGGAAATTTTGAGGCCAAAGATGACACCCCCCACAACACCTACCACCAAACTGAGAACAAATCCACCGGACAGTCGTTGTACATGAAAGAATACCATGTTATTGTACGCATTCTAACTCACTCATGTCATGTCAGTGCATGTTGTCTTCTTGTAAAGACGGTTTGATGGATTCAATATGATCATAAGGAGATGGACTTACATTGCAAAGATAATAATTTCCCACGCTCCCAACCCAGCCAGTAACACCCGCAGAAAGTAGAAGAGAAGTTAGTAGCCCAAAGCATGCCGCAACGAGCTTATCGTCACCCATAAAGGCAGTCATGAACAATCCGCGGCCGACGAAAGTCAGAAGAAGCAGGTCAAAAATAGCCGGAAGACAAAAGATCGATAGAACACCAAACTGAACAACGGTCTTGTGTATGCGCTGCAGGATACTCCTGTGAAGTGACAGGCCATCACCGTTGACGCCGGTGGTGGCATTGTCTTTGTCGCTGTCATCTTTCTTTGGCTCCACCTTCGCATACACGGACATCAGCCCTGACATCCGACGATCCTCTGGGTGAGCAGGAGTTGGCGGCGGATTTTCCTTCAGGAACGCCACATATCGATCACAGAGTATCTTGCCTAACGCCTTTGGTTTCATGCCGCCAAAGTAGAGCTCGCACTGTGACCCGAGAACCCACAACTCCGCAAAGACTGCCGCTTGATCTGGTTGGCTGAAGATGGGACAGTGGTCTGTAGTTTCCAGGTACACATTTTCCAGTGCAGCCCTTCGGAGTGCACAAAAAAACATCAACGTCAGCAAGTCCGTGTTGGAGTCGACTTTGGTCGACTTTGAGTCTCGGTAAGCCCCGAGAAGGGTACTGCTGAACTTGTTGAGTGTCTCTCGGTCACCAGAGAATAGCGCGGCGCCGACGAGCTTCTCCACTGTTTCATAAAGCTTGACGAGATTGTTGAGAGATGGAAACTTTTGAGTTATGCCAGTGCGTATGGACATCGCGAGTCGAGTTTTGAAGAGGTCAACTATTGTGACTGATCCAGACAAAAATCCGCGAGAAGTCGTGTCGTTCCAGGAAGCCATCGATGTGTCATCGAGCAAAACAGATTTGCAGTAATCTTCTATTGCCGACTTGAACGGATGCTGCAGCTTGGATATCTGGATCTGCTCCAGAAGGAAAAGAAGCTCGGCCGGAGTAGCCTCGTCAATTGCAGCACGCATGCTCAACGGCAAAGCGATGGGCGAATTGGCCATTTCCATCACCAGCGTCGTTGCCTGGCCCTTCTCGAGACATATTTCCTCCTCGTACCTCTCCTCGCGTGGTACCTGATGATGCGCAAGCCAAGTGTGAAGGATGGTGTTGATATCGCTAGGGCACCTTCGTGAGATGAATATGTCCAGAACGCCATCTGCGGTTCGGTAATCGGACAGCCCCCAAAACTCAGCTGCATTGTCAGGTGCCGTGAATCCTGTTCCAAGGCCCTTGTACACGACGACCGTCTGGTGGGTCAACCCCTCCGCAAGACCACGGACAAGACAGGTGTGTATGGCTGTGGACTGGAAAGCCCTCAGCTGAGTAACCAGTTTGCTGATATATGGTTCTTCAAATTGCTGTAACATCTTGAGATCTCTGAGGTGAGTCTGGATCGCCAAGACAGCGTCGTAATTCTTCTCAGTTGCAGAGCCAATCAACGGAACACAACCTGCCGATGAGATTTTCTCACCATCAGCAGAATAATTCCAGAAGTTAGCTCGCGGCGGTGCGAGGTTGACATAAGTTGGTGGAGGGATGCTGTCTGACTGTTCATCAACCAACTGATGATGCTCTTTAGACAGCGGAAGCGTCTCCAGGAGTAGTTCTGCTTCGGGGATAACAGACGCCAACTGTGACACATCCAACTGCGAGTCGTCGGTACTATCAGGGCTTTTGTACGTGTCGAGACGAGCTCCCCGTTCCTGCCGCATCCATGCTTCTTGTAGCTGCCTCCACATCGACGTCAGCAATGGCGCACCTTTTTTTTGGTATCAGCGGCGACAATAGAAGAACACTTACCTCCAAAATCTCTGCCCTTCTCAAATAATCAAAGCCACTCAGACTTACAGCCCCTCGGTCAAAGTCCACCATCATCTTCCCGAATGTATCCCTCCAAGATTCAGAAGGACCATGCTCGAGGACAGCCTCAAAATGACTGGCCACCTTGGATGCGCGGCAAACCACCGCCGCTGAGGGCATCTCGTCCCATATGTCATGAAATCCAACGAAGAATCCCGGTCGCTGGATACGCTCGTAGACACACTTGCTCATGACATCCCGGAGTTCCTGTGATCGGAAATAGTCTCTCCTCTCACCGTTCGGCAAAATGCAGGCATTGCCAACGATCACACCAACAAGTAGACCAAAGTCAATATTCTCGAGAATTTTGCTGTTGTCGTGGGGGAAGCTGAGCAAGACTGGTATTGCCAGCTGATGCAGTCGCCACAGCAGCTGAATGACGAGATCATACTCGTTGCCGTCACCCGGTGTTCCGTACACCCCCCGAACAACAACACCTGAGATTGTCTTATCCTTGGTGACAAGATTGGAAAGAAAGTTTACCCATATTGGTAGTGTCGTATGGGATAGCGCATGTAATTCAACTAGACCCAACACGGTCTGGTCTGTGCGCCGATTTGTCAAAATAGGGGGGTATGTTGACTCCGCGTCTATAAACGAGGGTAAAGGAACGACGCAGACATTGCTAGCTATATGTGGGGGTTGTATATCGTGCGATATAGCCGGATGCTGTGAAAGAAGGTGAAATGAATGACACCCTGACAATAGCTTTGTGTCCAATGGAGGAGACTTTCTCCTATACAGGGTCGAGATTGTCTTCTGATGAGCTCTAATTTGACGAATATCAGCAACTAGAGTGACTCAAATCTGAGATATGGTTTAGGTTTCTTACTCTCGATCTCTACTTTGTAATGTTCTGCTGAAAATTTGGGATGCATTTGTCCCAAGCCAAAGAATTAAAGGCAGGGCCAGAGAGACACCCGCAAAGACCAACGTGAAGTGCTGGATCTTTGTCTGAAATCTATGTTCGGGTTGCAGAAGTTTGTTGCAGTACACTAGTCGTCCGGCAGCGCTGCTATTAGGAGGGGTGCAGGCAAGGATGACCGGATCGCCGGAAGTCGGAGGCTGAAGGAAAGATGCCATGAGGGATCAAATATTCGTAACAAGTAAACAATACAAAGTGGTTAAGTGGCTTGTATGATCGTGGAAGACGTCTGACAGGTAAAGAGAGACCAAAGATTAGTAATTAAGTACGGAGATTGACCATCTCAGGAGAAATCAAGGAAGGAGAGCACATTACGCCACTGGTACTGTGAGGCTTGAAATCTCGCGAGACAGAAGAGAAGAATGTGCACCAAACTGGTTTTAAGAGAAGACATCGGCAAGGGCAGCCGATGCCTGCCCCATCCTGATCTACAACCAGTCATGGCTGTGCAGTTCAAAGTGGCGACCAGATACTTGTCGGCGAACCCGCAAAGCTTTTGCCGCTAGAAATAGGTCCCTTATTCCAGGACCACACATGGCATTGGGAGTCTCCATATCTCATGAACACTGTACTTCTAGAGGCGAGGAGTTTGATACGAGAAGCGGATGCTGGACATATGAGGCGGAGTGTCTGGGTCCTTCAAAGTTGTTCACCATAATAAGCTTATGGATCCGATCTAACGAGCACCGCAGGCAGGGCTTTGGAAGTTTGAGATGCAACCTGCCAAATTTGATACACAGTCAGTCCACATTCTGGGTGTGTCATTGAATACCAGCGCTCAATGAGTCAACCAAACCACTGGAGCAAATACGTTCGACTGACGTGGCCAGCGCTAGAACTCGGCTCCGACCGTGGCTTAGAGGATTTCACGCAACTTTGAAGCGCGCGTATCGGGATTCCACGTAATCAAGGAGAAAATGACTGTGAGTATGTTGGAGTAATGGCAGGTGTCGATACGAGATAAGCTGGGGTATTCGGATTGTACGCCGTGTTGATGTATGTTCATCCTATGGTTATTTACTCGAGCTTCTGAAATCCAGTTATTGACCCGATCCCGGGAAGGGACAATGTTGTAACACCTTGGCTAACCCGTTGGAACGTTCGCTGTGGGACATGAAATGCAACTGTCGGGACTTGTCCGGTTACACCGAGCCGATGGCTGTTGTGTGATGGAAACACCTCTTCCATGCTTATGGGAAGTCCGGTGGAATGGTTGGTAGAAAGTATACATTGTTTGGGAAAACCTAAAGATATGAGTAGCTGAAACTCGTGTATGTTTGTTTGTTTAGCGAAGGCACGTTAGAAATGGCTCTCACAAGATCCACTCAGCTGAAATCAGGGGAAGGCTGATGATGTCTTAACCTTCCATCTGTCATGGACGGCTAACCGGAGTAATGGCTAAGGCAACCACTACGCAACGTTGTGAAGGCTGGCTGCTTGATGCTTAATGCTCGTTTCTCGGCTCGATGATGCAGTCCTACCCACTGGGTCTTGGTACACATAGGGCCAGTCAATTTCTCGCTTTATGTCCAAGCACGCAATTCACGGAAGATTGTGGCGTTTCTTTGTCTTCCCCCGGTTCCTAGAACCTCCGAAAAACATGTCTGTTCCTCTGCCACACAAAACGGTGATTCGTCTCTTCTCTCACGTGGACGCTCCATCGGAATCCATGTCGCCGGTTTGGACGTGGGGTTTGCGCGTTGGCCCATTTCTCTGTTCTCCCGCTCAATAATACGATTGTTCTCTGTCGCCTGTCTTCCAGTTAGATTGTCGTCGGTGGCTGCATCATTGCATGCCAGCATGTTCACTGAACCGCCCACACCTCTGTTCTCATGCAACTGGGAGGAAAGAGTTCCGTCGGTAACTGTACAACAGCCTGCAGTTGTGGCTGTCCCGAGCCGGCTGAGTACAGGACCCTGCGTGGCTAATGGCTAAGCAGAATTTCAGCCTCAGCTTCGAGAAGGAAGATACGTCAATGGCGTTCAAAGTTGTCTAGGCAGGCTCCTCATCGGAGCACGGATATGGGATGTTGGAACTCGTAAGTTGGGGGCCATCGTTTGCGAGATGCAAGAATAGAACCTGACAGATTCTTCTTAGATCATCGTAGGATCTCCCTGTCACGACTTTGCATCAGCTCACACCAAGTCCAGAACACGAGTGTCGTACCTTGTCTCGTCATCCACTGACACTTGGCAATTACTCTACTTCCTCCCAATTTATTTCGCCTGTGATAGGTGTTGAAAATCGTGACTGCGTTCAATCAGCAGCCCAAATGACTCCACCAGGCACAGCAGACTTCTTGTGGCAACACCGAGCATCCGGGTTGAGATGGTATGGTAATGCTGTTGTTTCTGTCGTTCAATATCCTAACCCCTGTCTTTCCACTAGACGACGTGGAAGGGCGGAGGATTCCAAAGATAGAACTCTCGGTTACTCTGATGGGAAGAGATTTGTTATCTGTGCTGAATTCTGTGGCCGTCTTGAAACTTTAAAGATCGAGTCTTCCTCCTTTCGAATCGGTTCCTGCATTTGTAGTCAGGCACGAAGCAAAGTACGATACATCAGATGGAACTTATCGAAGCACACAACATGGACAGTTACGCGAACTCGCTGGCGTCCTCGTCATCGTCACGTTTGTCCTCAGTGCATGCCTCCCCGCTCACTACACCCGAGTTGTCCGATGACGGCTTTGAGATTGACCGGTTGCCATCTCCGATGCGTGTATCCGATAGCGTCGAAGAAAGAGAAGACGCTGGTTGGAGACTGGTCGGCCAGCCGTCACCGAACTTCATTCTCGTCATCGGCGGTCTTGGTTACATTGGCTCGCATACCGTTTTGGAGTTGCTGAGGGAGGGCCATAACGGTAAGTGGACCAAGTCTGGCGGGAAGGATCTATGCTGACTTCGTTAGTGCTTATCGTCGACAACTTGAGTAACTCATACGAGAGTGTCCTCCATCGCATCCAGCTACTCACGAGCGCCCACTGCAAGAAGACGGGTGGTTCCATGCCTCTGATCCACTTTCACCGTCTTGACTACCGCAGTCGTTCAATGCGTCTTCTGCTTGAAAGCTATAGCGACTTGGTTATGACAATCAATGCTTCAGGGCAGCAGAAGATGACATACCGTTCTCGCATCACCGGCGTCATCCACTTTGCGGCATACAAATCAGTGGTAGAGTCCATTGCAAAGCCTTTGGAGTATTATCAGAACAACGTGTGTGGACTGGTATCCTTGCTCCAACATCTGGAAGCATACGGTATTCGGAATTTCATCTTCAGCAGTTCGGCAACTGTATATGGTTCGAAGTCGGATGCGGGCGTGCCGTTGAGGGAAGAGTATATCGTTCATCACCCGGAGGAGCAGGTCCAGGATGGACACAAAGTCGTCTTGCAACCCTCCGCAGTGGGGTTGTCGTGCCCGTACGCTCGAACCAAGTATTTCTCTGAGGCCATTCTCGCAGACATGGCTGCCGCCAACCCGGAGTGGCGTATTGTGGTTCTGCGGTACTTCAATCCGGTAGGGTGCGACCCGTCTGGTCTTTTGGGGGAAAATCCCCGCGGGGAAGCGACAAATCTGTTTCCTGTTTTGACGCAGGTCTTGACAGGTCACCGAAAGATGTTGGATGTGTTTGGGTCGGATTGGATGACGCGGGATGGTACGGCAATCCGCGACTTCATCCACGTCCTCGATGTCGCGCGTGGCCACATCTCGGCACTCGAGTGGAACGCCGACCGTGGGAATGGGTTCCGCTCGTTCAATCTCGGCAGCGGCAGCGGGACAACGGTGCTCGAGGCAGTGAAGAGCCTTGAAGCCGCGTCCGGCAGGAAGATTCCTCTGAACTGGACCGGTCGGAGGGCTGGAGATGTCGGCTTCTGCGTTGCCTCAACGGATCGGGCTCTAAAGGAATTGGGGTGGTCAACACGAGAGAGCATTACTCAATGTGCTTCTGACTTGTGGAATTTCGTGCAAAAGGCAACATCAGATCTTGCTGCGAAGGTCTAGAGATTAAGGATTCTTGTTTTTTTTGCTGCGATGTTTGTTGTTCATGGATGTTGTCATTGGGGGAAAAATCTAGTAATCTTAATAATAGCAGTAATTTGCATAGCGAAATGGTAATTAAAACACTGTGTTAGACTTGGGAGACTTGGTCGAGTCATGATCTGAGAAGAGCCTTCAGTTTTCTGGCTGGCAAACCCCGATCGGAAGGTGCCTGTGGCCACTTGAAGGAAATCACATATCACTCAATGCACAAACGGGTCATGATGCCATTAATGTGGGCCGACGAGGACTTCCGGCTTCAGTTTTATATAGTAATTATTGGCCATGAACGGATTCCATCGGCTCCCATCTCACCGGCTTGCCGGGCTCGCAACTCGTACCTTCCATCCTACAACATCTGCCCTACCTACCAGGTATGCAATCACAAACTGGAAAGAGCTCAGTCGAATAAATCATCGATCAACAAACTGCTCGGTGCCAGGCGCTACCCACAGACGGAGCCACACCCAAATTCAGCAATGATTTCTACGGCTGCCCGTCTTTACTTTTCGGTCACAGCATCATGTCTGACCAGCGTTTAGCAAGCCTTGAAGAGGAATGTCAGCGAAAACCCCGAAATTCTTGGTCAGAAGAGCCAACTTACTTTAGGAGACGGAACAGGGCAGCCTCTTCGCGACTTGAAATAGCATGCCTGGAGGGCAGCTCCCTTGCATTGGCACATCTGGACGACCAGGTGGTCAGATATTGACGTCTGCGATTACCAACGAACTGAGATACATACAGATTTCTTGCTTAGGAACGATGGGCAGTTATCGGGCTGACAAATACAAGGCTGACGGAAATCTGGAAGAACATCACGGTCGTGGTGGTGTCTGCCCTTCCTTGCGCGGACCTCCACACCGAAACCACCCATAGTATGATCATGGGATGGCTGGAGGGCCGAAGAGGTTGCAGAGAGAACGAAGAAAAAAAGTAGCAAGAGCTTCATGTTGTCCATGCGGCTACGACAGGAGTCAGACTGGGATGAGCAAGAGCAAGATAGAGAGTAAAGAATAGGATGGAGATATTGAGCATTAAAACGGATCCGACCAAACCCAATCACGGAAATCTACGGAAGACGTCCGACATCATAAAGAATATGCACTCACTGCCTTGTGAGAGAATCATTGACAGACAGAATCGTATCAAGCACCATCTCACACTGCGCGTCACGCGGACCGCCACCGGGTGTCCGACAAAACGAAAATCTGTCGAGAAGCACAACATGCTGCAACGGAGACTTGAACACACGTCAACCTACTCCAATTGTGTAACTTCAGAGCTAGACTTTGAGCTAGGGAATGAGAAGTGCGTTTGTCGGGTGAGCAGAAAAGAGAATAATGTTCTCCCGAGGATGAGTCGCAGACGAGCGGGAAACAATTGAAGACCGGGAAAATTCAATAACTCAGTTGCCGATAATACAGTTTCATAGGGCAGGGCATGCCTGATATCAGCATGGGACTTTTAAGAAGACTCTATAGATGGTCAGCGGAGCGTTGCACTCATCGTTGTCATGCAAGGACTTGGTAGAACGGGCAAATACAATTATTCCATATTTACATCAAGTATTTCAGCTGACCACATCGGTCTTGACCGTACGCCCATCACAGTACTCAACCCAGCTGTCCAGATTTTCCGACTTCAGCACCGTGCTAAACCTTGACGCTCCCTTTGCTGAACATGCACTCTTCGAGTCAGCCGTCGCAATTTTCTCAGGCGCGCCTGAAGGGTATTCGATGTGAAAGACTGGCTTGCCAGCCTCTATGAAGGGAGCGAAACTCTCGCAAGCGCTGTATTCGGCGCACTGCTCATTCACAGAAAACTGAACAGCGTCCAAGACATCGGTGACGATGTCGTTGGCATTCTTCAGTCCAATGGCCAACTTCTTCTCCTTTGCTTTCCCAGCCAAAAATGCCACAAAGTCGATACTGTCCTCACGCGTCAGATCCAGACCGTTGTCGTTTTCGTAGCCGTCCACGTTGTCCGGGTCAATCGCATCGCAGCCCATATCGCGGGCGAGGCTGATCCGGGAGACCATGACCTCCCGGACGGATGTGCTGCGCAAGTTCAGCCACCGTTCGTCTGGCCAGCCGTCCATCTGAGCACCCAGATCTGATTTCAGGAATCTGGAAGAGTCGGGGCGGTAGGGTTCGTAGGAGCCAGCGCTAAAGTAACAGATGACCTTCTTGCCGAGTTTGTGGAGGCTGGCGATCACAGATGAGTTCTGGTGGACAAATAAATCGATGTCAAAGACGTCGACATCGGGCCTGACGATGGGGTTATTACTGTCGATCTCGACCTTTTGGCTCAGGATGATTTGCCATGATGAACCGACTGCTGGCTTCCACACCGCAGACGGCGTTGACGACGGCAACGGTGAAGTAGTCGGAGGGCATTCGTCGTGCTTGAGCCCAAAACCAAGACCCAAACCTAGTGCCAAAGCGACTATGAGGATTCCTGCGATAGCGTACAGGAACACGCGTGTGTAGAGGCGGGAGCCACTTTTGGGAACAAAGTGTGGCTTCTGGCCACGAGCGGCGGAGGCATTATCGTCCGTAGCCACGACCATGCCGACCGGTGGGCGCGCACCACTTGGCTTGAGAAGTGAATACGTATGATGAGCAGAGCGGATGCTCCTGATGCACGTCGGGATGGGTGATGGCCGATCTGGTGGAATTAAGGGGAATTGTTTTCGGGTGGGACTCCGTAGGAGTACCTCGAGGAGAAGGCAGTTCGGATTGATCAGGGATACACAGCTTCCGATAATCCGATTGCGTCAGGGACAGGGACAGCTTTCGGAACCTGACGGGAGTTGTGTAACAGCAGCCAACACGAGGTATCAAGCTCGGAACGAGGAATCTTTGAAGGAAAGGGAAAGATGACGGTAACCCATTTTTAGTGGCATCGCTGCTCTCTCTGATTGGGTCTTCTGGTTGGTCGGGTGATTAAGGTACCTGGAGCTTGACCAACTGTTCTTTGGTAAGTCTGGTGGAGTTACTGCTTGCTTGCTTGGACAGGATCGGAAAGCGTGATGCCAGAGGCCGGCTGACGTTGGGCCGATACAGGGGGGACAAATTTTCATGAAACCCCGAGGGCAGCCGCGCTACCACTGCATCTCCCGAGTCTTCCTTCCCAGTTGGCATCTCTTTCGTAGTCCTCAAATTCCCTTTGTAAAACTCTTTTTCGGCTCCGAACGGTGCATCGGAAACCTCGAAAGCAGAAAGAGATTGCATGTAACGTTCGACCGCCGACGATTCACTATTTTGATCCCCTGTTGTATCCGACAAACCAATGGACATGCCTGGATACGAACCAGCATCGACAGTGCATTTTCGGCCGCGGTCGTGCTTCCACACTCGCCCCCATAGCTGCTTGCGACACGAACACTACGGAATACCACTGATTGATATGGAGGAGCGAAAAGAGACGTCGTACCACCTGTTTCCCGCCTGACAGGCGCCAGGCACATTTTCCAGCCTGCGCGGTTGGCTGCCTGTGAAGGCACTCGAACCAACATCGAAAGCAGTTTGTGCAACACAGCCAACAAAAAAAGCCGCCAAAGCTTCCCACTTGTGTTAGTGAAAGGACACAAGATAATGCTGTCGAGTTTGAATAGTTTAGAGTCTCGATGAGAGCCTCGGTGTGCCATTCAAGGACGGCAACTGGCTCCTTCCGCCAGTTGTCATTCCAGGTGGCAGAGGTCTTCCGCGATGATATAGCCATGGATTTGTCCTTTAACACGAGTATTTCCATGGCTGTGTCGCCTGTTTGGTTCGTTCTCCCTATCCGTCCTGTGTCGCACCGGGTTACTGTCGTCCTCCAGTGCTTACGTAGATACAGGCTCGTTCACTTCCATTCCTCTGCGACTCTAGCTCCATTGTCCTACAACTTGGCTATAGCACTGGATCATGATGCTGTATAATGCAGCAGCGGTTATTGGGACCTTGATGGTCCTGCAGACCGGTCTCGCAAGCGCAGCGTTCACTGTGTCGAGCACCATTCTCGTATTCGCTCGCGATACCGCCTCTGCAAACTCCGCAACCTCTGGGCTGCTCGGATACGGCATTCCATATCAGGTGGTCACCGTGCCCCAAGAAGGGATCGTCCTCCCAGCGTTAACAGAGTCAAGCCCACATGGAAACTATGGAGGCATTATCATTGTCAGCGAAGTCGCCTACGAATACCCAACAGGGTGGGCAAGCGCTATTACTGCTGCGCAATGGGAGGCTCTTTACACCTACCAAGTCAGATTTGGGGTCCGCATGGTCCGTTTGGATTCGTTTCCAAGCACAGATCTAGGTATGGAGGAGTTATCATATACTCTACTTCAAATCCGGGGATGTCCATTGTTTACCAAGAAACTCACAATGTTCCAGGTGTTACCACCGCTATTGGGGGATGTTGCAACGCCGGGACTGAGCAGATGATTAGTATCAGCGATGCATCAGCATTCCCTACTGCCAATATCAAGAGGTCAGTACACGGGAGCAAGATATTTAGACAATAGCTAACATCATTTTAGTGGCGCGGGCGTGAGCACGCAGGGCCTATGGCACTTCCCAGCTGTCATCACGAACGCGACGATCGCCAAGTCGATTGCTACATTTGCCCCTGATTCCTCGGGTCTGTTCAGCACAACAACAACGGCCGCCATAATAAATCACTTCGGCAGCCGACAGCAGATGGTGTGGTTTATCGGCTTTGCCCCGGAGTGGTCACAGGCATCAAATTTCCTTCAACATGCCTTTATACACTGGATAACCCGGGGACTGTGTAAGCTGGGCAGAGATTAGCCGCAAGTCTTCGAGAAATCGCTAACACACCACTGGCGCAGTTGTTGGTAAACGAAAAACATACTTGAACACGCAAGTTGATGACATGCATTTAGAGACCGAACTATACTTGCCTACGGGGACTTCATTCCGTATTCGCACGAACGATTTGGACACCCACAAAGCCTGGCAGAGCGAGATTAACACCCGTTTACCGGCCGGGTCAAACTACTTCATCGAGATCGGACACAACGGAAACGGAGACATCGATGCAGCAACTGTTCAGCCCTCCAGCGAGTCCGTTTGCAGCCCGGACTATGCTGTGGGTTATGACATGCCACCTTCGCCTCCTCTTGAGTTCCAGAAACCGCTCGGGACGGGTACCGACCTTTGGCCGCCAGAGTTCGACATTGCATACAACTGGACTCTTGCCTGCGCCAAGCTCGACCCCGTTGCAACTTGGTTCTACAACAACCTCGACGTCTTCGCAGCAGTTTCCCACACCTTCACACACGAAGTTCTCACCAACGCCACATATCACGACGCTAACCGCGAGATCTACTTCAACATTGGCTGGCTGAAACAGATTGGGCTCTGGTATAGTGCACGGTTCTCGCCGCGTAGTCTGATTCCTCCTGGTATCACAGGATTGCGCAATGGCGACGCTATCAGGGCTTTTATGGACAACGGCATTCTGTATGTAGTTGGGGATAATACACGTCCTGTGCTCCGGAATCAAGTAAGTTCGGCGGAAGACTAAAAGATTTTGGATTCAGTATGATGGTGAGAGGCTAATATTCTTGACGTAGGTAAACTCATTCTGGCCTGTTATCAGCAATGCTGAGATTAATGGGTTTTACGGCTTGGTTATCATTCCTCGTTGGGGTAAGACCACCGTAACGTCTTGTTATCTCAGAGCCTAAACGCAGCTAATATTCAAAGCAACTACAATGTACTACAACTGTTGGTCTCAGGACTGCACCCTCCAGGAATGGATTGCCACTTCTGGCGGCGGCGGAGACTTCAACACCCTTCTCAACGATGCGCGCACGGTCAATACACGATACCTTCTCGGCCTTCATCATGACCCGTATGTTACCTTGCCATTTTAACAGAACCCTGGTTAAAAAAGACGACCACCGGACTGACATCATTTCTAATATGCCCAGATTCATGTTCCATCAGGCCAACATGCGTTCCGGTGATGTCAACACAATCACCGTCGGCACCCAGTCTGGTCCTCTGTCCCTTCTACAAATTTGGGTCGAGACCATCACTCAGGAGATGGTTAGACTGTAAGCCTTGTCGCAGATACCAGTCTTCCAGACTTGCAAGGATGATACTAATGAATCGCTCAAGGACAAATTGGCCAATTATTTCACTCAAGCAAGATGACATCGGCGCCCTTTTCGGTCAACGCATGTCTCTGGAGTAAGTAATTCACCCAACCCCGGCCTGTACTTCTGCCTTCTTGTTTCTGATTCGCTTTTAGTGCGTGCGAACCTAACCTGGTATACAACTACTCTGAAGACGGCCAGACCATTACCAGTGTCACCGTCACAACATCGGGAAATACGTGCAGTGTACCAGTACCGGTCACTGTCCCCGGCGCGGCTACGTCGTCAGGTCAGAGTACTGTGGATCAGGTCGGGTCTGAGCCGGTGATTTACTGGAATACACTTTCTGGGTCTGCGGTGACTTTGGCACTTTCTCCCACTGTGGCGGTTTATTGATTCACCTTCGATTGACAAAAAGAGAATCAGGGCGGATTGTTGTTCTGTGTGCTGTAATCTAGGGAGATAGATTTAATAACACACGGTTACATGTAATCGTGGCTCTGGTTTTCTTAGTCAGTTCTAGCCAGACTCACACATCCACAGGCCTAGTTCTGAGCATTCGTAACACATTACTGTCCGGGTCTTTTATCGAAAAGCTCTTCAGTTAAGTCTTCACAGAGTTGGTCATTCGACTACCCGTGAAATAATAAGTAATAACCATGTTCCGTCTTACCGTCGACGACAGATTAGAATGAAACAGAGTTGTACCTAGCCCTCTTCGTGGATCACTCGTCTTTTTATCTCAACTAATTATTAGCCTAACAGTTGTTACTAACTGGCGATTCGACTAATGTTTTCTTTCATCTCGTACCGACCATGCTTAACCCACATCGTGGATCACTCACCCTCGCGCAGCCTTGGAGCGTTCACGATGAACCTGTGTTCAAACGTCTTTTTTACATAAGTGCCCCGGTCCATCAGCGCCTTACCAAATGCATTTCCATTGATTGTCCGTCTTCTATAGGTATCCAGACCTCACTACCTACACGTCTACACCCAGTTCTGAGCCTTGCGATACAAACCAGACTTGCCCGCCTTATTGTCGAAAACCTCCCCGAGGCTCTTCATTTGACGACCTGGGCCCTAGTGGAGCGCCATCACGTATAACGTCGGATAAGCGCTGGCCCGATTATGGGTGGTTTGCTATCATTGGTGCCTAAAATGCGACGACGAAAGCCGGGAGCCTAGAGCTGAGAAATCCTAGACCCGAGAAATTGCCAGCACCGGAAAACGACCAAGACTTAGGCGAGTACTGATTTATTCCGTATATACACAATACCTGCTTGTCGGTATAGAAAGGATTCTTTCCATATTTTGCAAATTACGATGCGAAGATCCCAGAGACTGAAAGCGCAAAGACAAAGTGCGCGGCCAGGCAAACGAACCGAAATAAAAAGAACAACAATACCGCGCAGGCGTGAGCCATTCCGTCATCCTCCACTCGATGAGCAGACATCCCAAATACGATTTCTGACGCTTCTTCCCGGTAGCGATGCCGAACCAGTCCGCTGCGAGATGGGGATTCATTCGCTCGATGACAGCATTGACTTCACCGCGCTCTCGTACTGTTGGGGCAACCCGACTCCGATCGAGACCATCACCATTGACGGCGCAGAGGTCAGGATCAACCACAGTCTGGCGGTTACATTGCCGTATCTCCGCCAGGATTCCACGCCGAGGGTATTATGGGTGGCTGCCGTCTGCATCGACCAGTCCAACACACAGGAGCGAAACCTGCAAGTACGCCTGATGGCCAGGTGGACTCCACCACTAGTATTTGGCTCGGTGCCGGAACGGAGGCCAGCGATGTCGCCATGGACGTGTTTGCGAATTTGCCACATGGCGAGATTGGTCATGGCCAGAAACAAACTTGGTTTAGGGACCTAGTGGTCAACCGTCCCTGGTGGAGCCGACTCTGGATCGTTCAGGAGGTTGCTGGCGAAGACGGATCCCCTTCTCCAGTGCGGCCGGAAGTCTGTCCATTGGACTGTCTTCATGACAGCAACACATAACGTTACGAGGGGAAATGGCTTCGGCGAGATTAACAAAACTTGGGGCACAGAGAGTCACTACGTGATCTTTGATCTTTGGTATCACGTTCCGAATCCAAACGGCTAAACATGACTTCCGTCTTGAGCTTGACCAAAATTTTCAAAGTCTCGGACCCTTGTGACAAGATATATGGTTGTCTCGGCCTGCTTCCCGAAAGCGTGTCCGAAATAATCCAACCAGACTACCGGAAGCCAATAACCACCGTCTACACCGAGGCGGCGCAATTAATTCTGGAGAAGGAGCCGAATTACAGTCTCTTCTCCAACTTTTCTTTCCAAAAAGCCGGGCTCTTGAAACGATTACTGCCAAGCTGGGTGCCGGATTTTGCCAGCCAGCGACTGCTTAGTTACAAGAACGTTCGACTATGGTCCAGCAGCAAGCCAACAATGATGGGATTTCCTCGTCGCATTTCCTCCATCGACAACTGCCTCTGGTAGTTCAAGGGTTGCTGCTCTTGGACAGTCTGGATACCTGCTTGGAGCTGAAACGTTTCCCTCAGCTGCTCTTCCAGATCCCACACTTGGACACACTCGCACAGCGAGCAATCCAACGATCCCTACTGCCAATCCACGCCCTTTGGAGCGCGATAAGAGAGGTCGACGTGGTTGATCTTCTCACTGGCGGACGTGATCAAACAACTATGGCTGCCCGTGAGGCATACAACTATCTGGCTACACAAGCCGAGATCTTACCCTTCCCCTAGGACGGTCCAGTTTCAGTGGAGGAGTTGATCCTCGGCAATCCCACTCAAGATGTCATCGCTTGGATGCTCTCTCAACACACGCCTGGTCGGTATTTCTCCCTACCTAAGTTAGACATTGCAGAGTTTACTGACACCGCTTATCAGGTAGCGAACACTTCAACAAGTTGTTTCAGCAGTGAGCACACGCTACCGAATATCAGATCACTCGTTGGTATTGAGAAGAGAGACAAGCTACCGAGCCAGAGAAAAACGCGAGCAAGATATATTAGGTTTAAATTTTGGACGCAACAAACGCACCGCGCACACTATATGCATACGCAGGATACTGTATGAGAAGCGCAAGAAACACTTCATCCTTTTGTTAAACCTAACCCCCTCATAAAATCCGGTTTGGTATACAGTTCGGGTCGGACTCTGAAACAGGGTTACGCTTGGGATTCAAATCCCTGCATGGAGGAACAAGCTTGATACACTACGACTACGCCTTTTAGGCAGCGAAGATGTCACTATGGACTTCTCTTCCGTGTGGCGGAGTTGGCTGGACTCTCACAAAATCAAATCTGAAACTTCATCTTCCTTCCACTTCATTTTTTCTCGACCTCAAGGTTCCTCCTGAACCTTCCTGCCATTCAAGGTCGACACGGACATGGCAGCGGCCAAAGTGTATTGGCTCAAGCCAGCCCTTATGGTCGGCGGGATGATGCTTGGCATCGTAGTAGCCCTTGGCCATCACTTCTTCTACTCATGACTTGACGGGCGTGTTGTCGAAAGCGAGAACGAGCAGGAGTGGTACAGGAGAGTCGGCACCGGTCTCGCCTTTCTCACGAACGCCCTGCTGGTAGCAGCTTCGACGCTTGCCCATACCCAACTGCTGTGGCGAACACTAAAATCAAAAGCGGTGTCCATTGGTGGAGTTGATGCTTTGTTTGGCGTCACTGCGAATGCATGGAATTTGGTATGTCCAGAGCTGTGGCAGAGCGGAACTCTTCCAGCGGCGGTTGCGGTGGTTTTATGGTACGTTCGCCCAGCTCGCATTAAACTTGGGACCCCGTGACTGATAGCGAACATGTTAGGCTTCTTCCACTTTCAGTGCTTGTAACACCCTCGACACTAGTAGTCGCACTATCGCCGAGCGAGAACGTGACAGTCGTTGAGAGGCCCGTCCCACTTATGGACTACGCCCCGGAGAAATACGCTCAGTGGGAGTTCAGGACGGATGACGACGGTGATAGGTCCGTCTTCTCCAATTACCTGAAGCCCGCCTCGTCCATATCACGATTCGTCGCGAACGTGGCGTCTTCCGGCGCCATCTTGCCCATGCGGGCACCATTTCCAAACTCATCCTACTCGCTACGCTTCCATGGGCCGTCCATCTCCTGCGGCCCCGCTGAGCCCACGCTCGAACAGCAGGTCAACCAGGTGCTTAGGGAGAGCTCGTTTATCCTTACATATGTAGGATTCGTGCCCTATATCGACGACGTAACCCCTAACTTGAATAACACCGGTACAAACAGCGACGTCCTGAATGGCCTCAACAGAACGCTTTTAAGCACTTCCGAAATCGTGCACCTCCGAACGTTCGATATCAAGCCGTCGGCTGGTTATTCGAGGCTATTCATTGCGACGTACTACCCTAGCAACGACAATAGCAACGACAAAGACGAGGCAATGGCGAGACCGAAGTTGATCGAGTGCGCGCTCTACAACTCATCCTACCAAGTTGACTTGAGCTTTGTAAACAACCAGCAATCTGTCAACTTTTCGAATGTGACTCGTCTGAATGGGATCAGCCACAGTATATACCGCCCGTTTAACAGCACGTCGGCAACGGCGCCTGGTTACCTCTCGGGCATCATCGGCTGCTCGCTCATGGACGCGCTGGCCAAGATGCTTGTGGGATACCTTCGATACTCGAGGACTTCGGAAGGCTGGTACAACGACGGGGAGATACAGATAATGAATACGGTCCTGATGGAAACCCAAGAGCTGAGGCGCTTATTTCAACCTGTGGTCCAAGACAGTTTTGCTCCCGTCACCACCGAGCCGTTGTCCATCCGGAACATGACCATCGCCAACGCGATTGAGGAGCTCTCCCGGAACATGACAGTCAGCTTGTTCAGCCATTCGTATTTTCTGTGAGTTGCCACTTGCCACAGATCAATCGGTTCTCTGTTGTTGAGTAGCTCGCTAATTATCACTTCATCTTTAGTCAAGACATATCAACTGCCTCGCCGATTCCCATTACAGTCCGCACTCCACAAAACGCCTACGCTTATAGCCCACGCAACTTGGTCATTGCATACGGGCTCGTAATCGGCTTTTCTCTAGCCATCGTCATCGCCGGGCTAGTCTGCATCTACGCTGCCGAGGGAGCATTTTCAGCATCATTTTCGACCATCGTGAGAACAACCCGCGGTCCGCAGCTGGATCGGATCGTGCAGTCGTCCGAGACACATGGCAAAGATCCTCTGCCTAGAAATATAGCCGAGACGAAGATATCGTTGAGGAGGCGGCAGTGCGGTGGGAAAGGATACGGGGAAGCTGTTGATGAGAGGACTTCATTTGTGATCCAGGGCGCAACAGAGGATGTCGAGTTGCTCCGCAGTGAATCACGGGATTTGGAGTTAGGCGAGGCCGGTAGCCGGCAAATACTCTGATTTTTGATGTCATCGTCTCCATGCATATCGCTGGCTCTAACAGCGGTTCGTTCGCTGATCATCAATGCTCGGTAACATCATTAACAACATCAAAGGGAAAGACCGCGACAGAAAACTGCGAGCTAATTAATGAAGTTCAAGTACCGATGGTTAAACTCAGGGGGCCGGAATCGGTACCAAAATCCCAACGGAGCCTTGTAGAGAGCACTCCGCGTCCATAAAGAGGTAATTATACGATTAGGTGTTTCAGGTAAACAACGTTCTCCACAAACCGCAAACGCCTATTCTCATGCAAAAAATACACCATTCCACGGTAAATAGTAGCCATCGTGTACTTACAAGGGCGCAGCTTGTGACTTTTCAGGGCTCCTAGTAGCGATCCTGGAAATACCTGGTTAAGCAGCAAAAGATGCCTTGTAAATACCGTCTCAGGCCCTAGAAACCAATCGCAGAAGATGTCACAGACAAGGATCTTACAGGGTTTTGGTAAGGTACCGATGGCTACTATTTACCGTGGAATGGTGTACCACTCACAACCAATTGGCCGTGTCCCGCAGATGGCCCAAAACGGCACTGCGAGCCGTCTCCGAAAGAACGGAGTTTCGTTAGCCTGTGTATGCCGAACCGCTTGAACTATGACATATGAATTGCCACCTAGAATTTCATTTGCAGTCCATCTATTTGCTCCCATCATGATCGAATGATTTGACGTTGTTGTTCTCCGTTCCCGGTACAGATCCCATGATGTATCCCTCGCCAAGATATAAGGGTCTTTCTTGGCCTCCCCCTTTCCTGTGGATCCGTGTTTTCTTGGCTATGCTTGTTCCAACTACCTACCCTTCCTCAGATCTAGTCTAACTGCGCTACCATATCCATTCCAGAAATGGCTCCCCGGTTCTTGTTAGTCGCGTTGGCGCTGGCTGGTACCGCCATTGCGGCGCCTGCCACGACTTTGTCGTTGTATGAGCGAGCTGGGAATGCTACTGCTGTACAGTTTGGTATATCGCCATACACTCTCTGTCATATACAGATGTAATTTGCTAACTTGATTATCTGTTAGTTGGCACAAATATTGCTGGGTTCGATTTCGGTTGCTCCATCCTGGTGTGTTGTCCTTCTGCATCTAGCTGGCCACGGCAAGCCCCGAAGTTCCGCACCTAACAGGTTTTTGAATAGGGGGCGTGTAACTTGAGCCAAACAACGCCACCGCTGTCCAATCTCGGTGGTGTAGATGGGTCAATCCTCCCAATGTCGGCGAAACCCAGTTAAATACGCAGGTTTTCTGACAAAGAATCCAACAGAGCCGGACAAATGCAGCACTTCGCAAAGGACGACCGCATGAACATGTTCCGCCTGCCCGTTGGGTGGCAGTACCTCGTCAACAACAAAGTCGGCGGCACGCTGGACTCGGGAAACACGCAGAAGTACGACCAGCTGGTGCAGGCCTGTCTCAAGACGGGAGCATACTGCGTTATTGATGTGAGCTCTCCTTGTTTTACCTGACCTACCATAGTAACAAAGTCAAAAGCTGACAACCGAACGTTTATAGATTCATAACTGTTCGTATACATATCCCAAGCAGAAAAGTACCATCAGGCATCTCTAGGTAACTTCAATGCTAACACGGGACGATAGATGCGCGCTGGAACGGCCAGATCATTGGTCAAGGCGGTCCCCCGAACGAGCAGTTCGTCAGCCTGTGGACTCAGCTGGCCACCAAATACGCCAGCAACGCGAAGATGGTGTTTGGGGTTATGAATGAGGTACGATTACAACCCCTCTCATGCATCCATCCAACATTCTGCTTTTTGACGTCCATTCTAATCACTGCGATGAATAGCCTCATGATGTCCCCGACATCGACAAGTGGGCCGACACCGTCCAGGCCGTCGTGACCGCCATCCGCGGAGCTGGCGCCAAGACGCAGATGATCCTCATCCCAGGGAACGACTGGACCTCGGCCGCGGCGTTCCCGACCAAGAGTGGACCTTCACTCTTGAAAGTCAAGAACCCGGACGGAAGCACCGATGGCCTCATCTTTGATGTCCACAGTAAGACTTTTCCTCCTTTTTACTCTTAGCCGTACTAATAACGATGGGTTTAGAGTACCTCGACTCGGATAACTCGGGCACGCACACCGACTGCGTGACCGACAACATCAGCTCGGCCTTCCAGCCGCTCGCCTCCTGGCTGCGCGAGAACAAGCGGCAGGCTATCAACAGCGAGACCGGCGGCGGGAATACTGCGTCTTGTCAAAAGTATCTGTGCCAGCAGATTCAGTTTCTCAAGTCAGTTACAACCATATTCCTAATGCAGACGAGATGTTGTTTGCGGAAGTGAAAGGGCTAATCAAGTTGTGATATGGCAGCCAAAACGCGGACGTCTTTCTCGGATATACCGGCTGGTCGGCCGGGGCGTTCAGTCCGCAGACATATGAACTCAGCGAGGTGCCGACCAAGAACGGGAATAGTTGGCAGGATACCGCGCTGGTGAAGGCTTGCATTGTTGCTAAGAAGTCTTGAGGCTTCATCTTGTATTTCAATAATTTGTAACCATGCGGGCGTTTCTACTGCTCTTTATATGTCTGACGACGAGAGGCGAAGTGCCCCACGCTTATCGAGCCCTCGGAATCTGCCATCTTGAACGTGAAACAACTACCTGTATAGAGACACGCTGTAAACGATTCGAGTAGTCCTGATAATTACTTGAATAAAGATAGCAAGTACAAATGGGAGCATTCTGACTTAGTTGAAGCAGCTCGTGAAGAATGGCGCTGATGGAGAAGCGTAAAAGAAAAATAAAAGAACTAGAGAGATTTCGCAGGCGCGTTCCGGGAATCGAACCCAGGTCTCCGCGTTTGCCAGGAATTGGGGGCGACTATCTACACCATTTACGGAGGTGGCCGCGCGCATCTGACGTGGCGTGCTTTAGCCTAACCATTGCACCAAATACACACTGCGAGCGAATCTGTTTAAATCGTTAAAAGGCGGGACTGGAAAGGTCCCTCATATACCCCGCCGTGTTGAGTTTCATCCCACCTCACATCAAGACTAGAACTAGTAGACCAGCAGTTTAACATCTGCTTTTATACCTGTCCACCAAGGAGCTTCTTTGGTGCTCCGGTACGTACTATCCTAAGTCCAGATGTCCGCGGGTTTGCATGTCGGAGAACCTTCGAGAGGGTACCGACGCCCGACCTTACTCAGCGAGACGCATGGAGCGTGTAATATGTTTCTTGGTCAGCATAGGGCGGCTGCGCGGTATAGACCGTATGCGGCCGGGTAGCCGAGACTGCCGAGGTAATAACCCCAAGCGGCAATATGCATCTATTCCTCCCTTCGGTAGCCCACACCGGGCCTGTTCAATAATCACAATGGTGGCGCACCTCCCGTGAGGCCATGATGGTAACGATTAAGGCCGCGGCATGGCATCATGTCTTTTTTTGAACATTGGTGGGCTGGCTCTGGAGACAAAAAACCCACAGGAAAGAAGACTGTTATATAGACCTTGATATCGCGCGGAAAGTTTGTCTTGATATGTCTCTCCTTCACTTGTCCAGCACATAGACCAAAGCAATTTGGCATCAGGGACAATCCACTATCCATCACAACCAACCATTGATTCAGCTTCCGTCCGATCATCACCTTTAGCAGTTATGGCAACGACAATCGCAGACCTTGTGGAAAGGAACAAGTCCGTTAATCTCCATCCCCTCAGCATGGGTGCCTCAGCTCATTATTGACCACATTCAGCTCCATTACTTCTGAAAGTCACAGCCCCGTACCGGACTTTGCCGAGATCCACTCTACGGGTAGAAGTACTACAAAAATAATGATCGGTAAGTATTACATCACTGGTCCATAATGATCGAATGGCACCCATCAGAATAAAAGCTGACAAGACGGGAACGGAATGAAGTGGCATGCCTCGACCCCCGCTGTGATCCGACCAAGTTCTTCAATCTCGACGGCTATGGTTAGAACTACACTGACCCTCTCTCTCTCCCCATCATCGATAATCATCACCTGTGGGCCCAACTGGCTAACGTACCTGCATGTATTAGAAGCGATCGTTCACCGCAACGCTGGCGGCAACATTCGACACGCCCTCCGTGATATCCTCATGCTCGACCGGGCCTTTGACCTGAACGAAGTTGCTGTCGTCCACCATACCGATTGTGGGACGCTCACGTCCACCGACGAGCAGATCCGCACCCATATCAAAGCCAGGGTAGACAAGGCGCACTGGGCCGAGGTGGATGCGATAGAATTCGGTTCCATGGTAGAGTAAGTTCTGCTTTTTCGTTATTCACCTCCGGAAGTGCCTCTCAATTTATGAGTGTATAGTTGATTATCCTGGCTAACTGTCGACGGCGACTTTTACAAATAGTGTTGAGGAGAGCGTCAAGACTGATGTAGAATGGTTCCGTACGAATCCACTGGTCAGGGAGGAGTTGAAGCAAGGCTGCCAAGGCTTTGTGTTGGATACCCAAGCTGGGAAGGTTCAGCGGGTGGATGTGGATTAGGTACCTAAGTAGGACGTACTCGTAGCTTTCGATCCCTCATTCCCAGAAAGAATAGTTGTACACAAGTCGTAATTATCATTTTCGCAATTATAAGGACAAGCCTGAGAAATCACATAAACCCTTCGGCTTTTTCGTGCGACGGTACGCAGATTCATGTTAAAAGACTTAATACCAATTTGCACATAATATTCCAGTACATTACATTTACAGATCAGCTAGCCTAGTTTCAAAGAGTTCGAGTGACCTTTCGATCTGCTCCGAGTCTAGTTATCACGGAGCTTCTTCGACCTCCAGTTCGCTCCAGATCTCGGTATAGTCTATCACAAACTCCACTTCCCAGTCCCCCCTGAGCTCATTAGCCTCGTACACGCCACTGTCTCCGTCACTAAAAGCATCCAAATCCCGCGGGACCCGGTGCGTGACCTTGGGACTCCAGACCCCAAACACGAATGTCGGCGTCTCCGTCAGCACATTGTGCCGTGACCGTCGCCCCGAGACGAGCAGGAGTACTTCCTCACCGGGCCCAGAATCATTGGCATCGGCTAAGTTTGCTGCACTCCTAAATATCACTCGCTCGATCGCTGCAGCATAATCATACCAATAGCAGGGTCGAAACGAATCAAAATTCACGCATCCGATTAGAAACGTCGATAGCTCGCTGAGACGCGGCATCGTGAGAATATTGCCAATGCCCAGGATCCAAGACAGGTCGTCAGTTGCGCTGCTGCCCAGGTAGTAGCCACCCTCCGAGTCCTCATGGTGTTTCGAAAAGAAGGAGTTGGAAATCATATCGTACAGCGGATCGAATACGTACGGTGCGATCGATTTCAGAGCGTGGTCAAAGGTGGGCCAGGTGATCATCATGCCGTCGTCGGAGAAAGCGTGGCACAGGGAATGGGCGGCCGCGTCGTACTGCCGTTGCTCCAACTCGTCCTCTAACGTTCCGGCATACTTGTGACCGAGGTTGAACTGCAGCGCCAGAAGGATGCGGACGAGCACGAAGAAACGATCAGTAGAAAATGCAAGGTCGTATAGTCTCGGCAGGTCATTGTCGGCGGCGAGCTGTTTGGCGATGGGCCTGAAACCGTCTCTCGGGACGGTGGCGAGGCCCGGGTGTGTGACCTCTTGTGTGCTGTGTAGCACGTCTAGGAGATCGTGGTAAATTTTCATCGCCGTCCGAGTCGTGGTTTGTAGAACAGCAGCCCTCCCGGTCTTGTTCCGACATGTTGATGTCGAAGGCGTTCTGCTCGGCAAGGTCTCGAGCCTGTCCGGCGTTGTAAGGGGCGTTGTAAGGGGCATTGTAAGGGGCGTTGTAAGGGGCGGCGTTGTACTGGCGTGCCGAGGCCAGACTTTGGAAGGGCAGTCGGCGGTGGTCTGCCTTGGTCCGCATACGCGAAGCCGGGGCCAGTGTCAATGAAACCGCGGTCTCAGTCTGGTAGCAACCAAAGTAGAGTTCTTGTGAGCTCGGCAGGAGACAAGCTGGCTGGGAAAGGATTCAATGTTGGTGTCGAAACTGAAGGAATCGGAAGAGTTGTAGATGCCGCGATTGAAGGGAAGGGATAGTAGCGAGGTAGGCGAGACTGGCGTGGATAATTCTTCCGGCGGCGCTGCCTTCCTTGGAGAGAGGGAGGCGGCTGTTGTTGACAAGGAGTAGGGTGATGAATGAATCCTTAATCAATCGATCACCACTCCCGTGCCCGAGCCTTTCGTTAAACATGGCTGTCAACATCGCCTTCTCTTCCCTCCCTGATTGCAAAACTGTTGTCAATGGTTTTGTCGAGGCGCACCATGCACTGGTACACCATTCTACGGTAAATAGCTTACACCCGATAAAAGCAATAAGTGCCTTTTAACTTTCTCATGGACAATTCCGGGACTAAACCTGCATTTACAGGGCATTTTACAAGGCTTACATAAATATCCCAAAAGCTCTGTTAAAGTCTTAAATGGGGCATGTGTGAGTATAAAATGTAGACCACTTATATACCGTGGAATGGTGCAATTACTCGCGTTTGGTGTCCGGCCACCCGTGCACACTTCCCGGCTCTTTAGGCCTGATGGGGTTCTGAATCTAATAAGATTTTGCGGAATCCTAGGTAGGTACTGCTTGGCCGGACTCCGCCCCATCGGCAGATTATGCGTCTATGCAATAAGTACTAGAGTACTGGATAGTGGATACGGATACGCCTTGTAGCATTGTTCTAGTTCTAGACCACGGTCGTAGCGTCCTAGGTAACCGCTGACCGTGCCACTGGCCTCGGTACCTTGGGATCCTGTGCTACGCCACAGACACCCGGCCGCTTGAAACGAGAGAATCCTTTTGTAGGGCGTGTTTGCCCTGTTGGGCGGTGGAACGCGTCAAGTTACGCGGCAAAGCCACTGATTGACGTTTTTTATTCTTGCAGCTCCAGTTCTCTGTCGAAGGAGGTAACTGGCGACCCAGCTTGAGGTTAAAGGTATACATAGCATCATGATCATTAGCCTAACCGTATAGTCATTCCAGTCCCACCACCGCCATCAAAACTCTTCCTCTCAGTAATCTGCCCCATCCCAACCCTTCTCCAGATATCTTCATCCCTCAAGTACCTCACAAATAACACCAGAAACCCCCTATCGTGACCCCGGGCAAGCACATCGTCCATGTGCGACGCAACCTTGAAGCACGTAATCCCCTCAACCAACCCATCGATATCGTCAGAACCAACCTGTCGATCCAACGACGCCCACCCAATTATCGTCCCATCGTCATCAGCAACGTCCCACAACCGCGTAGGCTTATCCAAGTTGACAAAGTTGACGATGTGGTACCAGAATGGGACGCCAACGCGACAATTCACGAAACGTAGCTCGGTCTGAATCTTGACGACACCGGAAAGCTTAAGAATGGCTGGTCCTTCAATAATCTCATCGTCAGTTTGGACGGGCTGAATAACTTCCGCAAGCTCAAGTTCAGCCTTCATCTTGTCCAGAGTACCCGCAAGAGAGATGCCATGCGGAAACTGGACCTTGCCGTGGATAGACGCCCACGACCACGACGGTGCGCAGGCATCAGAACTCTCTTCGAGCGGTTTATCCCCTTCCCCGACCCAGAGCAGACAGACGTGGAAGCTGGCCGGGTGGCACCAGATCCCGCTGATGTACCGGTCGCCGCTCGTCAGCTGCTGCAACTTGCGGACGATACCCGACAGCGCGACGAGTTTATCCTTGCGCTGGGTCAGAAGACAGCCCGAGTAGCGCGCCACGAGGTCATACCAGCCTTTGTAGACTAGATCAGCAGCTGCTTTCTTCGCTTCTTCTGTCTCGACAATCACAACCTGAGAGACTTGCTGCTGGTGTCGTCGATCCACAACGCCTAGTGCGTCCCTTAGCCCAGGAAAAGGACGATACCCAGCCTCCTTGCCAGCTTCGACGTGTTCCACCCCTTCGGCGCGCGATTCGAAATACATGGCTCCGCCG
The DNA here is from genome assembly GCA_033439685.1 of Apodospora peruviana. Classification (NCBI taxonomy): domain Eukaryota; kingdom Fungi; phylum Ascomycota; class Sordariomycetes; order Sordariales; family Lasiosphaeriaceae; genus Apodospora; species Apodospora peruviana. Next base: position 3,442,394 of record JAUEDM010000005.1, on the reverse strand, counting down.
GCAGCGAAATGAATCGTTCTCGCAGCAAGGATGCGCTCCTGCATTACCCACCCGCGGGTGCTCAGCTCGCTGCGGTCGAGATGGTGTCGCGCGTAGGAGCCTTTGGTGACGAACAACGAGGCGTTTGGGTCAACCGGTGCAGCTTCTGCTGCTGACTTGGGCATCGCTGCCGAACTCGACTCGACAGTGTCACGATAAGCCGCCATCTCTGTCTCGTACGACCTCGGCTCTCCATTTGCAGTAGTATGCCCACCAGCAGCAATAACCTTCTCCATCTTCATCGACTCGGCCAGAAACCCAGCGCCGGCATGCTCGGCCGCGTGGGCAGCGATGGTGCACAGCGCATTCATGTATACGTCGCCCATGCGCGCTGCCTCGTGCGCCCAGTCGGCCGCATCGTCTTGGACGATGCACAGGCTGTCGACCCACAGGTAGCGGATACCGAGACGGCGCGTGGTGGCGATTGCGTCTTGGATGGTTTTCGGGATGTTGGCTTCCGGGACGCTTCTCATAAGGTCTGCTAGCGTCGCCGTGGTTGCGAGGAGCGTGTTACCGCTTCCCCAGCGGTAGCTCAGGGCGATATATCTTGCTCCCGGTGGAAGGACATGGCTCTCGAGGACGTGGATATCGGCGGTTGTGTCTCCCACGTGAAGAAGACGAGTGGGCAACCAGCGCTGCTGGAGGACTTGCTGTTGTTGAGCGTCAAGCCATCTCCTCATAGCCGCCCACTTTTCCTCTTCGCCGAACGGGACGCGTGTCTGGACACGGTGCTTCTCCGCAGCCGAAGTTCCAGGAAGCGCAAACACTTGGAGGGTTGCTTGGCCAGACGCCGCCCACCAGTTCTTGATCTTGACCTCCAGCATCCTGATCTTGTCACTACCATCTGGCCCGGTAGACCTGACTGTTCGTAGCGTCACCGGTCGGTCGGGAATGTTGGGATCGAGATAGACCAGCGCCTCCTTGGGGTCGCCGATGCCGGCGTGGGTGTGCAGCTCCTGGACCAGCAGCAAACACAGGGGGCAACCCCGCATTGAGGAGGCGAGAAGCGCGTGGTACGATTCCGAATGAACATACTCAGAATCGCTTGCTTCGAGCTGGTCGAGACTGATGCCACTGCATCGCGAGCAGACCGAGGCCTTGTCTGATGGGACCTGCGGGAACTGCTCCAGGAAAGAGAGAAGCACATCGTAGCTGGCTTGGGTTCGGGCGGCTGCTTCGTCCATTTCAACTTGAACTTGAATATGGGTTGAATACCTTGAATACCTTGAATACCTTCGACAATGACTCCTCTGCTGGATAGATAACTAGGGAAGATTTTGATGATTTCAGCGTCAGCGCTGCGCAGATATAAACCGGGGCGCCTAATGAAACGTGCTGGAGTTGAGGCTGAGCAACCTGCTGCCTGGTAATCTGAGACGAATCTGGGCACACAAAATTCCCTTTTTCGTCTGTAGCCCCGAGCTGGGGTGAATTTCCTCTGAGCTTTCCCCGATTCTTCCTGAGCCAAGAGTGATCTGTTGGTATAACGCCAAGCAGATGCCGTTGCCAAGGCAACGGTTGTAAACGACCATATCCTTAGGTCCTGCTATCACGTACAAACTGCTGCTTAAGTTTGCCTCTGCCATCCAACTCTTATGTCCATAATGAATGGAAACTCAGAATCAATGGGGTTAACTGCATAAAGATAAATTCTTTTCCTTAACCATTACTTGACCTGTCGCTGGGGTTTGTGTCCCGTAATCATCTGCAACACAAGAAAAGACCTCCTGAGGACCACGCGGACATATGCGGAACTTTTCGCAGCAAAGTCAGGCAATACTCTGATTCATCGTTGTCTCCCGCGCCTGACAGCCAGAATTCGGGCGCAACCGGCTGTTGCTCAGTCCACTGCACAATCTTCACCAGACACGTCCAGGCGGCCAGGATGCCACATGGCGGCTTTTGCACATTGTTCCGAGTCTACCTTCACATTCTTGCGTTGCTCAACCGCCAGGCTTCAATGAGACCGCCCTTGCCATTGATCCAAACGCTAGTCTGCCGCAGGTAATGGAGGTCTTTTGTTGACTTTCCTTTGCTCTTGAGAGACTACCACGATATTTGAACTCCCTGGGAAACTTATCGGTGCGACCATTGTTCATCGAACCTTCTTCCTCCAATCTCTTCCTCAGTTCATCCGTGACAAGGATGGTTTGCGTAGAACATGTAAAACATGTATTGTGCAAATGGCACGCAGCCACACGCCATGTCTTTTGGAAAGAGAGTCGAATAACCGCTCCCCCTTCGCCTGACATTTAGTCGACCCAGCTCGCGGCCCATGTACAAATCTCATGGTCGTGACTGCCTCAATACTTTCCGACGTGAGTGTGATGCCATATCAGTGAAGCAGTCCTCGGGAGGGGGTTAATTGTGGCTGATACCAAGCACTCCAGCACCCGCCAGAATCACCAAGGACATAATTAGGGTGTCCAAGATTTAGTTTGTGCTCTGGTGGATGATTTTCCGTGGTTGATAATCCACGTGCTCATGGTTGAAGAAAGTTTGGTGTGGCGTTACAAAGTGTTTTAGACTTTTTGCTTTTGTCAAACTTTCCGACCTAGCCCTGGAAACTTTGCACAAAAAGGTCATGGGCCTCCAGTAATCCATCTGGTTCTTCTCTTCCTCCTATCACACCAGCTGCAACTCGCCAACGGCCAACAACATCACCTATCATGTCTTGGGGCACCTTGCCAGCCGAGCTCCGGCAAATGATCCTCGAATTTCTCACTCCTACGTACCTTGAGATGTTCGGATCTGAAAGACCCCTATGTCCGGGCCAACTACTCGAGGGTTTGCCGAGAGTGGCAATGGTTTTTCGACCCGACCATCTTCGGGCGGCTTCTCCTAGACTAGGACCGCATCTCAGACCTCGACAAGTCTACGTCGCGAGTCCTTCAAAGGCGTTTATACGTTAAACGAATCCATCTCCGCATCAGCCTAGCAGAGTACGACTGCACTGGCTGCCGGCAGGAAGAAGATGAGAAATCTCAAAAGAAAAATAATGCCATTTTCACCAAGGCTATTACAGACCTGCTAACCGTCCTCTCGAAGTGGCCAGAGACTAAGAGGCAGGAACATCCCAAAACACCTGCGTCAGAAAGAGGCATCTACCTAGATACCAGCACATTTGCTCCAAGCGACTGTCGGCACCGTTTCAGGGACCTTTGGCTCCAGCCCGATTACCCAATCTGGTTCACCTTGGACGCCTACGCCGATAATGACCTGGACTTCCCGGCAGAACGAGAGCGAGCCGCCCAACTGCAGGCTGAGGAGCCATTCCACGATCCGTCTCACGGATGGAAAAACGGCCACCAAGGCCCGGTGGCACTAGGAGCAAGAAAACGCGTCACCGAAACGTTGACCCTTTCTGGCAAGGGTAGTACCCTCCCCGTCGTCAACCTCGTTACCTCCTTGGCCATCCGCCGGCAATCCACCCGCGCCATCAAAACAGACTCGGCCAAGAAGCTCCTCGACGTCTTTCCAAACCTTCACCACTTCACCCACGAACCCTGGCACGCCGCCACCGCCGAGCGGCAGCAGATTTTTGAGCGGGACTACCTATCCCTCCTTCAAACGCTCCCCCGCCGCCTGCCTCACCTCCAAGCTCTTACCCTCTTTCAAGACAACTCACCACCCTTCGGCCCCACCGAGAACAAACGAAACCAGCAAAACACACTAGTCAGGCGTTTGTCTCGGCCGTGCCCTGTCCAAAACCACACGAGCTAACACCTCCTCCCTAACGAAACTCTACGCGTCCTTCCTCGTCGACGCATACGACTTCTTCCACGGCTTCGGTGCTCTTCCTCCGCAACTCGACGAGTTACAGACATGGGATGCCCTAAAACGGTTATGTCTGACTTCGCCCTGGTTAAGACCCACCATAGCGACAGGGCAACGCCAACAAGTCCTTGCCAGAGCCGGCCGCGCCGCGACGCTGATGCCGAGACTGGAACGGATGGTGCTTTGGAATGGAGGGGAGGGGTTTGTGTATATCGTGATGTATAACCGGGCCGGATATTATGGAGGATCGCCGCCAACGCTGGTACTAGTTTCGAGTTTTCGATCGGCCCGGCACCATGATTTTTCGCCCGACGTGGTTGCCGTTTGGAGCGAGGTTCCGCGGCGGCGAGCAGCAGCAGCAGCAGCAGCGGGGGAGGTGGTGGACGGCGGCGATTTGCAGGTCTCCGTGTGGAATTTTCCGAATTCTAGGTATGAGGGGGCGACTACGGGCTTTGGGGAGACGCTCGATGTGGTGTGGGGTGATTTGGTTGTTGATGTTGTGCATGGAATTACGGCGTTGTGCATGGAATTACGGCGAACCAGCTGATGGCTGACGTGCGGGTGTTTCGGAAGACGGTGGCCATTCGAGGGCAGTGATGTTCAATGCCTGAGGCCGGCCAGTTCACGGCTTGAAGATACCTTTGCCTAACGTACCTCTCACGCTCATAACAAAGCCACAGCTGCAGAACTTGAAATAAGCCTGTTGGAATCACACACTTTCTATTTGAGCAACTACTTATATACAATATACCCCCACCAGAACCTTCAACTCACTCCACCTCTCGCCCTCAGTCTCCAAGGCAGGCAGGCAGGCTCTTAGCAAGTAAACACTGAAGGTCCAGGGACGGTATATGACTTGAAGTTATTGTAGATCTAGACAGACACAATCAGCACTGATAATCACTCCCAACGAAACAGACAGAAGAAGAGAACTCACATTGGCAGTATATCCCGGATCCGTAGCCTTGAACGCGCCCGGGATCTTGACCGTCGGGCTCGGGTTCGCGTTGCCGCCACCTGTGACGTTAACCTGCGCGCAGCTGATGTAGAACTGCGGCGTCGATCCGGGGTTGTGGATGGCCAGCGACTGGATGCGTAGCAGGTACTCGCCATTCTGGATGCACTTAGGGATGTTGTACGTGTAATCGGCTGTTAATTACATTTATGTTAGTTTGGGCGAGCAGGTCCTCTTTTAACCCAATGGCATGGTAGTAAGTACGTACTGCGAAGCGGCCAAGAGGCTTGTCCACCGGTGAAACTCGGGCCCCAGTCATAAATCTTGAACCAGTCGCCGGAGCCGTCGTAGTCGGTCACGGCCCCAGGTGCTTTCGACATGTATCTAAACATTCAATCAGTCTTTTACAATCTCTCTTAAGATACGGATACACTCACAGAGAAATGGGACCTTGGTGATAGACGGCCTGGTCGGCCTTGAAGGTGAACGGATCGCCGGCCTTGACGTCGAGCGTGGCCGTGTTGGCGCCCGAAGCGCCGCCCACGTTGCACCTCAGGTCATTGGACGTGAGGCTGAGCACGGGCGAGTTGTTGTTTGTGTTCTTGCGGATGTGGTCGTAGACGGCGAACTTGGTCGACCCCAACGCGAACTGCTGGAAGATATAGTGGCCCGACACCATCTGGGCGGCGCCTAGTGAAAGGGCCGCGACAACGCTGAGAGCAGTCTTCATTTTGGTGGCTGAGAGTTCAAGTCAAGAGACAGTTCAACTTTGAAGATGCAATGGGCGGTGATGATAGTGAGTCCGGTGGCTGGCAGAATAAGTACCTTGAACTACTGGGAGTCGAGCAAAGAAGCCTTATCAAACTTATGAACATTCGTCATACAAATAATTGCCTCCCGGGCCTACCCCGGACGGGCAGCTGCCGCAAATGCCGGGGCGCGCAGGATGGCAGTTTGTATATGAAACGGCCCGGCTCTCCCATCTTGGAATGTGCTATGGGCTTCCATGTGAGCGAAGGCAGTTGGGTTCGGTAGGGAGACAGCACACTCGAGAAAGCCTGGGATAAGAGGGCGACTTCTGGGGCCCCATACCGTAATAAATTGCACGTCAAATGGGATGACCGTCATGCGTCCATAATGTGGGGTACCTTGCCGTGATTTGATTGATGGCCAATATCGTCCCGTCCCTGGCCATGTGGAGGCGTCCATTGTTCCGTGTCTTTGCTCGGCCAGTTCCCGGCTGCCATTGCCTCTTCCGAGCCATCGATAAGCGTGATCTGAGTGTCAATGCCGACATTCTAGAGACAGCGAAACCTGGACAAGCTATTCTCATAGTTGTTACGAGATTCGATCATGTAGTAACAGGCGGTCACCAAGTTTTGCATTAATGTGTTAGCGGATAGCATTTATGCCATGATCATGGCATTGAGTTGTAAATGTCATATACCGTACGATCTAGTTGGCACACTCTTGGACGCCACCAAGCCTACCATAATATGAACTGCAGCACTGGCAACCTGGTTTGGATGACCATGGAATAATTTAGAAATATCAAGCATGAGCCAGATGTTGTAGACCGTCAACCACGCACAGTCCGGGAACCTCGGTACATCCACCAACCACATGTTCAAGGGCAGGTGAAAAGTGGCGGCCCTGAGGCGGTTAGCTGGTGCTGTCGCTAGATCAGTTCATGAAGAGATCTCTTACCTGGGATCACGTATTGAAAATTGGCCTTCTGGCTATAAATATCGATCAGGAGCCCGGGGTCGTTCGCCTGCTTGAGGGTTAACATCAGAAGTTCATCATCTCAGCAATGGGAGCCCCTCACCTTGTAAATGCCAGGAATGCTATAAGTCTTAGGAGTCGCCGTTCCAGTACCGCCTGTGACTTCGATCTGTGCACACTCCATCTGAAGATTTAATAATTAGCCTCGGTAGAGACCTGAGCCTAGCCTCCGCCGCGTTCTTACATAAAGCTGGGCACCCTGAGAGGAACGGGCCCCGTGCAACGCCACCATCTCAGCGCGGAGCAGATACTGGCCGTTGGCAATGCAAGACGGGATGGGAATAACTTGATTCCCCTTGTTGTCAATCACCACGTTTGTGGCCCATTTTCCGTTGCTGTATCCGCCTTCCTGGATCTTGAACCAGCCGTTGCCGACGCCAGAGTCTGTCTTTGCATCCGAGACCTTCTTGAGATAAGCCATCACGGGCCCCTGAATTGGTGTTGTTAGAGCTGGTGGACAACCGTCTGAATGAATGGGAGCCAAACCTTGTGCCCGGCATCCATCACATCATTGGGTCCGGCTACAGCATGTTAGACTTCGGTGTCAACCAGAATTATAACTGACTACGTACATTCAAGGGTGTGCCGCCATACTGCGGAGACATTTGTTCCTGCAGTGACTGGGATAATCTTATCGGAAGGCCGTGTCGGGTTCGGTGCTCCATTGCAAGCCATGTTGTTGCTGTTGACATTGGTTTGGGGCTATAATTATGCCGTGGCATGTTAGTAAGTCAGTCCCTAGCTTCCAACCTAATCACCAGTGACTTACTCCATCATACGTAGGGGTTCGGATTCCGTAGGATACGCCGTATGTCTTACCGTCCGCTGTAAGCTGGGTGAAAATTGTGTGCGCAGATGCTGCCGAAGCAGTGATCGCCGCAAGCACCACTGAAGCCTTCATCTTGAACGACGACCTGGTCTTGGAACGGTGTAGCAACAGATTCGAATTCAACTTGATCTCAAATAGTAAGAGAGAGGAATGCAGTCACAGTGCCTGGAGACGCAACAACTTTGTTGATATACTATACCCAGGTAGTGTCATCATTCAAGATCCGGTGCCATGCTAACCGGTTTGCCCGTATGCCTCCCATGCCGAGAGGGCTGTACATGATCAGTTGAGTATCACCCTCATTGTCTTTTGGTGTTTCTGACCACTGACATCAAGAAGGCCGCTTAGGAGGGCGGAAGGGAGAAGACCGAGCCAAAAACAGGCAACCCCTGGCCAGGGTTCCCCATACCCCAGAGTCTTGCGAGCCGCACGGCACACGCGCTGCAGCCCACCAAGGAGCAAACGGCAATCCGTCACCTGTCAGGTCACGGGGAGCAAGAAGTTCACCTACCTTAGGTGACCTTCTGTCGGCATTCGAGAAACTGATCGGTTGTAGTCGGTCAAAGCCAAGATCATGTAGACGTGGTAGCCACTGACTCGCTTCCTCAAGCCTTCCAAGATATTGGCAGGGCTTAGCTGTCATTTTCGCCGAGACATCAAATGACAGCCACATCTGTGCTCGTGGTCATTGCACACACGAAAGCGACCTTAGCCCAGAGCGGCGGAAGGTGTCCAATGTCTCTTTTCAAGAGACTGTTCCCCGGATTCCTTGAAGACTGACCAACTCATCGACGCTCGTCACCTCCAGGTCCAGAGCGTTGTTTGGCTGCCTAGATTGGCAATGTGTCGCGCAGAAGGACCTCGCAGCACCGAAACCAACGACATCTGCCTCGGAATCCCAACCTTGAGGGTCACGCTGGTCAAAGTATTGACAATCTCCATGTCCGTTATGGCCTGACTCGGATTTCAAGCATCCAAGGCAAACTTGCGGCAGCAAGTGCCCCGGCCAGGCCTAGCAGCTCTTTCGCGCCGACAGACTGACAAATTTACACGGAGGATTGGATGTCGTGAGGTAAGGAGAGGCGAACTTGCGAAGCAGTGGCGCTGCTCCTGGGCCGTCGGACCGCGAGTTGTACTATAGCAGAGCTCACGGTGATATAGGCTGATTGACTGAGAGGATGAGCTAAATGGTGGCGACAGCTGTCGAGGTCGAGGATAGATGAAGGCGGATGGGACAAAGAGGAAGAAGACGGAATGAAAGCATTGGCGAAGGTTTTATCCAAAGTGGGGAGAGATTGCTCTGACGGTGGTTGGAGCAGTTGGGAGCGGTGTTTTTTCTGCGCCCGGCAAAGCACCAAACAACCCCAATCAAGGACCCCAAGGACCCCTCACACAGGCTCACAGGCTCCTCACAGCAGCCGTCCCGCCCCGCGTCGTCCCCGCACCTTCCACCGAACAGCGTGGCCGTGAGCTTACTGAGCTCCCATCAGCGAGGTCCAATCAGACTGAAGTGCCAGCCGGCAAACCACCTAGCACACTGGGGAACTCCACCGGGACACTGTAATGGCACTGCCAAGTTTTCCGAACTCCCGGCGAGCAGCAGCTGAAGACGCTCCACACTCCGAAGGACATGTCCCAGACAGACAGAAGGGCGGGCGGCACACCTTCACCGCGGGTTTTCATCCCCAACCGCGAACCCGGGCTTCTCCTCACCTTATACAACCGCCAACCTACACGGTAATCTGACCGGTGTCAGACCCAGCGGTACTTCAGCGACCGGGCCCATGATGGCGCCGAATCGTGCATCCAGCCGAGCCAGATGGAGACCAATTGACTCGACCCCAATCCGCCATCTGGTAAGGCCACCGCCAGCTCGTCGCCGTCCCTGGGATAGCTCGCATAAACAATGGTCCCCTGGCCATGGCACACATGTGCGGTTGGTTGCCAAGGCCCAAGCTGATCAGCCCCGGCATGCTTAATGCTTAGATGATACTTGGAACCGCTGACGGAGAGCGGGAATGCACCTCCAGCGGTGAGTGACGGCTGGGCGGCGATCTGGACCCTCCATCGCCTATTCCTTTCCATGCGTTGGATCTCGTCGTCATGTCGAGTCCGCCCGCTTGCCGCCACTCAACCTCGTGGAACCCCGCCAATATCAACACCCCTATTAAACATTTTACACAGTCCTCCGTCCTCCGCCCCTGGGGAAACTGCTGGGGATGCTCCACCTAAGACCATCTTCCCCAATTTATTTCCTCCTCTTCATATCAGTTTCTTTTCTGCCAGCATGCTAATTCCATATTCCTCTCGCTAAGCCTATACTCTCCCCATGCACCCAATCTATCCTTCTCCATTTCCTCCATGTAGTCGGCTCTGATTCTGCCGCGGTGATCCATCCTATCGGTGGCATTCCATTTCGTCTTCCCGGACAGCGCTTCCGGTGTCTGACCCTGACTGACTATGCCGAGTTCAGGAACGACGGCGTCAGGCACCGGTGCCAGTCCAAGGCATCCGCCCCTGTGGTCTGTGCCCGGGACCTGATCGAGTGATGTCTTTATTATGACCTCTCCTCCTCCGCTGCTTCTCTTTCGAGGTGGTCTGTCTTTTCCGTTCCAGCTCTGATCCCGGAACCGTCTTGCCAGGTCTGGCTGGCTCTCATTGGCACCATGAAGCTCATCAGTCGCATCGGGGCAACCGCCCTCGCGGCGTCACTATGTCCGTATACCTCCATCCTCGAGCTGAGGAGACTCAATGGAACCAACACTGACACTCCGAAGGTGTGCGAGAATGTCTAGGGCAGGATATGCGCAGCTCGCAATACACCGATCCCAAGAGCAACATCACCTTCTCGACATGGTCGACCGCCGCTGGCTCTGACCCGGAGTCCGCCGATGCCGCACCATTTACCTTTGGTCTGACGCTGCCGCCGGATGCTTTGACCAAGGATGCCAACGAGTATATCGGTATTCTGGTATGTCTGAATGTTAATCGAGGACGAAAGAGCCATGTTAACATGTCATAGCGTTGCGGAATCTCCAATGCCACCACTCCTGGCTGGTGCGGTCTCTCCCATGGCATTTCCGGTCAGATGACGCAGGCTTTGCTGTTGATGGCATGGGCGTACAATGGTACCGTCTACACCTCGTTGCGTTATGCCCCGGGCTACAATGTTCCCGTTGTCTACACTGGCAACGCCACCGTCACTCAGATCTCCTCCACCATCGACGCCTCGAGCTTCGAACTCATCTACCGATGCCAGGGCTGCTTTTCGTGGACTCAGGCTGGTAGCAGCCAGAGTGTATCCACCAGCAGCAAGCTCCTCATCTTGGGTCGTGCCGCAGCCAAGGCCGATCTCCATAACCCTACTTGCCCCGACAAGGCCTTCTTTGGCTTTCATAACAACGGGTATGGACAGTTTGGCGCCCCGCTGGATAACGCGCCCCAGGCCTCGTACTCGAAGTGGGCCGCGATGGCGACCAAGACGCCTACTCTTGACTGCACCAAGTGAGTACCTTCCTACAAAGTATGCCTTGTCTTCATTCATCCACTAACATAATACTTCGTAAAGAACTGAAACCCCACCTACGACCACGGAACCAGGTGAAGGGGAGGGCGAGGAGCCTGTGCCAACATGCGTTGCAGCACCGACAACACAAACGTATGACTATATCGTTGTTGGTGGAGGTGCTGGTGGCATTCCCATTGCAGACAAGTTGAGCGCGGCTGGCAAGAGCGTGCTGCTCATCGAAAAGGGACCTCCCTCTTCGGGACGGTGGAACGGAACCATGAAGCCAGTCTGGCTCGGTGGTACCAACCTCACCCGATTCGACGTCCCCGGCCTGTGCAATCAGATCTGGGTTGACTCTGGAGGCATTGCCTGCACAGACATGGATCAGATGGCCGGTTGCGTTTTGGGTGGAGGAACCGCCGTTAACGCTGGTCTTTGGTGGAAGGTGAGTAGTGGCATCGGTGTTTTACCTTTGGAAGGCTAACAAGAACTTCAGCCTCATCCCAACGACTGGGACTACAATTTCCCCGAAGGCTGGAAGTCCAAGGACATCGCCGCTGCCCAAAAGCGCGTGTTTGACCGAATCCCAGGAACTACGCACCCGTCTCGGGATGGCAAGCTCTATAGGGACGAAGGCTATAATGTCCTTGCCGGTGGTCTCAAGACCAGCGGCTGGAAGGAGGTTATCCCTAACGAGTCAAACGACCAGAAGAACCACACCTTTGGCCACACGACTTTCATGTACTCGGGTGGTGAGAGAGGTGGTCCGATGGCCACCTATCTTGTGTCAGCCGCTGGGCGCAAGGACTTTGCCCTGTGGATGAACACGGCTGTGAGGAGAGTGGTTCGAACCGGCGGCCACATTACTGGCGTCGAGCTGGAATGCCTGACCAATGGTGGCATGAGCGGTACCGTGAACGTTACGCCCAAGACTGGCCGAGTCATTTTCGCGGCCGGCACGTTCGGTTCTGCCAAGCTGTTGCTACGCAGTGGTATCGGCCCTGCGGATCAGCTCGAGGTTGTCGCCGGGTCCGCCGATGGACCGACCTTCATCGCCAAGGACCAGTGGATCAACTTGCCTGTTGGCTCCAACCTTATTGATCATCTCAACACCGATTTGATCATTACCCACCCCGATGTCGTCTTCTATGACTTCTATGAGGCCTGGACAACGCCGATTGATGGTGACAAGAATGCGTACCTGACCAACCGAACTGGTATCCTCACCCAGTCGGCGCCGAACATTGGCCCAATGGTACGCTCTCACCTGCATGGATGGAGTGATGAAGCACGTATACTGACAAATTTTCTAGATGTGGGAGGAGATCAAGGGTTCAGATGGCATTGTCCGCACGCTCCAGTGGACTGCCCGTGTGGAAGGCGACAGCCAGATCACCAAGTCTCTGAGTAGGTCTATCCTAGAGCTTGATACGTGTTCGACAGAGTCTAACAAGAAGTGCAGATGCCATGACTCTCAGCCAGTACCTAGGACGTGGTGTTGTTTCCCGAGGTCGTATGACCATCACGCCTGGCCTCGATACCAACGTCTTCGAGCACCCATACCTGCATAACGCCGTTGACAAGGAGGTGGTTATCCAGGGCATCAAGAACCTCCAGTCAGCGTTGTCAATTATTCCAAACTTGACTTGGGTGTTGCCTCCTGCCAACATCACCGTCGACGCCTGGGTCAATGGGGTAAGTAGTAACCTATCCCGGTCCAGCCGAATGCTCTGCTGACGTGTCGGTTTACTAGATGATCGTTTCGCCATCCAACCGTCGTGCCAACCACTGGATGGGTACGGCGAAGCTGGGGACTGACGATGGTCGCAAGCCTGGAGGAACGGCGGTGGTTGATCTTGATACCAAGGTCTACGGCACTGACAATCTCTTTGTTGTCGATGCTTCCATCTTCCCTGGTATGTCGACTGGCAACCCGTCAGCGATGATTGTGGTGGCGTCTGAAAGGGCGTCGGAGAGGATCTTAGCGTTGAAGTAGGTAAGAGTAACCTTCTAGACAATGACGGCTGATCATTGTCTTGGCCCCGTGGTATTCTAAAAATGTAAGTATTTACGGAAGGAAGAACAAAAACACATAAGTATAAGTATAATTCAATGTTTATATTTAAACACGTACACCTTATTGTCGTGGTCCAGAATTGTCTCCAGTTCTTGAGCGAGGGAGGAAAAGTTCTCGGCGGACATGGCAAAGAGATGGCTTGACGTTGGGATTGCAGGGACTGGCTGGGTCGAACTTATTAGACTTTGTGTCTGCGGACTTGATGGCGGGGTCTGCTCCCCAGACTCTGCATCGAACCGGCTCCTTCCCTGACCGAAGGAGCACTCCATCTGGCTGCCTGAACCTTGAGCAATTATGAACGGCAGGTGCTCCTCACACTGGGTTTTGACTTTAAAAGACAGGATTTTTGGCACTGTAACCGGTCTTCTACTCTGTATCATCTTTGGACTGGGCATTTTTTTGCATCCATTCCCCCCAGTCCATTTACCCACTTGTTTCTTTCTAATTCCAGGCTCGTCACTTGCTCCGACCCTACGTACAAAGCGTCTCTGGATGCTGACAGCACAGCAAACCCGTCCAAGTGTCTGTTTCGTCCCCTCCTCTCCCGCATCATGTCTGCGCTAGGCCGAGGCTGGACCTACACACTGGCCGCCTGTTTTGACTTTCGGTGGACCGGGCTTTGAATCACGGAGACGGCCTCCAGCAGCTCAGAGCGCCCAGGTACAAGGTCGTCCTGTACTCAAAATCGCAGGTCTCGGGCTTCTTTCACCCAATCTGGCCTTACTTGACGGGACAACCGTAGCCGCCACGATGATCACTTTGCCTGCAATCTCGGGATTATTACTGTTCGCAAGATGACTGCCGCTACTGATCTTCCACCACCTGTGTCGGAAACAGCTCGGGAAAGGGAAACATTTACGTATGCTGCTGGCACAGCGACTCTTAATTGAAGCGGGCCTGGGAGCTCAAGATTGGGTGACTAACACACAGCTGCTGACTTCAACTCTGTCAGATTCGATGATCTCGGCATATCGACTGCTGCCCTTTTCGGCACTCATCCACCAGCATCCAACAAGCTGATACCCACTTCGGTGCTCTCGTCGACTCCAGACCCCGCCCTGACGGCGTTCGCCCAACTTGGGCTGTACAGGCTCAACGCGACACATTCGATTGTGTCCCTGTTCGACCGCACGTACCAGCATTTTGTCGCCGAAGCAATCCGCTGCGCACCGCTCTGCGAGAATGGGCAGCCAACAACAAAGCCAGAAGGACAACTCGTCTTCTGCGGCACTGCCATACCGCGCGCCGAGAGCATCTGCGAACATGTTCTGACCGGACCGCCGGCTGAGGATGCCTCAATCCCGGGCAAGGCCACCAAGCTCCCGGTGTCGGTCATACCCAATCTCGATCTCGATCCTAGGTTCTGTTATGTCAGGGATGAAAACAAGCGTTTCTACGCTGGCGTCCCGATTCGGTCGCCCACTGGGATTAACATCGGCGTGTATGTTTCGAGCTCCTGGCAAAACATGCCGTTTCTTACAATACCTGAACTAATCGACTGATGCTGATGATAATAGCTACTGTGTGCTGGACAATAAGCCGAGGCCGGAGGGGCTGACCGAGGACCAGATACAATTTGCGCGAGACATCTCGAAGACGGTCATGGACTACCTGCAAGCCAAGCGGTCCAATGAATGGTATCGAAGGGAAGAGCGCATGGTGCGTGGCCTGGGAAGCTTCGTCGAAGGGCAAGCGACCTTGTCGAACTGGTCCGACAACCCCAACAACCCTTCCTTTCGCGATATCCCCGGCGTGCGGGAAGGTGCGCTAAATAAGAAGTTGCAAGCTACCCCTGACCCGGTCCGGGACGACGATGACGAGATCCAAAGCCAGACGTCGGAAACTCGAAGAGATGATTGCAGTTCCATCCCATTACCCGCCGCTGCCTCTAGCACCTTCAGCTCCAAGAATTCGACACCCAGGTCGGAAAGATTAGACAGGACAAGTACAGCAGCATCTTCCGTTGGCTCCGCAGACCATCTACACGATGACATTGAGCGGGTGTTTTCCAAGGCATCCAACATTATCCGCGAGTCAATCGAGGTGGAAGGGGTCGTGTTCTTGGATGCGAGCGTCCGAACATTTGGAGGTCTGGTGGGAAAGGAACTGTTCGAGCCACCTATCCTGGAGAGGATTCACTCGAGCGAGTCAAGTAGCGACGAAAGTCAAACGCCGACGACAGTGCCAACAGCAACGCATACCACCACTGGCAGCCGCGATCAGCAACCGCCTTGCAACATCCTTGGCTTCTCGACGTCGTCTGGCTCCTCAATCAACGGGCACAGACCCATTCACGATGTCGTGGCCATGCCCGAGCGGATTTTGCACAAGTTACTCCGGCGGTATCCCCACGGCCGCATATTCGACTTTGAACCTGAAGGGGCTGGTGGTTCTGACGGCTCGGATATTGATGAATCCTCGCCTATTTCTCCATTGTTCATGGACCCATTCCTACCATCACCCTTTGGCAGCGGGGATGCCACGGCTAATATCAAGGCAAACAAGGACAACAACATGAACCCGACGAGATCGCAAAGTCACCAAAAGATGGCATCTTGTCTGCAGAAAATGTTTTCCGGTGCCAGGAGCCTCGCCTTCGTTCCACTTTTCGATGGTCAAAAAAACCGATGGTTCGCCGGTGGCTTCGTCTGGACCAAGAATCCGACCCGCATCTTCACCGTGGAGAACGAGCTCAGCTACTTGCGGGTGTTTGGGCTGGCCAGTATGGCCGAGGTTGGTCGGCTGAGCACCAAGGCGGCTGACAAAACCAAGACGGATATCCTTGGGTCGATCAGCCACGAGCTGAGGTCTCCTCTGCATGGTGTCGTTGGGGCGGTCGATCTCTTACGGAACACGGTGCTGGACGGGACGCAGGAGAATATCTTGCGTACCATCGAGACGTCGGGACGGACTTTGCTGGACACTATTGATCATGTTAGTATGCTTCCTATATACACGGTGGACAAGACGGGGCTAATGACTGGGTTGAAAAGCTGCTGGACTACAGCAAGGTCAACAATATTGTTCGGTCATCCGGGAATCATGCCGATCGGGGGGGCAGCAGTCTTTACGCAAGACCAGGGAAGAACAGAGAAAATTCTGTTGCCACACTCCGGACACCAACGCTGCGCGTACAGCTGGATCGGCTGACAGAAGAGGTCATCGAGAGTGTTCTAGCCGGATGGAGCTATCGCAATACGTTGGATGCGCAGTTCTCAGCGTGGCACTCGCCGATGCAAGTAAAATCTGCGTACGAGCGACAACCGGGAAAACTGATATCTGAGACGTCCAGAACTAGAAGTTACGATGAGTCAGTGAGGATATACCTGGACATCTACCCGCACGCGAACTGGTCTTTCCGCACACATCCCGGGGCATTTCGAAGGATCATGTTGAATCTGTTTGGAAACTCGCTCAAGTTTACCAGATCTGGTTTCATTAGAATTACACTGCGGCAGGAGGAGTCTGACTCTGATGATAGACGCCGCAGAGCGAAGCTTTGTGCTGCCAGTGCTGATCAGGAGCCAACCAAGGTCATCTTGACCGTCTCCGACACTGGCAAAGGAATTAGCCAAGACTATCTACGCCACCACCTCTTTACGCCGTTCTCGCAGGAGGACCAATTTGCGCCCGGAACTGGTCTGGGGCTGAGTCTAGTCCGGCAGATGGTGGTTACCCTTGGGGGCAACATTGATGTTGTCAGCCAAGTCGGTCAGGGGACGACGATTACTGTGGTGCTACCACTAGTCAGGGCCATCAATGACAATGATCCCGAGTCGGATGACGAGACCATATTCCGGAAACAGGTCAACGAGTTAGCTGGCTGTCACGTTCACCTGAGAGGATTCGATGGCAAAGTGAAAGCTAGGTTGTTTCCTTTTGGCCAGGAGGACGGGAAAGAGAAGAGTCAGCTGGCGCTGATGGAGAGCATCTGTCACAGATGGTTGAAGATGCATGTTGTTCATACTAGTAGTGGTGAAGTTGTGAAAGTTGAGCCTGAAGATTTCGTGGTTGTTTGCTTGAAGGACGATAATGGCCCTTACGATGGTGATGGACAAGAGAGCGGCGGGTTTGTGGGCTCACGTTGTCCGCATTTGTTCATCTGTCGGGACTCGGCCACCATGTATGCGCTCGCCAAGAAGAGGAGGCCGAGTACTGTTTCCCGCCGGGGTTCTTTAGGTAGTGAAGAGGATGGGGTTGTTGGAGAGGTCTCTTATGTTGCCCAGCCGTAAGTTTTCAGTCTTGTGTGAAATTCAATATCACCGAACACTAATTCATGCCTGTTTCTTTTTAGAATTGGGCCGAGAAAGCTCGCCGAAGCACTTTTGGCAAGCCGATTGCTGTGGAACAAGTTGAGATTAACAGCCCGGTTCCATGATGATCTGTCGCCAGGTTCATCCGCGTCGTCGTCGGACAATTTATACCTCGAGGATGATGACTGGATACCTTCAACAGTATCACCCTTTGCAGGTGGTAGTGATAAGATAATCACAACGCAGCTACCAATCCTACCCGAGTCTGATGGCGGGTTGGGTCACGATGGAGATGGCCCGGGGTTGGTCACATCGGTGAAAGTCGCCGAGTCCGACTCAAAAGCTGATGGTGAACTTGAAGAACATCCATCATCGATACTTATCGTGGATGATAATGCCATCAATCTCAAGGTACCCGTTTCTGATCCCTCTGGGTAAACCATCCTGTCTTTGCCTTTTCTTCACTCGCTAACCTGCAATAATGTGGTTGCAGATCTTGGCCGCATATATGATGAAGCTTGGCCATGCCCACGTTTCGGCCATGAACGGGCGCGAGGCGGTTGACCTATACACGAAATCGCCTGGGGAGTTTGAATGCATCGTCACTGGTAAGTATTCAGGACCAAACTCTCCTCTCCTCTCTTCTGCTTACTTATGTGGAACAACCCAGATATCTCGATGCCCGTCATGGACGGGTTGGAGTCCACTCGTCGAATTCGCGAATTCGAGCGCACCAAGAAGCTCAAACCGGTCACTATTATTGCGCTGACGGGCTTATCTGGTGCCGAGATACAACAAGACGCGTTTGGGAGCGGCGTGGATCTGTTTCTGACCAGGCCGCTTGTGTTCAAGGGGCTTGTTCAGGCGCTTGAATCGACGGGCCACGGTCACGGTGGGAGCGGGGGTGCGGGTGGACATGGCAATGAGGAGGTCGGCGATGCGAGCCGTAGGAAGAGTTGTGGGATCCAAAACGGCGACGATGACGACCGTCAGTTGGAGAAAGATCGGCTGTAACAATTATCGATGCATGTAACAACAACTGTCTATATAGTACTGACTAAAACACTAGTCTCCTGACCCCCTATTAAGTTATCCAATCTGCAATTCTACAGCCTGATTACCGCCGTCGTTACCTCCTTACCCTCCCCATCAACAGCAGCCGAGGCACCAGCAGCTGTATTGCCGTTATCCTCAGACGTGGTATTAGCGCGCTCCCTCGCCACAAGACCATTCTCCATGGCACCGGCATGATCCGCGTCATGCTTGTGATTCTCGCCAAACAGCTCTTCCTCATCGCCAAACAGACGGGCGACCTCCTCAAGCGGCATCCCGTTGGTGTCAGGCCAAAACAGGAGGATCAGCACGGCGGCGATACTGCTGGGAATGATGAAACACAGGTAGTACTTCCACCCGATGTTCTCCAGGGCCGTCGGAGCCGCCTGCAGCCAGATGATGTTGAGAAGACAGATGCCCGACACGCCGAGCGCGATGCCCTTGGAGCGTAAATGGAAGGGAAATATCTCGCCGAGGAAGCCTAGCTGGACGTTGTTCATGAATTCATAGCAGACCACATAGACTGTTTCAATCGTGTTAGCGACCTGACAAATGATTATGGTTGCGTGAGTCACGTACGGAAGATCATGGCTACAGCCGCCTTGAGAGCGGCCGTGTTCACATTTGGGCCGATCGGGTTCTGCGCGATGAGGATGCATTCGACGATGAGAACAATCACGCAGGCAATCATCCCGCCGGCCATCAGCTTGGGGCGCGGGACCCGGTCGACGATGAACATGGACAGCACGCTGCCGACGAAAGCAGCACCAACCCAGCAGGCGGCGAGGAGGAGCTGAGTCGAGACTCCGTAGCCGAGGCTGGCGTAGATGGTTGGGCCGTAGACTTTTTCCAGTGTTAGTTCCCCCCCCCCCCCTGGTCATGAATCACGAATGAGAGAACGAAGAGACATACTATTAATCACCAAAATTCCCGAAAACTGGATACTCGCTGTCGTCCCGAACCCCAACATCGACCGCTTGCGATAGCTCGGCTTTTTGAAGAGCATCACCATCCACCCGTTCGGCAAGGTCCTGTCGATGCTGATCTGCGCCTGGATCTGACGCATTTCAACCTCTGCCTCGTCCGGCTCGTGCAACTTGCGCAGGACCGCACGGGCGTCCTCGATGCGGTCCTTCATGACCAGCCAGCGCGGCGATTCGGGTATCCAGGGCATGCAGACCAGCACGATGGTGGCCGGTAAGCACTGCAAGCCCAAAGGCGCGCGCCACTGATTGTTGGCGGTCGGACGGAAAAAGAAGAAGCCGTAGCTGGCCCAGAGGGCGACGTTGTAGCCCGCCAGCAGCATCAGGCCCATCAGGGTGATGAAACCGCCGCGGGTTTTGGGCGGGACGACCTCGTTGACCCAGATTGGCACGGCGGCGAGGAGCATGAAGGCCCCGGCGCCGGATATGAAGCGGAAGAGGATGAACTCGCCGATGTTGGTTGAGCCGGCGCAGAAGGCGCCGGATATCAGGGTGAAAATTGTTGGCTGACAAACACGGAGAGATTAGTTGTGGGAACATTGAAGGTGATCCGTGAAAGATTGGACCTACGTAGACGATACCCCATTTCCGGCCAAACTTGTCCGCGACCCAGGGGACGGTAAACACGCCGAGGAAACCGCCGGTGGAGTAGAGCCCCTATTTTTCAACAGTTGGTCAGATTTGGAGTGGCATTCGCAATGACCAAGATAACAAGGGGGCCAGACGTACCGACATGGTAGAGATGAGAGCATTGGCATTCGGCCTCGTCTCGAGCTCAAAGTACTCCTCGAAACTCGGCTGGGCGAGTGTCGGACCGATAATGGCTGTGCTGTACCCGTAGGCGAACGCACCCCAGCTCACGACAACCACCATGAATACATTGTACCAGTTGAACTGGCGCTTGTCCGTCACGTGGGAAGTCGGTGTTGTGGCAGTAGTGCCTTTCTCGCTGTCGCTCATTTTCGCGTCTGCTGAAGTTTCGAAAACAAGATGATAAAAACCGGGTCTTGGGCTTGCAAGGGACAACCAACACAAAAGAAGGGGGTTCTCGGTTTGTTATATGGGCATTCAAGGAGACACGTTTATAGCCGGCACGGCTCCGCATCTCGAAGGCACCAGTCTGGGCTTGATGTTCTGTACGACAACAAAGTGCTGCACACTGTATTTTTATTGAACTTTCTTGGCTGAGGTGAGATGGTTACAGACTAATCCGTCGTAATACCAGTATTTCTACCTTGGATGTTGGTAGGGCCATCACGTAACTAGGTACACTATTGAATCACTTACAGTCGAGATCATGCGGAGCACCCCAGGTAAGTCTGACCACCATAATCATACATTTGTGGTTAATATGCCGAAAATTTCTACCACAAGCGGTATGAACACAAGCGGTATGAACTAACTCTGCAGATATGTAGAGTGGTCCTATCCATCCACCGAACGACTAGATACTAGAACTAGGGTCTTATAAGAAAAGTAATCAGCCAATTACAAATCCACCGTGAGATCGTTTCCCCGGCAATACCCGCTTGTGCATTGATGACCAAGCCGCAGGGCGATGATGTCTTGAAAGAATATTGCCTGGTAGGTTATCTCAGATCTTTATACACACGAGCCATACAGTTCACTCCTCTCGTAAAGGCAATATCTCCAAATTGGGCATACCACATGCATACATCAGCTCTTATTTGTTAGCGTCAGTATCGACTTACAGGAGAGCCTATCTGTTCACCACGCACAAAGACATCCCTGGAATAATCTTGCTCCAGTGGACAATTAGCGTGGTCTTCTGACACACCACACGCATAAGACTCTTGCCGCTCACTTTACAAAGATGTATTAGTGAACAAGCTCATTGGTAGTGCTCCAGATGATAAATCCTGACAGCAACGAACATCAGAAAGGGACTACTAAGCAGAAGCGGAAGACATCCGAGGTCATATCCGATCTAGTTTCCGTCAGGACAGCAAAGTGCCTATCTGACAAAGCAGATACTTTATGTTTGCAGTGCCGAAGGTTGCCCTGTCATTGGTAATACTACCACAGGATGACGGACAGACCCGCGGGACCGGATATTGCCCTGCAAGGTTAACTGGTTCATCGAATCGGGGATAATAGCAATACGACCGAGCAGTTCGCACTTCCAGAGATTGCCGGTGAGACGGATAAGAAGTACAAAAGTACTAGTTCTGACATAAGGGGTTTGTCTGCCTCGCGTAAGACGAGTTTGCTCGCCATCCAAGCAGCGACAGTCTCACTCCGCGCGCGTCTGGGCCTATTAGTATCTCTTTGTAGATTGGGTGAGTAATTACCGGTAAATATGTACGTGTGAGACGTGGGCTTGGCTAGCTCCGTGCCTCTAGTAGGTAGTAAACTTTATAATAGTTTGCTCTTCGCTTATCACAAAAACCAGGTTTACCTAAAGCCAATAGTAGATAATGAGATACGACGGTGACATGTGGATGTGTCTCTTTAGAGCCATGCCATATTTCCAAAAGAGCTGGATGAAACGTGGCTAGCGCTTCTTCTGCTCTTCTGCTGTGGTTAACAAAGCCAAACCTAAAGGAGATGGAGGTGAAATGAGGAATGTGCGGGGCTGGGGACCAACAAAGAGAGCCCTGAACTAGGTTACCAAGGTAAACAAACCCCCTAATTCGATAAATTCCTAGTCTGCTATCCGGGTTGGATTTCACAAACAATCCAAAATCGTGCCTATCAGCTCGAAAATATATGGATATATGGATCAGTTATAGTCAACACCCGTAAGAGAGCTCCAGTGCTGCGAGAAACGAGCGGTTATAGCTGTAGTTGCGAGGGATATAGTATTAGATCATCCTCACCCCTGAAAGGGAGGCAAACAAAAGCAGCGCCAAGGGCGAAATATCCACCCGCAGCTGGCTCTGATTATGCACTGAGTACATGTAAAAGCGTTACTTTTAGGGGAGCCACAAAAAATAAAGACATCCATGTGTGAAGGCTGCTGCAGCCAAGCGTGATAAAAGTCGTGGCAATTATCTGCAGGATCGAGAACCGTAATGCTACTTTTAAGGATGCCTTACATACTAGTACCTGCATGTCGTTCGCTACCAGATATTCGTTGAGGATAGCTCGAATTAGTCCCCTTACCTGCATGTCGTCTGCTACCAAATATCTTGGGTATCCACCCATGATCCTAAAATTCGTTGTCTTGTCAAAAGAATCCACCAGATATTCTACAGGGTTCGCTCAAACATCCCATACAGGTTAGTTGATTTTGAGGAGGAGTTGGTAACCGTAAAATATTTTCCATCGTTTCCGGATTTATGGAATAAATCTCGAGTGCGTCTAATCTTGAACTTTACAACGGGCTTCGTCTGGCTCTTTTTTTTGGTTTAAAATTCTATACGTAATAGACAGACGCACTGGCTTTGTCGACCTATCTTTCTATGTATTCAATTTCCCCCTCTCCAAGGTTTAGACCGGAAGCAACCGCACTCCCTGCTCGCTCGCCTCAACGGCCCGAGGCATCCCGCCGGGACGGACGGCCCCCACTGGCAGGATCAATATTGGACCATTTCTAGTGGGTTCCAACTAGTACTAGCAACATGGCGATGGAGTCGTCGTTTGTCAGGAATTCGAGAGACAAGCGAATCAGTGGGCGACTTTATTTCAGGCAACAGACGAATAAAACTGGACACAGAGAATTGTTTGGTTCTTGTCATAATTAGAGGGCTGCCGAGACGTAGCATCGAACCGAGAAAGGATCAAAGATGTCCACCTGGTGTAGAAACACCATCTCCACGTGGTTGCATCGACCTTCCTGACTGTTGCCAAGAGAATAAAAAGGAAGAAATTGCAATTAGAATTCCCAAATCCCCAAGGCGGGCTAATAAATAGCCTGCGCCTACAAGGTGCAAAGAATGTCGGTGAAATCGGTTTCGGATTTCGGATTCTGACAACCTAACATCCCTGCCGCCTCGGGTCACCTCCTCCCACATACCGCCCGCTGCCCGGCTTCCCGAAAGAACCGCGCAGGACATGGCGACGGCGAGCCTCGTGGGTAGCAGGGATCCAGCGCTCGGTTCTCCCTCCCCGAAACGTCTACCTATGCTAGCGCCTACCAGATGTCGTGACATCGTCCTACCCATAGTGTTCTTCTATGTATGTACGCCATCACTAAACCCCTGCATTATCGCTTACTTTTTTCTTGTATCCTCAACGCCAAGGAGGTCAAGATTGGCCGTTGGTGAAAAATGAAGGATGGCCCGCAGCTCCGTTCGTGGTTTGGGTTCCACAGGTCGAACTCTTGAGATGGTTATAAAGAGGACCAGTGATCGTCGGGTTGTCTACCGTTTTCCTCGGTAGCCAGCGATCATCACTAGCCATCTGGACCCGGACAACACCATGAAGTTCTCTCTCTCCATTATCGGGCTCCTGCCCCTGGTCTCGCTGATCAACGCTACCACTATCGATCCGGAGGTAGTCGCGGCCAGGAAGAACGATGTCTACCTGAAGCAATACCAGGACAACATCATGAAGACTCTCCGCGCGCGCAAGCCCACGGCCAAGTGCACCGAGAGGACCCTTATCCGACGCAAGGAATGGTTTGTTATCCCTCTCGCCATCTCTCGTTACGGATAACCCAGTCGCTAACCAAAGCACAGGAGCCGCCTCTCGAAGAGTGAGAAGCTCGCCTACGTCGCCGCAACCAAGTGCCTGGCGGCTAAGCCCAACCAGCTCTCACGCGCATTGGTCCCCGGCGTGCGCAACCGCTACGACGACTTCACCGCCGTGCACCTGGCCAACACCCCATACGTGCACTTCAACGGCAACTTCCTTGCCTTCCACCGCCACTACGTGCACCTGTACGAGCAGGCCCTGCGCAACGAGTGCGGCTACAAGGGCACCCAGCCCTACTGGGATTGGTCCATTTCCTATCAGGACGTGCGCACGCACCCCATCTTCGACGGGTCGGCAGCTTCCCTCGGTGGCAACGGTGCGTACGAGCCCGACCGCGAGAATGTGGTCGTCGAGCTAGCGCCCGGCATCTTCCAGTCCCACCCGCCCGCCACAGGCGGCGGCTGCGTCACCAAAGGCCCGTTCACGCCGTCGACTTGGTCCGTCAACCTGGGCCCGATCGGCTACAACGTCAGTTGGGACCCGATCGGCCCCGACGGCGGGTTTGGGTATAACCCTCGCTGCCTGCGGAGAGATTTCAGCCCGATCTACAGCAAGGACTCGCGCCCGAGCAACGTGACAGCCCTGCTGGAGGTCGACAGCCTCGCGGCACTCAGCTTCAAGTTCGACGCCGAGCCGGGCGCGGTACACGGCGCTGGCCACTTCCAGGTCGGCGGGATCGAGCTGTGTACGTATGCGAGCCCGTCGGACCCAATCTTCTGGGCGCACCACGCCATGATTGATCGCATCTGGACCGTCTGGCAACACCTCGGCAACACGAGCGTGATCGCGACCAAGCAGAACTCGGTCTGGGGCACGGGGACCAACGGGAACAACCCGCCCAGTGCCCCGGTCACGCTGGACTCGACCATCAACTTTGATGTGCTTGACCAGCCACGCGCGATTAGGGAGCTCGTGTCCACGATCGACGGGCCGTTTTGCTACATGTACGAGTAGCGGACTCGAGTTTCGCTGCTATGTAATTAGTCTTTTAGCAATGCAATGTCTTAATCATGACCATCTCCCCACCGGCAAGTCTTCTGCATTGCGTTATTAAGCTCCTCGTAGTAGGTTCAAGCCACAACCTAGACTTACTAGGTGAGATGGAAGAGTAGTGCAGCACAGCGTGGTTTCGGGTCCATCCGCTGGGTTCTTGTTGAAGGACTGGCTTGACAACATGGCAGGCGGGCAGACCGCTCATCCTGCTTCTCGGCCCTGGAATATACCCAGGCCAAGGGGGGTCAATCGTGGCGTGTTTGGGGTCAGTGATACCGATGTCTAACCTCAAAGAGGGCAGGAAATAAAACACTCGGATGTGCTCAGCATCGTGAACTTGCATCAGGCCTGTAAAAGCGGCCTAGTTGGGGTTGATGGAGAAGTTAGCCGACTAGGTTCAGTCCGTGGTAGTGTTAGTACAGTCCGTGGTAGTGTTAGTACAGTCCGTGGTAGTGTTAGTACAGTCCGTGGTAGTGTTAGTACAATCCGTGGTAGTGTTGGCTGTTGGAAGACGGGCCGCAGAGACAAAGGCCTCAGCTGGGTCTTTGGCGATGCGGCCGGGCGCTTAGTTCCCAGCAATTCCACATGTTTTGCTAGAGTCGAAGGCGCAGCAGTTGTTGAATCGGTGAGCTCCGAATGGCAATCGAATCCGATTGAAGATAGCGTGGTTGTCCTGCAACGCAGTCGTTTTTCGGTGTTGGGGTGGGTATGTGGAAGTGATGCTGTCGAGACTTTGAGATTCGAATGTCTTTATTCCGTTCTCTTAGCAGCAGCGTTGAACATTTGAAGCAAGGCAAAGACGTCAGCGTCGCTTCGAGACTGCTTAGTAATCAGGTATGTGGATAGTGGAAACTCTCCTGTGCCGCAGGACAGCTCGCAGCGAGCAAGGGAAGGTCCGGGCCGCTCTCGGCAGGACCAATCGCTGTGGTGGAGGACTTGACCAGATCCTTCCCGGGAGAGGAACTCTTCATCCTTCGACCTTGCCCGAGACCCGGATTGTCATCACATCCATCCCATGGTCCAAAATTATCTGTTGGGGGCCCAAAACCTCAGGCCCTGCCATGTCTTCGCCGACTTCTTCATCAGAAACAGTTCCGTTGGGAATATATTAGAGAGCGAGAGGCTTGTCCTCCACCGTCCCGTCTCTGCTTCTCGATACCCCGACCGACTTCTTGACCATGCTGGCACACGCATCCGCTACACTTCCGGCCAATGAATCGGTCCATAGGCCATCCTCCACATCCCCTATCGACCATCCCAGTGACGTTGTCGATGCTCGAGTCCTTGATGGTCAGTAGCCATCAACTGGCGATTCCAAAGAAGTAGCAGGCCAATATTGACTTCCCATCCCCATTAGCTCTCCCACCTGGATCGGAAATTATCTCAGTTACGCCATCCGGCAGGAAATCTGTTGTCGGCACCGCTCGAATTGACTGTCGTCTTCCAGATGGCAGCATCAAGAGCTACTTTCAGAAGGTTAGACCTGTCTTACATCATCTCTCTGATAATTGGAACTTACAAGGACCAGTCGGCAACCGGTGAACAGGCCGTCCGTATAATGCGAGGCAGCTTCGAGTCCGAGATGACCTTCTACAGTTTCTGTCCCGACCATGTCCCCAAACCAATCGCCTGGGGCAATTACGAGTCCGATACCACAACCTGGTTCTATCTTTGTGACTTCCACGACATGATAGACGATCTGCCTGGACCTGACGACCTCGTCCCTGTCATTGCCGACGTTCAGACAGCCAGGGTGGCCAAGCCTTCCAATAACAATTTCAACTTCCTTGCCGACATCCACAATGACGACAAATGGCAAGTTTCATGGGAGTTGCAGTTCACCCAGGCGATGAGACGCATGTTCAGCCACGAGGAGCAACTTCGTGGGAAAGACGACAGACTGACCGAGTTGAGGGAAGACCTCTTTGAAAAGGTCATTCCCAGGCTCCTCCGGCCGTTGGAGACCAGCGGCCACTCTCTCCAACCATGCCTCATCCATTCCGACCTCTGCCCGTCCAGCGTCATGGTTGACGAGGATACAAGCAAGGTCATGATATTTGATTCTTGCGCCTACTGGAGCCACAACGAAGCTGAATTAGGCACCTGGCGATCGACGCAAAACAAATCGGGTCCTCCGTACAGCAGCGAGTACATCGTCAAGATGGGCATCTCGGAGCCAGTAGAGGACTGGGACGATCGAAATGCCCTGTATGCTCTGTGAGTTACAGATAGGCCCCAGGTTCGGTTCAGGAGTTACTGACATCAGGCATGGGAAAGCCGATATATTCTGCTGCTATCGACAATGTACCCTGATGATCCAAAGTTCAGAACCATGCAAGTACCCAAGAGCCAAATCCTTTATACTTCGCTAGTATACTAACATGTCCATTTCAGGGCCATGTGGGAGATGCAGCGACTTGTTGATAAATTTCCCATGGGATACGAAGGAAACCAGTTTGTCAGTCCTTAATTTATACTTTAATGGCTTATATCATTCATGTGCCAATGTACAGTATACCAATCTTTCTGCTGCTGATTTCCTAAGTTACTATTCAAAGGTCTTTTTGATTCTCACGCTACCTTTTTTCTTGTTGCTCTGTTGGCTCAAGTAATTGCCAACCTGGAACTTATCCTTGCAAGCTTTGTCGCATTCCATTACACTTACATATTGTGGTGGTGAGAGGTCATTTTGTCGCCAATCATCAGAGTCGTTCCCCACACGATCCATATGCAGCCTCGTAAACACACTCCCAACAGCCTGCCCTAGCATCTGAGGCATATTGTACACAGGGTCGCTGTGCAGACAGCAGCAGTATCGAGCCCCTCACCTAGGTTCTCTTCCATCCTGTTCAGTTCACCGGTATTCCCATTCGTGTGAGCCAGTGGCACTTTTCCCGATATCTCAAACACCTCACCATCTTCGCCGGCTACCCGTCCGTATGGTTTCAATCGAAATGAAATGAATTAAATCAAATACACTACTGGATGGAGGTTGCTACGCATCGTCGCACTCGCTGCCACACTTTCTCGAAGCCTTTTAGCATATTGGTTGCAGCGACAAAGAAAGGATAGAGAAATCTGCACCTCTCACGATGCAAAAGGCCGTGTGCTTTGTTGGAAGCGCTTTGCAGCTACCGCTATCGCTCGCCCTTTTACATATTGCCTCTTATGTACCATGATCTAGCCATGTTTCTCTGATTGCGGTCTCGGTCATATGGGTAATTGCTGCAGTGCCGCAGCAAGCGAACTTATAGCTCGCGATAATTGACCTCAATTATTGTTGGTCGTAGTAGCAAAGAAGAAGTCTGCAGACGTAGTGGCTGGGCAAGTTGCTTAACAGGAAGCGGCTTGCAGTACTGTCAATTGGTCTAAGTAAGAAAGAAAGAAGAAAGAAGAAACCTATTCTATTTAACGGAAAGGAAGTGTTTCGTGGTGTGTCTGAAACAAGCCCTACCTTCGGAATGCCGGCGCAGCGATCCCGGTGCAGATTTGCCGCTGGAAAGGGCCAGGCTATGCCTGCTTATGGGCCTGCCCTATCAACGGCATGTGAGGCTATTCCAACAATTATACACCATTCTCCTCGGTAAATACTTTACAGTCCATACTTTCACATACCCTGTAAGAGAGATAACAGATGCAATAGCAGAAAGAGTTTACATCATAGGTGAGAGGGCACGGTACCGTGCCATCATCACCTCCTCATCATCATCATAGGGCCTCTTGGTCCCCTCCATACAGGTGCGGCAAGCCGCAAGCGAGCAGGAGAATCGAACATACACCGCCAAGAGGAAATCCGGACGGGGCCAGGCTGCTGCCGGCTTCCACCGCCGCCACCGCTTTCGCGTAGACCTCGTCAATGGCTGCGGCATCAGCGGCCGCGCTGACGCCCAGCATTCGGTAGTACATGGTTTCTTTTTCTTTTTCTTTTTCTTTTTCTTTTTCTTTTTCTTTTTCTTTTTCTTTTTCTTTTTCTTTTTCTTTTTCTTTTTCTTTTTCTTTTTCTTTTTCTTTTTTTTTATGGCACTGATCGACGGAAGCTGGACTCGGTCGTGATTCGGGAAGGAGGAAAAAAGACTGAATAGTGAAAGCCTCACTGAAAGGTGGTAGATTTGAGACGGCAGCGATGACAACTTCAGCTCACAGCTGTGCACGTAGAGTTAAGAGGAAGGGAGAAGAATTATTTTGGGACTCGGTGGGCTGCCGGCAGCTGCCAGTTCGTCTCTTGCCACGCCCTCATCGCTATCGATAAGTTTTCATCCGAAACCTCTCGGTCAATCAAATGTGCTTGAAGACATTTTTATCCGGATGATGTCGGGTTAGCAGCACTTACCAAATACACCGTTCCACGGTAAATAGGTTACCCCCGGTATAAGCAAAAAAGGCCTCAGATACTTTCTTATGATGGATTCCCGGGGACTGAAACTGCGTTTACATGGAATTTACAACGCGTACGTAAAATATTCCAAGGCCCCTGGTAAAGTCTCTGACGCGATAAGACCCTCGGGTTGAGGAACCGAGCGAGACGCTGTCGCGAGAACTTGTCCAACTGTGACAAGAGGGGCCCCGGATGGCTGGCTTGGGAAGTGGCTTGGCTGGCAATGGCATGAGGTCCTATGACGATCCGGGGCTGGCTGGGCGGGTTTGGGACAACGAAGATCACCGTTCCAGCTCTTGTCCGGGGGCGATGACTCTGTGTATTATGACCTTTCTTTTCTTTTTGATGGGACCCCCGGCTTACCGTGGTATGAGGGATGGTGCTTCGCCATTTCTACAATAAAGCGATGGGGAGAGCAATGATGAGGCTGAGGAGTTCTTTGACGCGCTTGGGTGATTGAGAACATGTATGTGAAATTCCATCCTGATTTTATGGTCGCCCGAATTGTAAAGAGGAGAGTTATGCTTCATGAAGTTCTAGTCGACTGAATGAGTGTTCGCGTTGGCCTTTCTCACGGATGTGCATAGCCCTTGCGGAAGAGGCGGGTTTAGCTGAGGTTCGGCGAGAGCCTCAGACATCGGTGACTGGCCGACCACGATTTGATCATTGCAGACTTGCTGTACCGGCACGCCTTTACGTATCGTATGGTAAGGTAATTACCGAGGATTAACCTCCACACAGTAAGAGGTATATAAGTACCGAACACGTATCCCCTCTCAACGTTAGCAAGCTCCCAGACTCCATACGTGGCTCAGCTGGTTGACACTACAGACTTATCGCCAGAACCGCGATTCCCAATCTACCGTGACGGTTCGATAGTTAATAGGACCCCATGGGTTCGAATCCAGTAGGGTGCGCATAACTCGGATTTGTAAAACCCGGTGGGACGGTTTTTCAGAAGTCGAGGGGCGGCTGGCCACCGCAGATCTGTCGACCGAACTTTTTGATGTTTTATTTTATTAATTAACTTTATGATTCCTTTTTGTTTGTCGACGGAGGGCTTGTAATTGGTTCATCGAGGGTCGGTGCTCAAGTTCAGTGGGCTAACAAGTGACGTGCGTTTTCCGTCCCATCTTACACTGTGTCATCGTCCACCCATATCCGAGTTTTTTTCACATACCTAAGGTACCTAACAAGTCCTCACTCGGATGATTATTAGGTACAGTTGTAATTCCTCGCCTAGTGGTGACCTCGATAAAGCACGTTTCAGACGGACTTGTTAAGCAAACTTCCCGAGCAACCAGCCCACGACCAACGCAGGGCCACAGCACGAATAACAGGCTTGACACTAATCAATTTCGACCCTTTTCTCACACCATTCTTTCATTCTATGACGACACTCACAATAAACCTCAACCTCTCCTCCTACTTCTCAGGGGGCCACGTCAAGATCGCAGCTCTGACGACCCTCATCGGCTCGTCGACCTCTCGGGTCAAACCCGGTGCAGGCAGACACGTCAACTGACATACGGTAGACGAACCAAATATCGGGCCCATATGCATTGAATGCACTGCTGTCTGCAAGTTCTTAATGTCTAAAGTCTAGACCATGAGAACATGATATGATAGATAGCGGCTTTCTGCCGCAGCGGTACATACGTGTAACGCGGTAGATAACAGCCGTGGTAGCACTGCAGCCCGGACCGGTGCAACCGTGACCCGTTAGACTCTCGGTCCTCGGACCTAGTGTAAATTCCATTGTAACGACTACCAGTACATGATACCGGTTTCCTATAGTGCTGCTGGTCACAGACGCAACTGGGTCTCCCGAATCTCGGGGAAGGCATCGGCAGCCCGCTGCGGCAACGACTGCATGTACACGCCCCAGCCCGTCCGACACTCAGCACACAACTCGACACCCCCAAACTGGGCCAGGGTCTCCGCCCCGTACGACCGCTTGTACCGACACTTGGCGCACTTTCTCTCTGACATCTGGAGCAGCTCCTTCAAGCCGCAGAACAGCAATCTGTCGCTCTGCAGGATCACATCAACGTAACTCGTGTCATCAAGACCAACATTCACATCGACATCCCGTTGGACATGATCATGATCACCACTCGAGTCAACCCGGTTCCACAACTTGAAATGCTGCCTCGTTAGATCCACCACGTCCTCGGTCTCGGGCTTGCCAATCACCATGCCGTCCTCGACATACCGGTACCGCCGCATCGTCATGTGTATTGGCCCGCCGATCAGCCTCAGAAAATTCACGGCATGCAGCCGGCCCGCGAGCCGCCCACGGGCCCACGCGACATCCAACGCCCAGAGCACCTCCCTCGCGCGGCGGTACGCCTCCACGCGCAAAGCCGGATCAACGTAAGCGTACGTGTTGTTGGTCTCGCCCTCGGCGCGGTGCTTGTAGAAGGCCACGGCGTCGTACAGGGTGGCCATAATCTCGCCCAGGACCTGGAACTGGTCCTCGGAAAACCATGTCTCTTCTGCAGTCACATCGTTGCAGCTCAGCGCGCAGGCAATAGTAAACCGAGACAGGCCGTCGGCGTCGCGGATGCGGAACCATGACTTCGGAGAAACGGCAAGCGCGTCGACGTACCGACGAAAAAGTTCGGACGTAGAACGTCTGTCGCTGCTCTTCCCGGCCGTGGTGACCAGGAAGGTGCGAAACTCCCTCGCCATGTCCTCGCGACCCGAACCGGGCGTGTCGCCAAAGAGCGTGTCAAACAGCAATCCCATGTCGTAGCCGAGCACGTGGCCGTCGCCCGCCGATACGTCGTCGGCCACCAGCACGCCGTCGAACTCGGCGACGATACCAATGATGATGATCCGCAGGAAGGCGAGGTACCGCTCCCAATTGGTGTAGACGGGGATCACGCACCGCGCGTACTCCCACGAACAAGCGAGCGTCTCGTGGATGGCGTGCTCCGAGAGGCCTGCTATGCCCTTGAGGTCGTCTTTGATCTCCTTGGGGTAGAGCCAGGTGTCGACGGGGGTTGAGGGTGCCGACGGTGTTTCCGACCGCCCCTCTGTACTAGTGGCCGTTGGTGGTTGTGGGCCACCATGGAGAGCGGGGACGGAGTCGAGTTTGTTGAGGGATGCTGCCATTTTTCTCTCTCTTGGGTCTTGCAGTAAGTTAGGTAGATAGGCTTTGGATGGAGAATCAACTTGAGGAGAAAATGGATGTGTGTGTGTGTGTGTGTGTGTGTGTGTGTGTGTGTGCGTGTGTGTGTGTGTGTGTGTGTGTGTGTGTGTGTGTGTGTATGTGTGTGTATATGTGAAGATCCAACGAGTAATAAGTACCTCAGTTTGCAAGTTGAATGAGTTTGAATCATAAAGGGGAGACATCAAGACTACCTCCCTGAGACCATCTAGTCCTTTATATACTTGACACGAATCACTGATTACCTCGATACTGAGCCCAGGTGTACAATGATCTCCTATTACCTATCAACAAGGAAGGTATGTCGGCTATGCCCAAAGCACGGTCACTCAGGTGCTCGCCGGGATATACAGAGAAAATAACCCCTTTTTTTCTGTTTTGAAAAGGCTGGATCCCAGTAGATAGATAGTAGAGGTGCAGTGGCGGCGTGGTGAAGTTATACCACGTACATTCAGCAATGGAATCAATCCAATAGTACTACACTGCGGTGCACACGGTACACCGTCTTTCTTCCCCGGACCGTAGTTTGAGTAAGTTTTGTTATCAACAGACCCATCCCTTAAGGTCTCTTCATTAGGGCTCAACCTCCTATCCAGCAACAAAGCATGGCGAAAGCAAGGGTCTCCCGTCTCCAAAATGGACGGGCGTGTACTAGGTACCTACCTACAGGTAGCACCGGGTGC
Organism: Apodospora peruviana; assembly: GCA_033439685.1. Classification (NCBI taxonomy): domain Eukaryota; kingdom Fungi; phylum Ascomycota; class Sordariomycetes; order Sordariales; family Lasiosphaeriaceae; genus Apodospora; species Apodospora peruviana. The sequence continues at coordinate 3,409,250 of JAUEDM010000005.1, read as the reverse complement.
GGGTCTTGCATTGCAGTCTCTGTCCGTGGAACTCCTTTATTGTGGTTGTCGACACGGCATTGACGGCGTTGTGGTATCAAGCTCGGAAAAGGATGCGATTGGTGCTACACGAGCTCGGACTGCATGTAATTCAGTTACTCGCCCAAGACGACGACGACGACGACGACGACGACGAGCCAGACCTGAGGCTCGACCTCGCCCGGTGCAATCTCTTGTACGGTGGTGTGCAGATGCTCCGTCCTCGTCCAGCACCGCGGCTTTGGGGTTGATACTGCTCCGAGTCCCGTCTGCCGGCCTGACAACAGCGAGGATGTGTTTTCCCGGGATTATACCTGCCCGGAGGCCGAGGACCGTCTTGAATCAACCGAATGTCTTCTCACGCTACCAGAAGCGGCAAATCAGGCGGGCAATCGGAGTTTGCAGATGTAGAGTCGGAGGAGTCTACTGGTATGGTGGTGTAAAAAAGTGTTGTTGTTGGCCGTTGACTGTGATGATGACGGTGGCGGTGGTAGTGGTGAGGAGGAGCGATTGGGCACGATCCTGCAAGGTTCTAAAGTCGAGGCAATAGGATCAGGACACAACATGAAAACATGTACATATAGATTGCATCTAACGTCATATCGCCCAATTCGTCAGGTTGATCGATCACACCCACAGTGACATCCTTCTTGAACGCCTCGCAATCGTCAAGGTTCGTGTTGGGCTGGTAATCTTCACACTCAGGCTGCTGTTGTCACACTGCACGAGTGAGTGCATAAAGGCCAAAGCGCCAGTCATGATGGGTTACTATCTAGCTAGATAGTTGGTAGTAGATATGTCTCCCATCCTGTTCTGGTGATACAAGAGCTAGCTAGCTGCTTAGAACCCTTGCTTCGCAACCTGGGCCTTGGCCGCCGCGATCGTGGCGGCGGCATTGGGGTCAACAAAGCCGCAGCCCTGCTTGCCGTTCTGGAACTCGGCGCCGATGCCCGAGCAGATACCGGTGCCCTCGCCGTTGTTGGCGCAGCAGCCCTCCTGGCAGTCTGCGTCGGCCACGCAGCCGCCCGTGGTGAACTGGAGACCCTGGCCGTTGCCGACGTCGCGCGCGCCCGAGGTGTTGGGGATGGCCTGAGCCGAGATGGTGATGGCGACTGCGTCGGAGACATCGTGGTTAGAATCAAGGGTGTGTGTCTCTGAGTCAGGTTATTGTACGTACAAGCCAGAAGGGCGCCGAGAGAGATGATGCGGACCATATTTGCGGTGGGAAAGAGAATGACGCCGGGTCAAGTTGATTAAAAGAAGGTGTTTAAAAAGACGAGACGATCCCGGATCGTATAAAAGAATGGAATAAAATGACCGTGGAAAATGAACGACAGCTTGTTGAACTACCAGAACAAAATGCAACGCCGGGTCTCGTCCCCCTTTTATATATCAAAATGCTGACAGAGTTCCCGGTCGATGAATGCCGCTGATCCTGATCCGATCGGCAGATGGCATAGAGAAGACCAGAGATGTAACCCTGAATGCAGCTTAGCAAGTCACGACATCAGACGTAACAAGTCTCGTTATGCATCTCGCTTCCACTTTGTCCCGTATTTTGTTGGTTGCCAAGAACCAAGTGTGCTGCTGGCCGGGACGAATGCTCGGGTACGCGAGTTTGACAGCACTTTTGCCCACGCGCTGAGTCGGTATGATCGACGTCGTCTCAAGTTTTCACGGGCCCCCTTTCTCGGCACAACCTCCCACACATCTCGGGTGCGTTTCCGAAAAATAGCCAATTCAGGTCGTGGGAATGTGGCAAACAGTGAAATTCGACTGATGAATGCGGTGATACTGCCGATCATGGCTGCCTGGGTTGCATATACTCCCGTAGATCGCTGATGGCTGGCTGGCGTGGCATGGCTGGATTCCAGGTCGAATCAATTGCCAGGACACGGTGAGAATAAATGGTAATCATCATCACGTTTGGCTGCTGATTTTTGCTGGGAGAGATAACCATGAAGCATCATTGTCTTTGATCACGCCCTCGGTGACTGATTTGCTCTGCCGGTCTGTCTGTCTCGCTTTCTTACCATTTGACAGGATGGCCTGCAGTGCGGCGACACATGCCGATCCGTCTCAAGATGCGAGAGTGGAAAGCACGCCTGTAGTGCCATTGTTGCATCGGTTTCCCAAAGGATCTCAAACTCATCAGTGTGGTTTTCGTCGTCATCAGGTACTGAGCTTAAAGAAGTCATCGAGCCTGGCGCAGTCGAACCCCGAGCAAGTAAGCCTGTGTGTAAGCCTGTGTGTCGGAGATGCTGGCGTTGTAAAGTTGTCAACTGTGCAGAGCGTGTGTTGATGCTTAAGGTTGTCATCGCCTCGTTGGCTAGACCGACCTACGGAGATTCGTCCGGTTCCTGAGCTGATTTGAATGGTTCGAGAAGAAATAGAATATGCCAAAAAGAGTTGAATTATGTGCATATGCGAAATACCTACCTTATCTGACCTATGTAGGTACTCCGTGGGTGCGAAACCTACCAGACCTACCTTTTAGAGGAGCAGTACCCAACAGCCACAGCTCAGTCTCCATCAACAAACCTTCAGTGTCGCCCTCACAAAACTCAAGTCAAGTCTGCCTTGCCAAGCGTGCAGTGCAGTGGTGGCGTCCAATCAACATGGCTCCGTTCAACGGGTGTTGGTAGGCTCACAGCTGGCCTCACCGGACACCAGTGACAGCTTCTTTCCCTCATCTTCTTCGAATGGACCGAGTTATCCTGGTCCAACAATGATAAGAAAGCCAATATTTCCTTAAAATATCGTAGATGTAACCGGCGGATTTCGGAACAGACAATTCTCTCAATGGATCCGATCTCTCGTGGCTTCGATAGCAGGCATCTGCCAGGTGTGCGGCAAAGTCGTCGCCAAGCTATCCGACGCCATCGACTCAATCCGTTCGCAGCGCCAGGATCTCGGCGCTCTGCAGATGGAGGTTCTCGCCATATATCTCACCCTCGGACAGTTGCAGCCCGAGGTGGAAAAGGCTGCCGCTGCTACCACCACCGCAACGCCCAGTAACGTCGGTGTGAGTGAGAATAGCAGCAGCAGCAGCACCGCGACGCCGGAGACAGCAACAGAAACAACAACGACGGTTCCTTGGACTGCCGAGCTAGGTCCCATCATCAAATCGGACCGCTGGCAGTGGAACAAGGCCGATGTGATGCGGCTGTGCGAGAGGCTCAGGAGGGAGAAAGAGACGCTGACGTTGGCTCTTTCGGTTATGATGAAGTAAAATAACCCTCCCCTAAAAGATTGATCTGGAGTCATATGTTCGCTGACAGAGAGATCACTGTGTCCAGTCATAGCCAAGGCACAATAAGCAGCACGATGGACGAGATCCGTGCCATGGTCAGCAGCCTCCAGGAGCAGCACGTTAAGGAGAAGCTTGTCGTCATGGACACGGAGCACCCGTCCTTCGCTGAGCCCGATTTTGTTATCACGGATCGGAGACAGCCGGCCGACCCTGTTTCGACGGCGCCAGCGCTGCCGCGGCGTGGACACCCGCATGTCAGTTCCGCCCGAGCTGTTGAAAAAGGCGTTCTCAGCATCCTGGTATGTATTATTGTGAGACTGTTTATGGTCATGTAGTGCTGACATTTTGACTTTGTTCAAGGACGCCGTGGGCGTTTGCTTTCGGCTTTGAGCCGGAAGGAGATTTTGTTGAAAGCCCCGATGACAGCCTCGTTGTGAAGATAGCACCTGGCAAGGAGCCGCACGTCTATCTCAAGTTTAGAGAGCGAACTAGGTCAATGTTGACCAGTCGGGAAAAGGCTGCAAAAGATGGATCTGATGGTAAGAAATCCAGTTCAAATAACCTATAAAAATCTAGATTCGGATCACAAGGGACTAACACATTTTTGTCTCGCAATCTGCACAACAGTCGTCCATAGTCGACAATGGAATCCCGGATAGATTCCCACAAATTCATTTAGTTCGCTATTCCACAGCATCGGGGTAACTTTCCTTTTCGGCCACACCAGAGGGGCGACCCCCTACTATCTTTTGAAACATCGATACAGCTTTGATGCGTCCTACTACTGTTCGTCTTGATCACCGTTCTTCGTACGATTGTATCTAGTGTTTTTAAATGTCTAACCTCCTTCGGTTTTGAACTTGGCACTTTCCTTCTTTCATATCAGCTTGCCCACCGAGACAGACGTCCTCTTTGCACCAATGCCAACAACCTGGGAGTCGAGAGGGCGTAGCATATGTCTTATGTTTAAATTTCGTCGCGGAGAAGGTAGTCAATATCTCGTCCTCGACCAGAGCAATGTATATGTGTGCTGACTCTGATGCAGATGCAAAGTCACTATATGAATCTCTCAACCTTGTTAACGAAGAGAGTCGGGCAGCTTGGGAAGGCTACTGCATTGCCTTCCAAGGCCTTGAGCAAATTTAACCTTGAAGGGGAAGACGATCTAATTCTGGCCGCTGAGCGCGCCCCGCGCCTTCAGCAGAAGTTTGGCGAATAGCAATTTATGTAAGCCCCTGCCCACCCCTAACGAGAAAAAGACAGGTCGAATAAGAACCAAACAGAACGAACCCAGAAATAGCAATATCCCGTATGGTCTTTGACCAATAACACCCGACGAATAAACCCCCAGCCAAGTCAATTGTTCAGAAGCTTGACCAGACATTGACGAAGTACATCAAGACCAGAAAGCCCATCACCCCAAGCCAAAATATTGTAAACCCAGAAAACATCCCCATATGTGGGGTCTCCTTTTCTTCACCGCTCTTCTTGACGGACTGCGGGGTCACCGTTTCTGCGACTTGTGGTAGTCGTGATAGCGCCGAGGTCGAAAGTGAAGTCGATGTTGCCAACGTTGTCGATGAGAGTGTTGATGATAAGACGGACTTGAAGTTGGGGCCACATCCCGAACCATGAGTGTGGCGTCATCTGTGTCTGGCTTCACGTCAGTCGTCATGGCGCTCTTGATCGACATTGGAAGACTACCTACTCTTATCCCCGTCATCACTGTCGCTCTTGAAATCTCTGGCAAAAGCCGCTGCCTTTCCTTGTATTGCTGACAAGGCGGTCGTGGCCGTCATCGGTGTTGTCACTGCCACCATCGCCTCTGCATCAGTGACCGATGCCGTGCGAGTCATGTTCTCTGTCGCTTTGACTTTGGATGCCGCACCCTGTGGCAAGTGGGTGAGGACGTTGGCGAGGACTCCAATGAGCGAAGCGAGAACGAAAAGGCCGAAACATAGGGCCAACCTTGAGTCTCTCATCTTGGTCGTCAGCACCTATTGGTAGATTTTCTTTGTGTCCTTTGTTGGTAAGAGATTGGTATCAGAGATGCAAACAAAGTTGCCAGGAGTAGTGGAGATGAGTGTATAAGGTTGGTAGAATGTGGAAGAAAAATTCAGGCTACTACTGGCAAGTAGTTAATGAAAAGAAGACACATTGAACCTCACTCCGTCAACCGCATTATCGTGTAGACTGGTGTGACTAGGTAATTTCGTGTATTTGGAGTGGGATAACAGACCCGGACACCACCGCGGATGTACCACGACTCACCTCACACTCACAGAGGCGCATCTAAGTTGTCGGTTTATCAAGATTGCATATCAGATGACTAGCACAGAATCGTGGGAAGAGCTGCCGGAGTCGTGTGGACCATTTCTATATACCGGGATGAGAAAAAGCGTGGTTGTGATAGGATGTCCGGTGGGTGGTGCTCGGTCCGAGCCTCGAGGCTGAACCTAGCCTAGGAATAGGGGACACAAGAGGTTTTCACTTTCCATCAATGACGCCACTTGAATGAGGCAAGTCCCCATCAACTGCCTTCCATCTCATCTTACACCGTATCTTCCATCTCATCTTACACCGTATCTTCCATCTCATCTTACACCGTATCTTCCATCTCATCTTACACCGTATCTTCCATCTCATTTTACACCGTATCCTCCATTTCATCTTACTCCATACCTTCCACGCAAAACCTAAAGTACCGGTCGGCACTTCAAATCCAAGCGGCACACGCACACGCGCACGCGCAAAAAACTTCTATCTCGAATCATTATCTCGAAACCACCTCACCTCACCCCACAAAGGACCGTGGAGAGGTTCATCCCAGCATCCATCCTCAACAATCACGAAATGAGCAACAACATACTCTCCCGCCTCCTTCCCCCATGGTGACATCGCGGCCCGAAACCGACCTCCTCGCAGAAAGGGCCATTCACAAAACTCCCCACCGAGCTCGTCGACATGATCATAGACCACCCCCCCCCCCCCCCAAGAGTCAGCCATCGCATTCGCCCTCACCTGCCGCCAACTCTACTGCAAGCATTTCCCTTTCTCTGATAGTAAGCCAAGGTCAGCGGCCCACCGGCGGTCCCTGCTGCGTCCCACGGCAAGGACAAGATTGCTCGGGTGGCTCGAGCGAGACGTCCCGGAGCTTTCCTACTGCCATGACTGCGCCCACCTTCATGCGTGCCAACTTGAACCGACGCCCGACTTTGCCACCGCGAGATACGACTATTCTTATTGCAGGAAAAGCAGTCCCAGGAGCGTCATGACCAAGGATGTTATGCCAGGCTTCCCATGGGGCGTCACCTTTACCAGGGCCCTGCTCGTCGTGAACCGCCATTTTTTATGGGCGCCGCCACGGCCTCGCGTTGGAAGACCTCGACGTCGGGCACGAAGTGGTGAACTTCTCCCACGTGAAGTTGACAACTTCTGTGAGCGCCAGAATTATCAGCGATAACCTCTACCTCCATGGGACTGGCACGTTTGAGATCCGTTTTGACGATGATGGAAGCGAGAAGTCACTAAGCAGCACCTTGAATAATTTGGTTCTTTTTTGGCATGCAATCATCTTGATATTCCTCGATACATACATGGGCATAACGCAAGCCATGTCCGGGTCATCCCTGAGCTAGCTTGGGATCCGAACAACTCCTCCTTTTTTCGCCAACAGTTCCCCAGAGCCGTTCGTTCCTGTCCCATGTGCTTTACCGACTACCAGATCCAGATCACCTTGCGGGAAGGAGGTCCGTTCTCCGAGTCTTCTTGCAAGAATTCGAAGCAGCAGCGCAGCAGCAAGAAGGCTGGGAAGTAATTGGGTTATCAAGGTCAGTCGGTGGCACAGGCTTGGCCAATGCGGATCACCAAACGACCTCCAATGGCACAACCTTGTAGCCAAATATCACGACCAGTTATCAGTCCCACGACGGAACACGGGTATGGGGGCGGGAATGGTCCGCAGAGATTGGATGGGCGAAGATGCAGGCTCTGGTGGCAAGATGGTGCAGGGTTACTTTGTTTATTGACAGCTATGAGCAGCTAGGGGCTGTGGAATCGCCTCGTCTATCTACCTGGTTGTCCAAGTGTAAGGTGCGCGAGCTGTTTGGTCTTGGCAAGAGCTCCCGAATGACAAAGGCAGCAGGAACCTTCGGATCGCGAACAGTCAAAGGCTTTTAGGTCCTGCCCTGCCCTCGCGGTTATCAGTGTTAGCTGCCGCCGCAGTGGCTGATACCTCCTTCACCATCCCTAAGGCCGCTATTGCTGTTACTCTTCCAGGCCGTCTCGTGGATGAGTGCGTCGATATCTCCTGCCACCAGGGGATCCACTCATTCTGGGTATTCTTTTGACCACACAGTGGAGAGAAAGTGGCTCCTCGCTACGGGACCTGTCTAGGTAACCCATGATATGGAGTCTACACTTTATGAAGCGTCAGTGGTTTAGTGGTAAAATCCATCGTTGCCATCGATGGGCCCCGCGTTCGATTCGCGGCTGACGCAAACTTGGAAACGGAATCCTTTATATTTTGCCTTTTTCATGTCTTTTTGTCATCCGTTGAGTTTTACTCGAAGGCTCAAATAGACAGGGAACGCAGACTCCCAGAGTAGGTGGCTTTGCCGTGAAGATAGAATCTCAAGACACGTCCAAGCACGATCCGTTGTCTAAATCATGTGTCTTGTTCTCATTGACATGATACTGGATTCCTCCACCACGAGCTTGTACTTTCCGACTTGTGCCTGCCTGCAAATTGAGAGAACCATTCGAGGTCGTTGTTGTCAGTGAATCTGGTGGGCGAAGGTGGTCCAGAACATCGTCCACGTCGGCCCTGGAAAACGTTACGCTAACTGAAAGGCTCCCGGGACTGCGAACCGTCAAAGAAACGATACCAAATGGTCGATAATAGCCGATGATGCGGAATCGTTCAATTTTCAAGACACTATGTGGCAGGTCCAGGCAGCCAGAACCGAGAGCAAGGAAGGCACGAATGCATTGAGGCCGTCGAACGGTGGAAGAGAGAAGAAGGCAATAGACAAAGCTGTCACGGAAGATACCGACAGGAAGCACCATGAACGTTGGTTCACGGGCTCAACGGTTAACTCGACCTTAACTGCTCTTGGGAGCCTGCGCCGGGCGTTACTTTTGTTAAAGGACACACCCCAGAACCGCCAGACCGCCAGACCGCCAGTGATGTAAAAGGGTTTGGAGACTGATCATGCACACTTGTCATGAGACGGTTGCGGTTCTGTCTCAAGAGTGGCAGCGACAATGGCACGGCAAGACGTCTCCCTTCTTTCCTAGGCATATTCTGCTTTTGTGTTCAGGTGGTCATCGTCACTGTCATCAGCCGGTCGAAGAGAAAGTTTTTGTTCATGGCTTTTATCTTGGTCGATCTCGCCTTGCACACCAGATACCCTCAATCGTCTCAGTACGTGCTGCTAAGTCAGGTACCTAGCTGCTCAGGTGGTTACCAACATGTCAATGCGAGAGATCATCATATCCAAATAATCTGGCAGCATTGCCATACCGAACAGCCCGCGCCTTTGAAACACTTTCATTAAAAACCTCATCAATTTCCACATCGAACCTTGCGCTCACGTTCGTCGCCAGAGCCCAGGGCGTCCACGGCGTATCGCTCCCCCACAGCAGCTTCTCGTAACCAACCCACCGCAGGAGTGAAGGAACCGCAAACGTCACCGGCCACGGTCCTGCCAGATCGAAGTAAAAGTTCTTCGCCAGCGTAGACTTCATGACCGACTCGGTCAGATTGATCTCGGGCGGACTGAACCCGACCACCCGGTCCATGGTAGGGACCAGACCGCCGCCGCCGTGCGGCATGATCCATCGGATCCCTGGAAACCGTTTTGGCACCTCGGAGTAAAAGAGATCAGTAAACGTCCGCGCCGTGTCGAACGGAAACTCGAGGATGGGCGCTTTGGGCTGTCTGTTTGCGACTGGTATATTCATTGCTTGCCATTCGTGTGGCGAAATCATTGCGTCTTCAGCCGCGTCAATGTTGGAGTATTTGAAGTGGTTGTACGCTGTGCACGGGCTTGTAGGGTGCTCAAAGATGGTCACGTTCAGTTTGTTGAGTGCCGCGTACACCGGATCCAACGCAGGGTCGCCGAGATAGAGGCCGTAGAAGTTGGACAGGAGCACGACACCGTCTGGCGGCGGATCCAAGTTGGTGAAGCAGTGGTCTATCTCACGGAGGGAGGCGGCTATGTCTGGCAAGGGAAGCGCGGCAAAGAATCCGAACTGGGCTGGATACAGAGATTTGAGATGCGATGCGTAAGTGTTGACGCGTCTAGCGAGGGCGGTTGCGTTGCGGGTTGCAGCACGGGAAGGGACGGAGAGATAGACGCCCGGGGAGCTGATGGACAGGTAGGCTTTTGCGATGTTGTTGGAAGCCATGAAAACCAGATGGGATGAGGGATTCCATGTCTTATTAGTGAGAGTTAGAGTAAGTAAGTGATGATGAATTGTAGGAGTGACGATACGCACGGGTATTCCGGGCATGCCGTCTGGGCCAGGAAGATGGCCTGCGTCGCGGAGGGCCTGGGCGTAGAAGTCGGGAAGAAAGTGCGTGTGGACGTCTATCTTAGTTTTGGGAGATTCATGCTGGGCTGAGTTGCAGGCGTGGGCTAACCAACAGACTGAAGTGATAAAATATTTCATGTTGGTGTTTGGGGGTTCAAGTCGAGGTTTTTATGTTTCTTAGCTCTCGAGGGAACGAGCAAAGTTGAAGCAGGTGTCGAACGGTACAAATGGTGAATCGAATCCATCGGATAAGGGACGTGGATGCCCTAAAGCCACAGAAGTGCGCATTCCGAGTGGTTTGAAAGGTGTGTCACCTGTTCATGGAAGCCATGCACTCAAGATGGCACCGGGCTTCATGACGGCCAATCATTCCCAAGGATACAGCACCTGGTAGGTCTACACAACTGCCCGGGGTACCTTATGTACCTGTTAATCTAGGACTAAGCCAAGACACTTTGGACCAATTACTCTCTGCCCTCTCATCCGCTAAAAACAGGCTTAGATGGATATGTGTATTAGGTCCGTAGGGTTGGTTACATAAGAAGCAGTCCCCAATAACTGCAAACTTGAACCTGAATGGAGTATGATGGATAGCCGATAATGTTGCAGATTCTTCCAATTTCTTACCTCGGTGTATGACACCGTGACGCAGACCTAGGTGACGAGATCTGAGTCGCGAGGCGTCCTGTGCAACCACGCACACCTTCCATGTATGATGTTTGCACGTTTCAGGGCTCGAGTGACGGACAGAGCCATCCAATAATCGTGTCAGTAACTCACCGCTGACTCTGTGTTCCCCGCTGTCGACTTTCACAAGTCCAACCTCAAGAGCAAGTGTCCGGTCCCGGCAATCATTGCCGTGCGCTGTTTTATGTTGTCTACATAGTACAGACTAATTATCTGAGCGACAAGATGTGGGTAACATATGACGCCTCGAATCCGGGGCGGCCCGCTGGCTTTCCATGATAAAAAGGACAAACACGGCAAATAAACCGAAGGTTTCATTGCATACATCGTTCTTAATTGTCTGCCTAGGTAGGTAATAAAGAAGGAAGGTACGTTTTGGCCCAAGCTTGCGGGCACGACCAAGTGGAACCGTGGGAGATGACCTCGTCTGATTGGTCAATGTCACACTGATATCATTGCTGCGTGTAAGTCGAGGAAGGCGAGGGTGTCGCTCCCCCCATCCAATTGCTCGCTGCTCATTTCTCATTCCCGGCGCTCTTTCCATATGACACAAACTCTTCCAAGGCTCGTGGCCTCCATGCGTGTCCAACCCTCCACATTACCCCGATCATCGGGCACCAGGTTCGACTCCCACCACCGTGGTTGACCGTCCACCTGCATCCCTCCGCCTCCCTGAATCCCTCTTCGTGCGCCCAGAACCAACAGCCCGGCATATCTATATGAGGAACAAATCTCACCCTAAGAGACCTTCTCTCCCCATTTTGTTTGGCTGGTCAGATCGAAGCCTACCTCGAACTCTCGAGACTGAATTCAACCTGAAATCGTTCTGAAGATGGACGGCCTGAACAACAGACCGGTCACCCGCGCGACGCATGTCGAGGATAACGAGACAAAAATCGACCGTTTGAGTGTAACTGCGTCCATTTCCACGCCAGTTGCTAGTCGTGTCGGCTCCAACAAAGAGGTGCCTGTTGGCAAGGCGGGCGATACTAAGCATATCGACAATATTGACCCTGAGATTGCTGGTGTGCCACTATGTCTACAACGCCAAGATGTCTTCAGATTGCTAAAAACAAGCCTTGCGCGAACAGAAATCACCCCCGACACCCATCTTGACACAACCTTGCAACTGGTTACCAAAACCCTGGACATTACCGACAATCCCTCCGACAACCCTTATACCCTTCGTGCCTTTGTCGTCGGTCTCGGATTGTCGGCTTTCGGCGCCGTCATTGCCGAGATATTCTACTTTAAGCCCCAGACCGTCAGTGTCAGTTCCATATTTCTGGTTATTGCCGCCTTCTGCTTGGGAGAGGCGACGGTGTTGATCCCACGCTGGGGCAAGATTGGTCGGTTCCTCAACCCAGGCCCTTTCAACCAAAAGGAGCATGTTTTTATTGTCATTATGGCCAGCTCCGCTGCCACCTGTGCTCTCGGTACTGAGCAGTTGGCCGTCCAATCTCTCTACTACGGCAACCAACCCAACGCTGCCTCGGCCATCTTCATGTTGTTCTCGTCACAGTGCATTGGTTATGGGTTGCTAGGCATCATGCGAAAGGCGTTTATCTACCCGACCAAGTTCCTTTGGCCGACCTCCCTTCCGCTGGCCGCCTTGTTCCAATCCATGCACCTGAACAAAGACCTTGCCAAAAAGAGACTGCGCGTGTTCTGGTATGTCTGTCTGGCCGTCATGGTATGGGAACTCGTGCCTCAGTACATGTTCCCCATGACCATCGGGATCTCCGTCTTCTGCCTGGCAAACCAACACTCGGCCTTGTTCACATATCTCTTTGGCGGGACCAACGGCAACGAAGGCATGGGGTTTCTCAGTTGGTCCATGGACTGGCAGTATATTGGCACTGGAGAGTTCGTTCTGCCAATGAACACACTGGTTAACCAGCTGATCGGCTACATTGGCTGTGTCATCTTGACCGTCACGGCATATTTCTCCAACGTCTGGAATGCCCAGAATTTTCCCTTCCTGGGGCAGGTGCTGTTCACAGAAAACGGAACCGTCTATAACCAAACGGAAATCCTTGGTAAGAACAATGAAGTCGACCCCGAAGCCCTGGCCGCCTACGGTCTTCCGTCGTTTACGACCAGCAATGCCCTAACCTTGCTCGTCTTCAACATGGGAATCACGGCCGCGATTGTGCACATCTTTCTCTGGAATTGGAATGATGTCAAGTTCGTATTTGAGCCATTCAGACCGAATGCCCTCAAGAGAGGGTTCCGAAACCTGCTGGTGCCTCGAAATGGGAACTTTTGGCACCGCGCTGATCCCGACTCCGAAAACGTTGCCCCTTACCCAGGAACTGAAGGTGACCCTCATTTTGCTGCCATGCGTGTCTACAAAGATGTTCCGTCTTGGTGGTATCACAGCGTCCTGGTTATCGCGCTGGTCATCGGCCTCGTCTGCTGTTACCAGCAAGGTACCGGGCTCCCCTGGTGGGCTTTCTTCATCTCCGTCGGGCTGGCCTGGTTCTTGACCATCATCTACGCCTGCATGTTCGGCATCGTGGGCTTTTTCTACCAACCGACCGGCGTCATCCAGATGATTGGCGGCTATCTCGTGCCAAGGCGACCGGTGGCGAACATGATGTTCACGCTTTATGGCTCCAACGCTCTGGTCCAGGCCATTGGTATGCTGAGCGACCTCAAGTTGGCGCAGTACGCAAAGCTCCCTCCCCGCGCGGCATTCACAGCCCAAATACTTGGAACATGTGTTGGCGCGGTTCTGAACTGGGTGATGATGAACAGCATTGTTGAGAACCAGCGCGATATTCTGCTTTCGGTCGAGGGCACGAGTATCTGGTCTGGCCAGAATGTCCAGACCTACAATGCTCAAGCCGTCTCGTGGGGAGGCGCTGGTAGTGAGATTTTGTCAGTCATTCCGGTCTTTCCAATATCTGTGGAAAAACACATAAATAGGTTGAATAAGCTAATGTGATTCTGTCAGTGGCCGAAATGGGGTATACTGGATGATTCCAATGGGGCTGGTCTTTGGCTTGTTTGCCCCCCTCCCTTTCTGGATCGGTAGGCCTCCTTGATATCTGGCGAGGAGTATTTTTCACAACAGTGGCTTACAAGTGAATGCGTATTACAGGTCATCGGTTCTTCCCCAAGCTGAGACTCGATTACTTCAACACATTTATCATCCTCACCTGGCTCGGTTGGCTCTCTGTGGGCATCAATTCGTCGCTCCTAGCATATTTTGTCTTTGGCTTCTTTGCCCAGGGCTATGTTCGCCGATACAGGCCCGTCCTCTTTGCGAAGTGGAATCTAATCATAGCCGCTGCTATTGCAGGAGGTAGGCGCATATTCTGTTGTCGTTATTGTTGATAAGAAGCTGACAAGAACCCTAGGTTGTTCCCTTATCGTCTTTATACTTACCTTTGCCGTCTCAGGAGGAAGTGGCGAGGCAAGACCCTTCCCTGTGAGTTCCGCCTTATCCCGGCCAATTATGCTTCAGAGAAACATTGATGGTATGTTCTAACATCCTGGTAGACTTGGTGGGGCAACAACGCCGATGGAAATTCGGACAGATGTCTGTACATGAATGGTGGTGGCTGATGTTATTGGGGTTTGGGAGGCCGGCATTCACTCGAGTTTGATGGAAGACACCTGCATCGTGTGTTGTGTTGTTTTGCTGAAACTACTTTAGTTAAAAGATCATCGAGGGCAGAACCTAGGAAGAATTACGATTTGGAAGGACAGAGGTATAATCTTATATCGTGCAAATAAGGTTCGTGATTTGGACATTCTAGTTTGCTCATCTGGACTTGCTGTTTTGCTTCGCTGCCCCCTTCCCAGCTACGTCTGTTTCCTGGACAATGATCTGATAGTGCAAGCCAGAACTATTCTAGTTGAAATAACAGGTCGCTACAGTGACTATCGCACATTCTGTTACCCGGCTTCCTTGTCCTATTGTCCCAAACCCCCTTCGCCAAGCCAAAAGGAACGCAGTGATACACCATCCGTCCGTCCATGTCGTGAACGCAGATACAAACTCCAGCAAGCCAAGCTTTTCCAATCATACAGTCATAACCAAACCCATTCTCCTGTGCCCCCGATCGAAGATGAAGCAAAATCAAGCACTGTTCCCAAAGAACTTTGTGATTTTCTGACTTCCCGCCGGCACCGCCTGCCCCTTTTTCTTGGCTGGACTCTTCTTCGCAAGAGTATTATTTGTCGCGCTGATCTTGGGGCGCTGTTGTCCCATCTCATTTCCTTTTATAGATGTTTGCGAAGACGGTGGCGGTGGCGGTGGCAGTGGTGAAGCGTCTTCTCTGGCGACCCTTTTCCGTTCCGGCGACACTGAAGACGACAGCTCCCGCTTGATTCCTCTTCTTCTCTTGCCATCATCAAACATGCCGCCGTCATTGGCCTCACTTTCCACCTTTTGGACAGATTTTATTTCCGTCTTGTGTTGTTGGTCATCATCGGCGGCAGCATCTTCCATTTTCACCTCGACCTCGACCTCCCCCTTGAGACCGCCATCTTTTCCATCTTTCATCTTTTCATCCCCTTCCTCATCATCATCTTCTTCCTTCTTCACCTCCTTTTTCTTAGTACCACCAGTATTGTCTCCCCTGGGTTTGGCATTCGCAAAGAAATTCGCAATATTCCCCTTATTCTCCCTGCTCGCGACCGGAATTATAAACGAAGGCGAATTATTACCCACCTTCCCAACCTCTTTACTGACGGGATACACTTCAAGCTCGCCCTCAAAGGGCCGCAGCAACCCTTGCAACTCTTTACTCCACTCATGCCTCTTCGGGTCAAGCCAGACCCTGCAGCTCTCCGACCCGGGATCAAAAATAACCGGCATCCTGTCGTGTAGAAACCTCAACTGTTTATTGCTGTCCGTCGTGATGATGGTGTACGTATAATTCTTTTTTTCGTCCGAGTCGTCATACTGAACACAATCCCAGAGACCAGCAAAACACATGAGTTTACCGTCTTGCCGTTTGACGAAATATGGAACTTTTTCTTTGGGGCCGACTTTCAGCCACTCGTAGAACCCCTGGGCGACAACAATGCACCGCTTGCGCGCCTTCATGGTCGCCCACATCCCTCCTGACTGAGACAAAGAATCGTCTCTGCAATTAATGGTCTTGAGGACTGCGCCGTAGTCGGGGTTGCGTTTCGTCCAGAAGGGGACGAGGCCCCATTTCATGGACTGGAGTTTGTAGTGTGTCTCCACAGTGGCATCGGTGGTAGTAGGCACTTCTTCTACTTCGTGGACGACGACATTCTTATCTGTTGTGGGACCTCCTTTTCTACCCCTGTTAGTTGGTGAGGTTTTGCTGCCACTCGCATGATGATGCTCGCGTTGTTGCGCGGGCCCAGCGCCCCAGTCAGGCACATCAGCACGATAAACAATCCCATGATACCCCGGAGCAAAGTTGTAGCTCTGCCTCGGCGCGCCCTCGCCTTCGTCGTCAAGCGCATCGTACACGGGCATGTTTTCATCCTGAAGCATCCGCCGCACCTGTGAAGGGCTCTATTGTGAAAGAATCGAAGTCGAGTTAATGACACACAATCATTAATGATGTTGGTGACGATAAAAACGACTTACCAAGGCAAGCGCGTACCTGCCACACATTGCGATTGATGATTGATTTTGGTTGCCAACTATTCATGCGAAAGTTGTCATTGATTCCCTTCCAAAGTTACAAACGTGAATGCTGGAGGGCCGTGGTTGATGAGCGGGACGATGACGTCGTTCAGGTAAAGAACCGACAATACACGGTCGCGATCTGATCTTCGAGGAGCGGGGTTGTTTGGGTTCGCGAAATTGTGGCGCCAAGTCATGTGATGCCCCCTGAATTGCCTACCCCCTTTCCGTTTCTCCCATCACGTATCAGATCTTCAACGGTCAGTCAGTCCATCGACAAGCTTGTTCATACAAATCATCAAAAAAGAACTTTGAGCGTTCGAGGTATCATTCCTACCAAGGGCTTACCGCAGCATACATACAAAGAGTTCCCCCCAATTCACGTGTATTCCAGCCACTGATCCATATCCTGGACCAGACCTGAAAAATATACAGACACAAGCAGAGGAAGTGATACTCATCTCACATCGGTGCGTGTGTTTGTGTGTGGAAATGCCCCTTGTAAACCTGCTATCTTCATAAAACTGACCCCAACAAAACTCAAAAGTCATTGCGCATGAGGCCTCCCTACCAAACCGTCTGTCCAAAGAACCACAGTGCATCTGGCTGCCCGGACAATGACATAACCCCCATCCTAGCGCCTGAATTAAGATATATGAACCCACAAATGGTAGTCATCCGCCTACGCATTAACCTGGACCCCCACCATCGCCTCCATCTGGCCCATTCCCCTGCCCGCAACCGCACTCCGGCGCTTTCCGAGCTTGGCCTTGCGCCTAATCATCTCGTCCTTCCTCCACGCGTCTTCGAACAGCGTCGGCTTCTTCGTCACTTGATGGTCCCTGATTCCTAGCCGCCGCACCACCTGGAACGCGCCTGTGCCGATGGACATGGTCTGGCCCATGATGATGCACTCACTGACACCCTCGATGCCATCCATCTTCATATTCGCCGCCGCATCGAACAAGTGGTCCGGCGTCTTCTCGAACGACGCCAGCTGTAGAACGCTGTCGCGCATCTTGGCCATGCCAAATCGTGTGATGCCGAGAATCTCGCCCTTGTACGTCATCACATCGGCGAGCAGATCCATGTGTCGCGGATCAATCTTCATATTCTCCATGACTACATTGATTTCAGAGGCAATTGTAGTCCGCGCCGCCTCGATGCCGAGAATATCACGACACTCCATGACCGAGTTGGTGGTGCATTCCGTGCCGACAACACCCTCAGTCGTCATGCAGGACCGCAATCCGTATCCTTCGACATAGACTTCGTTGTCGCCTTTCTTGTCGTCGGTCTGAATGATGGCTCTCGTCGCCTCGGGGTAGCCCGATATGGGAACAAGCGGAAGCATGCGCTTCAAAAAGTTGACGCGCAGCTGGAAGTCAGACGCCGACTCTTCTCGGGCACTGACGACGTTGAGTCCCCTTTCCTGTGCCACTGCTCGAAGCCTGGCCGCCTTCTTTGCCGCTGTAGCATCGTGCCACGTGTTCTGGACAATGACCTCAATACGGTCATCTCCAACACGCAAATCGCCGGCATCGATTTTGAGCTTGAGCTTCTTGGCATTGATGATAGCATCCGCGATATCCTTCATTTCAATCCCTAGCTGCAAATCTGAGAGGATCTTCCTGTCTACCTGCAGCACAAGCTTCGCCACGTCGGGAAGCCACTCGTCATCGATGAACTTGAGCACATCTGACACATACGTCTTTTCAATCCTACCCTTGACGACACGGGCGGCTTTGATGTCCTTCTTGTTCTCGAGTGGACACTTGATAATAGGCGTGCTGATTTTGTTGGATGCGTTGATAATCTCCTTGATGCGAGGCACACCTTGCGTCATACTCATGCCGGCAACACCAGCAAAATGGAAAGTCTTGAGTGTCATCTGCGTGCCGGGTTCACCGATCGACTGAGCTCCGACGGCACCGACGGCATGGCCGGGCTCCACCTTCGCTTTCTGGTACTTATCAAGACATATCCGGATGAAGTCTCTGATCGTCCTCTCAGAGACCTTCGCGACGCGATCAACGTGGGCTTGTTGACCAGATTTGTCCAGTGCGCTCAAGTCGCGAACCGCCTCGGCAATCTGCTCCTTCCTCTTCTCCACCTCCTTCTTCTCCACCTCCTTCTTCTCCACCTCCTTCTTCTCCACCTCCTTCTTCTTCTCCTCCTCCTTCGTCTTCTTCTCCTCCTCCTTCTTCTCCTCCCACTCTGTGAGCTCCTTTAACATCTCGGCGTTATCCGCCGGGAGGCAAGGATCTAAGCCGGCTGCTTTACGGGCCTTGACGAGCGTCAAGGCGCGATTTGAAATGTACTTCTGGATGGTGTTCAAAAAGCCTCTCGCGCCCTCATGCTCGTCAATGGCGATCAACACGTCGTGCTCGTTACTCTTGCTGACCTTGGCGTCATCGTAATGGAGCACCTCGCCGGTGACGGGATGCTTCCGGATATACTTCTTGCGCTCCTCGTCCAAAATCCCCTTGCATAGGTCGACGATCTCTGATGGGACTAATGGGTCGTCGTTGTGGCCACCATTGCGACTCACAATATGATTCCACGTCCTGTCAAAATCGACGGGTTTGTGCTCGCCCTCCATGTCGACGGGATCCAGTCGATCGGCGCCATACTGGAATTGCACGATTCCTCCTCCTGATGTCCGGACCGTATCATCATACTGGGTTGAGAGATCCTCTAGGGACTTCATGAGTCGCCTGGACATGTATCCCGTCTCGGCAGTCTTGACAGCGGTATCGACCAGACCTTCTCTGCCGGAAATAGCGTGAAAGAGAAACTCGGTCGGCAGCAAGCCTGTGTAAAAACTGTTCTTCACGAAGCCCTTCGAAGGGGGTTGACGGGCGTTTTTGTGAAAATGCGGCAGAGTTCGGTCTTGGAATCCATCCTGCACACGTTTTCCGCCAATAATTTGCTGTCCAACGCAAGCAATCATCTGGGCGACGTTGATGTGGGAGCCCTTGGATCCGGACTTGGCCATAACAAGCGGTGCATTGTTCTCGCTCAACGTTGCCACACAGTGATCACCGGCGTCCTGTCGAACTTTGCTGAGAATCCCCGAGATTTTGTTCTCAAGAGTATCTTCCAAGTCACAGCCTGGAGCCTTTTCTAGATTCCCTTTGTTGTAAGCCTCGATGAGCTCGTCGCACTTCTTGTAAGCCTCCGACACCATCCCAGCCTTGTGGTCTGTCAACTCTTGCGTTGGAAACACGTCACCGACGCCGATTGAGAACCCGCGCAAAGTCAGTGCTCTAGCACAAAGCTTTGCAAGACGATTCATGGCAGCAGCGGCATATTCTGGTCCGTAGTCTCTGAGAATCACATAGAAGACCGAGTTCTTCTTGCCGTCTCCGACCGTCGACTTGTCCATTCGCCCACACATGACCTCGGAGTTGCGAACGACCAAGTAGGAGTCATTGATATCCATATCAGGAAGCTGTCCATCTGTTTTGGCAAAGACTTTGTTCTTAGCTTCAAGATTGACCAAGACAGGGGACGTCTTGTTAGGGCGCATAAGAACGTTGAATATCTGCTTGCCGGTCCACAGGACTTGCGGACGTAGAATGGCGGGATGAGGGAGTTCCAGATGCTCATCCCCAAGTAACATATGGGTGCAGAGTAAGGTGAACGACTTCCGATCAAAGAAGCAATCCTTGCCACTGAGCAGGTAAGCGGCTGTGATGAAATCCTGTGTGGCAGCAATGATAGGCTCGCCGTTTTTGGGCGTTGCGAGATTGTACTTGACACCCATCAAGTTCATGGCCTCGGCCCGAGCCTCTTCGGTCTGTGGAACGTGCAGATTCATTTCGTCCCCGTCGAAATCGGCGTTGTATGGGGCGCAGACACATTCGTTGAGGCGGAACGTCCTCCAGGGCCGAATCTTCGCGTGATGACTCATTATACTCAACTTGTGAAGCGAGGGCTGCCGATTGAAGAGAACAATGTCACCATCTTCCAAGTGGCGCTCCACAACGTCCCCGTAGGCAAGGTCATTTGCACGCTCCTCGCGTCCCCTTAGGCCTCCAAATTTCAAGTTGTATTTGATGATGCCACCTTTTTTTATGACGGTCTGGGCTCCAGGCCAGACGGATGCTCCGTTCAGGATACACCCCCTGAGCTTCTCAATGTTTTGACGATTTACGCGCTCGGGATACGTTAGGTTCTTGGCGACTAATTGAGGGACGGCAACTTGATCGATTCCAAGATTGGGGTCAGGGGAAATGACAGTTCGCCCAGAGAAGTCAACACGCTTTCCGGACAAGTTGCCACGGAACCGGCCCTGCTTTCCTTTGAGACGCTGGCAAAAGCCGCGAATGGGCTTCCCAAATCCAGGCTGATTCAGTCCAGGAACATCGCTGTTCACATACATGCCGACCTGCAACTGCAAGAACTCCCATTGCTCCATTATGATAGGAACAGACGTTCCTTTTTGGAGCGACTCCTTCAGGTAGCCCGCGTAGAGGATAATCTCTGAGAGCTTGCTTGTGATGTCGTCCTCGTTACTCGCACTCTCCTGTTGGACCGAGGGCCTGATGCAGATTGGGGGAGCTGGGATATAGCGCCAGAGGAACATTTCGGGCCGGCCTTCAGCCGGATTCAGCCCAAGCAGTTCGCAGTCTGGCGGACTAATGGCCGAGAACAGTTTGTAGACTTTGAGCGGATTTAGATCATCCATAGCCTTCTTGACGTGCTTCTCTATTTCTGGCTGATATTTCTTGGCGGTACTGAAAGACGCATCGAATTCCACCTTGCTCTCTGGTGCAACCTTCTTCTGAGCAGTCGACCTTGTGTAGGAAGAGAATTTGTCATGAACGAGCTTCATAACGCTCAACTTCCGAATGACACCTTGTATGTCATGGCAGTATGGGCATTTCTTGGCCTTTCGGCACTGCTCGTTGATCCTCTTGATGATCGAGGTGCGCTTGAGATTGTCGATGCCTGGACGGCGAAGCTCCTTGAGAAACTGACGGCGGGCCGGTTCTTCTAAGAGAACCCTCGAACATGTTTTGCAGATATTCTGGAGAGTAGCCTGGATATACTTCAGGTATCCAATGTGGAAGACGGGAAGAGGCAGTTTGACGTAACCGAAGTGACCGGAACAGGATGCCAGAGGGAGAAGGCATGTCGAACAAGTGCCCGTTTTGCTGGAGGTTCCCTTTGAGATATATTAGCTCGAGTGTTATCGCCAGCTGAAGGGGTTATGATGTATATATACCAGGCGTGGGTCGAGCGGGCCATGGGTGAACGGCCGGCGTCCGTTCTCGACATCGTAGAGCAGGTTGTCGGAAACCTCGAGAACACCTTGGTTCACAATATCTTGTTCAGATCTGTATTTGTTAGTCATAAGTTCCAGGTTCGAGGCTGTATTTGAACGCGAGACTCGAGGACGGGAATAGCAGCAAGAGGGCAAACTCACTGAATGCCAAACTTGAGCGCCTTGAAGCGCTTTGGGAGCTGGTCAACCAGCTGCTGCTTAACCAGGCGGGGTCTCTCTTTCTCCTCGTCCATCTCTCCAACCGGCCCCGCTGCTCGTTTGTCGAAGTCGGAGAGGTCGTCAACGCAAATGTTTGAGGTATTCCGTAATGCAAGGAGATGGTGGGTGTGGACAAATGCCCCTCGTTGGTCGAAAGAGCTACCGGCTCATAGCTGGCCCAGTGGGTTACTGTGTTGGTTCAGTCGCTGTCGTGGGCGGTACAATCAAGGTTCGAGCAGAAGAGGCGGCGTTGAAGTTGAATATTGCCGGTGGGCGAGTGCTGGTCGTTTGCACGTAGGGCAAAGTTCTGATGGGCTCGAGATTTTGTCTTGAGAACTGCTTCAAAGTTTCGCGAACCAAAATAATTTTGTCGGGATGGAGGCGGGGCACGGTGGATATGACTCCAATTCCGCTCGTACCCCACCATGCAAAGCATCCAGATCCCCAGGCTGCTCGTCAGTGGACTGGTTAACTGGTACCTCCCGGCCGGGCACACTCCAGTACCTACGGTACCTTTTCCAACACCCAATTCTGTACTATAGGAAGGTACCTTCCCTTCCACGGAGTAGTACAGCTGAAAGTATCTCTAAGAGCTCGGCAATGCGGGAGGGGATCCCCTGCAGCTCGCCCGGCCGCCACTCGTTGAGGAGTTACTGCCCAGTGTGCTGGAGCGCTCCGTCATCGTTTGCCAACAAGGCCAAGTCTTTCACGAGCTCCATTTGATTGTCAGATGGAACACGTGAAAGCTGCCGTCTATCTAAAGGTGGCCCCCAACGATCAGCGTGACATGGGATCTCGACCTTCGATACCGACCGTGATCTGCACACCCCAGGCCTACCTACTCTGAGACAACACCACGCATGACCGTCAGCCGTTGGACGCTTGAAACCAAATAATAACAACCAACTTTCTATATCATTCCCACTCATCGCCCTTGTTGCCGTGACCTGACCGCGCTCGTCTTTCGGAAACGATCCAGACACGCAGGGGAAAAGAAGCAACACCAATTCGACGGCAAGCCTGAGAGAGAGCTCCGTGATTCAATCCACCAAGTTGGCGCTTCTCATCCAGACGAAACAGTGTTGCAGACTCAGCCGTTGTATCTCCGCCCCTCATCCGATTTGCGGCACGCCGTCGCTACGAAGAGCTGTCCATCGACCGTCCTTCGGGTGGCCTTTGGGCCATACCGAAGCCATGGTACCTGCGCCCGGGAAGGATGAGAAGAGGGCCGGTGAAAAGAAGGTCGAGAAATCATATCTGGCCTCTGCCGTCGGCTCGATCAACCCTTGGGGAGGCAGCCGAA
Organism: Apodospora peruviana; assembly: GCA_033439685.1. Classification (NCBI taxonomy): domain Eukaryota; kingdom Fungi; phylum Ascomycota; class Sordariomycetes; order Sordariales; family Lasiosphaeriaceae; genus Apodospora; species Apodospora peruviana. Next base: position 3,386,341 of record JAUEDM010000005.1, on the reverse strand, counting down.
GCACGACTCCGACCCCGCGAGACCACCAACCGCTTCCCCCACCGCCATCGAATCCCGGTGACCACAGCACCAACCCTTTCTATGGCCAGAGCATACGGAGATATCCTCCGGACTGTCCCCCAGCAAATGTCCAGTGGTTTCATGCCGTAGACGTTAGTGGCGAGAACTGGAATGTATCATTCGTCCGAGTCGCTAACCTTTGCTGATATGTCCAGATCCCGAAGCGCAAGCCGAAGTTCCTTCAAGACAAGAACGTCAACAAGACCGACGACAAGAAGTCCACCCCACAGCCCAAAAAGTTTGTCGCCTTCTCTGCCGGTGACTCCCGAGCTCTCGAGACTGCCTACCAGAAGAAGCTGCAAGACGTCGAAGATGGAAGAAAACCTAGCCAGGATAATAGCGGTGCCCGGGCTGGGACGAAACGACCGCGCGTTGTCTCTGGAGAGGAAGCGAAGAACACAAATTTGACGGGCTCTGAGGATGGGACTCCGAAACGCGACCATACGCGGGTGCCGGTGAACGAGGACTTTCTCTTCGACGTGGATATTGAAGACCGAGAGCTTGCCCCAGTATACTGGGAAGGCCCGACTTATCACGTTATCCGTGGAAGCTGGTTCTACCAAGAAGGATCCACCCTACGGCCATGCGAGGAGAATCTGGCTGCCCAACTGGAGGATGGCTATCTCAAAGTACGGCCCTGGTTGTACCCGGCGCGAATGCGCAGCAACTCGGGCACCCAAAGCGTCACGCCCAAGTCTTCCTCTGACAACCTCAAGGCTGTAGCTGCCGCCCAGAGCGACGCAACTTCGAAGGCCAACAGTCTGGCTGTATCTACCCACCAGCCGCAAACATACCGGCTATTTGGGGCTTATATCAACAGCGTGGCCACTTACCAAGACGAGAATGTAGCTTGGCTGTCGTCGGATGGCGTATTATCTTGGGTGACCTCTACGGTGTATGAGAGGTTTGCGGGCGGCGGCTACATGAGCGGCATAAAGCTCGTCCGCGGATATGCCGAGCCGAAGAAGCAGCCCAAGGAAAAAGAGCGTCCGTCAACTCCCACAGGGACGAAATCTGCGGCTGCGGATGAAGATGAGAAATTACAGAAAGCCCTCAAGAGGCGCTCTGCGCCCGCGAGCGTCCACTCTAGCTCGATAGGTGTGGATGATGCCAAAGACGAGGCTGAGCAGCCCGTTAAGTTCGAGAGTACACAGGCTCGGCTGACCAGGCAACTGTCTAACCTGGTAGCCGGTGGTGACGTGGATGCCGAGGACGAAGCGATTCGTAAGAGGGAGGAGAAGGAGATTCAAGATGACTACAATGCCAGACTTGGGGAAACCCAAGGCCGTGAGATCGAGCATCTTGTTCTGGTTACTCACGGCATTGGCCAGCTTTTGGGTCTTAGAATGGAGAGCGTCAACTTTGTGCACGACGTAAATGTGCTCCGCAAGACCATGAAGAGCGTTTATTCCGAGTCGGCAGATCTCCGCGCCCTGAATTCGGAAATGGGCGAGGGTGGGCCTGGCAATTGCAGGGTTCAGGTGCTGCCGGTTGTTTGGCGCCATCTTCTGGACTTTCCACGACGGAAGCAGAAGAAGGGCGAACATGACTTGGGTGAGCTGTTCACGGAAGAAGATGAATATCCCTCTCTTGAGGATATCACCATCGAGGGCATGGCTTTCGCGAGATCACTGATATCCGACCTCGCACTCGACGTACTTCTCTATCAGAGCGCCTACAGGGAACAGATTGCCGACATCGTTTCACGGGAGTCCAACCGGATCTACAAGCTCTTCATGGAACGCAATCCGAACTTCAAAGGCAAGGTCCATATTGTTGGCCACTCCCTAGGCTCCGCGATCATGTTCGACATCCTGTGCCGGCAAAAAGAGAAGAAGGCGCGGGAGGCTGAGCACCCCAGGAATCCGCTCAGTTTCTGGCCGTCGTCGCAGGACCGGTATGAGCCCAAGGACCCTAAAGAACTCGCCTTCAACTTCGAGGTCGACGATTTTTACTGTCTCGGGTCGCCCGTGGGCCTGTTCCAGATGCTCAAGGGTCGTACCATTGCCGCGCGCCACCTACCCAACTCGTTTGCGTCCGAGAGTCCCCTAAACCCGGAGTACATGGAAGATCCCTTTTTGCAGACCAACACCATCTATAATTCCAACCAGCGGGTGTCCCCAATTACCGGGTTGCCGTTTAGTGTCTCGTCGCCCAAGATCGCTCAGCTGTTCAACATCTTCCACCCCTCGGACCCGATCGCGTACCGGCTGGAACCGCTCATCGCCCCGGTCATGTCGACGCTGAAGCCGCAGGCCTTGCCGTATACCAAGAAGGGCATCTTTGGCTCGGTCGCACCCCAGGGTTTGACTGGCATCGGCGCGAATATCGGAGCTAAGGTCGGGCAGAGCGTTAGTGGCCTGTGGAGCAGTTTCAGCGCTGGCATTGCCAACAGCTTGCTGAATCGCAGTCTGGGGCTCACGCAGGAGGATGTCGCCAAGTTTCAGCAACAACAACAACAACAACAACAACACACGCCGAGCCCTGGCGCGGGAACCAACATTACCGCTGGCGGGGTCCTGCCGCCGCCCGAGCCGAGCCTGTCGGAGATCGAGCGCAGCGAGAGGACTGCAGAGCGGATGCGCCAGCTTGCGTCTGCTGCTAACGGCGGCGGGAGCATGACTGTGAGCGGCAACGAGGCGACGCTGATTGACGACGAGCTGGAGACGCTCTTCAGCCGGTTCCAGAAGAAGAGGGTAGACATTGCCAAGGAAAAGGAAGGTGTCGTGACGCCCGATGATGGTAAGAATACTGGTGGTGGCGGCGGTATTGTTGGTCATGCCGTGTTGAGTGAGGAGGAGTTGATTGAAGAGGAGCAGAAGGCCCAGAAGCTGAGGATGGAGGAGCTGAAGGTGCGGGCGTTGAACAGGAATGGGCGGGTGGATTATAGCATTCAGGAGTAAGTTCTGTTTTCCGTGAGTTTTTGTTGCTTATGATGAACTGGTTGGCTAACGGTTTCTGATAAAGGAGTGTGCTGGACTTTAACCCTATGAATACCATTGCTTCGCATATGAGTTACTGGGCGGACGAGGATGTTAGCCATTTCGTCTTGTCGCAGATGCTGGCTGCAAGTAAGGTGCACACGCCGAGACCTTGATCACCGCATCCGTGAAGCCTTGAATAGGGCTTAGAGACGGCGTTTGTACATAGGTGTTGGATTATTTTTGGAGGCAGTCATGTCGGAGGAGAATGAAGTGATGCTATGAACGAAGTTGATTTCTTGCAGGGCGTTTAGTTTGTTACCAGAGAGCTGGAGAATAGAGTCTTTTTCTTTTTCTTCACGGGCCTGCCTGGCTTCGAAGTCTTTTGGGGGGTTGATGGAACATGGCGGTTTTATAACCACGACTTGCACACCCGATGTGTAGAAAGAAAGCATAGGTACGGAAACACAGAGTCAATAGAGCTGCAAGTGTGGAAGGATGGTTGATGGTTGGATGGTTGGATACGTTCCAGGGGTTCAATGGAGGGTTTCGACTTTGAATATCGTTCTTCGGAACTCATCAGGGTAGGTATCCATCATCCCTAACAAGCGTGCCCTAGATAACTCTTCTGAAAAGATCGGACGATCCGTATCCAACGTTCAGTTCATCTCATCAGAGTATTTCGCCTCCAAAAGCTTATATTATGAAAGTTAGTCCACCCTACAGCCACAGATTAACTGCCCGGCCGCGGACTTTAAACCCCCAACCCATTTTATCTAACCCTTCATGATATTCTGGCAGTTCGCTTCTCACTGCAAAGAGAAAAGCTGTACATATAAATCTCTCTCTCCCTACATTAATTAAACAACCCCCCTGAGACATACAACTCCCATGGACTACCCATCTGCAAACACACATCCGCGGCCGCCCGGCCTTGATCATCAACCACGAACCTCACGTCCTCATTCCTTGGGATCGCGTCTTCTCGTCTGGACAGTCCCATGGCGCCAGCAGCCTGCATGACGGCCTGCGGGAACATGTTTGTCGCTAAACCGCTTCCCACCCAAAGCAGCAGCCAAAATACCTCCTCCTGGCGGGCCTCGACGGCGACGTGCAGCACGCCGCGGCCGCCGTTGAGCGGGTCGCGCCAGACGAGCAGCTGGGAGGCGGTCATTTCGACGTCTGGATCGCTGTCGATGTCGCCCACCAACTCCAAAAGGCCGGCCACGTCGCCTTCGGCGGCCATGGTGTGCATTGCGCGCGCGGGGCGGGATTCGGGGTGCGTGGAGAGGAAGGCTTCTTCTGTCAGGACGGAGAGGATGTTTAGGTCTGTTTGGAGGCCACCTTCGTTGGTGTAGTTTGTTAAGATCATTTTTTGTTGGGGTGGTTGGGATGATGATGATGAGCTTCCGGAGGAGTTAGAAGGTAGGTAGGTGTTGCATGCTGGACAGGTGAGGGAGGAGACCACTGCCGAGGACTGGTCTAGGAGGCATTGCCAGTGGAAATGGCATGAACAGGCCTGCATCTCGAGGTCATCGGGAACTGTTTCTTGATGCTGTGTCTGGCTGCTGCTCCCTTCGTCGCCTGAGTCTCCTTCTAGGTCTAAGGGAAGGACTAGGGGGTCGTTGCATGCTTTGCAGGTTGCCATTTTTTATTGTGTTGCTTGCTTGCCCCTTTTGTTTACGTTCTGAATTTTCTGTCTTCTTTGATCTGATCTTGTTAAATGTCTGACGGTTACAGTTAAATTTGGCAATCTCATTAATGGGAGGATGGAAAATGCCTACATTTTGAGATCAGGTACGAGATTATTGCTAAATACCTTACCTGCTTGGCAGTTTCAATCTCCGTATGAGATCCCGGCAGAAGTATTTTGGATACCAAGGTCAGGCTTCAAGATATCGTCGAAAATGATCTTGGCGTATCTTTTCGTAAGCAGTCTTGCTTGAGGCTATCCGGAAGATGCCAATGGAAGGAAAGGGAAATAAAATTCTTTGCTCCTTGTTGGTGAGGTACCTGGTACTACCCTGGGCAAGCCCAGGGTTGTTAGCAAACTCGGGTTTGATCCAAGTCCCTTCTTAACGCAACATCCACGCCCCCTGCAACGGTGAGGCAGCCTACGGACCCGGCAGACGCACTGTGGATCAAGGAATTTGGGCTGCCTGAAGGGGCTGATTGGGCCGTTACGCAATCCCCTCAGTGGCTCATTTGTGCCCAGGCCGATTACATCAGTTTGCTTGTGCAGCTGCGACCAGGGCCTCCCCGCCCCCGCCAATATCTCGAGAACTTGAAGCACTGACGACGCAGCTTTCCGCTCTCTTGCATCTCCCCATTCCCATACAACTTACGACGCCTTGTTTTGTGAAAGACAGCGGCTTCTTATATTATTTCTCTGCACGACGGATTGATTATCTGTCTGTCACGCCACTCTTTTCTCGACAAAAGCCGCGCGCCCGCGTCTCTTCTGACATCGCCAGACCCTAGCTAATACCCATTTCCACTTCTTTCCGGCCCGGCCGTCGCCGACGCGCAATCATGAATGTCCTCAAACTGCAGAGGTGAGACAGGCAACCCAGGTTTCTGCAGTAACTGCGATCCTAGCTGTGTCTTTGCAAATGAAGAAACCCTGTTGACCCCTTGAGCAGGAAGTTTCCCCAGTTCCAGCAGGGCGACATCTTCGGACTGACCGACGCTTTCCGCAAACTCGACGTCGACGATAAGGGGTACATTGACGAGGCCACTGCCATCAAGGCGACCCAGACGAGCGAGAGACAACCCTACGATGCCGTTCGTCAGGCACTGAAGGAGGTCGGACTTGACTCTTCCAGGCGAGTCGAGCTGGAGGATTACGTCGGGGTAAGCCATGGGCCTCTCCTGTCGGCCGCGGGCTGTTTCAGCTTTGAAAGCATCGCGATGCTTTTACTGGTGTTCCCCGACTGCTTCTGGAGCACGTATAGCTAATGCTCATCTCCAAATAGCTCATTGCTAAGCTTCGCGACGCCCCTGCCGCCCAGAAGGGGTCATCCCTGGCAGCACCATCCTCGCCAGCTGCCGTTATATCCCAGCGGACAGGAGGCCATGCTTCGAAGGGCAGCATTGGAGGTAGTGGCAAGATTCATGTGCAGGGTTCGAACGCTAATATCACCCATACCATCAACGAGGATGAGCGCACCGAGTTCACCCGCCACATCAATGCTGTCCTCGCCGGTGACCCCGATATCGCCGCGCGCCTTCCCTTCGCAACCGATACATTTGAGATGTTTGACGAGTGCAAGGATGGCCTGGTACTCGCAAAGCTCATCAACGACAGCGTTCCCGACACCATCGACGAACGTGTGTTGAACGTGGCAGGGAGGAAGACCAAAACGCTCAATGCGTTCCAGATGACGGAGAACAACAATATCGTTATTGAGTCGGCAAAGGGTATAGGCTGCTCGGTTGTGAATATTGGTAGCGGGGATATCATTGAGGTCAGGGAGCATCTTATTCTGGGCCTTATCTGGCAGATCATTCGCCGGGGTTTGTTGGGCAAGATCGACATCAAGCTCCACCCCGAGCTCTACCGGTTGCTTGAAGAGGACGAGACCCTCGAGCAGTTCCTGAGACTGCCACCAGAGCAGATCCTTCTCCGGTGGTTCAACTACCACTTGAAGGCTGCCAACTGGCCAAGGAGAGTACAGAACTTTTCGAGTGACGTCAAGGATGGAGAGAACTACGCCGTTCTGTTGGCTCATATTGGCTCCGAGTACGGTTGCACTCGGGCACCCCTGCAGACACGGGATCTGCTCCAGCGCGCCGAGGAAGTTCTCCAGAATGCTGACAAGCTCGGCTGCCGGAAATTCCTCACACCTACTTCGCTCGTCGCTGGCAACCCCAAGCTCAACCTCGCGTTCGTCGCCAACTTGTTCAACACCCACCCCTGCCTCGACCCGATCACGGAGGAGGAGAAGCTCGAGGTGGAGGATTTCGATGCCGAAGGCGAGCGCGAGGCCCGTGTTTTCACCCTCTGGCTCAACAGTCTTGACGTGCAACCGGCGGTTCAGTCGTTCTTTGATGATCTCCGTGACGGTACGGTCTTGCTGCAGGCTTATGACAAGGTTATCCAGGGGTCAGTCAACTGGAGACACGTCAACAAACTGCCAGCGCACGGGGGTGAGATGTCGCGGTTCAAGGCGGTCGAGAACACCAACTATGCTATTGAGCTCGGCAAACAGAACGGCTTCTCGCTGGTCGGTATCCAGGGTGCCGATATTACAGATGGGCAGCGCACGTTGACGCTGGGCTTGGTCTGGCAGCTGATGCGCAAGGACATCACCCTGACACTCAAGGGCTTGGCCCAACGTCTCGGGAAGCGCGAGATTACAGACGCGGAAATGGTGAGGTGGGCCAACGATATGAGCCGCAAGGGTGGCCGCAACTCGAGCATCCGGTCGTTCAAGGACTCTGCGATTGGCACGGGTATCTTCTTGCTGGATGTGCTTAACGGCATGAAGAGCAGCTACGTTGACTACGACCTCGTGACGGCCGGCCGCAATGACGACGAGGCGTACCTCAATGCCAAGCTCAGTATCAGCATTGCGAGAAAGATGGGGGCTACGATCTGGCTGGTGCCGGAGGATATCTGCCAGGTGCGCAGTCGTTTGGTGACGACCTTTATTGGTGAGTAGTTGGCATCATCATGTGTTGCGCTTGATTACAGGACCAATGCTAATAATGCTATTCTGCAGGTTCGTTGATGGCCACGTACGAGAAGATGCAGTAGATGCACATGTTGAAAAGTTGTTGTGTGTGACATTGGCCACCCGAATAGGGGTAAGGCTAGAGTGACAGGCAGGGGAGGCAGGGTCTGGGAAAAGTTGAGGAAAATGAGCAATTGGCTTCTTTTTTGTCCTTCTCTCTTTATCGTTTGTTTTCTCGTTTTTCGTTCTCCTTCTTGCAGCAGCCGTGTTTGAATGCTTGTTCAAGTAGTTTCATTTCACAGTTGAGACTTGAGACAGATGATATTTGAAAAGATTTATATTGATCACATCCCTACGCTAACTGGCGGTCTGCACTTAGATACCTAGCTAATCGTCTGGGATATTGGATCTGAGTAAACCCCCAAGTAGTCGTAAGTCGTAAGTGGACTGTAATGGAAGCTTTCGAAGCTTCCAAACAGCCCCGCATTGTTTGTGATTCTTCGCCTTTTAGGAACTCCTGTTTTAGAAGAACTTTAGGATTGTTATTGAGGTAATTATGCCAGGCGGCGTCACATGTTGCCGGGGTTTCCGGATGTCTTGAGTGATTCTCCAGCTACTCCGAACAACAATCTCGATCTCGGATCTCGGCGGCCTCGGTGGAACCCTTGATCACAAAATATCCACCCTCGCCGCCTCGGCGTCCGTCATTGTCCGACTACATACTCGGATCCTCGGAAGAATTCCGGATCGCGGCGGGATGGCTTGGCGAATTTCTTAGCGACTTTACCCTTAGAACTTTTGGTGTTGTGTACACCATTCCATGGTAAATAGTAGCTATCAGGTACCTTACAAAACCCTGTAAGATTCCTTGTCTGTGACATCTTTTGCGATCGTCTGCCAGGGCCTGAGACGGTATTTACAAGGGATATTATACTACTTATATGAGTATTTCCTGGATGACTACCAGGTGCCCTGAAAAGTCACGAGCACCCTTGCAAAGTATTCGGTGGCTACCATTTACCGTGGAATGGTGTACTAAACTGCGTGTTTGCTGTTATTAGGAAGGAACTCGGGTAAGAAAACACGCAATGAATGAGTGGATGAAAGCATGGGATCCGAACTTCCGAAGACAACAAACTGATTATTGATGAAACCGGGCAAACTACCATTTTTTGGGCTGGGAACAGGAAACTGAACGCGAACATGCCAATCGCGCGAGTTCGTCCTGAATCAGAACTCCTTTTCCAGGGATGATGGATGTTGCCTTGTGTGTGTGCCGCAAGATCCGCCGCCGTCGCCGTGGCCGGTCTGACCCGTCATGTCATTGTAAAGCTCCATTATCCTGTTTCGCTGCTGTTGCTGCTTGCTGCTGCGGCTCAATCGGTGAACTGACACGCACAGGGCTGAGTGTAATACTGCAACATCCCAAGGTACAGTTACCTGATTCGATATATTTCCCGACGTGGTACCGTTACCTGATTTAATACCTTACATATATATACTACTACGCTCAGAGGTTTCTGACAATCATCTTACCTCCACCGCCAGCTTATATGGTGATGATGGTCAGTTCAATCGATCGCGACATCTTTCTATTTTCTTCGACCGCATTTGAAGGAGGTTTCTGTTATATATCATGTTTTGATTCTGTGTTTTCTCCCTTTCCCTTTTAGATTGCCTGCTGTTTTCATCAAAGACCGAAGGAGCCAGGCAACTTGGTAAACGGATGGTGTGCATATAAAACATCACCGAAGATGACGATGAGAATGGACCAGCCCGGTACAACACCAGCTGCTGGTGGAAGGACCTCCTCCCGGGATCATACTGAGGACACAAACGACTCTTCTCATCACACAAGTGGAAGTGGCAACACCTCTCCCACCACAGCCACAACGGACATCAATGATGCAGGCCGGCGGCAGACATACCTCCTCACGCCGGTGCATTCGCTCCGCGATGCGCTGCGCGCAACCGGACGAACCGCCTCCACCCTTGACGGGGGAGCTGGTGGTGGCGGCGAATCTGGTACTACCAGCGAGGAGGATTACGATGATATTTCCAGTGGTCCGGCTGCTTCCACAACAACACCAAGAAGGACAGCCACGGCGGGGGCGCGGCTGCTGAAGCCAGCAACAGGCGAAAGTACTGCTGCTGTTCGCAACCGCCGTCAGGGTGGTCAGTATCAACACCCGTTGCAAGCTGGAAGCGCTTTGAGTACGGCCAGCACCTCATCAAGCAGCTTCGACACACTCCCGCAGCTGAGGATACCAGCAGTCGGCGAAGATATTACTAATACCCTACCTAAAGATGGAAGACGCCACCATCATAAAGCAGGTGGTGGGTACATAATCTCGACAGCGGACGATGGCGACTTGCCGGCCATACGCGATTTGGTCATCCGCTCGGCGAAAACCGGCGGACAGATGGCAAAGCGACGGCCCAAGTTTGCGGATCTGGTCTTCTCGAGGACCTTCTCGGCCTTTGATCGCCAGAACACGGCGGCAGCAAATAGCCCATTTCATGGCTTCTTCACGCTCTTCTGGATGGCCGTGTTCTTCTTCATCCTCAAAATCGCGGCGGATAACTGGAAGAAGACGGGGAGTCCGCTCGGGACGAACGAGATCATGAAGAGCATGTTCAGACGGGACCTGTTTGTGCTGCTGCTGGCGGATGGGGTGATGTGCGGGATGACCGGGGTGAGCTGGGTGCTGCAGAGGCTAGTGAGGAGGGACGGGCGGTCGTGGTTGATCTGGGACCGATGGGGTTGGGTTGTGCAGAATATCTGGCAGACCATCTTCATCGGTGGCGTCGTCGGGCTCACGCTGGTCCGCCACTGGCCCTGGACGCACACCGTTTTCTTCGTCATGCACGGTCTGGTCATGCTCATGAAGCAGCACTCGTACGCCTTCTACAACGGCTACCTGTCGTCGGCGTACAACAAGCGCGCGCACCTGCTCGCCAGACTCAAGCAGCTGGACGACATCTCGCCGGTGCAGTCGCCGTCGCGGACCGAGCCGCCCGTCTCGGCCATATCCACCACCCACTTGTCGCTGGTCCCGTCGGCTCACGAGTACAAGGAGCGCCGGCGGTCGATCGCAGCCCACGAGGAGGTCGAGGACAACATCGACCGCATCGCGGCCGCCATCAGCTCGGGTGAGCCGCTCGACAAGGAGCAGGTCCATGTCTTTGAGCGCATCCTCAAGTGGGAGGTGGACGCGCTCTCGGACGAACTCAAGGGCAAGTCGACGGACCCGGCCCGGGCATACCCGAACAACCTGACGCTCGACAACCACTACGAGTTCATCGTGCTGCCGACGCTGGTGTACGAGCTCGAGTACCCGCGGTCCGAGTCGATCAACTGGTACTACGTCGCCGAGAAGATGGCGGCGTGCTTCGGCATCATTTTCGTTATGATCATGATCTCGCAGGCCTTTATCTACCCCGTCGTCATGGACACGGTTCGCATGAAGGAGACAGGCATGCCGCTGGCGCAACGGTTCTCGCGCTTCCCCTGGATGCTGTCCGACCTCATAATCCCGTTCATGATGGAGTACCTGCTCGCGTGGTACGTGATCTGGGAGACGATCCTCAACCTTTTGGCAGAGCTCACCTACTTCGCCGACCGCAGTTTCTATGACGCGTGGTGGAACTCGGTGTCTTGGGACCAGTTCGCGCGCGACTGGAACAGGCCTGTGCATAATTTCTTGCTCAGGCATGTGTACCACAGCTCCATCTCGGCCATGAAGGTGAACAAGCACACGGCGACGCTGATTACCTTTTTCTTGTCGGCGTGTGTGCATGAGTTGGTCATGTGGTGCATCTTTAAGAAGCTGAGGGGATATCTGCTCTTCCTGCAGATGTGTCAGCTGCCGGTATGTTGTCTCCATTTTGATCTCATTCACAATCACTTGCTGACTCTTGTTGATAGTTGGTGAGGTTGAGTAGGACGAAATGGCTTCGTCACAAGGCAACGCTGGGGAACATGATATTTTGGTTGGGGATATTTACAGGCCCCAGCATATTGTGTAGCCTATATTTGATCCTGTAGTTGTATTGAAATGTTGCCTCCTGTGCGCGCCGGAAGAGTGTCGCCGGAGCTCCTTGTTGGAGATCTTTGGTTTTGAAGTTGCACAGGCTCAATGATTGAGCCTCTCCGTACTTGACAGTGGTCAGTGGCTGAATGTCAGCTGGAAGCTCCAAAGTGACACACAGACTCCCGACGCTCCGAGCTGTCCGGCTTGGCCAATGCGTCAACCACAACCAATCGATCCTGCAAAAGACGTGGAGCCCATCGCCCCAAACCGTAAATGCCCTGGTCTTCTTCCCCAGAAGTTCGTTGAAGCCAGGCAGACTTTCCCCGAATTTCTTCCATCATCAACCAACCTCTCAACCTCGAGCGCTGCTGGTTTTCAACACCTCACGGTCGATTTTCAGCATTTTAGTGCCGCTTTGTTCTCTTCAATTGCGTCATAGTTGGCGCCTCTTTACTGCTGAGGTGTTTTGGTTCGCCATAGCTCCCTGCCTTTCAGCACAGCACTCATCTACAAATTTTCAGGCTGCCACTGCCTTTCGCGCGCGACACTCTCGCAATCAGCAGTCATGTCTCGCAACGGCACCACCCTCTACGTGACCGGCTTCAGCCACGGCACGCGCGCGCGCGACCTCGCGTACGAATTCGAGCGGTACGTCTAACCACCACGGCGATGACTCGATCCTCGGCTTCGAGTACGGTCCTCGGTCGCCTCCCTGTCCTCCGTCCCCCCATCCGTCTTCTCTCCTCCCACCGTCGTCGAATCCCCCGCCCTCGCTGTTCGTCTCTTATCTCCATCCACTTCGCCCTTCGCCGTCCTTCGCTGTCACTATCGGCGCATCCATGATCCGCTCCATGTTCTCGCTCTCGTTCGATCGATCGTGCCCACGCCCTCGGCCCCCTTCCTCGATCGAGCGGTCGACGGTGAAATGCTGTGTTTCTCCCCCCACCCGGGCGAGTCTCTTGCCATATATGGCAGACATTCCGAGCTCGATCGCATGCGCGCGAAAACGTACTCTTCGAATACTGTGGCTTCTTGAGATGCTGACAACCTTGCTTTTAGCTATGGACGGCTTGTCCGCTGTGACATTCCTGCTCCGCGTTCCGCGAGCAGCCGACTGTATGTTGTTCCCCAGCTCCCCTGACGCGACTTTGCTTAAAACTAATCCACAGCTCTAGTTTCGCCTTCGTTGAGTACGAGGATCGCCGCGACGCCGATGATGCTTACCACGATATGCACAACAAGCGCATCGGCCGTGACGACATTTTGAAGATTGAGGTACACAATCTTACCCTGGATCGGCGACTGAACGGGAGACTGACCCTTGTGTTTAGTGGGCTCGCACCCCGCCATCTGCTTCATGGCGTTTTGACAGGAGCGACCGCGATCGTGCGCCTCGCCGCTCATCCCCGCGTCGCCGCTCGCCCAGCCCTAGACGTTCGACTAGAGATTATTCGCCTCGTAAGGACGACCGCGACCGCCGTGACCGCGACCGCGACTACGACCGTGATCGCCGCGACACCCGCGATCGCTCTCGCAGCCCGGACCGGTAAGCCATCTGAAGTTAGCGACTGACGGACAACTGCTGACGAGTATACTCAGTGAGCGTGATCGTGACGTCAAGGATGATAGGGACCGTGACGACCGTGACCGCCGCGAGAACGGCACCAATGGGGACGATCGGAAGAGTGCGTCTACTCCGAGTGGTATTTAAATCAGTTTCAAAACGGCTAACATCGTTCAAAGTCGTCGACAGCCCTGACAGACCTACCCACGACGACCTCGACGTCGCCGAGTAGGTCCAAAAACGTCAAGACATCGCCGAGTAGATCCAGCTGCTTGACGTCGACGGGTAGATCCAGCAAAAGGGGTTTGGCTGTAAGAACGTTGATTGCATCGGTGCTTTCTTTCCCTCCGCGCTGGTGGTGTACTGATGCTGGGCGGCGCTTTTGGCGCGCTCGGCCTGTTCTATTACCATGGTCTTTCTTCTAGTTCCGAATCGGTTCGGTCGGCGGGTAATTCGGGTCCTTCGGTCGGATACGTTCCTCATCGGAGGAGTTTGCAAAACGATAGACAAAAAAAGTACGAACGAAAAAGGAATGCTCGGTAGCTCGGCGAAGTATCGACCGCGGAACGTAGCGAGCTGTAAACCCACGATATGTTCTTGTAGTTTTGCTTTCTTTTCTTTGCACTTTCTCTTCTGTCTAGCGATTGATATCTCACCTCACAGGAGCTAGTAAGCATCCGAGATAGTCTGCTCTTTAGGTAGTTAATTGAAGAATGAAGGCGTGGGTCGGGATTTCTCGGTGACTCGGCCAGCCCTATACATAATACCTTTCGACTTCTTGGCAATTAGTTCAACCCCAAAAAAACAGAAAGCATCAGAATACTCGCCAAGGCTAAAAACGCCAGCTGACCAAAAGAATGATGTTCAGAGACGTCTGGTCAGGTGAGGCTCAACTGGCGTTTAAGCCCTGATATGACTGTACGGAATACTTGTGAAATACCTATACCCGTAGTACCTACTTGGACTCCATTGTCTGGCTTGTTTCCCCTGTTCAGAAGTTCCCAATTCGCAGTACCTGTCCTCTCCTGGTGGACTGCATTGTGTTGGATAAGTCATTTTGCGGAAAACGGCGGGACCAATCCCCACTAGCCACACGCTACGGCCCTCTTTCATCAACCTGCCAGCCAGCCGGCAAACAACGCTCCGATTTCAATGCTCAAGGCTTTTTCGTGCCTTCTTCCAAAGTTACTTGCTAACAACCAGAAGACGAATCTACACACGGAACGAAAACCCTATATCTAGCGAAACCTGTCTCTTCGTCACAAACAGTTTTCCTTCTGCGCTGTGTGAGTGCGCGCCGAGCACAGGCCTCCCGGACAGGTGAGTGACCGAGATTTGTCGCAGAACCAAACCGAGCTTGGCGCCTTTTCTCCTCCCGACTGACGACAAGAGACAGCCTCAATCGAAACCTACTACCAACCGATCTACCGACGTGCTGGTCTTAACCAAGACGCCACGCTACCGGCGAGCGAGCTAGCTCGCTGCCAGCAACGGTGCACCTAACCAGCTGTCTGATCCTTTGAACAATGAATGCCGGCCTCCCCTTTCGAGCTTCTCCGATAGAACACCTTTAAGCTACCTCACCAGCTGCTCACTACCGAGTTCTACCTACCTAAGGTTCCTATAATCGACCGACCGACAGAGTTTCGAGGCAGTTCGGCCTTCTTCTTCATATAATCTAGAGAAATCAATCCTGTTCTTCAAAGAAAAAGTCTTTTCAGCGAATCGACGAAACCCAGTCTGGAATGCGCGTAACCGTTTCCAACGCTAGCGATTCCTCCTTGTTTCCTTCCTCCAGCGGCAACGAAGAAGACGACGAGCTACACGAGCAGCAGAGCCTGCCAAGCAGCATACCACTGCCAATTTCCATCCCAAGGCAGACTTCCGATCTGGATTCTCTGCTGCTGTTCGATCCTTCATAATGTCGGCTGTACGTTATATTCTTCTCTTTTGTCGCAACACAATTGAGCGCATTCTAGTTCAAGGGACATCTCCACCATTTTACTCGGAACGGAGGATTGCTTGCGCTGGTCACAGATGCTGTGTGCGGCAGCAGTTTGACTGACAAAGAGGATTCTACAGACTCAGCCAGACATGTTGAAGGCGTCGTCGCCTGCGACGGCTGAAACCGCCGCCGCTGCTTCACAACTCCCGACGACGGTGACGACAACACCACCCCTGCCACCCCCGCCCCCGGCGGCCGAGAAACTCACAACGGCCGACCACCTACGAAACACGGTCTCCCAACCGGTCGTGGCAGCTTTTTGCGCCGGCGGCGTGGCCGGCGCGGTTTCTCGGACGGTGGTCTCGCCGCTTGAACGCCTCAAAATCCTGTTCCAGGTGCAGAGCGCGGGCCGCGAGGCGTACAACCTCAGCGTTGGGAAAGCGTTGGTCAAAATGTGGAAGGAGGAGGGTTGGCGAGGCTTTATGAGGGGCAATGGCACCAACTGCATCCGCATCGTGCCGTACTCGGCCGTGCAGTTTGGGAGTTATAACTTTTATAAGAGGGTACGGTTCTTATGTCGCCAAGGATTGGAAAAGGAGAGGAGAAGAAACTGACTTTTTGCTAATCTTTGGCTGTGGCGGTGGTAGAACTTCTTTGAACGGTACCAGGGCGACTCGCTGACGCCGCTTGCACGCTTGACGTGTGGTGGTATGGCCGGCATCACGTCGGTCACGTTTACGTATCCGCTCGACATTGTGCGCACGCGGTTGTCGATCCAGTCTGCGTCGTTTGCGGAGCTCGGCGCGAGACCGCAGAAGCTGCCCGGCATGTGGCAGACGTTGGGGATGATGTATAAAAACGAGGGAGGGTTCACGGCGCTGTATAGAGGCATTGTACCCACTGTAGCGGGTGTTGCGCCATATGTACGTTGCCTTGCCTTACATCTGAATCATCAAATAGGAGTTGAGGGCAGATAATGGAATGAAACTGATGATGAACAGGTCGGCCTCAACTTTATGACGTACGAATTTGTGCGGCAATATCTGACGCTGGATGGCGAGCAGAACCCCAGCGCTGTGAGGAAGCTGGTCGCTGGCGCGGTTTCGGGCGCTGTTGCGCAGACATGCACGTATCCATTGTAAGCTTCTTTTTCCTTCCTCTTCATTTCCAAGGTGAATTGTAGCTGACAACGACATAAACAGCGATGTATTACGACGCCGCTTCCAGATCAACACAATGTCCGGGATGGGGTATCAATACAAGTCCCTTCCCGACGCTGTCCGTGTTATTATCGCCCAAGAGGGGATCAAGGGCCTGTACAAGGGAATCGTGCCTAATCTCCTCAAGGTGGCGCCGAGTATGGCGTCCAGCTGGCTGAGCTTTGAGATCTGCCGCGACTTTCTTATAACTTTAGGACCGAAGGAAGAGCCATTATTGCAATAATCGCCATTGATCAGCCAATGTCGAGTGAGTCTTCAGCCAGCCGTCGACTGAATCAGTGGGTCTGCCTGCATCACGAACTCGACGAATCTTTTACTATCCCCGCGAACTTGGTCCAAACGAAGGAACGGGGATCGAGGCTAGGAAGGCATTGACTGTCCTAGACTCACCCAACATCCAAAGATGCCATGACCGCCGCATCGTACCATATCAACAATACCCCCTATAGAAGCCGGGTCTAACTGCCCTGGCCCTTTTCTAGAGTCTTGTCTTTGCGCGCACTGACCGGAGAGAGAGACGGGCTTAGTTTTGCATCAGGGAGACGTTATACACTGGGGACTTTTTCTATTTGTAAATAGACTTGAGTGGCTCTCACGAACACACCCGTACATTACACTACTTCACCTATATACCTATCTATTTGCTACGCGTTAGATAAGTTGTAAGAAGTTTTCCAGAGAGTGGGGAGAAAATACGGGGTAGTCGCATTCAAAGGGGGCAGGGGGGACGATGTTCCCATTTCTTTTGTCTTTTCGGTGTTGCAAAGCAGAAAACTCATGGGAGGAATTGCATATAGCAGGGAATGGGATACCAGGACTAGCATCATAATCATTCTTCATTAGACCCGTAGGTGCTTTCGTTTTGCCAAACTGCCTCTCTACCACTTTTTGTTGTTAGCGCGCTGGCTCACTCAGCCAACGGGGCGACCAGCTCAGCTCAGCTCGCACGGACCATACAATCTTTCTGTGACCGAGAGCCCCACTGACACTGCCAATCTGACAGGTCGTCGATTTTAGTGCCATTCTCCACCGCCCACGCACAAATCACCAAGTCCCGCACACCAAAAATTACTTCGAGCTTTTTTCTGGCGGATCTCTAACTTTTTTTCCCTTTCTCCCATCAACCTCGGATTTTGTCGACAATCCGCCAGCCACCTTCACGATGGGTACGTAAAATCACAACACACCGAAACCTCTTGCAAGAGGAGGTCGTCGACCGCTCCTACCTATGAAGCCTTTGTGTGCGAGTGGGCAAAAGAAGAGGGAGCGAGATGATGGGAAATTTTCTAGGAGAAATCTTGGAGAATTTTTGTCGTCTCGCGCTTCTTCTCTTTTGCCTGCGAAACCAAACAATTTCATGGCGATTGTCAGTGCTCCCGGTTGGGGCATCGTGTCCAAAACAAATTGGCTCAGTCATCGTTCAATCTTGATTCACACGAACAAGATTGGATTGGCTGCATGACTGGGTCTTGCTTTTGGTTCACGATTCCCGCACACCGGTCGAGCCGTTTTGCCAACATGAAAATTTTGAGCATACCAGAACCATAAAAGGCTGACTTTTGGGGTTTCGTTCGCGACAAATAGGTATCGATCTCCGGAAGCACCACGAGCGGACCACGCACCGCAAGGCGCCCAAGAGCGACAATGTCTACCTCAAGCTCTTGGTGAAGCTTTACCGCTTCTTGGCTCGTAAGTTTCTACCCTCTGGTCGTTAGGGAGAACAAACGTACTGACTCCAAATCTTTCCACCTTCGACCAGGTCGTACCGACTCGTCCTTCAACAAGGTCGTGCTTCGTCGCCTGTTCATGAGCCGCATCAACCGCCCTCCCATCTCGCTGTCCCGCATCGCGGCCAACCTCAAGAACGGCAACGAGAAGAAGACGGTCGTCGTCGTCGGCACCGTCACTGACGACAACCGCCTCCTCGAGGTCCCCAAGGTTTCCATTGCCGCTCTGCGCTTCACCGCCACCGCCCGCGCGCGCATCGAGAAGGCCGGTGGCCAGGCCATCACCCTCGACCAGCTCGCTCTTGAGAAGCCGACTGGTGCCAACACGCTCCTCCTCCGCGGCCCCAAGTCTCGCGAGGCCATCAAGCACTTCGGCTTCGGTCCCCACAAGCACAAGAAGCCTTACGTCGCTTCCAAGGGCCGCAAGTTCGAGAAGGCCCGTGGTCGCAGAAGGTCGCGCGGTTTCAAGGTCTAAATGGGCCGCCGTTGAGACTGGACGGAAAGGAGAGAAAAAAAGGAAGAATGAGAAGATGGATTATTATACCCCACCGTTACCACCGCTCGAAGCGACGGGAAAAAGTCATTTGTTGTTGGCTTGGGGGTGGAAGTTATCTTGGTCTTCTTCTTTCTCTTTTCTGGCAAACTGGCAACGGGTATGGAGCAACTTTGCTGGGTCGCCGCTGTCAAAGCGGCATTCTTCTGTGGTGTCTGGGGTTGATCTCTCGGCTGCATGGTTTGGCGCACTTGGGATGATTAGATGCATGGCAACAACGACAACAGAAGCAACAGTAAAGGTCTTGCCTGATTTTCACGACGAAGAATTGACATGCTTTTATGCCGTTGCCATTCAGTGAGATGTCCCAAGTGAGTTCAAAAATTCGTTCCACTGAGAGTACAAGTAAACCCGTCCATGCCAAAGTTCCGGCTATTCGTGCTCTGCTCTCGTCCCAAGCTCTTGCGGAAACTGCGACGATCATGGTGAGGGAGGACCCTTGCGACGGCCATGCAACTGTTTAGTAGTGTACTGACCACCTAACGATGACAATGCCACGCGTCACATGCGGGCCTGAGCATGGCAATCGCATACAAATAATTCTACTCATAAGATAAGGTACCTATGTGAGGTAGTGAGCGGCCATAAAATTACATCCAGATATACATACCACGGGGAAAAGTGCAGTGTTGGCCGTTTCGAATCGTCTACCGCACTATCCCTCGTAGTTGGATCATTCGTTGTGCCACTTTTGATCCAGCATATTCCGGATATTGAGTCCATCGTTTGAAGGCCTTCGTTGGGACTAAAAATGCAGTGCTTCGATCGATTTCCGTCTTGGGCGACCGAGATCGCTCAACATTGTCACGGCCTTCGCGAGGACTAAAATTGGAGTGTTTGACCGCCAGCCCTACGGGCCATGACCCATTTTCATTGGATGTTTCCCTGAACCCGCCTGAAACTGTGGAGCGTCGTTGATGGCTTTCGCGAGGGCTAAAAATGCAGTGCTGATGCCTCAAGGTTGAGGCTCAGCTATCGTGCCGGGAATCAACATTCAACACGAGGACAGGTTTGGTTCGCCGTTTACAGGTGCTCCCTTCCAGAACTGCCTAGCTCTTTGGGCCTAGGCGGTGTCAAAATTGAATGAGATAAGGCGGTTTGAGTGCCTGAAAATGGGCGATAATATGATTAGACTGGCGGAGACCGAGAACAGTGAACAGTTACGAAGAGGCTTCTGGCTATGTATCAGAATTTGAATATATCTTGTCTCTCGGGTCGAGCGGGCGTGTGCATGGTTCTTAAGGGCAACGACATAATATCAAGACAAGCGAGGTATAGGTGAACGTCACAATATCAGCAATGTTCCTGAGGGCACAGGTTTGAGGCCGTTGCAATTTTTATGTTCCAATTTGCTCTGACCTGTCTGAGTTGCCTCTCTATTATTTGTTCGACATCAACAGGTGATCATACAAATGCGATGATCTGTCTGATAAAATACACAGGCATCCAAAGACAGACCGATACTCTTCTCTCTATATAGTTCCGATAATACAGTACTTGGTACACTCCGCTAACAACATGGCCTGTATGCCAAGTCTACCTCACTTCTCGATATCCGCCAACGTGACGTTGGGTTTCCTCCGCAGAGCGACAAAAAACGACTCTTTCGATTCCTGCAAATCACCGAGTGAGCACTTATTAATAATCAGAATACTAGGTTCAGTAGGTAATGCTTACGCTCCGCGATGACTCGGGCTTCTCGCGATGGACCTTGGCAAACATCTTTTTGAGTTTGTTCTCGAAAGCCTTGTCTTCTGAGCCCTGATAAAATTTGCAGACGAAATGGCCACCTGATTTGAGGGTCTCGCTGGCGAAGGAGAGGGCGGCGTGGCAGAGGTCCTGTTTTGGTTGGCAAAAACGTTTGTTAAGAAAGGTTTGGTTGGTGGTTAGTTTTTTGTTATGAAAGGAAAATGTGGATTCATGTTAGATTTGGATAAACCCGGCAACGACAAAAGAAATAGAGAGCCCCCAAAGAAATCAAGACATACCATACTCCCCGCGTGGTCCCGAAAAGTGATACCGCTCGTGTTCATCATCCTGATATAGGGGTTACTTAAACTGTTGACGGAGAAGCCGGAGGTCTGGGGCCAGGGTGCTGACATGTCGCTGAGGACTAGCTGTATTTTGGCAACAGCCAAGCACAAGGTCAACCAGTCAGCGCGTTCACTTTCCCTTGTTGTTAACATGATAATGCGAGGGAAACAAACGGGGGACGAGAGTGGGCTCGGAAACGAAGAAAGAAGAACAGAAATGGGGCAGAAAACGTACATCTACCAACCGAAGTCGCTTTTCATCCGCCGGCGTTGCTGCCGTCGCCATCTCCGACTCCGTAGACTCTAACCGTCCGCTCTCCATGTCGCTTTCGAGCGCAGCGGTCCGCTCCATATCGATATAGCTCGGCCTCTCAGTCACAACCACTACCTTCTCTTCCTCTTCCCCTTTCCCGCCATTTTCTCCCTCTTCACCCGTCACCTCACCACCACTACCTTGGGTCTCCACCTCCTCATCCCCATCCTCACCAGCTTGCCGTTTGGAAGCCTTCTTCACTTTATTTCGTCGTTCCTCCTCCTCCAACAGAAATTGCTTCACCATCCCTTGCACCCCGGGGGACAAAAAATTCCCCTGTATCGTGTTGACCCCCCTGGGCGGCTGCGCGGGTATGATATCGATTCCGACAACATAGCCGTCGGGCTTGGTCCGCTCCAGCGCGACCTGCGACCAGCTGCCGGGAGCGAAACCGAGATCCACAACTACCTGCCCGGATGCCTTCTTAAAGAGGTGGTACCGCGCGTCCATCTCGAGCAGCTTGAACGCGGCGCGGCTTTTTAGTCCTTGCACGCGCGCCTCGCGGGCGAAGGCGTCGCCGCTTTGGCGCTGCTTCCAGCGGGAGTTGGAGGCGGAGGAGGAGTGTCTCTTTGTTGTTGTGATTGGGTATGAAGAAAAGGGGAATATGTGAGATTCATAAGAAAATGAGCGACGAGTAGGTGAAATTGAAACTGATGAGTTTCGTAATCTGGTTGTGGCAGGTGGTGGTCGGGATGCTGCTGCGAATGATCGTGATTGTGGTTGTGGTGACAGCCATGACGGTACTATTTGTAGTGGTTCTAGTCTCTTACGAAAGGAGGTAGAGACGGCAGCGGCCAGACATCGACGACATGTTTTCTGCATCATAGTCGTGAGCCTTGCCGTTGCTCTCGTCGCACGCAGCGACTGCATCGATGTGATGCGACGCGACAAGCGGGTAAGACTAAATAAAGAATAAAGAGTAGAACATGTACCAATTAATATAAAAAAAGAGCGCGCTATTCGCCGTGCTTTAAAATTTGGTGTTTATTGTTCGTACCACTTCACCACAGTCTCGCAATAAACGGTACCTGAAATGATGTCCTTTGCTCAATTGAGATTTCATTTGTACCAACCGGGTTTATGCATCTATATAGAGGGTTTTTGCGAAATATACTGCCTATATGCATAGTATTCAGCCAATTTCCCGCTAACAGTAATCAGCTACGCCTCGCTTAGAATCTCATCGTTATATGGAATAAAGAGACGACACGACAATCCTGTCCAAGGCGTTTGCTCTACGGATGGCTTATGAACAACAAAGACAATCCATCTAGTGATGAATATCATGTAGTGACTAACGGTAGACAACAACGAACAACGTAAGCACTTTCTCAAAGACACGTCTTAAAATCTGGAAGGCAGAAAGGTTCCATTAGGATTTATTTCATCATGAACCAAAAAGAACACAAGAAGCCAATTACGAATAGCATCCATCACATGCCTTGAAAACCTAAGTACCTAGTTAGCCAACCTGCATAAATAGCAACCCAAACGCCAGCCACGTAATCCAACAAAGAAAGGATAAACAAAAAAACTCCAGAACCCGAATAGCAGCCAACACCATGAAAATGCACCCTGATCAATCCGTCATCCCCAAGGGTACCCAGGCCGGACCCCCCAGTCCATCACCGCCACAAACATCAATAATCCTACAAACGTATCCCTCATCATGCGCTGCACGACCAGACGGGCCGGCCTAAGCCAAGAAGCTAGCATTGACACCCCTCCGGTCCCTCTTGAGCGGCGAGAAGGTAGCACCACCAAACGCGTTCTTAACCGCGCCAGCAACACCACCACCAACCCGCCCGAGAGCCTTCAGCCCAGCCTTGGGCGGCCGTTTTGCCATAACGGCCGCCTTGACGACCGGCAGCGGCGCAACCTTCTCTCCCTCATCTTCCTCCTCAAAGAGCCCGACAGGAGCAGGCTTGCTGGACGCGCCACCTAACAGTTTTCGCTTCTTCTTCTTGGGTTCCGGTTCGATAGTGCTGAGAACGGAGCTGAAATTGGTCGTCGTCGTGTTTGAACCTGCGCTTGAGCGGGCACCGGCCCCGATTATCATGCTAGTCTTTGTCGCTCCGGTGCTCTCCATCGAGCGGTTCTCCTGGCCGTCGGCTGGAGCAGCTTCATTGTCAGGCTCTTCCTCTGTTACCTTCTCCAGCGTCGATCCAGAGCCGCGCGGCGCTTTGCGGTCGTTCCGCGCCGTCAGGTTCGGCGAGGCTTCCACGAGGGGTGCAGCCGCAGCCGCAGCCTTCGGCCGGCCACGAGGCTTCTTGACTTCGAGAGTTTTAACCGTGGCCAGCTTCGATACGGGGACGGTCATGGTTGGTTCGCTGTCAGCAGTCATCGGAACCTTCGTGGTGGCGTCTTCTGCTGCTGCTGGTGGACCTCGGAATTGGAACACGGGTAGAGTTCGAGTTGCGTCCTCACCAATCGGTTTTGGAGATATGTCGCTCAGGTTGACTGTCTTGTTGAGGAATGGCGTGATGGAAAAGGTCGACTTCTCACCCAGAATGGACGGCTCAAAGCCTCTCTTCTTAATAGGACGCTTAGGCCGCTCGTCTGTGGGAGTTTGCAGGCCAACTACCTCCGTGCTAATTTCAGCAGCACCTCTTTTCTTCTTAGCCGGTGCCTTTGCGGCCTTCTTGAGCGGGACCGTCGTCGTCTTGACCGACGGAATTGTGACGGCCTGCTCCCGAGCTTTTACCAGCTCGGCACGCGATTTCTTCAGCTCCTTTTGTGTTTCGGCCAGTTGAGCTTTGAGCTTCTCGAAAGCCTCCTCATCAGCCTCAGATTTGCTCACCATCTGCTTCGTCTCGGACTGGAGCCACAGTAGCTGTTTTTGCTCCTCTTGAACCTGCCTAGCCTGATTTGCTATAACATCATAGTCACGCTGCTGAGTCTCCGCCTTGCGTTTAGCACAGCGCTTTTCAGCTGCCAATTCCTTCTCAGCGTTGGCAAGCTTGACGCGAAGTCGCGAGAGTTCGTCTTCCACCTCTGTTGGAGTAGAATTCTGCGTCTCGGCCAAGTGCACGGCCTTGCGCCTCTCGGCGGCAAGACTTGTTTCTGCCGCCGCTAATTGCTCGCGAAGCTGCTCTAGCTCTGCGCCGGACTCCTTGTCTTGTAAAATTTTCTGGAGAGCTCGCTTTTCCTTAGAGAGCTGTTTCTCCAGATCACGCACCTGCCTCCGGAGGTCTTCCTCCTCATTCATGTCCCGTTCCTGCTTCTGCGCGGCCTTCTGAGCGGCCCGTTTCTCGTTCGCGAGCTCAACCTCCAGCGCGTTAAGCTGGCGCTCAAGGGCTAACTTTTCAGCGAGGACATCTTTTTGGTGCGATAGCTGGGATCGGAGGTGTTCGATTTCGGGCTTGAGGAGCGCGACTTCGCGGCTGAGGACTAGCTTTTCGGACAAGATCTTGCCGGAATCTTGCGACACACTGCTGAGCATGGATAACTCTTCCTACAACGTAGAAACGTCAGGATTCAAATAACGGTATTGAAAATGCGCTGTTGATGAGATTTTACCTTGAGGTTAGAGATTTCCCGAGATTGCGTCTGCATCAGCTTTTCCTGCCTGCTGCATTTCTGCTGCACGCTCTCCAGCTGGCCGCGAAGATCGTCGTTCAGCTCAACAAGAGTCTTGATGCGCTCGTCCCGCTGGGCTATTTGGTCCTTGAGCGACGAGTTTTCGTCGCGCAGCAACACGCTTCGCAGCCGCAACCTCCGCGCTTCCTCTTCCTTGGCCAAAAGGTCGGATCTGTGGCGCGTCGTTCTGTAATTTATCTCGAGATCGTGGATCTTTTCGGCCCTCTGTTGTTTTCCGTGATTGTCAGTTTCGTAATGTGAGAGACTCAATAGGGCTTTGCTTGGGTTGCACACCTGTTCAGAGTCCATGTTTACACATAGCGACGCGCGTTTGGACGGCATAAGGATGCAATAGAAGCGCGAACAAGGGGAAAATTGAAAACCTCTTGTAAGACAAGCAATGAACCTAAAATAATCGGAGCAATTGCGACAGAGGTTCAATTGGCGGTAAACGAAGACGGGTCTTGGTGTGGTGGTCGAGATTGGAGTGCAAGAGCAACCAAGGGCTGCCCGATGCCCGCCTTCGCTCAACGTTGCAAGTAAACATTGTGCCCAAAAGGGCTTAGTTCAGTCCGCCCCCACCAAACAAGCTGTGGCTCGTGCATTGCGGTCAGCTGGCAGCTGGTCTCTGCCAGCGGGCCGGCAAGACAGCTGGCGGCCGGCAAGCTGCAACAAACGTTCGTCAGTGATGAGGACACCTTTGATAGGGGAGCTTGCTGGCCCATTGATCCCGGAGCTCCATCCGGCCAGTTCACCAACTCGAGGACGACGGCGACGACGAACCACGACCCATCGAGGAGCAATTGGTCTCTTCGGCCCAACTGTGCGCGACACTCTTTTTTATTTAACTCTCTTCTGAACGATAAAGCCCAAGATGCGCTGGCTGCCGACTTTCCTGTCGGCATCGCTCCTGGCCGCGACTGGCGCCCTGGCCGCCAAGAAGTCCACCGAGGAGCGCTTCAAGGAGTTCCACGCCAAATCGCTGTCCTCGACGCCCGTCAAACTCGCCGATTCGTCATACAGATCGCTAACCGCCACGCCCCGCGACTACACGGTTGCGGTGCTGCTGACGGCCCTCGACGCCCGGTTCGGATGCCAGCTATGCAGAGAGTTCCAACCCGAATGGGACCTGCTGTCGCGCAGCTGGATCAAGGGCGACAAGCCCGGCGCGTCGAGGCTGGTGTTTGGCACGCTTGATTTTACCGATGGCAGAGACACCTTCATGTCGGTATGTGGTCGAGTTTGGAAGCAAGGAAGCGAGTTGGAGCTCAACAGTTAACATGTGTCTCTTCGCAATAGCTCGGTCTGCAAACAGCTCCTGTTCTGCTCTTCTTCCCTCCCACCACCGGTCCCCACGCTGCGTCCTCGCCCGAGCCCATCCGATTCGATTTTGCCAATGGGTAAGTCCAGTTCAAGTCCAATTCAAGCTGTATATACCTAGGCAACATATATAACTGACCATTTCTCCTCAAAAGACCCCAATCCGCCGAACAAGTCCACGAGTGGCTGGCCCGGCACATGCCCAACCGTCCCCACCCGGCCGTCAAGAGGCCGATCAACTGGCTGAAATGGATCTCGACCTTCGTCATCACGTCGGGCAGCCTGACGTTTGCCTACGTCGCCTGGCCCTACGTGCTGCCCGTGATCCAGAACCGGAACGTCTGGGCCGCCATCAGCCTGATTTCGATTTTGCTATTCACCAGCGGCCACATGTTCAACCACATCCGCAAGGTGCCGTACGTGGCCGGCGACGGACGGGGGGGCATCAGCTATTTCGCCGCTGGGTTCCAGAACCAGTATGGCATGGAGACGCAGGTTGTGGCTGCCATGTGTAAGTTTTCACCCCTCCTGTGTTGGTTTTTTAGGTAGTTACTAATTTTGGTTAGATGGTGTCCTCTCCTTTGCTACCATCTCCCTGGCTGTCAAGGTACCGAGGATCGCGGACCCCAAGGTGCAGGGCGTCGCCGTCCTGGCCTGGGGCGGTATTCTGTTTGTCATGTACAGCTTCCTTCTCAGCGTCTTTCGCGTGAAGAATGGCGGTTACCCTTTCTCGCTGCCTCCTTTTATGTAAAGAGGTAGAAAGTTGGGTTGTTGTTGAGCAGGTGTTGGGTTCGTACATGTTTCGTTATCCCGAATCAGTTATGGTTCTTGAGCGGGAGTATCAGAGGCGAGCCGTGGAACGAAAGAAATTTTGATCAGGTATTTGTATGTATAAGTAGATGGAGGATTATTGCATTGACGTCTCTAGAGGGAAAAAAATGGAAAAAGGTTATCTTCGTGCTGCTCTTGCTGTATCTGTCGATAATTAGTGCAATTTGGTTTCGGAAACTAATTAGGCGGTACTTGAGTATTTCTAATGTTGTGATGGCGTTGCTACGAGACCGTAAGTTGTTTGGTTCAGGGATAACTCAAGTCAAAACACAGTCCCAAATCTTTTCACGGGAAATTATTATCCTTGCACCTCTGGAGTCTGCCCGGATTCAAAGCCTTGGTGCTATTATTTTTCACAGCCTTTGCTGGACAAGAAGACACCGAGGCTCTGATTCAACAACCTGTTGTTTCCTGTAATCAGACACACATCTCGATGACTGATCTTATCAGTGGCCACCCATCTATCTGTCTGGCACTATAAGGGTTTTAGTTCCCGGCAGAGGTGTATAAAGGTAACTTCAACAGAAAGACACTTCCTCGGTGCTAAAAACGCCATCTAACCAGGAGTAAGCTACCGGTACCCCTAACGAGTTGTCTATATAATGAAAGTGCCATGGATTTGATATCTGGCTTTGTTTAATAAGTGTACATGCATATTTCGGTCGCTAGATGAGAAAGGCCCCGGGAGTGTGCAGAAAGATATCTGAGATAGTTAGACGGGGCCTTCAACTAGTAGAGTACTAGTTTGACTAACTACCAGGTAGGCAGTAAATAGAGATAGTAACCTTAACTGAACAGTCCGGGGTCTGGGCTTTGTGTCCTATCTAAGCAGCGTGATTACGGTCGCAAGCTGTGTGATCAAGCTATAGTAGGTAGTATTTCTCCTTTCAAGAAAGTTAAAAGGTAGTATGACTTAGTGATTGGCTGCAAAGGAGCATTTCGCTCACTGTATCTTTGGTTTGATTCTCCTCCTACCTTGTCCAACCGGTACTTCCTAGCTAATGAGCTACTCAAGTAAATGCTTCCGTTGTAAAAGGAACCATAGGTCAGCGCTCCAGTAGTTCAGTCCGTGGGCCGGGTTGTAACCCTCTATCCCTCCTTCTATGCCCGCCTCGCCTTGCCTCTTTCCCTCGTGAGTGACCCAAAATCGCGAGGAACCTGGGTCCGATTGGTTAATCTCATATCACCGGCATAGCAAGCACTGCAGTCAACGCTTAGGATCCGGGGAAAATCAATATGTTTGAAAACCCGCCACTAACCATCATCCTCCTGCTCTTCTTGCGTGCCGGCAACCAGCACTACTTCTAGAAGCTGGGCAGTTAATGAAAGCCGGAGCAAAATCTCCATGACTTTAAGGTTCCCTCGTCGTCACTCGGGATATGTATAACTACCTACGTACTACCTACGTGATGTGGCGGTGACAAACCCTCGCTCTTCTTGCTACCCGGTGCGGTTAATGGTTAATCAATACATGTATACGCCACAACGTACCCAAGGTACAGAGATATCTGTCTTGATAGTACGTACGGCTCTCGGCTTACATTCAATACCGTAATGGAGGGACGCGTGACTGGAGTTCATATCCGGGTTCGAGAAGCCCTAGAGTTAGGAAGACGAGGTTCAGTTGCAGTGGCAAAGCAACTTCAAACTCACAGCCACGCACGCTCGGTTGGTTCGGATTATGCGTGTTTATTAACGTGACACCAAACCTACAGTATATCGACGCTGCAAACAATTATTCATGAAAATTGAAGGGTCTTTTCTAATTACTTTGAAGTTGGTGTGGCAAGTCAATAACGGTATCATTCTACTTGAGAATTTTATTGACATGACAATTATTGTTTCTCAATTATGTCTCGCTACAGCAACGGAGATATCTCTCTCAAACTGTCTCTCACGCGCGCGAGTCCGAATTCTGGAATTGAACCCGGCTTGCCGACTAAGTGTTCCTCCCACTTATTCCACTCAACAGTGGAAACCATTTTTTCCCCAACTAGGTATTTCCCACCAAGCACAAGACGGTACCTTTGCCAGAGATACGGTACCTGATTGTAGTATTGAACACAGCCTAGAAACGGTTCCGGCCGAGTCTTTTAGCCGGGACGGCGGAGGACGGCCAGTGCGGGCAGCGCAATGACCGAAGGAGTCCATGTTCAAGTCTTGTATACAAACACACGCAAAAACGGTATTCCGATGTAATCATTATCGACTCGGCCGCAGAGAAACCGAACCGTGGTGGTGCTGCTGTCAAATTACAGAAAGTAGTGGAGTCGGTATCCCGTGAATCTGGACTCGTCATTGCAAAAGCGAGCAAACCACAAGACCGCGCCGTATCCCAATGCCGCCACCGCCGCCCCGGCTAATAGATGAGCGCGGGCTTTAAATGGCCGCACTATATAGTTCAGCAAATTACACGCGCACCTGTTTCAGATGATGGGCAGATTTTATCCATCAACTACCGCTTGGCGTGATGGAGAAATGAATCTGGCATGGTCCCGAACATCCCAAATTCGATATTAAACTTGGTGACAGATGGGGTAACGAGGAACTCACTCACCAGAGTGCCGCAACCGAGTCTCCTCATAAGGTACCAGGAGACTACCAAGGCCCTACCAAATGCCGCCCATCAAAAATCAAAATAAAAGTAATGAAATCTCACCGCACACTACCGTGAGAGGGGGGTGATGAGGGGATCGTGAAGTTTGTCTGCATCTGCAACGTTGGGTCTGGAATATGCCTCCAGAATTCCAAGCACGCACGATCATATGACCCGATAAACTCTACCGGCACTTCTAGAAGGCGAAGGCGCAGACAGCAAGAGCCTGGGAATTTGAATAACGGCTGAAAACGGCACCTGTGAGTCGCGCCCGAGCACTATGAGATCTCTCCTGTCACCGGCCACTCGCTCAACTGCCAGGCCAGCAAGAGATATCTCAATGGCGCCATGGCTGCCGTCCAGGCGGCATTCATCCAGCCGCGCAAACGATAGAGCACGAAGAGAGAGCGCTCCGTCTCCGCATATTGTCTTGGCGACGTTCACCTTTCTCCAACACGGCTGGTGGTACGGAGCCTCCGACAGGTAATACTCAAGCTTCCCCACAACCGCCTTGGGACGATAGTAGGTAGCTGCAGGGGGGGGGGGGGGGGGGGGGGCGATCTCCTTCTTTCTTTCTTCTCCTAGCAAGGCCGAGTAACCAAGGGCCTCGTGGGGCCTCAGGCTTCTGCTCAGGGGAAAGCGAAGGGTCGTGCATGAGGTGGGATAATACCCCATATTGTTAACAAGGTTGTCATCTTCCCCACACTTTCTCGCCTTCGTGACAGCCAATCCGGAATCGGCCCGGCGATCATCAACTGAGGTGTAAATGAAGGTCCATATGGCAGACCCCATGGGATCTGATAGCCGTCCACTCGCCAGCCACGGCATCCAACCTGGAGCCCCGCACCCCATATGCTCCCATATCCAAGGAGGCACTGCTGAGCGCGGCTCAAGTGCTCCTCGGAAGTTCCTGGCCGAGAGCTCTCGCGAGCGACGGGCCTGCCTTCCTGATTGCAAGTGCCTCTCATTCTCGAACCGTTGGGCGGTCCAGATGGCAGATGGCTGCGGCAAACTATAGTGGCGCACATTGGCGTGGCTCCATCCAGGTTTGTCGTGATGGGGAACCCAGAGAGTCGTCCCGGTATAAAGGCCAGCCACCCTCCCTCTCATGCTGGAAAGAGACATTTTCCTCTTGCAAGCCTCGCTTCAGTCATCAAGTATTGTCAGTGTTGAGTCAGCAAAGATGAAGTTCACCCAGTCCGCCGTGCTGGCTTTTGCCGCTACGGCCGTCGCCGCCCCGTCCTCGACCACCCGGGAGAAGCCCCGCGCAGCTGCTGCCGCCTGCTCGTCCGCTGTCAGCCTCGATGCCAGCACCAACATCTGGAAGAAGTACACGCTCCATGCCAACAACTTCTACAAGGCAGAGATTGAGGAGGCCGTCAAGACCATGGACGCAGACCTTGCGGCCCAGGCCGCCAAGGTTGCCAACGTCGGTAGCTTCTTGTGGATCGACACCATTGACAACATCGCCAAGGTCGAGCCGGCGATTGCTGATGTCCCCTGCAACGACATCTTGGGTCTCGTTATCTACGATCTCCCGGGCCGTGACTGTGCTGCCAAGGCCTCCAACGGTGAACTCAAGGTTGGCGAGGTCAGCAAGTACAAGAGCCAGTACATTGACCGTGAGTATTTGTCTTTCTCCTCTTGTCGAGGTTCAGTATCGTTGACACAAAGCGCCCATAGCCATTGTCAAGATCCTGAAGGCGCACCCCAACACGGCTTTCGCCCTTATCATCGAGCCCGACTCGCTCCCCAACCTGGTCACCAACTCGGACCTGCAGACGTGCAAGGATAGCGCAGCAGGCTATCGCGATGGTGTCGCGTACGCGCTCAAGAACCTCAACCTTCCCAACGTCATCATGTACATTGACGCTGGTCACGGTGGCTGGCTCGGCTGGGATGCCAACCTCAAGCCCGGTGCGCAGGAGCTCGCCAAGGCGTACACGGCTGCCGGCAAGCCCAAGCAGGTCCGTGGTATTGCTACCAACGTGGCCGGCTGGAACTCGTGGGACCAGAGCCCCGGTGAGTTCTCCAAGGCTTCCGACGCCAAGTACAACAAGTGCCAGAACGAGAAGATCTACGTCACCGAGTTCGGTGCCGCCCTCAAGACCGCTGGCATGCCCAACCACGCCATCGTCGACACCGGTCGCAATGGTGTCACTGGCCTCCGGGAGGAGTGGGGCAACTGGTGCAACGTCAAGGGCGCCGGCTTCGGTGTGCGTCCCACATCCACCACCGGCACTGAGCTCGCGGATGCCTTCGTCTGGGTCAAGCCCGGCGGTGAGTCCGATGGCACCAGCGACAGCTCGGCCACCCGCTACGACAGCTTCTGCGGCAAGTCCGATGCCTATCAGCCCTCGCCCGAGGCCGGTACCTGGAACCAGGCCTACTTTGAGGATCTCCTCAGGAACGCCAAGCCGCAGTTCTAGATTTCTTGACTCTCTTGTAGGAGTAAGACTGTCGGTGCGGCCGTGGCTTCTTCGGAGTGGGGGGAACTGGAAGGGGATGGAAAATGGGAACCTAAAATGCA
This sequence comes from Apodospora peruviana, assembly GCA_033439685.1. Lineage (NCBI taxonomy): Eukaryota > Fungi > Ascomycota > Sordariomycetes > Sordariales > Lasiosphaeriaceae > Apodospora > Apodospora peruviana. The sequence goes on along the minus strand of JAUEDM010000005.1, from coordinate 3,354,439 downwards.
CACCCGTTCCGCTGTTAGCATAGCCCTGTACCTGTCATATTTTACCTACCTAGGTACTTCATTATATCTCTCGCATTTGATTCCTCCCTTTTCCTGTGTGGGATGTGAATCGGATGGGTGTACATAGTTTGGAATTATGACAATGTTCTTCCGTTGTTAAGAGGTGCTGTCCACAAATGTTCCATGACTGTGATGTTTGAATGCTGAATATTGATAAACCGAGTCCCAAGCAGAATTGAATTATTGTTGAGGACATTGGCCTTTTGGCTCAATTGAGAGGAATGGTGGTCGCACTTTCTGCCATTGTGTAGTGTGTACTATGTCCAGAACGGAAAGCGGAGCAGTCCACCGAGAGACGGAAGATATAAGGATTGAGCGGCGGCGGAGGTGATGTGGTTGAGTCAGTGGGAGTGCTCGTTTGGGTTCAGTGGATATTTTTGAAATGAAATGGGATGGTCTTGGAAGAAGCAAAGCATCTCTTGCGTGACCGATTAGGTAATCCGGCTTCTCTTGTAGGAAGTGCCTTCCGTGTCTAGCAAGCAGCTTCCGGAACCGCTCGTATCTGCCCTTACCTGTGTTGTTTAATGCGCGGAGATAGAGGTATTGTTAGAAGGAGAATTGTGGGATTTGATAGAGGTCAGGTACCTTAGACAATAATCAAAGAAGAGCATGTTTAGTTATACCGTTTAAATCCTCTTCCTGAATTGTAATCATATACACAACCTCCTTCGATATACGTGTTTAAAAGCATGTAGGACGCCTTGATCATATGTATTTCAGCCTTTCAATCACTTTCCTATTACATCTCAAGTTCAAGCACATGTACCTATATACACAAATTTCATTACATCGCTAGGTGTCTGTCTCATACCTAATCCATATATGCATCCCAAGGACCAAAAAAGAAGAGAATTAATTATCAACAATACCGTGACTTGTTGTGATAAGCTTAGTGGTACTTAGTAACTACAAGTTCCCTACATGACAAAAAGATTCAAGACTCGGATACCGGGAGTCGAACCCGGGGCTGTTGAGAGAGACAGAATCACTTCTGAGAAGTGAGAGTCAACGATGTTACCGCTACACCATACCCGATTGGAGAGAGGAATGGCTTCCGATTTTGATTGGGATGTGACATGGGTATGGCTGAATATATAGTGGAGATGAAGTCTTGATGACTGGAGTCTTTTCCTGGCCTTTTTCCTCATGGCAGTGGTGTGAATGACTCGCCACCTTGGTCGAATTGTTTTGTGTTGACTACTGAGGTACCTACCAAGTAGCGCTTCTAACACGGTAAATGTAATTATAAGAAGAATTGCATAGATACCAGATATTTATGCTGGGTCACTAAACAGGCACGTTGATATCTGATCTGTGGTGGGTTTCCAAGCTACGTTAGTTAAGTAAGCTTTCCTCCTTCCAAAGGAGACCACTGAGACCAGTTTCCTGCGATAGGTAGGTAGGCAGCTCGCTATTTCAGCCGTTTCTCCATGGCGCAAATCTCGACCTTCTCATCTTGCCCGTCCACTTGTACCATGTCCGAGCGTGTAGCCCAGCTTCTCATAGAAACCTTTGCCCATGGGACTCGCCACCAAGGCCAACATGCGGGCGCCTCTCTTCGCCGCCTCCTCCTGACCCCAGTTGTAAATCATTGTACCTGCGCCACGGCGACGAAAGTCGGGGTGGGTGATCAATATTCAGTGATGGAGCTGGGTGTTGCCGTATTTTGTAAAGTTGTTGGCCCAGATCCGGTCTTGGGCGTTCTCGAAGGCTCTCAAGCGTTCCTCGTTTCCGCCCGACCGTTCGTCGCTGCCATGATATGTACAAGAAAGTCTAGTTAGAGCCTCAGTACATCAAGGTCGAGCTTAGGGGCGGGTTAATGGCACCCGCTGGCTCGGTCTCAAGCGCCAAGTCCCACGCGCCAACGGCAACCGGCTCGTTGACAAAGCCATTGCCAGTTGCAGCGACTACCAAGAGGGCGAACTTCTCGGGCAGATCGAGATATTCCTTATACAGCCCCCTCGTCCACTTCCAGTGGTTGTCCGGGAACTCATGGTGATGAGGGAAGATGTAGTCATAGCCGCGATCGTCAGCAACACCAACGCAAACGACCCGCGTGATGGCATCTAGATTAGCCTCGGTTGCCAGACGCATGGCACGGGTATGGATCGTGCTCGAGGTGCGTATACTTGGTTCTCCAGCCATGATGAATCAAGAAGGAGAATGAGATGTCCAAGGTCAATAACGAGTGTCTCAGTTTTGGAAGTGAGCGAATGGACTTGCCCTTATATACCATACAAGTATCTCCCACACCGCGATCCGGCCTCCTCGAGATCATAGGATGGTAGCGGAATGCGTCACAGGCAGCAGGAACAAACCGCAGGAACCCACGGCTCATGGTAGACCAGGGATACCTGCCAGGGTTCCCCCGACCGCCAGAAAGATCGAATGAAAATGGTATCATTCCGGCAGTGAGTCGAGCAACACCGCAAACTGACCTGACCGAGAAACCCGAATTCTCTGATCGGATGAGTAAATGTGTCACGCACAAACCCATCTCCGCCCTGTGAAGCCGGAGAGGATTCGTTACCCGAGAAAGACTGGATGATCACTGGCAAGCACTCCATCGAGGTACTTGCCTGAACTTACGTACGTGGCTTATCTTGGAAAACAGACCTACACAGGCACAGGCACCTTGGACCTGATTGTACCTGGCACTTAGAGTCCTAGGATCTGGTTGTGCAAAGATAACTATAAATTTACGTACTGACAAACACGAGTCCTCTTACCTATACGCCCCTAACTCAACCAGACAAAACCTAATCCACACTGGTGGCCTTTGTGTGTACGCAATGTTTGCTCACGATGGGGGGCGACACTAGGAACCCATCTAACAATAACATGCTTAAGAGCGTCTCTTGTTTGGGCAAAGCAAAAAGGGGGGCTTTAGTGTTATTGCCTGCCCATCATAAATACATTAAATGCCTAATAATGCAAGCTCTTGCTCTCATGAACGTGGGTAACATGCAACTCTTCAAACTCAATATCAACATCTAATCTCCACGCCCCCCTTACTAACACAAAGATACTTGACGCCCTTGTACGGCTTCACCGTCTCGCTCATGCCCCGGCTCTTCCTCTGATCAATCACAATACTCTCCACCTTGATCCCACTTGGCAACCACCCTTTCACCGTGAAGCTCACCGACGCCGAAGTGGGCATCAAAATCTTATTCTGCGCCGCTCTCCTTCCATCTTTGTCTTCCTTTTCTGCTGCTGTTTTCTCCAGTAAAGAAGCAGCAGCAGCACTACTCTGATACGGCTCAACTTCATACGAGTAGTCCTTCCCCGTCATATTGAACCCAAACCCCGTCGGATCTGCGCTGTTTTCATCGTCAGCTTCGCTAACCTGCTGCTGACCCACCACTGTACACCGCAGCGCAAATATTGACGTCCCCAGTGCGAGCTCCTTGTTGGAGATATTCCACTCCAGAAACCGGTCGCCGGGGTTATACGTCGCATCGCCCCGACTTGGCCTGATCTCAGACAGATTCCGCACGTCCTCCGGCAAGGGTACGGTGACAGTTAGGTCCTGTAGCACAGGTGAGGCCGCGGTGCCAGACTGCGGCCCACCACCCAGACCGAACCCACCTCCCCCAGGACCGAACCCACTACCCCGTCCGCCACCACTGCTCCCTAACATCCTCCCCGACGCACCAACACCACCGGCAGAACCCATATTCCCGCCAAATACCCTATTTACACTCAACCTAACCTCAAAGTCGGACCCGGCCTGCCCCAAACCGGTCTTGATCTCCAAACTAACAGGTAGTTTCAAGTTCTTGGCGCTTATGCCTAGATTATCACCGCTGAAGGGTAACAAATCCACCTCGTAACCCGCAAGAATGAACCTCCCGTCGGGAGGTATGAAGCTCAGCACGCCCGGCTGCTCGCGCCACCGGGCCAACCTGACGCAGGGATGAAAAACCGGCAGCTCGATGACGCTGTTCAGATTATGCTTACCCGACGGCCCCGTCAGCGTCACAACGATATCCGGCACGCCCGATACTTTGGACGTGAACGCGATCGTGCCGTTCGCGAACGCGGCGAGCGGCCGGCCCGACGGCGCCAACGTGACCGACAGCGTCTCGACTACGTCGGCGTACAGCTCGTTGGACACATGCCTGACGTTGGCGCGGCGCCACGGTAACGCGGGGGCGTTTAGCGAGGCGTGTTGCTGATGTTGACCTGAGCCTGTCAGTGACGGCGCGCTGAGGTTACTGAAATTCGTGCTGAACGGTGATGAACCGCTACCCCCCGATGATTTGGTTGTGCCGGGCAGGTTCAGGTTGCCGAGCAGTTTGCCCATGAAGCCTTCCACTTCGACCAGGTCCCGTAACGCGTTGGGTTCGGTCGTGCTGATGGTCCCGGCGTCGCACATCTCGGTGAGCAGCTGGGCGACGACATCGTAGCTGGACTCGATTTTTAGGGGTAAAAGTGGCGCGCCCAGGAAATCCTCGAGCGCGTCGACCAGGCGGTGGAGGAACTCGAGGACGAGCAGCGGTTCGACCTCGGATGAGGTAGTTAGGAGAAAGAGGAGGCTCGCATGGGTCAGAGTGAACACGAGGGTCGGCGGGTTGGTGTTGGGCAGGTAGATCAGGTTCGGTCGCGGGGCGGGGTGGTCGAGGTAGAGGGGTAGCAGGTACTGCGCCGATAGCGGTCTGGAGGTGTATGTGTGCGAGAGGACCAGGGTGTTGTGCTCGTCGTATATGTGTAGCGCCTCGATGACGCCGTTCATGGTTTCTGTTGTTGTGAGGTGGTTTTCTCACGAGGTGGTGAGCTTGACGGGTCGACAGTGAGTTGAACAGGGGACGAAGCTCTCGCTGCCCCTGACGCAATCCGCTGTGGATGCAGGTCCCGCCAAGCACAATGTGGGGGTTACGCCAAGCAAATCTGGTGATTGGGGATTGGCTGGGCGGTGGACACCGGCAGTACACTTTTTCGCCGGGCTATCTGCCACTTTTCGCGCCTTGACCTGTCCAGCAAGGTACCTGCTTCCAACTTTTGACTTTGACGTGTCTGAGCAATTCAAAAAGCAGCCACTCACCATGGCGGGTGACAAGGTGCCTTCGCCCGAAATTCTGGATAAACCACACGATCTCAAGGAGCTGCTAAAGCAAGATCGTGGAGATGATTGCCTGAGCTGCAAGCTTGTTGGTGAGTGTCTTCATGCCCAGTTGCACTCATTTGAGAGTCTTGAATTGACCAACCCCCCTTCAGGTTCCGGTGCTTTCTTCGGCCTTGCCGCCTACAACTACTGGTCCGGTCACCAGCAGCTCACCCAGCAAAAGGCAAAGATCCTCGCCAGCAACTCCAGGTTTGGTATTCGAAGCAGACGCCTTGGCGTCACCGGCATCTCACTTGCCCTAGGCTGGCTCGGAGCCTGGAGACTTATGAAATGAACTACCCCATCGAAAACACCAATACCAAATACGGCACTCCACCTTATTCACAACATGACCATCACCGCTCGATCCTGAGTCGTCAGGTATCCCGTCATCAACCCTGCACAGCTTGTCAGGGGTATGATACTTCCGAGTCTCATGGTTTCGGGTTGAAGATGGACCCTCCACTCCTGCTCGGGAGCTTCCTAGTCGGAGATGATGGATGTGTTGAGGGATCTGAAATTGAGCGTGGGCTATTATAGTATTGTATATATATATCCTGTATGAGTTGCTGTAAATATACCTCTGTCTAAAGGTCTTGGGATATGCTCATATCATTCTCAGTTGGTGGGTGACTAACCCATCCTCTCTATGTCATCCGGGACGACGCGAGATGTCACAGGGGTCCACCGCCGCTACCCCCCTATCATATTCCAGACTGCTTTATTTCTGCCTTGGCTTCTCCAAGCAACTGGGTAGCGAGTCGGGAGCGGAAATGAATAAGCGGACCTAGCCTTGAACACATCAACGTTCACGGAGCACCTGCCACGACAAAGATGATATTGTGAATAGCATCCCAGCTTTCTTCTTCAGCCCGACTTCAGCTGCCGAGATAAGGCAGCAACTCGTACTGTATCTTCGGGACCACAGTAAGCCGAGCGTCTAACTGCGTTTAACAAGCGGCCGCCTGCTGTCACCAGCCCATCTCGGTCCCGCATCTACTATCTTCGATGCCAAATTCTTTAGTCAGGGTAGTAGGGTTGCTACCCATCGCGGCAGATTGCAGGACACTTGGAATAAGGGAATAGGGGAAGCGTTAGCAAGATGCGGGGAAGCAAGCTTGTTTCCTTGAGCTGTCCAAGTCATCAGTTGTCAGCACTTATCACTTGCCGTCCCAACACGAATTGCCTTGCTCGGCAGGTGGTCAGGGTAGCTGGCGGGCCTATCAGTATCGGGAGTCGAACCGAACCTATCAAGCCTGTTGGAGCGAGAGCGGGAGATACTAACTAAACTTGGGTAGTGGTCGGCGGGTTTTCCTATGCAAGACATTGCAAGTGCAATAAATAAGGCAAATTGTCCAACCCAACGAGTTGGGAAGGGTCCCTGTCATGCAATGGCACCGCCCATCATCATACTCAGCGGTTTTTCGAGGACGAGGTCTAGAACGAAGACGCAATATAGATTGCAGAACCTGTGAAGGGACGTGATGCACCCTCGGTTGGTAACCCAACCTCCAACAAGTCGAACTGTAAACCCCCAGACGACAGGAACCCGAACAATACCATGGTTGTCGTTCGGGGCCGTTGCGTGTAAGACGGCAGGCAAACAACCACTTACACCAACATTGAAGGGCTCCTTTTGACGCGAACCTCCAACTCAAGCCAACTTGCCGCATCTGATTGTACATCTCACCAATCTTTCGGACCGAGACCTCACGCAGGACATGCGATATATGCATGGCTCACACCGACACCATTACTGACAACCGCGCCTCTGATCTGCTTCGCAAAAAATATGGCTGGTCAGTGTTACCCCCTTCTGGCCAATGAGAACCCTAGACACTCCTCATCAAGAGACTTGCCGTCGGCAACCACAGGGAAAAGCTTCACTGATCTTTGTTTCCGTTGTTGTTATTCCCATGTGGTAAGCCGGACTACTGCAAGCCACCCAGCCTCTTGATCGCGCCACCATCAACGTACGGTCCGGAGATCCGAGTTGTATAAAGATGTGCCGTAAGGAAACACCAAGGAACGCAAATATACACGGATATACGTTGGCAAAGAAGACCCGGGGCTTGACCTTGGTCAGCTATCGTCCCCGCGTCTCTCATGGGTGTGTGTTGGTCCAGCGTCCGTCCCGCTTCCCGCTCCGGGACAGACAAGGTCAAGCAAGGTTCGGGTTGCTTGGGGGTGGCATCGACCTACTACAGATCTGCACGACAGTCCATGTCCAAGATGCAGTTCATATCTGAGTGTTGGGCTGGTTGCTTCTTCGCTTATGCCAGCCAGGTGAACCCTTGAAGGGGTCTTGATGTGACCCTGGAGACTTTATACAAATACCACCCATTGGGAACATGTTTCTCCTCTACGGGCTCCCCTCGAGATATCTCTCGTCTACCAGCCTGCTGTGGCATCCGAGACTGTCCTGTGAAAGGTGAAAATCCTCGGTTCCAACATCCAAGATGGGCAAAGAAACCTTTGAACTCGCCGGCCGTGACTGGGCTAGGGTCACGTGGTGGACGCGGAAGAACATGCGAGGCCTATACTTGACGCTGTGGGCTGCCCTGCTCACCAGTGCCACGAACGGTCAGTTGTTGATATATCTTTCATGAATACGGCTGACACTTTTCATCAACTGCCAGGCTATGACGGTTCGTTGATGAATGGCCTGGAGTCCATAACCGCCTGGAACGAGAGTATGCCATGACTCCGGTCCTCCAGTTCCGCACCAGCAGCATCATGCTAATCATCATCACCCGCTTGCAAGACTTCAACCACCCCAATGGCCAGATCCTGGGGCTTATTACTGCCTCCATGGCCATCGGCTCTTTACTCGCCATTCCTATCGTGCCCTACACTGCAGACATCCTCGGCCGCCGGACTGGTGTGGTGATTGGTTGCGCCATCATGATTGTTGGCGTTGCTCTGATCTGCATCGGCTTCCACGTTGCCCTATTCATCATTGGCCGTCTTGTTTTGGGATTTGGCATTGCCATTGCACACGTGAGTTACCACCAGACGGCCTTGTGTATTTCCACCAACAACTGACCAAGGCCATACATATTAGGGTTCCGCTCCTCTCCTAATCGCCGAGCTTGTCCACCCGCAGCACAGAGCCATCTACAGCACCATCTACAACACGCTTTGGTATCTCGGCTCCTTGGTGGGAGCTTGGGTTGCCTTCGGCACTCACCAACTCGGCGGCCAGTGGTCATGGCGCGTTCCATGCCTTCTGCAAGCTGTCCCTTCCATTGTGCAAATGATATTCATCTGGACTGTTCCCGAGTCTCCGCGCTGGCTCATCTCCAAGGGCAGACACGAAAAGGCCAAGCAGATCCTGGCCCATGTCCACGCCGAGGGGGACATGGATGACGAGCTCGTCAACGTCGAGTTCAACGAGATCCAGCAGACCATCGCTTTGGAGCAGGAGTACGAGAAGTCGTCGTGGAGCGAGCTCTGGGCCACGCCGGGCAACCGCCACCGGCTCATCATCCTGGTGTCCATCGGCTTTTTTTCGCAATGGTCCGGCAACGGAATCGTCTCATATTTCTTGCCCAAGGTCTTGGAATTGATCGACATCAGGGACCCGACCGAGCAGCTTAAGATCAATGGTTACCTGACCGTGGTCCAGTTGGTCTCGGCCGTCACCATCTGCTTCTTCGTCGACAAGATTGGACGCCGGCCTCTCTTCATCTCTTCGGCGTCTGGGATGCTGGCCACCTTTGTCGCCACGACCATCGCGCTGGCGCGGTTTGATGCCTCCAAAAACCAACACGCCGCCAATGCCGTGCTCGTCTTCATTTTTATTTATTACATCATGTACAACCTCGGCTTCTGCGGCTTGCTGGTCTCGTACTCGACCGAGATCCTGCCGTACCGCATCCGCGCCAAGGGTCTTACGGTTATGTTCTTCTGCGTGGATCTCAGCCTGTGGTTCAACCAGTACGTCAACCCGATCGCGCTCCAGAACATCGGGTGGAAGTATTACATTTTCTACTGCTGCTGGATTGCGTTCGAGTTATTGGTGGTGCTCAAGTACTACATCGAGACCAAGAATACCGCGCTCGAGGAGATTGTCAGGTTCTTTGACGGTGATTCGGCGCTCATTGGTGGCGATGCGGCCACGGCCAAGGCGAGACATTTGCAGGGCGAAGACGATGGTACTGTGGGTGTGCCGGCTGCTGATGAGAAGATGGCTGTTGCTACTACCACTTCGGCTGAGGTCAGGGCTGCCTAGATTAACTCCGGTTGAGTGTGGGTTGCTTGGAAGAACGAAGGTAGGCAGGATATCAGATCTTGTTACTCCCAGAAAGTCTATTGTTCGGAGCTCGTAACTTCTCAAATTGAACTCTATGTTTACGGATGTGAAGAGTTGTCTCATGGGAGGAAGGTACAAGTTATATGTTAGCTGCCGTCTGTCTGTCTGTCTGTCTGCTCGCCTCTCGCTCATCTACCGACCTACCTAAGTATTGTCTCAACCTAACTTGAAGTTTATTCTAACTATCCACCAGTAGAGTTGTAAAAACGGCCCTTCTACACTAATGACTATATCTTTGGCACTTGTTCAGTTCGATCTTCTCATTCTTTCCTACCTCGACTTATTCATTCCATCCAAAGACTATCCCTTCATAACCACTGCTGGGAGCAAACCGTTCAATAGATTACAACACCAGTAACTCAGAATGTAGACATGCAAGGAGAGCTTATACTGAGATGAAGTTTTCACACCGCAGAGCCTGGATTAATTACGGAAGTCTGCTCCTAGGTACCTATCCCTCTTCAAAAGCGACACTAGTCACACCAACGGCCAATGGTATTCCTCGTTGTTCGTCAAGGAGAGCGCCGACAAGACGTTTCTCGACTCGTCTCTAAGGATATAGTGTTATAAATGCCTGGATCTTCCTCTTTTGACCTCGCTATCTTTGGCATATTTTCAACTATGCTACGATATATGAAGACACGGGGGAGGGGGGGGGGGTACTTTGTTTCCACAGAACCTTATATCTTTTGTTTGTCAAGTAGCTCCGACTGTTATTTACTCTCTCCTTTCAGATGACCTTCCACTTTACCTCTGTAGCAAGTGGCTCTTCAGTTATGAGGAAAATTAGGGGGAACTATAGGTGAATTGTGAACGGCCCATCCTTGTTACCACTTGTTTTCTGACTCTTGCAACAGCGGGTGAAAGGAGACTGCAGAATTGCATACCTCTTGCTTACTTACCTACCTACCTGATACCACTGCAGACGATGATTCATCCACCAGGCAGCTCCCTCATCTTACTTTGACACCTGGCCATGTGGTTTTAGCGTAAGAAAACAGAGGCCTGAAACAAAGGCCGCTGTCGCCGATTGCCCGCTGGCTGGCTGCGCGCGTAAGGAAACTGCAAACAGAATGCCGTGCAAATTTTTCCTCACATTTATGAAATTACACCATGTTTCGTGTCACTTGCCGCCGCTGTCACCTTTCATTCTCATCTCCGCCCTCCCCACAAAGGGACTGACTGGCAAGAACCGAGACCTACCGCAAGGCAGAATTGCACACACACGCGATGACAGTCTGTATCGGAGATCATTCCGATGGGCAGTAGCAGCAGCAACGGCCCCGTATTCGCGCGTAAAATGATTGATGATGGGCTGTGCAATAAGAAAGTCTCCGACATGACGAGGCCAGGGCCAATATCAAGTTGGGCGAAGTGCGCGTCAAGGGGTGAGCCAGGGCGGGATGGAGTCGTGACAAGTAGACACAACCGCGGAGGGGGGTCTTAGTTCACTCGACCCGGAAAAACATTACGTAGCATATGACAAAGCGTCTTGGATAGCAATTCACGTTGGCATGCACGAGACCGGGGAGATAAGAACTGGCGTTTCGAAACCCGTGCTGGGATGACGTGCAGGAAAAGAGTGATCCGATTCAACACATATCGGATTCTAGAACAACAAAACTGGCAGAATCACGAATCATAATAGAGTTGGATGCTATCATTGGCAGCAGTGTTTAGCCAACTTCCATGCTTCTGGGAGGGGCCATCAATAAGGAGAAGCTGTGTGTTGCTGAAGAGCCGCCAATCCCACAGCACCACGTCCTTGTCCCTCCCCACACCCTTCGGTTTTTCTTCCTCCCACCGGTCATGTGCCACCATCAGTGATGACCTGCATAGATCAAACGACCAGAGGGAAAACGTAGGCCTGATGGCCGTGTTGGTGATAGACGAGTGCTTCTGTAGAGTGTAGACGACGTTGCTGTCTCCGAAGGCTATAATAGACCGTCAAAGCAAAAAGCAACGTGAGCCTCCTCGGCAGCGATTGTCCGGGTTAGCCGCTTGACTTTGCGTCTGAAAATGACTGTTGCATGTTATCGGGTGAGGTGATCTCTGAAGAGAAATTAACCGTTTCACAACTTTGATATCTGTGCTCATCTGAGATGGACGGGGAGCTGTCACTCCGATCTGGGCTTGGGCAGTCGTGGAGGACAAGCCGAAGGATCACTGCCGCTTTCATAAGGTGAGGACTTCCTGCACAGAGCAACAATAGTTCACATACCATGCCGAAGGAATTGGAGATGGTCTTAAGCGATTGGCGAACTAAATATGCAATCTCTCCGGGTCTGCCTAGCCAGAGCGTGAGGTGCGGGATACGTAGGTCGACTCCCGGAATAAGTTGTGACGTTGAAAGTGGATCCGAACACTGCAGGAACCGTCTAACGATCTGGGATGGCATCGATGTATCTGTACTCAGGGTCCTTCCACTTGGTATCGGACCCCAACTCAGCCACAGGGCATGGAAAGCTGCAGACAGGACGAGATCTAGTGTGAGAGAGGTGGTCCAAGTGCTTGCCGCAGACGCCCTTCTTAGACGCGAGGCGGTGAAAGTGTGATAGGGGACAAGGTTGCCCCCACGACGGTGGTGAGCGTCTAGGTGACGATCAAAGGAGATGGCATCGGGACCGAGCAGCTCGCGTCAATTATATCGCCAACTCAGTGTGGGTTGACCGCAGAGTTGGAACCCGAGCTCGTCGGCGGCTGAGCCGGTGGGTTTATGTGGCATCTCGAGTTGTTCCGATGACCCAAAGTCGCAACCGCCCTTGATGCAGGCAGCGACCTCTCAGCGGCCTGTCGAGATGCTCCTAGAAGCGCCACCCCTAAAAGACTGCAGAAGGGGGTAGCTGTTATGACTGAGCTCTGGGTTAGAAATCCGGGGTTAAGCATGCGGGATGAGATCACCGTAGGGCTACGCCGACAAGGTCTTGGAGGCGTCTCACAGGGCAATCGGAGCATTTCAGCCAGTGGTCGTTGCTGGTTGCATTAGGTAGAGGACGGGCAGGCCAATGGGAGCGGTGATGGAGTCCTTACCCAAGTCCCATACATAGCTAAGCGCCATGCGGCGTCTAGCAGAACCGGGCGCGAGGCTGAGATATTGCTGAGTAGGTATAATCGTATATTCGGCGCCAAGACCGGTCGCGCGTAGCGGGCCATCTGTGGCCAGTGGCCGGAGAGGTGAGGTCTCGATGTGGCCGCAGAAACGGGCCGTGGCACTATACGTACCAAGGAAGGCCTGCCGAACTCCAGAACAGTGAGCTCCAGGCCGCGGGGGAGCAGACCAGGGACAGCGTCACGGCGTGTCGCTGTTAATGTGCAGCGACAACGTCCACTCAGCAGACGTAGAGCCATCGATGTTTTGCACTGCCGTTGTCTTGTTGCAGCACCCTCGACGAAACTCCCGGGACTGCTCACCTGCGGCCTGGGGTGACGGGCAGTCAGATGCAGGTCTCCGCGCGGCCGGTGGCCTGGAAGAACGGGTGATGGACGCCAGGCATGCAAATAAATTAGTCTAATAACAGACTTGTTTCCTCGATTGAAACAATTGACCAGCCCAACTGGGCAGCCGGGAGAGTTGTCAGTTCAATCGAAGCTCGAGATCTTCTGGAAGAATGACTTGTCGTTAAAATTGCTGGCGCTTAGAGACTTTGTGAGGGCGGCTAATCGGGCGCTGATGAACCACATCTTTGCTCTGATTGGTTAGTTTTCTCGGTGCACCCGTGACGACGTCTTCTCAGTGACAGGCTGACCTTCTACGGACTTTGGAGAAGTTGGGGAGAGTCAAAGTCAAAAATGCATCAGAGGATCAAATTCAGTTGCATTTCTTTTTTAATTATTCCGAAGGAAGGTAAGGCGCCACTATGTCCGGGCCGTCAAGCAAGTGCCTACCTCCTCTGGGTATGGACAGAGGCTGAAAAGGCATGCACGCGGGTTGTTCCTGGCGGGAAGGCGTCGATCAAGGGGCCGATGGGGGCGGCAGCGCCAGCAGCAACTGCCAAATCCCCTGAAAAGCCACTGCCGTGGAAGGTACAGACAGGCTCTCAGGGCATCCAGGCCGCTCCAAACTCCCGCTTCCCAGGGAACGGAAGGAGCATGAGATCATTAAGATGATGCTCGATTCCGGGCATTTTCCAAAAAAAGAACACGAAGATAATAGATCTCAGGCTGCATCTTCCTCCGTGCTAACGCGAAAATCTCCTAAAAGACCCTATTGTGCTACTCTCTTACACGGCCATGGAACCCATTCCTCGTCCAATTGTTCTCGAGTCCTTTCTGTCGGGTCCCGTCGGCCGATTGAAGAACAAAAGGATTCAACGAAATAAGTCTGCGCTCTCGAGTCTTGAGTCTTGAAATTCGAAAAGAGTGACAAGCTGACGGAAGTACAGGCTCCCCTGTCACGACTTCACTCTTCAGATCCTGGTCCGCTCTGGGCCCGCCCCGGCCTCACGCCCTGCGCTTGCGCTCCGCTGCGGAAAAAGGCCGTCGTCACATTCATCCCACTTGGAGTCCGCGCTCGGTCTTGGACTGGCGGACAGTCAGTGGGCGCGCTCACTTGCCGATACAACTTCCGCTGACCTTGTGTCGCCTTCCGGGATTGCAGCGTCCACTCTGGGCGACTCCGTCATTCGCGCTTGTTCACACCGCTGGTGGATGACAGGGGGACACCTTTTCCCTTCCAGTCCACCCCCGATCTGCGATCCCTTCAGCGGGTACCGTTTGACTACATGTACTGCGGGAATACGGGTGTACCTATACTAGGTAAGCACTGGTAAGGTACGGATTATACGACGGTATTCCGTACACTCCCTAGCTCCCTGGGGGTTTGGATCGGCCCTCCGTCTTTCGTCTTGATTTTACGAGCTACCCTGGCAATGTAGGGGTCGTCGGGGTCAGGGTCCCAGACATTGCTTTTGTCGACGGAAATGTTCGTTTGTGTCATGATGGCCGACAGGCTTACGCTCAGAACAAATCGAGAGCCCCTTCCCTTCTGTTGTCCCCCAGAAGCCAGTCCATGCACGCCCATCTTCCGAAATAGACAACCGGAGCCAATCGCATGAGCGGACAGTGCATCGAGGTCACTGTTGGCGGAACCAGCGCCGTGCAGTTGGGTTGGGACTAGTGCGGAAAATGGAAATGTTGGCTGCCGTCATGATGTTCCTGATTCTGCCTTCGGGGAGAAGCCACATGAGGGTACGGCAGGTATTGCGCAACGCAGCCTAGCCAGTGCTGGGTCGTACTGGCAAACCGTGATGGAAGTCGTCAATCACAGCCGCGAATCGCGCGCCGGCAAGCTCAGCTTTGCACTCCGGAGCTCGCCTCGACCACTGACCGACGGGATGAAGCGAAGGATTGGCCACGCCCACATCTATCTGTTGATTGCTTTCCACCGCAGTCCGGCCGGGTACCAAACGCAGCACTCTTTCTAAGAATGGAATCGCCCTGGCGAGCTTCGTTCTCGACAATTTATTATTGTCTTTGGCATTTCCAATTCCCGCATTTCATAGGACCGGTATATTTTGATTTTCTGTCCAATCAGAACCTGGACCTTGTTTAAGCAACCCATCACCGTTGCTTACAGGGTGCGACGTGCGCGCGCAATGGCGGCAAAGAATTCCGGAGCGGGGGCTGCGTTTGGGCTGCGAGTCCAGATCAGGGCCCCCAAACTTGTATCGCCAACTTTGTCCAACTTTGCGTGTGGCTGCAACAAGCGCACGGGGCTTGCAAGCCAAAGAGTCCATCCAGGTGGTAGTCGTCTCGCTCTCTCTAGTCTCTGCAAGTAGTTGCTAGAGACTGTTTGCGACCCGCTCCCAATATATATTGCACTCACATGTGCTCTATAGGTTGCAAAAGAGGATCGCATGTAGATTGCGGAGAAAAAAGGGGTTTGGAACCGATTGCTAAAATTATCTCTCTTTTTCGGGCTGATCCTTGTTCCGTCTGGGGCGTCATCCCTCCTCGGAAGCCGACCGTGCTCTGGGGTTCACCCTCGACAACTGCAACGATGCTACCCACGAAGAACCCGTACACGTGTAGAAAACATGTGGAGATTGGGGACTGTGGGGACGGTTGACGTAGAGCACAATCAGCATCGGCGACGCGGGACTTGCGCATCTTGTTGCCGTTCGAGAACCTGACGACCGTCGACCGACGAGCACACACACTCGGCCATTCACTCACTCGCACTTGGCCTCATGGATGTGAAGGAAGGCTGACTGCCCGACTGACTGACCGGCTCCCCTTTCCGTGCGTCAGGCACCTCGACCGATCTGTTACTGTATAGAGCACATTGATTGCGCCGATATTCATTACAAAGGAGGATGACATGACAGCTTTCTGCCGGCCGAGAAGTGGTTGTTTGGACCGATTAAGATTTGGTCACACACTGGAACCAAGCTGCCCTGGATACGGACGTTGACCGCTGATCTGGCGCCGCTGCCGCTGCCGATTCGGCGTGGATTTGGGGCGTCCCAGTGCCGGGATACATCCTTGTTATGTTATCCACTGCCGCCCAGCCGGCGACAATCCAGAGGTGGCGGCTGGCAGACGCCCGACCGGACGCTTTGTGGGATACGAGTGCTACACTGCCCAGCGACCCACAGTAGGCGTAAAAGGCCAGACAGCGATCATTGAAGATGCCAACATTACCATGGCTTCTTTGGCAAAAGAGCTAAAAAGGAGAAAAAGAGAAAGGATGAGGAACAGAAAGACAAGAATCCACGCCGCGCCAGATTGTATAAGTCGACTAACCCCTGTCATGACATCCTCATTGGCCCTCGTCCTGTGAGACCAGCGACTTTCTTTGCACACTCGCTTCACTCCCCATCACATCCGCCGGCAATGTATCCAGCCTGATTCCTCTGGTTGGCCGACAAGGCGGGGTTGGCAATCGACGCGTTTGACGGTGAGGAACTACGGATTCATACGACGCCATGCTGCTATGCAACGCGATTCAGGCTCCGGAATGAGGCCTAGACGCGGCGTCCCCTACTACCAACCTACCAAGACTACGTGGTTGGAGTTAGTATACCAACCTTGTGATAACCCGGCCAGCCGTGTTGCCAGCAACCCATTGATCATTGTCTTCTGCAGGGGACAGCCGATGCATGCTATTTGCAGGCCAAAATAGTCTGGTTCGCGTGCGCAGACTGGGCACTTTGCAACAGGAGCTGATGCTCGTCATTCTTCCCGACCATGGTCGAGCTGGCAAATAAAAGCTGAGTAACACCGAACTGGCCGCGCTCAAAAAGGCTCGAGAATGGGGGCCAAATGGCTGTTTAAGGCCGGCATTCATCCTTCACTCGTAAGCAACTTTACTCTCTCTTGTTTTCCCACGATTCGAGAGCCTGGTTAGTTATCAGCAAGCCCCGGTTTGCCGAGTTATGCAGAGCGGAATCATCTCTCTCTCTCTGATACCCAACACACCGGCAAGAATTGAAGCCGTACGTGGGGCACAGGAGGCAGCCCGGCCGGGTACCTCTAAAAGGTGGTTACAGTTTGAGTTGACTGATAAAAGCAATCGGGAACGGACCTCTTAGCTCTCCAGCTGCTGGAGGGTGGCACAGCAGGTGTAACACCGCGGAGAAGGCAGACGATAGCCGCTCCTTGTGTGTATCGTCAGGTGGACTTCTATATAAGCGAAAGGAGTGTAACAAGAGCCAAATACAGAGTCCAGTGCGGTGCTAACAGCATACGTTGACCAAAGAAAGACATGCCACAATTAATCGACGGGAGTGGGAATGCCTGTTGGGGGAGAATATTGGTCATATACAATGGCCCGCAGGCTTCCAGCGCTACGAGTCGAATGTGTTTTTCGGTCCGGCTACCGCTGGCATCGAGGCAGCCTGCCGCGGCGGCGTCTGTCGCTATCGCGTCTTGCGCATGTGCAAGGCACCTTACCTTTATGTGCTGCCGCCTCTGCGGGAGACAGCTCGCAGAGCCTGGCGGCTCTTGATCGCTTGTCTGCCCAACCGTCGCCCAAGTCCCGTCCCACATAAAAGCACCAGCCAGGGCCAGAACAGGGGCCAATCTGTGCCGTCTTTCCACTTTCTTGTCCTGGCCTGGAGCTAGGTAGACCCGGGTGGGTAGTAGCTGAGGTGGTTGTTGACATGCGTTGGGAGGTTAATTATAAAGGCTTAAACGGATCACGGTGAGCGGCCAACGCTTGTGTTGGCAGCAGCCACCTAGGTATCTCCACCAGGCCACAAACACAGACCGCGGCTGACCTAGGACTTGCCCACGCGCACGCATCCGTGAGCACGCCGCCGCCCGATTCAATGCATACGTCTGGTGGAGAGATGGTTGGCGGCGAGAGACAAAAGGCCTTCCGTCGTGCCAGGACTCTCGGAAGCTCTGAACCAGGACCCCTGTCCGATGGGTGCCGATTGAGGATGTGCTTCACGGTTCTTGGCGGACTCGTCAAAATGGGTAACCTGAAGGATGTGGGTGTGGTTGCTGCACTCGCCTGCAAGTGCCTGGCCCGGCCGGTCATGGTCACGGTAGGGGAAGGTCAAGGAGGGGAGGTGACGGGAGGGACAGGCCCTTCCGCTGTGCGACAGGGACATGCGATTCCCCAATGCGGTTACCGCCTCTGCAATCTGTCCAACACATGCGCCAACACGCGGTCTGCGGGTGGACGGACGGGGGCCCCAGGTACCGGTACCTGTACATCTGACATGGACGATGCCCGCCATCAAGATGCCCCGGACAGAGGCGCCATGTCCAGTTGTGAGCGCGTCCCAGGCTCACCTGGGCTTATTAGCAAGAGCTCATCGAGTTCCAGACGATGCCTCACCAGATCGATTCTACAAAACTTTAGAATCCCCTCTATTGCAAGAGCTCGGGTCTCTCTCCCCACGCCTCCTGTCTCCCTCCAGGTACCGCATCCCCCGCCCTTCCGCCCCTCCGCCGGCCGCGTCGTCTGTGTGACCCGTACAGAATTACCTTACTTACCTGGTACGGACCTGGGCTGTATACATACTGTAATCCGTACAAAATACATTTTGACGCTTGGCCTTGCTGGCACCTTCCTCCTCCCTGCAGGATACTTGACGAGACGAACAACGCTGGGCCTTTCCATTCTTATTCCCTCTTTCCATCTAATACTCAACACGCCAGGCCACAAGGACCAGTCTCATCATAGGGTCGCATCATCGACTCCTTTCCACCATTGAAACGACGACAGGGCAAGGTTGACGATCGAGAAATTCGTCGTTACTTTCGAAGCAGTCGTCCAGGTCTGTTCGCTCCCGACAGGTGCAGCATAATCGCGCGTCAAAGAAAAGAGTTCTGAGATCAAGCGCCTGCTTTCTCTCTTTATCGGCAACCCACTGCATCGCTCGCACGCACGCACCGCAACAAACTCGGTCGATAAAAGCTGGACTTTTTGCTTTTGACCTCATCAACACAGCTGCATTCGAGACTCGAATTGTTAACACGCGGGTATTCTCTTTGTGTGGTTTCAACAGCCGCATATAAGGCTACCGCAAGGCGAAGTCAAACAAGCGATAGACGGACATTCTGCTCGCGTGCGTTTTACGCAAATCAGAGAATCGGGTTCACCGTCCATTCTCATGTGGCTCTGACGTGTCATACCGTTCAAGAGCAGCCCCGAGACTCGAAGCAAAGCCGTCCATCCCTACATCCGTGGTCAACTGTTATCGATAGGATTCGAGAAACCTGGAGCCCCCGGAAGCAGGAGCAAGCACCAAACCGAGAAAGCAGAGGAGGGGGTGTTGTGGCTTTGTTTTTCCGTCGCTCATTCTTGTCGCTCTTCACCAGCACTTGCCCAGTTCAGCGGTCACTCACTTTTTTTTTATTCTTGCTATTATTTGGAGACCAAACCGCTGGTCCAAGCTGGGCGTGCGTGTGTGGCCTGTCGCTTATTATTCGAGGTGGACTTGGCAATACACTGTTAAGAACTTAAGGTATCATTACAGCAGCACGGCGCCCGAGACAAGGACACAATCACTGGCACGCTGCAATCCGGCACACCCACACCCGCACCCACCCCCCAGCCCAGCCCAGTCCAGCACCAGTCCAGCACCCAGCACACGAGGCAGGCCAGGCCAGCTTCTCTCTAACGCACGAGCACGCACACTGAAGTACGCCGGTCCCCGCCTTCACACTAACGCATCGTCTCCGGGAAATCCTGCGGGCTGATCACACTTTTTTCCCACGCTGATTCATCAGGGAAATCCACGATCCTACGGAAACCCACGTTGTGGAAATCCGGTAGCCGTCGGGCGCGCGGGACGAGCAACGTTATATCAGGAGCCCGTCGCATGCCGCCTTCTGCCATCCCGCATTCCGCATTTGCATGCGCCTGTGCCTGAGTCTGGCCTGTGCCTCGAGTTTGTTGTCATTGAGAGCATCTTGTTCGTCTCTCTGACATTCGACCTAACTCACAGGCGACCAGCCAAGCCACCGCCAGCATCCGCACGTCGTCGCTTATTACGGCCAGCGCCAGTGTCAGCGCCAGTCATATTGCGCCCTGACCGACTCGACCGACAGACGTTTCAGTTTCAGGGCTGCTTCGCCAATCTTGCCGTCGCGCATTCTATTTCAGCAACCCGCACAACTAACTTGCTTCTGCGCGCCACGGATCGTCGCAGTCGCAGTCGTGGCAGTCATTCTTAAGCAACTTACATATTTAATTCTTACGATCCTCATCGCAGGCTCCTGGCCTCGAGCAAAGACGCCGCGCGAATGAAGATGGCCACGTTCACCGCGCTGAATGGCGGCTCACCAAAAGCAACTGAAGGAATCAATGGCACCACCGAGCTGGAGCGGGTAAATGGCCAGTCCGCCAGCACCGGTGCAGATCACCCCAGATCCGCCCCCGAGCTATCGGTATCAACCAGCCAGCGGGACAGAGACAACTGGAGCGCCGCAACTCGCGAGCGGGACAGGCTCCCCTACCCGTCGGCCAACTACCCGGAAGTTGAGTCCTCTCACAAGCGCAAACGCTCGCTTTCAGATTCGCCGAGGAGAGAGCAGCAGCCGTCGCCCCCCGAGAGGACAGAGCAGTATGGACCGCACCGGCCTCATTCTGAATCACGTGACCGGTATGGCACGCCCCAGAGGGAATCGTACCGGGGTTATGGAGACGAGGGGAGCCGTGGTCGGGACGGCAGCGAGGGCTGGCACGAGCAGAGGGAGGAGCGGAACTCGAGCTACGAAGGACCGTACTCGGCCGGCCCGGTGTCTGCGCAGTCGGACGACAACATGGCACACTCCATGCGCAGAGCAGCGAGCCAGGGAGACAGTGGCGACTACGAGAACCAGAGCCCGGACGACGATCGCATGTACTCGGGCCAGTACACACCTGAGCAGCGCAGGGATGGTGTGATTCAGTCTGACCCAAAGAAGAGGAAGCGAAATTTCAGTAACCGGACCAAGACGGGTTGTTTGACGTGCAGGAAGCGCAAGAAGAAGTGTGACGAGGCAAAGCCTGAATGTGAGTTAGGCACCGGTATTTCTTCTATGTTTTGTCCACAAGGCCCGGTTCGAGGCCTGCGCGCCGGTGTGCATGCAGCAGCTCTGACGGTTCCCCCAGGTAGCAACTGTATACGGGGTGGCTTTGTCTGTGCCGGGTACCCGCCGCAGAGGGGCACCTGGCCCAAGCCCGAAAGCAAGCCTACCCAGGTCAACATCGAGTCCAAGGATCCCAACTACGTGCCCCCTGGGGCTTACGGCATGCCTCAGCAGCAGCCCCCATACGGTACTAGTCAGCCTCCGCAACAGAAGCGTGATCCGCTTCCATATAACCGCGGCCAGCCCTCGCTGCGAATTACACCACCGCAAGGACGCCCTCTTCAGAGCGACGACGACAGGCCAACCGCATCGACGCTGCCGAGCGCGTCTGTAATCAGCCCAGACAACAAGCTCTCTGCCCTTTCGGGCTACACCACCTCTGCGTCTGCGAACGTCTTCCCGACACCCGTCAGCGCCGCGCCTGTAACGGCCTTTTCCGACCGGGGCCCCAAGGAGTATCAACGGGTGCCACCGCTCCACGATCTCACCAGGACAGAGCCAGACCACCAGCAGCCGCACTCAGCACCGCCGCCCAGCACCACGCTACCGCAACCTCCATTCAGCGTCCTGCATGGGAGCCGGAACAACACGCCCCCGACCGCTCAGTCCGCCCTTACCCCAATGTCTGCCACCCAGCCCCAGCCTCCGTCCAGCACCGGCGTGCAGGCGACCGCTCAGCTGGCACTGTCGCACACGCAGTTTCCCACGGAGAGGCAGCGGCGGGAAAAGGAGGAGATGCTTAATGGGAGGCCGTACTACCCGTTCGACAAGGAGCTCGTACTGGAACGGGAGCGGTGTAACGCCGCCTGCTGGCGCTTCAATAACTCGACGAACCCCAACATCGGTGTGTCGCCTGCGGAGCGCGCCCGGCTGTTTCGGGACATCCTCCACCCGCGTGAGGGTGTCCACATGTCGCCGACGGTGATGTCGCCGGTCACGCACAAAGGGCGGGTGGGCGACAATGCGGTGGTCGAGGCACCGTTTAATTGTGACTACGGGTACAACATCCACATCGGCAGCAATGTGGCGATCGGGCGTAACTGCTTGATCAACGACGCCTGCGAGGTGCGGGTCGGGAATAATGTCATTATCAGTCCAAATGTGTGCATCTACACGGGCACCTGCAGCACGGACCCGAGGCGAAGAGCGGGAAACAGTGGCACTCAGTTCGGCAAGCCGGTCATTATCGAGGACGATGTCTGGATTGCTGCCAATGTTGTGATCCTGCCCGGTGTGAGGATCGGTCGTGGCTCGACCGTCGGGGCCGGGTCTGTTGTTACAAGGGTATGTGTTTTTGTCTGTCTGATCGTAAGAAAATTTGCTGACGTCTTTCTTTTGTTTTGCAGGACGTTGCCACGTATAGTATATATATGGGCCTCAAGGCAGGCCACCGGCGGGGCATTTCGTATGTCTGAGCCACGGCCACAAAATCAAACAAACAAACAGGCCCCTGAGCTATACGTCTTGTCTGCCTAGCTTGGTGTTTGTCATTATTTTCATTTCTCTTGTTATTTTTCTTCGAACTCGATTTTTCTAATCTCATGATACCCAACCACAACGTATAATTATTCTCTGTTCACCAACAGACCAAGAACAACCCAAAAACATTGTTATCCATCTACCCTATCTATCCCTTGTCTGACACACACAAGCAACAAAATGCATACGTACACATATCTCTCTCCCCCCGTGCCGCATGTTTTCTTTTCTCTATCTCCGTCTCTATATCTCATTTTATGTGAACCTACCTTACCTACCAAAGCCAACACTGCATACATGTACACTCGAATGCGCTGGTAGCTAATAACGATGTGTGCTGCGATGTATGTTTGTCTGTTGGTTAGTTGGGAGTGGCGGTTCTTTTCACCTCAGTTCCTCCATCTCTCTGTCTATTTCAAACATATATGTCGGTGGCTGGTCTAGCAAGGGCGGATATTAAGGGAAGGATTCCTTTTTTTATATAAAAATCTTAAAAGAGAGAGAGGTTCGGTCTGCTGTTTTGGATCATTCATGGCGTGACAAGACTTGTGCTTTGTGTATGAGATTAAATAGGTAGTATACATTTTGCATGGATGGCTATGATGAGGAACTTTTTAAGGACTGGATGGGTTTGGATTTGGATGGGGGACTGACTGGTCGGTCGATGTAGTTGGAGCAGGACGGATAGGATAGGATAGGATGGGATAGTGGCCATTGTCTATAGGAAGGTTAGGTTAGAGACAAGTTAAGGAATTGACCAAGTTAACCATGTCGTTTTCTCTCTGTGTGTTATCCCGTGCTTTATGGTGTCTACTTTCTCAAGCTATCGGTATTCATATGGCCCAAGGTGGCTGGTGACCTGGGGGCGAACGGTACATGCAGTTCCTTGATGTAACCAGACCAGCCCGGCTCCAGCAATGAAGCGCAGCCAGGCCGACTTACCTTACCCAATAGCGAATCTCACAAAGGGGCAACTAACACAACCCGACATCATCCCAGACGGGATGCAGTCGTTGTGTAACACCGACACTGCCACGTACGTCCAAGTCGGAGTCGGATAGTTGAGACGCATCTCTTAGCCACTTAACTTCACTCTTTAAAAAAAGAAGAAAGTAAGCAAATCTAATCACTCTACGGATTACTTCTGTTGAGTCTTGACCAAGGTGGGTGTTTGCGGGTCTCCGTCCCCGGCCGCGACCACACTCAAGGTAGTCAGTGCACCATGCTCCCATGCGGCGAAGCCACGGGACACCGATGTACACTACATTGAACCCATTCTAACGGACTACCAACAACACACACCCGCCGATTCGTACATGCAACCAAGTTTCCTATGCCACGGCAAGGATGACGATGATGATGGTGGTGAACAGTGAATAGTGAACGATGGGCATGTACCTCTACGTGTTTACCAACGAAGGACTTGCGAGTTTGAAGGAGGGAGCTTCGTTGGCTAGGTACATCAGAGACACAAGAGTTTGGTTCGGGTTGTGGGGGGTGGGATTTTATGTAAAGTACCTACATAATCAGTAGTGTTAGGTTAGGTAGCTGGTCAGGGGTTTGTCCTTGTTCGGAAGTGGATACGCCTGAATGAAAGATGTTTGAAAAGTTGTGATGTGATTGTCTACATCACCCGTCGGTAATGGATTGTGACACGGGAAAGCCGATGCTCTTTAATCCTTCAGCTACCCATCTTGAGCACATGGCGCACACGAGACTCTGTTGGCTACTTCTTCTGAGTGATAACAGTATCTGTCTCGCAAAAGGAATATGTGATAAAGCCAGTGTTGGTGTAGCGTTGGTCGGGGGGAACAGGGGTGGGTGGGAACTGTAAATAAGTGTAAAATAGATGTTTGTTTGCTTTGCACAAGACGATCGATCAATGTAGCCCGGCGGCGTCCCATCACAAATTCCCAACAAACTCCCTATGGATTCTCAAGTTGCCATATTAAGCTTTTGTTCCTCCTCCATGTCAGACTTTTACGTGCGCGCCGCAACTAAAACTCTACCGGCTTGAGTCTGATGATCTTGGGGGCGAGGAGCGAACTGTAGTGACTGTCAAAGAGTCTTTTGACTTTCAAGCGGTCCGACAACCGCGTTGCGCGTGTGTGCGGCACGGGGGGACGATGTAGGTCTACGGCACAGAATAAGTACAGAACTACAGATAGATCCCTGAGTCCCCTTCTTTCTGTCCTGTGGTTCTACCGCTCTTGAACACCCTGTCGCTTGTCGCTTGTCGCTTCTTTTCGCCGCATTAGTCTGTCGCTGGTCACTGACACAGTGACACTCCAGTACAGAGTATTCTTGGTCGCCTGTTTCGCGTTCCCCTGCGGCTGCCGCTAATTTATTACTGGCATTGACTTCATCTCTTGATCCGTTTGTTTGACGACAACATCATGGTGGTCCGTCATGATATGACCCTTGCTCCCTCCCTGCAACTTACTGCTGAGCGGCGTTGGCTCTCCCTACATAATTCCCGATGCTGCTTGTTTTGTAGTGTTGCAGTCGGACATCAAGAAGAACTTCAGTCTTTCAGATCGCCCCCTCTCACGGACAACACACTTTCTCGGGTGCTGCGCCGCAGACCGTGTCTGTCAGCATGCGGAGGTCGGGGTATTAGCTAGTCAGTCCGATCTATCTCGTTGCTTTGCTCCGCTTGATCGTTATTCCTGCGATGCTGTTGGCCAGCATATTCAGGGGCCTCATCAACAGGCCGGCCACTTTCTCGGCGGCCAAAGACAAACACTCCAAAAGCATATTTCACGTGCTGATAAAGGGTCTCAAAGACACACGGTCGGATTGCTTGTTGAAGTAATCCTGTCCGCAACTGCGGAATCCGTCCGTCCGAACCATGGGAGTCAGTCTGACGGATTGGACGGTCTTACTTAATACATACTGCCTGGTTACTCGCATGTCTTTGTTCTTGTGTTGGTTCGACCAACTTACACGACCTCCCCACGCCCACCGTAGACTAGTACTAGTACATTATCTACATACTAGTATTATACAACTTCCCATGTGGTTTGGACACCATCTTTGCGGTCGTGACCGAACCAACGGCCGCACTTGGCTTCGCACTTTGCAGCCCGTCTCTCGGATAGCGCCATGCTGTTGGCAGTTCGCTGCATGCAGGTGCTACTATATACCTAGTAATAAGCCGCAACAAGGAAAATGTGAATTATTACGCTGAACAGTAGTCCGGTCTCACGACACAGGGACAATCCCCGTTTTCGATGGCTGAATGCAACCGATATTCTCCCTTCCTGTTGGTCATCATGTCAAGTATTTGGGTTAAACAGTCGAAAGTCAGTGCTAAGTATCTAGGTACCTAGCTAGCTGGACCGATGAACCATGTTTGTTGCTGTAAAGATACATACATCCAGAGCATGGTAGGTATCATGACTCGCAAAACCCACCCCGAACATCCACATTATCCATTGAAGACTGAAGAGTAAATATAGGCCGAGACACACAACATGGACATTCGTCTTTTCCACGGCGTCAGTGGTTTAGTGGTAAAATCCATCGTTGCCATCGATGGGCCCCGCGTTCGATTCGCGGCTGACGCAGAAGCAGGCAAATGAGGATACGGTCATTAAAGGACTAACACCCTTTTTCTTTTTCTTTTTCTGATCTCTGTCTCTCATTCGTTCAGGTGGTTATCTCGTCATCTTCGTTCTCACGGAATCACAACATACTAGGAGGAATAAGAAATCTTCACTTGGTCAAGTGGGTGAAACTCCCTTTTCCATTCTATCCCTTTTTATGGCCCCGTCTCATCTTATATAGCAGCAATATATTTCTCGCATAGTGTTTGGTCCATCATGGCCACCTTGAAAAATACGGTATCCTTTTCCCTACAGCCACCCCCTATTCTACCCTCCCTTGGTGGGCAAAATCAAGCAGATATCATCCTGATGCCCTGTATAGACAGTCAAAATGAAGGCCCCGTCCAAGAAACTTTGATGGGCCAAGTCAGCATATATGACACGGTCAGTCAGGGCAGGCGGAGAGATATAGCTCTTGGAGCCGACTGTAAGATCGTCAGGAGGAGAATCATTGAGAGTCAACTTGAAAGTTTTGGATGGTACGCTGGCTTTTCGTTGTACAATAGGGACCAGGCTGGTTCACTTGCAAGGGCGGATACTTCAACGCTGGGTAGGTTTACCTCGTACAGGAAAGCAGTGAGTATCAGGATCGCTGATATTAGTGTGCACCTAGTCAGACAGGCACCAACTTTAGCAAATCTCACCCCGTATGAAGACCGACACAGGCAAGCTCGCCAGCCAGCTATGTCGTTACCAGTTATATTGTCAAGATCCCAGGTTCACGGGGAAGCATGCATCGTAGAACCACACGCCACCACTTTCAGCAGATAGGGCATGACATAATCATACACAATACGTAGACAATTAGGTGGTGAAGGAGCTGGTATTGGGCAGGATTTGTGGCTATTTCTTTTTTTTCTTTTTTTCTTCTTTTTTTTTTCTTTTTTTCTTCTTTTTTTTTTTTTTTGGGGGGGGGGGGGGGGGGGGGGCGGGAAGGACAAGACAGGACAGCGAGTAACACGCAGGTATGTACTAAAAAAATACTGTAGATTGATGCTATCCAAATCGACCACCTCACCATCCCTTGTTGAAGCGAGGCCCAGCACTCCTATCAGTTCGGAACGGTTTCTAAGTAGTCTACGGAATAATTCCTTCGAAAGTGTCACAGCTCTGTCCTATGACCTTATGACTGCCTACTAGGTACGAAGCAATGTACTTGGTACCTGGCAATGCTTAAATACATCTAATATATCAACGGTCAGTAAGCTACCTACACAACACGAAGCGTTAACCCGAGTGGCATTCCCTCAAATTCCAGGGCCCGATTTTCCTCTCACTCCCTTTTCAAATGTTAAACGCCTTCCAGGATGAAAGGACCGTATAAGAGAGTAATGTTCCCGAGGCTGGGGGGACGGGTTGGTTAAAAGGCTCATTTGAAAAAGTCACCCCGGTGTGGTGATGAAGATGATGGGAGCGCATGTGTAAAACACAGTTTACCTGTGTGTGCGGCTTCTTCCCAAAATCCAACTCCAGCTCCAAAGTTGTTTCCCTTCCCTATGGTTCTTGGCAAATCTCTAACCCAGTAGCTAGGTACGTTGGTGGCTGAAAGATTTGTGAGAGAGGCCGGGAATGTAGTATTTTGGGGGTGGTAAAAAAAACAACGAAACGGCAAGAGGTTCCGGAGCGCGTAGTAAGAGGTTGTAACGAGAAAAGTCCTCCCCAGCAAGAAAGTCACTACCTATAACGCACGCGGGGGGTTCTTTCTTGGCCATTGGTTTGATATGTAACGTAGAGATGAGTACCACATAGTAATTGGTGGGTGAATATCCAGGTCGAAAATTGAAAGACGGAAGATTGCTCATGAAGCAAGAAAGGTCTAAAATGGCCGTGGTTGAAGGTGCTTTTAATACTCTCTATAAGGGAAGGGTGAGCAGGTTTTCATTGTCAAACACTGTTGGTATGCATAACGACGGTCCTCAATACAATCTACAGTATGTTCCTGTACGTTAGCATGTGGTTAGGTAGGTGGGACGTGGGTGTAGCCCTTCAAACAAACCTACCCAATCCAATATCCACAACGTGATCAGCAGAGAATTGTTAGTTGGGCCACCCATTCCCTTAGTTGGGGAATGAATATGAGGTTATGTAGCAGATACAAAGGTGTTTTCTTGTCCAGACCAGGACCTGGCATGTAAATGCACCAAGGTTTTATATCCCGGTAGAGGTATACAAGGTAGGTTGAGGTAGGTAGGCACTGATAGCTAACCCACCGAACAGTCTTCATCCTCCTCTGTCGATGACGACACAGGCCCTCAAGATACTTTCATTTCTTACCTACTCCAACCACAAGCCCGTCACAGTGAAACAAAACCCATAAAGATGGAAGCCCGATATCGTATCCAACGCCCGAACAAGGATACAAGGAGACATGAGCTGACGACCAAAAAAAAATCAACAACCGAGTGACACGACACTTGCTGCCATTCATTCGTATTTGGATCCGGGTTTCATGCTTCATCAAATTTTCTTTCTGTCCTGGGATTCATTCGATACCGGGCAGCCATCCATCTATATACACAGTTGCTCGCTTCGGTCCGTGTGACCATCGAGAGAAAGACACAGTGTAAGACAGAGAGAGAGAGAGAGGGATAGCTAGAGAGACGGAAAAGAAAGGGGAAAGGAGGAAGAAAACACACACAAAGAATGTAGATGCAGAAAGACACTACCCGCCACGCCATATTCAATCATTACTCTTACTCCTGGCCAAAGCCCATCGTCTCCTCTACCGCAATCGTCAGCTTCTGCTGCAACATCTCCAGATTCTTATACGGAGGCAGATCCAGGCGATTGAAGCTGCAAAGAAGAAGGCAATGTGTTAGCAGATGTCTTGAAGAGGACGAACACAATCCTTACCATGTATGTGCTTTCGGCAGATTCCCAATCTCTCCCGCTTTCTCAATAGTAAACCGGCGTGGCCCGTCGCTCCCCTGCAGGTCCTTGAACCCGTTGACGGGAATACGGGATGTACCCGTTGTGAACTGCAGCAGACGCGACTTCTGCTCGCCATCCCACGATCTGACCGTCTGCCAGAAGTATTGAATGACCTCGTCCGACTCGGTGTAACCGCGGTAGTCGGTATGCTTCTTCCAGTCGTCGACGTCGATCTCGGCAATACCACCAATCAGCAGCTCCAGCTCACGCTCGTCAAAAACGTTGATCAGATCGTTGGGGATGAGCTCATGGAAGCCCTCCTTAAACGCTTGGAACTGCTCCGCAATGCGCTTCTCAATCCTCCACTTGACCATCAAGTCCACGTACTCCTTCTTGTTCTCGTTAGTCACGTCAATATTTCGACCATTCGGAATCAGGTCCTCAACGGTAATAACGCCGAACCGCTCGTCCTCGGTCGAGAAGGTTTGCTCCAGGATCCCTCCAGATATGTCATTATCCAGCATCCACTGCAGGGAGCGATGGAAATCGGCATCCACACCTTCCATATCCGCCAGCTGTACCGACTTGCCCAGCACCATCTTGTACAGAGCTCCAATGAAGAAGGCGTCCAGGAAGCGTCTGTGGAAGATAGCCAGACCCACCACACGGCCGATGAACTTGAAGTAATTAAGATGCTCGGGGTTAATGCCCGAATGGGGGTTGATCTGAAGGGTATAGTTATCGTGCGCCGAGTACTCGAATAGACAATAAAAGGGGTTGAACATTTCGTGTGAGAGAAGGAAGAAGAATTCTCTTGAGAGACCGCCATAATCCAGACCATCTTCACCGTCAAACTTGATCATGAGTCGTTTCTTCAAATCAGTGGCGGACTGCCGTGAGATCTCTGCGAACGAGTCCTCAAAGATGTGAGATCTCCTGACCTTGATGTGACATTGCCCAGACAGAATGCGCATCGCGGGCTGGGAACGGAAGTAGATGAGCTTCCTCCGGAAGTCCCGCTTGTACTGCGGAACATTCTGGTCGAGCGACGAGGGCAGCCTAGGGTCATCCCAAGTCGTGGTTTTGGTGTTGTGGTCGACAAAGTATACGCGAGCCGTGTTCGTCAGTCTCATTTCCCAACCACTAGGTAGGGGCCCAAGTTGGGACACGGGCTGCTGCTGAATCGAACCACTCGTGTTGTTTTGTCCACCATACATGCGGATGTATTGCTGGCGGCGCGGATCCACCCAAGTAGTGGTACGGGTGTTGTGGTCGACAAAGTATGGCCTCCCTTCGGGGGTGAATCTTTGTTCCCAACCTGGAGGAAGTTCGCCGGTCCCGGGGCTGGTAGCGCCAGTATGCAACATGGTAGCGGCATTGGCATTCTGCTGCGCAGTCTGCTGTTGCGCTTGCAGGGTGGGCGAGTTCGCACCAGTTCGGTCCTCGGGGAGAGTCCTATTCTGATGTCTCTGGCGCTCGACCTGCGTGGCAGCTTCCTGGTTGCGGGTCTCTGCAGCTCCCGTGCCGGTTGGCCGGTTCCAGCTTGTCGTCCTTGTGTTATGATCGACGTAATATGTTCTCCCCAGATTGTCCTCGCGACGTTCCCAGCCAGCTGGCAACCGACCCAGGGAATCTTCGAAGGGGCTCAAACTGCTGTTGTGTCTCGGTTGAGGCGACCCACCTGGCGGTGCACCGGCAGCTACCGAGGGGGTCGTTATGCTTGCTGGCCGGTGCGGAATGGTAAGTTGAGCACCTGGAGCCATGCCACCACTGATGCTGCCGTTGATGCTACCGTTGGGACCGGACATGGCCGAAGAGGGCCGTTCCGATGCTCTGTTGCCATTCTCCATGATCGATCCCTGCGGTGTCAAGAGAGATGGCCTGCTGGACGAAGGACCGGGTTGTTGCGGCGGTGCTTGCGTACGCGCGGGGGTCGATAGGTTGGTTGACAGATTGATGATGAGTTTTCCGTGAACAACTAGATTATCAGTCGATTTCTTGAGATCCCGTGTGAGCATCTGGTCTACATCAGAGTAAGAGATCAGCTACAGCCGTAAGGATACCCTATGGGCGGGGAATCATATGTACCATCGGCATCAGGAGCCAGCTCAATGATATCACCGATTCGAATGTTGATGACACCGAGAAAGCCTTGGTCCTTTTTCTTGAACTTCTTCTGGTCAAAGACCTGGACAGCTAGGATGCTGTCCTCGTTGACTTTGCTGATGGCCGTTAGCATATGGCGCGCCAACCGCACGCATTATAGGAGAGGGCACGCACAAGTCGAAGCTCTCGTTCCAGTATGGGTTGAGTGTTCTCTTGGATACCGCCGTCGTCTTGGTCTGCTCACCGTTGATGGTGGCTACGGCAAAGGGATCCGGAAATCCTGTGGGAACCGCGGCTTGCTTAGCTTTCTGTCCTACCGAACTTGACCAGGTTGGAGCAACGTACGGAAGACATCCCGTTTATAGAGACCGTCAGCCGCAATGACTAGATGAGAGAGTTAGCAACACGGTTCGATGGCAGGTTGACGGCGATGTCTCGATGTTCTGGGCGATTTACTTGTTACACGAAGATTCGGCTGGCTGTTGGTGGTCATTTTGTCAGTCACTTGCTTTCGCGCAGCCTCATTCATCCCATCAGGCAGGTCGGGTGCCCTGCGGAGGACGCAACTTACACTGAAAGCCCTGGATCTATCCGGGCGCCGCTCATGTTTGCAGGCAGCGGGCGTCAAACCTCGCAGCACGTGGATCCGCCGTCGGTCGGCTACCCCAGAATCGCGGTTGGAGGGGAGTCGGAGTTGGTGTCTGACGACCAACAGGATCGCTGAGAGTTCGAGCGGGGGACCAGGACTTGATCGACAATCTTTGATGCACCGAGCGGACGGGCGGGATGCAGATGAATCGAGTCGGATGAGAGGCCGATGGCGACGGCGACGAGATGCAGTATACAGACGGCGTGGGTTGAAACCGAAGCAGAGCGAGCGCCGCTGGTTTGATTTTGGGGGTTCGTTGACGGTGAACTGATGTGAGGCTGTGCAATGCACCACTTCCACTTGTCTGCCACACCCCCCCGCTCTGGAATCTCGGTGCTTGGTGCGGGCTGGGCACTCTGGGCCAGGCTGCACCACCACTGACCAGGCTCCTCAGTCAATGTGGCGGCGGTTAACCTTTAGCAGCGATAAGCACAGGTGACGCGGCGAAACGTCTTCCCCCTTAGGTTGGTGGCTCAACAATTGCAGCTTTGCAGTGCGTCTATTACTGTTGCAAAACAAGTTGTCTAGATCGCGAGGGACCACTGGCAGCCGTGGGCTTCGTTGCAGGTTGCAGGTTTGCAGAAAGGGACTCGACGGAGCACGGGTCACACGGCTATCACAAAGGTCCAAGTTCGATATCGATGTTTCGTTTTGGCGGCTAGGTTCAGCAAGCTTCAGGTTGTTGGGTACGATGTTTGGATCAAAACACCAATCTGGCGAGAAAAGAAGCAAGTAGGAAGAAAGGTCATGGAAGCTTCAGTTCAGTGGGCTCTGGTCTTTGGATGGAGGGGAACGGTGGATGCAGGATCG
Organism: Apodospora peruviana; assembly: GCA_033439685.1. NCBI lineage: Eukaryota > Fungi > Ascomycota > Sordariomycetes > Sordariales > Lasiosphaeriaceae > Apodospora > Apodospora peruviana. The sequence continues at coordinate 3,321,905 of JAUEDM010000005.1, read as the reverse complement.
AGTGGTGGGCGAGGATCACGGGCGGGACCCGACGGTTCACACGGAGTACGAAGTACATTCCCTGGGAAGCACCCAAAGTCCAGAGCTCAACACGCAGCAGCAGCTGTCAGCAGGGCCTCGCCTGCCTGAAGCCCTGCCGCTCGTGCCCCTGTGCGGGAGCTAAGGATGGAAGGTGGGACACGGAGGGGCAGTCGAAACCGCAGCCGCCAGATATCCGCGGGCTCACTGGGAGACCCTATCTAGGAGAGTGAAGAGTCAAGACAGGAATTGCCTGCACTTATAAAAGTCACTCTTCATATTCTTCAATATCATGTGGATGAAAGAATATGGTCATTTGGATATCTTGGCATAAATTGAAGCTTCAGAGAGACACCGGGTATGTCCATATTTACGATATTCTTTCGAGATATTTTCTGGGAGTCTGGGACCTCGTCCGCGTCTGACTCTGTGGCGTTTCCATTACAGTGGGTGGCTGTCGGTACAGTACAGATAATAAGCTGATGGCACAGTGCGGGGCAAGAAAGACTCTCTCGGTTGCCTCTGATGACATGCCAAATCGCCCCGCCTTCCATCTTCTACTATCATTTGATGTTGATGTGTAATGATTGCAAGTTCAGAGTAACTGTTTGCCTTCACGACCGCATTAATTTATACTGCGCGTGTCTGACACTCTTTTTCTCGAATTGCTGACTACAGCCTGCCTATTTCTCATCCATTCATCTTGGTTATATCATCATTGGAAATCGCAGTTAGGGGCAAACAGACATACTACCTGAATAACTTAACCTTCCAGGGCTGGTGCGGGGTATTTGTAACAACCTGGAAGAGGTTTATCAGAATGCCTGGGAGGATTCGATACTTGTCATCGAGATAGAATCAGCGCACACACCCACATGAAGAGACGGATCCGGCATATGCATGTTACCTACATCTGCAATATCTGATATGTACCTCATGTAGGTTAGGAATGCGTGATATCTTATTGCTCCTTGCAGGTTCTTCTCCCCATTTGGGAATCTCTACCAGCCGGAGCTGACAGGGAATTTTTTCGGTTGAATCGGCGAAACCTATAAATATCATGTCACCGGCCGCCTGCTTTTGCTCGTCTGATTAAAGTGACGCAGTTCTCAAATCGAGTTCCTCTCGATCATTCTGCAAGATTATCCCCGAGCAAGGGCTGGCCGGTTGGCAAAGCGGTCAGTCAGTACGAATAAAAGTTCAGGTGAGTGACCGCACCAACATCCTTCTCCGACGCAAGCCAGAGGCGAGGCCGCAGAATTTCCAATTGATCCGCCCTTCTTGATCGGCTTGGCGGTGTGGAACCGGGCACTGGAAGGCAAATATGAGAGCAAAACAACAAGAATGCCATGTAGCGATAAATTATTCTTAACCAAAAGTTGCAACTTAGCAATGCAGTCGCTATTCCAGCTAGAGCCTCTAAAGTTCCACTACGATTCTTTTCAGCTTTCGAGCAAACATGGCGAGTCGGAAACCAAAATATACTGGAAGAGCCTGACCCCCCTTTTCCCCCATCCTCGAACGCCATGCCGGAGCAAAATAATGAACTGGGTCTTTGCAAAAACAACCCTCTGTTGGTTCTTCCATATCTTACACCACATAAACAGTGGTTGTGATCCGGATCAGCCCACAGGCTGTCTATACGCTCCATATCGCCAACTCTTATCACCAACTCTTATCATCAACTCTTATTAGAGGAGACATCCATTTCATCTACCGTGTCGTGTCTGGCTTCAGTGGCTTTGTCGTTATCCATGCGATCCGCGGCCCTGTCCACGATAGCCTCCGCGGTGACCTCCTCCTGGCGCCAAGTTGCTCCCTCCTCGGAAGCCATCATTTCGCGACAACGTTCACAATAGCGTGAAACCCCTCTGCCCCCTTCAGTCTGCCTCCGCATCTCAATCCCGCCCGGACTGCGCCCACATCGTGCCTAATAGGGTGCAAAACCGCGGCCCCGACCACGGTAACCTCCTCGGTATCCTCCTCTAGGCGCGAACCCGCCCCGAAAGCCGCGACCTCCGCCGCGGAAACCTCCACGACCACGTCCACCGCGCGACATTCCTGGCACATTTGTCCGTTTTGGGACGACCTTGATGTTGCGGCCTTTGAATACGCTCTCGTTCAGAACAAGCGCTTGGGCGACTAGGCTGGGCTCGGTAAACTCCACGTAGGCGTATCTGTAGCAGAAGCATCGTTAGCAGTTTTCCCTGTTGTCCTGATACGGCATCGGGGTGGGCGGGCAACAACATACCCCTTCGGTTGTCCTGTGAACTTATCTAGCAGAATGGTGACTCGGTTAATGGATCCGCAACTTTGAAAATGGGCTTGGATTTCTTCTGGAGAGGCCGAATAGTCGACGTTGCCGACGAAGATGCTTCGGCTGTCGACGTCTTCCTTGTTTTCTGAGAGCTCGTGGTGTGCTTGGTCTAGCGAGGCCTGCATCTCGCGGAGTTTCGCGGCCTCTTCCTCCATCTCGGCGACCCTACGCTTCATGGCCGAAATCTCCTCCTGTTGTGTATACTGTTAATGTCTTGTACGGCGGAAGGAGGACGGATCGATTGTTGTTGGGGAATGCGCACCTCGTCATTGCCATCCTCGCCCTCGGCGTGCTGCTGCGGCTCATCGTGAGGCTTCTCCTCTTCTTGCGGTGAGGCCATCGTCACCTCCTTTGACAGTTATGGCGGGTGATGCTATGCTAGAAATATGGGACGGATCTGTGCCGGCTGTTAGCAGAAGATTTAATGTCTTGAGACGTATGTATATTGAAGGGCTTGTGACGGCGCATGGACGGGGCGCGCGCAAACGAGCCAGAGAGTGATGACAAGATGGGCCAAACGTGAGAAATAACATGTAAAGAAACAGAGCAAACCCACGTCGTCAGAGATATTTCTGCGGTTCCAAGAGGTTGTTTTCGGATGAAAGTCTGTAGATTATCGCGTGGAGGAAAGCTTGAAATTGGCTTTCCGTTGAAATGGCCGGCGAGGCTTTCGACGCGTAGAAATGGGTCCCGCTGTGCTTGACGTAAGGCCTACGGGGTGGGGTGTGGCTATAGTGCTTGACCCGGCAAATCTTCGGGTCCCACGTGACTCACGGCTTTAGTACGGAGTACGTACCTGAATCTGAGCTTCGTGCTTTTCTCTCTTCACAGTTTCACTCCTTCACACCTCTCAACTAAGAAAGGTATGATTCTAACGATTGATCCGCGTCGCGATGGTGAGACAAAATGACTGCGTGCGAAGCGAAAGGTCGACACTGCCTCAATGGGCTTGGGTACCAATGTCAATATCAACTTGACGGTCTCGGTCGGCCCGCAAGGCAACTTCCCGGTTGCCTCTGCCGATCCCGGCCCGGCATCAAAGAAGGCCAGAGTGACTAAGACGGCCAAGGTCTCCCGCCGCCAAAGATGCCAAGGCAAAGCCGGAACCGAAGGCAAAGCCGACCCCTGCAAAGACAGCTGCGGCCAAAAAAGCAGCACCCGCCAAAACTCCTGCGGTACCCAAGCCAACGCCTGTCGTCCTAGCTCCAAGCTCCTTCGACTCCTCGCCTGCACCACCGGCATACCGAACTAAGCAGACAGCTCGATGTTCCACCAGGGGTGGTTGGACTGCGTCTACACGACCCGCACCCGTTGCCGAGTCTTCCTCTCCTCCAGCACGTTCCATCCAGACGGGCTCGTCGGGGAAATCTGTCTTGGTCCGCAAGACGCGGTGGAGGAGCGTCCGGCTCTACAGCTATCCGCGAGGACAACACATACGATGACCCGCCACCGCCTTACCCCGGATCTCTAACAACACATGCCGATTCCCTTAACGCGGCGTCGTCACTTCCTCCTTTGGGTCTGCTGAATGGCCGATACCAAGTCCAATGTCTTGGGCCCCGACACCTCGTCAACGAGAAGGATGATTCTGGCGTCATCCTGACTATCAATGGAAGTGCGCTCTGGGGGTCGTTTGCGATTGGACCACTCACTGGAGTCTTCCGGTTACTCGAGAGGCCGTATCGGTCATCCACGCGGGAGCTAAATGTTGACTGGCGTGGCGAGGACAGTCAGGGTGGCGAGCTCAATGGCTGTGGTTCTGAAGGCGGTAGCTTTGTGCGGTTTCTGGGTGCTGACGAGATCGATGGTCAGTTTAACTTCTATAGCGATATGCTGTTGTTTAAGGGGCGCCGTGTCGATGGGCAGGGGACGCGCAGCGAGCTCAGTGCGCGGGAGAAGAGACAGCGGTGGGATGAGTATGGTCTTTAAACGACCAATGTTCCGTATGAGTTATCTGTTAGGGGACGCGAGGAGCGTGTAATGCTGCGGCAGAAAGTTAACAGCTTGTGGGTAGGATATAGCTGGCAACCGTTATGTTTGTTCACATGTTTAGACGAGTGTGAGGAATTTTCTCAAAGTTAGAAAGCAGGATTTTGTATGTACAAGAGCATGTTGGTATACCATAGTCAGATACAAGCCACAGAGATTGTTTCAGAGGACCGCTTTGCAAGACAACTACTCTCCCTGAGTCATACAGAACACCAACCGTGGTTGCCTTGGACAGACATCTTTTTATACAGCATACAGAGAGATTAACCGACCTCACTTTTACCACTCACTGTGCTAGCCACGCCTATCCTTACTGTAGCGTCCATCCAGGCCGTGACCCTTGACAAGTACCAGCCACAGTGGGTTTCAGTTACCCAAGTTGACCGTTTCAGCCACTATTTAGGCGTCAGCGTGCATTTCAGGTGCTGCTGCCCCGCAACACCACAGACAGGGGATACGCAACCCCTCCATGTGGGCAAGCAACTCCATCCAGGGGAAGGAAGCTCACTCACACCACCAGACTACCTATCTTTACTCACATTGACTGAAACTCAGTGTTTCTTCTCAGTGAAAGAAGCCTTGAAACAAAAGACCGCCCACAATGTCGATCGAGATCGAAAAGATCTTTGCGGCCGCGCCCGCTACGACTCGCGGCCAGCCCACCCAGCTCTCGTGTGATCCCAAGGGCGAGCGGATAGCTTATGCCGTAAGCAACTGACAACTGATTCTCACCATCTTCTATCTTCTTACCTTCTATTTGTGTTTGTCTGACTGACCGGTAAAAAGTCGGGAAAATCCATTTACCTCCGCAGCCTCGACAACCCGGCGATCAGCAAGCAGTACACAGGCCACACGACCACCACGACAGTCGCGCGCTTCTCGCCGTCGGGGTACTACGTCGCCTCGGGCGATATCTCAGGAAAGGTCCGCGTCTGGGACGCTGTCGATGCCGTCAACACCAAGGGCGAGTACGCCATTATTTCAGGCCGCATCAACGACATCGCGTGGGACGGCGACAGCCAGCGCGTCATTGCGGTGGGTGACGGCCGCGAGCGATTCGGGCACTGCTTTACGGCCGACAGCGGAAATAGCGTGGGCGAGATCAGCGGCCACAGCAAGGTTGTCAATGCAGTGGCGATGCGGCAGCAGAGGCCGCTGCGCGCGGCGACGGTGTCGGACGATTCTAGTATGTGCTTTCTGCACGGCGCGCCGTTCAAGTTTGCGAGCAAGGTTGCGGGTGTGCACAAGGGGTTTGTGATGGGCGCGGCGTTTAGTCCCGACGGCAGTATGTTGGTTACGGTCGGCGCGGATAGGAAGATTCAGCTGTATGATGGGAAGACTGGCGAGCCGACGACGCAGGTTGGGGACGGCGTGCACATGGGGACCATCTTTGCTGTGAGCTGGGCCATGGACTCGAAGAGGTTTGTCACGGCGAGCGCGGACCAGACGGTGAGGGTGTGGGATGTCGAGGCGGATAAGTGTGTGCAGTCGTGGAGGTTCGGTGAGGAAGGGAGCGTGAGCATCCCAGACCAGCAGGTGGGTGTTGTGTGGCCGCATGGGAGGACGGACGGGCTTATTGTCAGTCTGAGTCTGAACGGCCATCTCAACTATCTGGTCGAGGGCAAGGCGGCGCCCATCAAGGTCGTGCAGGGCCATAACAAGAGCGTTACCGCTCTCGGGGCAGCAGGCAAGGGCGGCGAGACGCTTATAACGGGGAGCTTCGACGGCAGGGTGTGCACCTGGGACGTGTCGACAGGCGTGGGCAGTGTCGTGGACGGTCAGGCGCACTCGAACCAGGTGACGCAGTTCGCGAAGGCGCCGGGAAGCAGCAAGACGTATAGCGTTGGGTGGGACGACACGCTGCGCACCGTCGACGAGTCGGCAAATACCTTTACAGGCTCGTCCGTTAAGCTGGCCGGCCAACCGAAAGGTGCCGCGGCCTCGTTTGACGGGCTCGTATTTGTTGCCCTGAACGACGGCATCTCGGTGTTCAAAAACGACCAGCTGCTCTTCACCCACTCCACATCATTCACACCCACCTCCATCGCCGCATCAGGGCCCCACGTGGTCGTGGGCGGCGACGGCAACGCAGTCCGTGTGTACAAGCTGAGCGGTAACAGCCTCGAAAACACCACAACCCTCACAACCTCGACGACGCAGATCTCGGCGCTCTCGTTCTCGCCAAACGGCAAACTCCTGGCTGCCGGCAACTCGTCAGGCAAGATCGCCGTCTACAAGGCCAACGCGGGCTGGGAACTGGCCACAGACCGGTGGTCAGCGCACACGGCGCGGGTGTTGAGCATCGCGTGGAACAGCGCGGCAACGCATGCGGCCAGCGGTGCGCTGGACACAAACGTGTTTGTGTGGAGCCTGAGCAAGCCCGGCAGCCGGGTCAAGGCGCCGAATGCGCACAAGGACGGCGTGTATGGTGTCGCGTGGGTCGAGGGAGACGCCAAAATTGCGAGCACGGGCGGCGATGCGGCGGTTAAGATATGGACGGTTAAGAGGTTGCAATGAACTACACAACTCGACCCCCAGACATAGGTACCCCTGAAAGGTGGGAGTAGATAAACAAACACAACACCATGACGATGACACGAGATATACAGTATGAATGCAATGATTTACTGCACTTTCCATAAGAGATGAGAGGTCTGACTTTTTGTTTATACCGGCCAAATTATATGTATTTATGCATTTTAAAACAAGACAACATCGCTCCAATAGGGCCATGTAACCCGTCATGTTTTTGCTTTTGTACGCCGATATGAGCAAATACCAACCCCTTTTTTAGGCATCAAATCAGGCCCAAAATTCCCACTATTACTCCCTATCAAGAAGCTCAATCGGCGTCAAATCAACAAAAATCCGCCTAGTCCTTATAAAAAAAGTCCGTCATATAGTAGTCATCGCTCTCGTGCCTGCTGTTGCGGCGGGGTCCGCCTTGCGCATCGTAATATCCATAGTAACCATTACCATAAACTTCGTTATTGGAGCGAGAAGAAGAGGGAGAAGACAACTGCTGCTGTACTCGCGACGAGCCCCCCGGCGTCATCATCTGTCTGACCGCCGACAGGGCAGCAGCAGCTGCAGCTGGTGGTGCTCTTGACAACGACTCCTAGTCGACCTGCAGTCTGCTGCGATCGTCTTTCTCCCTGTCCATCACCATCTTGACTGCTTTCTGTTGCTGTTCTGATGCAAAAGCCTGCGAGACGTCGCCCAGGACGCGCAGTCGTTTCTGGCGCGCGAGTTCCTCTGGATAGCAGGTTAGCACCATCCAATCGAACAAGGTCACTCGCTCCGACTCGGGCACCGGGAAGGGTGGCGGCGAGTATGGTTGTGTGAGCGGGTTGTCGTCGCGGTCACGGTCATGCCCACCTTGGGCGAGGCGCTCATGTGAGGCCCGGATTGCTTTGGCGAGGTTACTGTGATGGGTAAAGGATGGTTAGCTTGTGTTGGGAGAAGGAGTTTGGGAGAGCTTTACCCAAGTTTTCCGTAGATGGCCCAGTTTTGACGCTCGCACTCTTCCGCAAGCTCGGCCTGATGATTGTCCATGAGGGTGGGGTTAGGGACCACGACAACCGGGGCACCGTAGCGGATGGCTTCAAGGATAGTTCCAGAGCCTTGTGAAAAGAAAGGAGGTCAATTGAACGCCCTGGGGAACATGCGACAGGCTAAGAACGGATGACTTGCCAGCATGGGAGATGATGCAGCCAGGAAGTCGGGCGCCAGCCTTTCCGCGACACGCCAGCATGTAGCCCTGCATGTTGTTTGTGTATTTAAACGACCGAATGTCGATGCCCTTTTTGTCGGTTAGGGCCTGAGTCTGCGCCGCGAACCACGCATGATCGGGGCCGCATTGGACTTCCAACACATCGTAGCCGTACTGGGCGAGGCACTGCAGAAAGTCGGGCTGAATGATCTCGGCGAGCAACTGGCGGAAGCCGGCGGTCGCCCCGATCGTGACGAAACAATTGCGGCCGTGTTGCTTCATGGCACCATCACTGAGCTTCTGGCGCTTAGCCTCTCTGCCTTGGGTGGATGATTGATGAATATTGCTCTCGGGAGTCCCGTCTGGGGAGTCTGCGTGCTTGGTGTTGGGGGCTGTTACTACTGGCATCTTGCTTGTGGTTTGCCCCGCGAAACGCGTCGCGATGTGGAGGGGAGCTTCTTATCGTAGGGGCAGAATTGTGGAAGATACATACAGGAAGAGGGCGGTCAAATCTTGAGCGGCAGAAGAGGGGGGTGGAATTAGCGGCCAGGCCCAGCCAGGGAAAGGGACGCGCTCACAGGGCCAAGCTTGCTGTAGCTGGTGTGGCTAAGTGAGGCATACCCCGTAACTGGTACTACTGTGGCTGACGCAGCCGCACCGGGGAAATTTTTGGTTTTGGCAACGCGAAGCAATTGACTTGTTCGAGTCGGGTCCACGGTCCACAGTTCACGGTTCACGGCACGGCGGCGATTCGATCATCACAATGGCTTCAGCGGCCAATTCGCTCCGGCTATGCCTCCGGAGCTGCAGCCAACTACCGACTATGCGAGCAGCGCGGCCTGCAATTCTGGCCTCAAGTTTGTGTCTGCGGCGAGCGCTTTCAACGACCCCGTTACGAGGGGCAGCAGCCGAAGAGACGACATTCGACGAAGATGAATTCCTGGAGACCAAACGATACAATAACCAGGGCGAGGTTCTAGCCGACATGCTGAAAAGAGAGGATCTTGACGACGCCGACCGTGCGAGGGTGAAGGACATGCTCGAGACGTGGAATAAGGTGCCTCAGGACGTGAGAGACCAGATTGATGCCACGACGCGACAAGTCCGCCAGTCAACCGCCCAGATAAGATATCAGGTTAAGCCAAAAAAAGCCAGTTTCTGGAACGATGACGAGAAGGACACCGATATGATTACGGATGAGGTTGGAGAGGACGACTTTGAGGAAGACGACATCCTCAGCATAGGCCATGCCAAGCTCGAGGAGCACCGAGAAGCGAGAGAATACGCGCGCATCGCCGTGTGGGAGATGCCGTTGCTTACAAGTAAGCATTGCATCTACATCTACCTTGATGTTTCTCTGACGGAGAGCTAACTGGTCTGGACAGAGTTTGCCCGGCCCTTCGAACCCCCCACGGAGGCGCAACCGCTGCGGTTCCGATACACGTCTTACATGGGCGAGTTCCATCCGGCTGAGCGCAAGGTGGTTGTCGAATTCTCTCCCAAGGATTTCCCAGGCCTCACCGAGCCTCAACAACTGAAGCTGATGAAGCTTGCCGGGCCGCGATACAACCCGGACAAGGGGCTCGTCAAAATGAGCTGCGAGCGGTTCGAACATCAGGCTCAGAACAAGCGGTATCTCGGAGACTTGGTTCAGAAGATGATTGCCACAGCCCAGGTAAGCATACCTCTCGGTCCTTGTCTCTGTCTCGTCGGTTTACTAAGCTAATCTTCTTCCCCATAGGACCCAACCGACATGTTCGAAGACGTTCCTTTGGATACCCGCCATCATAAATTGACATCTAAGCCGAGATTCCCCAAGGAGTGGCGGATGTCTGAGGAGCGGCGGGCGGAGTTGGAATCCATCCGAAGGACGGCCTTCGAGCTGGATCAGAAGAAGCAGAAATCTGGCAGGCTGGTTGACGGCGTGAAGATCATCGAGAAACACCTGCAGAACGTGCCCGTAATGGAGGATCAACCTGTCATGGCTCGGAGGGTTGGCAAGCAACCAGCGCGGAAGAGGTAACGAGGGGTGATGGGCCATGGTTCTCTCCGCGCGGCTCATTTGAGACCGTGCGAGCCATTGGAAACCACCTTAGCCGTATTCTCGCCACCGAAAGCACGTCCAGACGGTGCGTACTTGCTTTAGCTGGGCGACTGTATCAAAGAACTCTAGTGTACATCAATTTGTATATAATCCGAAGATGCCATTGTAATTGGCGGCTGGAGGTGTTGCTAACACTCCAAGCTGCCTCCTCGAACCTTGAAAGGAGCACTCATCATGACTGGTCAGCGTCCTGATGCCAAATATACGGATATGGCTGTCCATTTGCTTACATAATGAGATCAAAGCCAGAGACGACGCAGCCTCGGCTCCAGTTCAGGCTTGAATAAAGCGGTTTGGAGTGTGGGGAAGCTGCGAGTCGTAGGGCGGTGAGGGGTTCGGATGGCACTTGGCAGCCAGCAGCTGTCGGATTGAAACCGACCGTTTTGAACCACGGATTTCACGTGCGTATTCCGGGATTATCGGATCCGTACCTATTGGTAACTCGCCCCGACGTAGGACAGGGACTCGCCTCAACTTTAATCAAGACCATACTTGTTCACGTTCTTGACAACAGATTGCGGAGGTAGTATCCCTCTTTTTCATAGCGAGACAGAAACTTCTTAAGTATCCTGTGTAGGATTTGGCGTCTTGTTCTTGATCTTTGAGCTCCCATCGTCAAAGAGCTTGGGATTGCTTGGCTGCAAGCTCTCTCCGCACACTGAGAGCGAGCCTCGGTCCAGAGACCGATCGTCTAATCTCGCGCCGCCACTACGGATCAAGGTAGATACAATACATCTGCACCCTGGGCCTCGCTTTTTCTTCATCCCATCTTCTATTACACTCTCATCTTATCTTAAAAAAAGATATTATTGTTTTTCAGTCTCTAAATTCGAAGGTCATTGTGTTTCGCCTCTAATTCCGAACATCCCGTCCCACCTTCACTTAATATTAACATCGCCAAAGTTCGTAACACACACAAACCCACACCACAAACAAAATGGCGACCAAAGTCTCGGGCATCCCCGACTTTCAGGCCACGGCGCTGGACATCATCCCAGCGCTGGCCAGCAACGCGCGCCAGACCTTCCGGACCAACAAGACCAAGTCGCTGAAATGGCGCCTCACGCAGCTGCGCAAGCTCTACTGGGCGCTCGAGGACATGAAGCCGCAGCTGCTGGCCGCGCTGGCGGCGGACTTGCGCAAGAGCGACTACGAGGCCGTGCTGAGCGAGGTCGACTGGCTCAAGAACGACTGCCTGCACATGATCTCGAACCTGGAGGAGTTTGCCAAAGACGAGAAGCTCGGCGCGCCGCACGTGCCCCCGACCTTTTCTCTTATGGGATTCCGCCTCAAGAAGGAGCCGCTGGGCACGGTCCTGATCATCGGGCCGTACAACTATCCCATTCAGCTGCTGCTCGCGCCGCTGGTTGGCGCCATTGCTGCCGGCTGCACCGCCGTGCTCAAGCCGTCTGAGCTGACGCCCGTGAGCGCCATGGTCGTCAAGGAGCTGGTCGAGAGCCGGCTGGACCCGAACGCGTTTGCGGTTGTTAACGGTGCGATCCCCGAGACCGGCGCGCTGCTGAACGAGAAGTGGGACAAGATTTTCTTCACGGGAAGCGCGCAGGTGGGCACCATCGTGGCCAAGAAGGCCGCCGAGACGCTGACTCCGGTTTGTTTGGAGTTGGGCGGGCGCAACCCGGCGTTCGTGACCAAGAACGCGAACCTTGCGCTGGCGGCCCGGCGGCTGCTGTGGGGCAAGGTCAGCAATGCCGGCCAGGTGTGCATGTCGCAGAACTATGTCATGGTTGATAGGGATGTCGTGCCGACGTTTATTGAGTTTCTGAAGGTCGCGTACAAGGACATGTTCCCTCAGGGCGCCAAGGCGAGCCCGGACATGTCGCGGATCGTGAACAGGAGACACTTCCAGCGGATCAAGAAGATGCTGGACGAGACCAAGGGCAAGATTGTGATGGGCGGCGCGATGGACGAGTCGGAGCTGTTTATCGAGCCGACGGCTGTGCTGGTGGACTCGGTCGACGACGCCATGATGGCGGAGGAGTCGTTTGGTCCGATTTTTGCCATCTACCCGTACGTGTCGCTGGATCAGGCGATCAATATTGCCAACTCGGTACATAGGACGCCGCTTGCGCTGTTTACATTTGGGTCCAAGGCGGAGAGCACGAGAAGTATGATAACTCCCTCTCTCCCCCTTTGCCTCTGATTTCTTTTTTCTGTGAACAAAGAGAGGAACTGACTGACCGACTGACAAAACTTATTAGTCCTCAACGAAATGACTTCGGGCGGCGCCACCATTAACGACTCCTACTTCCACGGCTCGGTGAACACGGTTCCCTTTGGGGGTGTCGGCGATTCCGGGTGGGGCTCGTACCGCGGCAAGGCCAGCTTCGACTGCTTCACGCATTTCCGGACGGTCGCCGAAACGCCCGGTTGGGCTGACGGGCTGATCAAGGTGCGCTACATGCCGTACAACTGGAAGGAGCTCAAGTTCCTGCAGCGCATGACGGGCAAGAAGCCGAACTTCGACCGCAACGGCAACGTCGTCAAGGGTTTCGGGTACTGGATCTCCCTGCTGCTGGGGTTGGGCGGCAAGGGCGCCAAAGGTGCGTTGGGTCGTTGGTTGTTTGTGCTGGCTGCTGGGTATGCGGTCTCGCTGTACAGGGCAAGGACGGCCTAATTTCATGCTATAAGTTTTGTTGTTTCTGTTGTACTTGTTGCAAACCTACCCCTTCTTTTTTCTCTGCGTTGTTGTCTGTTATCGATCATGTACATGTATATATAAAAGGCTTACCTAGGCTAATTCGTGTTTTGTTGTGGTCGTCGCTTGTCTTTTAGGGGAGAGCGAGTGTTAAATACCTAAGCTACGTTTGCGAATCAATGCGATACTTATCTCTCTTCTGCTTGTAACAAGTATCAATCATGTTAGTGCTTATCTTCATCTTATGTCAGTCTGCCGAAACCAAGGATCAGTGATTAAAAGTGTACCGTAGACGCTCAAAGTACCACGCATCCCGTTGATATTGCCTGTTTGGGTGTGGATTCTTAATGCTGGAATTTGGATTGGACTTGGTGTGGTAGCATACATTTTTCTCCGAGACTGTTAATGGAACTTATCGCCAAGTACGTATATGTGAGAGGGTTGCCAATTTGGGATATTGTTGCAATTGAGATTGAGTTTTGGTGATCTTGAGAAGGGTTTGATTTACTGGTAGTATCCGTTTCCAGAAGCATCATCATCGTCCTCGGCGAGATCAAGAGAACGATTTCTCACGCCGGTCATCAGTTCACATCATCTTTTCAATGTACAGACTTCTGATGCGTAAACAGTCACCGGTTGCACGTCACGATACCTGTATAATAACACCCCGTTTGACACCAAGAGCTTGAGTAAGATGAATTTGCTTTTTTTTATATTCTTCTGTCTAAATCCCCGTAAGCGCAGCAGCCAACTGCTCACCCCTCTCTCCGCCAAGGTACACATCATCCTGCCCATCGTTTGAGACCAAGGCCATCTCGACGGCCTCGTGATACCCACGCATGAGCATGTCCTCGTCAACGCGGAGCCCATTCTCCACCAGTGCCGTGACGACCCCGCGCACCCTCACAATCTCGCGCATCGTCTCGGGCTCAATCCGGTCGTTCTGGCTCGAGTACATGGTTGCGCTGATGTTCTCCTCCATGTTAGTGATGCCGGCGGTCTTGTCGATGACGCCCTCGGGGGTCTCGACGTGCTTGCTGATCCACACGTATCCGTTGACGCCCAGCACGACGTCGATCTGGCCGCCGTCGTTGGCCGCGTCAAACGTCCAGACCTGCCGCCGGCTCCTCACGACGCCGCCGCCGCCGCCCATCCCAGAGACCGCGACGAAGACGCCGTTCCGCAGCTTGCCGTACTTGAGTGAGCGCGTGTGCAGCACGGCGCCGCCGTCCTGAAACAGCTGCTGCACCTCGGCCACCAGCAGGTCGCCCTCGGCGAAAAAGGTGCGGATCTGCAGCTCGTCGGTCTCGGTGCGCTTGCGCAGGATACCGCCGGGCAGGTTGATGGCGCTCAGCGGGAGCGAGGCGAGCTGGGTGGCGCCGACGTCGACGCGCCACCGCTTGGCTTGCACTTCGACGATGCGGCCGACGACCAGGTCGCCGACCTCGGGGGTGTAGCGCGCGCGAAGCGGGCGGATGGACAGCAGCTTATTGGTGCGCGTGACGGTGCCGGCCACCGAGGAGATGATGGAACTCGTGGCAGGGGCGATGTAGGTGCCATGGCCGCGCATCCACTGCGGGTCGTCCGTGATGACCTCGCCCGGGGTGACGATGTCAAATTTGCTGGCGGTGCTGGGGGCGCCTGCTGCTGTTGTTCTTCTGGACGCACCACCTGTCCGGGCCTTTTTGGATGGCCTGCTCTTCATGGAGATGTCTCCCTCGAGGTCGGCGCCGCCAGCGATTGAGTCGTCCGAATCCACGTCGGATGACGAGTCGGAGGCAATATCGTGTTGGGCATCGTATGGGTGCCGCACCTGCTTGGGTGCGATGATTGTGATGGGCATTTTCTTTCTTTTTGGTGTGGTTCTGCTGAGATTCTCAAGTCTGAAGCTTGAACACTTTGGGTGCAAAAGCGCCAGGAAAGCTGGAAGTTGTGTGTGTCTCTCAGTTTTCGGTAAACTCACTTGTCCCGGAATGAGATACAATGCCGCGATGATGCTGAAATATAAGAATTTCACAATCAGTGTTGAGTGCAAGTGCTGTTTGGATGAGGCAGGCAGTTGTAAGTCTGTAAGAGCTGCCGTTCTGGATTTCGATCAAACCTCCCAAGATGGTTTAGCGGGTTGGGATTTGGTAGTGGAGCTGCCAGCAGCTCAACCTGTTACGTAAGCAATTACTTGGAGGTTCGTACTTCGACGTCAAGATATCGAGTATCAACAGCAAACAGACAAGGTATTGGGAAAGAACTTAGGTTGGTAGAGTGGAGGGCATCTAACTCTCTTGATTTCCTCGCGATATTCTGAGTGCCATATTTACGCCGTCACTCGCTCCGCTGAGGTAACGTTCAGGGACCCAAAGTGTAAGTCAGGTTCCTTGTTATAATGTACCTTACATACCTAAATAGTTGGAATAGAAGCTCATGCTCTTCCAGGCCGGACAAGAAATGAACTCCCACCGGTTGCCAGTGCGTGGAAAGTCGGGGTGCACGCACTTCGTAAAAAACTCCGGAGAAGCTCTGCCCCGAAAAGCGAACTGGTGCCCCACTCTCCCTCCCGAGAAGTCGATCTCGGCTCAGGTTCCCGGGCCGGGCAAGGGGCTAGCACAAAGAGCGGCGGCGCTGTGCAGCCAAGCCACCCTTCTCCGCAAACAAATACACGCCACTCACACTGACACTCCACACCACTCCACCCCGCAAGCGCAAGTTCGGAACCATAAATCGCGACCGTTCGCATCACCAACTAAAGCCGATGAGGTGCGCACCTTGATCGCCCCAGCTTCGCTCTGGTTGGCCTGTAGGAGGAGACCGAGAGAGAGATCTTGGAAAGAGGAGGAAGCAAGAGTTTCATCACAATGCCTTCGTTACGTGGGCCCAGTCGAGTGCTCGCCATAAGCGGACAACACTGCTCGACGAGATTAACACCGAGGCCGTCGCCGGTACGACAACAGTTCCGAAATGCGTCGATACAGAGTACTGCTGCCGCGCGGCCAAAAACAGCCATATTCTTTCCAGGTTCGTGTGTTTCCCTTACCCTTACGTGAACGAGTATCCCTACTTCCTAGTTAGCTAACCCCTCATCCCACAAACCACAGGACAAGGCGTGCAGAAAGTCGGCATGCTCACCCCCTGGCTCGAAGCCTTCCCCTCGACAGCAACCCCGATCCTCCAGGAGATCGACGAGATTGTCGGGTTCAAGCTCTCAGACGTAATACAGCAGGGACCGAACAAGGTGCTCAACCTGACGCCGAACGCGCAGCCGGCCATCATGGCAACGTCGATCATGATCATACGCATTTTGGAAGTCGAGTTCGGGTTCCGTGCCTCGGAACGGGCCGACTTTACGCTGGGCCACTCACTCGGCGAGTTCGCCGCGCTCGTGGCGGGCGGGTACGTGTCCTTCGAGGACAGCCTGTTCATTTGCCAAAAACGGGCCGAGGCGATGGCGGCGGCGACCCGGCACGCTGAAGCCGAGTACGGCGGCGAGTACGGCATGGTCGCGATCGTGACGGAACCAGAGTATCTGCGAGGTCTGATCGCGGCGATCCACGAGTTCGTCGGGCATAGTAGCGCCGGCTCGAAATCGGAGAGCGCCGAGGACAGGTCGCCGATCGAGCAGGTGCTCATCGCCAACGTGAACAGCAAGAACCAGATCGTGCTGAGCGGGAATATTGAGCGGATAAAGACGCTTGTCGCGCACGTGAGGCAGTTTTTGGGGCATGATCCGCGGGCGGTGAGGTTGAAGAGCGATAGTCCGTTTCATAGCCCGATTATGAAGCCGGCTGTTGCCGTGATGCGCAGGTTGCTGGTTGGCAAGAGTAGGATGAAGGGCCGGGAGGATGAGGATATCGTCGCGTTTCCCGGTTCGATACCGTGTATCAGCAATGTTACGGCGCGGCCGTTTGAGAGCAAGGCCGAGGTGGAGGACCTGCTGGCGAGGCAGTGCCTTGAGACAGTCAGGTGGTGGGATAGCATAAAGTATTTGGATCAGGAGCAGAAGGTGAGGCGGTGGATCGGGATCGGTCCGGGGAAGGTCGGCCGGAATTTGGTCGGAAAGGAGGTGGGCATGAGGGGTAAGGATACCGTCAAGGGTGGTGGCGTGTGGGCGATTACAGATCCGAGCGAGATCGAGGAGGTGCTCAGGGGCTTGGAAGAGACCGAGTCGCTGGTGGACGAGGAGTGAGATTCTTTAATATACATGGGGACGGTTATAAAAATGGTTGTTGGTTCTACAGGTAAGTGGAAAGGTGTGGTCTTTGGTCTTTCGCATTTCAACTTTCAGCGAGGGAGGGCACAGAGGATGTCATATTGCACCTGGCTGGCGTCTATGGTTGAGTATTATTCTGCATTCATTTTGTTGGACTACCCGTTGTATTGTACAATACATACCCAGCGATATAATTGTTGATGGAGTCTGAACAGAGATTTACTTTTTGGATACCTTAGATAGCACGGGTAGGTATGTAGTGGCTGGCGTATGTGAAGCATCATCAAGACTTTGCTCAGTCAGTGCCTGTAGGTATTATGCCTACAGCCAAGTCCCTAGTGAGGATACCGAGCTTAATACTATTGAAACAGCCCCGTTCCAAGACCCAGAATAGAAATGACCAAGGTGATGAGAATGCCTCAAAAATCCATCCAAATCGAATATGACGAGGCCGCATCGTTGACTCTTGATACGAATTTTATGCCGCGAAACACCTCCCGTCCGATCATATCATAGCCCTATCAAGGCTTCCAGACGAAATGATGAGATTGAACACTAGGCCACATTACAGGTCGGATTGATGGACACATCCCGCAGAGAAGACAAGACGGAAGGTGGATTTGCTTTGTATGTCTGAGCGCTTCACGTTGCTGAATGCATCGCAAGCCCCTTCTTCACCTTGTTCGGGCGGGGCAGTGGGATGAGTGGATGTTCCCAGGGGTCCTCCCACATGCAGGGCACTGCACTCAACCACTGCAGCGACACTGCGCCGGGCACAGATTTTAGCCCGGGGCATTGGTGATAACCCCCTTTTTGGAGGGATGTGCCGTTTCCGCCCCTCCCGTCCCCACTGCCTGGGCGCATCCCCGCGGGCTGACTGCCACTGCCCAGGTGGACGGACTGTCGGAGTCTTGAACCCAGCTTCTGCCACCTTCGCCGCGCAACTCTCTTTTCGTCTCCTCCGCAACCTACATAATAAGCCCTTTCTTTGTTCATCTGCAACGGCATCTTTCCATACCGCCCATGTTGCATCGTTCGAGATGACACAAGATACGCGCTCATACCAGGACGCCCCGCGGACCAACGGCATCAATGGCGTTGCAAAGGCCAGCGCGACCGCGCCCCCGCTCTCGACTTCGACCTCGGCTCGGAATCCCCCCCACCGCCGCAAGCTTCCCGATATCTGCTACACGCTGCGGCGCAAATTGATCGCTTTGGTGGAGGAGCAGACGGACGACCTGGTCCTCCGGGGCGTCCAGGACCAGGCCCGGGTGTCGATGCGTATCATCGAGGAGGCAATTCGCAAATACGAGTGCGTCTGCCACAGCGCCAGTTTCCCGGTATCGGTTTTCGGTGTTTTCACCCGGAGTCGTATAACTCCTTAGTGGGTGGGAACAGTGAAACCCAGGGAATCTGTGCGCAGATCTCTTTTTTTGGGCGTGCATAGCTAACATCATGGCTTTCTGCGTATGAAAGACCCGAGGAATTATCCCTTGCGTATAACGGCGGGAAGGACTGTCTCGTCCTTCTGGTGCTGATATTGGCTTGTCTGCCGTCGGCAGCATCGGAGTCGTCCCCGTCAGCATCACAACCAACATCTTCCTCATCACCATTATCACCAACACCACCCGAACAATCAGATTTCAAAACCGCGAACCAGCCCGGGTCCAAACCTCCACCCTTGTCGGAACCGCCTCAACCCCTCCAGGCAATCTACATCGCCCCGCCCGACCCGTTCCCCGAAGTCGAGGACTTTGTCGCCGCCTCGACCGTCACGTACCACCTCGACCTGTCGCGGTATGCGCTGCCGATGCGCCCGGCGCTCGAGGCCTACCTGAGCAGCCGGACCGCCGTAAAAGCGATATTCATGGGCACGCGCCGGACGGACCCCCACAGCGAGTTCCTCGAGCATTTCAGTCCCACCGACAAGGACTGGCCGCAGTTCATGAGGGTCAATCCTGTCATTGATTGGCACTACACCGAGATATGGACTTTTATCCGCCACATGGGGATTCCGTTTTGCAGCCTGTACGATCGCGGGTTCTCGTCGCTGGGCGGGATGAGCAATACCCGGCCGAACCCGGCGCTGGCGGTTGATGGGGATGGGTTCAAGCCGGCGTATGAGTTGGTGAGGGATGATGAGGAGAGATTAGGGCGGGACCGGTAGGTGGTTGTAAGTTCATCTGTGTTTAGCGAGTAAGCGAGTATAAACGGGAAGGATAGGGGCCTATGCTTGGATTTTTGGCTCCATCTTTTTTGTTTGAGAGGTTGAGAGCGTGATGAATCGAAAGGAGGACAGCAAGAAACGACACTGTGCTTTTTCTGCACATCTTTTTACACGGTAGGTACTACACATGTTAATAAAGCATGCTACTTCATATAGAGCATAGAGGAGCATTCCGGCGTTTTGAATTTGAGCGAGCGGAGATACTTGTTTGGCGTATCTAATAATTGCCGTGTTCAACAGTGGTAGCCTGGTATTCTCCGGAATGTACGTACATTTATATGATGCAGTGACGGCTTAGGGACTTTCTATCCATTTTCATAACAAAGGGTCAATATTCTCCATTCTAATCCACCGGTGTCTCTTTCATATCTTTTTCTTTTGTGTGCAATGCAAGTGAACCCGGAAAGATTGGACGAGGTGACGGCCGGGCGCGACCTGAAGAGTGTACAGATAACCCCGTCCCTTCTGTCGGAGGTCACTTAGCTGCCCATGCGTGGCCATGGTTGTGATTTAGGGGCCGAGCCCCTGATAGCCCGCACGGGGTAGGTACCCCGGAATCTGTACAGTACCGGGAGCTTCCCTCCAATTGCGATAACCGCCCGCAACGGCGGCCCCGCGATAACCTCAACACCACACCACAACTTATTAACCGGCATCACCACTTTCCTAGCAAACCGATAGGAGTGAGTTTCCAGATGCTATGGCGACCGCAATCCCCTCGATAGCATGCCTAGGGGTTATCGGCCGAAACGTATGTCTGTCCCTTCTCCTCTCCTCAATCCATTACCCCAATTTACCTTACCTACCTCTACTTAACCTATCTACTCAAGGTATCATTTGCCCGCCCACATACAACTAATAACTAACACTCGTAATGAATGATAGAATAACCCCCTGCACATCTCCATCTTTACATCATACGACCCAGCAACGAACAGCTTCGTACCCGTGCGCACAGCCCTGCAGTTCTCGCTGCTCCTCTCGTCAACACTCGACGTCTTCGAGCTGCGCGCGCGCCACAATGCCGCCGGCGGCGTTGGGTTGTCTGGCGACTTTGGACTTCTGCATGCCGTGGACGAGCGGTTGGCCGCGTACGGCTTCGAAACGAACACCGGAACCAAGTTCGTCGTGATTGTCGATATGAGAGGACGGAGAATCGATGGAAACGCGGTGATGGCGGCTGGGGAGAAGAGGGCGGCGGCTGCTGCTGGGGCTGTTGGGTTGAGAGAAGGAGAAATGAAGCCTGTCTTTAAAGCCATGCAGAACGCGTATATCAAGTTGTTGCAGAACCCGTTTTTCGACCCGGACGAACACTCGCCGCCTTCTGGAAGGGGGGGACGCAGGATTACGAGCAGGAAGTTTGAGGGGGATATGAGGAGGATTGGGGAGAGTTGGACGCCTGGGGTTACGAATCTTTGAGGATGTGGACAAAAAAGGGGACGGACGATGCGAGGACAGACGGTATGTGGGCATAACCCGATCGCAGCTGGGAAATGGCGTATTCGTCCAGGTTGGTTCGATGCGAACGCCTGAAATGGCAGGCGCCGATATGAGAGGTCGGCATGCCGCCATTCTACGGGCATCTACCAAACAGTCAACTCTGGCTGAGCGGATGGAGAGAAATATCGCCCTGATACCCCGTTTATTCTTGGCCGTTGAAGTGTTTCCAGGAAGGGGCCAAGAAGAGGTTCTGAAGGCCGCTAGAGGCATATCCAGTTCTCTTTGGGCTGGAACCGCAGAGTTTATAAGCCCTGATAGCCTGACAGGACCTCTGTTGCGAGAGATATCTACAGTATGACGAGGAATACCGGGTGGATGAAGGAAGTATCTGATATTGGAGCCGACCTCCAGCCTAACACAAGTCGGCAAGCGAAGAGGTATTACGCCCGGATAGAGAGTCGCGCGGGCTATGGAACTGAGACGATTGTGGGCGCAGTACATATCTAGGAGGCAGCACCTACCTAGATATTTGTACCTTTTTTGTACGTACAGGTCATGAGCAGAGCAGGGCAGATCGAGACAATCCCATACCAAGAACCCGCATAAAAGATAGATATGTAGATATCAAACAACCAAAATACTCGAAAAAAGGGAACAAAAAAGAACAAAATAAAGCCGCCAGATACCTAACCAAAAAGTTCATTCAATCACCATTACTGAGTGTAAACTCTTCATATCGCACGCCCTCTCGCTCAGCCCACCGTCCCTCATCGACGGCAGTCTTGTTGACGCTCGCAACGCTCGCCCAGCCGCGCATGAGCGCCCGCCAGTAGCACGCCTCCGCGGCGGGGGAAAAGTATCCCCCGCCGACAAAGAGCTCGCGCTGCCGGCGGGCGATGCCTTCGGCCACGCGCGGGTGGTCCTCGAGCCAGGCGATGGTTTCGCCCAAGTCGGACCAGTCCGGCGCGACGAAGATAATGTTGGCTTGGTCCGGCGGGTACTGTACCGGCCAGGTGCGGCGGTGGCGGTCTGTTATCCACAGTCCTTTCAGTTTTGCTCCGGACGGGTGGCTGCCCCGGCTAAGGTTGCTGCCGCTTCTATTATCCTTTTCTCCTTCGTTGTTGTCACTCCGTTTCTGTTGTTGTGTTGTTCGATACTTATCCAAGTCCATGCTGCTCGAGAACAGCGGGCGGACCATGTGCGTCGTGTGCTGTAGCCAGTTGATGGGCGGGGTGAGGACGACGCTCGCGCACATCTGGTGGTACTGGAATCGGCCGCTGTACGTGACCCCCTCGGTGTGGACGACGTATCTGTACCGACAGAACCCCTCGATGGGCAGCGCGTTGGTGGCGTCGCGGTCGCCTCTCCCCGTCCACTGGAGCGACTGGACGTCGGCCCAGGGCTTGTTCTTGGTTGCGGCGAGTAGCTTCTGGCGCAGCTGTGGGCTGTGGACGCTGTTGTACCACGCCGTGCCGCGCCAGACGGCCCTGGGGATCTTGGAGCTCCAGGTCTCGTGTTGCTCGATGGAGGTGATGGCGCCTGTGGCGCGAGACATGGACCCGATGAAGGGGAGGTCCCAGGCCCAGAAGGAGAAATGCGGCATCAGGAAGGAGCGCGCGTTGGGGTCCTTTGGTCGCATGTTCGGGTCGGCCTGGCGGCTGTAGGTCCATGCTGTGCCGAAGGGCTGGTCTTGGAAGTTGAGGGTGAAGACGGTGTCTGGAAGGGGGGCAGGCGAGGTGAGGATTGCGCGGTGGAGTTGGTGGAGGGATGAGGTGCGAGACTGTATCACGGTGTTAGGTCTTTGTCTGATGTTATAGTGTTCAGAAGTAGTACATTGACCATCTCTCTTGAGAGATCTGCTTTCCGTTGTGCGTGGAGGATATATATATGTCCATCCTTGATTCTGCCCTGCAACGGACCCCCGTCGCCAGTGTTCTTCAGTGTGAACGGCCCCTGTGCGACTACCTCGTCGATCTGCGTGGTGAGTCCTGGAAAGGTGGCGCGGCACTCAGCTTCGCCCAGGGACAAGTTGTTGAGCTTCTCTTCGGATAGCCGTCTTGATCCGCCGGATAACGGCCAAGGCCACGGCAAGCGGGGAGAAGCTCCATCGTCGACAGGAAACTGCGACACCGACGATGGAGACTTGAGGATGAAGAATAGGCAGTATAGGACGAGACAGGATCCCAGTACGAGCATGAGCTGTCTCAACTGGCGCCTCCGCCGCACTTTTATTCTTGTATCGCCCATGGTACAGCACCCGTCCGCCCGATTAGTAGGCTGCAGGGACACATTCCAAACTTACTAGGAAGGAAAGGTCGGCAGAGGGGAAAGATAGAGAAGGGTTTCTTTTCTTGTGGTATACCTACCGTAGGTAGTGCTGTCTGTAGTGCCAAGTACCAACGAACTTAGACCCAAGAAGTCAAGTATTCGGGGGAGATAACCTACATGACCACTTGTTTGATCTCGGTACCCCAGACATTGCCAACGTGGTGTAAAAGCGAAGGGTACAAGCGAAAGAACAAAGGGTTGCGTCGACGCATCGAACAGGATGCGAAATCCAGGTTTCGGCGGCACTCGCTCCGGAGGAGGTGCAACCTGCTTTTCCTCATGGGGACGGGGACTCGTAGCGACTAGCTACAGCAGCATTAACGTAGCAAGGCGTATTGAGGTCAAAAGAGGGGCCGCAAATCCATTGAACTCGGCCGCTGGGTGGATTGATGGGAAAATCGCCGGTAAAACCGGCAATTGTGCGCGGGTGTCAGTCGCCAGGACAGCGCAAGCAGATTCGAGGCAGTTGATGAAACCTTACAGACCGGTTTGATTTCTTCCAGTCTGAGCAAGCTGATGCTATATCATGCTGGCATGACCTCTTCGCAATGCACAGTGTACAGCCCGTAAGTGCATTGTACATGTGTTGTGACCTTTTTCTCGATTCCACGTTCGCCTTCGTACCCGTCCATCCATCCATCTCGGTTACATCGGAAGAGATCCGGACGCTTTCCAGATCGGTTCCTTTTCCCACAGTTTGGCCGCCAATCATCTTACTCCCAAGACGCACCCCGACGCAAGGTACAGTATACGGTCAAGGTCTGGAAAGACCAGTTCTCGTCTCCTCGAAGTCGATTTTCAGTCGTCGCCCATTGGCCACCCATTGACTTTTCCTGGGGTTGACTGACGTCGACAGAAACAACCTTGACGTCGACAGAAACAACCTTGACGCCCCATTTGGACGACATAATATCAAGGTGCATTTCCCTTTCCTAGGGCTCGGAAAAAACGTCTTTTTCGATAAAGTCTGGTAAAAAACAATGATCCGATTTAAACGTTTTAAACAGTAATAACTCCGCTAGCCCGAATACGGTATAAGTGCACTTACTCCCACTCCTAACACTCAGCTCCATACTCTGTAAGAAACCATTTCTAATATAGTTATGCTTACTTATACAGACTTATCCAAGGTTAATGCAGTGGCTGAGGCTGTGTGGCACAGGTGGCGTTGGAAAGAACCAGATCTTTCCGAAAAAAAAAGGTCTAAACCCGTTTTAAAC
Organism: Apodospora peruviana; assembly: GCA_033439685.1. Classification (NCBI taxonomy): domain Eukaryota; kingdom Fungi; phylum Ascomycota; class Sordariomycetes; order Sordariales; family Lasiosphaeriaceae; genus Apodospora; species Apodospora peruviana. The sequence goes on along the minus strand of JAUEDM010000005.1, from coordinate 3,297,693 downwards.
TGTTTATTAATACAAAACCAGTTTTGTCAGATCCGAACCCTACCCTTTCCTCGGGAGAGAGACGACCTGCGCTATATGGGGAAGAAGGCTTATTGGGTTCCTCTGTGATGGGCTTCTTGGCTTCGAAGGCAAATAACAAGCTATTCCAATGGCTTGGGAAAAGATCCAAGAGCCTCAGAAAGTCCTCCCAGGATATGACCTTGTCGTGTATTGGTGTAGACGCGGTCTCACCGGCCTCGCTTTTTCAACATCGCAATCGCAAACCTCTCCAGCCCCGCAGACTCTTCCAGCTCGGTAGTTGGACCCATGGTTATCTCGCTGAGAGAGCTGCGCGGCGCAGTTGTGGTGTGTGGTTCTGATGCTTTAGTACCTTCCCAATGTCTATCCGGGAGTGGTTGCCACCAGTCGCCAGTCCGGGCATGCCACTGAGAACTACACAACTCCCACAGCCGACTTGTCGCCCGTTTATATGCGAACCGTTCATCCTCTCCAGTAAACGCCCCGGTCTGGTTGAAATCGATCTCCTTGTTCGGCTCCAGCCCAAAATCCGAGTCCTGGTCCGGATCGTACTTGGCATTTCGCGAGTCTAAATAGGTAGAAATGTTGGGCCGGAACGGCGACATCTGATCTTGGAAAACCTCGGCGATGGTCTCTGAATATGTGGCATCAACTACATCATCCCGCACAGGTGTCGATGATGGTTGTCCATCTTCCAGCGGGGATGGCGGCACCCTGGTCTCTGGGAAGAAGAGATCATCAGGGCCGGCTGTTACCCGAATGATTAGCTTGCAGCGCGCCTCGTAGAGGGTATCCAGGAGGGTAATGAATCTGCGTGCCTCGTTCTTCATGGATAGTGATAAGACGGTACCTGGTCTATGATGAATGTATGATAGTTTGACGCCAGTGTGATGTAGTCGGCCGGACCAAACGAACTCACGAGCTCGATGAACTTCCAGTGGGCAGTGCCGTCTTTCTGTCGCGGGACAACAACCTTCCTACCATAAACTGTCAGGGTGGAAGGCTTCCATGTGCTGGTGGTGTTAGAAACGTCATGCTGATCGGCTTGGGCCCATCTTTCGTGTGTATCGGACGCAAGAATATACTTGACCGGCCTTTGGCTGCCTTTTTGGGCCTCCCATGAAGTAAGGTCTTCGGAAACGGATCCTTCCTGTTCCAACACACCTAAATGAGTCTAAAAGGAAGAACTCGTCTCGTTCACGTCGACTGTGGCGTCCTTGGAGTCGCTTTGGACCTCTCTTCTTCGCCAATCATGCGCTCCCTCCATGTGCCAGAAATCACATCGGGCTTTGAGAACCTCCAAGAAATTGGCAAAATCACTCTTTTTCCAAATAACTCACCACCAAGCCGTCGCCTTCTAAGCCCCAAAACCTGTTCAAAGAGTCCTCCGGTAAGGGGTGGAGAGTAGGAGACGCCCGTCGCCTTTTCAAGCTCCTCGGGCATTTGATTGGAGGACGCAATTAAAACCCCCCCAAGCTGAAAGAAGACAAGGAACAGATTATTCATTATTTTGCTTGCGGCTCTGTCCGGGAGCTGGAACTCATCAAGAAATAGGATTGAGGTCTTTTCAACCATCTCTTTTGCAATCCACAGCAGCGAGTACTCCAGGTCGACGCCGCCGGCCGCTTGAGGCTGGGACTTTCGGAACTGTTCTAGCCTCGAGAAAGCATGCAACATAAAAGTATTAAAATGCCATCTTTTCTTGCCGCGCGTAGGCAGCCCCTCCGCCAAAAGATCGAGCAGCATGGACTTGCCCGTCCCGACTTCACCAGAGAGGAACAGCCCCTTTGGGGAGTCGGCGTGCAAGGCAGCCTGATGACTCGTCAACACCCTCGTCAAAGCAAGTCTGTCCTTTTTCCCTTTGCGTCTGATTGGCGAAAGAACCGGGCAAAGAGCGGGTACCGCCGGATAGGGTGGTTGCGAGAAGCAAGCTCGTACTCGTCATCTGGCTTCGCTTGATCTAAGACCTGGGTGACCTGATGAAGACGCCTCCGATATTCCTGCGCTGGCTCGTAGTCTTTGAGTCGTAGATATATCTTCTGCAGGTGGTGGGCCAGGGGGTGCTGAGAGGCATCCGGACTGCAGACGCCTGTTGCAACGAGCGACTGGTATTTGACGAGAGGGTCGGTGATGGCGACCGACGTCACCACCCGCATGTTCATGGCTGATGATTCATTTGGTAGAATATACTACCGATTCTCTAACGTATATCCAAGGATGTGAATCGAGGAGCTCGACGCTGGGTCCAATTTTCTATCACGGCGATGTTAGTTTCAGGAGTTGTCGTTCAGCCGTTTCTGTATGGTGGAAATCAAATAAAAGCCCTTGGCCCTAGGCGTAATAAATGATGTCACCAAGTCTCTGGTAGCGCGTTCGATATAAAACGGACAAAAGATCCGATATGCTTTAGATCCATAGGATAAACCGTGCATTCACATATAAAAAGAAGTCCCAGACCAATCCACTGAAATGAATGAAAATCCGTACACAAGTCTTTTCACCCCTGAGTTCTCGAGGCCATTGACGCTGCCATCCGCATTCGGCTGGTGACCTGAGAAATTGAAAGCTGGTGAATGGTGATTGGTGTTTTGCTAGCGGGGCCTTGTTTGTTGTGCTGGACCAGTCCCGACTCCCGCACTTTGAGGCTTGAGGTTGTTTTTGGCCGGCCGCGTGCCTGTGGGGGCGCGGATGTGCTCCACTACTCAATCGGGTGCTGCTTGAACCTCAACAGCGAAGCACGGCACAAGCACTGACCAGTAGCCTCTATAATTTTTGCCCAAGTCAACAACGTCCAATAAACGACGGCTTCGTCACTCATGCTTCTGCACTGCACACCTCCCAGCAAGGCCACCCGAGCCGTCGTGTCGCCGTCAATCTGAGCGCCCGCTTTTCTTCGACTCGTCTGGCATTCTGCCTCCTGGGAATACTGGGCCTTTCTCCCATCAGTTCCCCATCACCATTTCTGGCCGTGCTCTGGGCATGATTTAATTCCATCATCATCGTCGCTGACCTTCCACCTCTTCGTCGCCATCGCGTGCGTGAGTGCACGCACTTCCATCCTCGACCTCCATCGACATCAACATCGCCGACACCCACCGACCGACCGCGTGCGTCTGAATCACAATGTTTTCGCCCGCGAATCAAGAAGGCGGCCCTGCCAAGGGCACGCGAAGCAGCCGGCGACGACAGCGACCAGTCAGTTCCGATAACTCAGTGCAGCAGCCAAAGGCCAAGCGCCAGCGAGTCCCGCTCAGCGAAACGACCTTCGTGAATCCCGATGCGCCCACCGAAATGTTCGAGGTCAAATCCGACAAGCTCGACATGCTTAGTGTCAAGCGCGACGGAATTGAGAATGTTGTTCCAGCTCCACGAAAGGAGCTCAGTGTTCGGTCAAAAAAGCCTAAAGCTGGCGAGAGATCCAGCAAGGGCGATGGCAGCATAATATTGGTTCGTCGAACCTTTTCTCTTGCGCATAACCCCCTAAGCGCAGTAGGCTGACTGTCAACAATAGACTTCGAATAATGCATATGCTGTGAGCAAACTGCCAGCTCTGCCAGATCGATTACGGCAAGATGCGCCGAGTAAGATTCCAAGATGCCTGTTTGACCCATCGAAATCACTGACCGCTTCTGTCCGGGAAACAGATCGACAGCATGGCGCTATCTATGCATCGAACGGCTATGCGCTGAGCCTTACCCATACTCATGCTTTCGTTTGGCCATACACTTCAACCGCATCCTCGCCCGAGACGTTCACCTTTGCGTTACCATATCCCTCGAAGCATGCCTCTGACCCCCTTCCACTCGGCTCCTTGGTCGCCCCTTCAGCATCCTCAGACGAACCCGGTCTCGTGATCGTAATGCCTGTGAGCGGCAAAATTTCCTACTGGGAATCCATATCCAGCGCGGTCACCCTCGACTTCCTGAGCAAACAACGGACAGGTGTGGAGGATTCGATATCCGGAATGTTTTCAGGAGAGCACGTAATCCATATTGTAAACGCCGAATCAGCCGGATTCGTTCTCGTTCTCACCAGCGGACGACTTGCTTATATGACCGTCCGAGATGGCCATGGCCGGCCTGGAATATCGGTGCAATTCCTTCGAAACGGTCTGAGTAACAATGTTGGCGGGTTCTTTGGGAGCATTCGGCATGCATTGAGTGCGTCTCCCCTTCGAGGAGATATTGCCGCAGTCCGGTCAGGCTCTGGCACAAAACTCGGGGAGCGCATAATCGTTGCGGCGACAACCAAAGGAAAGCTGCTCTCCTGGAGAGTACATCGAGGTGGCCATCACGAACTTCTAACCGATGTCGATATTAAAGACCAACTTGCGAAGGAAATTCAAGAAACCGACTCTGAAGCCATAGGACTACCACAGGACTCCCTTGAGGTTCACGATTTCACATTTATACCCCGAGGCCTCGATAGGAAGCATGTGGATTCGAGTCGACTCAGCCAAGCACTCTTGCGCCAGGACGACTCGGTACAGCATTTACTACTCCTTACATCCTTTACCAGCAGAAGACAGTCACGATACTCTCTTGTTGAACTGGTCATTTCAGTGGAGGGCGTCAAAATCGGAATGGTTCGACCATTGACTTCGTACTCAACTCCTGCTAGGACCACCACCCCCATCAAACCTCGCATCTATCTTCCAAGGCCTGCGCTGGTCGCTTTTGTAATATTCGACCGCGCTGTAGTCATTGCCTCTATGGTCCAGCCGCCGGATTCTCCCGAGTCTCAGCTACAGGAAGACAGTCACATCATTCCTGCCACGTTCGAGGATGTGATTGATTTCCGCGACGAGGACGACGTACAAATCGTCGGCTCCGGCATTGAAGAGCCCACCGGCAACAACTATACACAAGACGAATTACGGGCACACCGGCCCAGGACAAAAAATCCCGCCGCGGTCCTTCTGTTACAAGGTGCTGGCACAGTCAGGGTTGCTGTCAGTGATATTGAGAGGTTCGCTAGCGACGAGCCGCCGAAGGTCACCGCAAAGACCAAGCTCGAACAGGCTGTATTCTTCGGTGTCAAGGAGGCCAATCCGCTGGTTTTCCAAGGGAGGAGGAACTTGCCCTTCTCGAACAAAGAAATCGCCGATGCTGCGATCGAGCTCAGCAACGAGATCGTAAGCTCTAAGTCGCCCTTCCTTGCGAGTCTTTCCGCATCTCTCGAGGTCAACATGAAGACAAGGGTCAGCTATCTGGATGCACTGATTGCCCATCTCGTCGCACTTCACGTCGAGCTAGACGCCCGCAGCCGCTGGCTTCTGCTCTACAATGCCGAGAAGATGACTGTGGCTACCTGGATTTGGGAGCAACACGAACGCTTCCTCGCGGAACGTCCGAAGGGAGACAAAAAGACTCTCATCTCCGAAACCGCGGTCTTCATCAACGAGAATCAGAAGACGGAACCCATCGCAGCCATTGGTGAGGTGGACTCAGTAAGGCATTGGTTTATGCACGATGTATGGAGGCTAGATATATTCATTGCTTGGGGATATCAGGTCATCAAGACTACCTGGACCGAGAAGCTCGTCAATGAAGCGGGCCTCGCCCGCTTAGTCTGGGAAGCGGCCACCGTGAATAACGGTGCTCTTCGGGAGGCTCACCGATACCGACTGTCTAACGCACGGCTCTACAAGATCGATCCGAGACAAACGGCTGGCGGTAATGCTATCCCTGAGCCTTGGACGGCGACTCATTTGGTCGCAAACAATGTCAAGCGTCTGCTTGAGTTTTGCCACCTGTTCCTTGACACATATTTCCTGCCATCTGACGGCCAGAACTCCGTGGACCGAAAACTCCTAGAGCAGATTCGGGACCTACTGCCGGCGTTCACCAGACAGTATCTTACAGTTTTGCAGGAATTTTCCGCCTGGGCGGCCAAGAGCGAGGATGCGCAAGCTCAGGAACTGGGCAAAACCTACCGACAACACTACCTCAACGATGTCTACGAAAAAGTTCTGAAGCTCAAGGATTACGACTTGTGGGAGCAGGCCATAGGACTCGCACAGGAGTATAATGCGCTGGTCACGCTGGCGGATGTCGTGGTCCAGCAGATTTTGACGCTGGAGAGTGATGCAGGATCTCCCGAAACGACGAGCAGCCAGGCACAGGAGAAACTTGCCCTCGCTGATGAAAAAAAGCAGCAAATGGGCCGGTTGATGGAGAAGTACCATGAGAAGTTTGCTTTCCGCGCATACGAGGTTCTGCTCAAGAACTCTGGTGTCCAGGGAGTTTTGGACTTCCAGTACGACAAGGGCGGCTATGCCACCAAATTCCTCAGGACTAAACCGGAACTAGCCAAGATCTCTTGGATTAACGACGTCCAGAGGGAGAAGGACATTGATCATGCCGCAGAGACGCTGTTAAGCCTTGGCCTCGGCCGGGAACAGCAGATCTGGAACAAGAAGATCGAGCTGAGTCTTGGGAAACTGGCGCTCATGGTCGAGGAGAGCGAGCACTCGGTAAACGGCGACATTAGCAGCACCCATTCGGATAGCGAGGCGAAGAACGGCGCCAACTTGCAGAAGATCGACCGGGAACTCGAGCTCATCAAGATCCAAGACGCTCTGTACAGCATGATTTTCCCGACGATTCGCGAGGGTGTCGACGCCGCAGCCGAGCTGGAGCTCGCTATGAAGGAGCATGGCGCCCTGATCCCCAAGAAGCAGAAGGCGCTTGCGCAAATCTTTGAAGACGGCATGGAGCGGCTCCTTAAGCATGAGGCTCTGCAGCCGTTTACCCTGATCGACTTGCTCACCCTGTCATACCTCGACGAGAGTCACTGGGATCTTATCGGTGATCAGTTCTACCTCGCTCTCAGGGTCGCCGGGTTCGCACTGAAGGGTGAGGATCGTGTCAATGCGGAACGGTTGATCTGGCGCAGATGCTTTATCCGCGATGACTGGAAGCGGGTAAACGAGACCAACGATAAGGCAGACGATGATCAGCTTGCGACTATTGGTGAGACGCGTGCGTACAAGACGATGTTTGCGGTCGCTGACGAGAGTAAGTTGTTCCTTCAACCATGTTTATTGCGCTTTTCCCGTTTATTGCGGTTTCCCTCTTGTTCGTAACCCCATGCTAATACTATGTTAGACAATCTGGACAAGACTTTCCGCCCTTTCGTCAAGCCGTCGGATGCTCTGGGAGTCTATACCGAGGCCTTGGACCGCCGCTTCGACGCCATGCACGACGATTTTCGCCACAAGCTGCTCGACGCCATGAACTGGGAGGACGGCAAGCTGCGGAATTTTATCGAAAAGGCCCGGCTGGATGCCTGGGCGGCTAGCACGCGTGATTCTGCCGAGAAGACTGTCATGAACGCGCTCAATCGCAAGACGGCGGAAGCCAAGCAGCAGAGGGATAGCAGGAAGCAGGCGGTTGCGGATGCAGCTAACGCAGCGCGGAATGGGAGGAGTGGGAACGCGAACGGGAATGCGAACGGCAGCAGCATTGTTTCGGCCAAAGCGCCGTTTGCGAGGCTCTCGGATGGGGAGAGAACGCAGTTGTTTGTTGCTTGAGCTTGAGGTTGAGGTTGAGGTTGAGGAAACAGGGCTGGGCTGGACTTTTCGTCCTTATGTGTGATTTGGGGATTATTAGATCGATACATTCGTCTATCTATATACCGGCATTGGGAGCAAGTTGGGAAGGGTTGCTGTTTCGATGGATGGATAGTCAGTCAGACGAGAGACAAGGGGGGGAAGGGTGGCAATGAGGAGACACTTGTAGTGTTTCCTTATTTTTCTTTCTGTTGGAGGGCATTTGCAAACTAAGCGGCCGCACATGTTTTTTCTGTCGAATTCATGTTTCCGTTTTTCTTATGTCTAGGTACTAGGTCAAGTAGTCTGGGCTTTCTAGGGACCTCTGGTCTTCTTCTGGTTGGGAACCTACCGTACCGGCTGGCGGCATGGTTGGTGCAAAAAATGGTGGCCCTCATTTCTTCTCTCTCTATCAAGAGGCGCGCGGGCACGCGCAAAATTGTGTAAAAGTAAATTCTGTTATATTACTATGACTGTTTCGCTCTCACGGGCGTAGAATCGTGTTCTATGTGGTACGGCATTCGCCATGACTGGAGTTAGTCAACTTTACTTGATTTGATGTAGTTCTTGCCTTATCACCTGAGCAATGGACAAGTCTGCCCGATCTGGTGTGATACATTCTCGGCTGCCTTTCGAGTTTAAGGGTACTACTCATATGTTGTTGCTAACGTTTGTTTAGGTTCCCGAGAAGGTATTGTTGTGAAGATGGGTCTGCAAAATGTTTCGATGCATACTTGGAAGACGGGAAAGAAAGTTTGCTCCAAAAATAGATATGTAGGGGACATAGCGTGGGTGATCAACCAAGACAAGTCTCGGTTCCTGTTAGGGCAGGTAAGTATACATAGACAAGGTACCTGACCTATACCCAGCACGCTTCAGAATAGGTTCACGCCAAAATGGGTTGCCGATTTAGATAAAATAGTCTGCTAGTTTAGCTTCGCGTCCAATCAAACCGAAGGTTGGTTGTTTGGCTTGGGAGGTAAGAGTGAATCCGAATTCCAGGTCCGGTACCTATGGTAAAGAAAGGTGATGTTTCTCGAATCCGGGTCTGGATTAGCGCAAACAAACGACGAGCATAGCGATTGGTAGTATCTGATTAGTTTAAGTTTCGGAGTAAAGGTCTCGACTCGTCTGAGATGTTTCCGGGAGAAGCACCCACAGCGGCCAGGCTCCGGCATATGAATGACTCCAGTCATCTCTTGACAAAGTAATAAAGAATACTCGGAGAAGGATCTGTCAGGGTTGACGGCAAGAGTTCCTTGATCCGATGACCGACGAAAGGGGGTTTCGCTGAGGGTGACAAGGTTGAACAATGCTGCTGTGCCGGATGACGATGGCCAACGGAATTCCCGAGACGCAGAAAGACGTAGCGTTACACGGCGTCGAATGAACGACGAACAAACGAACGAACAGAAGGCGGTTTGTACATATTTTGTCTCTTTGCTCCAATCTCGGAGACACGGCAGCGACGACGGAAAACGAGTGCGGATTATTATCCGTCTCTCGGTACTCTAAACCTTATTTCAGTGCCAGGGTTGGTAAATTCGCCGATGTCTCGATCTGGCCTGGGATTGGGCAGATGCTCGAGATGAGAAGGGGAGATGGATGGCTGGACAGTAATCCGTAGGTTCAAAGGATATTACTGGAACCAGTCAAAATTGATACTGGATCGTGGTGGCCTTGTCGAATCATGAAACAGCTTGATGGAGATTATTAGCTCGTCTGTTCCTTGATTTAATGATGGTTGTTTGCATCAAGGAACAATATCAAATCGGCCTCTTGGCTCCAGGGTGCTGTGGCTCACGCTCCGAAGCCTTGTTAGACGCGGTGCTTGCCGCTTCTTTCCATTTGACGATCAAATCGTGGCATCGCTTTCAACCCCAACGGCTCTTTTAGCGCGTGAGTTGGTGCAGTTTAATTAGTCAAACGACCGACAAAACCTTTGACGATGCAGGCCTTACCCACCTGCCAGTTGCGGCTGGACAAGCAAAATGATGAGAGGTGAGGTGGTGAGCTGGCACTGCAGCGGTATATTTATGGGAGACCGAAGCGGTCGTGACGGTTGTGAATGCGGGCTGCAGGCTGTGAACCAGTGACAGTGGGCAGGCAGCTGTTTCTGATTTGCGGAAGAGGCTGTTGAGCTTCCCTCGGATTGCCAAGCCTGCAGGGACGACAATCAACTGGCGTTCGGTCTTCCACCCGCCATTCCTCCCTCCCAGCTGGCCACCGAGTGCGCCCGCCCAGGGCTGCGGGGCTGGTCAGCCGGAGAAAACGCTGGAGGGCATTGATTCGCAATCTTGGCCGTCATGCGTGGCGACATCAGGGCCGAAACGACGGCTCCCAAGCTCGTAGGGAGCTTCCAGTTCGATTCACCTACCGACATCCCGAATTGGGAGTGGCAAACAGGCGACAAGAACGACTGGCTGCCATGGAAGATCCCACATACCAGACGAAGTCAAAACGCCTCTTCAACAATTGACGACCAGAAGATTCAATTCAACAAACAACCTGGAAATGGAAGCAAAGAGGGCAAGGCGAACGGCGGTCAGCTCTCCTCGGCGGCGCGGGTCGGCGGTCGGACGTGTGAAGAGTTCAGGCTCAACATCAACAACCTGGAGACCACAACACCAGAAACTGCAGACCGCCCACTGCAAGGACCTGGACCCCTCACGATCTTCGCGTCACATTAGGGCCCGTTAGCAAAATTAGATGACTGGCATAAACTACCTGGGAAATCCACACATCTCCGGTCGCTCTGCCCATTTGCATTCTAGCGTCCCCAACATAAAACCATGTTAAGTTATTGTTAACCGGGCAAGTATTCGCGGTGGTGAAAAGCGAATTGTTTGGTTCAATCGGGAGCCGGTAAGGACAAAAAATGATGTGCACACGGCAGTGGGTTGATTGACGTGACTGACTGAATATCAATGGAACCAGAATTGAGAATGGTGGCAACGATGCTCTCTTATTATAATCCCAGAAGACTTCCTTCGTAATAAGTTAAAAAGATAGCCCCAGATATTAAATGTGGCCACGCTCTCATAACATTCTCCATCTTTGCAAAGTGTTGTATCGTCACCTTCCCATTTCAATTTTGCAAATTGGCAGGTGTTGACGTTTGAGGCGGGCTTGGTGGTATACCCAGTGTAACAGCTGTTACCAGCTGCCCGTATCCGCAGAGTCCAGCCACCTACGGGTTACGGATACCATTGTTCGGCTACTGCAGGTGCAGTCGGTGGTCTGGGGTCAAAAGGTGTTGCCGACCATCGCATTTGCTCGCTAGCCCCATCCGTTCACCCTGCCTGCCACTGCCACTCTGCCACTCTGGGGCGCCCAGGCCTGCAGACCTGCTGAATTGCAATTGCTGCTGCTCACGCACACCTGATCCTCCAGTGCCTGCCTGTCTTTCTCCACTGTCCGCCTTCCGCCTCGAGTTTCGTCTCCCTTTTGATCTCTTTTCTCCTTTCCACTCGCACCCGCCTGCCACGACACGACACGACACGACGACCAGCGCCCCATCCATCAGGATCTGTGTGTGCCTTTGCTAAGTCGCAGAGGTCTGCAGACGACAAGTCTACCGGGCTGGCCGATTAACTAAATGCGCTATCAATTCAAAACCGCCTCCCGGCGTTGTTAATTCGAGCTCCCTCGTGCACGGCCTCATTGCCCGTTGCCTTCACCGCGTTCGAGTCCCATCGTGTCGCTTCGGTCGAGTCGAGTCGATTCGAAATAAATCGAATTCGAAGCGCTGCACCGCGACTAGTCTGATAGGTAACTACCACCTCGAGACGGTCCCAACTCCAGAATCTATTGTTTGGCTTTGCACGCCGACGCCCTAAACGCCCCTTCAACGGAGGGAAGTCGTGTCCCACCCGATATCGAATATCGGACCATCAAGCGGAGCTTCGCCCCGACACCTGGGAAACACCGCCCACCATCTGCCAAAGCACACTCCAAGGCGTTGACCAAATCTTTTCGGGTGAGTAGGCTCCTGTACCCACCATCATTGCATCCACCCATTCACCTGTTGCCCTGTGTGATTGTTTTCCAAGCCGCTCGTCCTACCTAGCCTTGCCAACGTCTGCCTGCCTTGGACAATTGGGATGCTCGTCGCATCCCCTTCCTACCCAGCTCATTACATCACACGACAGCACCACCGACTCCGGCTCTACCTGCGAACTACTTGATGCCGCTCGTTTGCATTGCAACGGATGGAAGCATATTTGCATGGTGTACTGACCATCGAATTCAACTACAGACGAGGGACCGCATTTCCACCGACTCCCGGAGCCGTCTCGGATTCTCGTCTAGTCGACGCATCTGAGGAGCGCCCAAGTTCAAAATGGCGTCCTCATCGTCCAACGTTGTTGGCGTACACTACAGAGTAGGGAAGAAGATTGGAGAGGGTTCTTTTGGTGTCATTTTCGAAGGGACAAACCTACTCAATAACCAGCAAGTGGCTATCAAATTCGTACGTATTGTCGCAAAAGCCTCGCGTGGATGAATCATCGAAGAGATAAATGTTGACTTTATTTCTTCTTCCAGGAACCAAGGAAGAGCGATGCGCCCCAATTGCGCGATGAATACCGTACATACAAGATCCTCGTTGGATGCCGTAAGTCACCGCACTTGTCGGATGCCGTTGAACCGCCAACTGACCTCGGATTAGCCGGTATCCCTAATGTCTACTACTTTGGACAAGAAGGTCTGCACAACATTCTGGTCATCGACCTGCTAGGACCTTCTTTGGAAGACCTGTTTGACCACTGCAACCGGAGGTTCACGCTGAAGACCGTCGTCATGGTCGCCAAGCAGATGGTAGGTCCCGTCTCATTCATCCCATGGCGTACTCAGTAATGGTATCTAACGTTCTATAGCTTTCTCGAGTGCAAACCATCCACGAGAAGAACCTGATCTACCGAGATATTAAGCCCGACAATTTCTTGATTGGCCGACCCGGCACTAAGACGTCCAACGTCATCCATGTTGTGGACTTCGGTATGGCTAAGCAGTACCGCGATCCCAAGACCAAGCAACATATCCCGTATCGCGAGCGCAAGTCGCTGTCAGGAACTGCTAGATACATGAGCATCAACACTCATCTTGGCAGGGAACAGTCCAGACGAGACGACCTTGAGGCATTGGGTCACGTATTCATGTACTTTTTGCGCGGTGGTCTGCCCTGGCAAGGTCTCAAGGCTGCTACTAACAAGCAGAAGTATGAGAAGATTGGCGAGAAGAAGCAGACCACCCCGATCAAGGAGCTCTGCGAGGGATTCCCTGACCAGTTTGTCCAGTATCTAACCTATGTCCGCAACCTCGGGTTTGAGGACACGCCTGATTACGACTACCTGCGGGAACTCTTCACACAAGCACTGAAAGATTCTGGCGGTGTCGATGATGGCGAATATGACTGGATGAAGGTCGGCAAGCCGGACAAGAAGGGGGGGGACTGGGACCGGGCTGGTGGCCTGCACAACCCAAACGCCCGACCGGGGGTCTCGGCCATGGAAATCCACGGCTCGCGGGGAAACACCACTCACCACCAAAACGACCCCCGATCAGCTCATCAACTCACAGCGGCTCGTTTAAACGCCGCGCAACCCCCGACGCCGCCGACCAGGCAGACCAAACAAGGACGGCCAAGCGCCCCCGTATTGGCACCTCAGGCCCGGGGGTTGCACACACCAACGGCAGGGTCGACCCAAGCACAGTTCCAGACGAGCACTCAGAACTTACCTCAGAGGCCGATGAACCATGCGACGACGATGAACAGCCCGGCTATGCAGCAGCCTAATCAACAACCTCAACCCACTGGGTTCCAGAAGTTTATGAAGACGCTGTGCTGTGGCTAGGAGCTTACCTCTTGGCACGTTGATCAACCAAACACCGGAGTGAGTCTAAGTTCATGCGTCACTGCACTTGCCGGTTTCTGACTGTGGGGAGCAGGATTGAAGGGAACATCCGCCGATGCCATAGAGGCTTTCCGGATACGAGCCCTATACGAATTGCCGAAACGTCTATTCTTAGTGTTTTTTTTGCATGGGAAATAGAGGGCACCTTGTTTCCACAGCGGTTCCTTGCACATCTGGCGATCTCCCCAGACAAGATGACGATTACGACAATTCCGATTTTCAATTGCGTTTTTTCCCTCCTTGGTCTCTTGGGGTTTCGACCTGGCAGGACCTAGGTTATCTAGCGCTGGCCGGGCAAGCAGGAGCAGATAGCTCCCGCTTTGAAGGCTGCTCGCACATATCTCTAATAATCAGCACCCCTCTTTTTCTCAGAACATACATACGTAAAAAAGAACGCATTTTAGCAGGCATGGTTTATCTCGTGGCTTGGCTGGCTGTGCTGTATGGTGGAAGGGAACCAATCGGGATCAGATCTTTTTCTCTTATTTTTCTCAAAGTCAGAAGTAATGTGAATGAAATCTCCGCGACCTCTTTCTTTACATCAAGACACACATCACACCCGCACCAATCCCACAGCGCAGAACTACCCAGAGGGACTGTTATTCTTTGCTCGCAGCTATGCCATGGCGTCGGAAAAGGGGTATTATAGCATTTTCTTTTTTTTTTAAGTGGTTGCCTTTATTGTCAGTCCATCGGGGTTTGCGTTTTAAGTCCGTCGTCCATGGGTCATCTCTTATACTCCGTCTTGCCAACTCATTTCCTTTGTCTAGTCGTTTTGTGTTTTTTTTGTTTCTGCGGATGTTTATAATAGGGGATGGTGGGTGGCAAGACTGTCTCTGCGTTTCGTGTATGCCAAAGAGGATTGGGAAAGGGGTGGTATAATGGTGGCCGCGAAAAAGAGTGGTGCGGCTGCAAGAATGGATGAGAGAATGAGAAAGAGGTGTTGAAAACTAAAGTAGATGTGATGTCGAGGGCTAGGTAGCGAGCGAGAGGACGAATAAATAGAGAAGGGAAAGAATTAAGAAAGTTTACCAGTCTCTGTCCGTGTCTATCTCGGGAAAAGGTTGATGATCAGGTAGGTTAGTTCCCAGTTGGTGATATATACTAAATAAACAGTGGTTCCGAAGATGTTTTCTGTACAAAAGAGAAAGTCAGCATGCAATAGTAATTGTTGTTACTGAAATGAAGACGTAGATGTATGTTGGCACGACAGTTAGCATATAATAATATGACCTTCCAAGCGAGGGTTTCTGTTCCCAAATCAAGTTAAATAGAAACCCATTCGATGTACATACACACCAGTTCTCTCACCATCCTGTACTCTTCTTCTTCCTTTCCAATAACTATCATGAGACGTGGCTCGCTCGTGTGCTAATCCCATTCACGTTTGAACCGCCAGTACCTCGATAGATAACGACGGATCCAAGGCAATGTGTGATGATATCCGTATACGTTTGCATTTTCATACGTCGTTCATCACTAGTAATAAGTGAGTAAAAAGAGATATATAGAGTGGACGTTGAAAAAGTATGTGTGTGTGGTATGTAAGTATTATCCACCACAGCCGCCTTCCTTCGTGATCCATCCCCCTAGCCTCCCTTGTCCCATTTTTCTTTTCCAGCAAACATAAAAAAATATGACGTAAGTTTGTTGTATATAGTTCTACGTAAGCTTCTGCTTGATAAAGAAGGACCGCAGATGAGAGAGCTGCCAGGCGCATGTGATTCCAAGCACGGTAAGCTGGACCAGAATCCAGCGGATGACGCGGGCGTTTGTGCTCTCGGATTGGTCGCGGAATTCGGCTTCACGTTCCTGTTTTGTCACACACGTTAGTAACTGGAGAGTATGTATGAGTGAGAAGGAGAAGGAGAGACGTTACTCTTTGATGGACTTGCTCCCTCCGGATATCATTGAGGCGCATGTTGAGGTCTTTGACGCGCGTGGCCAGGTCCTGCAGCTTGTCCTTGTCGGAGCTCTCGATCGCGCTGGTCTCGCCGATGGCCATGTCGAGCGTCAGCCGGATGCCGCCGTTGGGCGAGGAGAGCGACATCCAGTTGTTGCGCCCGCTGGTCGAGGATGGCGTGAAGCAGATCTTGTGGTCACCGGCCTCGGCGGCTGTGAAGGTGAACTTGCCACCCGCGCCGCCGCGTTGGGAGACGACGCGGTGCTCGTTGTCGAATATTTCCTGACGACACAAAAAGTTAGTTTAAGGGGATATTTCGACAAGGGGTTTGGGGGGGAGGGGAGGGAGGGGAAAGTTACATACATCGACAGAGATGTAGATGCTGATGCCGTCGTGCTTGGCCCATGTGTTGCGGTGGTCGTCAAACTCCTCGGCGGTGTAGTGGCCTACGACCAGAGTGTCCTTGGGCAGCTCCTCGAAAAAGCACTTTGGCTGGGTGCCTTCGATGTAGAAGTAGAGCGCCTGGGCGACGGTGCCGAGGGATAGTAGGGGAAGAAGGGCCCTCATTGTGTTTCGTCTGGTATTTTGGTTCGACTCGCTGCCGGAAAGAATTCGGCCAATGGTTTAAGTGAGAATAGGATGGTTGAGATGCAACTTTGCTGCAAACTCAAACTCTCTCTCCTTTTCGGCCGGGTCTGGGTTCGTTGCGTCGGGAAGCACAAGCAAGCGGCGGCGCGATTCCGGACCAAGCTTTCGAAGCTGCCACGTTCAGGAAATTCGGACCAGGGGGTTCGCTGCCACTGCCAGCCAGCGATATGCGGTAGAGGTCACGTGGATACGCTCCAGCTGTCTAAATTTTCGAGATTTGGGGGCGACGGTGCTGTCACCGATTGACTTGCCGAAGGGGAAATTTTATAGGGGCCTCTTGCACTAAATTTTGCCTTTCACATCACTGCTGCAATTGTCCCGTCGCCAAACTCTGCCCAAAACCAAGCACACGCAAAGATTCATCAAACCAATTGTCGCCTGTCGCTCATTTATCTCCAATATTAGCATTTCATAACCTTCACATGTATAATATTCGCGCATGCTCGATAGCCATATAAAAATCAAAAGCCGATGTCGACCAAATCCGGACTCGTCGTGCAGTCGTGAAGCTTTACCTGATCTCCACCCCCGAACCTCCCCACCGGCGTTCGTGAATCGTGACGCGCCTCACTTCCATTCGCGCAACCCGCCACATCACCTCACCAGTTATCATGACCTCCCACGATTTGCGCGACGTTCTCAACATACCCTCCGACGCCTCCGCCGGGCCCCGACCGACAAAGAAGCAAAAAACCAGCGCTCCCCGGCCAAATCTCAAAGGGCTAGCGCGAGAAGTCCAGAATCTGGGCGGCGACAATCCCATCGCCATCGTCCCGGAAGTGTCCATATTCAAAAAGCGTCGGGTCGCTAGCCGGAAACCGGCCGCAAGATGGGAACTTAGGGCCTTCACCAACTCAGCCCGGGCCGACGACGGTGCGCTGCTCCTGCGGCACTGGAGGCGGAAGACGGACGATGGCTGCGCGCCTCACGGCGATTCCACCCTCCAGGATGGGGAGGCACAACCTGGGAATGGCACCTCCTTGGATGGAGAGCAGAAGCAGCAGCAGTCAAAGGCCGAGGTGGTGGAGGACTCGGCCTACGCCAAGTACAACGTCCAGGTTCAGGTACCGCAGTACAGCGAAGACCAGTACCACGCCAACCTACAAAACAGCGACTGGACAAAGGAAGAAACGGATTACTTGCTGGGATTAGTCAAGGAGTTTGATCTGCGCTGGACCGTCATCTGGGACCGGTACGAGTTCTCGCCAAGAGTAGCAGGACCGAACGGGGATGCGGCCACCAGCACAGCTGTGGTACCTGCGTCGTCAAGACCGCGAACAATGGAGGACCTCAAGGCGCGGTACTACGAGGTGGCGGCAAAGATGATGGCCGTCCAGAAGGCAGTTCAGTACATGACGGGGCCAGAGTTCCAGCTGTACGAGATGATGCAGAACTTTAATCCGGCGCAGGAGACGGCGCGGAAGGAATTTGCCCTCAACAGGATGGCACGTTCCAAGGATGAGGCGCGTGAGGAGGAGTCACTCCTGCTCGAGATCAAGCGGATACTTGCACGCACCGAGCGCTTCAACGAAGAGCGGCGCGAGCTGTATAACCGCCTGGACTACCCGGCCACCGACACGGACATCAACTCTTTCAAGAGCTCCGCCGGTCTGCAGTCGCTGCTGCAGAATCTCATGAACCTCGACAAGTCCAAGAAGCGCAAGAGCATCATGGCCGGGCCCGGAGATGGCGTCAGCCCGCAGACCGCGGTTCCTGGCAGCGCAGTGTCGGAGACCGGGCCGGGCGGCGGCGGCGGTGGCCACCACCGCAGGGAGAGTATTGCTGCCTCGGCGTCTGGCAACCACAGGGACTCGATCGCCGGCACACCGGCCACGCCGGTGGAACCGCCGCCGTCTGCGACGACTGGGGTCGGCGCTAGCAAGAAGAAGAGCAGCGGCGGCGCGCAACAGGTGGTCGAGCGGCGCAAGCTCACGGAGCAGGAGGAGCAGATTTATGGTGTTACGCGCCACGAGCGGCTTAATCCCAGCGGGCCGACGTTCCGGTACGAAAAGATTAATAAGTTGTATAGCCACAAGTCGGGACAGCAGCAGCAGCGTATTACGAATGCGCTGTTGGAGCTGGATATCCCGCCGAGACTGGCGATGCCTACTGCTGCTGTTACTGCGCAGTTTGAGAAGCTTTGGAGCGCTGTCACGGCGCTGGTTGATTTACGGAAGGTTAGCGATCGGCTGGATTCTGACATAAAGGTTGAGGAGGCGAAGAAGGCGGAGCGTGATAAGGTGAGAGCGGCAAAACAGTCGGCGAGTGGTGGTGGTGACGGTGATCTGGTTCCTTCGGTTGAAAAGGATAATGCGTCGGAAAGGCCGCCGTCGAGAGCAGGGCCGGCACCGGGAGCAACGGGGGAAGCAGAGAAGATGGGGGGGCAGGATAAGGGGGCACAGGGAGAGGAGAAGGTTGCGGCTGGGGATGGTACTGCCGGTGGTGCTGCTGTTGCGGCTAGTGTGGATAGTCCGACGGTGATCAAGGAGGAACAAGCCGGTGATAAGGATAAGCTGGGTGTTGCCTCGGCTGCGGCGTCGAGACCAGGAAGCAGCGGAGCGCATAAGAGGAGCGCGAGTGTGTTGAGTACGACGAGTGATAAGAGTTCCAAGAGGCAGAAGAAGTAATACTGTGACGGGTAGTTAGGACACTGGGTCTACAGCGGATAGTTAGATTTTGGGGGAGGGTGTCAGCATGACATGACTTCTTATGTCTTTGGGGCAGTGTTCACACGACTAGGATGAAGTTCCAAATAGATATGCTTCCCAAGCCAGGCCAATTGGTACCATGTTGATGTTAGTGAACGGATTCCCGGATCAAACAGATGGTATTCCGTAGAGTGTGTAGATCGGGACCCACCAACTGCATGTCATGCAAGTAGTGCCCAAAATATCGTGCCCCATTCCCGCCGTTATTATTACTTGACAACCGCACCCAAATACCTACGAGTGTTCACCGCTTTATCGATTACAAACTCTCTCTACTTCAGATCCGTGGTCTATAGCTCGGGCCAAGCAATGATGACGACGAGGACGACGACGACGACGACGGCGAGGTGGGGTATATCCGTACGCATCTCGCTCATCACATGCGCCGCCGTCTTTCTGGCCGTTATTGTCAAGCAATGGTATCCAGAATCACACGACAGTAGTACAGAAGGATTGAGAACAGTCTACTGCTACGAGGGTGTTTTCTCTCACACATCATCAAACAATTGCTTCGGCGTGTCTTCCACCACGGGCAAGTTTACCTCGGTGTTCACCTCGTTTCCAGCCGGAACCGAATATGAGATCAGAAAGGGGTACGCGGTTCCCGGACTGTGGGACGGCCACGGCCATCTGCTTCAGTATGGCGAGTTCTTGCACTCTGCCGATTTATTTGGTTCGGACTCGGTGGGTGAGATTAAACAGAGGTTGAATGATTACCTAGAAAAGAACCCGGGAGTTGGATCGAGGGATAATTGGTTTGTTTTGTTACTTACCCCCTTTCTACCTACGTACCCAAGGTTGGTACCTAAGAAAGAGATAGCGGTAGCTGATATGATTTTACGAAAAAATAGGGCAAGAGGGATCGGATGGGACCAGATGGCACTGGGCGGGATGCCGACTGCTGCAGGTGACCCGTCCTTTATTTGAGAGAATTAATTTGAGATAATCATATTGACTATCTGGACGGACGACAGAAAATGCTAGAGGACGATGACCGGCTCAAGGGGCGATATTTCATGCTCGACCGGGTCGATGTGCATTGCACATGGGTCTCGCAGGCCGTCTTGGACCTTTTGTCGGACGACGACCTTCCCGACCACGTTCCCGGTGGCGAGATCATCCGAGAGCCGGGCATGGGCGTCTTTTGCGATAATGCCATGGACTATGTGATGGCCTTGTGGCCGAGACCGAACGTCGCCAAGAAGAAGGAGTTTATCAGGTCGGCCATGAAGGAACTGCACGCCGTCGGGCTGGTGGGCGTGCACAACGCTGGCGTTTTCCCAAGAGATATTGCCCTCTTTGACGAGATGAGTCGGACTGATGAGGACTGGACACTCAGGGTGTACGCCATGATGGAGTGCGCCGAGCGGAATACGTTCTGTCCCGGGGATGCTGTCCGAATTGAACATCCTTGGGGCTTGCTCTCTGTGAGGAGTGTCAAGTTATTTGCTGGTATGTTTGGAGGTAAAATCCATATACGGCACCGCTAATATATGTGTAGACGGCGCCCTAGGAAGCTGGGGCAGCGCCATGATCGAGCCGTATACCGACCGCCCGGACATGTCCGGCTCGCTGCTCGTTAACGCTTCTACGTTAACCTCGTTGGCCAGATCCTGGTCAGCCGCGGGCTACCAGGTCAACATCCACGCCATAGGCGATCTGGCCAACAGATTCGCCATCGACGCGATGCAAGCCGCGCTGGAAGACGCCTGTCCTCCCCAATTTCACGACAACGACGACTGGACTGACAGGCTGAGAGCCTGCCAAGTTACCGAGAAGAGATTCCGAATCGAGCACTCGCAAATCATCCACCCGGATGACCAGGCCCGCATGCACTACCTCGGTATCATCCCGTCCATCCAGCCCACGCACGCCACCTCAGATATGGCCTACGCCGAGCGCCGCCTCGGTGCCGTCCGCACAAAGACGGAAGCCTACCGGATGAAATCGTTGCTTGACTTAAATCCTGTGCTGGGCAGCGACTTCCCCGTCGAACCGCCGAATCCGTTCGAGGGCCTGTATGCCGCCGTGACGCGCAAGAGCCCGCGTACCGGCCTCGGTGGGCCTTCGGACGAGAAGAGGGGGTGGTATGCGGAAGAGGCGCTCAGTGTGCATGAGGCTGTGGCCGGGTTCACCACGGGAGCGGCGTTTGGTGGGTTTATGGAGGGCCAGGCGGGCGTGATTGCTGACGGGGCGTTTGCGGACTGGATAGTGCTTGACGAGCCGCTTGAGAAGGTCGATCCGGAGGAGTTGAGGCATGTTAGGGTGAGGGAGACGTGGGTGGGTGGGAAGATGGTTTATTCGAGGGATGATGGCGAGGGTAATGGTAAAACGGGAGGGAATGGGGAGGACCTGTGATTTGATAATATAGTAGCCTCTTTTTCAAAAGGGGGAGCTACCTACCTAGTCAGGCGTAGGTGGAAGGCGTCGAGTTCTTCGGCTTGATAGGGGTATAAACAAATGAATCATCTTCTCATTTTTCTACATAAATTCATAAAGACTACCAGCACTGCTCCAGCTTGCGACTAACTAGAGGAAGGTCTGCTGCAGAAACTGAATCCTCTGCTTTGCCACCTCGCGCGTATCCCTAACAATATCTCCCGCCGGGCTCGCTTCTTTGACCAAGCCAACACCGGTTCCTCTGTGAAGCGGTCAGTTATCTGGTTCAGAAACGCATAGTTGGGCAGAACTGGTGGAAAGGAGAAAACGTTACTCACGCCCATGTCACCATCCTCGAGTTATCACCGGCCTCCTTGGCGTCCTTGAACAGCTTGACATTCTCTTCAAGGGAGACGCCCTTGGCGTGGTCTTGGTACGAGCTTCCAATGATGGCCCGGCCATCGTACAGCTTCGACCAGATGACGGTTCCTTGGACATCGTCGTGGAATGTGGATCTGAAGATGGTTTGCTGTCAGCATGTATCTCACGGTATTCATAGGTGTTGTCAGCTACGTCTATTTTTAATACCAGCACTAACTACACCATGGCCAACGGTGTCGAAACAGGAGTAGAGGGTGTACATGAGGAAAAGGGTTCACTGACTTCACAGTGGAAGCACCACCGTCAGATGTCTCGAGAACCAGCTTGCGGCGGAAGTCAGGTGTCGAGGCTTCTGTGGCGACGAGGAACTACATCCACCAGCGTCAGAATGAGTCTCTCTGTGGGGCAGTGTATAGCTCGAAAACCTACCCTTGTGCCCATCACCGCTGCTTCGGCGCCTATGACAACGCCCTGTTAGCATGGAAATATAACATCGACTCCGATCCCAAGGAAATACTCGGGAGCAACCAAGATAGTGGGCACCAAAAACACAATACCTCGCAAAGAGAAGGGGTAGGTAAGGTAAGTTGGTACTCACCAAGCGCCAACGCAGCCGCAACCCCCCGTCCATCCGAAATTCCCCCAGCAGCAACAACAACAATCTCCCTTCCCACAAACTCCGGTTCCCCCAACATGGCCACAACCTCGGGAACCAAACTGACCACGCCCGCCCCGCTAGCAAACTGATGCCCGCCCGCGTCAACCCCCTGCGCAATAATGATATCCGCCCCGTCCCTTGCCGCCTGTCTCGCCGCCGCCACGGTGCCGACCTGGAACATGACCATGAACCCGCTATCGTGCAGTTTCTCGACAATACTCCTCACCAGTGACCCCGGCTTGACTTTCGTCTCGTCAGGCGCAAACAACCAGACCGCCTGAGGCGAATGCTCCTGCAAGAGTGGAAGCACAGTCTTCTCAAACAGACCGACGCTCTCATGACACAAAATAAACCCAATCCCGACAGGCAGCGGCGTCAGCGCAAACTCCTCCAGACCCAACACCTTGCGCGCGGCGGTCAACTCTTTCGCCAGAGCGGTGAGATGGGCACTCCCAGTGTTAAAATCGTACCCACCGCCAATCAGACCGAAGCCGCCGGCCTTGGAAATCTCGGCGGCCAGAGTGCCGTTGGAGATGCCCAGCATCGGCGCGCCAAAGATGACGGGGTTGAGGGTGTTGGGGAACCAGGCGTTCAGCTTGCGGCGGACTTCTGTGTCCTTTGGGGAGCTCATCCTGGATAGTTTGCTTCTGACGCTCGAGAGGCCGAGTTTAGCTTGTGCGGCTAGGTCTTTGCTGCTCATGGAGGCGGTTGCTAGTTTGCTGCTGCTAGAGGGTGATGATGATGATGACGATGATGGTTGATGGTGATGGTCTGATGAAGGTGCTGTCGCGGCGTTGATTGTTCTGCGGAGACGGTCCATCTTGACTTCTTTCTCACCGACTCAAATGAGACCTTTCTTTATAAACCAGAATTCTTAATTAGTTGACCAGCGGTTTGATCGCGGATTAATGGATGACACGACTAACTCACTGACTAACTGATGGAATAATTACGGTATGTCAACCAGGAGGGAGGGTTCTTGCTGACAAAATTGTTAATACGTAATTGGGCGATGTTGTCAGTGTGTTGTAGTGGAGTTGTCTTTGTTTAAGGGCGTGGTTGGAGAAATGGAAGTTGCATCTCCGAGGTAATGGTTCGGATCCCAACCAGCTTATACCTACAGCAATAATACATAAAATTGCCCTGGCAGGCCAGACGCCTTTCGTTTCGAAAAGTAGAAAAAAAGACACGGACATGTACAATCAGACAGATTGATTGCAACCAGACAACCTCATAATGGTCTGGCTGATGAATGGGAATCTACTTAATCCGTCTAGAGGTACGGTAAATGTTCACATGTTGTCTCCACATACCACCAAGCCGGCAAGACGCAGAAAACGAAAACTGCACAACGTATGACAAAGGAAAATCAAGAGTCCGCTCCTGGTTTTCATGATAGATACAACCCATCACTGTCATAATCAATCCCCTGCTTCAGTCCCCCCCCGCCCTTCCATGCTGATATATCCTAATATCTATCCCGTCTATCCAAGTCTGCCTTGAAAGTGTACATCTATCCAAACTCCTCGCTATGAAACAAAGCATGGAACGTTCACCTCCTCCCTCCCAACCATCGAATACGCAAGCGGATGTCATAATGGTAATGGCGGATTGCCCACAACCAAGACCAAAAGCGCCCCATTAAGCACGCAAGCCGCGGCAAAGGTAGCCCACACAGCGGCCTGGTTGACCCAGCCTAGACCCCCTTGTCGCGAGCAGGACAACCAAAGCGCGGCGCACGCCGAAGCCAACGATACCATGATCCCCATGGTGACCCCCGCATCAACCTCGAGGCGTTTCTTGTGGCGGCCCGTCGAGACCAAGATGGCCGCGATGGCCATCAGGGCAAACGAGACGGCGTAACAGCCCCATGTGCCCCAAAAAAGCACCCGTTCCCGGTACTGAGCCACTCGCTGGTCCCGAATACTTGGCAACGCCGCATAATGCGCCTTGTATCCGGCCGGAAATCCCTCCTCCGACGATGTATACCCGTATGAGCCTCTCCTCCCGAGTGAACCTTCCTGCTCGGTGTCGTCGTCGCTGTCGTTACGATTCCATGTACCTCCAGGGACAGGCGCGAAATAACTTGCGTCCGTGGTACCGTAGTGACCTGATTGTCCACGTAGAAGAGGACCTTGTTCGCACTGTTCGAAGTTGATTGTCTGGTCTTCTTGGCTACCACCCGTCCATACTTTCCACCTGCCCGACGGCTTCTTGAATATCGTCTTCAACGTGGCCAGCCCGGGGAAGCTCATGTCTGCGTTAGGGTCAACATAGATGGCGTAGCTTGTGTCTCTATCCTGATCAATATCGCCAGCTTCGCTTCCGTTATCGTATTCGTTCCAATACCCCCTAGGTGGTGACTGCTGTGCTGCGACAATTGTTTCACTTGGCGACAGTTGGTTTTGTGGCGGGGTGGAGATGCGCGGAGCTGCCGGAGGTTCGGTACGCGGCGACGCAGCACCACTGTGATCGGCCGATGAAGCCGCACGTAAGGCCTCCAGAAGATCATCGTAGTGGGCCTGCAGTCCGGACATGTTGCGCCTGGTAAAGCTCTTGGGGTGTGACAAGATTGCGTCATTGAATCGGGCCCCGAGAGTGGATGATCCGGTCCATTTCTTGTACTTCTTGAGTATCTTGCGGAACGCGACAATCTGCGCGCTGACGAAGCGTTGCAGGGCTTGTATCTCGTCACCACATCGTAGGAGCTCGCTCTCGTACCGGGCGAATCGGCTTTGTCTCTTCAGTGAGACGCGGTCTAGTCTGGACGTTGTGCAACGGAGTATCAGGCGATGTATTTGGTTGGACAGATGTTCTGAATATAACGTTAGTTACGTGCTATTCGATATGCCAACTGGACAACTCCTGGACGTACGCAACCTGCGCGATAGCTCGTCAGCCTTGCTTTTGACAAACAGGTTCACTCGGTCATGTTGACGGCAGAGCTCGATGTAGAGCTCGTCTTCGAACTTGCTAAGCGCCGTGTCCCGCTGACCCGGTATTGCTATCGCGCTCGCCTGGTCCTTGGTTGTGTGAGCCTTGATATGGTGCTTCAATGAGTTGTAGTCAATGTTATCTAGGGTCGGAGGCGATAAGATTAGCCGGAGATTGCGTGGTCGAGATGGGACGGTGACCTACAAAGACTCCATTGCGGAACAGACTCGCTCTCGAACTGCTCCCCGTATTTCATTACTCCTCCGGTGTGTTTGCCTCGGAGTCTTTGCCTCGGAGTCAGAGGGCGGTAAACCTTGGTCAAAAATGTCGTTGAGAGCAGGTGAACTTCCCGTGATTATGTAGTGTACTCGGTAGGGAACGTCAGGAACAAAGAACATCTGCCCTGCCAAGACAATGACGACGTTTGATCCTCGTAGCGTGGGGCAGCGTTGGCCAAGTTTCCCAGGTTCGTCAGTTTCAAGGTTGGAAGTAGTAATTGGCCAATGGGAAGCAGCCAGCGGCCAAGATTATTTCACTAAGAAAAGAGGCTGACACTCGTCAACTAAGACCCTGAGAAGTTTTAAAAGTGTAACGAAAATCTATGAAAGGGAGACGAGAAAAGGCAAGATGAAAGCCTAGAGGTATCAGAAGATTATAGAGTCGAGCGTTGTATCCACCACGGCAGGGCAGTTGGTGCTGCGCTACGCACACGAGGAAGGTGGGCCGGATGCGTGACCAGTGGGGGCAAGGAGCGGCAAGGAGGGGTTGGTTGGAGCTCTTCCGCACTTGCAGTGGCTGCGCCGCTCCATGTTGAAGAGACAGCCGATGCCGGGCCGCGGTCTGGATTTTTCCATCAGATGGATACCATGTGCGTGCTCTGGACCCATGCAAAGACTGCAAAGACAGGGGGTTGTCGACTGAAGATGGGATTGCCTCACCAAAAGCCGAGTCTTTATCTCAGCTCGACAGCCGTGTGTTCAATTACATCTCGAGCCTCTTCGGCCTCCAACGACTCCAATTTCTTGGGCTGGCTCCGGTCATCGGCAGCCTGCAGTCCGGCACACTGTAGCCACTTACCCGTACGGAGTACTACCTGGTATGCACGAAGGGTATCAAGTTGACTTACATCCGCACACCAACTCACCAACAATCTGGCCGAACTCCCGACCTTATTCCTGTGCCTCACACTCCAGCAGGCGCGTCTAACAGACATGCAGAGTAACGTCCCGTACGTGACTAAGGTGAGATAATATCCAACCAGTGGCGCGCAAAAGGAATCGCCACATCCATGACTGTCAGAGTTTTCAACAGTTGAAAAAACTCGAGGGCGACTACTGAGGTACCGACTGCCTTGACCTGGATATTAGCCTACAGGTACAGACAATTCCCGCATGTAACCGTCTTCACCAATGAGGACCTTGTTCAACTGAGCAGGTTTGGCGGGTTCATATTGCTGTCGCCGTTTTTGTATCACCATCAGTGGACCTCTATCAAGACAGTTTGTTTCGTCATTGTTTCATCATCATCACTCAATTGTTCTTCAATTGGGGGTTCGGAAATGGAAATGGCACCTTTCATATCACCCGCTATCTAGAAGCTTACCTCTCGTGTGCCTCATAAGGCAGGCCGAGACCCCTCCAACTGATAAGCTCATGGCAGCTTAATATATCTCAACCGTGCGTATGCAGAGGCGGGTGTTGTACAGAAGATAGGTACACACATCCGGGCTGCTCGAATCGAATGTTCACGGGCCCCGAACCTTCCTAGATCCCCTCTATCAACTCATCTTCACCTCCTAACCCGTCGATACTGGAACAGACGAGGGGAATACGTGTTGCGTGGAGCAATTATCGTGAATCTACAGCTGGCATGGACCCGTCTCCCATTGGCGGGCACGTGGACCTGCCAACTTTTAGGACGGCATGCATGACCGATGGACCGGCAGACGTTCCAGGCGGTCCAGCACAGGACCCGGACATCTTTTCTCGCCGTCTAATTTATAAGTGCCGGATATGGCAAGAAGATGGGCCGTGGAAGTGCGGAGTGTCGTTGATATACGCTGATTCTACCGCATATGGCCAACCTTCCTGCTACGGTATAACATGCGTGCTCCCCTATCATGCAAAATCTAACGAACATTGCGCCAACAATCCCGTGCTCTTCCCGGCCTTGGATCAGACCACAATCGCTCGATCAACCGCGGCTCATTATACAAACAAATCAGAGTACATGCTGGGAAGCAAACCTCCCTGGATGATGTCGGAACTGGAGTCACATGAGTATCGACACTCTCAAGATCCTCCATTAATCGGACTGACAATACAGCCCACCATCCCAGAGCTACCTTAGCTATCGGAAGTCAAATCACTATCAACATTTGTCGAAATACCATCCAGATACGACCCGTAAGCGTGGAGATAGGGACCAGATAGGGCCCGTTAAAACGCAGATTCGCCGAATCGGGCAATACAATGCATGGGGCAGTCACGGGACAAGAAGAGGCTTAACGTGCAGCCCGAAGACCTCCTGTGACTACAGCCATTGGTCAAGGACATTTTTCGATGTCTTAAAAGTTGAAAAGAGACCGAATGTGGCAGTTGGTTGTCCCATTTGCTACATACTCCTAAGTCTACCTCAAGTGATCAGCGACCAGAACTGCTCGACTGAACATCCCCTGCCAAGCTCAGATTGACTCCGACCTCTCGAGCTCCGGATTGTCTAAAGTCGAATGCTGAAAAAAAGGGAGGCAGGACACTGTGTAAAGACAGATACAATTAGCCATGGGTCACAAAGCAGCTGAAGAATATCCGTAGTTTGTGTTCTGGATCAGAGATAGAACAATGTATAAGGTATAGTTTATAATCATAATAATAATTCATAAACAGCCTCTCTTGCGAGAAATGCATCATGCAGATAGGAGGAGATGGGAGAAAGAGTCTCTACATACCTTGCGCCAAATTAGTCGGCGTTGTCCTGATCAGTATCATGAAGTTCCATCGTGTAGTTCGGTGAATCAAGGAATGAGAGATTCGGTTGAAGTCTGGAGGAATGGAAGCTTTTATGGCAGCAGGGAAAAAACGAGAACAGAACGGTGGGGTCCTGTGCAACAGTGAATATGGTGCCGATTGGTCAATCTTTTGAGCTGTGATGAGTGGAAGCGGGGCAATTCGAACCTCTCTCCACTGGCAGT
The DNA here is from genome assembly GCA_033439685.1 of Apodospora peruviana. Lineage (NCBI taxonomy): Eukaryota > Fungi > Ascomycota > Sordariomycetes > Sordariales > Lasiosphaeriaceae > Apodospora > Apodospora peruviana. The sequence continues at coordinate 3,269,407 of JAUEDM010000005.1, read as the reverse complement.
AAAAAAATTAGGTACACCGCCGAACACTACCAGCGGCAAAAAACCTGTGCAAGAGAAAGACCAGGCAGTTCCGGGTTGCAACGGGATATCGCCAGTCAAAACAAGTGCCACACTGGATCCGCTATCGTCGAGAAATTAGCTCGACACCATAAACACAAATATTTCCTTCTCAACCATCCCTCAAGCAATGGCAGGGACAGAGAGCACCTCGTCGTCTCTCACGTCAACATCCCACACCCTCACCAACGCGCCCGCCGGCGGCATGGCCTCAGCTGGAGCCGGAGACGGCTCTGCCCTGGCCGTCTTCCTCGACTTCGTCTCCCCGACGAACCGCCATGTATTTCTGCAGCCGCCGCCCTCGCTCCCCACCGGATCGCTCCAGCTAGCCAAGGAAACGCTCGATGCGCTGGCGGGACAGGTCAGCGACCAGCAGCAGGTGCGGTTACGAGAGCTGGGAAAGAAGCGCAAGCGGGAGCTTGGAATCGACAGGAACGCTATCTTAAAGATCAGGCGACTGCACATCGACGGCTTCGACACGAACCAGATATGGCAGCAGGCCAAGAAGATCATTAGCAGCGCCCTGGCGGAATCCAGCGAGGTGCTACAGGAGCTTGAGGAAAATAACGAGGTGGCGAAGAACGGGGCTGCTGCGAAGCCGTTGGAGTTCGGCAAGGATGGGTTCGAGGTTGAGTCCGACGAGGACGGATCTGCCAGCGCGTCTTCAGATCAAGGCAGCGAGGCGGATAGCGAGGAGTCGGATGAAGGAAGCTCAGATGTTAGCGATGAGGAAGAGGACGAGGGAGAGGACGAGGAAGATGATGAGATGGTTGATGGTGAGCTTTCAGAAGGAGAAGAGGGAGTTGGTGTGGAGGACGAGGAAGACGAAGGTGAAGAGGAGGACGAGGAAGTCGAAGCCTCTGAAGAGTTCCAAGAAGATCCCGACGGCCTGAATGATGGCTTCTTCTCCCTGAAGGAGTTCAATAAGCAGTCACAATGGTTCGAAGCCCAGGACGCGCGTGCGGACCCTAATACGGACAACATTGACGACGACGAGTCGGTAGACTGGCATGCTGATCCCATGGACGAAACCGCTGTTAAAGGCATGGCCGCTGGGGAAGAGGATATGGATGATGAGTCGGATATCGATATGGACGGGGAGGACGACTTCGACAAAGAAGAGGAAGACGCGCCTTCGTTCGGCAAGCTGAAAAAGGGTGCTAGCAGTAAAGCAAGCCGAGAAGAGCCTGAAGAAGATGGAGATGGCGACGATCTCGGCTTGAGCGAGATGGATCTCACGGCCAATGATATCTACTACAAGGATTTCTTTGCTCCGCCTCCAAAGAAATCGAAACCCGGCAGTAAGAGGAAGCCGTTCAAGTTTTCCCAACCTGCAAAGCCCGATGACGCGGACATTGAGAGAGCAGAGAACGACGTTCGCCGCGACCTCTTCGAGGATATGTCCGAGTATTCCGATTCGGAAGATGCTCTGTCAGATGCCTCGGCTGGTAACCCTAAATCGCGTCGCTCAGCACACGAGCGGAGACAAGCAAAGGTGGCCGAGGAAATCCGCAAACTCGAATCCGAGCTCGTCGCTAAGAGAGCTTGGACTCTTTCTGGTGAGGCCAAGGCAACAGACCGACCGGTAAACTCGCTCCTCGAGGAGGACCTTGATTTTGAGCATGTCGGCAAGCCTGTGCCGGTGATTACGGAGGAAGTTTCCGAGTCAATCGAGGCACTAATCAAACGCCGCATTCTCGCGCAGGAGTTTGACGAGCTACTCCGGCGGCGCCCGGATACCCTCCTCAACCCGAACGGCGCAAGGCGCGGGCTGGTAGACATCGAAGACACCAAGGGTAAGCAAAGTCTTGCTGAGATCTACGAGGAAGAGCACACCAAGAATGTAAACCCGGATGCCTATGTCAGCCAGAGCGACGATAAGCTCAAGAAGGACGAGGAGGAGATTAAGCAAATGTGGAAGGACATCAGCGGAAAGCTCGACGCCCTCAGCAGCTGGCACTACAAGCCGAAGCCCGCGGCACCGACACTGACCATTGTGGCCGACGTCGCGACGGTTTCTATGGAGGACGCCCAGCCCACTACCGCACAGGGCGTTGCTGGTGGGGAGAGCATGATCGCGCCGCAAGAAGTGTATGCTCCAGGCAAGGAGTCGACGGAACGCGGGGAGATTGTGGCCAAGAGTGGCTTGCCGATAGCCAAGCAGGAGATGAGCCGCGAGGACAAGGTACGGAGACGCAGACGGGAGAAGGAGCGCATCCGCAAGGCCGGAGGAGTCGATGCGAATAAGCCGATGACTAGAGGCGCGCAGGCGAGAAAGGAGACTATGGGCGAGCTCAAGAAGGGCGGCGTCAAAGTCATAAATCGCAAGGGTGAAGTTATGGGACTGGATGGAAAGAAAACTACTGAACAGGCGGCTGTCACGAGTAGCAGTCGGTTTAAGCTCTAGTTGGCTGTATTTAAGGGAGGGGGGTTATGATTTTGTGAAGGATCTATGAAAGAACAGCTCTGCATGTATATATAATGCTCCTTTGAGTTAAATCTGTGTCTGACCTGAAGGATACCATCCTGGAGATAATAAATGGAGCATTGATGTCAAGCATGGTGGAAGGGGTTGACTTGTGTGTTTACATGCTTGAATTTTGTCTCTTCTTCAGGGGCTCATCTGGGCAAGTTACGGGTTAATGGATTGAATTGAGCGGTACGAAGATAGCAACCGGAACTGATTTTTCCAGTCAACAGCAGTCATCAACATCGAATAATCAAAATTGTCAAATGAACAGAATAATAGAAATCCCAACCGGGCACGGATATGGCACCAATTCAGGATCTTTCGCAGGGACATCAAAGATGCTGTCGCCAAATCTCAGATCTCGAAAATAAAGCTTTTGTTGAAAAAGTGGACCACAGCTTCCCTAACGACCAATGACATGGCAGCGGTTTGTGCTTAGCGCATTGGCCACCCGCACACCGGACGGACCCCCTCCCCCCCCCCAGCAGCAGCTGCTGGCAACAGCTCCCGGGCCGGGGGGGAGGAGGCGAAAAGCACTCGGATATCAATCAACGACGTCGACGCATCAACCTTTCGTGGGGAGGGAGAGACAACCACGCCCACGCCCACGTCCACGCCCGACAACCCTCTGCACTCAATCAATACCTATTATCTTCGCTTCTTCGAGACGAAGGAACTACGTCGCCTACGGACGGAGACGAATTGATCATTCCGCTTGAAACATCGCACAACAGAACCTCCCTCGATTACAGAAATGTTGGCCTCTGCGAGGACAGGCGCCTCGCTGGCTCTCCGAGGTGAGCAACGGTCGACAATAACGAACATGAGATTGCGATTTATAATGATGGGAGAGCGGGGAAACCTGGATGGAAAGTTGGATTGGATCGACTGCTAACATGCAAGGAGGAATAGCGAAGCCGACTGCCCACCTCGCAAACCTGCCGGTTCGCGTCGCTGCCGCCTCGATCTCGTCTTCCTCTCGCAAGGATTCAACAGCAGCGGCCGTCCAAGCACACGGCAGCAGCAGTGCGGGAGGCGGGCTCGTCAAGCGTGAGCGGAAGGAGGTCCCGCTGCCCAGCCAAGAGGGAACCAAGGGTGTTTTGCAATATGCGCTGTATGTTGTTCTTCATACGCACCACCCGTCATCATCACCAGGAAACTGACTGGACTTTCGGTGAAACAGAACAACGCTGGACCAAATCACCAACTGGGGCCGCCAGTCCTCTCTCTGGCCCATGACCTTCGGTCTCGCCTGCTGCGCCGTCGAGATGATGCACCTCTCGACGCCGCGTTACGATCAGGACAGGCTGGGAATCATCTTCCGCGCCTCGCCGCGCCAGTCGGACGTCATGATCGTTGCGGGCACGCTGACGAACAAGATGGCACCCGCGCTGCGCCAGGTGTACGATCAGATGCCCGATCCTCGCTGGGTCATCAGCATGGGCTCGTGCGCCAACGGTGGCGGCTATTACCATTACAGCTACAGCGTCGTGCGCGGCTGCGACCGGATCGTGCCGGTGGATGTGTACGTGCCCGGATGCCCGCCCACGAGCGAGGCGCTCATGTACGGCATCTTTCAGCTGCAGCGCAAGATGCGGAATACCAAGATTTCGAGGATGTGGTATCGTAAGTGAGTTTTGCCAGCAGTTCAGGGCTGGCGGTATTTGGGTTTGCGTGTGTGTGTGTGTGTTATGGTTTTCTTTATCCCTAGATAAAAGGGGGTTCGGAAAGGAGGGCATGCCCGGTGGGTGAGATGGCAGATTGGGTTCGGTTGTTAGGTGTGACTGGCCACTGAGAGGGAAAACGAAGAGAGTTATGGAGACTGCCTTTTTCTTTTCTGCCTCTTTCTTCTGGTCGTCGACTTTATGTACATACAGTCTAGAGATCCTCGGGTATTAGAATGCTACACGAGGTCTTTGTACATCTATTTGTTCATTGCAGACTTGACTCTCCTTTATGTAGGTAATGAAATGCGTGCAATTTGCTTTTATCTCATTCATTTACTCCCTAACTCCATCAGAACGCCGATAGCCTGCCATAAACTCACATCACCATCCACCTATCTATATACCTCACCTGACCTTACCTACCTTGTTGGAAGCTGCCAGCCGTGTCCGGTCCCATCCATTCGGACCAAAACCTTGGCCAAATACACAAAAGAACCCACCAGACACGAGCCGCAGAAAGACAACTGTTTCACAGACGGAAAAATCCACTTCCGGTCAAATTAATTTATCATCCTCTTATCCGTGTCAGCCGAGGCCTCCCCCTGACCGGCGTCCGGGTTAAGATAAGTGGCGTCCTCTGCGGCCTCGTACTCGGCGATCAGGCCCGTGACCACCTCCCTGGCTTCGTCAAACTCGTTGAGGTTGTCCGCGAATGGCGCCGTCTTCTTGTACTGCTCCATGAAGGCGTTTCGTTTGCGCATACCGTCGTACTGTCTAACGATTCTCTTGAAGAGCTGTATTACAGAGACGAAAAAAATCAGTTTCTTTTCCTTTATATCAGGGTAGGTTGTGGTACGAAGGAGTAGAGTTAGACTTACCGTAGCAATGCTGGTGTGGTTGGCCAGCATTAATCCGCTGACGCGATGCGCCATGGGAATGTACGGGCTCCTCTTGGTCAGTGCTACCTGGATGCTGGCCGGTCCCCAGGGGATAAAGGTGGCGAGCCTGCGTTCTCTGATGCGCAGCAGGCTCTTGTGCACGTCTGTGGGGTCGACCTCGCCTTGGATGACGTTGAGGATGGATATGTAGCAGCTCTTCTTGCCGGGGACGGTCGATACCATGCGGTTCTTTGGCTGCAGGAGCCTGCGCATGACGTCGAGGACGGTCGTCTTGCGGACCGTCTTGGCCTGCTCAACCTGATCGCCTGTGAAGGGGGTGTACGAGGTCATGAGGAAGTGGCACCGTGGGGTTGGGATCAGCGAGGCGAGGATGCTGACTAGATCGTTGTGCATATAGCCTGGGTATCTGAGGGTGGTGGTGCTGGCGGACATGACGGTCGACACCAATTGGTTGGTCTGTTGGAACGAGCGCTCTTGAACATGGAGTCTGTCGGCGGCGATGTGTGATAGCGCCCCGTTGTCGAGAACGACGACGGAGTCGGCGTTTTCTGTTAGCCTCCTCATGGCTAGCAAGCTGTTGTATGGATGGACGACAACGTCGTCCGAGTTGTTGGTGTCTGGGAAAACGGAGTAGGTCTGGATGATCTTTTTGGGGAAGCGATCGTTCAACCTCTCCAGCAGAAAGGAGCCCAGTCCGGAACCCGTGCCTCCAGCAATGGAATGGAGCATCATGAAGCCTTCGAGAGAGTCGCTGCCGTCTGCTTCTCGGTCTATCATCTCCATGATCTCCTCGTGGACCTGCTCTCCTGTGTGGTATCCGTCGCCCCAGATGTTGCCCGCGCCCACGCCATTCTTTCCTATGAAGAAGTTCTCGGGGTTGTAGATGTTCTTGTACGGGCCGGTCTGGATTGCGTTGATGACGCGAGGCTCAAGGTCGATCAAGATAGCCCTGGGGATGTAGCGCGTGTCGTCGCTCTGGTAGTAGAAGACGTCTTTGCGGTCACCGCCTTCTGTCGCAAAGTCCTCGAGGTTTCCATCCTGGCTGATCCCGTGCTCCTGGCAAAGTTGCTGCCAGAACTGACTGCCAACTATTCAAAAAGTCAGCCAAGCTCCGCGTCTTGGTTCGGTAGGAAACTAAATTTCATGATGCATCTGCCAACGGCCCCGCGAGCAGCTCTTTTTGAGGGGTTCAAGATGTATATATACTTACTGCTGTTGCCGCATTGGCCGGCTTGAATCGTGATTATTTCTCTGCAAAATAGGTTAGTAATTTGTTGCCAAATTTTTGGGTATTCGAATTTCGTACCTGGGCATGGCGGCGGGATTTGCGTTGATGCTACGGCGATCGTGGAAATCGGATGTGGACGCATCAACGCGGTTTGTTCACGTCAATCAGAAGCGCGTCGCGAATTTACACGCTGCAGTAGACCCCGCTGAGAATTATTTGGAGGGGTGCGACCCCAAGGTTGCAGGTCTATAATTCTGTAATCCCTGGCGTAACGAAATCTAACAATACAGCCTGAATAGAATTTCAGCTATGGTTGATAGTTGAAGACCTATAGGTGATATTATTCCGTACTATAAGAACCATAAGAAGGATTAAGACGAGTTGATCTCACCTGCAAGACATTCACGACAAAATAAATGATCTGTACTCGTATCGTTCATTACATCATTGTCACCGGTCATGAATATTCCGTATTCCGTATAGCAACACATGGTGGCATGATATGGATCGGAGTGGTAGGGTAATCCATCATCTTTTTGACGGAAGAGCTCTACAACGTGCTGTCAGTGATGTTCATATACCTACAGTTCTCATGCAATGGATTTATGCATATTTTAAGATTTAACACAGATGCTGGCTGAATGAATCGAGGTCGGCTGGCAGACGACCAAATGCCACAGTCGGTTACCCCAGACTTGAGTCCCGACCCAAGACCCAGGGTTTCAAGTGCCTGACGGGTTAAACCGTACTCCACGGTTTGATACCACCTGCATCTACCCCCGGAACGCCAGGGTCAGCGTGAGTTCCAGGGATCCGCCCAGGTTTATTGCGGTTCCTCAGCTCAATTTAACAACCAACAACCTGGAAGCGAAGCAGCTGAAGGCGCGACTGCCGGTGCCCGGGGAATTCTCTTTTCGTGTTTCGACGTCGTCACTTTCTCCAGACCAAACCTGTACGCCATTGACGTTTGCTGGTAACAAGGCTTGCGACAGTTTGCGCCACGGCACCCATAACGTTGTCCGCCTCTTGCGCCTCATGACAAGACGAGACTCGATTGCAATTCACATTCCCAGCCTTCCGCTGCACCTCGCGCCGCTCGGTCTCGAGACATTTGTTGGTGTATCTCACCTCCCTTGGGTTGTTGCACAGTTGGCTATTGGTTTTCTCTTACGGCCGACTCTTCCATCCCATCGCTGAAACTTTGCGGCATGTTTCGCTATCGAGGATTCTCGCTTTCTCCATCCAGACAACATTAACCTACGACACTTCTGTACTCCTTATACTACGGAGTAATGGCCGAGTCATTGACAATCGACCCGACCACCGGTCGGCCTCGAAAACAGGCCACCATGTCCTCGGGCGTGCTTTCTGAGCTACCAACAATCCCTCAAGCTCGTGCTCTCGCGGGAGCATCCCCGGGGTCGGACGAGTTCGATTTCGCGACAAAGCCAAAATCCCCCTTACCAGCCCAACACTCTGCCGAGAACGAGCCGGCCGACTACCTCAATGGCGGCCTTCCTCACGAGAAGGTCACGCCTCCCCTCGAACATGCTCCGCCTGCATGGCCCCCCACATTGAACGTCGATGTATCCGCGACTCCGTCATCCCCCAAGCAGACTGAGTCACCGGCAGAGATCCCCGAGTTGCCTTCCCCGATTCCGGCACGAAGAAGCGTACAGTTTGCCCGTGACGACACCGTACTTGATCCGCCTGTGATGAGATCGCATGTCAGACAAAGCTCATGGGACGCCAGGGATGCTGTAGGCAAGATACGGGGATCGGCCTTTATGGCTAGGCTGAAGGAGTTTGCTGGTCCCAGCGCATTACAAACTCCCAGAGCTCCCAGTGGACCTGGTGAAATCGGGTCAACATCCAGCTCGCCTGCAGTGACACGGCAGAACACCCGCGCTCCACGCACTGGGGAGGACGGTAGTGACGAGGATGCCGATGCCGAGGAAACCGCCGATGAAACAAACATAGATGCGAAAGCCAAACAAAAAAGAAAGCGACGGATACGAAGGCCACAGCTAGAAACCTTCTCCACTCCCAACACCCCGCGTATTGGAGTATCAGGACCGGAAACGCCAGGCGGACATGGACGCTTGGGGTTCTTAAGACGTGCCACACTGTCGGACGTCACAGATCGTGGTGTCTTTTCAGAAGGCGAGGGCCGTGATCAGTTTTTGGGTGAACGGTCTGCGAGGAGGCTGAGCCCCTGGGTCGCCGGCCGGGGTGATGAGGCCGAGGAAGCCGAGAGCCCTTCTGGCCGGAGACTAGGGCATTTCCGGCGTCTGTCTGCTCTGGGCGGCGGTGGCATGTCTGATGGGGATGCTATGACGCCGAGACGGCCATTCTTCGGCGGCGACAGAGCAACAACGTTTGGCGCTCAGAAATGGCGGCAAGTCAAGGGCGCCTTAAAACTCTTACGCGGTCAGAAGAGGGATGAGCAGTTCGACTATTTCAAGTCTGCAGAATTGATGGCTGAACTACGTGCGGTTGCCCCAGCTGTCCTGATCCTCGCAAGCATGATCCAACGGGATGAACATGGAAACCGGAGGATCCCAGTTCTTCTCGAGCAGCTGCGGCTGCGGATCAAAGAGAGTTCTGCCGCACCTGGCAAAGACAGCGAAAGGCATTGGCTGTTCACCATCGAGCTCGAGTACGGAAGTGGCCCTAGTCAGATGAAATGGACCATCAAGCGTACCATCAGAGAGATTTTGAATCTACATTGGAAATACAAGTTGACACTTGGCAACGAAAAATTTCCCACGAATCGCCTTGAGCTTGGGACCAAGCCCAAACAGCCACGGTTTCCCATTTCCGCCTTTCCCTACCTTCGTGGCGTCCGGGGTGTGGATGATAACGACGAGGAGGATGCCCCCGAACTTATTCCCCCGGAAGGGCGGTTTGCTGAAGGGCGAATTGCCGAAGAAACCGCCGGTGAGGGAACTGCTGGCGAGGCAACTGCTGGCGAAGGGAACCATCTTGATGGTACCGATGCTGAAGGACGACCCCCGGTCAAGAAAAAGAAGTCGCGCATGGCCGTCCTCAGCAGCTTGCGCAAGAACTCGGCAATGGCATCAACTAGCGACCTTGTTAGAGACGCAGATGAGGCAGCGAGTAAGAGAAAATATGTCGAGCGTCAACAGCGGATGCTCGAGAAATATCTCCAAGAAATGATCCGGTGGCTCATGTTCCGCGCAGATAGTAACCGTCTCTGCCGATTCCTCGAGCTTTCCGCGCTTGGAGTCCGGCTCGCTGCTGAGGGCAGCTACCACGGAAAAGAATGTTATCTGCATATCCAGTCATCCAAGGGTCTCGACTTCCGGCGCGTGCTGACACCAGGCAAAGTGATTGCTAGACACAGTCGCAAGTGGTTTCTAGTGCGCCAAAGCTATATTGTCTGCGTTGAGTCACCCGAGAACATGAACATCTACGATGTTTATCTTGTCGACCCGAAGTTTGTGATCGTCTCTAAGAATAGCAAGGGCAAGCAAATAACAGCCCCCGGCAACGTTGGAGCGCATCCTTTCGAAGACTTCGATCCAACCGCTGATCCGGCCGCGCCCAAACATCACACTCTCAAAATACTCACGTCAGAGCGAAAGGTCAAGCTCTTTTCTCCAAACCAACATCTCATACAACAGTTTGAGGAGTCTATTCTCGAGATGATGAGAACCACGCCTTGGCATCAGCGCAACCGCTTTGGTAGCTTTGCCCCTGTACGAACCGGCGTTCATGCACAATGGCTAGTTGATGGTCGAGACTACATGTGGAATGTCTCGCGAGCCATCAGTATGGCCAAGGATGTTATATACATTCACGACTGGTGGCTAAGCCCCGAGCTGTACATGAGGCGGCCCGCCTGTATCAGCCAGAAGTGGCGTCTCGATCGCTTGCTCAAGAGAAAGGCAGAGGAAGGTGTCAAGATTTTTGTCATAATCTACCGCAACGTCGAAGCCGCTGTACCCATCGATTCGGAGTATACCAAGTTCTCACTTCTGAACCTACATCCAAACGTATTTGTCCAGCGCTCGCCGAACCAGTTCAAGAAAAATCAATTCTTCTTCGCCCATCACGAGAAAATAGTTATTGTTGACCACGATATCGCATTTGTCGGAGGTATCGACCTGTGCTTTGGTCGTTGGGATGCTCCGCAACACCCGGTGGGAGATGATAAGCCCACCGGTTTCGAGCCGACTGACCATCCCAAGGATGCGGAACACTGTCAGCTCTTCCCAGGCAAGGACTACTCGAACCCCCGAGAACAGGACTTTTTCAGACTTAACGAGCCGTACGAGGAGATGTATGATAGAGGCCGGATTCCCCGGATGCCCTGGCACGACATTTCTATGCAGGTTGTCGGCCAGCCTGCAAGAGATCTCACCCGTCACTTTGTGCAGAGGTGGAATTATGTTCGGCGTGGTCGCAAACCAACGCGCCCCACCCCTTTCTTGCTGCCTCCTCCGGATTTCAATCAGGAAGACCTCGAGTCCGTGGGCCTTAGCGGCACCTGCGAAGTACAAATCCTCCGGTCGGCCAGCACATGGTCCCTTGGGGTGGAGGACACGGAACACAGCATACAGTCGGCCTATATCAAGATGATTGAAGACTCGGAGCATTTCGTCTACATAGAAAACCAGTTCTTCATCACTAGCACCGAGAGTATGGGTATCAAAATGGTCAATAGAATCGGCGATGCCCTGGTTGAACGCATCATGCGAGCACACGACAAGGACGAGGACTGGCGCGCCGTTATCCTGATCCCGCTGATGCCTGGTTTCCAAAACGAGGTGAATGAGCAGGACGGAACCAGCGTTCGTTTGATCTTGCAGTGCCAGTACCGTAGCATCTGTCGTGGCGAGAATTCGATTTTCGGACGGCTCCGAGCAGCTGGGATTGATCCGGAGGACTATATCCAGTTTTTCAGCCTTCGCCAATGGGGTAAGCTCGGTAACAATCTTCTGACGACGGAGCAGTTGTATATCCATGCCAAATGCATTATTGTCGACGATCGGGTCGCCCTCATAGGGTCGGCAAACATCAATGAGAGGTCTATGCTGGGATACCGCGATTCCGAATGCGCTGCTGTTGTTCGAGATACGGACATGCTCTGGTCTACCATGGGTGGCCAGCCCTATCGCGTTGGTCGGTTTGCGCATACACTGCGGCTTCGGTTGATGAGAGAACATCTGGGTCTCGACGTTGATGAAATCCTTGAGGAGGAGCGGCAGGCAGATCTTGACCGCACGGCAGAGTTTGAAGCCGAGATGGACGGCATCTACAGTGACGAGTCCGACAATGCCTCGCCCGTTCCGGAACCGTCAAGGCGACGGCGGTCTTCTTTGCCCACTACGCCCGTGCGCCGTTCGCGATCTCATAGCTTCAACCACGATGTTGACCTGGAGCAGGCTTACAGCCCCGCGAGGCAATCCTCTCTTAAGGGGAAGTCGGTTGCGCCCGACAACATCAACGTCCGTGGGCTCGGGAGCGAAGGCCACAAGAAGGAAGTGGATGGCTGTGGGCCAGATCAATGGAAGGCGGCCCAGAAGGAAGGGATTGACGAGGGTAGGGATTCCGTGATTGTCAATGGACGAGAGGTTCTAGTTCATGATATTCTGGCAGAGGGAAAGGGAACGATTGACCGTCCAAAGGCGGCACACATACTTCGTCATTACTCCGATATTCCCTCCCCCGGTGGGGTGGGCAATGATGCTACACCGCCAGTGCCTGCATTTGACAGAAGAACTACCGAACAGCTGGGGCTTCCCAGAACAAATCAACTCCCCACATTGCCTGTAGCAGACGACACAGATATCGGAGGACCTCCGATGCATATCGACGCAGAGGGCAAACCAAGCAACACAGTTCCCAACAATCCCCTTACGGCCGATATCAAGCTAGCCAACCTACACAAGGACTGTATGCGTGATCCCCTGAACCCGTCCTTCGTCGAGGACATCTGGAATCGCGTTGCAGAAAACAACACAAAAATATTTCGGCGTGTTTTCCGCTGCATGCCGGACTCCGAGGTGACAAATTGGGCTGAGTACAACAAGTTCAAGGCTTATAACGCCCGCTTCAAGGAGAGCATGGATGGCCACCACTCGAGCGAGGAGGGAGAAAAGTCCCAGGTTGGGGTGCCGCCACCACAATCCACTGCTGGCGCGGGCATCGGCGCGCCTGGGCCAGCAACGGCCGCCAAAAGCCTGGGCGATAAGCTGGCCAGTCCTGTGACCAAGCTCACCGGTGTGGGTGATACTCTCAAGTCCCTTGGTTCTTCTCCCGATCCGACCGTGGATGAGAAGCAGGCCCTGGCGGAACATGAGAAGAATAGTAACCTGCCAGTCGACGCACCTGCCGATCCGGAGAAGGCGGCAGCAGCAGCAGCAGAGCGCAGTTCCGGCGATGCCTTGAGTCTGAGTCCATCTGCAGCACTAAATGATGACCGTCCCCAAAGCGCCGTTACTGGTAACATCAACAACGACAGCCTCGAGTTACCGGGCCTGCCCGTCGGAGGTAAAGAGCGGCGGGCGACCTTCCCCATGCAAGAGAAGCCACCAGCCACAGCCACAAGCGGTCACTCGGGGGTTAATGGATTCCCTATAAGCGGCACTACCAGTAACAATGAGAACGGCAACAGCCCCGCTCCTGGGACCGGCAAGGTGTCGGGGGTCGGGTCACAGAGACGGCGCCGACGGGCCACTACGGGACGCAGTCGGCGCGGTTTCAACCCGCTGGACGACGTGTTGCCACGTGCTGACGCGGAGGAGCTGCTCCAGATGACTCAGGGTAACTTGGTGCAGTTCCCGTATGACTGGCTGGTTACAGAGGAGAACAATGATAATTGGCTGTTCCAGGTGGATCAGGTGGCGCCATTACAGATATAGTAAGTTTTAGCGGCAAATTGATCTTGTGGTCTCTGATGGGTTCTGAAGTTGAAAGACTAACCGTTACCCATCGCTACAGCAACTAGACATCATTCACGTTCAACTCCTGCTCTGCGATACGGGGAGTGTGTGATGAACGGTAAAGGAAAAACAAAGCAGGAGAGTTGCGATCTGTACCATTGCATGTTGCACGGAGGAGGCAAGCAACTACTGTAGGTGGCGTTTGGATGGTGGGCCACTTTTCACATTTCTACTCCTATTGTTTTCGTATCATTATTTAATCACCCAGCATTTTTTCGGTCTTGGTCATCTACTATTTTTCTTTTGTTATTCATGTTGTTTGACTATAGGGGGTTTATCGGTCTTCAGGTTATCAAGGGGTCTTCTTCATCATCATGGTCACAGGTGCATAGCCGGCCGGCCTTTCTGGTTTCATCACACACAATGGGCCTTTCTCCCTTTCTTTTGTATGTACTTGGAGATTCTGTCTTCCGTTCTTCTATCAAAATACATGGATAATACATCACTTGACCAGTATTAACTACATTTTTAGGTCTTGTCTTACATCGTCACCCAATTACTTCCCAGTTTCCAAAAGGTGTATGTACAATACATTACAATACAATACAATAGGGTTTGCAGCGTGAAAAGGGCGGGGGTATGTTTACATCTCTTAACAAGAGCAGTGAGTGGTATCCGATCAGTCCTTGCACGCCGCCAACTCACAGTCAAAAAGAATAGTCTACTCTTGTTGACGATGTTATATTTTATACCCTCTCGCTCACCCAAATCGCCCCGCGACAACCAGCCCTGATCACGCCCGTCAGCAACCAATGCGGCTCAGCCTTCTGTGCGTCATGCTCAACAGCATGATCCAGATGCTCCAACTCTTCGTCGCGAATCCGTCTCAGCGTGGATATCAACTCGCGGAACTCGTCGCCTACTTCGTGGCCGTCGGCCTCCCACTGCGCGACCATCTCGAGCAGGCTACGGATCTGACCGTTGTAGTGGTTGCCAATCTCCGTCTCGACAGCCTCGGTGCACGCCATGGCGGCCTCACGGCCCATTACTGCGGTCGACCAGCCTAGACCGGTGGCCAGGGCGGACCATATCGGGTAGAGGGCCGTCGGGCGGACGCGGTGTTTTGCGATCAGGGAGTTGAAGGTTGAAAGGTGACCTGCCTCTTGGTCGTACATGTGCCGCATTAGTGGGCGGAGGTGGGGTTCCCGAGACACGAGGGGGGGTGTTTGCGCTGTGTAGATTAGGGTGGCGGCAAGTTCGCCGGCTTGGTTGACTCGTAAGGCGGAGGAGAGGAAGGATCGCTGGACAGGGGTGAGAGGTTTTTTGGGGTTTTTGGGTTGATTTGGTTGAGGTTGAGGTTGGGATTGGGATTGGGTTTTGGAGATGTGGAGCTGTCGTCGGCGTGTTCTGAGAGGCGCTGTAGATGGTGTTGTTGACGCCTTCGGGGCGAGGAGAGCGCACACGAGGAGGCCGTCCTGGTAGTAGCCCCGAGAGGCAGATAATGAGGGCGTTCTGCTTAACATTTTTTGTTTATTATAGACGGAGGGGTGTCTGCTAAGGCTGCGAGTGAAGCGTTTCGGTAGCCTTTTGTTTGTTTAATAGTGGTAGTTGTCGTCGTCGGGCACCTCCCGTGCAATGGATGGTTGATCCGATCGGATATCAATCACTTCTGATCTTCGAGTCGAAATTTGCGCTAGCCGGGCTCAAAGTGGTCGGGAGCTTCCGTGCCGGCGTGCTGCCAAATGACGTGAGTATGGGACGTGCTCCCATTCGAGTCCCTTGAGGGCCGAGTGTTATTCGGGCTGGATCAACTTTCGGCCTTTCGTGTCGCCGGGTCTCGCCAGATTGGTGGGGCAGACTTTTCTGACGTGCAGCCAATCATACACTCCCAATCCTGGTGACTGCTGGTGCGTATCCTACAGTCGTGCAACTGCGCGGAGCATGCAAGGTAACCCGTATTGTCGGGCCATTTGAACTTCCAGCAGCTCGTTCTCTCACAAGGTTTAACGGTTGCTCCTATTTGTTGCGCCTATCTGGCTTCTCTTTCTTTGACGTTCAGGGTTATTTCCATGTCTGATATTCAATTCCCTTTCTCCTTCAAAATAAAGAGTCTTTGACCTTCGGCTTGGTTTGACCGGGCTGCATCATTCCCCCCAACTTCTCAACTTCGCTTACACCTTTGCAACTGATCGCCTTCATTCTCTCGAATACCATTTGCACATTCATCTCGAAGCATCCTCGGACTATCCCGAATTTGACAATGTCTGACATCGAAGATGAGTTGCTCGCCCTTGCCGGCGGCGACGTCTCCTCCGACAATGAAGAAGAGGCAATGGATATGAGTAGGGACGAGTCGCGTTCGCCATCACCGGCGCCTGCTCCGGCGCAGAACGAGACACCGGTCCGCGGTGTGGCCACCAAGAAAACACCCGCGAAGAAGGCTAAGCAGCGCGCCAGAAGTGATGACGAGTCAGAAGATGAGGGAGAAGCGTAAGTCTTTCTTTTAGTTTTTTGTCCTTTCATCTCCTAAGTCTTGTCACCGGCCGCTTGCCAGCACCCGAGTGGGCAACTAAGGCTCTGCCCGAGGTCATGTCGTCCCGGGCTTCCAACGAGCATCGTTCCACGCCGGCTGGCAGTGTGATCGTCTTGACTGGACATTGCACACAGTCCGAGTCCCGGTTGCGGCAGCGACTTACCTTATTCAGGCCTATCTGTCGCTGTCCAACCTGGTCGCTTCTCGCATCAGCAGAACGTGTTAACTAACACCAAGTTCTCGCCGCTCAGGTCTTCGGTGCCGCCATCGCCGAGCTCTCAGCAGTCCGCCCCCATGGATGAATCCGATTCAGATTCCGACTCGCCCCATGCTAAGGGCCGCGGAGGCGACGATGACCTTAATCAGTATCCTGTCGATGGCTTGTTCAGGGACTATGACGAAAAGGAGCAAATTATGGGCATGCGCGAGATTGAGCGCGAACAGATCCTCGCGGAACGTAGAGAAGAGAACGAACGTATCCGGCAGAATCGCATGCTACGACAACTCAAAGTCAACCAAGACAAAGACAACAAGAAACGCAAGGCAAGCGCGGCCGATCTCGAGGATGCGCAACGCAAGACTTCCCGCATCCGCACAAAGGCGGGCGAGACTAGCAAGAAGATGGATACCCTCCGCCGCGCGAGGGAAGAGCTCAGTAGCCGTAAGGAGCAGCGAGAGCGTGAAAACGACCGTCGTAAGCAGCGATCGCCCTCGTACAGACACAGCGAGGATCGGGATGACGGAGACAGCGATGTAGAGTGGGCCGGTCCGAGCAAGTCAAAGCAGCAGAAGTCTAAGTCGCCCGAGATCAGAGAGAGCCCGCCTGCTGATTTGCGAGACATCGAGCGTATCCGCGTGGGCCGAAGCCGCTTCGCCGAAGTGTGCTTTTATCCGGGCTTCGAGGAGGCTATCACCGGTTGCTACGTCCGCATCAGCATTGGCCCTGATCCGACAACTCGTCAGGACGTTTACCGCATGGCTGTCATCAAGGGTTTCAGCCAGGGTCGACCCTACGCAATGCCCGATTCCTCGGGTCAGCAGATGGTTGTCGATATGTATGTCAAGGCTGCGCACGGCAAGGCACAGAGAGAGTGGCCGTTCATTATGTGCTCCGATAGGGACTTTACAGAGGTCTGTTTTTACCTTTTTGATGATCTTGATTGCATACTGATTCGTTTTGCAGGCGGAATGGAACCGATACAAGACAGTCTGTGCTGCGGAAGGTGTGACCATCCCAAACAAGGCTGCCATGGTCAACAAGATTGCCGATATCAACAAGCTCGTTCGACGCCATTGGACCGAGAAAGAGCTATCCGAAAAACTGGAACGTCAAAACTCGCTGCGCATCAAGTTCAGCGGTAACGAACGTGAGACCCTGGTTAGAAAGCTTGAGCAGGCCCGCGCGCACGGCGATGAGGAGGCCGTCGCCAAACTCCAAGCGAAACTCGAGACTCTCGAAGTGCCACGTTTGGCTTTCAAAACGTCTCTGACTCCACAGAAGAAACAGTCCGAGGACAAGGGGCCGTCAGAGCAGGAGAGACTTGCGCAGCGCAATATCGAGGCCCGCCGGAAAAATGCAGAATCAGTGCGCAAGGCTCAGCTCGCGGAGCGTGCCAAGGGCCGTAAGATTGACCGTGGCGAGGTGATCAGCACTGACAGCAGCCGTCGTGTCAGGACCACGGTCAAGTTTCTGCACGACGAAAAAGAGTACGATGATGTTCGTGGCAAGATCAAAGAAGTCGAGGCGAGGAAGGAAGAGCGTGAACGCGCGGAGAGAGATGGCAGGTTAGTGCTCGCTGCCAAAGGTGGTGACAATACACCCGCGACGGGCAGCGGAGCCAGCACGCCGGCCAATGGTGTCGGAACGCCCAAGCTGGGCGCGCAAAAGTCTCTGCTGCCGCACATCGCTAAGCTGCGGGAGCAGCAACACAGAGAGACCAAGAACGGCATTCCCGTGATTCACAAGCCACTGATGGATGATGATATCATCGGGGCGTTGGATCTGGACATTGACATTGACATTTGACGAGGGAGGTGGAGATGAATACATTGCTTTAAAGGTATTGCTTGTAAAGGTGTGCGTTGCTTAAGAAGATAAACCAGATCCTGCCCTTTGTTCTTCATCTCGCCCTTCCGTCACTGGTGCGACATCAGTTCGAAGCGAAGGTAGACGCAGTGCCATTAAATGGCACCTAGACCTCTAGAGATACAGATACCTACGGTTTTGCAATGTTTGCGGTAGAGCCAATAAACGATGATAGTGCGAACCTGCGTTGAGCAAGTTCAAGCCCTGATAGTTTGTCGCATTGTTGATTGCATATTGCACTACACCACAGTTCGTACGTGGGCGAAATAAAGAGCATCGACGCTACCTTATACAGGTGCTTAATGATAGACACCGACAGACACCATTGGAAAATTCTAAACATTGGACGACAATCTGAACTCATGTCGCCATCCACACACATTTATTCCATTTTCAGCTTTCAGTTCTCTCTCAACGGGAGAAGGAAAGCAAAGTAAACTGAATAGCTAAAAGCACCCGAAAGTCAAAAAGCCAACCAAGCCGTCCTCTAACCTTGTTCACTCCCTGCTTTCCACCCAATCCCATGATCTTTCTGAAAGCAACAAGTAGGAATAAACCAATCCGCTAAGTCAATATCGCACACAGACACAGAAGCATAAGAAGGAAGCTAAGGCTATACAAGGACAAATACAATAAAGCTTCGTGTCATTCGTCAACGTGAAGCGCTCGAAAAAAGAAAAGCTGCCAAAATAAAAGGATATATATACTAAGATTTAATTCCACCCTTCAAAAGCTTGTGGGGTGGCACAGAGAATCCAAAGTGTAAGTTCGTTGCCTTCACCATGCCATGTGGTCCGAAGTGAAAAGGTATTAAACCCGAGTACTGTGATAGGGTACCTGGGAATTGAGAGCGGGAGGGGCAGGTATCCGAGCTGAGGTCCAACGCGAGTGCTTGTAGTTAAGAGACTGATCCACTTATAATATTTAAGCCTTCTGCTTGCGTCTGCCCTTCGCATTGCCGTTCGAGATGGCGGTGACAAATGTAACATGTTTGGCCTCGTCCTTCTTCAGCTTGACTGCCGAGTTGGTGGGCCCGCGACGGCAGTGAAGGGGCCGCGGTGTGACATCTTGGACATCGGCGTCTTCGTCAATGTTGATCTCGGCAACGTCCGAGACAGACTCGGTCTCCATGTCGTCGCTAGAGTCGGAGGCAGATCCGTCGTCCGAGTCGTCGTACTCTCCATCGTCACTAACAAGGGATGGCGCGTTATTGCTGGCGACCGTGTTTGGACTCAGGTCCACGTCCATCTCATCATCGTACATCGGGGTTTCCGGCAGCTCGGGAGAAGGGTCGAGAGCGGAAGCCGCCAGCCCCAACTGCGTGGGTGCGCGGCCTTTGCTGCTAGCAGGGCGAGCTCCGGAGGTTGATGGCGGAGGAGAGACGGCAGACCGGGCGGGCACGCGCATAACAGCCGGGACCCGGACAGCCGATGTCGATATCTTCTTTGGACTTGCCACGCCATCCAGTGGATTAGGTTGATCCATATCATCAGAATCATCACCCGGGGACAATAGATCCCAGTTGACCTTGAGTTTGGCATCAGTCACCTGTTCCTTCAGGTTGCCACCGATGTTTTTCTTTTGCATCAGCTGTGACAGGTAAGGGGCATCTGATGAACCAACGAGGCTTGATGATCGGCGAGATGCGGGAGTCTGTGAGGGAGGCGGAACTCCCGGTATAGACTTCACATTTGGAAGCTTGCCTTCATGGTAAAGATCAAGAGATGCATTGACTCTGGCGAGCAGAGCTTTGTAGGTCTGTTGTTCCGAGATAGGCTCGTGTCGTGCCCAAGGATGCACGGAGCCAGCCCCGGAGGCAAACGCAGAAGCAGATGCAGGGGTAACAGGCCCAGCAGACTTGGTATCGTCAGCGACAGGACCTGCAGCTTCGTCAACCTCGATGGGATGTCCGCAATGAACTGCAGCCTCTTCGTGGCTCTTGAAATCTCTCCTGTGCGCGATGCGACAGTGGTTGATAAAGCCTTGAGTGCTGTTAAAGTCCCACCTGTTGCAGTCGATGCAGACGAGTTTGACCGTAACTCCATCCGATCGCTTAAGGACGCAGGGGGCTTGCTTGTCCTTGGCCTGCGGGTATCCACTGGATAGCGCGTGTGGCTTGCTTCCCGAGTGACCGCGGGCAGGCCGGTGTTTCCCAAAGCTTCCTGCATCCGCCATGCTGTTTCTCGTCGTCCTACCTTCAGATACCATGTTCTTGACCCGGCCGGCCTCTGCAACCCCGCGAGATTCGGGTTGCATGCCGTCAAACATAGGATCCGGTATCAGCCACTTAGCATAATGACGAGCATAAGGACCTTCGACAATGCCGAAGGGCGGTGCCCACTTCGGTATAGGTTGGCCAGGTGCAGTCTTCAAGGCAGGACCCTTGCCACTACTAATATCCAGCATCTGACTCGGCGTCGGGCACTGAACAGGGTAGGGCATGAGGTGGCATCGCCGAAGTTGCTCGAGGGCAACCTGGCATTTTGCAAGCTCTTGGTTGATGAGACGCAATTCCCTATGCTTCAAGAGCACCTCAAGACCAAACTGATATTGGATAGCATCCTTTGCACGTTCGAGGTCTGGAGCCATGCTGGGCTTGGGCAGCAAGGTCTCTTCCTCTCCATCCGCACACGCTGACGTGGGTGAGGGTAGCCCACCATTCTGCGTTACCTTGACACGCTTCGCGGAGGGGGAAGCAGACGGGTGGGCAGCGGTGTCGACGGAGCTCGGCCGCCTCCGTTTTGGAGGTACGGCGGTGGGCACCCGGGAGCCCGGAGCCGGGACCGGGATGTGCGTCGTGCTCGTGAGCCTCGGCTGTGTACCCTCCGGCGACAACGGATGGTTTTCTTCTAGTGTCCTTTCGCTTCCCCTTGATTCCGTGCTCCAGAAGCGAAACATAGAGATGGTCTAACACGACGACGACAGCGACGGCGACGTGTCTCGAGGAAGAGGCCCAAGACAGAGTTTGGGTAGCAGTAACGGGAGACGTGTGAGTTTTAAAATCAAGCGTCGTTGCAGAACGAGGCGGGGAGGCAGCAAGAGACAGCAGCCTAGCCAGGGGGTGAGATAACGGTGTTCGGGGGTTCAAGTTAGTCAGTCGGCCAGCCCCAGGTGGCGTGAATGGAGTTGAGTGGGTGGATGAATGACTGTGTTTTGTGGCAGTGTGGGTGGTGTGGCAGGCAAGGCTGACGTAACCAGAAAAGCAACCAGCAGAAGGTCGCTGATCACCGTGACTGGATGATTGGATGACTGGACGGCTGGTTGCAGGTAGCGCAACGGGAGACGTGGAAAGAAGTGGGTCGGTTGAATGTCGCCCAGCCAAGGCAAGGGAGCCAGGTCGGTCGGGCAAGTCGGGACTTGGTTGCGACGAGTGCGGGAGGGTGAGCGCGAGTGCAGGACTCAGCGCAGGAACAGGCTCAGGCTTCGGTGACAGACCCAACGGAGATGGAAGACAGGCCAGGACCCCGAGTCAGGAGAGGCTGGCGCAACAGTCGCGCTGGTGGATATCGACGTCAAAGATGCGCGAAAGCTAGTTAAAGCCTCGACTACGTCAAAGAGGAGTTGTTAAACAAAAGCGAAATGAGCGCGCGAAAGGAAGAAGAGGAAGAACAAGAAGGTTTGGTCGCGCAGCCGCTGTTGTTTTTCGTGGGTTTGCTCGCTTTCTGCTGGTGTTGGTTGTGAAATGATTGAAGTTCGGGGGGGGTGGATGGGCGCTCACTCGCTGTCACGCGGGTTGTAAAGGGGAGACGCAACAGACGCAACGCAGGAAAGGGAAATTGTTTAGAGGCAAAAATGCAAGGGGACAGGGGGGCGGGCGAGTGGCCCAGCTATGACCGGGGAGGGAGCGAGGGGAGAGAAACTCTGGGTGATTGGGTGATGAGTGGGGCGGCAAGGGGCCAGAGGGGAAGAGTGGAGGAGTGGAGAGGACTGAGGACTGTCTTACTGTGCAGCTCGTTGCTCGACTGTTTGCTTGATTTGATTATCCTTCGCGACCCACGGCAGACCGAGACTAGAAGGATCGCATGCTCGAAACTGCGAATATAACTGAATGCAAGCGTAATAATGACTTGATAACGCGTGCACTTCACTACTACGACCGGTGTGCAATAAGGTGCGATGGGAGCGAGATTGGCAGGAGCTCATTCTCATCAATCAATTAATTACCATTATCGTGAAGCCCTGCGCATCGGACAATAAAGACTGGACTGGGCCAGGGAAAGAGTGGTGGTGCGACGATACGAGCAGAAGCTGGGGGCCTGGCGAGGCAATCACTGCGCGGTGCTCGTGCTCACCACGGCCAAAGGGCACCACTCACACTGGCAAACTGCCTATCGAAAAAAGAAGCGGATGGAAAAAGAACACTCTCGGGCGAGTTGGGGTGGGTTCGATGCACCGCTACGGCGGAGTGCGACGCGGCCGACCATCATCAGTGACGGCTTGTTGCTAGGCGCTTGGTCGAAGGTTGTGGTTGCGTGGTATCGAGGTACCAAGTCTGTTGACTCCCTCCCCGTCTGTTCCAAATTTGCATGATGCAACATGAGGCACTGTGAGGTACAGTCCCGATGTGAACAATGGTTTCCCCCAATCATCTTATCGTGCAGATCAGTCCAACTGCCACAGGTGTTCTCCCAACACTTCTAGCTACAACATAAGACTCATGAACGAATGCGATCCAGTAAGCTCCTCATATCCTCGAATCAGCAGTTGGTCTCTTCACATCGCATGGTATATGTACTGCCAGAGTGCCGTATTGAAGAAGGTCGGCAACTCAGCGGCCCAGCCCAACTTAAAAAGAGATCAGGTTTCAGAGATGCGAGATATCACCATGTGATAGACTGGTACGCCGATACGATGGAAGGAACACGGGTGATTAAACCTGTTTGGTGGTCAGCGGGGCATCAAGCGTAACAATCGTGACTTGTTTCATTGCCAACAAAATGTCACTCGCTAACACCGCCATCCTTGCCAATAACGACTGGGACTTTTCCGACGGGAAGCACAGGCCGTCATTTAGAAAACAGGTGCATTACTGTGCTGGCATTATGAGAATCACCAAACTTTCTACCTGCCTTCAGAATCAACACCCGGAGGAGGACCTTCAACCTCCGATATACTGAATGCCTTACCTACAGCACCTCATGTTGAGCACAGCATGGTAGGCGTAACGTGAATGGATTACTGTACAGCTTGTCTCTCTTGTTTTCCAAGAAGATGCAAGAAGACGGAGATCATGCATCTGCGTCCCGACAAATGACAAGCTAAACCCCACTTGTTTCGTAAAAGCACGAGCCATAAAGCTGTGGTCGTCCATCATGTAAAACCTGCATAAGACAGGTCCGATTCCATTGGTCCGAAGCTCACGAAGCTCGATCTGAACGAAGATTTCCATCAACAGATGGCACATCACGAAAGATGCTATAAATGGACCTTCATCCACAGATATCTGCGTTATATGAAGCTACTAGAGGTATACAACATGAAGCCGAGACAGCGAGATAGCTGTGGCACTCATCTAGGCAAATAATCCATCTGCCTTACATAGTATGTCCGAAAAGGCCTGTCGGGACGTTTCATGGTCGAGAGCTGGTGTCAGATTCGTGCGACATCAGGGTAACTCAAACTGGTATCCATAACTTGCAGTATTTCTCGATTATCTACCTTGTAATTCTGTCTACCAGAGCTATCTTCACTTTCAACTTGGAAGATCGAGATTCATCGAAAGTAGCACCTAGGTTTTCATCATGCTGTTCACAAAACTTTAACAGGTGGAGAACCCACGAGCGACTTGGCGTCAACACGTCAATCTCGAAGCACAGTGAGGGCGACAAGCCGGTTGTTGCCATAGTTCATTATTGAGAAATACCAGATACTTACTCTTTTCCGAAGTTTGAATAAGGTTCACAATGGAGCCTAAAACATCAGGTACCTACAGATTCTAAAAGCTGCGGATTGTGGAATGGTCCCCAGTGTTCCGGACTCCGTAGATATCCGGATCATGATATCATCCAAGGTCTCTCGTTCAGCTCAATGCTCTTTTAGAGTGTTTCAACACCGGGATGAAATTGTATTACGCATCATTATTGGTATGTACTAAACACCTGTATAATAACCAAATTCCTACAGACCAACCACTCACGAAACCAGATGTTTTGCCTGCCCCGTTCTTGAACTTGAGCGCCTACCGAATCTCTTATCGATAGTAATCGTAAGGCTTACCCCACATTATTCTCCACCAAACCCGACATGGGTCTTAATTTTGAGTGGTCATCGAGCGCCGATACCCTGCTCGCCGATATCCGAACCCATCAACAGCAACACTGCGCAAAGTTGCATCTCGTACGACACCTTCGAGCCGCCAGCGTTCGCCAGTATTCGCATCATGGGTGCACCCGGCCGCGATGCACGCATTGAGGCTCCAGGAAGCTTTGCGAAACGCAAATACGTCAGCAGCGGCGCCCATGATCCCAAACCCAAGAAACAACGCGTCGCGGGCAGCGATAGCCCCGCTCCTCCCGCCGTGTCAGCTTCACCATCGCCATCGACATCCTCTCTCGAGCCCTACCGACCATTCATCGCCATACTAAGACCGAAATTTGAAGTCAAGCCCATGTCTGTGATGCCGTCGACGAAGATTGGAAACCACGTCACCAAGGCACTGGAACACCTCTCGCGATTCAATTGGTGGGACAAGTCTGTGTTGCCGGGTGTGGTGCTCCTCACTGCGAAGTCTACCGCCACGTCCAAGCTCATCACTGTCGCGGAAGTGGTCCGTCGACGCATTGGCGAGAGCGAGCAGAAGTGGTTTCAGTACAATGTGCTGAGCGAGATGGAGGGCAATACGCAGCAGCAGCAGCAACAGCAACAACAACAACAACAACAACAACAACAACAACAACAACAACAACAACAACAACAACAACAACAACAACAACAACAACAACATCCGGGAGCGGCGAACAGTAATGACTACTCGGTAGTCGAGGATACATTCATGGCGTTTGACGGCAAACCTGACAACAAGAATTACAACGATGAGGACGATGACGAGGACGACTACTTCGAGACATCCGTGACGGCAGCGGTGCTACCGCCGCCACCTACTATCCACGAACAAGCCACTGATCCATTCGAAGTCAGAACTACGCCCGTCATGGTCGTTTTCCTCTCGAGAGTCCCGCTGGACGAGCTGAAATCTCTGCCCAACATTGCACTTCAGACGAACGAGGGTCACATAGAATACCTTCAGCAGAAGAAGATGGGTTTGGTACGCTAGCATGGTATGCACACACATACACACATACATCGGGTCCGGTGTTGTGGCAGGGAGAATAAAATGGCGGTGGAACTTGGAAGGGCATGTTTGACGGGAACAACGACTTTATATTTGGGCATAAAGGGGTTTAGACGGACAGCCTAGAAGGGAACACCGGCATACAGGGATTGGTCTGGACCAAAACGGAGTCCACGGAGTACAGTGTTTTTAGGTTGGATACCCCCCAGTTTTAGTGTCATATTCTTGTCTTCCAGGTGCATACGACCACATTGGTGACAACATCAGATCCATTCGAAGTGGGAGACTACTACCTTTGGTCAGTACCTCGTATACGCACCCACTGCAGATATCCACGTATCACTGGCAGCGACCACAGGTAAACATGTCGCTTTGTGCTATCCTATATACACCCGTAACTCTCTCAGGTCCAGAGATAGAGACCCCTCGGGGCGGACACATTGCTGAGATTATGTCCTCATATCCAAACTGAACAACAGACACAACAAAGCCAAACGCAATGACACTCTTCCACTTCCACCCCTGGAACCCAAAATCCTAACGTGAATAGCCATGCAGCCATATTCATATGCCAACTGAACGTACCGTGTATGCAATATATACTCGAAAACGCACCCGGCCAGCTTTCCAAACAGCAGCCACTGGGTGCTCGGGATACTAATGTTACAGTCTCCCTGCCTTCTACCTATCTCCTCTTCGTTATCCTCATAAAAATGCTATATATATATATATATATATATATATATATATATATGTGTGTGTGTGTGTGTGTCTATCCGTTTGTATGTATGTATATTCGCATATCGGGGGAGCCATCGCTCTCTCTCGGGACTCGTTCGTGTGTACCCATTCCATTTCGTCTTAAGGCTGCTGCGCAGCGTACGTGATCCTCAGCACAAAGTTGACCACGACAGCCACGAGCAGAATAATGGCCAGGGCGGTGGGACCGAAGCGGTCGTCGAAGCCCGCCTGCCCGCGCATGCGTATCGACTTGGCGCGCCAGTGATACGTTATCAGCGCGTATACCATGGCGGCCATGGCGACGGCGGTGAAGAAGAAGGCCGAGATGAAGGCGGGCCGGTCACCAAAGTTGAGCATGCCGATGGCGAGCGCGCCGAGGATGACGGTGAAGTTGAGCCATGAGAGGAAGGTGCGCTCGTTGGCGAAGAAGACTTTGGGCTCGACGCGGGTCGGGAGCGCGATGCGCTTGCCTATTTGTTTTCGTCAGGTTAGCGGTTATGACGATTTGTTTTTGGGAGGGGGGAGAATGGCAAACCTACCTGGCGCCGTCTGTAGTAACGGTTGACTGGACATGGCTGGAATGTGTGTATGTTTGTGTGATTTGGTCGGACGCGTAACAGCGTGCGGATGATTTTTGGGTTTTCTAGTTCCAAGAATTGAGAAACCTAACAACGTTCGAGAAATCGAGTTGAGGCTTTCTGCTCTTGGATTGTTGGAGAGGTGGCAATGGGAACCCTTTCGTCTGATAAAGCCTGCTGAGAGCACGGTGGAGCGAAAAAGACTAACAAACGCATAAACAAGGAGAGGGAGCTCCAGCGCGCTGTTTCTCGTCCAACTGCCACGACAACAAGCTGAAGCTTTAGTGATTTCTATGTTATGCAGAAAAGAGCTTCCATCAACCACCTTTGCTTCATGGCTACTCTACGTACTCCGTACTGGCCTGGTAATGAATCAAAGCTACCCTTCCCCTCCCCCCATCAATTGATCAATGAGAGCGCTCCGTCGTGCACGAGAAAGACCTCGATGCACGCGTGCACAGATTCCGGACTGGATGGGCCCACGTGGGCTCCATCGAAGCTTTGACTGGCTGAAGAATGCGCTTAGATGAGGTAAGGTAAGGTACGTACAATGACGTCTAATCTCCAAAGCTCCAGCAGCTGGCGAGGCTTGCCTGCAGCTGGTGATAGAGAGACTGTCAGCTGACTGCCCCGCAAACATTTTCATTTTTGGAGCCGGTGGCAATCGCCAGCTTCTGGCAGCTGTCGTGAAGAGCCGGGCAGGCAGCGCATTCGATCCCGGAATTGAAGGTTTTGCGAAATAGAAAGATGCGATATTGTAGGATATATCGCATGTTTATCTCCCTTTCTTCAGGGATCTTTGAACAAACCAGGAAGAGATTCTGGGTCTTTTTTTGTATCCTAGAAAACCGCAAGGCTACGGAAACCTGTCTCGAGTCTCCGAATCTCCAATCTTAGCGTTACACCCGACTGACTGACTGGCCCCGTCGCCCCGCCAAGTCTTAGCCTCGTCCATCCGCCACTGTTTGCATGCCCGCCGCAACAAATAAACAAAGCATCAAATCGTCTTTCTTTGGACACACATCCACGCGACCAGACATTCCACGATTTATCTATCAGAAAAGAAAGAAGAAAAATCACCACGAAATTTCATAATGGAAGCACCCATATCAAACTCGGTAAGTGCGCCATGCATGCCGCCGACCTCGATCAGAGAGTCATTTCCGAATATGTGTCTAATAAACCCGTTCGCTATAATATAGCCGCTTCCTCTCAAACGCCTGGAGCAGATCGCTACCGATGTAAGTCACCTCACCGCCCGATTCCCTCCATACCTTGGCCTCTTGATGAAGGAAAGGAAGCGATAACACTATTAAACGTTTGTTTAAAAAAAAATAGGCCTGCAACAGCGCCCTAACCAGCGCCGAGTACTACGACCATCCCAAGACGGCGCAATGGAATCAGACCATCATTGTACGTTTTCCAACCGACCAACCAACTTAGACCTACCAATCTATTCATCCATTTGTATTCGAAGATGCTTACCGAAGGTGTTGACTCTATAGCAAAAAATGCTCAAGGCGGTCATGTCCGAGGCCATGCCCGAGGGTGGGGCGAAGTACAAGTTCGCCATCAACAGCACCATCGTGCAGCACGTCGTGCCCAACTCCCAGCTGAACAAGTCGTCGAGCACATCAACGGGCGTTAAGGAGGAGGACTCGGGAGCGGCGGCGGCGGCGGCAAAGAAGGGACAGGCGGGCCGTCGCGGTATGCACAGCGCCACGGGCGGGTACTGGAACGAGAAGACAGACGGCATGTGGAGCTTCAAGTTTGACGGCGAGGCCAAGGGGCTCGATGTGGTTATTATGCTCATCTGGATTGCTGTTTAGGTTGGGTAGGGGACAATATTGAGGAGATGTGTGTGTTTAAGAGAGGCAGAGAAGGCACATATTAACCCATTTTCTTTTTTTCCTTTTCCTGTTCAAGCGGTATTCTCGAATACAAAGTGCGTTTTTTATTTTTCGAAGCAGCTGTCATGAGAGTGGAGGCCGGGGGAGCGTCAGTGGACGATGCCACGTGCTTCGGAGTCTCGATATCTTTGATGATACTACTAGGATGTTTGCAATGATTTGTTATATTTGTTGGCGTCATCATGGGCTGTGGTCTGAGGGAGGATAATGAGGAGTTTGGCCGACATCAGTATATTGTCGGGTCCTCCTGTGTGAGAGAAAGCCTCTGTGCGTGAAGATGGAGCGACCGTCGAGATGGAGGTTCCACGAGCGTTCGTTTGCCAGATTGGGCTTATATTACGGGTATACTTGAGGAACGGATCTTTGGTGTCGGTCTACCATCCTATGGTTTGATTACCATGGAAGACTCGGTCCATCGCCTCTAGGTTTTTGTGAAGAGTGATGTTTTACACTGTATGGAAGTATGCTTGTATTTGCGAAGTGAGGTCGATTTCTGACCGGTTGGTGGTCTCGTGACCATTCGCCTCGCGGCTGTTTTGCTAAGACAACAACGGAGGTGCGACATATGGAATCATGGGCTTCCCAAACCCCCTTAGATTCCTGCATCTCGACACACCATTGAGTGGTTGAAACGGGGTTGACAGAGTGACAGGTTAGTCTGACTGGTGACTCGGGAACTATGGTATGCCGGGCTTTACGCGGACCGTAGGCCTTCCAGATCGGTTGATATCGAGCTACAAGTAGGTGTCTAAATCCGCTAGAAGCCAGCCTTACCGGGAGTGGTCTCGTGATGGCTGAGCGAACGTTGGAGCGTTGGGCTCAACGGCGCCTCCCGACGGGCCGGACAGGTCGGATTCCTGGCCGGGGATTGTCAACGGCCACTTAGGGCTGCCCGGCGTCGGGCGATGCAATGCGTGGCCATGTGATGCTACCTTTGCAGAACGTGTCTGTGACAGAGGTCTGTGGCCACCTTTGGAGCTGCGCAGTTCGTCTCAGAGGGTATGGAAATGGAAGATATTTGCAGATCTATCGCTTCTGTCGCTTGTCATGATTGTGTCCAGAATGACTGCCACTCCAGAATTCGATCTCCGGGAAATGCCGTCAGCTGCAAGTCAACATGGCGGCTCAAACTAGGTCTAATAAGTCTAGTGTTCGGATTAAAGCTTCGATGCAACGGAACGCCCACCGGAATTCGGAAAGCTGTCAGCCACAAGCTTTCCGCGCGTGTAAGTAACGCAGGATCGGCGGGGCACCTTTGTTCTCTCAGATGCCCGCGGGCAACCGAAGGGCTCTTGTTCTCCATCGGGACTCGCCTATAGTCTGTATCCAAAAAAATTTATTTAAAAAAAACTCATCTATTTTGTCATGAACCTATGGGCAATGTTCTTTCCCGCACCTCCGAAGAACTGCGAGTTCGGCACCGCTATCCGTCCGACATTCGACGTTGCTGGACATATCAACCCGATATATTCTCTTATTCTGGGGATCAATTTCGCGGTGACGGAGCCTGTGGCGATGGGTTTCAGGCGATCTGTAAAATGTGAGTTAGTCAAATCCGTATGATAGCGATACCCGCATTCGACTTCAAATGGACCACTCTGACTCGAAGATTCGAAGTCAAGGAGTCCTGACAGGCGGGGTGGATGATATGCAGTGCGCCAGATCCATCCCCACAGTCAAATCCTTGCCGCGTTGACCCGCTGCAATGCGATGGCACTTGGCTTGTCACAAATGGGAATCGCTGCGTGGGAGCCTGATGGTCAGGTCGTTGATAAAGCTGTTAAACATCTGGCCAAGCTGACCAAGCTGGCCTATCCAATGCGAAAGACAGGACGGATGACATATTGATTGGTCACGGCATGGTTCGAGAGCCAGTCACGCCAGTGCCGACGCTGACGCCTCAACGGCCGGCGAGGGAGAGGTTTGCGCAACGCAAAACGGCGGCATCTCGAGCAATGGATGGTGGATTTTCTGTCGCCAAACCGTGACCGGTTCGGCATGGAAAGGCATTGGACGGATCCAGGGATCCAACAAATGGCACCACCACCTCACAGCTTTTGCATGACCTGTATGGTCTGCACCTGCCCCTCCACCGGCCGCGAAACAGGCCGCCAGAAGGTGCGGAAAAGGTGACAACGCTAGTGTGGGGAGAGGGGGCAAAGTGAGCAAGGGGGCCTTGAGCTGTAAAGAGCGAGGGCTTGGGTGCCGACAATCTTTTCCACCAGCCTCCTAGCTCCATCTCCGATTTGAAGGAAATTCCCCAAGCATCTCCAAGGACATGGCGAACTGCCTGTGAAGCACCCACCAAGCCTGGAATTTTTGGTCCGGTTGGTCTTGGTCCACAGCACACCCATTCGCCCAAACAACCCTCAGATCATCCCTTCACCCTTCCAGCCCGCGCACCCAGGCCTAGGCCAAGTCTGCCCAGTCTTGGCCTGCTATTCGTGGTCCTGCCAGTCTCCCAAGGACCGATCCAGGCCTGGACAGGCACATCAGTGGACATCAACGGCACCTCCGGTCTCGTGTTCCCACCAAGCCTTTATCCATCCAATCCTCCATCCCAATTCACCTCTCCGCAAACACCCAATTCACTTCCGCCTCCATCCGCCTCACCTGTTCTGAGGACCATATCAAGCCCGACTCTGCCCCGCTCTCCTCCTCATGAGCTTGCTATTGAGGGAGATCAGTCATTCGCTACGTGCACCACCCTTCGGCCTCGGTACCTGACGCTACTCAATATAAGACAACCAAGCTCGGCCCTACGTCTGCGAACGCCTCTCCCACCTCCCACCTTGCCAGCAGGATAAACCATACATTATCTACATACGCATTGTGTAGTACAACGACCAACTGATACACCAATACTACCAAGAGCCGTCGTTTTCTGTGGTGTCCTTGGCTTTACATACGCTTCCCCGTTACAAGAGAAGACCACGCGGACTACTCATTACAGCTCACCGAGAACCGTCACGATGATCGAGGTACTATATAGCACCTCAGCACTTCAGGCTACCGGACCCGTCTTTACTAGAGAGGAGCACAAAATCAAGGAGTTGAGCCTCTTACGGGGCGGAAAACGCGCTCCACGCCGTTCTCAAACCCATCAAAACTACCTCCTCCCGCAACCTTCCTCGGTCGTGACCATCCACACCCTCCGGCAACAGCCACGAGTCGTCGAAAATGGCTTGCTACAGTTGACCGGATCCACGCCAGATCTTAGCCAGCCGAAGCCCAACGTGGAGAACCAAATAACGAGACGGCGACCAGCTCTCGGACCTCCCCGACGTTCCTATTCGGTCACAGACCAGGAGCCGCTCCCTCACCACCACAGGCCTTCGTCAAGGCTATCGTTGGTGGACCTCCCGGCAGAACTGCACTTTGCCATATTCGACTTTCTTGATCCTATCGACAGCACCTGTCTCGGTTTGACGAACCGACACTTCTACGCCATCCATCGCCGTATGCGCGGTACGGTACCGCTCTCGACACGGCGCGATGGACCAAACGAACTAGAATGGGCATGGCACCTTGCCGGTGCCGTCTTGAAGGCATCCTCTGGGCTGGACGCCACGGGGGCGGTGATGGCGACGTCACCCGACAAGCTTGGAGAGAAGCAGAAGAATGCGCTGTCGAAGCTGCGCATTCGTGGACAGGCATACTGCCGGAAATGCGGCGTCACGCGTTGCGAGCTGCACAAGCATATCCAGGAGTGGATGGGTGAAGAGGCTGAATATTGCTCTATAAAGCAGAAGTTTGGGCCGGCGGCGCGGGAAGGCGCAAAGCCGTATTGCTACATGAGCAAACCGGGTGATCCGCATCGGTGTGGTCGGCATTTTGTGCGGAAGTCGAAGGTAATTCTGCAATAGTCTCGGGCGAGGCTGCGAGGAGCGAGTGAGACTGTCGGGTTGATGCTGATGAGGGGGACCCCATTTTATTGGCTTCGGTTTGCTGAAGCGGCGTTCTTGGGTGCGGCTCTCTTTACTCGAGTGATCTGTTCCCACGTAGCCAGACGGATCTGATGGTCATCTTGATTCAGCCAGTTTCGGCTTTGGGCCACTCTCATGATGAGTTGGATGATATCCGCAAGATACACAAGATTATGACCTTACGAGGGATAGCAAATCATGATTCTTTTGCCTCTCCCAAACTTAATACTACTCGGTATATACCAATATCGACCTCTTACGACTGTGTAAACTATTGTGCCAGCCAGATAACGGGTAACTTGAGAGACAAATACAATCAGAACAGAATCGTCGATAAAGCTCTACGTTACGGATAAGGCGTCAAGGTAAACTGCGGAGCACCAGTCCGAGAGGATCTGGAGGAACGCCACATGCCAAGCCACACAGCTAAGCAAGTTCTGGACCAAAATGACGTGACCACTGGAGCACCACTGCACCAGAGGTACGGATCGTAATTTAGGATTTAAATTTCGAACAATTCACAAAGACAAATTTCACGCTCAATTGAAAAGGGGTTTCGGGACCTAAGAGCTCGCCGACTCCGCCATGCTCTGGCATTGCATTTGCAAAGTCCTGGACCCGGGCAAGCGGTCTGGTACGGTACTGTGCCTATTGTAATCAACCTGAAACTAGCTTACAGGTAAGAAAGTAATTCGTGGTGTCAGAAAAAATAACAGATTCTGACGAGGAGGTAAGAATTCGGAGAAATATCGTTTTTAACGCTCCCTTTCTCCACGTAAAAACTTACCCGTCAGTGGCTCCTGCTTGCTGCATTATTGCTTGCATTCCGAGGCATAGCTTCCTTCCCGGCAACCTAACACCTGGCACCTTGCACCTGTCGTGTCTTTCCATCGTAGTTGGGGTGTCTTGTGTCTGACGTCTTTTTGCTCCTCCTCTTTAGCCGCATGCGAACTCCTGCAGGTGCAGTCGCGTCCATACACAGTACGGTATTGTCTCGACCAATTAATTACCTGTCACAGGGCTTTTATCTTTCTATTTTCTCACGCGTCATCGCATCCCCAATCACAGCGTCTCGCGACTGCCACCATAAAAAAAAATCAAGGCAAAGGGCACAGCAAAAGCAGGAGCACCCGCACCCGCACCCGCCTCGAAACACGTTTGTCGGTCTTCGGTTGGCCGTTCTGGTATCACAAACGCTGTTGGCCAGATTCTTTCCGTCGAATTGCCCGCCGCTCAAACCTTTTAGGCCCAGCACCACAGAGCAGTTGCCAGTCACGCAAACAGGGGATATTCCTGCCCGAGCAGACGTATCGACCTACCACTTGCCTTAGACTGTTTCTACTGCCTTCTTAGTCCTCGAACCACAGCGGTAGAAGCATATCCGGGCCCACAATTACCTACCCACGAACCCCATCCCAACTTCAACCTGCCTGACGTCGCCGGCCCGCCTGGCTCTCTGGCTCTTGCCCTACCACCATGTCATCACCCAGCAGCTCATCGTCGCAGCACGTCGGCAAACGCAAGCGCAGCTCCACCACCGGAAATACCAATACTGGCACCAACGCCACCGACCACGCGAACACGAACCTCGACGAGATGGAGATTGATCGGGACCAGGATCAGATCGTCCAGGCCGAGTCTCGGGATGCCTCGGGAGAGGAGGGCGATACCACGGCCCCGGAGTCCGGATACCCAACCGGCCACAAGAAGACAGACTCGGCCGCTAGCGGCCTCCCGCCTACCAAGCGGCAACGCCCCAGCTCGGATCAGGCGCCCGCAGCTGGCGCTGCCGCCGCTGCGATGGACGATGCCGAAGCCGTCGATCCCGGTGAGCCCAGCGACACCACCGAAGATAGTGTCGACATCGCCGAGCGAAGCGCGCGCAAGGGGCGCAAGTCGGCGACCCTCAAGGAGAATGATAGCGAGAATGGCTCGTCCGAAAAGCTTCATTCGATGGCACCCCCGCCCATCGGTAAGCTGACCCACCCCGTGGGATACGAGACAAATCCGCCCCCCGTGGGCAGGGCCGTGAGGGTATATGCGGACGGCGTGTTTGATTTGTTCCATCTTGGGTATGTCGACTTTTTCTCCCCTGTGTTCCCAGCCGGTTCGTGGTGGGGTCCAACGCATTGTTTCTGAGGGTGGTGCTGTGGACATGAAAGAGTGATTTGGCTTCATAATATGGCCGCTTATCCGTTGTTTGCATATGCTAAACAAGTGAACAGGCACATGCGCCAGCTCGAGCAGGCGAAAAAGGCCTTCCCAGACGTTTACTTGATGGTGGGCGTGACAGGAGACGAAGACACACACAAGCGCAAAGGTCTTACCGTCTTGTCAGGGAAAGAGCGCGCCGAGACCGTCCGGCACTGCAAATGGGTCGATGAGGTTGTTGAGAACTGCCCTTGGATCGTAACCCCCGAGTTCCTCGAAAGTCACCAGATTGACTACGTTGCTCATGACGATATTCCCTATGGTGCGGACGAGGGCGACGACATCTACGCTCCTATCAAGGCCGCGGGGAAGTTCCTCGTAACACAGCGGACAGAGGGTGTGAGCACGACTGGCATTATCACCAAGTATGACTGTCCCCTACATTGTAGCTACCACCTTCGTTTATGTAGACGGAACCAAACGTACTAACTTCGCCAATAGGATTGTTCGCGATTACGAGAAATATATTTCTCGCCAGTTCAAACGCGGCGCGTCCCGTCAGGAACTCAATGTCAGCTGGCTGAAGAAGAATGAGCTTGACTTGAAGCGTCATGTTCAGGATCTCCGTGACAATATCCGGACCAACTGGGCTACGACGGGACAAGAGCTCAGCAAGGAGCTCCGGCAGTACTGGCCGGCTAGTCGCCCGCCGAGTCGCCCACAGAGTCCGGCGCGGTCTGCGTTGCTATCACCCAATGGCGAGAACCCCAGCAGCCCGACGGGTCTGTTCCCGCCAAAGAGCCCGATGCTCGGGGGTAGCAGCGTCATGGAGCGGAGCAGGTCTACTACAACTAACAACAACGATTTCATCACTGGGTACACGTTGGGTTTGATTGGAGGTGTGCGGTCTTGGGTAAGCACAACGCCATTTTATCATTTCTCCACTCGTTCCATTTTCATTGCTATCATTATCTATCCATCCACCTTTCCGTGGGGTTTATGGTGAGAATTTGGGGGCCAGTAACTAACTGAACTGTGTGCATTACAGATGACCAAGAGCCGCAGAGGAGTTGGGCAGGAAGATAGTCGGCCCCCAAGCGACGATGACTCGGAAGAGGGCGAGGAGACCAAGGGTAGGGCAAGCAGCAGTGATTCGCAGAGGCAGCCCAGACGGCCCGTCCCGATTGTGGAGACGGCGGCTGCAGAGCCGTGATGATGTGAAGGTTGTGCGCGCGTGTAATTTAAGGTTTCTTGCTTGTTGGCGGGTAAGGTTACCTAGACGAATCAGCGTGTGGGTGGTGTATTGTTGTTGCTTGTATTAATTCATTGACAGGAGACTTGGGGGCTAATTAGGTACCCTCTTAGTCGATTTGCCATCCTTTCTTTTTACTTCTTCTATCGACAGATGTCGCTCTCTTATGAAAAGACTTTTGGTTTCATTGGTCTTCTTACGTTGAATTGCAAGTCAGTGCGAACTTTTATTTTTTCTTGGATACGCCTTACTTCTTACTTTGTGCGATGTAGTTTGTTCTCGTACACGCTCTTTTCTCAGTTTTAGTCGGTACGCATCATTCTTGAACGCGATGGCATCGGATAGAGGATGATGAGTAGATGAGGAGGTTGGAGATGATTTCGATCGATTAGATGGTTTTTACAAAATTATCGAAAACTTGGAACCATAACTTGGAATTAAGGAGTGTTCCTGCTCAATATTTGTAATGGTAGAAACATAAAGGAAGCCAACCAAATGTTTGTGGACGGACGGCTGGCACGCATTCCATAGCAACTGTGAAGATAAAATGATTACCTAGGAAACAAGCAAGTCTACCTGAAGCAAAGGTAAGTGACATTATGGTACAACTTACTGCCATGATATAGGGAATCATGTTTGCCATTTTGCTCCTGGGTGTTTGTCTATCAGCTAGCTGGATCTTGGGGTCAAGTAAAGAATATACACCGCTGTCTTGCTTGCCAGACCCCGGGATTCCGAAAAGACCTAGTCGGCTAGGCTGGTAGACCAACCTGAAATGTTCCTAACCTGGACCCTGCCACGCCGTCTCCGAATAACAATGCGTAAGGACGGCTGCTTCCTACTTGTGATCGTCATGACAGTTGGCAAAGTTTCTGTACCCAGTATATGCATCATATAGCTTCAGAAGTCAGTAGGGGTATCCCCATCTTCAATGTGATCAGTTAGACATTGTCATTATTAGGTTTGATTGTGGCTTGTTTCCCATTCCACCGTCTATATATTTATAAAATAGGTAGATACCCCTTAAATGTCTGTCTTCAACCAAAGCTAAGTGAGTCAAGGTATCAGGATTGCGATAATTAAAAGCCCGCTGCCGCCAACACACGTTATGCCCATGACCGTCCTCCGTGTATAGTGTAATAATCCCATACGCACCACCAATCCAGATGTCCAGCGTTTTCCTTCGTTAGAGTTACACAATAAAGAAAAGTAAAAACATAAAAGCAGATGGCATAACGTAAGATTTTGAATGCTGAAAATAGGGCAAAGAACAGAAGAAAACAAGAAAGCTAGTTAAACAGAAAAAAAGAAAAGCAAGAAATTGTCGTATATAAAAGTACAGCTGTCGAGGTGGATTGGTGACAGAAAGTTGAAGGACAGAATCATGGACAAGAAAGATGTACGAGACCCCCCCTAAAATGAGAGGGAAGAAAGGGTGGAAAGCAGAGAAGAAGTAGAGAGAAAAAGAAGAAGGTCGTCCGATCATCGCAGTCGTGGTCATGCCGGTGATATCAATGAATGAATGCTTTGCCTCCCAAACCAAAACAAATGTTTCCTATATCCAAACGGTTTGTTCGTCCAAAAAATTGTAGCCCACCCATATAAAACAATGCATATGTCCAATTCAAGGTGGTGATGGTTAAAGGACGTTCCCCTATCTCCGAGGAGCGTTGATACCGGCGTATAACGTGGATGGATGGCTCAAAACCACTTCCAGTTGACTCCCTCTTCCAGCTTCCTCAACACGCCGACCGCGTCCACGTACAGTCTGCTTCGGCCGCCGACACAGTCGCTCTCCAGTCGGCGGCGAACGAGCCCGACAACGCCGCCGGCCTCGCGGCGACCGCGAACCCGGACCACGTCCTCCAGCCGCATGTCGCCGCAAGCCACCATGCGCAGCCACCCCATGGCCTCTTCGTCGGCCACAGCCGCGGCGGCGCTGGAGGAGATACCAGCGCCCCCAGCGGATGCGGGACTATTGCCAGCACTGCCGCCGCTAGTGCTCCGTTGACGTTGCTGGCGGGGATCACCCATGGTTGCGCCGGAGCTGGAACGCGCGCGATGCCCGAACGCCCAGCAGATCAGGGCGCATACGTACAAGGCCCAGTAGTCAGCCACATCGGACGACCAGGCGGGCGCCATGTTGTATCCAGGCCCGGTTCCTGCAGAGTAGCCACGCTCGAAGAAGCCGACGATGGCACGCGCGGCATAAACCGTGGCCCTGGATGCGCTGAGGCCTGCGAGACCATTTGCGTTGTCTCCGGTACTGGTAGAACCGCCGCCAGGACGCTGGTGCTGCTCTGCCCAAAGTTTGAGACGCTTCTGGTGCTCGAGGAAGGAAGTAGCTGGCAGCACCTTCTGTGAAAAGACCCACGAGTCCCCGCCCACAGCGAGCAGATCGTGGAGAGGGGTGTGGTGCAAAGCAAGAAAGGCATTGGCGACGGGGCAGTATCGATACAGGGCCGCGATGCACTCCTCGGCTTCAAGGGACAGGGGATCGTGGGGATCCGGGTGGAGAGACAGCTGAAGCTGTGACTGTTGGTCTATGTCAAACTGGCTGCCGACGTGCTGAGTTTGCGAGTCAATCTCGGCGATGGGAGAGTTGTTTGCCGAGACAGCGATCGCTGAGCGTAGTTGGCGTCGCGGTAGCCGGAGCACCTCAGTGCCGAGAATCGCCATACGATCAAAATTCGTGCAGCGGAGGAGATATTCGGAAGTTATCTGCTCAGGTGGAGGCACAAAGGTTGGAATGCCGGATCCGGGGTCGGCGTTCAGGATGGCGGCCCACTCGTTCGCCGAAGAGGCCTCGAAAAGGGTGGTACTGGGACCGGAAAGTGGAATGGATGGAATCGGCGTTATCCCACTCATGTGGCAGTCATGAGCACGTCGCTGCTGCTGATAGATGGCGGCGTGGCCGTCAATGACGAAGCATGCCGTCAAGAGACGACGGCGTTGCTCAGCATCCAACCAGTCATGCCAGCGCTCGTCGACCGAGACGTGTTGGTCTGCCGAGAGCACGGCCTGGTCGAACATAGCCGGGTTGCTGTACAAGACCTGTGGATTCGAGAAACCCTGTGAGTACGTGTGCCCAGGAGCCTGAGACTGGGCTTGAAGAGGGAAAGAAGACGCTGGCGAACTGCGATGACGAGAAGGAGCAAATAGAGAAGACCACGACCGTCGTGCCCACAAAGAAGAAGTGTAGGGCGACGACGACACATTGTGGCCAAAAGAGGAACTAGCCGAGGGGATGTTCCTGAACGGGGAATAGGCTGAGGGTGAATAAGACGAAGGAAAACTGCTCCGAGGTGTACTAGGAAATGTGCCCGTGCCGCGCATAACAAAAGGAGAGGACATGGTAGTGGTAGTGGTTGGCGTTGCCGAGGCACAAGAAGAACAGTCCGAAGAAGCAGAGGAAGCGCTAGGAGACCAAGCGCTGGTGTCGACGAGCCAGAGTGCGCTATCATCTGAAGGGCAGGAGGATGACGACGTAGCAAAAAACTGTGCAGAACTCACCCTCGAGTAGAGAGACTCGAACAGTTTCGAGGGCCGAGTAATGGCTTTACGACCACGGAAGCGCGCGAAGTGCTCGCATAGGAGAATGGCCTGCATGATCTGGAGGTTCCACTGAGGTACCTGTTGGCGTTTGTCGTATTGAGTGGTCAGTGGGAGTTCAGCAGGAGAGAGGAATGGAATGCCCGGGATCAAGACTCACCCGCTTGGCCTCCTGCCACGCATACTCATGCAACTGATTTCCCCGGATACGATCTTCCCTTCCGTTGAGGTACTGGGTGGCCACAGCCGCCATGGCACATCGGAGTACATCTTCAGGTGCTGTTTCGAACGAGCGCCGATGCACTATTGGAAGCTGGGGATGAACCCGCGACCAGTACACCTCGATGTAGCTAGGGATAGCCTGCCGTACAGGTCTTGCCAGCGGGATTGCCATTGCTACCCCGGGCATCCCGCATCCACCGCCCATTTCGAGATTCAAAGCCGACAGAATGTCGCTTCCAGGATGACCATTATCGCCGCCGGGGCTCGTACCGGCGCCATCGCCATCGCCGTATCCAAGACCCAGGCCACCGAGCACACCCATGCCTCCCATCGCGACTTGAGCACTGATCAGTCCCTGGTTTGTGTCTAGTGTCATTTCTTTCTGGCGGCTCAGGGTTCCCATGGTATCTAGTCGGGATGGCAGAGTGGATGGTGTAACTAGAGTCTCACTTGCGTGAGAGGATGTGTTCGGAGGCGGGGTCGGACTACGAATAGAGGAAATTGAGTTGTTATGCTGATGGGGAGCTCGGAAAGTGTTATCGGAGGAGTTGGTGAGGGCAGAGCGTTGGTTCACCGAGTCTGTTGGCCCAAAGCCTGTCATGGCAACGTCGAGCATTGTACGGAAGCTATGTCCTTGGGGGGCCGAGGCATAGTGCGATTGTGTCTGATAGTAGAGCGGTGGTGGCGGCGCCTGCATTCCATCAATGCCGCCTCCGCCTGGGCTATTGAGATCGCGGGACGCCGTGTTGGGGTATGGCGAGAGGAGCCGAGGCCAGTCGCTGGTGGGTGATCGATGGTTATTTGGCATATAAAAACGGTGGTGCTGCCCCGGAATGTCGGAGGCCGGGGTGTAGGATGTGCTATCGGAGGCTGACGAGGCCCATGGTGACACGTCGTTGTTGTGGTGGAGCAACCCGGGTGGTTCAGGAATCAGTAGACTCGGTAGCGGATTTGTGTCCGCGTAGATAGAACGCGGCGAGGTCCTTGATGTTCGGTATGGCTGCATAATGGGCTGAAACGATCCCCCAAGAGACGAAGGTGGCGCCGGATTGATGATGGAAACACCTGATGGAGGCATCCCGTACAACGAATGAGGAGTAGGAGGGTTGCTTCCATGGGCTGGGCTACTCATCGTCGAGTAGCTTGACTGGTTGACCGGCGCATTGGGTGTTTGAGGAACATCATTTGTCGAGGTCGGGGATGTTGGTCCTGGGCCAGGTCCGGCAGAGCCCACAGGGGACTGTTGAATCGGTGGATGCTGAGAAGGGCCCTTGACGCTTCCTCCCTTTGATGAAGCACTATCGCCTTCTTGCTCGCTGCACTTCTTGTCAGTGCCATGTGATAAATGAGTCTACGGGTATACTAACTGCCTCTGCTCGTGGCGTGTTAGCAAGTCAGGTCGGTGGAATGCCCGGTCACAGCCTGGATATTTGCACGGGTATCCTGGAGTCTGATGGCTCAACTGATGACGACTGGGCATATAACGGTCAGTACACGTGGTGTCCAAAGCTACATGGACATGGACAGCGACAGCAGAGTGAGTAGCTCTTACCGTAAATGCTCAGCCCTGGTGAAGGTCTGTTTGGCGTCAGCATGGAGTGAACGGTAATGGCAGGAGGTGGGTTACAGAAAGAGGATGAGAGGGAGAGAGAATGCTGGCGGGCAGAGTCCTTTCCTTACCTTTGCTGGCTTGCAGATGTCGCAGACGTGAACAGGAACGCCCTTCTTTGCTCTGCTCACGCGGCCGGTGATGGGAGTGAGCCTCATGGGAATGTTGGATGGCGGCGGGTTGGTAGGCATGGGCCTCATGGGACTGTTTGACGGGTGTATACGTCCACCCATTGACGACGACGAGGCGCCAGAGCCATATCCTCCTGATGTCGGGTCCATCGAGTCGTTGCTCGCAGTGCTCCGGCGACGGGCGGGGGGCCTAGTGGTAGACGTGGACAGAGACGACGACGAGACGGTGGTGGCGGACTTGAAGCCCCGAGTCGAGGGACCGCGCCTTTTGCTCTGAGCAGCGGGAGCAACTGGGTTGATATCCTCTTGGACGGCCACGGCAGAGCTACTGACATGTCTTTGGTGTGGTTGTGTGTTGGCGGATGCTTCATGGAGCTGGCCCGCGTTGGCCGGCTGGCCGGCGTCCCTGTCCTTTTTATTGGTGTGTGGTCGAGAATCACCGTCCTCGTTGTCCACATCCATGATAAACTTGAGGCTAGCCATGATGGGCGGTAGTCCCTCAAATTGGAAGTAAGATACCAAGTTAGTAATACACAGCCCTCTTGGACTGCCTCAACGAGAAAGGTAGCAGTCGAAGAGAAATAAACATCAAGTCAGGGTATGGGAGGGGCCCGCAAAGGTACACGCGCGGCTGCTGCAGCACACACGCAGACGCAGGCGTAGACGCAGACGCAGACTGAGGGCGAGAGAGTCAGGTACAGTACCGTACAGTACGCCCGCAGGGGAAGGAGAGAAACAGGAGAGAGCAGGAAGAAACAAGGAGGAGGAAAGCGTCAGCCCTGGTCGAAAGAGCTGCGTTTCCATAGTCAAAACAGTGGGAGTGGAAACATGGATTTCTGGGGAACGACACCGCGGCACGCAAGAGGCGCTGCTATATTCAGGGCCAGAAAGTATGTGCAAGCTAAAGAAGAGATGGGATGGTAGAGATCGAGTGACTTGTCTTGGCACGCCTGCAGAGGCTTGTTCCCTGGTCGCCCGTTTGGGAGAGGCTGTTACCCGTCCAGGGCCCTGGTCCCTGTCAGCTGTGAACAAGGGCCAGGGGACAAGGGTGGGAAGGGGAGGGGAAGGGGGAAGGGATGGAGGGGTGGAAATCCATGGTGGTTGTCTTGTCCGAATGGGTCGCAGGAGAAGGAGAGCAAAAAAAGATGCAAGGTACTTTCTACCACGTCCCCAGACAGAGAGAGCAGAATGCGACGGGTATCACTACCCAAGTCGAAGCCCTTTCGATTGCGATATGCACGTCTTGTCCCAGGTACCCGACACTTGCCTAGCTTGACGATCTGCTTCTTGAATTTTTCTCTTTTTTTTCTTCCCTTGATTTTTCTTTTCTGTGCCGCCACGATGCTAGGCGATAAAATATTCCCTGACAAATGGCTCACCTTCCCAGAGCCGTGGCATACTGGCGGGTAGGGAACTTGTCTCAGGACTAGCCTTGTTGCGTCAGTGAGTTGAACATCACCGGCTCTCCCGAGAACCGCGCAACAATACGCCTTCTTTCTGACTTCCACTCGGAAGGAGCCTGGTTGGAATAGGGGCGTCCAAGGTAGCTTGTTATGGGCCACATGCCGGTGCTCATGGCCAGCACCATTTTAGGGGTTGAGTTCTCGTCTTAGAACGCAAAGGCAACATCCGTGGTCGTGTGCTGCGGCGGTGCTTTTCGAGATGCCCTGTCTGTTTTGTACTCCCGTCAGGTACGCCAGGTTCTCCCAGAGGTCGCTTTATCGTAGGGCTGGGTCCTGGAAAACAAATCGACCCGGCGAGTGGCCATCCAGTGGCCAGTGAGCTTGAGCAACTAGACTTGCCTCAATATGCTGCCTTTTCCCCCCTGTTTCCCTCTAAGTGAATTATGCTAAGCGTAACTCGCCCATTTTGCGAAGGGGTCTTGCTCGGCCAATGTCCATCACCACTCCTGTCCTCTGCACGCTCTCTGGTGGCCCTGTACTTGGTCTCCCCTCGGCCGTAATCTGACAGGCGAGAGGCGCAGGAGCCACTCCTGCAGAACCAGGCCCAAACCACATAAGCAACAACCCGCTATCCAGTAGGGGGTGGTAGCTTCATGCGAGCTTTGGTTACACAACACTAGGTAGACTTGTCGTGCCCAGCAACCGTCGTTGAAGTGTCGGGTCCGTATGAGAGAAAATCGACACCGAACTGCAATCTGACGTCGCCGGATCGCCAGTGGACACCATTCCATCGACGGCATGAAGGCACGAAAAGGGGCGTGTTCGGACAACTAAACTTCTAGAAGGTCGTGCAGAAGCAATACCCGACCGACCGAGGGTGCCGGATAAGGCGTCCAATGCAGCCGTTCTTGATGCCTTCGATCAAGTCCTTCGGGCTTCTTGTCATTTAGAAATCCGGGGACAGAATTTTCGAGTCCCGATCAAACCGCCGCCCCTTTGGAATAGTAGGAGTCGGGGTGCGCAAACGTCTGCCATTTAGCGCTCTCGTGCCCGGGTCCTTCTCCGAGAAGGGTGGGCATCATGTACCAGCGGGCGCTTGTACTATCAACAAGTATACCGAATCCGGTTGCCTAGACGCGAGCACGCGTGAAGAGCATCGTCATACTTCCCGGCATGCATCCCTAGGAGGAGGGATAACCGCGAGTACCTACCAGTGCCCTGGGATGGGAGTCCCGAGAACCTTCTTCTCTCCTCCGATTACACTCGGGAGATGAACACTGTGGGTCAGTGCTTTTAGGATCGTCTTGTAGGCGATCCTTGCAGCGTCAGGTGGTCGTGCCCAGGAACACGGATAGATACCTTGACCATCAAACGGGTTTGCGTCGTGTCTGTTGCACGAGCCAACTCCTCCGGACACCATGCTGTAGACCGTCCTCCGCTGCAGCAACGATCGTGTCTGTCGGATGGCCTACCTAACTCTGACTGCGTAGGTACCGTTCACCAGCAGCAGAGCGGTGCAAGGGTCGACTTTTGCAACATGGGTGGGTGGAACATCTGCAACCAAGACGGCGTGCAGACAGGGGCTTAGACGCCTGGCTTGTCTCATTGGCCAGCTCAACTCTCCACGCCGCCTGCCAGTGAGATCCTATTTTTGTTTGGCCGGCTTTTTGTGCTCGAAAAGGTGTAGCACCACTCACTGTCGCATTTACTTGTACGGAATAGGCTCTCACTAAACATGTCGGGTCGTGGCTCTCGAGCAGCCCGAGGAGCGCGATGCGCTGGGACAAGATGCGGGTACAGCGCGATCGAAAATCTTCGTAGGAAGAAGCGCCTAGCCGCCATCTTGTGAACAGCAGTCTAGTATCGAGTATCGAGATCTC
Organism: Apodospora peruviana; assembly: GCA_033439685.1. Lineage (NCBI taxonomy): Eukaryota > Fungi > Ascomycota > Sordariomycetes > Sordariales > Lasiosphaeriaceae > Apodospora > Apodospora peruviana. The sequence continues at coordinate 3,224,910 of JAUEDM010000005.1, read as the reverse complement.
AAGCCTCCTTCCCCACCTCTTCAACAGCCGCAGATCTGGGGGCGACGGGATGGATATTGAGATTGGGGCTTGACAGGTGGCACTGAGCACCATGGGGTAGAGCCGGGGGAAACTGCCAGCTGGGCCCGGTAACGCGACCGCTCACTATTGGCGAAAGGGGCAGCGAAATGGGTTGGGGGCTACGGGTAACGTCCGGGTAGGCCCACTGCCGCTACTGGGAGTCTGGCCCCGAGACGATGACCTGCAGGAAGGCTCTCTCGTAGGCGGACAAGCGGTGCTGGGCTCAGACACGGCAAGCCGGGTCGATCGACGTTTTTGTTGCCGCCAGAGACGCTCAGCTGTTCAGCCTCGTGCGACTTTGTACGGGGCAATGTGCACTGTCAGTTTTGGTGATGCCTGGAATCGCTTGGGAACGCTAGGTCGGCGCCTAAAATGAATGCCAAGGAGGTGACGGTTCGGTCCTACTCTGCACGTCCTGCGTTGCGTGGTGTAGGTAGTGTAGGAAGTGTAGTGTATAGGGTAGTGCAGGTACTGTATTCGGGACTTGGACTGGTCGAGGGTGGTCGCGTACGACATCGACGGCCACGATACGGATGTGGATGGACAGTTCGGTGGACTGATGGAGAAGGGTGGGTGACATGGCGTTTAGTTCTCATCCGCGCTGCAAAGCGTCCTGCGCAAGTTCCCGTACCTGAACTAGCTTGGTTATTGCCTGTGGCACACGGAGTTTGTTGCACCCGCCGGTAGTTTGGTAGACGTTTTCACGGCGATGAATAAGATCTTGAAGCTGGCACGGGGGTACAGCGCAACGGGTATCTTTGATGTCTGATAAGCAGCCATCTGTAGGGCATCCAGCCAGCCGGCCGGCCGGAGGGTACAACCGAACAGAATGACGACTATGGCCTGCAATAGGACAATAGTTGCTGTTGGTGATGATGCGGCGACGTGGCGATACGGCCGCCGGGCGACAAACGCGAAACATTAAATGGCGACATCACGCCTGCGTCGCGAGTCTCGTGGCCAGACGCAGCCATGTGGAGATGGATGCATTTGCTGATTTGCTAGCACCATTGAATCTGCGCTTGGGTCTACGTCTGCGCTTGGGTTTGCCATTGGGCTGTAAGGACGGTGTACAGTAGATCGATGCTGCTGTGCAGCGGGTTTGCAACGCATTGCCTCGTTGAGAAGGTAGTCCGATATCAAAAGTTGAAGATGTGGTGTGTCTGGACAAGATCAGACAAAAGGTACCCGTCCACACCCGTCATCCTACAGACAAGCGCCTTGGGTGCATCGTTCGATGCAAGGAACGGAGCTAAGGTACGACCTAATCTCGAGGAAGGCAAGTGCAAATGCAATGCAAGCGTCAAGCGCGAGTGAGGGCGTTGGCAACCACCAAATTCTCCACTTGAATTCAAATGACCGTCGTCGCCTTCCCAGGTTCGTGGACTTCAACACAAGAATGGCAGGGACGGGCGAGCAACTTGGCACTTGGGGAAGGGCGGTTTGTCTCAGGTCCCACGCACGCCATGGTCCCAGACGAGCTAAGGGCGGGGCAGAGCGGCACGGACAGGCGCGGACTATGGAGCCGGGAAAGAGCGCTTAATTCCCAGCTGCCGATTCGCCCAATTGCGCGCCTGTTCCCCGTCCCCCCGCCCACACCAAACGGCAGCTGCCATCGCTGCCAACAGCCGGGAAGTTCCAGCTTGCCTTCAGCAGTCATGTCGCTTACATGTTGCAGACTTCAACGCAACCTCGTACCCAAAGCCATCATGAAATCCTCCGTGCGACTGTCGGCCATGATCTTGAATCCCAATGGGCTCTGCAACCCTTGCGTCTTCGAGTGTGTGTCGCACAGCGCATAAAGCAGCCGCCGACAAGCGCAACAAACACATGGTTTTGCGCGGCGACCACGCGCTTCCACGATCCCATCAGCACGAGTCAAGCGACCGTGGCTGCACTGCACTCCACGATCTCCGCATCCCGGTGCCCGGCGCCCGGCGCCCGAGAACCGAATCCTACGTGTACGCGTGTAATCCGCACTCCTTCTCAAACTTACTCTTCCCTACCCGTTCCTGGGATAGATAACGTTATAGTATCAATAATAAAAGCAGGGCTGAAGTGGAGATGGTGGCCAAGCCCGCGTGCGGCCGTGAAACACTGGAACAGTGGATTAAAGTAGAAGCATGTCCACCTGAGCACGACGTGACGATGAGGATTGAGGAATGTCTTTTGCAAATCTGTGTAACACCGCCGCCGTGGCCATATTTGCAGAGCTCGGAGACTGCTCCTCATCTGGCATCCGGCATCTGGCATGGAGCGGTGTGGTATCGGGACCCGGGCGAACGATTTCTTGCCGTCGGCAGATCATCAAGCCTCTTGGTTAGCAAGAAACCCAGGAATAAGGAAACCATTGGACGCATAACGGGAGTGGCAGATGCAGCTAACCAGACCGGTAGTCTGGGTAGAGTTGTGGTTGTCCTGGTGTTTGATCAGATTGGGCAAAAGCAAGGGCCTCGCATCCAAAGCATTCAAACATCATCCCCACTGGGCAGTGAACGCACTGTGATCCTACCGGGGCCACGCTCCACATTCTGGACCGCCGTGGGGAGCCCGGTCATTGAACTCTCTTCCCGGGCCCTGCCGGCTGCGCGCGTGCGTCGATATTGTCGCGATATTCAACTGACCTCGAAGTTCTTCGTACGACCCATCACCGCAAAATGAAACGTCAGAGACACAATCCTAAGACTCCAACAGCAATTTACCTGAGGATCAGCACAACACTAAACGTCACTTGCTTTTCCTTTTCCCACGGAATGATTCCCAATACTCTGACATCTGGTATGGATTCCATGAAGGTCGTACCTGGTGCCTACGGGTACTGGTGGGTAATGTCGGTACCTGATGGCGTTGCACCTGTTGCGAGCAACAAAGTTCAAATCGACAGCCTCGGGCACGGCCCGTACTGGATTCTTAACTATCAGCACATTCCACGGACCGAAACACAGACGGACGTAGAGACCTACAGTACCTAAGCCAGACGGAAGGACGGGCCAGTCGTCCACCGCCGTCGCCTTTGCACAGTGGAGACCATAGGTCCGTGTACGTGCGACTAAACTGCCCTTGCTAATGCCAATACGCTATCAATTCCGTGCATTTGCGCCCCAGCGCTTAACGTTATTTATAGTGCTAGCTTCTGCAACGGTGGCCTTGGCATCGCAAGCCGAGATTCTGAGAACCGTCTGCACTTTTACAAATGACCGGACATCCATTGTGTCCGTCCCATCCAATACACCATTCCCATGCCAGCTCTCCGGCTCGCCTGGTGCTCTGCAAGCCTTGAACATACCCACAGTCCGCAGCAATTCGGCTGTTCTCATGGAACAACAGCAGTTTGTGTCGTACCATGCCATCCCGCTGCCCGCCGCATGGCATATCTACGAGCGGGAATTGGACCGATGACCGCTTTCTATCGTTGCTGCACACGGTCGGATATACTTCATGGTAGGAAATGATGGTAGGTTTCCAATTCGGATTCAGATTCGCGACCGAGCGTACCCAGTATTCCGTATACCCAGCGCAGTCTGCCAGTTGGTTGTTCTGTTCCACGACATGGAAGATTCGGTGAGCCTGTCAGAACGACGTTGCAATAAGGGGCACACGTCGAGGGGCAAAGATAACCACCGGCATGGATCGGGCGACGAGCCACGCGAGCCACGAGGGATAGGTAGCCGATGGTCAGCGACGCCGTACATGTCCACCGGCAACTCGGGACAACGACTGGACGAGAAAGCCCGAGCTGGCTATCCTTTGCCAGCCAGCTGCATATAGCTCACGTTTTTTCTGCTTGCTGCGTCGTGTTCTGTCGACTGCGTTCTTGTCATGCCTCACACCAGCGTGGAAAGGGGCAGAAGAGGTGGGTCATCCACGTTGATCATGACGCTCCCATCTGAAATAACCACCATGACGGCTATCTATGGCATCTCTTCTGCTACTGTGATTAGTGGTATCTTCCCTCTCGTTCGCTGTCTTTTCGTAGGCTCCTGCTGGTTTGGACACGTTGGGCTCTTCAATTTCTTTTTCAAGAACTTGTTGCACCTCGGTCGTTGGCACGCGATTGCTTCCACTGCGGACGGTTGCCATTGAGTGGGGCGCCGCAGGAACATCGACGACGACATCGATTTGTAACCGAGCTGAGTGTGTGGTGCCCGCCCTGTAAAATTGCTGAAGATAGGCAAGTACAGAGCCACTGCACCTCAGTCGGCTACAGGTACGGGTTAGGTATATATGGAATTGTCTCCACGGGCAGGGCAGGAACCCGCTCACTGTCTCTCTCTTCCCCTGCCCGTGATGCCGTCGTCCCCGGCTGAACCTGGAAGCGGGGAGTTTCTCGTGCTGCTTCCCCAACTAACTATTTCGGTGATTTTTTTGCTATTCAAGTTTGCATCCATTGGTACCAGAATAGGTACCTACCTTAGGCAAGGCAGTCTCGAGGTTTCAACGGGTTCCAAACTTGTCTCTTAGCTTGCTTCCTCTTTTTTGCGTCCATTCTATTCTACTTTTGCTCCAAGCACCATCATGATCGAAACAGCTTCATTACATACCAAAATTCCCCAAACACCAAGCACGGCGTCAGCCATTTGCCGTGGCGTAACCGCTTGCGGGACGTCCCGTTTCGGTCGGCCTCGTGGCCGTCGACCTAGTGGGAGAAACCCCCAAAGAGGCGCGAAAGCTTCATCGCGAACACTTTTGCCCACGGATTGCTATGGGTTCGACGTGGTTCGCCGAGGCAGGCGCATATGCATTTTCCCTGAGACACAGAATGCGAACAAGCCAACGGAAGACGGATAACAGGACTGCGGAAAGAGAGAAGAAGAAATGTGTTATTAGTCATCGATGTCTTCTTCTGTCTTTCCTCGATGTTCGATAGTCTTGCTGTTTCGGTTTCTGAAGGAGTTGAGACTACTACCTGTAAGTTCCAGCTGGGATGCGCTACTGCAGATACTCTGCAGAAAACGGTCCGAAGACAACAGCAAGTTCAGGTTTGCAGCATGCATCAGCCTACTATACTAAGCCCGCTCGGCTGTTGGGCGGGAAGGGAGGACCTGCCACAGCCACAGCCACATCACAGGTTTTAAAAAAATGCTGCCTGGCCTTGGGTGGTCGCACCAAATGGGGCCCCATTAGCCATCTTCGCATACTACCTTGCCTGCCGTGGACTCTTCAACGTCACTATCTTTCTTAAGACACACTACCCATCTTGCCCTATCAACACGACTCGAGTATGCCCAACGTCGAGCCCACAGAGCGACGCATTGGCTCCGGCCGGCATTGGCGGACCGATGTAAGTGGTACCGGCCAGCGGCAGCTGGACAGCCTGAGGGCTATTCTTACCTTGCCTGAGACAGACGGCTATCCGACCTTCCCTGTTGGGAGACCAGTCGTCCATCACAACTTCGTATCTGGCGGACTCGCATTGTCTGTCCTCTCTTTCCTTCACTCAGCCCTAGGCTGCCAAAATTGATGGCAGCTTTGCAGGTACCGGCTTGTAGAGCAACACCAATGTTTCACAGCTCACCTGCATGTAGACCTTTGAAGCAGCCGTGGGAGGGATGTTTGACTCATTGCTTGTGTTGTCGGTCAAGTGCTATATAGTTCTTTGTCGTCTTCCGGGCAACGGACTGCTTGCCGGGAGTAATAGTAAACTTTAGAGTTAAAGAGGAACAGTTGATGTAAGTAAACAAGATGCTACTGTATAAGAACACTTTAACTAGTAAACTATCTACTAGTACATCAGCAACTCTCTAGCTTATTACATGAACAAACGCATCTTATATCATCGATTAGATTAGCTCCAACCAATATAACTCCGGGGTGAAGTACGTGTTAGCTTAATGCTCGATCCCTTATAAATGATACGGGACTTCAAGTAATACCTATTCAAATACTACGAACTCTTAAGGGGGGGTGATACTGTTGTATATTATACTGAATCTGTACTTATGAGTTTAACATTAGGCTTATTAGCTGTCAGGGGCAACTCTCTCCAGGTGTCGGCGTGATAGCTGGCATTGTGATGAATAAATTACAACACTGCTAGGGAAATATAAGTGACACTTATAACGGTCCCTCCATCTTTTTGAGGGATTCCTTCTTTCAGCACCAAAGCACATAATCCAAACGGGGTGATTGTGCATGTCGTGAACAGACTGATACCGCTACCCAGAGGAAACCAACCGCGAAATGGATGGATTAGACGCACCGTACATGGTATGTGGCTGGTAACGCTTCAGATCATGTATGACAATCGGTATAGCAAACAACAGTCCGCCGTAGACATTCTTGTGATTCCTCACATTCATGTACCGGCATGACTGTAAAAGTCTAATGCAGGAGCAAGCACTAACCGCGCCCGAGAAAGGGTCAGTGATACAAAAGTGCCTCACTCACGCTTAGAGTTTTAACTATCTGTACACCCCCAATAACAACAAGATAATATTTCAAAAGGGACAAATCACAGCCATAGTTACCTGCTGCTGACTGCTTTGGAACCACCTGTAGTTAATTCGTGAGTGATTGGGTGATCGGGTGAGTTAATACAGGCCATGTATTTCCTTGAAACTTGAAACTTGAGTAACTTTAGCATTGGTTTATGGGCATGCGGCTAGGAAGATAGATGATACGTAATGGATGGCAAATAGAGCCTTGTTTTGACCTGCCTGTCTCGTGGCCTTTGCCGGACCATTGCACGGTGGCCGAGTTAGAGCTGGCCCCCTAATCCAGTACGTACAAACTAACTCCTGCTGTTTGAGTAGGTAGTCAAGGCTGAACCAAAATGGGCGTGCGTGCGGGCGTGCTTCTCATGTCGGTAGTGGGCGGCAAGATCAAGGACGGGGTGGGTGATATACATCGTCGGTAGATATATCGACTTTAGCCACGCAAGTAGACGATACTTTGCCATGCCAAAAGCCTCAACGAACAGTGAACTGGTAGTTACCCGAAGTGGTTAGTTGTGAGAGACGTTCGTGACTGAACAGAAACGCTTCCATTGGAAGGCCAACAGATCTGCGACACCAGGGGTCAACAATTAGGCTGGCTGGCTGGTTCGGTCTGGATGCCTCCTCGGACACGGGGAGGCATCGGGCCTGGAGCCCCATAGTTCCGTGACCGACCACGCCGCCGAAACTCCGACCAGACTGCCGGAGAGCCACGTGGTGGGCGGACTGCGGACTGAGGACTGGAAGGATGTATGTACTGTACATGTGCGGCGCAGCGCTATCGCCATCTCCGGCCTCTTTGCCTAGACTTAGAACTAGTCAGTGCCCGACATGCCCCTACTGGCTTGGCTTTGGCTCTCTGTTTCGTGTACCCCGATTCCCTTCTTCGACGCTTTCCTTTTTCCTGTTTGAGGGTCAGTGAAAGCGGCTATAGGAATCTTGATTTGGTATCCTTACCGCGTAACAAAGCTGTCGACGCCGCGAGACCGCATTCTCTCGGAGAGAGAGAGAGACAAACAGACAGACCGACTAATAAAATTATCAGTAAGAAAGTTGCATACCTGAAACAAGCCACCTACGGCCACGTGCGATCTGCGAGCAAGCTGTTATTCGTCGCCCAACGCAACACACCCACTCACCTCCCCCGGATCCGCACAATATCCCGCATCCAATTTTGGTTGAACTAGAAATAAAATATGCCGGCAGCGCCGACATAACAAAACAAAAACCCGGGGAGTCCATCAAAATTCCACGTGGGAAGATCGTGATTCCCCCCTGCAGAAGCTAATGTAATGTACTGTACCTGAGTATGATGGATGCCATGCCATGTGCGAACTTGTCGTCATGGCCGAAGAAGACGAGGACCGGGAACCGAAACGTCGATCGACGGACGCCTCCCGCTCGCCCGGTCCCGGACGCACGTACACAGGGAGGGACACCAGCGGTCTAAAGAACGCACACACACCAACTTACTCAGGTACCCCGATCTTCAGTCTGACCTGAAACTGACTGCTCCGCCGGGCTGAGAACGTCATCAACATACTATTGAATGACTTCCTTGTTAAGAAATGGCTTGATATGTTGATGTTGATCTCTTCTGTCTGAGATGAGTGAGTGTGTTAGTCGGCAAGTCCGAGAGCCACTACGTGGACCTAGTTCTAGTCCGAAGCGATTCGAGGGCGAAAGAAAGAGACTTACACATGTATACCTAGGTATACACACACGAATAACGCCAGTATACTTAATATACATGATGAGATGGATCGACACCATCATGACATGTCGCCCTGGTTCTTGAATGACGAGGAACGAGAGTCAGACTGACGTGTTAGTGGGTGACCGTGGGGAATCATGGCGGTGGCGAGACCGTACTTACCCCGAGTCCGGACCAAACATCCAATGCTCGCTCATTCGCATTTGGTGAGAGTAACAATATCCGTAAACAACGCAATCGCCTCATCGACTGCAAAGCATGAGGGCGGTAGGTATCTAATAAAGCCTGGGACAGCAGAAGTAAGGTGAAGCAGTAGAGGCAGATTGCTCAAGTTAGCCCAAATGCAAGAGATTGGTCGAGTTCATTCAACATGAGTGATAACTGTCATCAAGATCCCATATCCCATCTTCACGAAAGAAACTACTCTCAACACGACAAAGAGGCTGAAGCTGAGGTAGGAACCCCAACCTACATCTCACGAACAAGAGATGTTACCGAGTCAAAAATATCAGAGCATCGTTTCAATCGTGCTAGTCAGAACGCAGGAGTCAAGTGGGATTTGGCAACCTCTGATTGTAACTGAAACCAAACATATCACCAACCGGCTTCAATATATAAAGATCTAGCATGTCGGGCCGTGAGGGCGATACCGAATAGACACCAGTCCCCGGGTTTTTCACTGTTTGTTTGGTCCACTGTATGCTCATACACAGTTTGTTCGCCCGCCAGGGTCTGAGTAGACACCCAAGAAGTTGTTGAAAAAATTCCATTAGTTTACTACTTCCTCGCCCCTCTATATCTATGTATATAGATATCAAACGTATGTTAAATGTATAATGATTCCCGTAAATTGCAATATATCCCACAGCGCCATGTGTTAAAACATGCACTCACACGCACTCCTTGGCTCCGTTGGCTCCTTTCTTTTGAGTTGATCATGTACAATGCAATGCTTTATCCTTTTTACCCCCTTTCGCGAACCGAATTGAATTCTCATGGCAGTAACAATGATATTGAAACCTGAATATCTAATATCTCCCTCATTTAAATGCCGGGTTAGAAGATGGAATGTAGAGAAACCTGCACCAAATCGCACGATAAATCAGCCATGTGGCTGCTCAATCTAGAACAATCCGGTGAGCTCTCCAGTCTCGGGGTCAACATCAACGTTGAGATAACCCGGGGCAGTCGGTAGTCCCGGAATCGTCTGGATATCAGCGGCCAGGGCATATAAGTAGCCAGCACCAGCGGCCATCCGCACGTCCCTAATCGGCACGGTGAAACCCGTTGGCGCGCCCTTGAGGTCTGGGTCGTGGCTCAACGAATACTGCGTCTTAGCGATGCAGATGGGCAAGTTGCCGAACCCTTGACGGGTGTACGTGTCGACCTTTTGCTGTGCGAGCTCGCTGAATTCGACTTGGGCAGCACCGTACATGTTGCGCGCAATCATCTCGATGCGCTCCTGCACGGTGCCCTCGAGACCATAGAGGAGCTTGAAGTCCTTTGGTTTCTCGGCCGCGGCGATGACACCCTTGGCGAGAGCGACGGCGCCCTTACCACCCTCTGCCCAGTGATTTGCCAAGATGGCATCCTCAGCGCCAGCCCTGATGGCTTCCTCACGGATCACCTCGATCTCAGCAGGTGTATCAGTGGAGAACTTGTTGATGGCCACAACAACGGGGACACCGTACGATTTGGCATTGGCGACGTGCTTGGCCAAATTGACGCATCCTTTCCGTAGTATCTCAACATTTTCCTCCTTGTAAACGGTGTTGAGAGGTGCACCGGGCGAGATTGGTGGGCCGCCACCATGAACCTTGAGAGCGCGGACGGTGGCCACCACGACGACCACATCAGGTACCAAACCTGACGTGCGGCACTTGATATTGAAGAAGCGCTCACCACCCATGGTGAAGTCAAATCCGGCTTCAGTGACGACGAAGCCAGCCTTGGAAGAGTGGTCTTCATCTGATTCCGTGCCGGCGAGCTTCAGAGCCATCCTGTCAGCGAGAATGGAGCTATTCCCTATGCTGATGTTTGCAAAGGGACCCGCGTGAACAAAGACCGGGGTACCCTCCAAACTCTGCATCAGATTCGGTTTGATTGCATCCTTCATCAGGACAGTCAACGCCCCGCCTGCGCCAACATCGTCACAAGTGACGGGGTCGCCACTCCTTGAGCTGCCAATGACCATCTTTCCGAGACGCTCCCGCATATCAGCCAGACTTGTGCTCAGAGCCAGGATGGCCATGCACTCGCTAGCGACAGAAATGTCAAATCCAGTCTCGCGAGACTGACCCTTTTCGGTTTGAGCGTTTCCAACAAGAATACCACGCAAGTGGCGGTCATTCACGTCCAGAACGCGTTTCCAGGTGATGGTGGCAGGATCAATATCAAGGCGGGCAAAGCGGCTGATCTCGTCCTCGGTAAGGGAATCTGGGTCGGTCTTTTCGATTCCAAGCTTCTTTAACCGACGAAGCATAGATGGAGCAAACTCTCTCTTTCCATTCTTGGCGGGAACAAGACGCCTATACAGAGGTCCATCCTTCTGTGTGTTTTCGTGAAACATGCGAGTCTCAATGGCGGCAGCAAGGAGATTATTAGCTGCTGTGATGGCATGGATGTCACCTGTTAGATGCAGGTTGAACTCGTCCATGGGAATGACCTGGCTATAGCCTCCGCCAGCAGCTCCGCCCTTGATACCAAACGTCGGACCTTGGCTGGGCTGTCTGACGTTGGCGAAGGTGAGGCGGCCGAGATGAGCACCAAGCGCCTGAGCAAGACCCATTGTAGTGGTAGACTTGCCCTCGCCTAGAGGCGTTGGAGTGATACCCGTAACGACGACGTAGCGACCATTGCGACGATGATCCAGGCGCTTGAGAATGCTGAGATCGACCTTGGCCTTGTAGGCGCCATAAGGCTCCAGCTCCGAGGTTGAAATGCCCACCTCATTGCCTAGCCGGGTGATGGGTTTTGGGGCCTGGGCCCGGGAAATAGCAATGTCGGAAGGCACAGGTTCCAAGAGCTTGAGGGGCAATGGGACCGTATGCCGTGCTTTTTGGGCGTCAAAGAAAAATGTCGTAGAATCGACAACATTTTGGAGGAGCATGGCGACAGTCATAGGTCCTACACCGCCAGGGACAGGAGTGATGAAGGAGGCAACCTGCGAAGCGGACTCGAAGTCAACGTCTCCCACCAGACGCTGCCCGGACTTCTTGGTAGAATCGGGGATGTAATTTGTGCCCACGTCAATGACCACGACACCCTTCTTGAGCCACTCGCCCTTGATGAAACCTGGTTGGCCGATGGCGGCCACAACTACATCGGCCTCTTTGAGATGTCGCTCTAGGTCGGTCGTTTTGGAGTGGCAGACCGTAACGGTGGCGTCGGCGTTCTTTAGCAAGTAGCTGACAGGGCTCCCCACGATATCGCTTCGGCCGACAACAACAGCATTCTTGCCTTTCAGCTCGACGCCGGCCTCTTTAAGGAGAACCATGACACCCTTGGGGGTGCAGGGAATGAAATGGGGATGACCGCCGCGCTTGGCCAGTTCGCCGATGTTGAAGGTACCAAAGCCATCGACATCCTTCTCGCTGGCGACAGCAGACGTGACGGCGTACTCGGAGACGTACTTTGGAAGTGGCAGCTGGACCAGGATGCCGTGCACCGACGGGTCACTGTTAAGGAGATGCACGTGAGCAACCAGCTCAGTCTCTGTAGCAGACTCGTCAAACTTGATTAGTTCGCAGTCGATGCCGCACTGGAACTGGTCAGCGTCGCTCGGCACTCAGGAGTAAAATGGGTTCTGAACACCATACCTCTTCGGCAGCCTTCAGCTTCATGCGGACATAAGTCGATGAATCGGAACGATCACCCACTGTGAAGCCAGTTAGCCATTAAATTCATACCTGGAGCAGGAGGATGGGCCAGTGACTCACCTTGGATGATCTTGAGTGAAGGTACATATCTCGGGTTGATCTGTTTTTTTTCGGCAATCGCTGTTCGAAGACCCTCGCGAATCTTCTTCGCAATGGCGGTTCCGTCAATCTTGGTGGCCGCCATGGCTCCAGGAGTTGTTGCTGCCTTTTCTGCAGCCTGTGTGGCGGCTGGAGATGTCGACGTTGAAGTTGAGAATGAGACGGAAGTGCGGTTGAAAATTCGATTAATAAAACGCTCAACCGTGCGTCGACTAGCGAAGGAGCGCGGTGGTCGTGTTTGCACAGGTGTAGAAGCAGAAGCAAAGGCTGATAGTGGTGGTGATGCTGATGAGAAGCTTCGGACGGAAATGTTGGAGGTCGCGGTCACGGCCGATAAGGTGCATGGGAATAGACATGTGGACCGCGGAGCGGCGGAAGAGGCAAAGTGGGCGGTGTAGGCCGAGGCAATCCCGGCACGCCGAGTGTCGGACTTGTAGTGACTCCACGCTGTCGCTGCCAGTGCCGGCTGCTGTGCTCGCGATTGCGAATTCGACTGTGGGCCTGGGGTCTGCGCTTGGGACCATTGGGACCTCCAACAGTGCCTATCATGTGCAGCTCCAGTGTAAGTCGGGAACCCGTCCCATCTTTGTGCTTGGGTCCGACGACAGCAACGAGAACGAGGACGACTCCTTTGTGAATATAGCGGTATTCCGGGTGTACCCGACGCCTTCCGCAGCGTCGTCGAGATGGCCATGGTCTGTTCCTGTCCGTGATCGAATGGTCGACGGTCCCCACAAGAGTTCAAGGAACCCAATGACTCGGACGCAACAAGGCTCGGGCTGTCTCAACCACAGGCTCCAATGAGACAACGGCGATAGAGAGGAGCAAATCTCAGGGATCCTTAGGATGTTGAGGGGAGTCACTGCCTCTGAGTCGAGAAGTTATACGAACGTGTTTTGTCTGTCTGGAATCCCTGGATGGTCGAGCGGGTATTTCTAGGTCCCCACGTAGTCCAATATTGACTTTCACGGAGGCACGGCACGGCAGCCACCACCATCCGAAAGCTCCAAAAGAACAAACCAAACTCAAAAGAAGTACTAGATAGTGACCTCCATGCCACAATTCTCGTTCTATGGCAGCTCCATCTGGCAAGGGCGGCTGAATGTTTCGGGTAGACGGGACGTCGTGAACCTTTCGATACCAGATTGAAGAGGTTTGCACGTTACGGAGTAGTAGCAGATGTCTAAAGAAGGAGCGGCCGAAGGCTTTTTTGTCGTAAACCTTGGAAAAAAGGTTAAACACTGTGAAAACGTTGACCTGTCGTCAACCCCAGATTATACCTTCCAGGTTGTCTTTTGATACCAATTACGTACTCACTGGCGATGATTTGCCTGGCCCTGTCGCGGGTTAGAGGTGCACGGACGTTTTAAAATCCGAAAACCTTACACGGTCGGGATGGAGGGGCAGGTGGGAGGATCCCAGCGCCGGCAGGCACCTGTTCGCCCCGCAGTGACTCTTTGTGGCACCTTAAACTTTGGCCTGGCCTATCGCGCACACACAATCTGCGAGACTGCGGAAAAATTGCTTGGGGTGGAAATCCAGCATCAAATCCACCATTCCGGAGAAACATCACCAAACCACCGCCCCCCGACAAATTTCACAAAAGACGACAACCCGCGTGCCAACTTCACTGATCCCAGCCACGCCGAACCAAATCACAACACCGCATTCCAGACTGCACAGAAACACGCATCAAAATGAGGCCCATTTTGTTGTCGGGCCACGAGAGAGCCCTCACCCAAGTCAAGTCAGTTCCCCGCAAAAGCCAACACCCGACGACCAGCTCAACTAACCCATCTTCTTCCGCTTCACAGATACAACCGGGATGGTGATCTCATCTTTTCCGTCTCCAAGGATCAGCAAATCTGCGTGTGGTTTGCGCACAATGGCGAGCGGTTGGGCACATATCACGGCCACGTAGGTGCCATCTGGACCATCGACATTGACCCCACCTCCACCATCATGGCCTCTGGCTCGGCCGACAACACCATCCGCCTATGGGATATCAAGACGGGCAAGAACCTCAAGACGTGGGAGTTCCCGACAGCTGTCAAGCGTGTCGAATTCAACGAGGACGGCACCAAGTTGCTAGGCGTGACGGAGAAGCGGATGGGGCATCTGGGCACCATCGTCGTCCTGGATATCAAGGTCGACGTCGAGGCTGAGCAGAGCGACGAGAAGGCCCTCACCATCGTTTGCGACGAGAGCAAGGCCACAGTTGCCGGGTGGAGCTACCTTAGCAAGTTCATCATCGCCGGCCACGAAGACGGTTCTGTTTCTCAGTACGACGCCAAGAGTGGCGACCTCCTCTACAACATCGCCATCCACGAGTTAGATTGCCCCATCACCGATCTGCAGTGGTCGCAGGACCGGACATACTTCATCACTGCATCCAAGGACAAGTCTGCCAAGGTATGTTGTGAAATGGCAACTGCAATGTTACCACCTATGTCCCGAGATTGCTAACAATCCCTCCAGCTCGTCACCGCCAAGGACCTCGAAATCCTCAAGACCTACGTCAGCGACACACCTCTCAATAGCGCTACCATCACCCCGAAGAAGGACTTTGTGATCCTCGGCGGTGGCCAGGCCGCCATGGACGTCACGCGCACGTCTGCCAGACAGGGCAAGTTCGAAGCCCGCTTCTACCACAAGATTTTCGAGGACGAGATCGGCCGTGTCCGTGGCCATTTCGGTCCCCTCAACACAGTAGCTGCCGAGCCTACAGGCAAGGGCTACTGCAGTGGTGGCGAGGACGGCTACGTTCGTGTGCACCAGTTCGACAAGGGTTACTTTGATTTCATGTACGAGGTTGAGCGGGAACGGCAAAACAGGTTAAACCAACAGCAACAATCAACCGCATAAGAAGAGAGAGAAAACCAGGGATGAGGGAGGTGTGATGGGGTTTCATGGCTCTTTTTTTGGCATCTTGTTTCTGGCGTTCAGGGTATCCGAACCCAACAACTGGGGGGCGGTTGGTTTATTTGGTGCAATAAAAGGGTGGAAGAAATGGGAGGCCTAGAAAGCAACATTGCGGATATCTCGCAAATTCAGCGGCAGGTAGCAGTTTTGCGGCTTAATAGGATCTTCTTTGCATGTAAACCTCATTTTGGAGCGCATGCCCTTTTTTATTTCACTGTGGTACCATTATTTGTCTTTGATACCGACTTTCCAATCCCAAGCAAGCGAGGCTCAGCTGGAGGAATGGTATTGCATCTTTGACATCATCAGGAACAAATAGTTATTGCAACGAATGTAAACTCCAGCCACCGAGCTAACAAAGAGTAAGGCAGCGTACAATATCACAAGACAAACGCCTCTCCACCTCCTCTAGCTTCAGTTGATAACCCTTCCCCAGCCTCCAGACCATAACAGCAACTCATCATCAACACCAGATAATCCCACAGTGCCGCCGTTAAAGGAAGAAAAACCCAACGCAGGTATAAATAAACCTGTACAATCGCTCTATGCTTTTGAGAACTTGACTCATCCTCTCTCAAAGCCCCTTTATTTCTTCTTGCCTCTGGTAGCCTTACCCTTAGTTCCAGCAGCGTTGGAATTGTTTGACGCAACACTTGACGCTCGCGAAGGAGACGTCGAGTTGGCCTTGCTTCCAGTCGCCGACTTGACGTTATCTAGGGCCTTATTCTGTTCAATATGCGTCAGTCATGTCGTTTTGAGAAGCAACACACACATATCATGATGAAACTCACCTTCACACCGTTTGCCTTGGACTTTTTCTTCGCCGGAGCCATGCCCAAGATGCTGTCCTCGTCGTTCTCATCGTCATCAACCTCCCGCTTCTGTTTTCCGTTGACGCCGTTCGCTTTGGTGGTATTAACATCCTCGAATTCCTTGACAATCGTCGTGAGCAGAGTATTGCACCGGCGGCTGATCTCTATCGGCGTCCGACTCAAGAAAAACCAGTCGAAGCGGAAAAGCGGGCTCTCACGGATATCGTCTCGCATCCGCTCGTAGATGCCTTCGGAGTCCACACCATATTTGTCTAGTAGTACAAGAAGAAACCTATCCTCTTCTTCCGTGTAAACCTTCTTGTTGGTGGTCGACACAGAGTAGTTGATCTTGAGCTGCTGGAGCGGAACGCGATATTGGCTCATCTTCTTCCGGAGCATCTTACGCTGATGTTCAATCTTCCGCATCCGCTCCTCACCATCCTCAATCACCTTGAGATACTTGCTGTAATCGTGGATCTCGGTATATCGTTGCCAGAAGACCTTGGCGTACTTCTTAATATCCGCCGCGGTCTTATTGTCAACCTCCAATGCAATACCGTCATAGTCAGTCCGCCCGTAACGGCCCGAACCGTTAATGAATTGCTGGAAATCTCGTCGATTCCAGTCGCCAAAGCCCTGGGTTGCAAGGTGTTGTTTCTCCACTTGCTCCTCCTCGGTCAATGGAGTTGCATTGTCAATCTCTTGTTGATCAAGGGCCCGCTCAGCTTCGCGCTCAGACAAGTTGTCATCATCACCGTCAGCAAGAGGAACTTTGTAGCCGATCTCTTTTCGATAAAATGCAGTCTCCCGGTCCTGAAGATCACGGAGTCTTGGTGGATAGAACTGATAGTCGTGCACAAGCACCTGCTTGGGAGCGCGAGGTGCCTTGGGTTTTGTGTCGGCAGTCCGTCCACCTGTCTGCAGAGCTTGCTTGTAGTATTTATCGATGGAGTAGATCTGCTCCTTGCGCTCGCGCTTTGCAGGATTGATCCAGTTGATACCGACGTCCTTTTTGCGGGCCGCAAAATCCTTTCCGTTCCACTCGTAGGCCGACTCAGAAGTAAACTTTTGCAAGTCATCAAGTCCCAGCTTCTCGTACTTGGCATTCAACTCTTTTGTCCGACTCTCACCAGCGTTGAGAATCGCATCTATGTCATCATCATTGAGCTCGTTGCCCTTCTCCGCCAGGTCTCCGAAAGCGCCTTTGGTTTGGAATACCTTTTCTGCGCCATGCTGAATCATCGATAACAACTCATCCTTGTGTGCAGCTGCTTTGGCGGCAACCTGCGCACGACCTTGCTGGATGACCAGTTGATCGAGACGAAGCTTTTGCGCGGCGCGCTCCAGGACCTTTTCCTCGATCGCATTATCGGTGACAAAACGATAAACAACGACTTGCTTCGTCTGGCCAATACGATGCGCTCGGTCCATGGCCTGCAAATCAGCCTGCGGGTTCCAATCGCTGTCGTAGAGAACCACGATATCAGCACTCGTCAGGTTGATACCAAGGCCACCAGCTCGGGTGGTCAGTAAAAACACGAATTTCTCCGAGTCGGGCTTGTTGTAATCGTCAATCGCGGCGATACGGTCCTCATGGGCGGTCCCACCATCGATACGACAATACTTATATTGTCGGAAAACACAGTAATCTTCCAGTATGTCTAGCAGACGGCTCATCTGGGAGAAGATGAGAACGCGGCTTCCTTGCTTCTGCAGCCTTTTCAACAGCTTATCAAGGACAATCATCTTGCCGGCGTTGTAGACTAGATGCTCGTCTGTGGTGTATGGCGGACCGGGCTCAGCACCTTCGAAGAGATATGGATGGTTACAGCATTTTCGGAGCTGCATGACGATATTCAGCAGGCGAGTCTTGGATTCGCGCTTCCCACCAGCTCCATTGACAGCATCAATATCTTTCTCCAATATCTTCTTGTACCATTTAACCTGCATCTCAGACATGCCGATATAGACGTTGACCTCCTTCTTGGGAAGAAGGCTCTTCTCCACGTCGCTCTTGACACGGCGAAGCAGGAAGGGCCGAAGTACGCGGTGCAACTGCTGGACGACTGTGTCCTGGTCCCTATCCTGGCCTGAAAACCACTGGTCGAAAGCATCCGAGTCGCCGAAGACATCGGGGAGAAGGAAGTTGAGGAGTGCCCAGAGCTCGTGTAAGTTGTTCTGCAGGGGAGTTCCAGTAATGAGGAGGCGGTTCCTGGAGTTGAACACGCGGATGACTTGGGCGAGGGATGATTCTTCGTTCTTGATACGATGGGCCTCGTCAATGATGATATACTCCCACGCAAATTTTTTCAGGTGGGCTTTCTCCCTGAGAATCATCTCGTAGCTGGTGATACAGACATCAAAATCCTCACTTAGAAGACGATCGTTAATGAGTTGAGCTCTCTCTTCCTTGGCGCCCTGTAGGACGAGAACGTTCACCTCCGGAGTCCACCTTGTGAATTCCCTGTTCCAGTTATCGAGTGTCGATTTTGGCACCGTGATCAGATGGGGACCAGTAGTACCCATAATATGTCGAAGGTACCCCAAGAATGAGATCGTCTGAAGGGTCTTACCGAGACCCATTTCATCCGCCAAGATGCCTGAGATACCGTTTTCATGAAGAGAAATCAGCCAGTTAAGTCCTGCAACCTGGTAGTCCCTCATTTGACCCTTAATGAAAGGCGGCGACTCGCGGAAGACCGTCTCAGCGGAGCCTCCATGTTTCTCGTCTTTGAGAAGTTCCGCGTCTTCCTCGGCTTCGGTGCGGCGGCGTCTCTCACTAGCAGCGCCGCCTTGACGGCCGGTTCCTTTCTTGGCCTTGGCAGCCTCTGCATTCTGGCGGTCGATTTCCACCATGATGTCCCGGATTTTGGGGTCCGGGTTGGACTCGATGAAATGACGGAACAAATCGGTAAGGCCGAGAAGATAGCGGAACCGACGGATGGTGTCATCCTCCTACAAAGCCGTCAGTCTCGAAAGGCACAATGTTGCGCGCGGCACTTGCAACTAGGGAGCTGATCTTACTTTAGATTCTCCCAGTCTGTCATGTTTCTTGCCAAATATACTCCGCCGTAGCTGGTTGACCTCTGAACGTTTCCTGCGGCCGTCTACTACCGGCTCGCCAACCACACTGCTGGCCGTGGTGTTCGGGTTTGTATCTGAGTCGGTGTAATCGGGCGTCTCATCCACCTCCTGCGCGCGTCTGTCAGAAACTGATCCGGATACAACAATTGCAGTAGCGCAAGCGGGGAGTCGCAAGAAGCAAAGAACGGAGCAGGAAATCGTACCATGGACTCTTCAGGGCGATGGCTGGACTCGGGCGCATCGGGCATCGACGCGTCAGTATCGTTGCCGCTATGACGCGACCGTGGTGCCATGGTAGGAGCTGCGATGCCCGAGGGATCGCGAATGTTGAACCACTTAAACGCGACTGAGACGCGCTCGTGTAGTGATGCCGGTCGAGGTGCAAATGCTCCGAATGGCTCGAATGATCAGCGGCGGTTTAGTGATGGTTGAAGTCCTCGTGGCTGCGTGTTTCGGGAGCAAGACGCAGGTGCTGCGAAAGGTGCTTATTGAAGGGTAATAGAGCTGCGGCGCCCTGTGTGGGTGGGAATTTCTTAAACTCGAGGAGACCCCAAACGGGCGAGACCGCGTTTCAATCAGCCAATCACGAAGCCCAGCAGCGGAGAGGAACAAGTTGCAGCCGACTAATGGTCCACTTTTGTCTTATCGATTGGCTATGCGGCCAGGGATTTGCATCAAGTCGCTGAACGGAGGAGAGGAATCACGAGAGATAACAATGCACACTGAAACTTCACATGAGACTTCTTCATAGCTGAGTGACCTCAAAATACACATATACAACCATTTACGGCTCATCTCTGCAACTTGGTATCGTAAGAGAGAGCATCAGTAAAATTTCCGCTCCGGCCGGCATTGGGCTGGCTGCCAAGTTGCGTGGGGTTTGAAGTTGCTGTGGGGGCCCCACCTGCCCACCTCATCAGGAAAAAAAGCTCAGGCCCACAGCACGTGCCCAGGCATTAGCTGCAGTTATCCACTGAAAGGCCCCAAAGAGCCCAGCAAAAGCTGGAAACTTCCACCAATCTGTCCCGAGCACGGCGCCGTCCAGATCCTAATTACAGGTCCCGAGTCGGCGCCCTGCTAATCCTGTCATCTTTCCGGTGGGACACTCCCTGGAGCCAACAAAGCAACCTCCAAAGTTGCTGGTACCTCTGCCCAAACCACGCAAGGTAACAATCAGAATCTCGACTGTGTACACATTGTGTTGTGAGGAGCCCGACTGCTAGGTCTTGACCTTCATCTGAGGTATCTCCGTTAGATAACCGGGACCGGGCTTCCATTGCGGCCTGCATTTGGCTCCACCTTCAACTCGGGTGCTTTTCCGACCCACCCTGTGACTACTACATGCGTTGGTAGCTTCGCCGAAAACCCCTCCATCTTCTTCCCTCACCATCCACCGTCGCAACCATCCTGCTCGTCGCTCGATGACACACACACGACTCGATCAACTGTCGTGATAAACGCTTAAGAATCTCAACCTCGGGAAACGGCTCATAACCGGCATCAACCTCCCGCGCACGCTTCCGAAATGAGTGCCGACTCGGCAGAACTCCTCGATGCATTCAAGGCAGCCGCTTTGTCGGTGACGAAACTGTATAAAACATCAACAGCCGCCCAGTCAAAAGCTCGCGGAGATGGCTACCAAGACTGCCTGGACGATCTACTCGCCTTCCTGGACAATGAGAAGATAGGCGTGGTAGACGGCGACGGGTGGAGGATTCGGAAATGGATCACAGATCGCCTAGAGGGCCGGGATGCGGTGTCACAAATAATGGAGAGCGAGGACGAGGCGGACAAGGGCGAGACGGTGGCATCATCGCCACGGTTACAACGCTCAGGCAGTTCCGTCCCGCCGTCGACGGGTCGCAACGACATGCAAATGAGAGAGTCGGCGCCG
Source organism: Apodospora peruviana (assembly GCA_033439685.1). Classification (NCBI taxonomy): domain Eukaryota; kingdom Fungi; phylum Ascomycota; class Sordariomycetes; order Sordariales; family Lasiosphaeriaceae; genus Apodospora; species Apodospora peruviana. Next base: position 3,204,013 of record JAUEDM010000005.1, on the reverse strand, counting down.
CCTGCTGTTGCGCCATCCACCACCCAGTCCGTTAGCCCGATAATGGAAGAAGTCGAGATTGTTGTCCCGTCCCAGGACACGTTCACGTTTCAGTCCTCCATTTCCTACCCTTCCCAGGAATCATACATGCACATCGCCAATCTAGACCTGTCCGACTCGCAAACACACACGTCTCCTACGAGTCGGACACCGATGCCCAGCAGCACGACCACGATGCCAACACCATCCACACCAACAGTACGGAATGCAAGAGGCCGAAACGGACGACCGATTTCTAGGACGACTATTAGCCGTGTGCACGGTCAGAAAAGGAAAGTCAACCTGGCTGAGATATTCGACATTGCGAGCTTGGGATATGGGAACGGCGGCAAGGATGTGTTTGGCAACGCCTCAAAGCGGAGTCGACATACATAAGACAACACTGCCTTCATCTTTCTCCGCGTCTCTCTCTTATTCGATATCATGTGCAGAGCAGGGATATGAAAGGTGGGCGACTGGTTGTACGCATTGGAGGGTGTTCCAAACTGGTTCGAGGTCGCATTTACAATCTGCATTTGTCTTGCAAGGGAGGATATATTGGGCATGGAAGCATGCATTTTGAGGTTTCAGCTGGAGGGTACGGTAGTGACGGACCGGGACGGTATTTGCATCCGAGAGATATGGGTTACTCTCGTGGGCGCTGGAGGATGGGATGACTACTAGACGAAGCATATGAGGGCGTTTTACATTTGTACCACACAAGAATTGTGTCCTGAATTTTGTATTGGGGGTTTCCCTTGTTGTTTACTGCAGCCTGTCCCAAGCAACCCCCTTTTATAGTCCTTTTCACTTTCTGCAGACGGACACATCACCAATCTGGTGGTCTGCAAACAGATTCTCTCAGGATCCTTTTCTAGGTAGATGATGAACACTGTCATTTGCGGATGGTAGACCGCATCCAAACTTTATCTTATACTCTAGTCCTGGAGAGTACTACTCACAGTGGAATTCAGGGAGATCGACAAGAGACTGAATGGTTGGCCGCGATAAGGCAGCTGTCGGGTCCTGCTTTTATCAGGAGCTACCCTGATCTTTCCCGTGAACCCCGCCACATTGTAATCCGTTTGCACACTGTAACCCATCTGTGTCTTTCACCCAGTAAACCTGGAAGTTGGCATTTGGGAGGGAGATTAGGCAAGAGATAACAACCACTCATGCCTTTTCGAGCTTGGAAGGAGGGCGTGCTTCGACGTGTTTCAAACGGCCATCACTCCTTATTAGTACAACAATCAACAAATTACCTACCATAATACCTCTATCCCTTTACCTCTATACCATCATGGGAGATAGCAACGACAACCACCATCGAGTCCCGCGATATCACAGCGGTAGCTTAACACAACCACTTCTCGGGCGCGCTTACGATGATGATGGTGACGACGACAATAATAACCAACAAGTGCTGCTGGCGAGCGAGAGAGCAGCCTTCAGCGCCGCATATGCACGCAGGCGACGGGCAGCCAAGGCCTTCATGTCGTCCAAAACGAAACATTACATGATTTTGGGGCTCGTCACGCTGGACGTGAGCGCTATCCTGGCCGACATCCTGATCACGCTGGTGTCGTGCGATTTGGGCAAGAAGGACGAAGTGTGGGTTGGGAGGTCGCAGGAGACGTTGTACATTGTCGGGCTCATATTCAGTTCTCTGTTTCTTGTGGAATTGGTGGTTTCGGTGTGGGCATCTGGGTTGAGGTATGATAACTCTTGCTCAAATGAGTACCTTATAATTGACTGACAGATAACAGGTTCTTTAAAGATTGGTTCCATTGCTTCGATGCGTTTGTCATTATTGCTAGCTTCGTTATTGATGTCCTCACGCGGGGCGTATTGGAGGAGATTGCGTCACTCGTGATTATTCTTCGTCTGTGGCGGCTTGTCAAGATCATCGAGGAGCTCAGCGTCGGTGCGTCGGAGAGCTTGGAGGACATTGAGGCCAAGGTTGCTCACCTCGAGAAGGAGAACGCGGAACTCAGGGCGCAGGTTGAGACGATGAGGAATGGGTCGTGATGAGAATGGGCTTGTTGAATTCGGTCTGCTAATAAATGTTTTGATATCCTAATTTCGTGCCTGAATAAACCACAAAACCTGTATTAACCAACATGTTGTACTGAATGGCTTCGGTACCATATCTGGAGTGTACACTATCTACGATGAAGTCCGGATATGAAATCCGTACGATATCTAGTACATATGCACGGATTACAACTGAGTGAAAGCTGCGGCCCGTACCCGTAGCCACGGATGCCAGGTCAATATCGGCACTGAAGACCCGGTTTACGAGGCCGTGCTGAGGTGCGACATACAGGACAACGTGTCAGTCCAAGCTGAAAGATCTTGAGACTTTCACACCGCATCAGGGCGCCTGGTAAAGTTCGACAGCACTGAGAAGAGGCAAATCGCTTACCACTTCCCTCGTATTGTGATTGTGACAACAGAGGAAGAATCCGTACGGAATACGGAGTAATCTGTACGGATGTATTCCGTACAAATTAAGGTTTTCTGGCTTCCCGCTTTTGCCATGCATCCATTGTCCAATCAGCTGACAGGTGTCGTCTCAAGTGCCGTCCAGGTGCTTCCACCAACTTAGCGACAGCTTCTGTCTCCAGCGCAAAGGAGAAAGGAAAGGAACATCCCATCTCGGTCCACCAAGCCATTCATTACGGGGTTATCACACGTCCGAAAACGCGTGTATGCATTGCATCCACGACGTCCGTGAGACGTGTCTGGACAACGCGCTCACGCTCAGACAGTCACGACCATGGAGGCTGAAGCCACAATATGCCACCTGTTTCTCTTCTCTCAGCCAACCCCGGCGACCAACCAAAGCAATCGACAGTGGCGCCGGTGACCGGCCCACAGAGTAGAGCATTTATCAATTTTTATTGTTTTTATCATGGGCCGACCTTGGGCTGGGAACAACATCAGGAGGGCCACCTTGTGAGAATCCGAGGTGGCACCCCGATCCCACCCCTGGCCGGCACTAGCAAGCAAAGTGCTTGGTGTTTATACGGAAATATAATTAAATATCCTGCGCTACGGAATATTTTCTCCACGCTCCTTCTCGAAGGCCCCCCCTTCTCCTCGTTCCCTCGCGAGACACGCATCCATCCATGCTGCAGCCAGTTGCCCTGTGAGACCTTTTTCGTTCCGACAACGAAGGCATTCCAGTCGTTTCCCTACCCACCACTACCCTCGTTTCCATCACTCGTTCTCTTAACAAAAAGGATATAATCTATAATATTTGTCTGGAAAGATCATCACAGTCGTCAACCTTCTCCACACTCGAACCTCTTCTGTCCTTATAACTAGAATCCCAACCATGAAGGCCGCTATCTTCGCTCTCGCCGCGTTCGCCACGGCCGCTGTGGCTCAGGGCTCCACCAAGTGCGATGCCGACTACATTGTCGCGAAGTGCATGTCGGATGAGCAAGCGAAGCTCGCGAACTGCGCGGGACAAGATTACGACTGCCAGTGCCTGAGCTATAGCAACCTCGTATTGTACGCCTAGCTTCCGCCGTCAGACCTGATTAAACAGTCGATTCCATGTCTAATAACTAACCCTGCTCTCACAAACAGATGCTTTAACAACTGCCCCAACGACGAACAAGTCCGTAAGTAGTCATCCCAATGTTCTGGAAGTGATAATTGAATAGGGGAACCCATCACTAACAAACCAATGCAGACACGTACGAGGGCCAAAAGAAGATTTTCTGCGGTTACGCCAGCCAGTTCCCGTCTGCCACCACCAAGGCCGCTACCGCCACGACGACCACCACACCGGCCAAGACGACGGCCGCCAAGGAGGACGACTCGACTACTACTGAGAAGGAGGCTGCCGGTACCGGCAGCCCGACTAGCTCATCCGGCTCGGCTGCCAAGACTGACAGCGGCGCTGCCGATCTGGCCTACAACGCGGGCGGCATGCTTGCCGCCGTTGCTGCCGTTGCTGCGGCTGTGCTTTAAGGATTGGATTATTGGACTTTCCAGAAATGGACTGTGAGGTAATAGTCTTCGACCTGTCGGTTATTGTCGGAAGGAAGGGGATCTTGCGGGCAACAAGAAAAAGCTTGGAATGACAACATGAGCGTTGTTGGGCAAGCGAGTTTCGGGGGCGTGGAATAAGTTGGATACTTGGATAATTTTAATTTTGCTTCAAGGAACGAAGCTAATCAGTTTGGAGACAATTTCCATGGTTCTGTGTCCGCCTGAAGGTAACAGTAGGTATGCAACATCTGCAAGTAATGTGGAACAGCAAATGAGAAGACATTCTCTTTTCATTTCATTATCTTACCAGGCCAGGTAAGGTATTCAGTGATCATTAACTTATATCAACGTTCTGTTCTCCCGTCTCACTCAGACCCATTGTGTGTTTGTTCTGTGCTGTCCAATATCAAGCATCAGTATCCCCTCCCAGTACTCCATAAGGCTGCTCATCACCAACAGCAACCTTTTTCTTACTTCCACTCTTACTGCCCTGCTCTCCAATTCCTGTATCCCTCTCCGCTTGCCTCGACGGATCCTGCATGCTCCCCGGCTCCGCCAGCTTCCCGCTGGACGTACCGCTGCCCGCGAACCCGCCCTCAGTCAAGTTCTTACCGTGCGGCCGCGCTGCAGATTCGTCAACGCCGCCGGCCTCGACGTACGACGGCGCGGTGCCGGCGTACGACTCCTGGTTCTCGAGACTATCCGGGTTGGACGCGCCAGCGTGGCCAGAGCGGCCCGGCTTGGCCGAGTGCGTCGTCTTCGTAGGGCCCTGGCCGGCTTCCGCGCCCTCGTTGGAGGCGAATCCGCCGCTTCTGCGGAGGGACTCGGCTGCCAGGGAGTCGCTGGCTACGGCGCCTGTGCCTTCGATGGAAATGGGCGCGTCTTTGCCGAGGTGGACCTTTTTGATTTTCATTTCTCAGTTGGTTTCTATGCTTCTTGAACTGGGGTTGGGTAATTCAGGTAAGGTACCCTTTGGCCTGCACTGGGAGCTTTATGAGACGCCATTCTTTGGTTTAAATATCGATACTTTGGGTGGTAGCGAGGTTGTATTGATGTTTGATGACTCGTTGGAGATGAGCGTGTTCAATGGTTAGTTCGGTTTCTCTTATTGAAATCTAGGTTCACTCCGATACAGATCAATCTATCTTGAAGGGACAATCACACATGCAATCCGTTTTCGTGATCTCTTCTCTCAGAGTGATGGCATGATGTCATTCACGGCCCATGATGTCATGGCATTTGATTGGCTGTCAGCCTGCTTTCACTACATCTTCCCGCGGCTGACTTTACACCAACTTTGTAATCCGTATTATATACAGTACGTACCGAGCTGACATTTTGCTAGGGCATCAGATCCCTAATACACAGACAATCGAGGTCTACGACTAATGATAAGCATAATATCATATGAGATGTTTAGCATTACACATAAGTTATCGGTTGAAGGATAGACTTCCCATCATAAAGTTTGTATTAGACATCTCCTGAAAGTTGAAACGTTCAAACAGCATGTTTATTCAGCACCTGTCGGGTAGTATTCACAATACCTACAATAATCTAAACATCCATGATCCCACAAATAAGCTCTTCAAAAGACATTTTCGTGGAACAAGATCAATCGTGCAAGCAATGCGCCGTGCGTTTCAACCAAGCAGATAAATCAAGCACCGCGCTACACCTGCAGCTGTGACTGTCACCACCTCCTTTGTGGTTTCCGAGGTTCAAAGCATCTAGCTCTCCAATATTCGACATACCTACATATCCTGGACGACCCTTGGATGCTTGCTTTCTGTATGGCATCTCAGATCAGTTCCCTCGCCGACCACCCGTGCTCATCAGCGTAATCTTCTTCTGCTTCTTCTTCTTGCCGCCGCCGCCACCACCTGGCCCAGAACTGCCGCCCGCAGGTGCCGGAGCCTCCACACCCAAAGCCTCCATCTGTAAAGCAAGATCCGTGGCGCCGCGAGTTTCCAAGACATCCACATCCTTAAGCCAACCGTCATCGGCCGCCGTTCGCGGCTGGGGCAAAGAAGCTATATCTGGGGTCCCCGCAATGGCAGGTGTGCCCCAGACGGTCCTAGATCCCGACGGGCTGGTGCTCACTTCCGAGAGGTGACCAAATCCCAGCCGTGGGTTCGGGGGTGTCGTCCCCTCAGCGCCAAGTGGCAGGAAGTCGTTCATGTCCACCGGCGACTCGTTTACCGCCGAGTTTCCGAACCGCACCGTGACCTCCTCGTCCAGCGGTCCAAGGTTACGTCTCGCGTCGCGGATTGCCGCCGCCTCGAGTCGTTCCGCCTGGATCCGTTCACGCTCCTCCTGTGCCGCCTTGTCCTTGTTGCGCTTTCGCCGGCGCTCAATGTCGTCTGCAAAAACCTCGAGGGTCTCTGCGGGGACGATATCTGTCCAGTCACACTCTAGGAAGCTGATGAGACAGCCATACGGCAGGTGCCCGAGATACTTGGCCCGCTTTCGCAGGACGTCGTCGACCACGTTGCCTGTTGAAATGTGCTCAACCCGAGGAAGAAGAGTGGATGGGAAAGCAGAGAACAATCCAAACTGGGTTTTTAGGATCCGTATGTCAAGCGGAGAGAGATAAAGGTGTGGTGGTGAAGTGTAGAAGTAAAAGTCCTGCTCGCCATGCTTAGCTTGGCTTGACCCGGCTGCGGCGGCTGCTGATACCGCCATCTCAGCTTCGCCCAGCCCCTTCGCCTTCTCCTTTGCCGCGTTGACTGCTTTGATGGCTCTCTGTGTCCATTCGGTGTCCTCGTGAAAGAGAAGCTCATCCTCCTTCTCCTGCCTGAGCAAGTCTTCGACCTCTCGGTCAAATTCTTCTGCCATATATTCTCCAGTGCCTTTCATGATTCTCGCATAATCTAGTACACCCGCAGCAAAATGCCAAGGGACATCGTCGACGGAATGTAGTACTTCTGCGCCCCCTTCCCTCGGTAGAGCCAAAGTGCTCTTTGCACTACGAATCATGAGCCGGAGGACTACATCGTCCCCCGGTCGGGGTAGCGGGCTCTCCTGCCCAGCATAGAATTTCACCGGCCGCACCTCGCTTATGAATACCGCATCCTCGCAGATCGGGCATTTTCTCCACCGATTCTGTTTCTTCTCTACCCCGCCGTGGCCATCATCGTTCGGACCCGAGTTCATAAATCGGATCAAACAGGGCAGGCAAAAGATGTGGCCGCACTTCGCCATCCGAGGCGCAACGGGCTCGGATAGACAGATAGGACAGGATGTCTGCTGCGACTCGGCTGAGGCAATGATCTGGAGAACATCTGACCAGTCGAGATGCTCGTCGGCGTCGACGGCGTGGGAGCAGTAGTTACCCGTCGGGGAGACAACGAATCGGTAGTTGGCATGGACGTAGCGGACCTTGTCGATGGCATGGTGGCCAGAACCGAGGCCCCATGTCGGATTTCGGCGATAGGAGCGAGAGGAGAGGGCATGGTGGCTGTCGTAGTAAGGACGGGGTGGCAAGGCATAGTTCATCAGGTGGGTAATGGATGTCTGTCCGCGGCGGCTCGAGGCATTCCGAACGGCTCTGATCTCGGCCATGGCGTCATCGTTGTCCAGGCGTCCGGGATCTCTGCCGTTCGGGCCGGCCCTCCTCATGTTGCGGTGTTGCTTCCTGGCGCCCTGAGCCCTCCTAGGGGCCGCCTGAGGATGTGCAGGGCTCTGGTTCTGGGTCGGAGTCTGGCGACGGCTCGAGTCAAAGGAGATGGGGGCAGCTATTTGCGACTGTGTCTGCGAATGATTGACTGTCGATGGAACGGAAAGGGACTTGCCCGGGGCAGATGACGTCGAGCTCATGTTCGGTGGTCGGAGGCGAGAGGGCGGTTGTCTCTTTCCGTCACGTTAATTGACCAACGCCTTACCCTCTTTCAGAATATATATCGAAGGACTTGTCAATACTGCTAAATGCAATTCACTGTCAGCCCCCGGTCGTCATCATGGGGGTCCTCTATGAATGCATCTGTTGTGCGCACCTCGCAGTTGTTCTTGTGGTTCTCCACTGCACCTCACATCTGCCCGGTGTTGCGAGGTCTTGCACACGAGGGGCGATAGACGTGAAAGAGCCAATCATTCACCAAAACGAAAGAAACTTCAATCCGAGTATTCGATATCACCTCCCTCGGGTAGTATTCCGTGAATCAAATATCGTTGCCCTGTATTTCGTACTGAGGTCGATAACGAAGTCGGAAGGGGTCCAGATCCGGACCCCAGGAGAGTTGGACGAGCGAGAGGGAGGAGGAGTCATTCATTCGCGGGGCAAAACGCTGTCGTGACGGGCCTGAACATCCTAGAAGCTCGGAAGCTGGCGGAATGCCAGTGGCACTGACCGACTGCATTCACTTAACTAATCAGGGACACGGGTCAGCTGATTCTCTGCTAACATCTTGCGTTATCGTTGAGGTCTCCACTATCATTACGGATATGGAAGGCATGAACAGATACCAATACCATTTGAAACCCATATTACCGTACGGAGTACAGCATTACGTGAAAAGGGTAATTTCGAATCCGAATACCAACTTGAAGTGCAATAAAGAATACCAGTATATTTCCCTTGCGTGCGTAGGGTTTCCCGATTTCCTTATCACTTTCCAGTAGAACGTACTCCGTCTAATAACAAGACCTTTCAAACAACTACTACCAGGAATTTGTTCCAGGCACGTGCCAGGGTCGAGACAACCCTCAGAAGGCCAGGTCAAAACATCTCCAGAGCAACATCGTCAAAGGCAATATCAGGTTCAGTCATGCAGAGGATCAGAAGGTACAGAGCTAATTGTTGAGGTGTAAATAGACAACAAGACATTATGAGTATAAAGATATGGGTGCAGAGTAGGTGCCAGGAAATATGGAATATCCTTTCTCTTCTTCTCTCCTTCGCCCGTTCTCTGCCACGAACCAAGCAAGTTCCATCTCTTCTCTCCTTCCGTCCCCTTGTGCTAGACATGGAAGGTATTATTTTAAACGACGACTCTCGAACATTATCAACATACGCGGCAGGTACGAAAAACAAACATAACAGAAATATCAAATGCAAATCGCCTCTCCATCGAAATAGAAAGCAATCAAAGATCGAGTAAAAAGGACCTGTTTGGAATGCAACCAACCCAGACAATTTCAATCATCGTCAATCCATGTCATGGAGATACAAAGAGGAAGGTGACGCGCATTTTATGATACAACAAACGAATGGTGAATGGACAGAATACACCCGCACACCATGGAATCTTGCCACCAACTCAGCATGAAAGTAAACAACCACAAAACCCAGAAAACACCGTGACCAAACCAGCAGCAGAGGTATTAATTAGGTAATAAGTCCAGAGCGCATGTACTAGTAGGTGAGTACTGGGTAGAAAGGGTGTTTACGACTTGTCTTTGCCGTCAAGCTTGTGCTTTAGCTTGCTGAAGATGGTGCTGAGTCTGTTCTTCTTCTTCTTGTCTTTCAAAGCAGCATCGGCGGAGGCTCCCTCGGTGGGCTTGCTGATCGTCGGGGCGGCGGTGCTTTCAGCCGGGGCAGAAGCCGGTACCTGAGGTGCAGCTGACTTGGATCCGTTCGTCTCCGGCTGCGCCATGACGGGCTTCGCTTCCTCGGCCTTGGGCGATTCCCCGTCTGGCTTGACCTCCTTGACCTCCTTCAACAACTCGGCCTCGACTGCCTTTTTATCGTCGACAGCAGCGGCGTTCGTGGCAGCCTCCGGGCTCTGGCCGGACTCGGTAATCGACTCCTTTACTTCGACCGGAACTGCAGAAGAAATATACTCCACCTTGGGAGCGGGAACCTCGGCCTTCTTCGACTCCGCCGCGGGCTCAGCCTCCTTAACCTCCTTCAGCAGCTCAGCCTCGACTGCCGTCTTATCGTCGACAGCGGTGGCGTTGGTGGCGGCCTCTGGGCTCTGGCCAGACTCCACAATGGACTCCTTCACCTCGACCGGAACTACGGAGGATACATCCTCCACTTTGGGAGCCGGAAGGTCGGGCTTCTTGATCGATGACTCCGCCGCTGGCTCAACCTCCTTAACCTCCTTCAGCAGCTCAGCCTCGACCATCAGCTTGTCGACGACCGCACCGGTATTGGTGGCAGCCTCCGGGCTCTGGCCGGACTCCGCAATTGACTCCTTCACCTCGGGCGGAACTGCGGGAGAAACATCCTCCACCTTGGGAGCTGGGATCTCCTCCTTAGCCTGAGGGGCAGGTTGTACAGAGACCGGGAGAGCTTGTTTGACAGAATCGGGAAGCTTATCCACGGCACCCGATGCAACACTCGTGATGGTCTCCTTAGCGTTAACAGCAGCATCGCCAGCCGCAGTAACAGCCGCATCCGAAGTAGCAGCGACCTGCTGAGAATCCGGAAGCTTCTTTGCGGCATCAGATGCGACGCTCGCGACAGTGTCCTTGGCGACAACAGCAGCATTAACAGCCGCAGTAACAGCCGCGTCCGAAGTAGTAGCGACCTGCTGAGAATCCGGAAGCTTCTTTGCGGCATCAGATGCGACGCTCGCAACAGTGTCCTTGGCGACAACAGAAGCACCGACCGCAGCAGTGAAAGCCGCAGCCCCAGCAACTGCCACAGCCTCACCGATCGTACCCATGGTCTTGGCAGCCTCTGACGGTGCAGTGCCTTCGGCAGCAGCCGGGGCTTCGGGAACCTTCTGCAGGAGCTCCTCCTCGACCTCAGCCTTTTCCCTGACTTCTTCGCTAATCGCGCTCGCCTCAGGGTCGACGTGGGCCTCCCTCTGGCTGTCCTTGACCACCTCGGGCACTTTGGGCTCGAGAGGAACCTTACCAGCCAGCTCGGCCGTGGTCGAGTTGGGTGCAGCGGAGTTGATTGTGACCTCATCAGGCCCGATGATGGGCAGGCTTGACTCGGGAATCATGTTGTTCGTGACGGGCGGCAGCGCCATCTCGAGGCCGGGAATGCGGTCGCTCTTCTCGTATGACTCCTTGTCCAACGTAACATGGTCGTTAATGCCTGCAGCCCTGAGTCCCTCGGGGATCTTCTCGCTGGGTTCAAGCTTCACAGGATTGACAGCGCCCTCGGTGGCAGGAAGCGGGTCGACCTTGAACTGCTTGTCGAGCTCGTTGGCAGGCGTCTCGGGATAAGCACCAGGGCCGGCGGCGATGTCCTTCTTTTCTTCCAATGGAACGGCGCCGGCCAACTGGGCCGTTGTTGATTCGGGGGTGACAGTATTGAGGGTGTCCATGTTTGCGGCAGCTGGACTAGGCTCTTCTGTCTTTGTGATGTTTTCAGGCTGCAGCACGTTGTTCTCGTTACCCTCGTGGTCCTTCTCTTGCGGTGCAGTATGGTCGGTAGTCCACTTGCCGTCGACGACAAACTGAGAAATTAAACACGTCAGTGAACGGGATATGATCCACCAGTTGGTAAGCGAAATAGAGATCAGAAGAAAAGCAACTGAGGGGGGTGGAGGTTGGACGGTGCTCGGACGTTCCAGGTTAGCAGCGTGAGCAGCTGTGGAACCCGGGGCTCAACTTAAAAAGACGCCGGCCGAGGCGCAACGCTCCTCTGTCAGTGTGCGAACGCGGTTGGGTCCCCGGTTTGCAGCCGGCCGCAAGGTCCAGCAGTCACAAGTCCTGTCCTGCTGCGTGGGCAGCCGCCAGTTGAGTGCCTGAAGGAAGTTGGGACCACAGCACAAGACTTGTCCACAGCTTCCACTTTTGTGGGACCCTGCAAGACACACCTGTTCACCGCCTGCTTCGCTCGCTTCGGGGAAGTTTGGGGAAAGCTGAACGGCGCACGTTGCCCCGTAAGCAGAAGCTGCTGTTGCGTCATAACTTGACGGCAAAGCAGCGGCTCTTGGGGAAAGTGGACGCAATGAAGCTGTGCAAATACGTGTATGGGCGCATGCCTGGACTGCAATTGACAGGATTGACAGTTGGGTGCGCTTCCCAGCCACCCAGGACGAAGTCTGAATATCCATCGCCGGGGGCGGACGCTGAGGCTAGAGAGACGCTTGAGCTTAACGGTAACATCTTTGGCTCTTGCAAAGGCTCCTCCCGGCTGGTCACGCATGCTCTGTCCAACCGTCACATCGCCGGGCTATGGGGAAGGCAGGCCACCTCATCACCGCTTCCAGCGTAGCAAACCCGGAAATCGCAAGACACAAGAGACAGAAGAGGGGGGTTTGTTGCAAACTGAGACATGTACCCACCTTGTAATAGATTTTATCGGAAGTCTCGGGCAGCGTCACTGTCTTCTCGAAACTATCTCCGACCTTGGCAAGCTGCTCGCTTTTGGTCCAGTTGTCGAAGGTGCCTGTGACATAGACTTCCTCGGCAGCGTGGGGCCTATCCATTTACCAGCCATACGTTAGCAAATACCTCTCGTTACGTCCGGGCCTGTCAGTTCGTCGTGATAGCGCAAGATGCGGATTAGTGTCCCACGTGCGAGTCAGAGAATCTCCCGCTCTTTCGCGCTGGGCAGTCTTGCACAAGCCCATCGTTGGTAAACGTAACCCAGAAGAAAGGGATGCGACTGACCACTTGAACGTAAATGTACCCATCGCGATCGACTGACTGATTGTTCGCTGTAAAGTATGTAGAACCGTTGATTGTGTGCGATGGAAGGACCAGGAAAGCTGTGTCTGTCGGCCGCCCGCCGGGATCAATGGATGCGGAGGAGCTCCTAGGTTGCCGCGGGATGATGCGACAAGGGGCAAGATGTTGGAGAACTGGAGAGCTTGTTTGAGCTCGGCCGCGCAGTTACGCACACGTCGTCGTCGTCGTCGTCGTTCGAGGAGCTCTGGTCGTGGGAAAATGCGACCAATACTATGCGAAGGAGTGGCGCAATTCTTTTCTTCGATTCACTGACGTCAATCCGATGGGAAAGCTGGAGGCGCAGAGGCCGAAGACGAAAACTGAGCCTGCGGTGTCGGGGAGTAGTCGGCAGACAGTGAAGTGGGAAAATCCTCGAAATTCAAATGTTCGGCTGGAATGGTGCGCGTGAGGGGAAAGAGCTTCCAGGTTGCAATAGAGGACGTCCACCCAAACGGGCAGATAAGGCAGGTCAGTGGGAGCTGCTGTGGTAATTATTCTGGCAGTGGAAATCGTTCGACCTGAACTGGGGAGCTGCTGTGGTAATTATTCTGGCAGTGGAAATCGTTCGACCTGAACTGGGGAGCTCAACTCCACTTGCGCAAGCCACCGCCCACCGGAAGCCAGTGGCCCAGTGGGCGGATCCGATTCCAGACCAGCCTAGGCGCCAGTTCGATTTCCTCCAGGGCATTCATCGGAGCACCTTCCCCTTATCAACAGCTGTGTCGGGGCCGCCAGCCATTTTACATACGAGTGGCAAAGCCACAGCTCCATCGAGTTCCATTCAATTGGACGACATGCCATCGTTTAATCCAACGACATCGCGTGCTTTCAGGAAGAAGACACGTACCGAGGGAATAGGAACTTGACCAGCACACATCAATTTCCCGTTTCGATCTCGGGGTTTTCTTTCAGCATGGTGGATAATTGCTCCGTACGGCCATTGGCAGTTGTGATATCGTGTTTTGCTTATCTATCCTCACTGTAGCTACGACCCTGTGATATGATACTGCATCGGGATCCTGCTCGACCCTGCCAATGAGGATACAAGAGACCCAACGAACATATCTTGAATAGCCGATGTGCATCATACTTGCAGCAAATACATATCGGCCCTTTCCAAAGACATTCGGATATCGCGGGGACTCCAGCACAGCGAGTCAAATGATAGCGGAAGCGTGAGCACCGTTCCTATGAAGAGTAAGTACGGTGGTAAGGAAATGAGTCAGACTAAGCCGACCAGGGGAGTTAAGTTCTGCCAGTCATCAAAATCAAATAAAAATCAATACATCAAAACAATTGAACCCCAAAATATTCTCCAGACTCCGGACACCGTATAATTTGAGGTATCATAGAACATTCAGCCTAGTCATGAGACGAGATAAGTTCCATCACCAGTCGAACTGCTCGCAGTGTAACTCCACCCCAGGCCCATCACCGCGTATAAGCTTCGCCGTAGTTGTCCGCACGACACGCATCAGGCCGTCCGGACCACAAGCCGCAACAAGTACACGCTGGTTCGAGGGTGTCGTGGTGACCGCGTTGCGGATGAGGAAGGATAAGTCTGGGCGACCGGGTTTGATAGCATGTTCATATCCATGTGACATAGTGGTTATGGTAGCATTTTGTCCGGATGCGTCCTTGTGCTCGACCCGGGTCTCGACGGTCCGCTCCATCTCCTTCTCCAGATCGCCTGCTGTGAGTGCCGGTTGGTGTGTAGGTTGCGGAAGCTGGAGTACACCCTTTTCTACATCGGCCGAAATTGGTGACAAGGGCGGTGAGCGTCCTCCCTCCGAAGACTGGGAGGATCTGGAGGCGGTAGCGATAGGATGAAAATGGAGTCCGTGTAGATGTCCGACAGTGGGAGGTGACGAGGGCGCCCGTGTCACGTAGAGTGACACGTCAATCTTTGGCGAGTGGGTGTGGGATTTGAGTACGTCAAGGTGCTCCTTGAACCACGAGAGGTTTTCTATAGCGGAAGACAGCTAGTTAAAGATAATGCTAAACGAGGGAAGTGAACAACAGATTCAGAAATTGCGGAGCTCAACTCACCATGCTTCTTCACTGCCCAGATAAAGACAACGTTCTTATGGGACTCTTCCTTCATTCTTTCCAGAACATTTACTGCCAGCCCGAAGGTGAATGTGGCGCCGCCACCGCCAGCAATGAGGACAATCTTGTCAAACTCCATCGGGTCCGGGAAAGTCCCGTATGGACCGTCAACGGAGGCAGTCACTGCCCTTCCCGGGTTGGCGACGGCATATTTGTGCAGATCCCGAGTGAAGCCATTGTGTGCTTTGACGGTAAACTCCACCGGCTCAGTTTTATGGATGGTAAATGGATGTGTCTCAAACTTTCGAATGGCCGGGATCCATACAAAGCAATGCTTTCCGGGTTCAGCCCCAATGGGTGTCTTCTTCATCACAATCTTTGTGCCTCCATTCGCAAGCGGATGAAGTGTCGCTTCGTTGTTGGAACTGTAGTACAGCACTCGGCAAGCCCTGATGATGCGGTCAAGAACCCACATTGAACCAGTCAAGAGTGTGACTACCAGGGTTCCCTTGCCGATCTCAGGCTGGTGGATAGCTATGGTGACGATAGCTACGATCCAAGAGCAGATATGAACCACGTAGAACAGTTCATACCAGACACGCCGGAGAAAGGTTGCCGAGAAAATGACACTGAGGATGGCGAAGCCGGTCACAATGGCGGCAATCTGCTCCCTCTCACCATAGATAGCCAAGAGTCGGTTTTGGCTGTTAAAGAAGGCCGTGTATAGAGCGGCATGCAAAACCACGTAGACGAACATGATGTAGCCTGCAACATGATGTAGGCAGTTCAGTCGCTCGTATGAGTATGCCGTCAAGAACGCCAGAGGAGTGTTCTTCAACGCCAAAAACACAACAAAGGCCATGTTGGAGAGTGCCATCCTTGCATGACACTATTGTCAGCTTTTTTCTGGAGTGTAGAAATAGTACGTGGAGAGTCACTTACCAACCACACCTGGCAGCCACATTGCCCATACTGATGTCCAAATTGGTAAGCATGATGGTGGCATTGATGGCAACATAAACGGCCACCAGTAAGGCATGTCCAGCCGACTTGAAACCGGGTATCTTCCGGACAAGGACGTTCCTCACTCTCCTGGTGAAAAGCCAGTCAGTCAAACGTCTGTCCCGAGCACGCGTGATAAGAAGACAGATACCTTGAAACCATGACGAAAGGGTGCCCAAGCGCAGAAGCGCCTTTCCATTTACGCTCCACCTTGACACATAGCCAGCGGGTCCAATGGAAAACCAGGAATACAGCAATCAGACCGCAGATAGAGGCTGCAAATATCTTCATCATCTTCTCGGTCTGCAGCTGCCTCTGGGCGAAGAAGGCAGCCATGGCCGGGTTACCATGGCCACCACCACCACCTCCTCCCCCGGTCCCGGCCGCTTGACCGCCAGAGTGTTCGCCACCGGTATGGTCTCCTCCACCTGTGGAAGTGCCTGGTGGTCCGGCCATCTTGGAGACCCTGGGGGATAACAGCAAAGGGTTCTGTGTGAAAGAGCGAAAGTGATCTGCAGGTGTAGGTAGACTGAGGAACCTTGTGGGGGTGGGTAGACAAAACAAACTCCCCTTTTACAAGTCAAGATGCTGGTGGAATCAGGGACTGGTTAAAAACTGGCAGCTGCTCGGTCTTTAAGAGCAAGATGAAGGAAGGACAAAGCGTCGAGAGAAGGGCCACGGTCTAGACCATCCCATGATAAGACCGAAACACATCATTACCTGGTATATATCTGCTCCTTCCCGCAAGCCCATTGCGGGTAGCAGCGTCTTGCCAGCCCCTGAAACGAGGTGACAGGCGGGGTTGTGAATACAACCACCGAATAGATGAGGACAGTTCAAGGTCCATCTAGCTTCGAGAATGAAAAGTTGATTGCCACTCCGTCACATGGAGGGCGCCCTAGTATCAATGGCCAAGATTATCACGGCACTTCAAGGCCCTCCCGCATCCCTGACCGAAGGGTATGGGAAGTTCCGACTGTGCCAGGGAGTGTACAGAGATGCCAAGCCAGGAGTCACAACTGGTCCCAAGACACGTTCAAGGGCGGCGACTGTGGGAACGGTGGGACGGTCCAGGATCCCACAGGGGTGGGTCTCCGGGACTGATGGCAGTCGTGGGTTCGGGGCTGCAGTGCTGCAACGCAACGGCCGGAAGCTGCGTGTCTTGACAACCTCTTCGGGGAAGGGTACATTGTCGATTTCCCGACTGGGAATTTGGTAAGCTTGACCAAGCTCCAGCGCAGGGCCCCAGCTAGATAGACGAGATACTCCAGGCATGACCGTTGTGGGTCCGCGAATAAAGGATTGACGCCCGTAGTTGTCAGAAGGGTGGCATCGGTACTCTGGATAAAGTGATGGTAATTAGCGGACGACCAGCGAAATCCCGCCTGACCAAAGACAGCAGCTTCCCAAGCATGCAAGCCATCTGTTCACAATATCTACCCCACAAACGCAGGTAAATTCAGCAATATCGAGGGCCTTTATATCAGGTTTTGGACAGCCCTTCCTCAGTGACCGGCCGGGCACCGGTCGGTGGGACTCCGGGGGGGCACATTGCTCGCGACGGTCCCATGTGAAGGCGCACGGCAGGTCGGCGAGGTGGTCAATACCGTACCGCAGCACGCTGCCATCATATCAGATAGTCGAGGAGGGTGGTGTTGACTCGCCTGCCGCCTGCCTGCAGAAGCGACTGCATTATTGAGTGAGGCCCTTGGGACGTAGGCGAACGCGTAACCGACTGAGCGGGCGGGCTGCAATTAGCAGAAATCAAAGCGGAACCGGGAGAGGCGAGGAGCGCATGAGTATGTCGAGAAACATGAACCGTGATAATAGCTGGATAAAGCCAGGCCTGTTTCTGAGCCGGTGATGGCCTTTCAAGCTCGAACCCAAAGCAGAGAGGCACGAGGTGGCATTAGATGTGCGCAGGGAAGAGGTCGTTGATGAAAGAGTGCAAATCTTAACGCGGCATAATGAGAGAGCGCGGCAGATTGATCTCCAGACAGAGCAAGATCGATGGATGTGAGGGGTGGATGGGCAGGTACAGCAGACAAAGCAGGCAAAGCAGGTACGATGTCTCCCTAGACTGTAGACGAGTGGCAGGCGCACCTCGACGATGGTTGTTGGAAGCCTTCCATGTCACATCGGTGCGTTGTTGTGTTGTCAGTACTTGCCGGATACGTGTAAGTCAAAGGGACCGGGAGGGGGAAGGCGGGAGTTGGGAGGCCGTGCGGTCACTGTTCATGATACTGGCCCGAGGCATGGAAGCAAGGCCCAGTGATGGCGCCTGGCGCCGAGCAGGAAGTAGCCGCACACACAACTCGGTAACCCAGTCCTGCGACGTCACGACATGGGCAAGATAAGATCTCTAAAATCTCGATCCGCGGGCTTGTCATATGCGCACCTTCCATTGCAGGTATCCATTACCGCTGTTGGTGAAGCTACGGTGCGGCCGGAAGTGCCATACATCCAAGAACGGCAAGTAGCACCACGTCGTTTTGTGGATCGTGGACAGCGGACCGTGGTACAGTGATGTTTCTCAGGTTCCTCTTTTCTCCTACATCTAGTCTCTCAGATGAGCCCGGAAACAAGATTACTGTGTAGTAGAGTTGTCGCGGCGGTCGATCGTCTCAGGGTTGGATGTCGTGCAGTTATAAGGCATTGAGCGTTGTTCGGTTCTTCGTCATGACCTGATAAGCCGATGTCGACGAAGCTGGCGGGACTGTGCGAACCAAGTTAGGATCCGACTGTGCTACTAGCAGGGGTGCAGCTGCCGCTGTGAACTTAAACTTTCTGCCGCGGGGGGCTTGATCCACTAATTTCAAGGGATTTCAAGCTCTGCGGCTCGATTAGGCAAGTTCGCAGCATCATCGCCGAGAGGACGTCCTTCCACCGTGGACGCACCAAGGTACAGTACTTCCAATTGGCCGGCTGCCCTCAACGCAACTCTGAAACGCAACCCAACAGGTCCTCACAGCGAACGCCCAGAAAACAACAATTTCTATCGCAACGCCTCCCAATATGGCAAAGGCCGCCATCACAATTGCCCATTGGTGTGAATATCAGAATCGAGGGGACAGCCTGGAGAGAGACCTGTCGGCATCGGCATTTGACATCGTCGTCCATTATATCAAGTACCTTAGTTGAGTGTAGGTCTAAACGGCCTCTTCTTCGTCCAATGTCACGGGCAGGATTGCGCCAAACCCGATGATCAGGGGAATGACGGTTGTTTGGGTTCGTCGGCATGACCACCCCTCTCTATTCGTGAGTGTATCGCTGCTCCAGGGACGGCTGGCAACCCACCTGCGTACTGGTGACTGACTTGAATGCCTACCTTGCTGACCACATCACTTCATGACCCTCGAATTCGGTGCAGTACCTGTTGTGTAGACGGGAACAAGCAAGATCTCTATGGGGTTCCAGGTTTCCTGACAGGGCTTTACACCAATGAATGTCTTCCGCCGCAACCACCACCCCCATCATCACTCCATCCATGCACACGTCGCCTCCCGTCTGCTGCACGCTTCTCAACACCGCAGCGTTGTCATATTTGTGCCACCTTCCGCTGCAGCACAACACCCTCTTGTATTCCTACCATGAAAGACGGCGACCACTAACAGACAAGCACGCAGCTGTGGAACGGCTCATCCAAGCTTATTTCAACTCTACAGTGCAGGCCCATTGGTTCGTCATATGAGTCTCTTTCTCGTTGTTATCCTTGACACAACACAATTGTCTCGGCGTGTCTCCTCAGATCATATATATTTCGGAGTTGCCCCAGGGCCCAGCTTCTTGGTGCCGAATACCACTGACTGCAGGTTATCGGGGCTACTACAACCGGTCCCCTCATTTCGAAGAACATGACCCTGGCGGTAAAGAAGCTTGACTATGGTTGCAAGCAATCAAATTGCTGGCGTCGGTTTTGATGCTAAACACCCTCGGCAGCACATTAAGGACCGAAAGGTGGGTGGTCGTTTACCATAACCTTCACCCTCCTTCATTATCACATGATGTTAGGTCTATGATAACCAACATCGTGTTCATCTACAATCAAATTCACTACTTTCGTCGATAGTTCAGCCTTATGGTATTGGTCGTTGGTCTGATACGGTTGCCCAGATGCCATCAGTCGAGAAGTCTAGACCGATTGTCGGACAATTACCCCAGATTAATTTCACGGATGTGTATATTTGGCTTCTATTCATATCTTCCCACGCTTGCCAAGCATCAAATGGATGACTCTACCGGGTCACGTCATATAGCAGGAACCTAAACGACAAGTGTCATGCTTGTCTTTATATTTCTTGAAGGAATCGTCCTACATATGATAAAAATCGATTGCAGTCCGTGACTATGCATGGGAGACTTGGACTAACTTGTAAACATGTATCTCTGTATCTGAATTTTGTCATCTGGCTTCAAGTAAGGACTTGCCAGTTACGAGATATTGCCTTTGCTTTTCCGGTGTGGACCCTTAATATCCGGTCGATGTCTTGCCTTCTTCTCGGACATAACACATGTGTAATACTCTTTCGTTGAGGCAATCAGAATGACTAGAAAGGGACATCACTGTAGTCTAGAACAAGCAAAAAGAACTGTTGTGTGACAAAGTACATACGCCTGTGTTGTTTTTGTCCATGTTGCAAAGAAATTGGCATAATATTACAAGTATGCCTTTCCGGATCTTCTTGCCCGATCAGCTTGATATAGAACCCACTGCAGCAGCCCTTCGATCCTAGATCATCATCTCACTTTGAGAGCATGGGGCAAATTAGCTGACCTCGACACGCATCGGTAGAGAAGGTCCTTTCGCACTGCCTGCCTTGGATGGTCTGATTGAGTCAAAAGGTGAGCCCGGACAATACATCGAAGAACGGATATCTGTGAGGTTCCTCTCGATATCATCCTTCTTCCGCCCCTGGCAGTTACGACGGTGAAGATTTTAGGCCAGTATGGGGCGCGCTGTGAAGACTGTTGAAGTAGCTGCTCGTTGGATGACCTCAAAGGGGAAGTGGCCGAATTTGGACGGAGCATCTGCCTGTGTTAGTAAGAAAAGGAAGAAGCTAGATTCGTGCCTGTAAGATCTCGAAACCCTAGGTAGGTACCACCAAGTGATGGTCTTTGTGTTGTTGTTGGTCAGTGAGATACTAAGAGAGAAAGGGACTGACAACCCGAAAAATCAAGGGACCATCTTGCGTTATACGCACATTTACTAGACTATAGGACATGCACTTGCTATTTTATCTCTCTTGCATTCGCGGCGCAGGTAAAGCTTTTTTATTAATTATCTGGCAGGTGGCATGCCATCACTACACCCACTGAACTCAACTAGAGCAACTAACTGGCGCTTTTTTTCCACTGATCTCCTCTAGTTATTTGACTATTCCAGCAGTCACACTTTCACATATCTCCAGTTTGTTTGTTGGACGGTGTTGAAACCACCTATCCTCGCAAAACACAAGGCAGTCAAGTCCTCGAGACCCTCTGGGCCACGAATAGCGCAGACTCAGGCAAGCTTGCCGCAAGCACATAACACCGATAGGCTTTGGCCCACTGTCCTCGTTGGCGGAAGGCGTGGCCGCCAAACAGCTGGGCTTTTGCGATAGCCTTCGGCCTACGATGGGCCTTGGCGAGCTCAAGGGCCTTTTCTGCATAGAACAGGGCAGAATCCTCGTCGTTCTCTGGAGTCGTTAGTTGCGGTGTCATCTTACCATCGTTGGAAAGGAGGATATGACAACGCAGTAGTCACATATTTATGGCGCCCTCGACGGCTTTTGGGAGAAGCATGGTGTCTTAGTTTGGCCGTTTGTCCGCGTGTTCCTGAGTAGGTCTTCATGGTCCAAGTAGGCGTTCGCACCGCTTTTTTAAATACAAAGTTGTCGGAAGGTTGGACCACAGATGAAATGTAGAACAGGTATGTTGAGGTACAAAGTTGTACGGGAGGTGATATGCGTTGTATTCGCCCAGCCACTGAACAGTGGTGTTGTATGACGAACCAACCAGTAGTTACTTGTGACCAAACGAACAAAGAAAAAGTCAAAAAATGATGCAAGCACTCACTCGGTCGTTCCAGCGCGCCCAGGATGACGCGGAATGGGGGCGAAGCGCTCGTTCTCCTTTTGTCGCCGTCGTCGCGCGAGCTGGGCGCGTAAAGCTGGACGACAGTTGGCTTCGGCCCCCAACGACAAACACCACACTCACCCAACCTGCCAACATACATATATGTCTTGCTTTTGCTTATCTGGGGCCATCCGAAACTGGTGGCCCTGTCTGTATGTTTATTATGATGCGCATCATGGGGGGCCGATAGCTGCGACCAGAAGAAAATAAACCTCCCTTTATCTCCCCGTCGGCGATCTTCGGCACTGTCAAGGCTGGCCTGACCACCAGCGTCCAGCCGATAACTGCAACTGGCAAGTCGACTACCGTTGGCCAAGCTATGAGAAGTGTCAGAGTCGAGTCCAAAATTTGAGCGCTTAGATCGGATCGACAACCGCTTAAGCCATGGTCATCTCACCCGGAAGTTGGACACCCACTGCCGCGGTGTTGGCAAAGCAAAAGGTTGAAACATCTGACTTGTCGGGTTATTTTTCTTTGTTAAGAAATGTGCGCCCAATATGCGGACTGTCCGGGCTCAGAAATCATGGTTGTAGTTGCCCAGCCAAGACCATAACTCGTTTTAGCTACCTAGGTAAGCTACGAAGTACTCCTCTCAGGAGCCTTGTGCTATGGCCTTCCTGTCTAGGTCATATCCAGGTGCAACACCAAATTCAATACCCAACCATATATCAATCTGTCGAAAGTTGCAGCCTTGCTCGTTTTGTTTGCCTCCGTCATGTCATCCTGTAGTAATTCGCGCCCGAGTAAAAGACCGTATCGCCAACCCCCAAGTGTCTGCTCCGTCTAAAAGTGAGTGATGGGGTATCTGAACAAAAGAAAAAAGAAAATACAATAATGGTGTAAGAAGTTTAAAAGACAAAGAAAACTGCGCCCCAATTCGCCTTGCCCCAAATCCAAGAAAACAAACCCGCTCCACCAATATGGAAATAGTCAACCTAAGAAAAACATGATATATCCGCCTAGAATGGTGAAATATAGTAAATAAAAGTGCGCCAGAAGTACCTGGATCCCAATCGTATAAGATCGTTGTTGCAGTAGAAAGACGTGAGTGTGTGATATGATGGTCAGACTGTTTGGCTCTCAACTCCAAAGCGAGTTAGGATTCACAAGCTGAGGCGTTGGCGGGCTCGCCCAGATCTTCTTTTTCCTATCAATAGGTGACAACGATGCTGAAGGACTATGCTCAGGAGCCATGAACGGCACCACCGCTGCCGGAGAGAGGTCGTAAGCCGGGCGTTGATAAACCGGCCTCGGATTCGGCGGGTTGATTGGCGGGACCGGTGGCCGGCCAATGTGGGTGTATGGCCGTGGTGATGGCTGTGGGAGTGAGGAGGACGTGGTGGGATATGGTTGGGAGATGACTCGGTTTCGAACGCTCAGCAGCCTTGGTGAACGCCTAGGCAGTCGGATTGCGGACGGGGTGCAGCCGTTGCGAGTTAAGGGGCCCGGGGTGGTGTCGTCCCAGGAAGAGCCGAATGCCTTTCCAACGGGGAAGGCGGATAGGATAATGCAGGCGAGGAGCACCGGAGTGTCGTCGAATACATAAGAGACTACTTCGGATTGCGCGAGAACCCCTACAAGGCCTCCGGAGAAGGCGGCGATGCGTATTATTGCCCGAAGCAGGAGGAGCATAGCAGCAACCTGGACGCCTGTTGTAGTGTTAGGAACGTGGACCTCTATGGGTGATCAGACGTGTAGGAGAAGGCGTACCAAGAAGCAAGACTTTAAACTTGGAGGAGAGAAAGATGACGGCGAACTTGGGGTCGTAGATGTATCGCCTGCGCTTGAGTCTCAGACGAAAATACCAGTATATGGCCCCGAACGCAACCAGACTGGCCACTTGCATGGCAAGTCCGGCGAGGAGAATGTTCAGCCCTTGAGACATCTGTAAGTGTATAGCTAGTTAGCAACAGGACTCCTTTATTTTCGGGAAACGAGGTCCGTACCTCAGACGCAGTGGTGCCATTGGAGGTGAAGACAGCCCCGACGGATTGGAAGGCCAGCGCGAATATGTCAAAGATCAGGAAGAACATGTTCAGGTAGATGGGATGAGAAATAAGGCGAAACTCGGGCCCGTAGATGACCATGACGTGCGGCAAGATTGTAAAGATGGCCGCGGAAGTGAAGGTCGGGCCCCAGAGCGTTCCCACCATGTAGACGGAGAAGTAGGTTGGACTGGCGACATCCGCATGCAGCAGTATCTTTCCAACATGACCGACGATCTCAAGTAGTAGACCGACGATGATCAGAGACACGTACAAGGGGGTTCTGTACCGGACGCCGGTGTACAAGTTGACGGGAATCAGGGCGGCGAAGGCGGCTACCATAAAGGCGCTGCCCGCGGGCCCCGCCGGATATGACAAGAAGCCACCCGTCACCGGGCAGGTATCCGCGGTGCAGTCTCTGGTGACGGTCGCCATGTTGTCGTCGTGGAAGCTGACGATGCCGATGGTGATTGTGAAGAATCGACATCAGATGAACGAGGCCGTTATTGAACTGGAAAGGCAGTCGAGCAGCCATGGACGGCCCCAAGATATAGGTATCTAGCTCCCATCCTCCGCGTCCGGACAAACAGATGCCTTTGCTCTTTCTGTTGGCCGGACCCGACAGTCTGGAACCGTTATTTATTTTGAGTTCCGGCGCTTAGACGTGCAGCTGGACGGTGGACAGGGGATGCCAACCACGGAGGTGACGGCATACTTTACAGTCTCCGACTCCGAATGTCCGCGTTGACATACGGTACGTGGACAGTCTCGATGCAGTACTGTCCGGCTCACTCTGCCTGTCCCGCGTCCACCCTCCAAGTTAGAGTCTGAAGGTATCTCGAGTCTTGCGCACCATTACTCACCCACTTCTTTCTACCTGATTACTACGGTATCGTATCGCATAGCTGGCCTTGACCATCGCCATTGTTATTTTCGTGCGACGGAATAGGCTGAGTTGAGATGCTATTAGCGTATGATCCGTCAACTTGGCATCTTCCTTCGCCAAATTTCGATCCAGCTCTCGGTGCAGGTATAACCCTATCCAGGAACTGTACGCGGCGCCCCGATGCCGTGTTCTGCTGTTTCTTCGCCCCCAGTTCCGGCTCTCTGGGGAACCCGTTTCAAGTCGCGCTTGAGAGGCATATGGACCAATCAATAAAAGCGGTGGTGCGTTGACTGGGCATGGATCTGCTGTGTCTTTGCCCGATTCTGCCCTATGGTGCTAGCAGGGGGGTTGCTGCCGTTGGTTCGTTGCTGGCATTGAAAACAGCAGCGGGTCGGCCAATGAGCCCACAAAGCCCTCGCAAAACACAGTGAAAGACTCACCGCTGTGGACGAAGTTTGACAGCTTGTGTGTACACACTTGAAGAAGCAGGCGTTTGTGATGCAGCCTTCTTGCTGCAGCAAGGCTGGATTCCACCCATGATCCTAAAGGTACCTTGGCTGGTTACGTAAGGTGGTTGGAGGTTGCGATGGTACACGTGGATTTGGGATTAGGGATAAGCGCTGCTGAGAAATGCATTTCAAGGCAGTGAAGGTGTTGTGTAACAGTCAACAAAGGTTGATCATGATTCCAGGCAACGTGCATTGGGATGGACAGATAGGGCCCGGCCTTGTTTGTGGGACAGGATTCATAACTGTTCATTTCAGTTGCGGCACCTAATAAGGTAAGGTAGGCATGGGTAATATAAAGATTGGATGACAGAATTTAATAGACCGGGCAGTTGAAGGGCCAGTTTCGAACGTTATTACGGTTTATTAGGTTCGAGATTTGTGCTACGACTACGGAGGTAAGAAGGAAGCAAGCCTCGCTCCTTCTTTCAACGCTCAAATCCCACGATTCCACTGTTTTATGCTGCCTAACATCTCATTGGCTGGCGACGACTGTCTTGTCGGGCGTCCAAACAAATCGGATGACGTCCACAGACAACTGGCCAGTGCGCCGACGGGAAGGTACTTTTAGCGCGCCTTTTTCCGGCGGGATTTATTGTGAAGTTAGAGCAGGTTTAAAAGAAACAAGTATTTCTACAGAAAACTGCCCTGAATAGGTGTTACTTTCTTGATTCTTATGTACAGCCTCTCGTTTGGTGGTTCCCTACGGATTACTTTCTGAACTTTTAAATAGGTATTCCCTTGGGGGCCAAGAACCTTCTTTCATCCAGGCGTCCGCCTTGCCGGGGCCAACCGTACTCCTGTCACTGTCAGGAACCGTTGGAACGAATGACGTCGAAGCCGCACCACGAAACCGCAGGAAAGACCACCAGACCAACCACCACATCACAGAACAAAAATAAAGAGAAAATTACCGAGTAACCAAGCAGCCAACAACAAACACCAGCCGACTAACTAGAGGGTAAATGCAAACAACCAGATAGAGGATGATTTGTTGCGTGTCGATAGCTGCATTCACGCCTGTACCTTGCTGGACCTGATGCGCGCCACCATCGCGTGCCCATCCACCGCGTCCAGGACTGCTGTCTCTGCACCGCTCGGTTCATTGACGAGGTCGAGCTGGACCTGCAAACCACAGTACCCCGGCGCCAGGAATCGCTTCATCAGTCTTTCTGCTTCTCATGGCCTCCGCCATACCGATGGTCACGACCCCAGGGTCAAGGGCCTCGGAAGGGAGATAGCCGGCGACTTTGCCCTCATCAAGGAGCATTATGGTGCGTATCACAGATTCCATCTGAAAATGATTACACATCTAACTCGGCGCCAAAAGGTTGTCCGAAATACCCCATCGTGCTTGCCCATGGTCTGCTGGGCTTTGCTGAGCTGAAGCTCGCCGGCACCTACCTGCCAACCATCAAGTACTGGCGTGGGATCAAAGAGGCACTCATTGAGCGCAATGCCGAGGTCATCACGGCTTCTGTGCCCCCAAGCGGGTCCATCGAGCACCGCGCTGCCAAGCTGACTAAAGATATCGAAGCTCAAGCCAAAAGAAGAAGTGTCAACATCATCGCCCACAGCATGGGCGGCTTGGACGCCCGCTATATGGTGTCACAACTCCAGCCCTCCAGCGTCGACGTCAAGTCCCTCGTGACTGTCGCGACTCCACACCACGGGAGCGCCTTCGCTGACTATCTGATGGACGAGATAGGTCCGGACTACTTGCCTCGACTGTACGACATCTGGGAGCGGACGACGGGCTGGGAGCCCGCCGCATTCTCCCAGCTGACGACCAAGTACATGGCGGAGGAGTTCAACCCCAGGACGCCCGACGACCCAACCGTGCGCTACTTCTCGTACGGCGCAATGGTTCGGAACAAGCCACCTTTGCTGAGCCCGTTCCGGCTGTCCCATCGGGTCATCGAGAAGAATGGTGGCCCGAACGACGGCCTGGTCAGCGTCGAGAGCGCGAAATGGGGCACATACAAGGGGACACTGGTTGGAGTCAACCATCTGGATCTCATTAACTGGAGTAACCGGCTGCGGTTTACGTTCCAGAAGTGGATGGGTCACCCACCATCGTGAGTGCTGCACATCTTTAACCCTTATTCCGTCCCGTGTCTTTACTGACCCTCTGTGCTTCCCATTGTCGCAGGTTCAACGCCATCGCCTTCTATCTTGATATCGCAGACATGCTTGCCCGTGAGGGTTTGTAGATCGATAGAGACGGTGATTGTGCTCACACCATCTATGTGTGACGGGGTGGGACATTGGACTGGGTCAGGTCGAGGCGGCCACGGCTGTGCCGCGGAGCAAAGTATAAGTTTGGTTTTGTCGGCCAATTGGATGTTCAATTATATCAAGAAAATCTCCCAGTTGCAGTGTGATGCGTACTGATGCTTTGCTGCTTTGGCTGCAGGCTCGGCGGTTCTTCTCGTGCTCTTATATGGTGACCGAAAGGAGAATATTGCGTTTCCATCCAATGATGTTCTGAGTACGTGAGGTTGTTATGATATACGCTGCACCGAATTGGAACTCAAATCCAGGCTAAAGGCGGCCCATCACCTATAAGACGACTGGATTTGCGGTACGCTTACGACGCCGTCGTCGTTCGTATCCAGCTTCGCCTTGAAGCCCATTGCCGGCTCATCTGCTGCATGTGTCATCCTGGACAGTGTCCAAGAAACCTTGCCTTATTTTCAGCTGTTTTTATACGATCATATGGAAGAAAGAGGATATCTGTAGTGCAGAACGTAATGTAGTACATCGCCGTCGAGGGCGAGTTAGTCTCACATTCCCGATTGAGCATTACAGAACGATGGATATATCGTCTCCTCCATCACAGGCCGCAGGCTGATTGTGTACCTACTTACCTACATTCCATCTAGCTCTGCTGCCTTCCAAATTTGTGGGTTTGAATTTGCCGCTCCGGTTACTTCTGCAGCAGCTGTACCACGCAACAATGCGATGACTGAGGAATATTTCAGGTGGAAGGGGAAAAGGGCCAACGGTGAGGTTGCTCCGCATCGTTCTGGTGACCGTTTCGAGCGGCCGAGTCGCACTCGACGTATCACCACGTCCAGTGTGTGCTACATTGCAACACTCGTGATCGTAATTCAGCCAAAGTCAAGCAGAAGACGCTGGTGTTGCATGCGGATATGGTCGGACGCTGCGATTCTCAAGCAAATCATGGAAGTATCAAAAATTTTCTCGTCAGGCTCCCCTTTCAGCACGCCGGAGTCGTAACGGGCATGGTCTTGTGGTTATTTGTCGAGCCGTAGACAGGTAGCGGACATAGATCCCGTGCCGGACCCGACCAAACGACCTTCCCAAGTCGGACCTACGCGATGCCGTGATGCCATAGTTACCATGACCGCAGGAAATGCGCATTGAGAAAGAAAGAATGTTCCCAATATGCTGTGGCCCGTCAGTAGGTCTTAGACACGCGACACGTGGTGGTATTCCGCGGGAGAGATGATGCGGGGATTTGTCGCACATACATCCACTCAACCACCAGGGAATGAATGGCTTCTCATGGACTCCTGAGGGCTTGGCATGACGGCATTTTTCTCCGACTGTTGTATCTGCTGTTGTCGTTGCGCCTACTGCCTGATCGTGTTGTTAGCTGGTCTCATGATGTTCCGAAGACCTCGTGCTAACTGCTTCACTGGCGGATGGCCTAGATCCTCCAGTCACAAGGATTTCTGGACGAGTGCGATACTGGAAACGATGAACAACACGTTGCATCCACGCACGACTTTGTACATCGTAAAGTTTGCTGTCGTGGTGCGCGAGGGTTCGTGTCACTGGCTGGCCAAGCTTTGAAGTTGCCAACCCCTTCCCAGGTTGTAAATCCGGGGAAGGGTACGGATTTATGCCCCTGAAACAACTGCCGGTCTACTCCGTTTACAGGCGTTTAGAAAGCGCTAAACTCTGTACGGTAGGCGGCGTAGAAGCTTCTCTGGCTTGGCCCGGACAGTGGTACGTATAGGAGGTTCCAGGTTTAATGTGGACGGCTTTGTTAGTGGCATGCGATCCACGGCAGTTGGATTCAACGACATCTCACGCCGGGGGGTTTGAGCCTCCATCCGACCTCTGGATGTGGTTTCCGTAACGTGATCAAGCATTCCCGCGTCATTCATCTCGACTTCGGCCCGTCCTCTTTGAATGTGGTCATGGCTTGCTTCTCACTTCACCGAGCCCCGAACACGTCTCTCCCTGTCCATATCATGGTTAATTAGCTAACCCGAGGGGTCGGGCCACTTACATGGCCACACCCGGCCTTCTTGGTCCTCCGAGAGAGTTTCCTTATACCCGTCGTTGGCAGGCACTCTGGTAGTACGCAAGGGAAATTTGACCGAATCATCTTGCTGACAGGCCGAAGCGGACCTTCCCTCTTCAAAACCAGACATTCCATCCAATTCCAATACCTGGAGTTCTTTCTTGGCTACTCCTTCTCTCCTGGCGCGGTCAGAATAAGGCCTGGACTCGGTCCTTGGTTTGCAATGCGGAGCCTTTCTCCTCCAATTTCCAGTGGAGTTGTCCCTCTCAAGCTACGGCGCCGGGATATCAAGGTCGCACCTGCCTTACCTGGACATGCAGAATCCGGCTTCTGCCTGCCAGTGCCTCCTTTTTTGCTGCCTTCCTCTGCAGCTGCTTTCCTTAGGCCCATGCCCCATGCGGTTCTCCTCGAATGAGCCGTACCTGCCTTTGCCCGCTTGCCTGCTCTCCCAGTCTCCCAACCGTCCCCTCAATGATCGCCAGTGGCGTTGCTGAACCGATCGGAACCTGAAGCCCCCTTCCCGTTCCTGCATCCTCCACTAACGGCCACAATTGCCGGTACGGAATACAGGACCTCCGTCTCGCATTGGATCGCATTTCGAGACGCCACGGAGTTGTTGCCATTGACTCTACGGATTACAGTTGGAACCTGCCTAACCTGGAAGTCAGGAATTGATCTCCAAGCCACAGCAAACAATGCTATAGGCAGCCGCGCGCATTCGTTCCGTGGACTCAATCCGAGCAGCATTGACACCGCCTCCATTCTCGTCTCGGCGCGACAGTTCAATCCTCTCCTCCGCACTCCTCTACGTTGTCTCGCGGTTCTCCGTACGATGGTCGGAATGGATGTATCCACCCTCCCGTCCTTAACCTACCTTACATGCATATATGTATGCATGTCCCACAAGGTCACATCATGGGTGCTTTATTTTGCTTCCAATTTGTTTTTCCTATTCCTAGGTATGAATCCCAAGACTTCGGGTTTCACCAGACCCGGTCACGACCACCTCGACCGCACCACTTCCTTGCTCCACAGGGTCGGGTCCTCGTCGATTCCATCACCTGCGGGCACATTGGCCAGCCCTGAGATGAGGACCACCCACAGCTTCCATACCAGGCCGGCCTGTTGGCTGCTTGGCCACTATACTTGGCGCAAAATAGAGTTGGTGCTAAAACAAACAAGCCTTTCCGCGGGACCCTTGGGCTGCGCGATACGGGGTTTGTCTCCAGGTTCCCATGTTTACCCTAGTGTATTCTCTGGTCTCCCTTCATCGGTTTCTCCAAGGACCTCGAGTCGACATGGCCAGCGAGACTCGTGCCCTCTCGCTGTATGTTGGGCACAGTTCTATAACTTGCACTCGATCGGCCGCAACAGGATTGCACGGTCGGCACGGGCGCCGCCGACTGTCCCATGTTCGGCATGCTCGACGCGGTGTGCGGTCGCATCGACCCCACGGACTCCCAGGCGAGAGCGCTTCTCGGGAGTGCAGTGGTCATGCCTCACAGACTTCCATGCTAGTGCAACATGCCCAAGACGTATATTGCTCAACGACCTCACTCTGCTTCATCTGGGTTTCCTATTTGCTTCTATCCGTCATCTTGGCGGTCTTTACATGTGGCTATGTGCCCTGCAGCCCGACCTCATCTGTTGACCTGTCCTGCACCGTACCGCATGGCCATCGGCCGCGAGTCTTGACGGGGACCTGGGCTTGGCTTCACGTTTCGAGAACCCGCCTCGAGAAAACGCAGGACTCCGGCGTACCTTGAGCACCTCGAACCTAGGTTGCAGTAGTTGATCAGTAGGTCTACTGGCCAAATCTCAGGGTTCCCGCCATACGACCGTCCTGTCGCGACCAGACCCTTGCTCACCTGCTTCCATCATTTCTGGCTGACACTTCCGTGGATCATGGGGATCAAACCAGCTGGCGCTTATTTCTCAGGGTGGCCAACCCTTTGTTCCTACTATTAAAGAAGTCTTCTCCGTCCCATTTATAATTTTCTTCAACGCTTCTTCGGAAGCTGGCTCCCACAAACAACCAGCATCCCCGTCCTCACTCTTTCGGTCACACAGTAGAGTTCTGTGTGCTCCATATCTTCGTGGTACTCCACCTGTCTACACTGGCCTGTCTTGGGCTCAAGGTGGTAGGACCCTCCCTTCCTGGTGTTCGCATTTTCTCCGGGCGTCCTACTTGAAAAGGAACCTTAGTACCTCGCTTCGTCGAGGTTGGTTGGAAATATGCGGTTCCCAACTATGGCTATGGCGGCGTTGTCTGCCTTAACCAGCGGTATTGAAGCGTCGACTTACAGCCCAACCAAGCCCCCAGCAGTCCCGCTGGCGGTGAGGTCACCATACTTGAATTCGTGGTTACAGTGTGGCACCGAGTGTAATCTAGCAGGCTCATGGCCAAGGTTCTGGACGTTAGTACCTGTTCTCGTTGGCTGCGTGTAAGCTGACTAACTAATATAATTGCAGAAACCAGATCCAAGGCTGGCAAGGCCTGGTTAGTGTTGATGGAGTGGCTTACAACTGGCTGGGAGCAGCTCCGGGCCCGAAAGTCGCCAAGCAGCTGTCGCTGGAATATACGTCGACCAAAAGCATTTTCACATTTGATGTTGACGGCAAAGTCACCTTGACCATTACCTTCTTCTCCCCGGTATATCCTAGCGACCTTGCAAGACAGTCACTGCAGTTCTCCTACATATCCGTCAAGGCGAAGTCTTCGGACGGCAGTTCACATAAGGTCCAGGTTTATATGGATGTTTCTGGTGGTAAGTGGCTTGCTGTAACCCAAATAACCCATGTGGCTGAGAAAGCGTGACAGAATGGGCCAGTGGTGAAGTTTCTCAGGTCATCAACTGGGAGATCAAGACAGCAGGCCAACTCATATACCACAAGTTCTACCGCGCCAATCAAGCAAAGTTCGCTGAATCTGGAGAAATTGCCAGCTGGGGAAATTGGTATCTGTCCACGAACTCGACTGACGGGGTAAGTCTGGCACACCTTTCTAGTCGAGTAGTTCACCACGGCGTCCACGAGTGAACTAGACTAACACTGGTCTTTGATAGTTGACCTACCAAATTGGCCAGGATTCGGTGGTACGGGGCAATTTTGCGAACAACTCGACACTTCCCAATACGGCAGATTCCAACTTCCGGGCAGTGAACGACAATTGGTAAGTTGGCCGTACAGTGTAAACCTATAGCCAGGGAGAGAGCTGACTTTATTAGGCCAGTATTTGCTTTCTCTCACGATCTGGGCAACGTGAATGGAGATGAAGTGGAGAGGCTGTTTACTCTTGGGTTGACCCAGGACCAAGTCATCAATTTCGCTGGCCAAAGTGGACAGTTGGACGCAGTTCCAGGACTCTGGACTTCTTTTTACCAAGATGACGTCTCAGCCGTTGTTTCCTTCTACAACGATTACGGGTACGCGACTACTGTGTGTTCACAACTTGACAGCCAGATAAAGATCGACTCCCAAGATACCGCCGGGGATGATTATGCTACCATTACCACGCTTACAGTTCGCCAGACGTTTGGTGGTCTTCAGTTTGCTGGCACCTCGTCGAAACCATACGTCTTCCTGAAAGAAATTAGCTCGAATAGCGATATCCAGACGGTGGATGTGATATTTCCGGCGATCCCAATTTTCATGTACCTCAACGCGACCCTCGTCAGGTATCTGCTTGATCCCTTATTCGAGAACCAGGAGAGTGGGGCATATCCCAATGCGTATGCCGAGCATGATCTCGGAACCTTTCCTGTGGCGAAGGGCTACCCCTCTGGTAACGACGAGGCGATGCCGCTGGAGGAATGCGGCAACATGATTATCATGTCGCTGGCATATGGCCAGCGAACAGGAGACACTGATTTCCTCAAAACCCATTATGCCAAACTATCACAATGGGCGGAGTTTTTGGTCGAGGACTCCTTGATTCCGGCGAATCAGCTTAGCACAGATGACTTTGCTGGAACTTTGGCGTACGTACCCCCTTTCCATAACGTCTGTAATGACCCAGCTAATTGGTAAATGGATAGTAACCAGACAAACTTGGCAATCAAAGGGATCATTGGGCTCAAGGCGATGTCTCAGATCGCTGAGAAGACGAGCAATGAGGACAAATGGGGGGACACGGCAAACGATTACTTGCAAAAGTGGAAGGGGCTCGGCATCAACACTGCGGCCGATCCGCCTCATACAACTTTGAGCTATGGAGACAATAGTAGCCATGGTAAGTATCTTTTTTCTGGCTGTCCCACGTGGTCGTCTGCCTAAACTTGCGGGCGTAACTACTAACTAATTGGCTGCCAGGTCTTCTCTACAACATTTATGCCGATAAGCTACTCGACCTTAAGTTCATTGACCAGCCAATATTCGACATGCAGAGCAAGTTCTATCCTACAATAGCTCTGGAATACGGTGTTCCTCTCGATACGCGCCACACGTGGACCAAGTCGGACTGGGAGATGTTTGCGGCTGCTGTCGCCAGCGACGATACGAGGGATATGTTCATCTCCAAGCTTGCCAGATGGATTGGGCGAACGTCCACCGACCGGCCCATGACGGACTTGTACGATGCGGGTACGGGAGGGTATCCCGAAGGAGGGCCGACTTTCGTGGCGAGGCCGGTGATGGGGGGCACGTTTGCTTTGCTCGCGTTACCGAAGTAGCTGATGGGGAGATAGTTTGGGAACCGCGGAATGTCTTGGTGACTTTTTTGTCCCACACCTATGGCCCGGCATATGTAGCATTCGGCGCATGGTCTTGGAGTTTTGGACTCCTTATATTTTCTTTCGTTTAGCCAGGATATTTTGTACGCGTTCTTTGGAACAAAATCTTGGCGACTTTTGTAATCATTAATCTTCATATATGTACCTATATCTGAACCGGTCTTTAGGCCCACCTGAAGTATGAGCTTTCTGTATACTTAGATGAGTGAATATTCCGCTTTCTTTCACTTGCAGACTGGTTGCTCGAGCAATAAGATCTCCCCTTATAAATCTCATCCCCCAGACCCTATGACCGCACCGCCAGGGATTGTGGAACAAGGAATTTGCCGTTTATGGTTTGGGGAGATGGTTAAGGCTGCTTATTTTCTTGTACGTAGGCACGTGGTAGGGCATCAGAACAGTACGTACGGATACCGGTACCTGTATTCTGTACCAGTACCTAGCGCTATCTGGATTCGTATGGTACACGAGTAGGTGCGAATTATCATACGGAACACAAGGTATGTAAATACATTTTACTAACCCGTCCTTTGTACGGAATAATGAATGTCATCTAATGATTACCAGGGTGTTGTTAGGCTGCCGGCAGTGTTTATGAGGCAATCCATAGCTGGCGTATTATAGGCTGGTGCAGGGATGCTCCCCGACAACCGCATGAATTTCGTCGCCTGGGAAAGCAACAGAGACCTTACTGGGCTCCTTCAAATATCTTCCCGACCTTGAAAGCCGCCTACCTAGTTATTCCCTTTGTTCTCTATTGACAAGAAACCTAACCATTTTTCAGGGATGATCACTTACAAACATCCCATTTTACCCACTTCGGCATCAAAAGCTTTGACACGACGAAAGACGACCGGGAGTTGAATACGGCATCATCGACGAACGCTTCGGTAAGTGGGCAGAAACGGTTTCCTACGGATACTGCACAAATATTCTGTACTGTACATATCCGCATTCCACAATCCCGCTAGGCGAGCTTGGCCCCAAGCCAGATCGGCCTCCCGCCCACCCCTCCTCCCCACACAAGGTCACGCAGTCACACACCACGTACTAATCCACTCCATTATCTCTCTTCCTTAGGCTCGCTCACTGGAAGCCTGAACAAACCCTGGACGGTCCATTCTCCTCACCTCCCATACTCAACCAACGACGAAACAAGCGATCGTGACGTTCTTCTAGACAATAGCTAGACCTTCGTCACGCTGACCTACCCAGGCTTCTAAAAGCGACAAGGAAACGCCAATAGTGCCCTTGGTGCTCCTACACGACTCAATTCAGCTTCACCCCACTTGAATCGCGAACATGAACCCCCACCAGGCAAAGAAGGTGGACATCAAGGTAAGCAAAAGCAACCCTACCTCGATACTTGTCCGTGATCGCGTGTCCCGTACAACATGCGGGATCGTATCTGGATCTGACTAGGTAGCTGACCTTCTCTCTCAATTGCCAATAGTCCTTGTCGCCCGAAGAGCAACGGCTTTTCCGGCTGTACGGAAAGCTACCCAGCCGCAGCGACCACTTCGCCAAGCATCTCAAGGAACGCAAGTACTTTGACAGCGGCGATTATGCCATGAGCAAGGCCGGCAAAGGCGACAGCGTCGATACCGGTTCCGTGGGCAGCCAGCACCCCGTGCCCGAGAACATCCCACACCTTTCGAGCCCCGTCAGCGGCGCCAATGGAATGAGCAACATGCTGCTTCCCCATCAACACCACAGCAGCATGCAGGCCGGTAGCCCCGTCAAGGAGAGCAGCTTCCTCAATAGAGAGACCAGTGTCGAGGAGGCGGAATCCGCCGAGAAGCAGCAGCAGCAACAGCAGCAGCAGCAAGACCAGGCTGCGGCCGGTGATGCCTCTCAATTCCAGGCTCAAAGCCAGGAGGGAATCCCCATCCGTCGATGAAAGCCCGATCAAAACCTGGCCGAGGCCTACCAACTCGAGTCGATTTATTCATGTTTTCGGTACCGCCATCTCGCACCGGCGTCGTGTATCAAACCCTTGGCTTCTTCGTCGTTCCTGCGCTCAGACCTTGGCTGTCACGAGCAGCAAGCGTTCTCGACGATCCCAATAACTCACGAGACCACGAGCAACCAAAAAAGAAAAAAAGCACCACAAAAAAAGACTCGTTCAGGCGTTGGGATGATTGCTATTTCTCAAGTATGGCAAAATGGTTCTTACTACACTGCCTTATTGAGCTGCCGCTGTAGCACGGAGCTTGTATCTGGCTTCCAGCGCTTTTGCGGTTGATGCCTGCTTCTTAGTACATTTAGGTCTCACTGCTATTTTCTTGGGTTTCGCGGATGCTTGGGTTTCAGTGTTTTGTTTTTCGATCGAGGGAGAGAGACTGAGAGAGCGCCCTGATTGTTGGGCAGATAGTTTGACACGTCAATGAGGGGAAGGAAGTTGAGATGTTAGGTTGACATCAGAGAGGCGCACACACGAGAGATACCCCTCAAAGCCGAGCCGGTGAAGCTCTCCCCGACGAAGTCATATAGCAAGGGAATTGAGTTTCTTGTTTTGTTTGCCTTGGCAAGAAGCCGCAGTGAATTTAGTGGGCTTCCTATATCTCGAGCGCCTTCTTCGCCATTGCTAGAGCGCCGTCAAAGGTCTTATTACCCCCAATGAAGCCTGCAGCATGAACAAACACACAACCATCAATACTTGATATCTTGTCCAGCTCCTCATCCCGGAACCCTCTCCATACCTCGGGGAGCGGCTTCCGGCTCTGGAACGAGTCCTTGGTGACGGGCACGCACTGTATCCTCCACTTGGCGTCCGGACCTGGCTTCTCGGTGTAGAGCACGTAGAGCACCTTGCCGACCTCCTGAGATTCCTCCTCCAGCGTGTACAGGTGATCCTTCCACGGCGCAGACTGGCCCTTGAGCACCATGATGCGGCCTTCTGGGTCATATTCCTGTCTTGCGGCAAACGCACCGGCGGCGACCTCGCGCGCCGGCAGCCAGGCCTTGGTGTAGTAGTCCAGATCGCGGTCGAATTCCTCTCCAATACGCTGGCTCGCCGTCACGAACCGCTCGTCCTCGGCCGCCTGGGCCAGGGCAGGATCCTCGGGCACGGGGTCGTTCCAGTTGGGATTCAGCCGGCCGACCATGGCGCCGAGGGTGAAGCCGCCGTCGGAGAACTTCTTCTCCAGGCCTGCAGCCGCGATACCGGCCGGTTCGTAGATGCTGATGCCGTTGTCGTGCGCGTCGAGCGCCTCGATGAAGCTCTCGTAGACCTTGCGCCAGATCAGGCCGACCTGCTCGCTTTCTTGCGGGGAGGCGAGGCGCCGGGCTACAATCTCGCGGCCGAAGTGCAGGTAGACGAGCCCCGCGCTGCTCAGCTTGGTCGCGCGGCCGGGGAAGGTCGTGGCGAAGGTGCGCTGGTGGTGGTCGTAGCGGTTGTGGGTCGCGTCGTACACACCGCCGACGTCGACGACGGTGTGGCAGGTCTCGAGGAGCGCGGGGTCGCGCGTTCGGACGAGCTTAGCGCCCGAGTAGATCGGGATGTGCTGGCGGAGCATGTAGACGGCCAAGGCCTCGTCGGCGTGGAAGTGGCCGTTGTGGGTGCCGATGGCGACGGCGCCAGCCCCGCCGTCGGCAGTCTTTAGTCTCTTTGCTGCGTTTTCGGCCATTCTGAGGATCGTTGAGGTACGGAACATGCAGTATCTGATCTGGATATTGGGAGAAAGTCTCGGTATGGGTATGCTTTTTGAGTTCGTGGAGGATATGGATTGCGGAAAAAGCTTTTGGTTTAGTCGCAGCTCGAACAGGAATGTTGTTGACCAGTATCGGGACTTTTTTCTTTTTGGACAGGGCCCAGACCTGTACGGAGTGCTGCAGTGCCAGTAACAGAAAAACCACCTGCGCGCAGTGACAGATACACTATCCGTATGCGACTCCGAATTACCGCGACTTCAGCGCAGCGCCGCTGAGGTGGGGACTCAGGCTCAGTGAAGGGGCCCCCGGGGACAGAAGGTACCCATTCTTTTCAGGAATCATACAGTACGGAATACGGATTACACCCGTGCAAATACACATCCAGAACGACTGATCTAACCATCGCAGCCCCGGGTTACAACTGGCCTCCCAATGAATGCAACTGTAAGCACGCGCATTCAACAGCCGCTTTTTCCAACACAGCAAGCATCCGAAATCGACATCGTCAAAAGCTTCATCGCGCCTCAACCCATACTTTTCCATTACCAAGGAACACAACGTCCCAGTGAAAGCATCGCCACATTCACATGCGACTGTCCACGGCCCTCGATTGATCGTCATACTTTCCTCCTTCGCACATTGTTCTTTGATGAGAGAGGCAATAGCTTAGATACCATACATTGTAACGGGCTGGATGGATCTCGACGCGCGCAGCCGGACTGACCTCGAGGTCAAAGCCGAAGATGACTCGGGCGACACGCGCATGGCTGATGACAGGCCTACCTATCGCTCCTGGAAGAAGAAGTATCGCAAGATGCGCATAGTCTTCGACCAAAAGATGCATGAGGGTGAGGAGCTCCACAGGACCGAGCAGAAAGCATTGGCAACCGCCCGCCGGCTCGCCGTCCAAAAAGAGTGAGTCGCCGACAGCCCAAGCCCTACAAATTCATTCTGTGATCTTCTCATTAACCCTTTGTTTCTGCGCCATACAGTCGCCTTCTAGACCTTCTTCTGGACGTCAACAACTCCGCCCAGATCCCACCCGAAAAGCGCTTCGACCTCAGTCTGGATCCGCCATCAGACGACGATGAGGCTCTTTGCCTCGATATCGACCGGCCATCTACCCCTCTAGGTGACCGGCCGTTAAAATCCTACAAGAGGCTTCTTCAAGAAGTCGGACACTTGAGTTACGCTTCGGCCGCTGAGCACTTTCCCAAGCTCCTAGCCGACCTCGAAGCCGGGCGCGATTCTCCTGCCGATCCGTCACAAGGAATATCCCACCCACCATCTTTCTTAAATGCCGATGAAATCGACAACTACATTTACGAGGTCGACATGCGCCTGGCCAACCAAGAGAAGAATGGCGGCGCGGCAGTATCACCCATGCTGCCTACACTTGCACCGCTCGCCCACGCCAACGGCAACACGGCGAATGGCGCACTTAACCACGCAAAGGAAGGCGCCTCTGTACCGTTAACATCCAATCGGGACTTCGCCCTCCGCAACCCCACCTCGGTCTACAACTGGTTGCGTAAGCACGCACCTAAGACCTTCCTGCAAGACGGCGAGGCGCACCCGGAGAAGGACAAGGATAAGGGAGATCACGATGAGCATCACCACACCCCGGGGACCTCTGGACGCGGTGGCCGAGGCAAGGGCGAACGCGGCAGTACGAGAGGCGGCGGCTCCATCCGTAGCAAGCGGATGTCCAAAGCCGCGGCCGCAACAGCAGCTGCCAGCCACGGTGACGACTACGACGAAGAGATGGTGTCATACGAACCAGCTACACCTACCGTTGGCGCCGCCGCCGGTGGTGGTAAGGGCAAACGGAAACGCATTATCGACGAAGACCCTGGATACCGACCCAAAGGCGGATCGAGTCGACCTACCAAGAAGAAACGCAAGAGTGAGGGTGGGGGAGAGGGTAGCACACCAACGGCAGCTCCGTCGTCGAAGCGCTCTAGGAAGAGTGGCGGGGCCACGCATGCGGCGATTGCTGATGACTAGATGCACTTCCTTACCGATCGTCTTGCGTCCGTGGGTCTCGTAGGCAACCTTCTCAACCATCCGGAAGAAAACTGCTGGCGGCTGCTGGACACAGAGTTTTCATAATGGGCTATACGGTTATAGAGATATTTCTTCTTGCTTCATGGTTTCTTTTAATCGCTTTAGACGCCGGACCTTTTCCCCCTTTTCGTCACCTCATCGGTGGGAATCGGTCAAGGAGGGAATGGACATTGGGCATATCTGTTCTATGTAATTGTACTATTACAAGGGGGGGGTGGGGAAAGGGTGGGGAAAGGTTGATTGTTCACTGAGGTGAGGCAGAGAGAGCAAGCAAGCGGAGAATAGGTCGTTTTCAACTGGGGTCTGCTAAGGTTTCATCTAAAGGTGGCGTTTTGAGTGAAGTGCCGTTGCCAGGTCGAGCCTGTCCGGTTTTATTGTTTTGTGCTTTTTACGTTCACTCGCGAGGGAATCTGGTACGAGAAAAATGCAACAATGGAAGAAGCAAACATGGTTGTTGTTATAAACTCGTCCGATATTTATATGCTTTGCAAAATATCTAACTCTCTTTGCTCTATGTACAAGGGAGGGACTTTTCCACCCTGTCTGTCCGGGCTTCTTAGACGCGCAGGTCGTCAACGACCTGGCTGCTATAAACATACGCACGCACGCATGCACGCAAAGCAATACATGTAACATGCGGCTCAGTATGTCCTCCTTGCCTTGCTCCTCCTGTAGGTATGTACTTGGTGTAGGGTGTTGTACGTGTGTAATACAATGATGCGATCCACACAAATTAGATATATACTTGCAGTCTTTCTGCGAATCTTCCAAAGAGGAAAGTCACCCGCCAATCCTCCTTTGGGCGCGAAAGTTCCCGACGCAGCAACCGTTCGTCACGGTTGCATATGGAGATTACACTCCCCGGTTGAATTTTGCCCCGGATAATAGATGAGGAATGGCTATTTTAAAGCTTCTCCTTGAGCACATTCTTCATGCGTCTCTCGACAGCATCAAGGTACTCGTTGGTGGTGACGTAGTCCTCACGGGCGGTCTTGCCGCACGCAAGGGCCAGATCCTTGGTCATGATACCATCGATATCAACGGTGTCGATGCAGGCCTTCTCCAGAGTCTCGGCGAAAGCAACCAACTCGGGCGTCTCGTCGAGCTTGCCGCGCTGAATCAGACCGCGGGTCCAGGCGAAGATGGAAGCAATTGGGTTGGTCGAGGTCTCGCGGCCCTTCTGGTGTTCACGATAGTGGCGGGTGACGGTACCGTGCGCAGCCTCAGACTCAAAGGTCTTGCCGTCAGGGGTGATGAGGACCGAGGTCATAAGACCCAGGGACCCGAAGCCCTGGGCGACGATATCGGACTGGACATCACCATCGTAGTCTACAAAATGTGAGTCTTGCTGAACCTTGGGGTAAGCGTCGTGAGTGGGAGGGCAAGGGACTCACTCTTCAGGGCCATGATATAACCACCGGAGCTCTTGATCATCTGGGCAACCATGTCGTCGATCAGGCGATGCTCGTACCAGATCTTCTTGGCCTCGAACTGCTCCTTGTACTGGGTGTCGTAGATCTCCTGGAAGATGTCCTTGAAGCGACCGTCGTACTTCTTGAGAATTGTGTTCTTGGTGCTCATGTACAGGGGAAGTTCCTTGTCGAGGGCAAGCTTGAAGCTGGCGTGGGCAAAGCCAGTGATGCTCTCGTCTGTGTTGTATTGGGTCTGGGCGACACCACCGCCGTTCTTGAACTGGAAGACCTCGATCTCCTGGGGCTCACCACCCTCGGGGGTGTAGACCATGCTCAGCTTGCCTGGGCCGGGCGCCACCAGGTCCTTTGCGCGGTACTGGTCACCAAAGGCATGACGGCCGATGATGATGGGCTTCTTCCATCCCGGTACCAGACGCGGGATACGGTCAATGACGATTGGCTCACGGAATACAGTGCCACCGAGTGCGTTACGGATAGTGCCGTTGGGCGAGAGCCACACTGTTGACGGCGGGAAAGGGGGGATATATTAGCGCAACTCTTTTATGATTGAACGAAGGGTTTGGGGTAGGTAGGGCTGATGATCGGCGAGCTAGCACTGGCTTCCGAGACACCAGCGTTCTGAAGGGTCTCGGGCGTGGCACGCGGTATGCAGAGAAATAAGCTCCGCAGATGGCTGGCTGCACACTTACTGTGCTTCAAGTTGAACTCCTTGACACGGGCCTCGTCGGGGGTGATGGTAGCGCACTTCACACCGACCGAGTACTTCTTGATGGCCTCGGCGGCATCAATGGTGACCTGGTCATTGGTCTGGTCACGGTACTCGAGGCCGAGATCGTAGTATTTGAGGTCGATGTCGAGGTAAGGGAAGATGAACTTGTCCTTGATGTTCTGCCAGATAATACGGGTCATCTCATCGCCATCGAGCTCGACGACGGGGTTCTTGACCTTGATCTTGGCGGCGGCGGCGGCGGAAGCCATGGTGCGGCGAAAGCTCTGAGAGACGGAGAGGGCAGGAGAAGATGCAAGCCACTGAGGAACGACAGCACGAGGATGGGGAGCTGAAGACAGAGACAATCGAGACCAAGCGGCTTGACGGAAAGAGGAGCGGATGGCGGTTGCGGCGACGGAAGACATGTTGAGCAGAGGCCAAGGAAGAAGTAGGCCGGGGAAAAGGATCGAGGGAGGCGAGAAATACTGCAATCGTACCGGAGCGGGCCGGGGAAGGAGGATCCGGAGCTACAGGAAAGAGGCCGGCGATGCTTGACTCTTGAGAACCGAGGATAACTTGGTGGACCAGCAAGACAATCCTCGACGGTCTGATTGGCAGTGTTTCGAGGGTAGTGGATAGCCACGGCAGTGGCACCGGGAAATATTGATGCGACTCGCGAGATGGAGGCTCTTTCTGTTCGGAGAGAGGGTCCAGGAGTTTCAGACAACGGGGATTGCAACAGTCCGCCTGTCGTGCGTGCCTGTCTGCTACTGGTGGTGTGTTGCTCTAGCTGCTATTCTGCGACACGAACTGGAGAACTGTACGAGTATATTTTCCGCCGAGAGGTCGACGTTGATCCGCGTCTACCGACAAGGTGCTAGGTGCGGGGAAAAGCGAAAACAGCTCGACAAGTTGTATAGGAAAATCGAGACGTACAGCGGAGCGGTATGGTCAGCCAACGGAACGTCTCCGGGCCTCTCCTCGTTACTGTCTGTTCGTCTGGGACTCTGATTTTTGATTATCTCTTCGAGCTGCCGTGTCTCACTCTCAAAACACAGAGTCGTTCGCTCTCGGTCGACCGGGCCAGAGCATACAAGGAAAAGGGAGGCAACGGGAGTGGCTGGCTGGTTGCGGGGAGAGGTGATGCGATGCAATGCGATACACCGACGACAGCCTGAAGCCGCCTGAAGTTGCAATGCATGCATGACATGGGTGCCTTGGTAAAAACTCTTTCCGCTGTCGCTGAAAAGCGGGGATTTGAGACTTTTCACGGTGGGAATGTGGGAAAGGTTTCCCCACATGGCCCCATGTTTTTTGCCGCTATCAGGAGTCCAGGACGCGGGGTTTTAGGCACTGGCATAACCCCGACACTGGCCGAGATAATCCTTCGGCGGGGGCAGGCATGGGGGGCTCTAACCTTTATCTAATCCGAGAATAATCCGTCTTCTTGACGATGGCATCATATGAGGCGCATAAAGGTCCATTTATTGCCTTGAGTTGCGTCGAAGCTTCATATACTAGAGGGCTTCGACATGTAACTGTTTGTACAGAGAATGACCGAGAAAAACGCGGCTTCCAGGGGAGTTTGAAGGATAGGGCCTCAATTCCTCCCGTCTAACAACATGGAACCTAAGGTAAGGTACCTATTTGATGATATGAAAAAAGTAGAGCAGTAAACCTACCTGATTATAGGCATCTTTCACTCTTCAGCTAGCCAACAACATATCCCTTGGGAAATTCCAATCAGTACCTGAATACTCATTTTATTCATTGGGATATATCAAATAGCCTCTCAAGTAAGTCTCAACAGTAGCTCGCGGAGTTTGCCGCCGAGTCAGGCTTGCTGCCTAGTCGTGGCTGCTTCCACGTTTCCATCCTCCACCCCTCCCACGCAATCGCATAGGTTGTCACAGAGCTACCAACACCATTCTGGAATCACCGCCTCAATAAAATTGCGCCTTAATCCGAACAATACAGTACAAGGTTCGTTTCGTACACAGCCTCTTTCTTCCACGAGCTGACACCAGAGAAGACGCAAGGCCACCAGTGAGAAGCGAGCAAACCGCTTCCATAGCTCCTCGAACCAGCCGT
Organism: Apodospora peruviana; assembly: GCA_033439685.1. Lineage (NCBI taxonomy): Eukaryota > Fungi > Ascomycota > Sordariomycetes > Sordariales > Lasiosphaeriaceae > Apodospora > Apodospora peruviana. The sequence continues at coordinate 3,159,911 of JAUEDM010000005.1, read as the reverse complement.
TGTTTCCAGACCTCATTCCCGTCCCGAACAACGCATACCTATGGTCAGCGCCGTTTCCCAATATCTTTCTCATCAGCCAGCCAAACTTGCACCAAACCTCTCGTAAAGGCCAACGAGAAACAAAAAAAACTTAGAAGAACGTTCTTTCTCGGATGGTTGGTTACCTTGTAACAAGCCAGCATGACCAAAAGGATAACGCCAAAGATTAAAAACAAAAACACTCAAGACCCAACCACCTGTATGCGTAGCCTCGTTTGATATTCATATTCCTCTGACTGGAACAGGAAGAGATGAAAAGGAAAAGAAAATATAAAAAGTAAGAAAACGAATTGTCGAGGCCGAAGTGCCTCCTCAACGAGAGGGAGAGCGAGGGAAATGATGACGGACGGGGAAGTACTATTGAGGCTCGTTGCCCCCCACGCCGATTGGTGCCGAGGTGGTAGGTCCAGCCTTCCCTTCGAGAACGCCTTGACGTCAAAAAATTGTAGGCCGCGTTTTGGTTGTTCCAGATCAGTCCAGCAGGCGGGCCTATCTATGTCTCTGCCTCTCGGCTTCGCAGTGCATGCCGCACTGGGGACAGACGAAGCCATACGTACCATAATCCACACGGATATCTAGACATCTGTTACAGCGCCACCAGCCACCAGACATCGCTCGATCTGACCGGCCTTTCCACCACGCTTCGTCGCTCTTGGTTCCTCGACGAAGAAGATCTTCCTTGTGGAAATCGCGGAGATGGTCACGAAAATGATCTCGTCGGAAGAACGGCGCCTCGTGTCGGTTGCACTTCCTATAATCACATAGAAACTTCTTCTTCTTCTTGTCGTCGTCGACATGTATGTGTTCGTAATGACGTTCGAGGTCCGCGGACCGGTTAAACGCCCTTCCTTTGCATTCCGGACGTTCGCATCTATACCGGGTGGCCGTCCTGAAAGTTCGCCGTGGTTAGCTTTATTCGCCCAGTTGTACTTCCTTTGGATGGAGGTTATTGGAACATACTGAGTATTTGGTAGTCCCCGCTGTAGCCTATCAAGTGTTGCTGCAATGGCATAATAGCATATACCTGATGCTTCGTCTCCTTCCACTTGGAGCAGTAGCTGATAGGCCGCCTCCCGGAGTGCCGTGTTGACATCCGTCTGAACTTGGTTCCTATCACTGAACTGACGAAGCAAATGTCGATAAAGGACATCCTGGACTGCTTCGCGATATGAAGCATCTTTACTGCGCTTCTGAAGTCGCTTGAAGTTTGATTCAACCGCTTCAGATGTGATATGGAAGAACCTGAGTTGGGAATTTTGATTGAGAAGCTCTGACTGGGCATCCTGCGTGGCTTGCCAGGCTGCTCCCTGGATATCGTAAATCGTGTCATCGAAGACTTGTCTCAGGCTAACGAGGGCGGAGCTTTCGTGTCCCTGTTGTGTATCGGCATTTTGATACTGGGACTCAACCTCGGCGTAGTGGTCTGTGGTTTTGGTATCACCATAGGACAGCATGGAATAAGGGGTGCTGTTGTCGGGCTGGTATAATGACTCTCCGACCGAAGGGGAGCTGATCCCCGATGATGAAGTGTCAACGGAACCAAATGCCGAGTAACTGGTGCCAACCGAGCTGGTGCTGTTGTCGGTAGCTCCGGAGAGGGTTCGTTGCATGGTAGATGAGCCATGACTCCTATTGTATGGATCCGCTGGGAAAAACACAGTCGTTTGCTCAGGCCAGTACGCCATGGCTGCTGCGTGGCCCCGAAGAACCGTACTGTGTTCCGGTTGCGCTAGAGGAGAGGTCGGCCTGTGGATAAAGTATGAGTAACTATGAGCCAATCAAGGCCTTGAAGCTTTATCGAGCTTAAAGGGCCATCGCCAGGAAAACAAAGACACAGTTGGATTACTTACAGAGGGACAATAGATACGAACTTGTCATCAAAATGCGAAGGGGAAGGAAGATGGAGCAGAGTGGTGAGAGTGAAACAGACCGAGGTGAGATGTAGACAAGTTAGCTTGGAACTTGTTGATGCATGATTCAGTTGGCCTGGGCAGTATGGACGACGGAGAGATATATCCTCAACACTCGAGCCCGCTTATAGGTGTGGGATAGTGAAGCGGAAAGACACTTTCTTTCACCGTGGTGAGGCGAACCAGTAGTGCCGGGATGGGTGCAGTATTTTTCTTCACATGCTGAAATGCCCGGCCTCAAATATGATTCTGTTGAAAAGAAGGCTCCAGCACATAAAACTGCAAGTATGCCCAGGTCAAGTGTGTCCAGTGCACCCGGTCCAGCTCTCGATGCTGGACGGGACGAGTATCGAGGAGGCTCAACTTCCTCAGATGCACTACCCACTGGGTTCGTTGACAAGACTGCGCCAGCCACACCGAGGACTTGTTTGGGCCAAGGAGAAGGGACGCGAGGGAAATGCAAGCAGTAAGGTTACACCAACGCTTGACAGTGGACCGCGACCTGTATATTACACATAGTGGGGATGACCCAGAGACTGCCATTCTCATATCCGGTCTCGACATGATGTCGAAAACTCGGGAGGGGTGGAGGCAGTGGGGGAGGAGGACAGTGAAAAGAACTAGAGAGAGGCTTAGACAAACAAAACGCACGTCTGCGTCTAACAAGCCAACGGGAAAGCTCCCAAGCTCGAGGTCTGCCAACAGCCACGAGAATTCGGCATGGGTTGGCGTTTGGAACCCAGTCCTGAAAGGTCGCCTCGACAGGGCTGACCAAAAGGCACTCGGGTCCAAACAGGAAACGCGGTAAGTCATGTTGGGAAGTAAGGCGACCCAGCCTCGGATTCGATCAATCGGAGTGAAGAGGATTCTCCAGGAGCTTCTGAGACAAGCTGCCATTGTATATGCTGTAACCCGCCAAAAAGGCCGGGAGAACTACTTCACCTAGGTGGTAGATCAGAGCAACTTTGCTACTGAGTGTTGGTGATTCAACCAGAGTAAGCCAACCCATTTCCCTCAATAATTACCTAACCGACAACTTGACTCGTCTTACACGGCAGTGGACCGTTGGCAAGTTGGCATATATGTGGGAGCGTGGAATGCACATGATGCATCAGGGGTAGTTGGCACAACTGTTTCCTCCAACGCTGCACTGCAGGGACAATGTAAATGGCGATGTGCGTGACTTTGATGGGAGTCCATGGTGTGCATCTGATGACACGAGGGACCTGGAAGAGTCATGGTAAACACATCGCTCGAGGAGTATGAATAAGGTGCAACAATGAAGGAAAGCTAGAAACGACAAACGCGACGCTCACGCGTGGAAGAAGGAGAAATGAGCGAGGCTGCCAGCCATTGATTGTGTGGTTTTTGAGGCCCGTCGATTGAGTGCTTGTCCTTTGCTGCTTGCTTGGTGGGGAAGCAAGCGGCGCGGTCAAAGCTCCCGCCGATGAGCATGTTGCGGCTGAGCAAAGATCTATCGACTCGAGAGGATGGACGGGTGTGCATGCGATGGACGTCGAGTTGCATCAGACGAGCCATCGGCATGGAGGTAGAGGTGAAGAAGGTCTTCCATATGCACCTCGGTGAAGGCATGACCTGCTCTGCGCCATCGCGCCTCAAGCCCGGGACTGGACTGGGACTGGAAGCAACGAGATGGAAGTGCGGGAAGCTCGACACATTTGGTTGCTTGTGGCTTCCTCGTCAGCCCCGGTTTGTCAATGAGGGTGCACTAGTGGACTGGAAGGCTGGACCGTCGACGTGTTCCCACCCTTTCCTGACTATAGGAAAGTACTGTGTAAGTGAGGCACTACCCAAGGCATTTCTCCCTCAGAACCGAAGCCCGATCGATGACAGGAGTTCCTTCCGCCCCTCGGTATTTGATTGGGAGGACGGAAGGGTCCCTACCTGTGTTGTACCTACCTTACCGACCAACCTAGTAGGGTGGTAGGTGACCCTCGTGGTTGCACTCAGTTTCAACTTGCGTCACGGTGTTCATTTTCTCCTGTCGATTCCCAAGGCGGCAAGGTGAAAGAAGGTCTTTCACGCTCAGTGGCGCTGTGGTGCGTTGCTGCCTTCAGACGGGATGCACGTAATCTATGGGCCTAACCGTGCTAACCTACTATCTTGAGGCTTGGCGTGCTGGGGTAGCGCCATGAGTGTGATCTCCCGCTGCGCAGCAAAGCAACCCCACCACTCATCTCGTCCACTGCGGCAGCTCTTCAACAACAAACCTACTTACCTTGACTCTGTCATCGTGGAGAAAGCAGTCGGACGGAGGCGTGGAAAAGCAGGCTGTGTTCGACCATCAAGTCCGGCGGGATGCGCCGATACACCCTTCTAGAAGTACTGATTCGGTACAACCTGGAGCTTGCCTTGGCACCAATCCACTGCCTCAATCTGACATTTCCACCTCTTCGGTACAGGCAGCTACCGCCATCTGTTGGTGATCTTCATGTCGTTCTCACGGCGGAAGAACTGCCGGATCCCGCAGCCCGATCCTCAACAGCAATCATTCGGGAGACCGTGGCAGTGCTCGCCTGTGGGCATGCACGACAGCAAGCTGGAGAAACCTTGTCGATATCGACATGTCCCATTCTCCCGAAGCTGGCGCGGCGACTCGTTGACTAGAAACCCGAAGAAGCTCGGTCTCTGCTAGCGAGTACGGCGGATGGTTTATGTGCGTGCCACGGGAGACCGCCGAGTGTTGCCCTAGGTAACTCCGCCCCTGGGTAAGCAATTCTCTTCTGCAGTCGGCGCAAATCGTTCGCAGTCTTCCCCGGCGGCGCGCCGGTGTATTCTGGGATGATCTCGCATGACGCAAGCTCCGCCTCTGTGATACTGTCATCCTGTTGGGCCAACCCCGTGGAGAAGGGCATCGTTATCTTAGGCTGTCGGACGTGGAAGAACCCGGAGAGACAGTCGCAAAAGAAATCGAAAAAGTCCATAGCAGGCGAGCTGGCGATTGCCGATTCTGTACCAAGTATTCTCCCACGTCAATGGCCCACGAAAGACGGCCTGTAGCTCACCTATATAGCCCTTCGTTGCCTCTTTGTCAAGAACTGGGTATCTAGATGGGCAAAACGCTGATCTGCCTGGGCCGCAATGCATGCATCGTGAACCTCACTCTGGGTGCCAACTGCAGAACATACACAAGATGACGGGGTCGGTGAGTTGTTGAAGCACGACCGTAGCACATGAAAGACAAATTCCATATCGCAATTCCTCGACCTCAGATGGCCGCTGATAGGCCGAAAGTAGCCTAAAGGTCCGCAATTACATTTCCGGTGTTTGGAAAATCCATTGAATTTTGCACAAGGTGTGGGAGTTGTATGGGTGTGGAAGGCCGCACAGCTTCCGACTCATCGCAGGGACCTAAATACTGAGCGAACCTACGCTGGAGGCCGCCTATGGTTTGGCCTGGTCTCCGTTCCATTTCATACCGCTGTCCGACCAAGAAAGCACCGCCGATGGAACACTCCCCACCCCTTCATAGGAAACACAATAAATACCAACAATTTATTCTGACAAACCAGTAGCCCCGTTGGGCAATCGTGTGGATGGTTGGAGAGCTCATACATCGTCTTCGAGGAACTTATAGGCGAACTTGAAGTCGGCTTTTCTCCTATTCATCCTGTTTTATGTGTTAGCAAGTAGTTTCTATGACTAAAGTTCAAAAACGGCCATTAGTACATACCAGGTGCTTTCGTAGTCAAAAAACCTATAAGTGCCCTGCTCAAACTCCTCCGTGATGGATTTTGGCTCCTCGTGCCGCTGAAACCACGTCTGGTACTGCTTATGAAACCTCCAGCTCTGGTCCTTGAGCGCTTTTGCCGCTAGGTATTGCTGATAGGTTCCTTGCTTGTAATAGAAGACGTAGAAGAGCGTGTCCGGGTCAATGCGGGAATAGAGTCGAGGATCGTCGAATATCGCCAAGGGCTCTCGTGGGAACTGCGTATAGGTGTGAAACTTTACATCCGGGTAGTAATTGCGTGGTACGTCTGCATCCGCCACTTCAGGTTTGCTCGCTTCTGACATGGCCTGCATTCTCTGTGTCGTCGGGGTGTTGATGGGCGCCGACCGCTTCTTATTCGCATCAAACGTCTCCACGAGATCCTGCAACGAGGCTGGGAGGTGGTATATTGACTCTTCCTCCTCCTCCTCTGCGATCGGTTTGATTCCGTTGGCAATGCCATTAGTTTGCCCTGCTATAAATAAAATTAACATTACTGAAACATGCAAAAGGATGAAATAACACACGTTTGGATATTGAGTCTGCAGATTCCGGCGCAGGCGGTTGCGCGGGCGCCTTGCCTCTCGACGCCCCGGCGCGAGACACCTCAGGCTTGTTGGACAACCCTGGTGTGGGAGCAATGGTCGTCTGGGTGTTTCCAGTCGGCGTAACTGAGTGTGATGGCTTTTCTTGTGCCATCGGTTGTATCGATGTTGAACTGGGAGAACTCGTCGAGCTCACCTTGGCATGCGCTGGCGGTAAGGGCGAGATGCCCACACTCGGCGTTGCTGACGGCGGTGGTGGTAAGGGTGAGATGCCTACGTTGTTCTTGTCGCTCGCGGCTGCCGCGGCTGCAGCGCTAGCATATTTCAGCCCTTCCCCGGCTGGCCTTGTTGGTAATGTTGCCGGCTTCATCGGCACCGTATTCAACGGGCCATTGCTGATGGTTGGCAACGGCGTTGCATGTACTGTTGCCAACGTCGGGAGGGGGGATTTTAGTTGCGTCGATGGACGCCGCCCAGATGGAGCTGTTATTCCCGTCTCCGTCGCCGGAGCGCGCTGCTTCGCCGTTGGTACAGGTGCGGGTTTCAGTTCCGGCTCTGCAGGTTCGTCTTGTACCGATTGAGCATCCTGGGATGACCCCTTGTCATTTTCTTGGACCATGCCGTAGGCATCTTCCTCCTCCTCGAGATTCAGCTCGTCGTATATGCCGTCGTCTTCCACGTAGTCCTGGTTCATGCCATCGGTTAGATAGTATTTGATGTTGTCTTCTATGTCGGTCACTTGTTCGGCCTCGACACCTCCGTTCTCCAGGGATCGCCGTATCAGTTCGAGCTTCCCTTGATGCCACTTGTGCTTCTCGATGATGCGCTCAATCTCGGCCATTCGATCCGCCTTGGCGCTGTGGCCCTTGCCCTTCTTCATCGTAGCCTGTATTGCTTCCCCTTCGGCCTCGAGGCTCTCGATTTGCTGTTCGAGTTCGTCGACCACACCGCTCAAGAATTCGCCTGCTTCGATCTTGGCCTGCTCCTTGGGATCCAGCTTGGCGGCCGCAGATAACCCTTCTTTGGAGTAGGCCTTCGTCTTCATCGCCTTCTCCACAGCTTTGAACTTCTCCATTTGCTAAAAAAAAAATGGCAGGACGCGTTAGCGCACGATTTGGCTAGTTGTCCAAAAAGACGAACCGTCTCTATCAGCCTCCTATGTTCCAACAGGGGCGCCTTGTCCTTGATGTCATTCGCTGCCGCCCATGTCTTGATCTGGTCTCGTAGTCGTTGCAGCTTCTTGATCTCTCTTTTGAGCTGGTCTTCCAGTTTTTCCTTTTGCGCCTGGTTATTAGACTGCTCAATCTTTTCGTAGATGGACTCAAATTCGGTGACGCCCTCGGCCACCTTTTTGAAGCACTTGTCGACTTCCTGAGCCAGTTTTCGCGCCGCCATCGTATCGGGTAGGTTCGGCGCCGCCTCGGGGAGAGATATGGGTATGCAGTCTGACGTCTGAAGTGGTTTCTCGGCTCAAGAGCATCCGAGGTCGAGGACGAGAGCTCGTTGATCGGGGACTAAATGGTGTCGTCGGGCGAGCTCTCTGCGGAAGCTTCCTTGTCAGCTCGAGACGGTGAATAAATGTGCAAAGCTTAAATGACGCTAGATGGCTGCAGCAGAATATCACGTACCGATGGCAGTTAATAAGTCGCACTACGCGATGTTGGTTGCCAAATGGCGGGAGTGCTTGTTGTTTTGCCGTTTGCGGTGCTGAGAAGCGACGGGTCGTCGTCGATTGAGAGGCAGCTGTTGAAACGGGACACAGACCAGGCTGGCAGGCTGACTGCGACCGACCACATCAAAGCGGGTCCCAGCTGAGCGCGGTTGGCCTTCGGTGGCCTGTGTTTTCCGTTTCCCCAGCCGCGTGACCGTGCCCGGCGTGACGTACCCACATTTTCCAGTAGCTCGCTAACATGCAGGTTAGAACTCAAGTCAATCGGGCAGAAATATCCAGTAAATTTTGCGGATCAAGCGGCCAAACACTAACGAATCGTGTTATACGATACTTTGAGGCTTTTGCCGTGTTCTGGGTCGATAAATGGGTGGAAACCGGGGTTGCCCCGTAAAGAGCTGCGCATCACAGGCCTTTTGACAGCTGTTGAAGGCCGTCAAGGTTCCAACCAGCCTTTTCAGCCGCAGATGGACAGCACCTGAATGCTTTCACGTCACATGTCCCATCAAGTTAATAGCCTGTCCGTCGGAGGGATCTGGAAAGTACATGCTCAGAACTGGCATTTGCTATTCGTACCTGCAATTGTATGGAGCTAAGGTAGGTAGATACTGGTGAAGTTTTGTTAGGCTAATTCATTAGACAATGAATTTAGAGGCGATCTGGAACATCGCTACACGTGTGAAACTACAGGGTAGACTCTAGATAGCAGACCCAGGAGCCGCAAGCGCATGCCTTGGTTCTCTCGTCGGCCCGCTTTTGCTGTCGGATCCTCGAGAGTTTTATTAAATCTTGTTTCCTTGCTGCACGGCCTTTAATTTACTACGACAACCACCTTTCACTACCTAGGTATTTACGAATACAAACCGCAAGATGAAGGGTCCGTACCGTCCAAATAAGACAAAGCATCGTCACAACCCCCTTCCCAGCGTGTGTTCTGATCCAAGCCACTGTTTGCAGCCATTCTCCAACGAGTGCTTTCGGCCTCGGTCACGGTGGAACAGGAGTTGGTGTCGTCCATCGGCAAAGGCGTTCTGGTGTTCGCGGCCGTCGCGCCTGGCGATACTGAGAAAGAGGCCGAGTCACTGGCCGCCAAGGTGCTCAAGATGAAGCTTTGGGACGACGAGTCGGGTGGCCGTGTAATAGCATCCCCATCCTCCCGTGTGCGACTCCTGCCTAACAACCCCGACCTCGGACTCAGTGGAAGAAAAGCGTGCAGGATATCAACGGTGAAGTCCTGTGTGGTAAGTTTTAGGCAGCCTGCGTCCGTCAGTCGTGCAGAAATCAGAATTTTGATCGCCCCGTCAACAGTGTCCCAGTTCACCCTTTTGGCGTCAACAAAGAAGGGTAGCAAGCCGGATTTCCACGGGGCCTTGGGAGGCGAGGCGGCCAAGGACCTGTATCAGCTCTTCTACCGCAAGGTGCAAGAAGGCTACGCAGCAGAAAAGGTCAAGGATGGCGTTTTCCAGGCCATGATGCAGGTTGCTCTGGTGAACGACGGGCCTGTACGAGCCCCCTTTCCTGCCTCTGGGTTCCATGCAGCATCCTGAAGGTATCTAACCCAGAATATACACAGGTCACCATCGAAATATCAACACCCCCAAAACAGGAGAAGCAGTCGAAGCAACAACAGCCCCAACAGCGACTAGAAAACGGGACCGCTGTCGCTGAACCAAGTTCGTAGAACCGGACATGTTAATTCATCATCTTAGATTTCTCCAACTCTTAGTGACATTCGTTTCAGAGAGAGCAGCGTGTTGGTGGGGGTGGGGGGGGAGCTTTGCTGCGGCCTCCCCTCATTCTCAGCTGCCCGCTTCGGTTCTAGAATGTTTTCGACCCCACCAATATCGAAGGTTCACGAAGCTCGGAGCTGCAGTACTCATACAGCTACTGCCTCCAGCCCACGTCAAGCTGACCCCGACACCAGCTGCATACCAGGCATACTTCGAGTACCAATTGATCTTCCCACACGACTTCTACTAAGGCTGTTGAATAGAACCTTGGTTGTCCAGAACAGAACACGAGCGTATTCGACCAAAGAAAGAGGTAAGTCGAACGCCGTCTGTAGCATCTTGAGTTCAAGTTCGCCAACGTCCTGTGGATGTGATAATAGAATCTAGGTAACGCAGCCCGTCCAACTGCATACAGAACCTCGTCGTCGTCGTTTCACCCGTTACCGCATTATCCCACTCTCGTCGCGCAACCATGGCGGCCAATGAGGAACCAAAGAAGAGCCGCAGCCGCGTCTTCTTTGATGTCACAATCGGCGGTAAGCTGGCTGGTCGTATCACATTCGAATTGTACGACGATGTCGTGCCCAAGACAGCCCAAAACTTCCGCGCCTTGTGCACCGGCGAGAAGGGCATGGGCAAAATGGGCAAGCCCCTACACTTCAAGGGCTCTGGCTTCCACCGCGTTATCAAGCAATTCATGATCCAGGGTGGTGACTTCACCGCTGGCAATGGCACTGGCGGCGAATCCATCTATGGCGCCAAGTTCGAGGACGAGAACCTCACTCTGAAGCACGACCGGCCGTTTCTCTTGTCCATGGCCAATGCTGGCGCAAGTAAGTCGCACAACCTCCGAAACCTTGGTCCCGGTCGCCCTGATGACGCAGCTGGCAACGAGCTAACATGAGTTTTGTTTTGCGCTGCAGACACCAATGGCTCCCAGTTCTTCATTACGACCGTCCCGACTCCCCACCTCGACGGCAAGCACGTAGTCTTCGGCCACGTCCTCAGTGGCAAGTCCGTCGTGCGGCAGATCGAGAACCTGACCACACAAAATGACAAGCCGACCCGGGATGCCGTTATTTTCGACTGCGGCGAGCTGTCCGCCTCAGACGCCGTAGCTGCCGAGTCCAAAGCCGCCGATGCCTACGGCGACGAGTACGAGGACTTCCCCGAAGATGAAGCCAACAATGACCAGCCCCTCTCCGCCGCGCGCATTCTCAAGATCGCTACAGACTGCAAGGACTTTGGCAACAAGGCGTTCAAGGCAGGCGACCTCAGCGTAGCGCTCGACAAGTACCAAAAGGCCCTCCGATATTTGAACGAGGACCCGGACCTTGACAAGCAGCCAGCCGAGACCAAAGAGAAAATGGACGCCCTGCGCATCTCGCTGAACAGTAACGCCGCCCTCATGAACCTCAAGCTGAGCTCGTGGGACGAGTGCGTGCGCACCGCTGACAACGCACTGGCTGTGGTCAGCATCTCGGACAAGGATAAGGCAAAGGCACTGTATCGCCGGGGCTACGCGCAGGTACGCATGAAGGACGAAGACTCGGCGCTCAAGAGTCTCGAGGAGGCCAAAAAGCTGGCGCCGGAAGATGCCGCCATCACTTCCGAATTGGCTGCTGTTAAGAAGGCCGCCAGTGCGAGACTGGCAAAGGAGAAGGCTGCGTACAAGAAGTTCTTCACGTAGAATAACCTAGGTAGTGGCAACACGTACTCCCACCGAAGCAAGAGTATTCAAATACAAGACCATGTCTTGGACGAGACACACAATTAAACGAGAACAGGAGAGTCGGCCCGGATATATGGTGGTCCTGCGGTTTCGGTTTTAGGTAGTCGGAGTTCAGGGAAGCAGGGCACTTGTTCTCACACTTTTTCACAAGCCTCCCGGGATGATGGAACAATAGCAGCTTGGTTGGGAGGTATAGCCGCAGACCATGCTTCGTTGTTAATGAGTGACCTGCTACCTCTATGATGTGATGAGCCTCCAGATATTTCCACAGCCAAGCATAAACAGTGATTGTTCTAGCCAAAAAAAAAAAGTTTATTTGGTGTATCACTACGCAAAACCAGATCCAATATATTGCTCCCCTGATCTCTTCCTCCTCCCTTCTCTTTCTAATATCGCCAACAAAAGGACGCCATGCTATTGCTTGAAATAACAACAATATTTTTCCGATGGCTATTTGTTCCATGGCCTCGTGCCATTTAACTTTATCTCATGTATGTCCCGCTTCCCTTGACGCCTCCTGCTGATCCAACTGACATCACCCCTGTAGGGCAAGCTCATTTTATATGTACTTTTATCACTACCGCGAAGCAGGTCCATCATCCTGCCAGGAGGCCGACTCCGACAAAGTCTGGAGCCTGTTTCCGAACCTTGATATGCTCCCCGTCTCTCTCCCTCTCCCATCCCTTCTCCTTCTCCCGGTCACTATCACGTTCTCGTTCTCGATCACGGTCACGCTCTTTGCCTACTACGACCGGCGAGTTCGAAGCCGCCGTGCCCGTCGTCGTGGCGAGGTGGTCGGGCGAAGCTGTTCGTGTCTTGCGGATAAAGCCACTGAGGAACTTTCGTGGATGCATTCCGTTACGCAGACCTCGCACCGTCCCTCCGCTTCCACCCTGGCTGGACGCCTCACTCCCCTTCGAGACCTGCCGCAGGGCGCTCGACTCTCGTCGACGCTGCCGCATCTCCCTATTAGCGCTGGTTAGCGGAGGCGTAGACGCCTCCATCTCGCTGCCCGACGATCCTGGGGCACGACCTTCACCGTCCATCCAGACAGCCGAGCCGTTCTGAGACGACGACAGCGTGTTTAGTGGGTCGCCCAGATGCACACGGTCCATTGCGTCCGTCACGCTCAGATGGTCTTCGGTGGCCTGGCTAGCGGTGTCGGCAGTGCGTTGGATCTCCACTTGGGCAAAGCACTCCATTGCGCGCTGGTGAAGCATCAGGCACAGCGTGTGGAATTCGAGCAGATCGCCCTCATAGACCTGCGACGCACTAGCAGACACTGGGTGTGCTTCGGCCCACAGCTTGACCAAGGCGGCAAAGTTCCGAGCGTGGTCGACGAGGTGTGGCAGTGAGGGAAATCCCTCACGTGCAACCGGTGACAGACGGCCGAGGATCGTGATGGGCGTTGAGTAGGATGCCGGTAGGATCATATTTGTGCGCTCGACGGGAATCGCACAGACCTCGTCTAGAAAATCCTTGAAAGCCTGGCGCTGCGTGCTGAGAAAACGATTCATCGGCTCCATCCAGGTTTCCTTCTTGCCGATGGTCGAGAGGTTGGCAAGAGCTTGCAGACCTTTGGCAATCAACGTCAAGGTACGCTGCGCAGACGGGCGAGGGTAGTCGCGCAGGAGGCCAAAGAGCTTGGGGTTCAGTATGGCGGGACAGAGGAAGCGGAGAAAGAGGAAACCGGAGACAGACGTGTATGTCACGGTCCGCAGAAAGTCCCCATAGCGGTCCTCAGCGACAGCTCGAACGTACTTGAGAATGTGCCTGATCTCTGGCGGTATGCGAGCGGCCGAGGCGGTGATGCATTCCCAAATCTCGGTGATCAGCTGGATAAGTAGGTTCCAGTGCTGCTGCATGCTGTCCGCGGACTGAATCTTGGACGGATCCACCTCGCAGTCGGGGTCCATCTCGTTGATTTCATTGATTTTGGCAGCCAGTGTTTCTTCCAGATACTCTTTTCCCAGCCGGTGCATGTGGAACTCCATTGCTTGGGTGAGCAAAGAATTACCCCTGAACAGCAAATTCGCCTCTCCTTGGAGCGACTTGCCCATGTCCCGAACAATTTGCTCTCTGTCACTGGTGGAATCGATAGACTCATTGGACTTGAGCCGCTGGCTGAACCGCGGCTTCTTCATCACTGCCTGGTTTCCAATCCCGTCAATTTCATCCTCGACCATATTCATCAGCCATTCCGTCGTACTTTCCGAGACCTGGAATATATTGATCAATATTTCGGCAACCCGACGCAGGCTGCCGGGCAGCGCTTGCGTGATCTGAGCAGTCAAGCCAGAGCTAAACCGATGCAGGAGTTCGGAGAGAGGCTTGTAGTTCCTGGAGAAAAGCACGACGAGTTCTTCGTGGTGGACCTTGACAAACATGGTGCCGACAGATGCCTGCTTATCGTCGTAGATGTGAAACCATTGCTCATGGTCCTTTCCTCGATCGAGTTGGTGGAGTGGAATATCAACAGACCCGCACAGCACCTCTGTGAGATTTCCTGTTTTGGGTAGCCCAAGCGTGGCTTGTAGCTGGTGACTGAAGCCCTCAGGGTTTCCTTCGACTCTCTTGAGGAGCACAGATAGGTAGGGTAGTGTAGATGGGAGATCCGTGAAGACGCATTCCTCTCTCCAGAACGGGTTGTTGGTCGCCGTCTTGGTGGTCGTCCTAGTACGGACCTCCCCGTCAAGAATGATCTCTGCCAGGTAGTTTCCGACATCGAACTCCTGCCCAGCACTCTTTCCATGTCGCTCGGCAGAAGTCCCCTCCAAAGTCATGGTTCGGCCCCGGATCTTGGCCTCGGTGACTCTGACAGCTATCGACTTCTCAATCCTAAAAGCCTCTCCCGTCGGCTCTTCATTCAGATTTGTCACCTCGTACACTTGCCCTCCAATTGCAGAGTCAAAGCTGTAGACATCGGGAATCGTAAAGGCCCGCAGGAGGACAAACCAGACCTCAAAGAGCACCCTCGACTCCAGGGAAATGTAGACGGGTCTGAATATGGACAGTTGAGTTGATGTTGAGGAATATATGGGGAAAATTGCCAAGCAGTAGTCTTCGTCAAGAACAGACTTATCAAGCTGCTGGATAGCAGATCTCGCAAGCTGCGACAACTCAATAACGGAGAGGACGCTCACGTCGTTTTCAGTCATCAGTTTGAGTTCACCATTGTCTTGCAGGATGCAAGAGACTTTTCTCCAAGAAGTCTGTGACGATCGCAGATCGCGTGTAGATGGGCGTTTAACAATGGCTCGCGGAGATGTAGCAGCTCCTTTATCCCACAACATGACTTTGCCAACCTTGATGATGGCTACCTCTCTGAAACCAGAAGACGAACTGCGGTGCCTCATTTCTGGTCGTGCTGGCAGAGAGGTACCATTGCCCATACGCTTTGCTGGGGCCGGCCGAAGTTGCTGCCAACATAGCAGTGCTGCCAGCCACAAGTCCATCTCTTCTGCTACCAAGGGTCGTAACCGGAGACTCATGCTGAGCTGTGGGCTGCTTATTTCGAGGCACCGTCGGTCGTTTCCTGGTCGACTCGTCGGAAGGACTCGACACCCACGGAGGTCGGGAATGAGGGACGTATGGAAGGGGCCGTTCTCGCCAGAGTCAAACATTAGGCTGCCCCTTTCGTCCTCAATATAGCAGATTCCACCACGCCACAGCCCACCAGGCTCCCTCTGGTACTCTACCTCCCCGCGCATCTTGCCACACAAATTCTTCATCAACAGCAGCACCTTGTTTGCGTCGCTCGTGGGAATAGGTAGAGGCAATGAGTCGACAGAGGGCGGCGGAGACGACAAGGGTGAAGATGGACGAGAGGACGGGCGTTTTGTCAGGCGGCTCCTCGCGGACGACTTTCTATCTTTCGGTGTAGGCTGACTGGCCGGAATCTGCAAGTCGGGGGGCCTGTACGACTCGAAGGGTGGCTGAAGCGGCGGGAGCCTCAAGTCATCGGTGACAGGGAGTGAGCCGGACGACGAAAAGGAGCCCACCCGGTGGCGTGTCTCGAGGGTAGGGGGAAGTTGCTGACGGAAAGCGCCATCCATGGTATGGGTTCGGGGCCGAAAGGACGGCTGTCGCGGCGCGGGACTCGTCGAAATGCTGTCGAAGGAGCCGGCCAAGGCATCGTTGAACACCAGACCTTGGCGTCTGGCCGGCAAAGGGGGAGGGCCAGATGCGCCGCCGGCGCTGGGTATTGACCGGGGCGAAGTCTGCGGTGACCTGGACCCAAACCCACGGGGCAGCAGTGGAACACCGCTACTGTTTCTGTCGAGGATATCGAGTGACACGTCCGCGGGTTCAGGTGTGACGGACCTAACAGTGTTCTGCGGCGTGTTGATGCCGGGGCGGAAAGCCGCGCGAAGGTTACTGGTGGAGAGCCTCTCCAGCCCACGCGACGATGGAACCTCGGCGACTGGAGGCAGCGCTGAGGTCTGTGCCGGCCGTTCGGGCAGCGCAGTCGCAGTCGCAGTTGCACCACCGCTGTGAGGCGCGCCTCCAAGCGGAAACAGCCTCCCATCCATCTCGGCGGGCAAGATACTAGCCAGTCCTCGGACAGACCCCATCTAAGGCAAGGCGAGCCGTTACGGTCGAGGAAGCGCAGAATGATGATGGGGCGGTGACGAGGAGAGGCGACATATGTGCGCGTCAACCAGGTCTAATATTTCCCCTTCTCTTGTACTTTCATACGTTTCCTCCCTTTTACACTCTTCACGAACCGAGGTCCCCTGTGGTAATCCGGGATCCCAGGCACACTTTCCACAACGCCACCATAGCAAGGCCGGTTCGAAGGCGGTGTCAGTGGCCGGTCTCGAATAGTGATTGTAGCAGAGATATAGAGAGAAAACAACTTCCGCTGGGGCAGACGGCGGGGGTCGTGCGACAGGACGGGCAGAATAGGTGAGTCGTGAACACAAGCCCACCTGCTTCGAGCTAGCTTTGGCCTGTAGGATTTCGAGTGGCAGCTCGGTCAGCAGGCGGAGTTATTGAACGATGTTTGGAACGGGTAGGTATTTGATAACTGGACTAGATGCTATCGTCAGCATCTATGGCGGATAGCGTCGCTATCATCCGGTATAGGAGAAAGTGGTTCGATTGAGCGCGAACAAGTGCAGCTAGGTGAGAAGATGATTGGGGGTTCCGGTTAGCTGTTGGCAAGATGGTTGCTGTGTCGTCGCAATCCAACTCGGGATGAGGGCGCGCGGGGGTGTCTGCTGTGTGATTACTGCGAAGTGGTGCTGAAGTTGAACTGGGATAATTCTTGCTAGTCTGGTTTGGGGTAAAGCTCCAGGGGCCCCCAAAAGCTGGGGCTGAGTGGAGACGAAGAGACTCCAGGCACCTTTAGGGCACTCCGGCACGTCCGGCTACTCCCGACCAGACGACGTTACGGGGGGGGTGTGGTGCGAATATTAGTCAGGTAAACCAGGTCTGCCAAACTGTGACGGTCGGTGCGATTGAGCCTTGATTAAATTGATTGCGACCGTCAACGGCATATAACCCATTAGAATTCCGAAGGTTAGCACCTTTGGTATTCTGGCATCCTTTTGCGATTGAGGGGGGTTTGGTGTAATGGTTTGGGTCATTGCACTGGCTCGTCACACTACCTAGCCTACCTTACATATGACAATAACCAACGGTTATCCTACAGGCTCCGGGTTAAGTTTCCAGACAATGGGTTTGGGGTTTTCATAAAAGGGTATGCCATTCCCATCAATTCCGGACAAGGAATCAATCAACTCTCGGAGTCGTGAAAGAACGGCGTACTTCTTGTCAGATGTCGATTTTAGACTTAACGTATACCGCTATCAATACCACAAGCCGAACCGACAGTAACCTGGAATGGACGGTCCTTCAGCGATATTGAGCATATATCCGTAACAGCACAACATCAGCACTTCATTATGAACAAGGCCTGATATATTTGCACCTGTGGGTCACCTTATGTTTTCTCCAAGTCCATGTCATGCCCAACTGGCCACTCTTTTTCGTCCAACGCCAGGACGTGGGGAGGTAAGGTACCTGTCAACCATCACGAGCAAACAGCCCCCATCAAAACCCCTCTCCTCCCATGATAGTGCGGCCGCCGCCATACCAAAGGGCGCCGTTTCTCGCATCAAGGCCTCTCTCCTGTCCCACGATCCACTCCCCAATAAATTCCCCTTCGGCCGCATCCCAGACCTCTGTCTCGAGCCATTGGTTGATGTCTTCAATGGCCTGGATCCACGCTTCACGCAGCTCGGGGGTTTTGTGGTCTTTTTGCGTGAGGTATCGGCCAAGGGTTATATGTGCGCTGGGAACTACATATCGTGAGCCGATGGACACACTGGTTGCCTGCGCCAAGTCGAATACATCGCGCCGGAGGTGGTGATACGTGTAACTATCCGTATCCGAGACGTTCCCCGATGGTATGCCGGGATGATCGATCTCTCTGGGATGTGGCGGCACTGGGGTTGGAGAGAGGACTCTCTCGCCGGCAGCCGGTAGAAACGACATAGCAATGGCGGAGAGGTCGTAGGATAGCAAGGGCTTGACAAGACGAGAACGATGTGCATATGTGAAGCTTGTCAAGGCGGGAAGCGCCGGTCTCATACAAGAAATCAAGCTGGCGATCTCATCGGGAGTACGCGAGTGAGCCAATTCCAGCGTTGTCAAATGCATGCGTTGCGGAGGCATGAGCCACAAATCTTCAGTACAGCCATGGAGTTAGTAACTGTGCTGGTTTGGGCATGCGTGAGTATTTGGTGAATGGCATGAGAAGTTAGGTACCTGGGGCTGCCTTCCTCAGGAGCGTCTGCAGATGGGAAGCCAAATTGACTATATGGTCAGGCGGTCTGGCCCAAAAGACAAGACAGTTTCGCGGGTCCTGAAATCCGGGTTCGATCTCAGGATTCTCCAGCCGAAGTAGGAAGGGGTCGATAACCAGCTCTTTGAAATCCGGCGAGAGAAACTTTTCTCGCTGCAGAGCGTTCCTCGTGACGCGGTGCGTAGCATACAGGGACTGTATCTCGGCTGGTTTGCCATGGCATGCCTCGATGAGGGCATGATAGGGGTTTTTACCAGGCTTAATCTCGATGCCAGAGAGGTCCTCCAGCTTATTTCTGGCATCGGTCGACTCCAGTGCCGGCGCCATGGTACTGAGAAGCCGGACCATGACAGGCAAACCGTCCCTCACCGCTAATATACTAGACTTACAGCCAGTTGCAGGGTTGACGGGAGGAGTGGAATTGGGAGAGATGTTCTTCTCTCAGTTACCTGTGACGTTGTGAAGCGGATCGGTTGACAGCAGTTGATTTTGGGGTGTGAGACTAGCCGAGAGTGAAACCACCAAGGTTGACTGAGTTTCCCAGCTGATGTGTGCTGTGTACGGATTACTGTGTATCGTAGATAGGAAAGGTAAGGCAGCTGACCTTGAAGTTTAGTTCCGACTGCGGACTGCCCGGCCAGGGTTCAAGTGCTAGGGTTGGCCTCCCAACTGAAGGTGACACTCAGCCCCATAAACGCCCACTAACATTTAAAGCTTGCATCTTGCCGATTGCTCCACATCATCGATATGTCTGTAATGTACGAAATATCGTATCGAACAATACAGGTACCTGCAAGTACGGAATCCATACCGAGCAATGTTCGGCGATCGGACTTTACTAACTGAATGTTTACGAGCGAGACGATTGGGAATCTTAGTCTGGGCACATGAAGGTATGGGAGAGAGCGGACGCGAAGAGGGACAATTTATATGCCATCCTCCAGTAAATGTCATTGTTAGTAACATTATGCGTCCTACCAAATCCGCGCCATCACGATTCGACAACTCCGAGCTTTTGACATTCAACATCTCGGCGCCGATCACAGCTTCGTCGATCTCGGGTCCCGGGGTAACCTGACCATGATGCCACTACCCTTGTTGACGGGCCCGGGTGCTGAACCAAGAAATACCTCTTGGCAGTCCTCGATCGCTTCTCCATTTACAAACTGGACAACAAGGAAATCAAGTGCCGTGTCGACAGGCCCAAGAGCTACCATGGGCGCATGCCATGTCCCAGCGCCGTAGGTCACGGCCTGCTTCGCAGTGGCGACAAAGGCGCGTAGCCGGCGGACATCCGGCAGTCCCCGACCCCGGCCCCGGCCCCGGGCCCGGCCCGAAAGTGACTGCGAGGCGGGGTATGGTAGAGCCTGGTCGGCAGTGCTCGGCGGGAGACTCGGCGCAACAATGACCAGAAAGCGTTTGCCGGGATCGGCGGCGAGCGGGGTGAATGTCTGGGTGGTGTATGGGTGGCGCTCGAGCACGGAAACGGGGAACAGCTGGCGGTCCGACTCAGCTGGGCTCGGCTCCCGGCCCAGCATGTGCTCCGATGACCGGACGAGCTTCCGGGCGGCGCACACAAACATGTTCATGACGGCAACTCCGGGGCGCCCGCTTGGTGCTTGGTCGTACAGGTTTACCATGCGAGACACATGCTGGTACTTGATGGCAGACCCCTGGTTGGCAACGACAGCTTCGAACGGGAGGTCCGATGCACGGTTGGGGTCGGCAGCCGATGGATGGAGGTCCGGTCGCGGATTCTCGACGACATGGCCAAACGGCGCAAACAAGTTCCGGTCCAGGGGCACCGCATCGACAATGACAATGGAGTCGCCAAGTTGTATTTTCAGAGGGCTCGCCATCGTGATAGGTTTGAGCGCCCGCGCCTGCAGCTGCAGTGGGTAATTAATGGCCGGCTGAATACGATGCAACTGTTCAGGACAATGGAAAAGCGGGATCGTGTGGTTTGCCAACACAACACCTTTGGATCGTACCTTACCTTTGGATTAGCGGTTTCGGAGATCCGGCTTCGATAACGCCGCCGCGCCGAACTCTTCAAGTTGTAGTCCCTACAGGGTTAGGGTTTTGATCAGTCCGAGTCCGTCGCGAGCTCTGAAGTTTAACTTCAGCTGCGACTCGCAATGTCTCGACTCTCAGCGTTTGTCTTGCATACTATCCGTTGGAATTACACAGCGCCAGACGAAAGCAGCATGAACCCAACATGATTTTTTTTCATGGCAATAGCATCGTTTTAGCTTGGCATGAAACATGGACTGCCATCTCGAGCACATCCTTACGTGCTGTAGCGGGTGTTTTCTATTTGCCATCGATCGTCATGAATTACAGAAATATATCGCCAGGTTATTTTTGGAGTGCGTCTTTTGTGGACAGGTACCTGACCCCGTGTTCTCTCGGCAAAGCCATATTAATGATGAGTAATGGAATGTCGGATACCATTGGCAAAGTGCAGGCAGTCCCTCCTTCCCGGTGATCGGTACGCAGATTGCAACATCACCCAGGGCAGGTGCTCGCCAAAGGCCCCAATCTCTCACCGTAACTTTCAAGTTTTGTCCTCAGCATCACCTCACATGCTCACTCCCGTCGCATTGGTACGTGGAGCGATGCAATGGTATCGCTCACGACTTTTGGAGTCACGGCTGAACGGGCCCGGAGCAGGCGAAAATCGATTCTCCAGCAGCAATCCAGCAACAAACATTCAGGGCGGATCGTCCACCCTTATCTACTTCTTGAGCAGCATCTGCATCTGCATCTGCATCTGCATTTCAATCTGAGTCCAATACAGCCAGGCCATTAAATCGGTCCGGATTGTGAGCAAAGGCGATCCGACACGAATACCAACAGTCCCGATACACACACACACGTCAAACGACACAGCGACTTCATATAGAGCCCGCCTCTTTCAGTGGACCAGATATGTACCACCACCATTCATTCATGGATCAGGCTTGTTTATGCTGATATTCGTTCCTCCAGTGGGCTTTGTCTAGCCCAGCCATGGACTTTACCGGGCCGCGCCATTCGACACTAGGCTCGTATATATCACCAAGACATGGTCTTATAAGGTCCAATGCTATTATTAACATCGGCCTCGCAGCTATCCTCCTGCTGGTTCCTGGCGGCCTTCCCCCTTCATCACCGACTTGGCGTGTGCCGGCGAAGAACCAAGGTCAACAAATGTGATCGAAGGAACATTTCGCCCATCGCATCCTAGTGTGCGAGCAATGTTGGGCCGTGGCAGTCTTGAACCGGTTC
Source organism: Apodospora peruviana (assembly GCA_033439685.1). Lineage (NCBI taxonomy): Eukaryota > Fungi > Ascomycota > Sordariomycetes > Sordariales > Lasiosphaeriaceae > Apodospora > Apodospora peruviana. The sequence goes on along the minus strand of JAUEDM010000005.1, from coordinate 3,138,475 downwards.
TGTTTTGCAGGATAACCCCCGCGTGCGGATTTTCGTCCCATGTTCTGCTTCCCGCACTTGTACTGTCCACTGACGTGGTTGCTGGTTGCACCGTCGAGATTCGGTCGAGGTCGCTGCCGTTTCTCGCAGGGCTCTGATATAGGCAAAATGCTCCCGCCCGACCTGTTCTACCCTGCCTTATCCACTGGTCAGAGTGTCCCGCTGTACCAGATTGTCTGTGTATAAGCCAACTGGAGGTTTATGTGCAGGCTGGCTCAAGCAAGTGTGAAGGCGATAGGCTTGCTGGGACAGCGATGGAACGCGGGTTCCTTCTCTGCAGCCGCAATGATATTTGATTGCTCGACCCAACTTCAGGACCTAGTCGGGTTATATTCCCCCCCTCCTACTATTTTCTCTTCCGTACCTGCTGCTGCGGTCCGGACAAAGTCTGAGCCAATCCGCTTGCCCACCGACTGTGGCATCACTTCCACCCCACTTACATCCGAGCTCGTGGGCCAGGGGCGAGCAAGGTGTTAAGCGAAGGCCTTGTTGGGACGATGGAGTCGCCATCTACATCTCTCCTGATGCTTTGTTTATCTACGCCCCATCGACTATCTTGGCCCACTCTACGGGCTAGGGGCCTGCCGTCGAGCTGACGGACTTTCTGGTTGCTGGAACCGATCACTTGCAGGCTGAATAGTCCTCAATCTGGGAGCATGCCTTGCAATATGGCTCTTTTGTCTTCTCCGAGGCCATCACCGGGTATCTGGCTCTTCCACTCATTGCGGACTCTACTCTCATCATTGTTTATGTCTCTGACGTCCATATTGCTCCTGGTGTGGACTGTGCATATTGCTCAATTACTTTGTATCCGCTAAACCCCGATTCCCATATTGGACGGGCGCTCGATGTGGTACCTGGAATCATACATAATGGTTGTTACACGCCCTCTTTGAGGGGCTCGGTCTTGTCACCAACTGTTCCGGTCTCTCCTTGTCTCATCCACCCCAGATCACCATGGAAGGCGGCTATCGATATGTCTTGGCGCTGCTGGCGCTCTTCGCCCTGCGCGTTCGCGCCGACTGCACCAGCTACGGCGTGGACTACTCCAATGGTGGGACTTACAACATTGACGGAACTTCGAATCAATACTTTAGCTTCGTCACGGTGTTCCAGGGTAATACTTTTATACCGTGGCACAAGGACCGCGCTGACAACGAACTAGGCTGTACCCAGGAAACGATCCAGCCTGTGCTTGTTGGCCCGGATGGCAGCGAATACGCCTGTTCGGCCATCCGGACGCAGCCGTCGGGATCTCAGGTGACGTCGACGTGGTGAGCATTGTCCCTGAGTTCGAAAATCGGTTCATTCACTGAACCAGTCAACTAGTGGCATTCCCTTCTCTGTAATGAAATCAGGATCCTGGAAGATCATAGTATCCGGCGATCAGATCGCCACTCAGCGCAACGTCAACTTGATAGTGGGAGCTCCGCAGACAGTCTGGATCACAGTAAGTGAAACCCGACTCTGCCCTCGGGAGATTTGCATGCTAATAATACAGGCCACCCCAACCGTGGTGGTTGGAATTACGAGCACGGCAAGGGCGACAAGTACTTGAAATTTCTCTCACTACTCAGCTATATATGCCACGGCTGACTCGAATACAGCGGTTGTGAACACCATTGCGCAGACCCAGACTCTGATCCTTGTTCCCCAGACCATAACAGCAGCATGCAATGGCGGGACGAGGACAGTTACGGTCTATCCTCAGGGGCCTACCGTCACCGTTGCCTCAACTGTCATGAGAACAGCAACAGACGGCCAAGTGACAAGTTATTTGATATCGACGGTTTCCGCCACAGCCGTCTGCCACTACCCAACCAGTGGGTCCTCCTCTACAAGTTATGATAATAACCCCGCCCGTCCGACGAGCTGCAGTGGTAGTAACTGCCAACCATGGCAGGGCAAGGGGAAAGGCGGCGGCGGCGGCGGCTGGGGACGCACGAGGGGTCCAGGCAGTTCTAACCCAACCATTGCAGACAAGAAACGAGACGTGGCAGCCACTGCGGCTGTTGCTGCTGTTACCTCTACAGTCACACAAACCACGTTGACTATTACCAGCACGGTTCGGACGACAATTCCCGCAAGAACAGTAACAGAACAAGGTAGACCTGTTCTCTGCCATTTCTTATATTATTTAGAGCTAACAGCCATCACAGTTCTCAGGACGGTCACGGCTACCATGTAGGCATACGAGGACACTCAACAAATATTGTAGTTCTGGTTAATGAAGAACTTTTAGTACTCCCGCTCCCTCCACCGTCTGCGGCAGTGGGGGCGCTGCTGGCACCACCGTCACCGTCAACCGGGGTACACCCACGACCACTACGCAAACGAATGTTGTCTACCAGACAACTCATCTGTCTGGGACTTTGTGGATTGGGTATGTTCCAAGACTTGCCCTGCTTCCCACTGCGGTGCTTTGAGGCACAGGAATTCTCCCTGCCAAGGAATACATCATCAACTATTACACTCAACGCTAATCACTTCTCTACTAGTCAAACCCAATATACCACCGTTACAAATGCGGCCAGTGCAACAGCCTGCTGGAGAGCCGGTGGATGGTTTGGCTTTTAGGTCTTTGGTACGTGGGATTGTTGTGCTTTTTGCAAGCATGTGCCTCCGGAGGACCTGGAGAGACAGACAGTCGTCCACTGTATGATCTCATATGCTAATCCGTATAGGTGAGGGACCAAAAAGGTGGCGCGTGGTCTAGAGAGTCATGGCATGGTATGGTCTTTTATACGCCTTAGATATGGTGGAGCTTCTAGATATCTGGGGTGCCGTGAAAGCCAAGGAGTGTTTTTACCGTCTTTGGTGAGGCAAATATTTTCTACTCGCAATAGTAATATCTAGTCAGCTGTTTGTTTCCTGGCTGCCGGTCCACGAGCTCCCTCCCAAGATAGTGTCAACGTAACACTGTTCCATCTTGAATATGGGTACCTGACCACCAATAAAACCACACTTCAACTCTTCTAAATAAGGAAAGGTTGAATTTGTCTTAGCTAATATAACATGACATAACTACACGTTATATTAGCTGTGATCATTTTTGAGGTGGTCTAATCGGACTGTAAGCAACGTCTTACCAAAATATAGGGCCATACATAATCATAGCCCGAGGTACACCTCTGCCGGTATTTAAAACTTTAGTGCGAATACTTTGTAAAGCCCTACCTATACAAGAAATAAGCGTTGTGTCCGCTATATATTACTGTAGGCATTTATCTTACTGCGACGTCTCTGGTGGAAATGCTGCTGCTTTGATAGCAGAGCTGGTAGCGACCAAGGAGCTTGAAATATGCGTTCAAGTAAACAGAAGATCAGATTTTATTTAATATAACAGTCTTTTCTTGCCCAAATAAAATAAGGCCTTGGAAGGTACTTACCCTAAGGTTGTAAATCTTAGTAAGAAAGTACAGTTTGATAAGACGTTTCCTACAGTCCGGTTCGACGACCTCTTAGGTTTATAGGAGGCTAGTGGCCATTTCCTCACCTCAGTGAGTGTGGGCTACCAGGTTCTAGTCCATATCGTTCCTCGTCTACCCAATGCGCTGGCTGGGTCATATTCTTCCAGCTCTAGCTCTCCTCCTCGTCGCCTTCCAGCCAAATCTCATGCCCATCGCCCTCCCAGACCAGCAGGCTCGTGAGAAATCCGCATATCGCCACTCCACTCAAGAACCACCAAGCGGCGCCAATTACCCCATGCGCCAGACTGTATCCGTATAAGAACCCACACATCACCGGCCCTATGGTCCGCGCGAGACTGTTGACGCTCTGCGCAATACCGTGCAGGGTGCCGAGGACGCTCGGGTGGGGGCTGCAGTTGTTGACCAAGATGGTCTGCGCGGGAATAGCAAACGTGCGACCGATGACTTGCATGGCGAGCACGCCGGCAATCGACACCCATACGAGGGTGCCGTCTTTGGGATGCGGTGGGGCTGTAGAGTTCGGAACCAGACTGAGGAAAGGCAGGACGAAGTAGGTAACAGGGAAGAAGAGTAAGGAGATGCGCCAGCTCCGAACCATACCCAGTCGTGCCGACAGCCACGGATATACGGTCAGCTGGAGGAAGATGCCGAAAACCCCGAGGATAGCCATGGCCATGCCCACCTCGCGCGGCTGGAGTCCCATGCCTCCGGTGAAGACGAAGGGCAGGTGTCGGGCAAGGGCGTTGGGGGATTCGGGGGGCTGGGCTGGATCGTACACCGGGGTGGACAGAAAGACGAACCAGAGCGAATTAAAGGTGCCGATGTGGAAGCCGATTGTGGAGCTCGCGAGCAGGGTAAAGACGACGTTCCGGGTGAAGATGCGCCGGAAGGCAAGCCTTTCGGTGAACCGAGGCCGCTGAAGTTGTGTCATCTTATCCAAGTCTTCGGATACGGACGGATGGGATGAGTGGCGGCCGAATGCCCCGGAGTTTGAATCAGCATCAGGTCTCTCTTGGGATGATAGTCGTGTATAAGCCATGTCGGTACTGTTGCGGGTCAAGCACGCCCACAGTTTTCGGCCAAGCTCACGTCCCAAGTCGTGTTTTCCGAAACGTGTTTCGAGAGTCTACTTGGCTCGTTAGCAACCCGTAGTCAACGCAGCAGACCGGCCTCACAAACCTCATCTAGGCATAGCCAAGTGGAAATCATGGCCGAGAAGAGGAAGAAAGCACAGAGAAGGTTAGGTGCCGCATAGGGGTAGCTCTGGAAAAACTGTACGTTCCCGAAAAGATACGGATATGTCCCTGCCAGATCTGAAAGCATACCTCCGAGCACAGGCCCAATGATGACACCAATGTTAAAAGTCATTGGCAACAGTAGAAATGCTCTAGACTGATATCTGCCATGTCGATTAGAGCCAATTGGATATTTTTTAAGGGGATACCGGTAGACGCACTTTTTTTCTCTGACAATCTCGCTGATCCTGGTGTAGACGGTTATAGGTGAGCATTGGAGGAGGACTCATGGGTACATCCCCGGAATAGGGGTATCTTCTTACATTGTTCTGATCACGCCGACATTGCCGTTTGTGATTCCGCCAATGGACCTGAACACCAGGGCCTGCCAAAAAGACGTCGAGAAGCCGAATCCGGCACAAGAGAGCACTTCGCGGCGGTGGCAGGTTAACCTTGGTCCGATCAAGGAGCTTCAGTACTGATCATAGTGGGCTTACTTGTGCCGGAAAGACCAATCAACAAGACGGTCTTGCGGCCAAACAGGCTGGAGTCGGCCACTCGACCCCACAACATGGCGGTCAAGCACTGAGCGGCGGTAAAACTGGCACTACAGCCAGATCATGTGGGTCAGGTTGCTGCATCGGTTCGTCGGATTGCAGAGGTGAGGCCTGCTTACTGCAAGATTCCAGCTTGGCTAGAAATGACAGAGTCTGGGAGCGTTGGGTCAAACCACTTCAGTTGGTAGAACATGTAGGACTGTCACACGAGTTAGCGAATGCCAGATAGCGGCGGATGAGTCGAGAGACAACCTGCCTGCAACGATGTCTGGACCAGTGGCTCACTCAACCTAGCCAAGGTGAGAACGATGAGCTGCTGTTTCTTCGGCAGGTCTCTCCAGGACACAGATCTGGCATCATCGCCACCGCTACCACGACCCGGCTGGCGCTGATCAGTGATGGAGCTTGGTCTTTCCATCCCTGCAGAGAGAAGGTGCCGCTCAGAGGTATGGGAAGGCTCAAACATGCTCGTCACGCGACCTGCGTGGTGAACACCTGGTTCGCCACCTTGGGACAGGCTTTCGGAAGCAGTTGGCACCACTGGTGAGCTCTGCGGGTCGAGGCCTGGAGAGATGGTGAGGCTTGTGAGCCCAACTTCTACATCGTGGGATTCTGGCATGGATGCGGAAGTCCACACAACTGGGAGCAAAATAACACCCCCTTGTTCTCCACCTCTCTTTTTGCGAGCAGACGCAGTGGGATGGTGTAGGCTTGAACAGCGTTGGAGGTTGAAAGTCTGGACCGGCTCGAGAATTACCAATTTACCCAAGGTTTGTAGTTTCGTATTTTCGAGGAGGAAAAACTTTATAATCGGACTTGTATGATCAAGCCAGAAGAGGAGAGGGCGGGACGATAAACTACTGGTACACCAGGTAAGAGAATAAGATTCTGGAAGAGACAGCCGTGCGTGTGTGTGTGTGCGTGTGCGTCTATGTTAGGCTTGCATCCGTCTGAACTACAACGTAATCAATTGTCTGTACTAGTATCCTGTTGCGGGGAAACAAGACGAGACGTTTTATGGAACACACTGGGCATTATTAGTTAGGTACCTTCCATTTTATTAGCTTTGGGGTTCTGCGGCCTTGTTCTGGGTTGCCCGGTGCGGTGCCGGACGACCCGTCGCAGTTTTGCACTAAAGCTGTACCAGGTACCGCTTTGAACCTAACTGACTGCATCCGATGACATCGGAAGCGGTCACGTCAGAAGACCTCTCCAGAAAACCCCCCACAAAACCGGTTCCGCAACGGATATCTCATTCGCTTCGCTTTGCTCCCCGGAGTCCCGGACGTCATCCTGAAAGGGGCCACTAACCCCCAGCTGCTCTAGACTAGTACGCCGAGCGCCGGCCGCCCTTCGCCGCCCTCGCAGCTGCACAAGCTTCCCGGCCGCCATTCCCCGGCGCCCGCCCACTAGACACGGCGTGCATGGTGCATGGGCCGCTCTCGGCCTCCATATAAAAGACCCCAAATCTTCAGAGATTGTTCAGGTCATTTTGCGCCGTGATGGGATCGCCCTTGCTGACCCAGTCCAACTGCCGCACTTCTCGTTAGTGTTCAACTTCGATATGGTATTATTTCTTAAAGTTCATCAAGTTTTGATCGTTTACCAACGCACCAGGATGAAGTTTGGCACCCGGCCCCAGGTCTGGTGGCAGAGATCCGACTGCGCCAGAATGGACGAGACCGAGTTTGTTCTCGGCGCCGCGAGCGGGTCTGGTATGAGGATACCAAAGAGGTCGACGTCGAGGTAGTGGTTGACGAGGTACATGCGTCCGTCCGCGCTCGCCCCCGCCGGACGGTCAAGCGCACACTGGGGGAAGCTGCTGTCGGTCGTGTCGAACGGGGTCTCAAACATGTAGGCGAACTGGTCGAGGATATAAGGCACCTTGGAGGTGTCGGCATGGTAGTCCATGAAGGTGACCAGTCTCGTCCCTGCGTCAATCAGAGATTGCAGCGTCGGCCAGTCGCCAAGGGCAAGCGGCGAGGACGGCGAGTAAACATGGTCCTCCAAACCCACAGCGGCAAACACGTCGGCAAAGTCGGTCACCGGTATGGCATCCGGGTTTGTGAGTAGCAACGTGACGACCTCGTCCGGATGGATGTCCAACCAGGCCTTGATGGGCACCAAGAAGTCGGCAAGTGATCCGGCGTCCAGCTCGAGGCAGGACGTATGGCACATCTGGATACCGTTGATCCATCGCTGGGTCTGTGCTTGTAGAAATCGCAGTCCCATGTTGAGGACCTCGGTCGCATCCACATATTGATTCTGCGAAGGCAGTGCGCCGACAAAGGCGCTGTTGTGAGCACCCATGTGAGTGATGCCGCTGTACTTGCGCTGGCAAAGAGCCTCATGCCCGTTGCATGCAGCGGCGGCGGTCAATCTGACGAGGACGGCGGCGATGAGCAATCTCAACATCACGGCGGTGTTGCAGTCTCAAGTCAAGCAGCTCGAGGTCAGGATCGAGCAAGAACGTGGATGGACGGACAGCCTGCTGTTTTCTACTTCTACCACAGGCAGCCATCACAACTCGCACCTCGGGTCGCATCAACCCACTGATAGGAATCTCGGTCTGGAAATTGCAACATCGCCGGGGAGTGGCGACGTGGACTTGCTTGCCATGGTCGGATTGTTGGCCTCCGGGGACGGGAGTGAGTTGAGACGTGTAGTATCGGAATGGTCGAATGACGACAGCCAATTCATCGTCAGTGGGCAACTGCAAAGTTCGCCTTCCATCTTCTTGTTTGTTTGTCTGCGAACCGGCTTTCTTCTTCATGCATTAACAAACATCGTTCCGGGCCGTCAACCAATCGATGCAATCAGCAGCGGAGGATGTGAAACGCGGATCTGAGAGCAACTTGGGCATTCGACGGCGTTGATTGGTGATCGGCGCTCCAGGAGTAATGTTTGCAATCATTGACTTGGCATGTGCCAACCCAATGCCATGTAAGTTTTGAACAATCTAGGGTAGTTCGAGAGAGCGAGCCGCTATTTCCTTTACAGGACTATGTCGCGTTACACAAGACAAATGGAATGCGCAATCCTAATTATGGGCGAGAGGACTCCCATGTAATTTATCCATACACTTATCCGCATATGGATGTATAAATGTACTCCGAAACAACGTCCGGATGGCCAACGGAGTACGGAATATTCCGTCCACTTTTCAGTCAGCGCCACTGACAGCCCCACCGGCCACAACTACCGGCAGATCCCCCACCAAATCGGAGCTTGGCAAGCCCTGGAGAGCTTAAGCTTTTTTTCTGTGGGCCACATGCCAAGCCGCCGCCGACTTCCTTGTGTGGCTTACCCGGGCCCCGTTGCAAAGGAGACTGCGCACCTTTGCGGCCTTGTCGGCGACCTTCTTGAAAAAATGTACAGTAGGGCCAGAACCCCAGAGTCCACTTCAAGTCCACTCCTGCCTGCTGCTGGAAAGAAAATGAAAGGAGCTTGTGGAGGCCATCTCCGAGAAGAATCCGAACTTGAACCGCATTTCAGTCAGTTCTTTTTCTACTATTGTAGTATTCTTTTGCAGCGGGACCTTTTGCAGTCCAAGAACGTCGCTCGAACCAGATACTCGATAGTGTAGGGAACATACCAACGATACACAACCAGCCATGCCGGACCAAGTTCGGGTCAACATTGTCGCCCCAATGCCCAGGTAGTCGAGGACTGTTTTATCGGTCACGGCCCGGCCCTGATCATCAAGGACACAACTGGATACTCAACAAAAATTGCAAGTAAATAGCGCAGTGGTCTGGCGCTCTTGCATCATATGGCCACTTCAGATTGCCGAGCCTCGAAGCCCTGTCCCAGCACGCCAAGGGGCACTGGTGGACCTGGCACACCCCAACCTTCTCGAAGCGGCCCATTGTTTCTTTTTCTGAGGGCAATGGCCATTGCGGCAAAAACACCATGCGGAGCACTGGAATCCAGCAGCTCTCTGTCTTTTCTCTCTCTCTCACTCACGAAACCCCAACCGTCCCGACTGATCCATGTCAGGAGAGAAGCTCTGCCAGCTGTTGTCGGATCACCGCTCACGTCTCCCCTGACCTCCAGCAACCAAGATTGAGGTCGATGGCGGAAGGAATAACACTCCACCGACCAGACATGTTTACGTACACGTCTGATTGCTTTCCATCGAGGCATAAATTGACCACTCAGATGGGCTACTTAGTACTCGTGCTTACTACCCGTGGCTGAGAGGGACTCACCAACAATTATTTTTGTTGGTCCCATAGACCCCATTACAAGCTTCCAGGTTGTTCCTTGGTGCATTGATCCGCAATGGAGCAGTGATGGCTTCCACCGTCTCAGGAAGCGCGAAAAGTACGGAAAGTTAAGGGACCAGGAGCGCATAAACCTTACCCCGGGGATGGAAGTAACACTGCAAACCGGTCGGTGTGTACGGGAACCCCGGGGAGCCCATCCGGCACCGGTGCCCTCTGGCAGTTGCCCAAACTCCCCACGCCAGGGAGTCTGGACTGGCTGTGCTAAGACCGGAGTGTTCTCCGGATATCCTGGTTGCCACTCCCATCTCTATCATCACACCGCTGTTTACGGTAGCTATTTGCAGAGAAACCAGCCACTGGCACTCGTACGATGAGCATGGGCACCGGTTCCACGGGCGGCGACGTCTTCGGGAACTGCCAGGAAACTTCCAATTATTCGAACTTTGCCTGAGGACTTGTCCAGTAGAACATGGCTCACAGATAAAGCGTTCATGCCCACCCACGTGCCACCGTGCTGCTCAGCAAGCATATTCCGGGCGTCTTGATGCGCATCTCCAGATGACCATGTCTCGACAGACTGTTCAGAAACGGCAATTAGATGCTTCTAGCCCACCCCGCATCAGCTCTCCTACCCCAGAGCAGACAGATCCATCTGCTCGAACGTCCCCATGACTCATGTTTTCAGGTTCTCCCATACAGTAGCTCTTCAAGGGAAATGTTTACGCTGGCAAATGGTCGGATCCAGGAGACCTACAGAGCGTCAAGGGCAGTGCTTGCTCTCTACCCTGGGGGCCGTGGCGAGATAGAGACCGCGTTGGTGCCACATTCGCGACAATGGAACGACAGATCACATGCGGAGACAGACTGTTTTCTTTCGGCCTTCCAGATACCACTGGTATCTGTGCCTGTGGGCACGAACGGGGGCAGCATGGAGACGGTGCCAGGGGGTTGGTGGCAGTTAGTACCACAGGTTCAGGCATCCCCGACGTTCTCCTTGTTCTCCATCCGTAAAATGGGAGCTTATTGACACTTGTAATGTCCCCTAAGGCGGAGCGGAGGTCAGACCAAGCTGGCCAGCTACGTGCAACATTCTTTGTCCACGCTGCCGTCCTCTCGATTCACTCCGCAAAATACCAAGATGCAAATGTTCTTTCCTGCTCTCCTGCCTGCAAATTTACGTATTGTACACCCGCTGTGATATAAATCAGGTTTTGATTGCTCTTGGTCGTCTAGTACGCCAACGTAAAAGTGACACCTTTCTCGCTGATGTGCGATGCCTTCCATGAATCCATGTATCGTAAAGCAATGTAATGCCAAAGAAGCCAAACCAACCCAAACTCCCCTCCATGATTCCGCCAACCCAGCTTCACTTGTAGCCAAGACGCCGGATATAGGTGTGCTACTAACAAATCCTAAATCGATTCAACCTGACCGATTTTCTCCAGAAATCAAACAGGCCCAAAGACTTGGGCGCCTTATATGCCCACCGGACGGTGTCTATCCCTGTTACCGAGCCCCTTTTCGGTCGCTCCTCGTCCCCTAAGCTTCGCGCCAGCAAAATTTTCGAAGGTGGATTGATTCACCGGTCCGGCCGCTGAGATAGCCAAGCAACAGGTTACGCGCGCCCTTCGTAATCGTCTCTATCCCTGATACGAGTCTCAGGGAATATCATATGTCCATGGCTGACCCCGAATAAGAGGGTGGTGGTGGTGACGGACGGATACAATAGGAACTTGACGAGTACGGTTGCCAAGACGACTGCTGTGATAAGTATGAAGTCGCTCCGCCCGCCTGCTGCAATATGTATGTAGTCGCTCCGCCCGGTTGCTGCGCCAAGTATGAAGCCGCTCCGGTCGACTGCTGCTGCGGGATGTTCGTCGGGCGGTATCCGGCGCGGGCGTCTGTGGGTGAAGTAGGCGACATCCAGTCAGCATTGAACCCCATCTCATTGGAGGTCTCGCCGCCGCAAGTGGATGCCGGCTTACTTGATGTCTCGAGGTCGTCGTATTCGGCTTTGCCACCAGTGCTGTCAAGGCAGGACATATTCTGCGGCGCTATGACGCTGCCATACGAAGGCACGCTCGTGGGGATGAAGCCCGTTACATAGTCCTCTGGGCATCCGGTGGAAGAACATGGACTCGAAATCGACCCAGACACCACGGGCGACCATGATTCGCACGGGGATGGCGTGGCCAGATAATTCGGTCCAAAGCCCGGCGTTCCGCTGTAGTCCGCCGAGCCCTGCCCGAGAGACGATGCTTGACTCGAGACGGCCGATCCGGGGGCACCTGGTAGCCCGTCCACGTTGTAGCCTGTTACTGCGTCCGGAGTGGTCAGAACACGAAACAAAGATTGCTCCCGCGTGTTTCCTAGGTGGTGGTGGTGGTGGTGGTGGTGCTGCATACTTGCTGTGGTAGGATATTGCCGTGGCTGACATGCCTGGCCGGTGAGCTTGCTGAGCTTGTCCCGGAGCGCCATGTTCTCTTCTATTAAAGCCTTCTCCCGTTTCTGAGACTCGTCTAGCATGTTCTTCAGCCCCGCGATCTCACTTTTTGTGCGGGCCCGTATGGCTCGTTGAGCTTCCCGGTCGTTTGCTCGTTTTCTCTCGAGTTGTTGCGGCGAGAGCGACGCGACGCTCCTGGATCCTGTGTTGGGCCAAGTTCACATTAGACTCTGCTCCCGGTACGCGGCTGGGAAGAGAAGCTGAATACAAACCTTTCTTCTTGCCGGGCATGATCTTGATTGTTGCCTCTTCAGGGGGTGATAGCTTCATGATGAATGCGTTGCGGATGATTAGATCGTATGGGATATCCCAGTCCAGTGCCTGCCGGCTCTCGTTTGTCTGGATATTTCTTTTGCACCTGGATGGAGGTTGTATGCTAATAAGATAGAACGGTGAATATATCGGAGATTGATGCACTGAGACTTGAACAGACAGACAAGATCGGGTACGTGGGGACCCTCCCAGGGTCTGACCAGTGTATTATAAAAAAGGGCAGACGTGAACTCGGTTTGCCGAGATTTCCCACCCCTGCTGACGTGTGGCCCTAAGGTGGCTCCGCATGGAAGGGGTGAGTTGACGCCAGATGCTTGTTGGAAGTGGATGGTGGGAGGGATTCCATGTCTGGCTTCTCGGTGGCGGCCAGCTCTTTTTGTACTGTAGGCAGAAACTAGGTACCGTACTATCTGGCAAAACCTGGCCTCCCGATTGTGATGTGGAGCAAGTTTAGACCTAAGGGCGAAGGTTTTCTCTTCCAAGTTAACGAAATGTTAGTAACAAAACCGTTCCAGCGGTGGAAATAATATAAGTGGAAAATCTGCCCAAGTATGACCCACACGTGAATCTAGGTTTGGAGAGAATACACGGTAAGACCCAGGCAACAGCCACGATGAGACGCCTCGACGTCCAAGTCCGGGCGGTCGAGATCCAGTCAGCCGCCAGGTAGCCACCAGTGTTCGAAAAAAGGGACGGGTGAGGGTCCAGGGGCAGAGGAGGGGGGCTCTTTTCTACGCCGTCCGGCCTCCTTTCCTCACCAGGGACACAGTCCACACTTGAAGAAGCCCATCGTAGAAGCGGTGTCGATGACGACACTTGGTTCGTCTTCAAACGGAGACAAGATGACCAAGTCCATCACCGAGCCGGCTTCTAGAATTTTCAAGTTACCTTAGTTAGTGGGCAGGGGTGGCCGGGCCCAATATTTAGAGTTGACACTACAGTGATGACCCCGGTTCGAACAACCACCTAGTTCTTCTCGGCAACTGATACCTTGACAGCAGAAGCTGTCGTGCCTGTGCAGAATGGTATGCGGAATGGGATATTCTGTGCCTGTCAGCCATCGCTCAGGAACAACAGGGGGAGTGGAAGGAACTGAACTCCTTGTGTCTCGGGCCAGACAGGAGGTTCACAGTACCCAGTACGGAGTACCGGGAGGGACCACAACAGCACCGCAGTACGTAGGTAGAATGTGGGTTCATGATCTGTGGAGCCCAACAGCGCCAATGGCAATGCTACAAAGTACAAACGCGCTGCCTCGGAAAGGTCCACTTCGAGATACCTACCGCCAACCAAGCTATCGTGTAAAAAGTATAGTGCCGAAGGGCGAGACCCTAATTCCGGCAGTGACCGGACTAGGAATTTATTTATCTACCGGGCTTGCTGTCTTTATTCTAAAAACGCCTGTGCCGAAAAAGACGGCAAGATCCTGAACACGGAGCCACACAGCCTACCGTACAATCTCTCAACAAGGGGAATCATGGGTGGGATGGTACATGAGTGAAATTATCCAATGACAACCTCCCACTTGAACCATTCCTCACTTAGCTTCTTAGCTGTGAGCAAAAGATTGCCGCCTTAGGTTTAAATTTGATCCACCACTGAATCCGGCTGTTGAGATATCATGTGTGGTAGTAGTTAGGACCTGCTCACTTTAACCTTTCGCCTGTTGAAGATGGCCAGCTGGGGCAGTAGTGGAGAAGTCGCGGGACAACAATGGAACAATATTGTACAACTGGGTCCGTCCCAGAGCCTTCGTGGGTTCAATTGGGTTGGGCTTGAGCCGCCCGAAATTCTTTCCACAACTGCTGGATCCGGGTAATGCTGGAGCCGGGTACTGGACCTACGGGAGCTCCTAAACAAACCAAGGGACCAGAAATGTGCTAGCGGGATATACCGATGGATCAAATAGAGCGGCTCGTCATATCGCGAGCGGCCATGTTTGGCATGCATCTCCAATATGGGACCAGTGGCTGATACGAGCTGCCATGATGCGTCCTATTGTCCGGGTTTCCAAGGGGCAATGTGAAGGCAATAGGAAAGGAGGTTAGGATATCTCATTCATGATATATCAGCATCCCTAACAGCGCCTACCAGATCCTCCAGCCCACCTACACCTGTCGGGCCATCCAGCCCCTGCGGGGGCAAGGCCCATGTAGGGAGCGGACTGCAATAGCTCCATGCTCCATCGGCGTCCTCGTACCGAAGACTGTGAAGCCACAACGAAAGCTCCTGTGTGCCAGGGTCGGTATATAGCGGCGTGTTGCATAGGTCGCAGACTTCACCGGACATCTTCTCCGCCTTCCTCTCATAGTATTTATCAACCATCTCGTCGTGGTAGGCGACGGCGTCAGCAACCTCATCCTTGCCCATGCGGGACAGGCGGGCAATTATATCCTCGTCAGTGTTTTGCACCCCGTCGGGGTCATTGCCGCCCAGGTCAAATCCCCAGACTCTCTGGTTGGCGTAGATGGGGTCGTTTTGGATCGGGTGCCCGAGAAAATGGAGGTGGACTCTCAACTGATGCGTCCTGCCTGTGACAGGCAGACAACGGACGATGGAGTAGCCTTGCTGGTCCTTCCGAGGGCCGGATTCTGGGCAGCTCGGCATAACCCCCTCAACGTCCGGCGCGCTTGTGGACCTGTGGTTGGTGGGCGGATAATACGCCAGACGCTTAAAGACTGTCCGCGCAGATTTCCCATTGGCGCGAACACGATTTAGACCAAGCTTGGGGGATATTTGGAGGATGGGCTGGTCGCACACGACTTCTCCATCGGGGAACCTGCCAATGACGCGAGCAACATACTCTTTTCGCACGGTACGCTTGGATATCTTCAGAGTCAAATCGCCAGCTGATTTGTTGTTTTTGGCGATGAACATGATGCCACTGGTGAGCCTGTCGAGCCTGTTGCAGGGCCGCGGCAAGAAAGCGTCGGCCCTCTGTGCCTTGAGAATCTCAACAACCGAGTTGTAGTTGTAGCGGCCAGCCGGGTGGACAGGGACGCCCGACGGCTTATTGATGACAAGCATGTCCTCATCCTCGTGGATGACGCCGATAGGTTCGGCGGTAACTGGCGGCTCGTGTCGGTGTGTGGTATGGCTGACGAGGTCGCCGTTACTGAGGACATAGTCGGGACCGACATGCTTAGAATTGACAGCAACCTGGCCGGACTCCATGGCGGCGCGATAATACTCGAGCGGACGGTCGCGAAACTCGCTCTCGAAGACGTCGATGAGGCGGCGGCCGCGCCATCGCTCTTTGCACCAGGTATTGTAGGTATAGTAGTAGGGCGCAACGCGTCGAAGCCCGCCCTCGATATAATACGGGCGAGGAGAGGCATCGCCGCCGCAGGGTGTTGTCAAGACGGTAGTGATGTGGTCCGTGTTCGATAATCCGGACGCGAGACCGATGGCGGCGACCGTTTCGGTGGCCGTGGCAGCGGCAGCCAGTGTTGTCGCCTGGGCGACCATCCTATTCGTCTTCTGCGCTATCAGCGCCAGTAACCTGTTGCCTGTGACTTCCAGGATGGCTAGAGTCTGGGAATCCAATGTTTTGGAAATAAGATGGTTTGGGGCGTCGGATGCCCGGTCTGCCGTTGTTTTCAATGGAACGTGGTGCCCGACTTATCGGCAGCTCAGTACCCCCTTATCCGTCGGCGCCTTCAGTCGGCGACAAACTCTAAAATATTGGCGGTGGAGGGCGGCAGAAACAAGTTGGCGGGGTGGGGTACCAGGACCCGGCGACGGATCTCTGCACGACCTACACAGCTTCGTGCCTCGGGATCTTTTAGCACGCAATGTCCCCGCATCGTAACAGCTACTCCGTAGTGCCTCACGAGACTGTCAGGACTGTCCACTGCAGATGCCAAACTAAACTAAACTTTCCAGGTACCTACCAGCTCATGCTATTTTATTATCGCGTCCACTGGTTCCAACCTGGAGCCGGAACTGAAAATCTGTCCTCAGCCACAACAAACAAAGAACGACAACAACACTACCTTCGCACCGTTGCTATGTCCGGGCCAACCCAGCTCAAGAGCCGCTCAAGAGCTGATTACCCGTACATCCTGGGTTACCGTACGCGATGGTGCGTCCGTTACTAGCACCTTGGGTCGGGACCGAGTGAGTTGTGCTGACACATTAGCCGGCTTCAGGAATGATAATGACATGTACGACCACATGAACAATTCCGTCTACAATTTCTTGTTTGACTCGGTCATCAACACCTATCTCATCCAACACTGTGGTCTGCATCCGCCAACATCAAGACAGTACGGCATGGTGGTTCACTCTCACACCGACTACTTTGCCTCCATCTCGTTTCCCGCATGCGCCGAGCTGGCCCTGCGCGTCAACCGCATCGGCAACTCCAGCGTGGCATACGAGATCGCCCTGTTCGAAAAGGGCGTAGACGCCGTTAGGGCTGTCGGCGAATTTGTCCATGTTTTTGTCGACCGTGAGACTGGCAGACCTACCCCCCAAGGCATGGCCACTGCTTTGAGGGAAGGTCTGCAGCGTATCCTGGTCAAGGCAAGACAGAGCAAGATCTGACATGCATGCATGCCTAAATCATACAAAGATTCCCAAGTCCTGGATTAATCGGGAATAGTGGTGTCTGTCCGGGGTGTGTCCCATCGGATTTGTCGCCAACGCCCTTCCCTCCTTCCCTCGAATCCTCTGCCGAATGCGTGATTCGGGCCAGTGATCGGCAAACCGTTGATGTAAAGGGCGCAAACCATACACAACTGCAGATCAGTTGAGTCTCGCTGGGGGCTGTCTTCACAAACACGGACATGATTACCAATCAAGTAACTGTCAACGTCATATTAGGTGATAGTTTGTTGGCTTCAAAGATGGTCGGAGGGCGGTGCATCCCATCATATAATCCCGCGATGAAGCCCGATGTAAGAAGATCTAAGCAGTAATTCATATCGACGCATAGCATAGCCGACAATTCTCACGGTGAATCAAATCAACTAGTAACTAGAAAAGGGGCCACATACTCGTGACCATGGACCCGCCTATCAAGCCATTCAAGATCAACATCCCCAACTCAGACCTCGCCCGGTTGAAGAAGAAGCTTGAGCTGGTGGAATTTCCCGATGAGCTGCCTGTGTCGGACAGTTGGGAGTATGGCGTGCCAATCACGGACATGAAAAGGCTGGTCGGCTACTGGAGAGAAGGCTACGATTGGCGACAACATGAGGCAGAACTCAACAGAATGCCGCAGTTCACAACCTCTATCGACGTCGACGGGTTTGGTCCCATCAACATCCACTTTGTGCACAAAAGGAGCAAGCGGAAAGGGGCCATCCCGCTCATTTTCTGTCATGGCTGTAAGCGCGGATGCCCTCCAATTGTGCGAGTCTCGCATATCATTGACACCCGTAACAGGGCCCGGAAGCTTCATCGAGATCGTCAAGATCCTCCCCCTGTTAGTTGATCCCAGCGGAGATGATCCGGCCTTTGATGTCATTGCACCATCGCTGCCCAACTTTGGCTTCTCGGAAGGTCCTTCGAAACCCGGATTTGGCGTCCACCAATATGCGGAGAGTCTGCACAAACTCATGCTTAAACTGGGCTACGACAAGTATGGTGGGTCCCTTGCCTTGGACATTAGGATATAACTTTCGTGGTATAAATAGCCTAACATCTTGTTCAGTTACTCAGGGCGGTGACTGGGGCTTCTCGGTGACCCGTTTTATGGGCATCAGATATCCCGGGCATTGTGTAGCGAGCCATTTGAACTACCTTTGGGTTAACCCCCCTAAGTTGTTTAAGCAGCCCCTGCTGTACCTCCAAAACCTGCTTCCCTACAGTAAGAAGGAGAAGGAAGGGTTAGCCAGGACCAAATGGTTCTATGACCAAGGATACGGCTATAACGTGGAGCAGAGCACCCGTCCGGCAACCATTGGCTTTGCCCTGGAGGACTCTCCGGTGGCGTTGCTGGCTTGGATCTATGAGAAGCTACACGACTGGACTGACAGCTACCCGTGGAGCGACGATGAGATCTTGACATGGATTTCCATCTACCTGTTCTCTGATGCGGGACCGGCGGCGAGTGCACGCATCTACTACGAGACAACACATCCTTCACACTGTGAGCATCTGGAGTACAATCCGAAGGTCAAGCTCGGGCTGTCGACCTTCCCGGGGGATCTAGTCGTATCTCCATGGTGCTGCCGGCGGACTCTCGGTCCTGTTGTCTTCGATGCTGTACACGAGGAGGGTGGGCACTTCGCAGCATATGAAAAACCAGAGTTGCTCGTAGGAGACTTGAGGACTATGTTCGGGATAAATGGCGGGGCTTGTGGGATAGCACTGCAATAGGCGACTTAGTATAACGCTGCAGTTGAAGTGGTCATTGGCAGTCAAATATATTTAGAGTAGTATCCAGACGTCACCCTCCAACACAATCCTCGTCCTGGGCCTCCAATACTCTCTGCATCCCGGCTGTCTCGCTCGACCCCACCAAGGGCTCCTGCCGTCTATGTTGCTTACGATGAGCGAGGGCTTCGGTGAGTGTGGAGACCGCTGCGGCGGCGTCAGGCTCGGCGATGAGATACATAGTGGTGTGGAGGAGGTGAGAAGGCGGTTCGTCGCTGAAGTAAATCTCGTGGGCCGACGGGACGGTTAACAGGTCCACGAAGCTCCATTCTGTGGTGCAAGCCAGCTTGAGGATGTCTCTTGCCTGAAAAAGGCAGGGATTTCAATACTAGTATTATCGTGAGTATCATCGTGAGTATCTGGCAAGGGCCGTATTCTGTAATCAACCCCGGCGGCATCCCAGGGAACGTTTTCCGTCTTTGCTGTTTCGGCATGCTTCCAGATCAACCCAAGAACTAGCTTATCCACCGACCTGGACCATTGTGGTAATTCAAAATCGGGCTGGGCATACATAGACCCGTACAGTCAGTCTGATTAGCCGAGGGCAGACAAATTCTTGAATGAGACAATGTGGGTTCGGTTCTAATGACAGACGAGAAAAGATGCCAGCGATACCAGTTCGCTGTACCTGGTTATAGGGTGATGTGGTACGCCTCCTTACTTTGCTTTTGAGGCGGAGGATGAAGAACGAAACAAGACCATCAGGACAAGCGCCTTTGCCTAGGGTGGAATTCAAGCGCCTATAGCTTGAAGTTCCGGTGTCCCCACGCCGGAATAACTCTCTTCCTACCAACCTCAGCTAACATAGGAACTGTATCACCGCCACAATCACCTTACAGTTCCTCCCTACCCGATTTGACTTCAAGTTCTAGCTTCAAGAATACTCGTCTTCCACTGTACGTAGTTGACTATGTGGGTCTTTGCTTGGAATCACACTACGGCGTGAACCAAGGGCATCCCCGGAGATACTTCCGTGCAGTTCTCTATCATACAGTCTAGGACTTGCTCCTCGTTTGAATGAATTCATCACAAAGACGAAACCATCGCAAGAGGTAAACGAGGATTGTGATTAGCCAATGTTCTCCACCACCGTGGAAACCGTTATAGTAGATGCGACATATTCATAGTCAAAGCCACAAGCAATCCCTCGTGGAAACAATATTGCCCCGTACAGAGGAGCAAGTAGACGAAATCCTGCGCCCACTAGCAAACAGTGGCTTGACCGCTTCTCTTTGAACCCGGAAGCGCAACCCGTTGTCCAACTGGCTGCTTCCGCACGAACATAGAACCTGTGTTTGGAGTCTGGTCTAGGTAGGTAATCTATACGTCAGCATCAACTCTGCCGCCTGGGTCACCGCGTTCGCAATATGGAGATATGGTTCCGAAGTTGTTGTGCCACCCCATGTGCAGGAAAATGAAGACGGCCGCTGCTTGCCTAACCCAGGGGGTACAGGACTTAGGCAGCCACGCCGTGAAACGCGCAGCAAGGCTGAAGCGGCACAGACCGAACCCGCGAATCTCACAACAATACAGATTACCAACCAGAATCCTTCCTTGGTTGACACCATTTCCCCTTCTCTCCCATTCTGATTACTTGGGGTACCACACGATCCCCAGCTACACCTGTCCTCCAGTCCATTTCACATTCTCCAGCAAGCAAGACGGTCATTCACTTTATGCCCACAATACCTCAACGGCCTCAAACCACCTCGACAGGATAATTCATACTTACTAGTATTACCATGCACGGCTCTTCGATTTTCTCCCATATCGTTAGCCGGAGCATCCAAGTCGTCCGGCAGACGAGTCAGGATGGTTCAACCGCCACCATCCCCGACGAGATCCGGCACCGCTTGTCCTCTCGGACCGCAATCTGCGTCCTTGTTGTGACCACGCTCATCTTCATGGTCTTCTTCACTCTTGTCGAATACCCAGTTCGCTTTGTCATTGGGACACTGGCCATAGTCGAGCGCACGTCCGAGACCGAGAGTCCCACCGCCGCCGAGGCGTCTGATTACGTCGAATTGGACGGGCTACTCAGCGATGAATCTGACAACGACAAAAATCCCGGCAGTGGCTGCGTTGTCACTGACGTGGAGGCCGATAATACCAACGGCCGCAAGACAATGACCACTCCTACAAAGGGCCCCGTTACAAAGGACATCGGCACGGCCATGGCACATCTCCGCGCTAGGCGTGGCTTCCGATCTCTATACCGTGGCTTCAGATTTGGCATGGCGTACTCTATTCTGGACCTACTCGTGCAGACTCTGGCGCTGCCCACACGCTTCAACCCCATCATCGTCGACCTCATATGCATTTTCGTCCTTGTCGGGATCCATTGTTCGTGGACCCATGCCATCTTGCGCGCCTCGCACCCAGCAAATGACGGTGCCAGGTTCCAGCAAAATACCAAACGCACCGGGTGCGCTCGCTTCATCCCAGGAGTCTGGTCTCGACACCTGGTCCTTCCTACCATTCGTTACATTTTGCACTTTACCGCTTCCGTCATGGGCACACTACTTGCTTCTTTTTTCGCCCGGCGGCAACACGACAAGATCAAGGCATCTCACCAGGATGGGAGCGTCAACCTGTTCATCGCCGTCGTTCTGGCCCTATTTCCCATCGTCGTCGGCTTACTCGCCTTCTTTACGTTGTTGCTCCCCTCTTGGATGGCATATGTCCGTGTTGAGGCCTCACTCCTTCCCGAGTCTGACAGCACCGTGGTGCCCTTTGACCGGACTTATGGTGGGCGCCTCGATCGCTCCGATGCTACCTCGTGGGTCGGCTACGTAATTCGGAACTTGACCACGTACGGCGCTTGGAAGACTGTTGGGTGGAAGACATACAAGCGTGTTATTTCCATCTATCTCAAATTTCTCCTTCTCAGTGTCGTCATCCTGCTCTCCTTTTCCCTCATATACGCCCTCGAACTTTATGCCATCTTGGGCCAGTATTCGGGCGACTTTATGGTCTCTTTCCATGCCGGGGTTCACATGAGACGGCTGATTACCTACCCAAGTACTGACCATCAAGGAAGATGAGAACCGTTCGCTATGTGTCTGAAGGCTACTTATGCTCTATTGTTCTGTAGTATTATCTGTGCCGAGTAGGGATGCGAGTTGAGGGTTTGTCCTAAGGAAATATCTCTCGGAGACTTGAGCACCGTCTGGGCGACGAAGACGACCGCAGTGGGTGTTGGTGAAGGACAGACCTGCAGTCTCTGGCAGTGAGTGCCGGTTAGCGGGACTGGGGTAGGACGTGGTGTTGTGGACAGACTGGCTGGCGTTGATTAGAAATATGTGGAAAAATGAATACATCCGCTCGGGACTCGCAGCGGCTTTCGTGGAGTGACTTCTTCGTCCTTGGACAAAACACTAGCACTGTCTCCTCGGACCGAAGTCCGCTACCTATACCTATCTTCAACATAGTAGTCCGCAAGGTCTGGGTCTCGACCAGGTCCACAAAGATAAGCAATGGCTGTTGGCTGAGGACAGAGAGCCAATAGTGAGACAAACGAGTATTTCCCAAGGGCCATTCCCTGGATCGTACTTGCTTGGCATACGCGATGGAAGGAGGCTAGTATGGTTACATTATACTCGGTGGAGACATCGTTCGTCGAGAGATAGTGAGGGCCGGGAATTAACCATGTTATTTCCAGCGGTATCTAGACTGTGTGCACAATTAGGTATAATTAACTCTGTAATTCCCACCAGAAGCATCTTCATGTTTCCAGCGTCCCTCAAACGCTTTTGGTTTTATTATGGATTCACTGCGTCTTGGACAACGTGGCGCGGCATCCAAGGAGAGGGTCCGGAGTAAGCTTACCGATCCAAGTAGCTGGAGGCTCCCGAAACAACCCAGCAGCATTGCCCCGCCGCATGTCTGGACCAATGCAGGTCAGTTGTCCGCCTGGGGTAGAATGTACGGAATATGTCGTTTGATTATGTAACTGACGATTTTCTTCAGACCAAGATCCTGTCCCCGTGGAAAAACAGACGTGGACCAGTTGGGTCTTCATCACATACTGGTACTCGGACCTGGTCACAATTTCTACCTGGGGTTCTTCCAGCTCCATCCTCACGACAGGCCTAACCGCAACCGACGCACTCGTTATCTGCTTTGTCGCGGGGGTTTGCAACGCAGTTCCAACCGTCCTCAACGGAGCCATTGGGACCGACCTCCATATTCCATTTCCGGTGGCGGTTCGTGCCAGTTATGGATACTGGCTGAGCTACTTTTGCGTTGTCAGCCGCGGTATTCTCGCCCTGTTCTGGTTCGGCATTCACAGCACCGCAGGCGGTGGCTGTGTCAAGCAAATGCTCAAAGCAATCTGGCCCAGTTTTGCCCGTGTCTCCAACACCCTGCCCACATGGACAGGCCTCAACACCCAGGGCATGATCTCATATCTGATCTACTGGCTCATCCAGCTCCCCCTTCTGCTGATTCCGACACACAAGCTGCAGTACCTTTTCTGGATCAAGACAGCTCTCGTGACACCCATGGCACTTGCCATGGTGATCTACATGTCGGTGAAGGCCGGAGGCAGCGGCGAGTTCTTCTACGCCCCTGCCACCGTGTCCGGTTCGGCAAGAGCTTGGCTCTGGCTATCCAGTCTGACAAGCGTCACCGGTGCGTACAGCACCTTGGCCGTTAACATACCTGATTTCTCTCGGTTCGGCAAGACGCACGGTGCTCAGGTCTGGCAGCTTCCTGTCATTCCGATTCTCAAGGTTATTGTTGGAGCATTCGGAATTCTCTCAGCATCCGCCGCCAAGAAAATCTACGGCGTTGCATATTGGAACCCGCTGGATATCATCAACGAGTGGCAGGGCACATCTGGAGGGCGTGCAGCCGCATTCTTTTGTGCCGCCATCTGGCTTCTGGCTTCGGCCAGCGTTAATGTCAGCGCCAATGCCATTTCCTTCGCCAATGACATCACCGCGCTCGCTCCAAAGTATTTCAACATCCGGCGTGGCGTTATCTTCGCTTCTTTTGTCGGCGGTTGGGCTCTCTGTCCCTGGATTATACTCGCCAGTGCCACGTCTTTTCTCAATTTCATGAGCGCATACGCCATCTTCATGGCCCCTATGGCTGGCATCATCTGCTCTGACTACTGGCTCGTCAAGAAACGCCGCTACGATGTCCCGGGTCTTTACGACCCCGCGGGTATATACAGCTACGGGCGCTGGAGGGGATGCAACTGGCGAGCTCTCGTGTCTACACTCGTCACCATTGTGCCTCTCCTTCCGGCACTAGCCAAGAAGGTCACCCCACAGAACATAACCATTCCTGTCGGATTACAGAACCTATTCTCCTTCAACTGGCTGTACGGATTCTTTCTGTCGCTGGTTATGTATTGGGTTCTCAACTTGCTTTTTCCTCACAACGAGACCCTCATCACTCGTTCAGTATCCGGATATCCAATAGCATTGGACATTGAAGATGTCGAGGCTGATGTCGAGAGCCATAAGCCATAATGGGACAACGGATAACAAACGAGATACTGTAGCATGAGGAAGTCAGACCAGTTCACGTTCGTCTTACGGCTGAACTATTCTTAAAGTTATTATTATATGCACCTAGCGTATGACTTGCTTAGTTAAAGAGCCGGTCGATGTCCACAAAAAGGTTAGGGGCTTGCGGACAGCACTAAAGTCAGTGATTATAATTCATAATTGCTTTTGACAATTCATTAAGTTACTTAGCTTAATTAATCAGCAGTCCACTATTCAGTTTACTTCGTCTCTTAACCAGCTACTTGATTATAGCCTTAGGTTCCGTAACGGGACATCTAGGGGGGGGGGGGGGGGGGGGGGGTTAGTCAAGGTAGGGCAAGTTGGCCTAGTATTAGAAACTATACTTGCTGTATAGCTAGGGAAGTTAACCTAGCTACCTAGCGGGATATATAAGGGGTGACTATGTCAGATGGAAAGGGGTGCCTGTCAAAAAGGAAGGTTCGAGAAGTGGCCAGAATCATGGATTTGTAATAGTTATCACAAGACGTGCAATTACAATTGCGTTGGCTTGCCACCATCTACAACACTAAAGAAACTCTCTGGCTTCGCCAGAAAGCTAGACAGAGGAAAATACAATCATGGAATAAATCCTCATAAGATCAACGAATCCAATGTACATCGCTTCTGACAGACTACCCTACCAGCGCGTCATTAGAGTAGTCCCAAAATGTATAATAGTTTGTCTCACTAGGGTAGTGAACACGCTGAAGGCCACTAATTGACGTGCCTTGTAGCTATCATACCCGTGCCCAATTGACCCACAACCAACTGAGCTAGGCTCCCATTCAAAAGGATGCCAGAATTCTAAGTCGTCAGAACTTAGAATCCAGTGGGTTATGTACTGTACTGCTCAACTCGAGCCTGGTGCGCCCACCGCTATTGCTGCGCGATCTAGTCAGGCCAGGGTATAACAGTAGCCACTGTGTCACTGCCACTGGAGCGCTGTTATATGCGCGTTGTATGTACTATATACCTACTATATAAATGATACCCTGTACGTAGTAGTACCCCGGCGCGTGCGTACTACCGACCTGCACTACTTTACCGTACCCGCCGTCCTGTGATTGCCCTGCACTTGCCGCCCTGCATTTCTTGCATTATGTTTGATTGAATGACTGACCAACCGTCAAGTGGCTAACTGTCTAGATGCCGACCACTGATTGGCGTTAAGTTGTGTTAGCTGTAGCCGTTAATTGACTGGTTGGGCTAGCTTACTACTATAAAAACTAGCCTGACAACTGGCCTCACAACTGAATATAAAATAAAGGATATTGAAATTATACTTTTTATATTTTATTAACATTTATAAATTTAATATTTATATTTAGGACTAACATCGTATATTTAAACTTTTAAATTTTTATTATATTTATTAATTATAATAGTATTTTAACAAGATATACTAAAATTAAATATACTGTATAGCTTTAAAGTTAGTTTTTCCTACCTGGTTAATATTAACTGACTAATATCGCTAATTACTATATTTCAATTTTGAATTTCTAACTACGTTTAATAAGGTATAATTATATTAGCTTTCATGTAAATAATCATTTTATAATTGTTAATTTTTAGCCTTTGAATGCCCTGTAAATGCACTGACTTACAGGGCACTTACACTGAACTGCAGGTACGCACCCAGTGCCTTACAAGGTAGAAGCCTCTAAAGCTACAGGGCCCACCGGCTCCCTGTCAGGCTTCGAAAGCTCTAGAATACAGGGCGTTCAACACCCCTAAACCATTCAAGGGGCATAAACCCCACTGAATCTTCTAGAGCCACAAGCCACGAAATCATAGATTACGTGGCAGAACTTACTAGAACTTTACTATTCCAGTTCGTACTAGTAGAATAGAAGGCTCAAGAAGCCCACACAGCCTATAATAGGCCCTCTCCTC
Source organism: Apodospora peruviana (assembly GCA_033439685.1). Lineage (NCBI taxonomy): Eukaryota > Fungi > Ascomycota > Sordariomycetes > Sordariales > Lasiosphaeriaceae > Apodospora > Apodospora peruviana. The sequence continues at coordinate 3,112,409 of JAUEDM010000005.1, read as the reverse complement.
TCCTGAACTTAGTATTTCTCAAGCAAGCAGTAAGCAAGCAACAAAATAGAAAGCAATTCTATTCTTCTTTCAAGCAGTCATAACAACTCAGCGAGTCGTAACTTACCAAGCTCTGCAACCCAGTTGTTTTACAGTGCATATTTTACTGTAACTGCTCTTTTGACTCTGTACTACAGGCCTTCTTTTTGCTTCCCTCAGCACCTTACTAAGATCTGCTGTTGTACCTCGTACACGCAACGTAGTAAGCCCTGTATTACAGGCCTGTAAAATCCCAAGTAGCAACACCTTTTAACTATTTATCTATAATAGTTTTATTTATAATAACTCAAAGCTTAAAATAGAAAGTTAATGCTTATATAAACGGTATTTTATAGGATTCAATGGGGTTTATCCTACGTAAACTATAATAAATTAGTAAAATAAAAGCTTTTCGAAAAAGAGAAATGTGACGGCACGCACATAAAGTAATGGAAGAAAGCCACAGTAGATTATAGTGGTATTCGTGAAATACTAAGCTAAGGGGCAAGAGAAAGAAAGAAGGAAAAACAAAGTCGAAAATAAGGATACATAGTGGTGTGTGGGCGCACAGCCACGCATCAGTAAACCCCGCATACCTTCATGCCAGTCAGTTAGGGTCACGTGTTTAGAGCAGGCGCCATGACAAGAATACAAAATAAATATCGATTAATTAGCGGATAGATTGCATTTATAACCTTTCATAATCAATAATGCTTTGTTTTGAAAAACAATTGTATTGTAACTATACTTATTAAACAAAAACTAACTATTCTTATCATATAATATTAATAATTCTAGCGTACATACAAAGCTCAATTATAGCAAAGGTCCCTATTACCTTAATGCTTTCAAGAACCGTATTATAAAGTAATTACGTAAATTTGGTTTTAAAAATAGGTAAGCAGATTATTAGTACTAATTACCTCCACCCGTTCTTAAATAGATAATAATATATAATAATAAATAGAATATTCGGGTTTTAACATTCGAAATAGCCGATAATAAATAGTATAGTAAATAAAGTAACTGTAAAAAAACGATGATAATTTATACAGGGAAGGAAAGCTGCTATTGATGATCTCATATGCTTCAATTGTAGTAGATTAGACTAGCCTATTAAGGCGCTCGATTCCGAGCACTCGTCAAAAGGGGTCCTAGGCCAATAATAGACTAGCACCGTATGGCCCGTGCTCGTATGCACCCTTACAAGTTGTGCGAGCCAGTCACACAACTTAATTCATCATCCTTCTTTATAAGAAATGACTGCATTATTGCTTGGATTAACCACTACGCCTTTAATAATACAATTATAAACCCCGATTTTACCTCGCTATTACTTTTTCAATAACTAGAATAATTAATATTGTGAAACTTTAAAAGGTTATTTAGAGACAATTTCATCAAATATATACTTATGATAATTATAATTGATGGCGTAGTGGTTAATCCAAGCAATAATGCAGTCATTTCTTATAAAGAAGGATGATGAATTAAGTTGTGTGACTGGCTCGCACAACTTGTAAGGGTGCATACGAGCACGGGCCATACGGTGCTAGTCTATTGTTGGCCTAGGACCACTTCTGACAAGCCCTCGGAATCGAGCGCTCTAATAGTCTAGTCTAATCTACTATAATCGAAGCAACAGGGATTCTCATTAACGGCCTTGCTTCCCTGTATCAATAATATTGAAATTTAAAATAAAGAACGGTCTCCCTTTTAATTACTATATTTATACTACTATTTATCACGTTATAGTAATAATATATATGTAAATATAATATATATATTTCTAGTCGAGATTTAAAGCATCTAAAAGTTTCTTTTACAACGTTAAACCTGACGATAGTAAAAAAACAAGGTTGCCCTGTTACTTAAGAAAACCTGTCCGGCCTGTTCCGAACTTTAACGTCTGGCCGGAACACCGTTATCTAGCGGTAATAACCCCATATCTTAACAACTTTTATAATTTACCTCGTACTTAAAACTACTATAACGGACAACTAAATCCGATAACTCTATCTATAAAACTTTATTCTTACTATCGTTTACTTCCTTCCCTCCTTTTTTCTATTACTAAGCTATCGATAATTATAATGATGTTATTCGAGTTAATTAATCTCTCTTATTATAATTATTGTTATACGAATTCTCCTAATAAATATAATCTTTATACGAAACGAACGAAGTCTTTGATGTATTAATATACTATCCTAATAAATACAAAATAAAGCCTATTCAAAAGGTAGTTACACCTCCGATAATGAGAAGAATTTACGAAATGATAAAATATATAGAAATTTGATACAAAACGGAAGTAATTCTGAAAAGTAACGAAAATATAAAGGACTTAATATATATAAGGTACTAGCTTAACAGGTTAAATAAGGAGCGAAAAAATCTAAAGGAATGTAACAACCTGTGTATAGGGTGTCCCTGACAACACAGGGACCACAAGACTGTATGTTGCTCCGTCGAGCCACAAAAGGGTTTAGGTCTTAGGTAGGGGGTAATCCCAAAGAGTATTGGTTCCAATGAACACACAAGATTGTGCAGTTGACACAACAACTATTGCCAAAGTAAGTACTTGTATTGATTACTGCCGTAACAAATCCCCAGAGAGTCCCAGGCTCTCTCGACTATATAGAAATACTACAGCCAATGAAAGTGCTATTCTGTTGCTCTGTTGCCTCCGCGACAGAGCAGCAGAGCACACAGAGCACGACTGCTCTGTTCCCTCTGTCATGGCGCCACAGAGCACGCAGAGCCCTGCTCTGTGAAAAGACCCTGTGCTCCGCAGAGCACCCCTATGATAGGCTCAGGAACCTCGTCGCCTAATCCTCCAATCGGGGATCGTAACAAGGAAATAAAAATAATAGATAAGAAAAGGGTTATGTTGAAATGTCATAAAAAATATAAAGTACCGTCAGTAGTTTCAAAGGGTCATAGAGATAGACAATAAGTTATAGAAACCTTGTAGAAAGTTAAACAAGCGACGAACAGGAAGATGAGTACAGGTCTATAAATAATTAAAATATGTAGTAACCTCTCAAGGATTAAAAACGCAAAGCCTAATATTAATATATCTTAAGCAGTATATATTTAAATATAACGTTAATAATATTACCCATAACGTAATTAATATATAATTTATATTTAATAATAGTAGTTATATATAATTCATATAACGGGTGGTGCGACCGTTAACGGTAATAATCCATTGGAATTTCAAAGGCTGACACCGTTGGTATTCTGGCATCCTTTTGCAATTGAGGGAGGTTTGGTGTGTCACGTGCCATATAGGAAAGTAGGGTCAAGCTCTTATAATCTATAGTACGCTTATAAACATAGTAAGAAAAAGTAAAAAAAGAAGAAAGAGCAAATTACAATGCGCTCGAGCGAAGGAAGTGGTGTAGGTGCACGAGCCACTTGCAGGTCAAGTGACTACATCCATCCTTTGCCCGCCAAACCTATGCGTACATCGTCACATGATGTAATGGTTTAGGGTTATTCCACTAGCTCATCATAATATATTTATAATAGTGAATAACCTTTTCATTTATTTGTATATAATCTAGGTAAATAATGTTAATATTTTATACAGTAAGTAAGATGTAAAAGTTATACGCTATAAATTTATAACTTTAATTAATTAATTTTAAAACTACTCTGATACATATATATCATTATTTAACTATATTATAATTACTTTTACTTCTTAATAATATACTTATTTTAATAATACTGATGGCGGAATCCACGCTCACAACATGCGTACAATGGATAGTACGTATAGCGTGGTTTGGTGGAAGAAAGTGTGTAGAATAGACAGAGGGCTTGAGGGCCCCCCGCGCTAGTCTAGTGCCGGTTGTGGGGCACTGGGCTTCCATGGAAGTCCACGGAACCAACTGAGCCGAGGGCACGTGCCAAATCGCGTGCCACCCCACCACACTCTATCAATCCACGTTATGATGCTAGTACGGTATCAAATATTCTTTTAAACTTTTTCAATAATAATTTACAATAATAAATATAACTTATAATATTAATAATTTATCATTATATAGAGTAATTTACCTAATTTAAAGTAAATTTATGTGGTAAATATAATACGACTTTTAATTACCTAATTAACCAACTAATATATTAGCTTTGTTTATTCGATTTAATAAATTTAAATACCAAGAGTTTAAGTATACGAAAAGTATTTAGCTATAAACAATAATAAGATTCTAATGACATAATAACTTTTTAAATATTTATAAATATTCATTATTATTATTCATACACCGCTATGCGCTTAGGCGTGTCAAACCCTCATACTATTCATTGTACAGAAAAACCGTACCCTTACGGGCCGGGTGAAAAACTGGCGACGACAATCAAGGACCACATCAGTGACTGAGCCTGTGAATCAAAGAAAAAGGCCTCTTTCCCTTAGATGGAGGGGCTCTTAAACCGCTGACTTCAACTCTGGCCTTCTTGATATATTGTACATTGGTAATCTTCCCACGTCCATCAGCTAGCTCAAGATCCTTCTCGTTAGCGGTGCAGCTGGAGGATCAATGCCCTGGAAGACAGAGTGGGAAAAGTTCCCGTCAAGCCCGAATCCTTGCTCTCTTCCATTATCGGTTCAACGGTGGGACCGAACTACTTAAATATATATTATTGTTGTATTATTATTACATTATACTATTGTTATATATAACTTAATATACGTATGTATTAATTATAGTAATTATATAATTATATTATCTATAAATAAAAGGTTAAAGTTAAAAATTAGCTTATAACAAGCTGGGATAAAAGGGTAGGTAACACGTTGGGTAAAAAGGTAGGTGTATTAAAGTATTTATATAAAAAGCAAGGCGGTTATAATAATTAATAATTTAACGTTAGAAAAATAAGGTATTAAAAGTAGTATAAATGATAGTAGAAGTGTATAAAAGTCATACTAAAAGGTAGGTAATAATGAAGTAGTAATAGAGGTTTAATAGAAGGCTTGGGAAGGCTTATAGGTATAAAGCAAAATAGAGTAGAAAAAAAGTACTTTAAGATTATAAAGCCTTCTTGTGACGAGCCAGTGTAATGACCCCGACCATTACACCAAACCCCCCTCAATGGCAAAATGATGCCAAAATACCAAAGGTGCTAATCTTTGGAATTCTAATAGGTGTGACAAACCAGCCAATAGTACACAACCATACCAATGCGCCATGCCAGCCCTGTAAAGGAAGCCAGAATTTCAAGTCGAAGACTCTGGAATACTTTACGTTTTATATAGCCTACGTCACAATGGGTTATATACCGTTGACGATCGCAATCAATTCAATCAAGGTTTAATCGCACCGACCGTTACAATTATAATAGGTAAATCAAGCTAGAGAGATTAATTAGCCTAAGAAAACTAACTAACTTAAAAAGTTCAATTAGGATAATTTTACGAAGAACTTAACTACAGTTCTTTAGGCTACATCCGTCATTAAATATTCCGTTTTGTTACCAGCCCAGATTGGACAGCAGAATTTGATACCTGGTAACTGCTGGTGGCAGCTGCATGGTGGTCTCGAGGATCCGAGGAGACGGGACTGCGGGACAGCAGGATTGACGCCTGGTGGCGACTGGTGAAAGCAGCCCAGCGGTCTCGAGGACCCGTGGGTTTGGGACTTCGCGTCCATTCTTATTGGTCGTCGTATTTCTATATAGTCACAAGAGTCCGGCACTTTTCTTGAGGATTTGTTACGGCAGTAATCAATACATGTACTTTGGCAATAGTTGTTGTGTCAACTGCGCATCTTGTCTGTTCAGTGGGACCAATAAGTCCTTGTGATTACCCCCTACCTAAGGCCTAAACCCCTTATGGCTCTGTGGAGCAACAGACACTCTTGTAGTACTTGTATTGTCAAGGAAACCCATACACAGGTTGTTACACGTTTTGGTACTTAGAAAAGGCTTTATAAATATATTTAAAAAGATTTAATTTATTATTGTATACTTGAATTGATTAATGTTTATAATGGAATTATTCTAGTCTTATTTAGTCTAGCCTAAGTTTGAATTAACCAGAAAGAATTGTTTTACAACGCCAAACCCGACGCTGGTAGGAAAACGGTGTAGACCTGTAGGTTGCCTTTTTGCTTGAGAGGGAGTGTCCAGCGACAACGACTCTACACCTAACCCCGAGTTTTATTTGTTAATTTTTTGCCTCTGAATGCCCTGTAAATGCACTGACTTACAGGGCACTTACACTGAACTGCAGGTACGCACCCAGTGCCTTGCAAGGTAGAAGCCTCTAAAACTACAGGGCCCACCGGCTCCCTGTCAGGCTTCGAAAGCTCTAGAATATAGGGCGTCCAACACCCCTAAACCATTGAGGGGGTATAAACCCCACTGAATCTTCTAGAGCCACAAGCCACGAAATCACAGATTACGTGGCAGAACTTACTAAAGCCTTACTATTCCAGTTTTATACTAGTAGAATAGAAAGCTCAAGAAGCCCACACAGCCTATAGTGGGCCCTCTCCTCTCCTGTACTTAGTATTTCTTAAGCAAGCAGTAAGCAAGCAACAAAATAGAAAGCAATTCTATTCTTCTTTCAAGCAGTCATAACAACTCAGCGAGTTGTAACTTACCAAGCTCTGCAACCCAGTTGTTTTACAGTGCATAGTTTACTGTAACTGCTCTTGGCTCTGTACTACAGGCCTTCTTTTTGCTTCCCTCAGCACCTTACCAAAATCTGCTGTTGTACCTCGTACACGCAACATAGTAAGCCAACCTCGGACTCGTGCCGCCCTACTTCCGCTGTACCTACAGCCCTGTAAATCCCACGTAGCAACATTATTTAATAAATATAAGGCTACTAGACGTATTTTATATAAAGGTTAAAAATATTTTCAATATAAAAGCCTTACTAATATTAAGTAAGTCGTAATATAAAGATAGTTTAGTTTAGTTAAAAATTATATGACAATAATATATAAAATTATTAACGTTATTTCCGGTGAAAAAAAAACCGTCTCGTAGCATACACTACAGAATGGCTATTTTTTCCTTTATCGCTCTTAATAATTTTTATCGCTTTTTTTTATCAACTATAGTCTCCCGCTACGTTACAGAATAGTTTATTACAAAGCGTTAGCTAGTTTAGTGGGATACCTTCCTATTGTATTTTTTTAGACTTTAGAGTATTCTAAATATATACAGCGAAAGGTTAGAGAAGTATAGACTTCGGAATATTTCGTAACTAGCTGCTTTATACAATTTAACTAGCTAGCTCTATATGGCTAGGTCTAAAGTGCTAGCGTTATACGGCTCTGACTGACTGGCTCTACCTGGCTATCTTTAACTAGCCTTATATGGCTAGCTTTGTATAACTTTGTATAACTGGCTTTATATAACTTTGACTGGCTGGCTATTTATAGTTGGTTTTGTGTTAATTGCGGTTACGTAGCTGCCTTCGTTGTATTAATCATACGGCTACGTGGTTCATACTGAGTCCTTAACTTCTTTTGGACCAACCAAGGTCGTATATCAATAGTTGTATAATACTAGAAGGCTGTAGCCAATTATCACGCAGTAACCAGCGTTGTCACACCTATATTTAGGGGCGGAGACTTAAGCAGGAGTCATTTCTTTTTTGCCGTACATAGGGGGAAAGATCTCTTCCGGCCAGATAAGCAGCAATGCTTACAAAAAATCGAAAGTTTAAAACGTATATACATTTTAATCAATCTAGATAGTCCTAATACTACCAATTTGAGCTATATATAAATAAGTAAGATTAATAGCGGTAATTCTAGTAATAACATTATTCTTATCCTCTTCTATAATATTTTAATTCAATATTTAAAATCTAATATACGTTTGAATAACGGATATAAAGACTATAAAAATATTTTTAACTTCAAATTTACCAAGTATAGTAGTACGGTTAAAAGAGCTTGTCGTTTCAAACGTATTATATAATTGCTAGTTCTAAACGCACATTGTATATTAGTATCCTCTTATATAATATAACTAACAAATATCCTATCTTTCAAATCCAGATAATACAATTATTAACATCAACGTAATATTAATGTACCACAAGCATTTTTCTTTTCCAAAAATATAAATACTAAAATTTTAAAGGTATATATTCTCCCAGTAGCCAGGCGTTAATAAAACATGTCTTTAATTATATACCGACAAGCACTATAAAAAAGGTATATATCGTCGTTGGAAAACTTAGAAAATATATATATAAGTACTCTTATTCGTCGAATTATTTTAGTAATAGACGTAACAATGCTTGTTAAAAGCTTAATAATTAAAAATACCGTAGCGGGACCTATAAGGGGGTGGCTGCCCTAGGGACGCGTGTGACGGGCTGAGCCCTGGTGCCGCCTCGGCGACCCTCGGCATGAAGCCCAGGACCACGGCGGCGAGGCAGCGCCCCACCGGCGACCCCTGAACGAAGCCATTCCCAGAAACAACAAGCACCTAGACGGACCACAACACTAAACCACAACCAGACCCATGGCGGCTCTAGAACCTTCTGTTTTCCGCAGATGTGTACAGTTGGAGGTTGTCTTCCCACGAGACTTCCTTTCTTTTCCTCTTTTTCCTCGTGTTCTGCGTCTTCGTAGAGTAGGCCTAGCTAGTTGCAATACACTGCCTTGCCCGTTACACGCGTCACTAGATTAGTCCCAAAATGTATTATAGTATTGGTCACTAGGATAGTGATACCACTGAAGACCACTATCACTGCCCTGTACCTGCCGCCCTAAATTTATTGCTTTATATTTGATTGACTGGCCAACTTCGATTGATTGGCCGACCATCTCATGGCTGACTGTTAAAATGCCGACCGCTAATTGGCGTTTAGCTGTGTTGGTTATAGTGGTTAAGTGGCTTTATTGACTGGCTTTACTGGTTCAATTGACTGGCTGGCTCTGATTGGCTGGACTGGCTTTGACTGGCTGGTTTCGATTAACTGACTGGCTTTGGCTGGCTGACTTCAATTGATTTTGACTTATTAAATTGACTGTAGGTGGCTCATTGAGGTTACGACTTGATAATTGACCGAAGAGGGCAGGAGCGTTGCGTGGCTTGAAGTGACAAAACCGCTGTGCGGCCTGACGACACCTCCTGAAAATTACACGGCCTTATTGTGTGATTAGGATAGTTGATCTGAAAAGAATAGTTAAACCGCTATAACCGTCCTCATTATCTAGGGCTATTATACTCGTTGCCTAGGGCAATTTCCTGTTATGGTAACCTTAGGATTTCCAAAAAGATAATACTTATTTACTTTAGCTATCCACAGCCTACCAAGGTACTCGGCTAGCTAGCTGACTATAGTCGAGCTTATAAGCCAATCGTAACTATCGCTATTACATATTTATTATTAAGCTTAGTTTAACCAAACGTAGCAATTATTAATATACTTCTATTTATAAAATACGTTTTAGGCCTATTCTATTAAAAAGTATTTGATTAACTACAAATAATAATAAATACAAACAATTAGCAAATTAATTAACGTTGTATTTAAATTCGACTTTACTAAATACTTCCAATTCCTTACAACCTACCTAAAACAATGCTTTTACTAAAGAATATTAAGCATTTTGACAAGCTGTTACATTTATATAATTAACTCTAAATTATAAAAATCCATTACTATTAAAAAAGTAAAGTGTCTTGAATGTTTACTGTTATTAAAAGCGCTTTTTAAACATTAAAATCGGTATACTCGTATACCCGTCTTTTAAAATACCTAAATATTTATTAACACCAAGTTGTTACGAACCCCGATTGGAGGGTTAGGCGAGGGAGTCCCTGGACCTATCAGGGGGTGCTCGGTGTGCTCTTTGGCGTTATGACAGAAGGGACAGAGCAGTTGCGCTCTGTGTGCTCTGCTGCTATGTTGCAGAGGCAACAGAGCACAGGCTGGCACTTCTATTGGCTGTAGCATTTCTATATAGTTGCGAGAGTCTGGAACTCTCGAGGATGGATTTATTACGGCTGTAATCAATACAAGTACTCTGGCAATGGTTGTTGTGTCAACTGCGCATCTTGTGTGTTCAGTGGAACCGGTACTCTTTGTGATTACCCCCTATCCAAGACCTAACCCCTTGTGGTTCTGTGTAGCAACAGACTCTTATGAGCCTTGTATTGTCAAGGCTACCCCCATACACAGGTTGTTACACAAGTACGCTACGGCCTAATATGGTACATTAATTAAAAAGCAAAGCAGAACTTAGTAATATAAGTTTTTTCCCATTGAAAATTACAGCTAACTAGCGTCACGGCCAGCGGTTCAATGCGTGATAGCTGTTCAATTGGCTCTACGAACGAAGATTCTACTCTGAAAAGGATAGGAGAAAGGAAGAACGACACGCGTCGGAGACGCGTTTGTCATATGGGTCTTCCATGGTTATGGTGCCAGCAGCACATGACCCGCTTCTATAGCAGCCAGCTCGTCACACCTAGTAGGCTATACTCTTTTATAAAAACCAGAAGATAAACCGCAATATATCATTCTATACTACATTTTCTTAAATATAGTCTGCCATATTTATATTAAATAGGTCAATAATCTTCTTAAAAACTACTAGTATTCAAGCTACTCTACGGGTGCTTAAATTAATATTAAAAAGTCGCATTATAAAAAATATAATTAAGAAAATAAACGACAATTACCGTTAATGATACTAACTATATTCCTACCGTTCTAACAGAGTACCATATATTCTATTAGTATAGTGATACCTTTAATAATTATAGCAATTATTTCGATAATTAGCTCGATAAAGTCCTTATTAAAATATACTTTCTAAACCTCTTTTCAAAGTCGTAGACTAATATATTGTGAGGGTCGGTGCAATTGAGCCTTGATTGGATTGATTTGCGACCGTCAACGGTATATAAAATATCAGAATTTCAAAGGCTAACATATCTGGTATTCTGGCATTACTTTGCGATTGAGGGGGGTTTGGTGTAATGGTTTAGGTTATTCCACTAGTTTGTCACAATTCGTATTTTTTTTAGGCTCTAAGCTTTTAATTTCAAAGAGGTTTTATTGATTAATTATATTATCGTATTAGCGCGTTATCTTTACTAACTGTAAGCCTTTATCTTTTTAAGATTCTAAGCTTTATAAATGTTTTATTGACATTTCTAGGGGTTTCTTTAAGTATTTCCTCGCCGTTAAAAGCTGCTTTCAAAATCGAATGATACTTCGAAGTCCCTTGATTATTAAATACTCTTTTTAATTTTCTTAACTTACCGAATTTGGATTATTACTGTACTTTATTTTGAAGTTCTTTGGTAAGTAGTTTAGCCTAAAGTTTCTTTTAGTCGTCGTAGTTAAGCTTTTCAATTTCGATCCGTTAATTTTGTTATATATTATAATACGTATAACGTGGTCCACAAGCATGCCGCGCACTTTTCAACAACCACACAACAAGAAACATTAATTACACCACTACAACTACAATATACTGCAACTATTCGGAATTATATACATCAGGCATTTCCATATTGTTCTGACACGTGCACGCATTGTGCCCAGGCTTTCCACACTTGCTACAACGCCGTAGAGCCGTCTGTGTTCTGGTCCGCCGACTACCATTTTCACGCGTTTCACCCTCTACTTGTTCCTGCACCTCTTTCTGGGTTAATATATCATTTCCATCTCTTACAGTAAGTGATCCTCCAAGTCGCACACGTTTTTTTTGGCCCTCCGACGTTTGCTAAGCGCCTCATTTGCCTTTCGGAGGGTACGGTTCTCAGCGACTAGGAGGGTAACCGAGTGCGCCAATGCCTGCATCTCCTTCGCAAGCTGATCGACAACAGTATGAATTAGTGTTGGCGAGCTTTCCTGCTAACGGGCAATCTGATTTCTGATCAATACGTATTGTGAAACAGCCTCTGTTGAGTTCTCTAGTGTTTGGAAGACCCAAGGATCTGCAGCTGTGGAGGGGGGGACCAGTCGGTGTTGGCGTCCGTAACTTGACATCCAGCTTGGATATTACAGCCTCAGGGTCGAAAGGGATTAGACCTGCACCTCTGAAACCTCCCTTGATATTGCTTTCGGTTATAGCGGTAAAGTGGGCGGCTTTGAAGGCGAGGAAGAACTCAACCTTGGTGATGTGGTTGATATGCGCTCTGACATAGTGCTCGATTTCCCGACCGTACGCCTTTTTCAAGGCACTGAAACATCCAACATCAAGTGGTTGGGTTAGATGAGATGAATGAGCAGGTAGGCTGATAGTAATAATGTTGCTCTCTTTGCAAAAGGCTTCGAATTTGGCTGACTGGTGACTCTCATGCCCATCAAGTACAATCATCCGATACACCCCCTTCGTACGAGACTTTGTATGTTTATCGAAGTTTTGATCCATTTCAAGCCAGTTTCGTTATTTGTCCACCCATTGGAAGTTGGGATGATAGCCCAGTCGAGTGGGAGGCCGCACTCTGTGTACCAGTTCGCGAGGTGGTAAGCGCCTTGTACGATGAGAAACGGCGGGAGGCACCACCCTTTGCTATTGATGCACTCAATCGCCGTCGCCAATTCCCGATTGCCAGGCTGAACCGCCTTGCCTCGTCCACGTCGATTGGCGCGTGTCACACTACTATAGATGCACAGATAATGCCCATCATAAAGCCGGTCTCGTCGAAGTTGTAGAAGTCGCAGTCATGGATGCCATACATAGCCCTCATATTGTGCACAAGCTTAAACTACGCGCCAATAAGCTCTGGATCTTTGCGGAGGGCTCTTTGAAAGTCATATACACTATTAAAACGCGTATTTAGCTCTGGTTGTTGTTTGACGAAGTTTGCAGCCCAGTGCTTGCCGACGCGTCCGTTGTCGCGTTCTGCAAGGAGCAAGTTGGCCATATCTTCAACACCAGCCAGCTGAGGCGCGAATCCTCGCGAATATGGGTTCAATATATATTGAACAACTGACTCTTCTTCTAGTGCTGTTAACCGATGGGTTTTGTGGCGATAGTCGCGTCATGGAGTTCGACCGTTTATCCTGTTGCGTAGAGTGGTTTCGGGTATTTGGTAGATGTTTGCAGCTTTGCGACGACTTATGTTTTTGTCGCTGGATTGCCTCAATAGCAAGGATGATCCTGTCTTCTTGGGACGGTGCAGCCATCTTTTTTGGTGGTGGAATGCTCTGTCAAAGATAAGATGTTGTATGGTAGTAAAAAGTGCACGGCATGCTTGGGTGCGCGGCATGCTTGTCGACCACGTTATTACTTACTAGTAAAAGTTTTTGAATAAAGTCTAATATTTTGATATTATTATAAACGTTCTGAAAGTAGCATATTGACGTTTTAAATATATTAATATTAAGGTTTAAGTTTAACATGGCTTATTATATAAAGCCTTTATATTAATGGTTTAAATAATAAATTAAAAGATTAGTTTACGTTATAAAGTTGATTATATTTTTTTCATTTTATATATTTTATTACTAATAACGGTTTAGTTTAGGTGTTAATCGTGGGAAAATAAATATAAATAGGATCTATATTTATATACGACTAGTTAGTTTGTTAAAGCAATTATGGTATACGTTTATATCGATTTTTTTAGTTTTAGTTATTATATTACGGATGGTTACCCTACTTTAGGTTTTTTATGTTACTTTTAAGATTAGCGTAGCTAGCGTATAGGGCTATATAATTACTATAATGGGAGAATGGGGGAGTGAGTTTGCATAGTTGCCGTGTTCTAGCACAGCTAGGCTACCACTGAAACTAGGCTATCCATACTCACTTGCCTAGCCAGCTCAGGGAATTATTTGACTAGTCAGATCGGCACATACACTAGAACATTAATTACAGTGGCCAAGCCCCTGTAACCTCAACTGCTCTGACCGCCGACCGCAACCTACGGTAGCCGCACGACCACGAAAATCCTACTCCGACCGGACAGATCAGTACCGCACAACTACAACGCTCCTACCCCTTTTGGTCAATTGATAAGTCATAATGTCAACGATCCATCTACAGTCAATTCAATAAGTCAAAATAAATTACCGGCAGTCGGAGCCAGTCATGCCAGCCAGTCCAAGCCGGTCAATTAATTGAAGCCAGTCCAGTCAGTTAAAGCCAGTTAATCGAAGCCAATCCAGCCAGCCAATCAAAGTCAGCTAGTCAACGCCAGTCAACTAATTGATGCCAGCCAATTGATGCCAGTCAAGCCACTTAAAGCCAGCCAATCACGGCCAATTAATTAATCAAAACCAGCGGGTCAAGGTCAGCCTGTTGAAGCCAATTAGAATCAGTCAGCTAGAGCCAGTCCAGCCGATCAAAAATTGCAATTTACATATCCAAACACCAATTAACAGTCATCCAGCCAGTCAATCGAATCGAACTGAAAACGGCAAATGCAAGGCTGTAAATACAGGGGGGACAAGGAGGTACAGCGCGGTTGGTGCAGGCCTAAAGGTAGGCCCTAGAAGGGCCTGTAGGTATAGGGACTAGCGGGGCAGAGAAAAAAGAAGTGCCCTGCAATTATAGGGCCTTACAATGCGTAAACTTGGCTAGCCGGATTCACTTGCCTAGCCAGACCAACTGGACTAGCTGGCTGGCTAGGATAATTTCTGACACTAGACTAACTGGGCCCAGGTAGGCTAACTTACGTAACCTAGGTTTTAATATCAGGGACCTATATACCGGCTAACCTACTACTAACCTACATTATACATATATTACTGAGAGTTTACTAGGTTTATTAGGTTTGCTAAGTATTACCGGCGATCCGTATTATATTATTAAGTAGTTATATTACCCTTAGTGACTTAAACTCAAAACAGCTCGAAAGCTAGTAATAAAACTAGCCGAGTTTAGTTATTTTAATATAAGTAGAATAAGAATTACCAATATTCTTTCTAAGAATAATATTAATAGGTTTTAATATGTTCGTTTGTTAGATAGGTATTAAAATCATTGAAAATAAAACCAGTAAAGAGACGTTAATATACTGAAAGCCTACAATTTCTAGTTGCACTCCAATTTCTAGTCGTTTTCCAACTAGCTTTTAATGGTAAAAAAGGCTCCGATATCTATTTTATAAGACGAATATTGCTAAATTTGAACATAGTATTAGGTCTAGTATTTGATTTAGTATTAGATTCAGTATTGAATTTAATACTAAACATAATACTGATTTATGCAATGGTGGCTGGTTGGGCAATAGATTAAAATAAATTAATGGCGATAGGGTTTATATTGTTTAAATAACTGTAAAAGGTGTAGACTTATGTGTAAATATAAAATATAAATATATAATATTAGTATAAGGTAAGTGGGGTTTACGTATTATTAGACACAGGGTTTTACTGGCTGCAGTGGCAATAATAAGGACTGCTTATGACTGTAGATTTCTACGTTACAGAATTAATTTAGAACTATGAAATTATTCTGCCCTTTATATAGTTGTGGGCCACAACGCTAAACTAGCGCCATTTACAACGCGAGCCTTCCACAACCTTCCGCGTCAAGCGCGGGGTCGTTGCGCCCAGCACGTGCCACTGCATGTGACTCTGCGGGGCATCACACTTATAAAGTGTATAACCCTATTATAAGCTATGTATTAAGATATGTTTAATTTTCTTACGTTTTTTGCCATTTAATATATAAGGAAAGAGGTTCAAGGAAGGAGTTAAATCTTTCCAATAACTATTAAAAAGTTTTATCCCTTTATTTCTACTTCCATTTTTGTTTTTACTTTTTTAAGTACGAAAAAAATTTATATCTTTAATTAAAACTGTTAAACTCAATGCCTTCATACAGTGGCTTTTCAGTGATTTCTAACAAGTGAGCAGCAGTGCCAATCATTGACTTACAGTGATGTTGATTAATGTGGGCCTGTTGCCCCGGTAATACTCAGGGGTCACTAGCCCCACAGTAAGCTCTGGAAACCACAGAGCATACAACACATTCTTCAGGGGCTTTCAAGCCTACAGAAAATTCTGGTTACTGCCTTTGAAGGTTAATAGACCCATAGAAGGCTCTGGATAACAGCTGATTGCTAACCATTGTATTCCAGTTACCCACAAGCCTACGGCTGTAAGTCAGGCCTGCATTTCTCTTTCTTTTTCTCTTCTTGTTGTCGAAGAAGATTGTCAGTGGTCAACTCAAGGATTGAGATCGTATTTTTGAGCCAATAGGATTTTGTCTTTGCAATAGAACACTCCCCTCTTGCTTACAGCGCATAGTTTATTGTACAGCCCTTGTCTCTAAGTTGAATCGTTTACTTACACTTGTTGTTACAGTGAATAGCTCACTGTATTCTTGTTCAATTGTTCCCCTTTACAGCTTCCGTACCGCTGTCACTTCCGCATCCTTCCGCTGTGCAGGCTGCAAGCCGTACTACGACTTGCATCACTTTTATAGAGCTAAAGGTAGCCCTGTAGAAGAGTGCTGCCTAACAAAACCGATAATAATCCTATTATAGCGGTAATAATATAGCAACGACGGTATTGAAATGGTTTTGGTATTAGGTGATGTAGTTAAATGGCGCTTTAAGCTTAACGGCTATAAATAATATGACTTTTAATAGCAATGTAAAGCTTAGTTAGTAAAGGGACTTTAATCAGCTTACGGATTTAACTATTAAATATTTTCGGGGATTAGCCTGAATATGTGTCAGTAAAAATTTAGCGGTTCTAACCATATTATGTATTATTTTTATAATTTGTCGATTTTAAACCCTTTTCAAGAATATATAATAGAAGGCAGTAATATATATATAACTTGCTTAGCCGGTAATAGCAACGAGGGTATCTTTAACAATAGCAATATTATAATAAAAGGGGTTCATAATATTAGCAGTAAGGCTAATACTAATAATAGTTAGAAGCTTGAAAGTTTTAATTTAGAAGATAAAAGTATGTTTTAACATATTAATTGACAATTGAATATCAACTATTTTCTGTAATAATTTTTAACATTAAGAACCTTCAAAATAGTAACTTCAAAGACATTACCATTCATACCACTTTAAATTATAACAAAACTATTAATATAAGAGAATACAAAGAAAGCCCATTTATCGAATCCAGGACGTATCGTTATTATTTTATAGTAATAATAATAATAATAATAATAATAATAATAATAATAATAAGCTTGCTAACGATAACAAGGGCTTAGATAATTCATAATTAAAGTCTATTACCGAGGATTTATGATGCAGGAAATCTCTGGTAGTAGCTAGTAAGTCTGAATCGTACAAACTTATCAAGTTGAATTCCAAGGTCTAGAGACAACTTTAATACCTCACTTCTTATGTGTAACGGGCAAGGCAGTGTATTGCAACTAGCTAGGCCTACTCTACGAAGACGCAGAACATGAGGAAAAAGAGGAAAAGAAAGGAAGTCTCGTGGGAAGACAACCTCCAACTGTACACATCTGCGGAAGACAGAAGGTTCTAGAGCCGCCATGGGTCTGGTTGTGGTTTAGTGTTGTGGTCCGTGTAGGTGCTTGTCGTTTCTGGGAATGGCTTCGTTCAGGGGTCGCCGGTGGGGCGCTGCCTCGCTGCCGTGGTCCTAGGCTCCATGCCGAGGGTTGCCGAGGCGGCACCAGGGCTCAGCCCGTCACATTATGCGGTGTCAATTTATTTATAAAGAAGATATTTTATGTTTTTTATTTATATACTAAAATAAGGTATTTGCTAAGTAAGGCATTTATTTCCTTTAGTTTTAAACATGCTTTGGTAATATGGGCGGACTTAATAGCTTTATGCCGTTAGAACTGTGCCTTTTCCGGTTAGATTTTCTATTTTATTCGTAATGACGATGGAAAGCTTTTTAAAAATAATTTGTTAAGTATTAAAGTATTTATCGTTATTAAAAATAATATATACTATATTATTTAGACACCGCTATGCG
Organism: Apodospora peruviana; assembly: GCA_033439685.1. NCBI lineage: Eukaryota > Fungi > Ascomycota > Sordariomycetes > Sordariales > Lasiosphaeriaceae > Apodospora > Apodospora peruviana. Next base: position 3,094,501 of record JAUEDM010000005.1, on the reverse strand, counting down.
CTAAGGCGTGTCGGACCCTCAAACTAAATCTGTACAAAAAACCGTACCCTCACGGGTCGGGTGAAAAGCCGGCACCGACAATCAAAGAACATATCAGTGATTGAGCCTGTGAATACAAAAGAAGAATGCCTCCTGGCCTTCGATGGAGAGGATTTTAAACCGCCGACTCCAACTCTAGATTTCTTGCCAGATTGTACATTGGTAATCATCCCACGTCCATCAGCCAGCTCAGGATCCTTCTCGTTAGCCGTACAGCTGGAGTATTAATGCCCTGGAGGACAGAGCGAAAGTCCCGTCGAGTCCGAATCTCTGCTCCCTCCTTCCATCTTCGGCTCAACGGTGGGTTCAAACACCACATGGCCAGGGTGTTCGACGGTCTCGCGCCATTCTCCGCACTTATGAAATGGTGTTATAACGTCTGAACTCCCCGCTTAAACAGGAAGTCTCGGAGCACTATATCGCCAGTTCGAATTTGGACCAGTAGTGAACTTTTTGCCTTGTTGAGGCCTGAGTGTCCTTTGAGTGTCTTATCTCTAGAGATGTTTTTTTTCTGGCGCTCTAGATAGTCCGCTGGCCTCGTCGTTGCCCGGCCGTTCTGTTCCCTTAACCACCTCTACCTCCATGCCTCTTCTAGCACCCCATCCGTATCGTTGGTTCCCTTGGTCCAGGCTGCAATCGTTATAGCGGCTTGCTCTACCGCTGTTGGCCTCTGTGGTCTGAGAGTTTGTTTTTGGCTTCTCTTGCCTTTCCTCAATGTGAACCTCTGGTATAGCTTGGCGCAGGCTTGTTGATGATGTTCTTTGAGGTCTTTATTCCTCCTTGGCCATCCTCGAGAGAAGGATTTTGCAACCTGCCTTCGTATAATATAAAGACCAGTTTTAACTTTTTAAGGGTTTAATATAATGCCTTTAATTTTAATAATAAATCCTAACAATTTCGTCTTTATTACGTAAGATTCACCTTTATTAATATTTAGGCCCCATCTATTCTTTTGGAGGATAATATAGTAGGAGAATCGGGGAGAGAATCAATTTAATTACACAATTTTAGCATAGTTAGCTGCAACTAAAGTTAAGCTAGCCAGACTTACTTACCTAACCCGCTTAAGAAATTATTTAATTAGTGAGATCGGTATATAGAACATTAATTACAATAGTTAAGCCCTTATAACTACAACTAGGTTGACTAGTAACAGTAACTACCTGTAACTGACCGTAGCCGCGCAATGACAACTGCTTCACTCTAATTCAGCCGGTTGTAACAGTATAGTTATAACGCACTTACCATTTTTAATTAGTTAATAAGCTAATTAAAACTAGTTAGTCAAAGTTAGTTTAACTAACATAGCAAAAAATGCACTGGACAGCTAGTATAGTAGGCCTAGACTACAGCAATTGCCATAGCGGTTTAACTGTTCTAGTTACATCAAGTACCCTAGTGATATAATAAGGCCTTGTAAGCTGTAGCGATCCTGATCCCTTAAAAGTTTTAATGGCTGTTGGTAAGCTGCGTAGCACTCTAGCCATTCAAAGCTCCATAATGCTCTTACCTCAACCGAAGCGACCCCCCCCCCCCCCAAAGCAATTGAAACCAATCCAACAAACTAATTAAGCCAGGTAGTCGAAAGTAATTAAACCAGTTAAAACCCGTTAAGCTAGCCAGTTAAGGCCAGTCGAAGACAGTCCAACTAGTTGGAACTAATCGAAATTAGAGCCAGCTAATCGAATTAATCTAACCAGTTAAAGCTAGCCAGTTAAAGCCAGTCAGAGCTAGCTAATTGGAGCCAGCCATTGGAACCAGTTAATCAAAGCCAGTCGACCCAATCCGGCGAATCGGAACCAGCGTACCATCAAACCAATTGTTAGCCAGTCATCAAACATTGCAATTATTAAGCTAGTCGTAAAAGCAGTCGAAGAGCCAGTGGTCAAGCTAGTAAGTCAGCCGCAATCCAGCTAATAAACGACTACAACTAACATAACTAAACGCCAATTAACGGTCGGCATTTTAATAATCGGCGAATCAATCGACAATCGACTAGCCAATCAACAGTTGACCAGCCAATCAATACTTGGCCAGATAATCGACGGTTAATCAGTTATCAAATATAGAGCGGCAAAATATAGGGCGGTAAGTACGAAGCGGTAGGTGCAAAGAAGTAGTGCACGCGGAGTACCGGTACGTATAAAGCATAATTGATATAGTAAATATATAGTAGCGCTTTAATAACAGTAATACAGTAACTACAAAGCACGTTATACAATAACCTTTGAAGGGTTAACTATTCTAGCAAAAGCTATTACCCTAACGACGCAAATTATCCTAATAATACACATTATTAATGCCTTTAAAACTATTCTAGTAACGCCTACTAAGCTACTTACTATCCTAAAGGTCCCGCTCCGGTAATGGATAAACAATTCATCAATTAATAATTATTTAATTAATTACTATAATGGGGAAATCATGAAGAGAATAACCTAATTAACCTAATCTAGCACAGTTGGGCTACCACTAAGACTAGGCTAGCCAGACTCACTTACCTAGCCAACTCAGGAAATTATTTAATTAGTCAGATCGGCACATGCATTGGAACATTAGTTACAGTGGTTAGGTCCCTATAACCTCAACTTCTCCGACCGCCGGTTGCAACCGACGGTAGCCGCGCGACCACAACACTCCTACCCTTTTAGGTTAATCTACAAGTCAAAAAGTTATCGAGCTACCTGCAGTCAATTAACAAAGCCAGCTATTCAATTGAACCAGTTGAGTCAGCCAGTCAATCGAACCAGTTAAGCCAGTCAATCGAACCAGTTAAGCCAGTCGAAGGCAGTCATTCGAAGGCAGTCCAGCCAATTGCAGCCAATCGAAGCCAGCCAAGCCAGCCAGTTAAAGGCAGTCAATTAATCAAAGCCGCCAGTCAGAGCGAACCAGTCAAAGCCATTCCAGCCAGTCGGTGACAGCCAGTCGAAGCCAGCCAGTCATAGCCAGTCAATAATCTAGTAAGTCCGCTAGTCTAGCCAATCAAAGATCGCAATTAACACACCCAAACACCAATCAACAGTCGGTCGGTCAGCCTGCCAGTCAATTGGTCGGTCGGCTAAATGGATCGAATACAAAGCGGGGCGGCAAATACAAGGAGGATGCAGGGCGGTAGGTGTAGGCCTGGGGGTAGGCTCTAAGAGGGTTCGTGTGTATAGGGACTAGCAGGTCAGAGAAAAAGAAGTGCCCTGCAATTATAGGGGTTTATAGTGGACAAACTAGGCTAGCCAGATTCACTTGCATACCCACGTGACTAGAATAGTTTTTTGGTGCTAAGTTAACATGCCCCAGCTAGGCTAATTCTCTTCCTAGATGTCCCGCTACAGAATACTTAATAATTGACCAATTACTTTATGGGTTTTCTATTGTTATTATAGATAAAATAAAGAATTTCATAAAGAAAAAGTGTAATTTTAGCAGCTTAAGCTTATTAAGTCCGCCTAATTTGCCAAAACTTTTTAAAACGAAAGAACATAAGTACTTTATTTTAGTATATAAGTAGAAAGACCAAAGTATTTTCTTCTTCTGTATAATTAAGGGTTTTCTTAATAAGCTCCAATTATATATCATTACAGCCTTCATCTTTATCGTAGCGAGCTTATCGTCGGCGAGGTCCCCTTTATCTTTAATGTCTTAAAATAATGACGATACAACCTAAGTTTGATAAAAAGATTATCTGCGTATTTTCTTATACTAATAATTTTAATATAATTTAAGGCAGTATAAATAGCAACATTGTCGGAATTATTATGTCAAAGGGTTTTTTAGTATTAATAATTACTAAAAATAATAGTTACAATTCCATTATTTTTAAATAGTATACTAAAGTTTACTCTCATCTTTTAAATTAAATCTACTATTATCTTTCAATTTTCTAACTACTATTAATCTTAATCCTACTACTAACGTTCTTTAACCCTTCTTATTCTGATTTCGCTATTGTTAGAAATATAGGTTTAAAATAAAGTATCTTCGTCGATATCATTAGCTAAACTAGCCATTTTCTCGCCTTTCAATGTAGATATTTTAAAAAAGGGTTACAATTGATAATAATAAAAATAGTATTTAATATCGTTAAAGCTATTAAATCCTTACAGGTATTTACCAATTAAAATCCTTATATTAATTAAGATCCCCTGACTAATTAGTTAAACCTTACATTGTGACGGGCTGAGCCCTGGTGCAGCCTCAGCAGCCCTCAGCTTTAGCGCCGAGACTACGGATGCGGAGCAGAGCCCCACCGGCGACCCGACCCCTAAACGAAGCCATTCCCAGAAATGCCGATACACACACATGGACCAAAATACTAAACCACAACGGGGCTCACGACGGCTCTGGAATGTTTAGTCTCCTTCTGATCAGAGCAACGCAGTCACTTACATAACCACAGGGTCTCTCGCGAGGCCTCTTTTTTTCTTCTTTTCCCCCCATGTTTTGCGTCTTCATAGAGTAGGCTTAACTAGTTGCAATACACTACCTTGCACGTTACAGCATTATTATTAAAATTTGTATTACTTGTAGCCTTTAAGCCTAAAACGCCTTCTAGACTTATTGCTTAATATAGACGCTATTTTAATATATTATTACTATTACCATTATCATTGTTATAGTATGATATTATAAAACGTCCGTACATAATTTGACGGTCGGCGCGATTGAGGCTTGCTTGAATTGATTGCGACCGTCAACGGTATATAACCCATTAGTATTCCAAAGGCTGACTGACACCTTTGGTATTTTAGCATCATTTTGCGATTGAGGGAGGGTTTGGTGTAATGGTCTGGGTCATTGTACTGGCTCGTCACAATTACCGCTTCAAAATTATATCTTCTAATAGCTTAAATGAGAACAAGAATAGTTATACTACTATTAATAAAAGTAGTAGTTATATATTATTAAGTAGCTTAAAGGATAGCCCTTTAAAGTAGAGTGTTTTTAAAATAAAAGGCTGCTTAAAAAGACCTACTTATCATTAAAGCACTATTTTGTTTTATATATATTTAGGTACCTTTTTAATTATGTTTGAGCTTCTATTACCTTTTATATTTATTACCTTTTAATTTTTAATATCGATATTTAATTTACCTAAAATAATTTACAGTATTTTAAAATTTTCTACTTGCTAAAATATTATTTTAAACCTAGACTATCATTAATTTTTTCAAGTATTGTTTACTTTCTAACGCATATCAAAATTTTTAGTACACTCAATCTAATATACTTTTTTTAATAAATATTTACGTACTTTTTTTAAGCGCAATTTCCAGCGCGTGTTTACATTTTTTGCTTTATATTATAATGCTTATAATTTATATTATTTTATTTAGTTGATATTTAAAAGTCTAACAATATATTTCTAATTAGTATTCAAAGTTAAAAACACTTGATTTATTATTTAAATTATAATATATTATTTTATCCAGAGTACGTACTTTAGATACCTACCTTATACGTTCGTAAAAAGGTACGTAAGGTTACATTGTAAGTAAGTTATACGCGCTTAATTTAGATTTTATTACCTAAGCACTTTAACCCGTTTATGATACATCTTTACTTTAATATTACATATCTCCTTTCGCAATATGATATTGTTGCTACATGGGATTTTACAGGCCTGTAATACAGGGCTGTAGGTACAGCGAAGTAGGGCGGCACTGGTCCGAGGCTGGCTTACTACGTTTCGTGTACGAGGTACAACAGCAGAGCTTGGTAAGGTGCTGAGGGAAGCAAAAAGAAGGCCTGTAGTACAGAGTCAAAAGAGCAGTTACAGTGAACTATGCACTGTAAAACAACTGGGTTGCAGAGCTTGGTAAGTTACAACTCGCTGAGCTGTTATGACTGCTTGAAAGAGAGAATAGAATTGTTTTCTATCTTGTTGCTTGCTTATTGCTTGCTTATTCAATACTAAGTACAGGAGAGGAGAGGGCCTATTATAGGCTGTGTGGGCTTTTCGAGCCTTCTATTCTACTAGTACAAAACTGGAATAGTAAAGTTCTAGTAAGTTCTACCACGTAATCTGTAATTTCGTGGCTTGTGGCTCTAGAAGATTCAGTGGAGTTTATGCCACCTGAATGGTTTAGGGGTGTTGAACGCCCTGTATTCTAGAGCTTTTGAAACCTGACAGGGAGCCGGTAGGCCCTGTAGTTTTAGAGGCTTCTACCTTGTAAGGCACTGGGTGCGTACCTGCAGTTCAGTGTAAGTGCCCTGTAATTCAGGGCATTTACAGGGCATTCAGAGGCTAGAAATTAACAGATATATAATAATAGTACCTGGCATACGCAGCGACGGAACAGGATATACACAGCACCACATACGACGACAACACCAGGCATAGCACCGGGTACACATGGTACCACACACGGCGACAACACTAGGTGATTATTATAACTTAACTTTAAAATAAGTATATTATTAATATAGTTATACGATTGACTTAAGGACCTTAACTAACGAATCGCCCTTATATAATGATTAAGACAACGCTAGTCCGGATCGTGATTAGCGCCGTATATGTACTATACGTCAATGCCATTTATTTCCTATAGTGCCGTCTAGGCCACTACTGAGCTACTAACTACTATAGCAGCTATTAATAGCTATCAAAGGCTAGATTTTATGATGAAATATTAACATTAAAAGCGGTACTGAAAGGGGTTAAAGATTAAACTACCAGAGCGGGACCCTAGGAGCAACTAGTCTAGTAAGGCTTCGCTAGCATAGTCCTAAAGGTGATAACAGCGTGTGTTACTAGAAAGTTACGCTCACTGGGATAGTTAACCCGCTAAAGGCTACTAATTAATGTGCCTTATAGCTAATGTGTTACTACTACTAAATCGCTATTATATATACTATATTTCCTACATATATACCTATTATATTAATCATACCTTAAACGTAGTGCTACCCGCACTTACCAACCGCCCTACACTTACAGCCCCGTACTTACCACCCTATACTTACCGCTTTATATTTTATTAACCGATTAACTGTTGATTAGCTGGCCGATTATTGATTAATTGGCTAACTGTTAAAATACCAACTGTTAATTAGCGTTTAGTTATGGTAATTGTAGTTGTTTATTAGCTGAATCGCGGCCAATTAGGTTACTGGCTTAACGACTGGCTTCGACTAGCTGGCTTCAACTAGATCGCTTTAATTGGTTGCTCCGACTAGCTGGATTGGCTTGACTGCTTAACTGGCTTCTGGCTTGTTAATTGGTTTTGATTTGTTAAATTTGACTGTAGGTGGCTCGTTGACGTTATGACTTGTTAATTGACTGAAAAGGGTAGGAGCGTTGTGGTCGCCCAGGGGGCGGTCGGCCTGGTTGGGGTAAGAGCGTTGCGTGGCTTGAAGTGGTAGGAGCCTTGCGCGGCTTGCCGGCAGCCACTGAAAGCTTTAGCGAGGGACTCCTGAAGCGAATTGTCAATTACTGGGCCTTATTGCGTGGTTAGACTAGTTGATCTCGCTAAGATAGTTTGACCGCTATACTAAATGCTATACTACTATAGGGCTACCATAATAGTTGCGTCAGGTCATTTCCCGCTCCGGTACTTAAAAGCTTTAATTAAAAATACAAGGTTTATTAGTAAAATATTAATTATTATTATTAAATAGTCAAGAATAACGTTACTTTAAAAGAAGGAGCCGTTTAATTAAATTAAAGTATTCTAGATGTAGAATTTAAACGACATAATAAATGTAATTATTATTATTGTTATAGTTTAGTTATGTGTAACAACCTGTGTATGGGGGTCCTTGACAATACAAGGACTACAAGAGTGCTGTTGCTCTACAGAGCCACAAGGGGGTTAGGTCTTAGGTAGGTGGTAATCACAAGAGTATGGGTTCCAAAGAACACACTGTGACGGTCCGTGCGACTGAGCCTTGATTGAATTGATTGCGACCCTCAACGGTATATAACTCATTAGGATTCCAATGTCTGTTACCTTTGGTATTCTGGTATTCTTTTTCAATCGAGGGGGGTTTGGTATAATGGTTTAGGTCATTGCACTGGCTCGTCACACACATAAGATGCGCAGTTGACACAACAACTATTGCGAAAGTATTTGTATTGATTACTGCGGTATAACTCCCTAAGGGAGTTCCAGACTCTCACAAATATGTAGAAATACTACAACCATTGAGAAGCGCCGCTCTATTGCTCTGTCGGCTCTGTTGTAGGGTAACAGAGCACACAGAGCATAGCTGCTATATTCTATCTGTCACGAAGCCACAGAGCGCACAGAGCACGACTGCTCTATGCTAAGGTTTTTATACCCCTCGGAGCACTTCTGTGATAGGCTCGAGATCCCCTTCATCTGGTCCTCCAATCAGGGTTCGTAACAATACGTAATAATAATTTAAACTTACTCTTTACGCTTAAATAACTTCTTTAACCATCGTCGCTTCTAATTATATTTATTATATTACTACCCTTATCCTAACATATATTTATTATATTTAGAAAATTAAATATAGTCTTTACGTTTCATAATTATATATATATTTGTTAGAAATTACTATTATTGTTATTAAACTACCTTTTTTTAGGTATTAAATTATTATTATTATACCATACGTAAAACCTTAGTTTAAATTAAATTTCTTATAGGATATTGTAAAGATTATTTGCCTATTATAATTATTATTACAAAAAATAAAAGATAAAACGTAATATATCAGGTATATTACTATAGTTATAATTATTAGTTATAATAATTGTATTAACTTTTTGTAAAGCAGAGAAGGTAACGTAAATATAAGTATGGACGACGTACCCCTTATATACTGTTACGAGCTTGGATTGGTCAAGGAAGGTTGGTACCTTGTGGCAGCTTGCGACAGCTGTGGACGACTGTCTACAGCTTGGCATGAAAGGTCGGGTCCATTCTTATTGGTCGTAGTATTTCTATATAATTGCGAGAGTCTGGCACTCTTTGAGAGAATTTATTAAGGCAGTAATCAATACAAGTACTTTGGCAATAGTTGTTGTGTCAACCGCGCATCTTGTGTGTTCTTTGGAACCGATACTCTTTGTGACTACCCCTTACCTAAGACTTGTTTAAACACACCCCTTGTGGCTCTGTGGAGCAACAGACACTCTTGTGGCCCTTGTGTTGTCAAGGACACCCATACACAGCTTGTTACATATACGCGGACTTAATGCTTTAGTAGGTTGGTCCATCTCTACTAGTACGGCCGAAGGCCGAGGCACGTCGACTGTAAGGCTGGCTAGCTCTGTAACAGCTAGTTTAACTTTATTATATTTATACTTAAACGATAAGTAATACTAAACAACCTAATATATAGCCGCTTTCCTATCATTCTCCTAATTTATAGCTTTTCTTTCTTTCTTCGCACAATAAAAGTCTTCTTACCCGGTCCTTGGTCGCGTAGTCGGTGCTACTTGGGGATGGATGTAGTGACACCCCGCACCACGCTCGGATGGTTGGCCGATTCTCGGACAAGCAGTATCTGTTCAGCTAGGTTATGTAGTCGGCATCGACTGCAACCCACGAGTCTCCATTTTGTTCCTCCCCTATCGCGACAAACACGCACCAGTATCATGCAACACGCAATTCAGCTGCTGGCATCGGGGTGGGAGTTCAAGCAATGCGGGTCAGATGGCGACGAGCAGGAGGGCGCATCACAGTGGCTCCCCGTCGAACAGGTCCCGAGTGAAGTACACGCCGACCTCATGCAGCACCGAAAGATCCCAGACCCCTTTGCCGACCTGAATGAGCTGGCTGTCCGCTGGGTGGCAGACAAGAACTGGAAGTACCGCGTCCGGTTCGAATCCCCCGAGGTGGGCGGGAGCGCAGGCGTGACGGTGGACCTAGTGTTTGAGGGTTTGGATACATTCGCCACCGTTAGGCTCAATGGGCGGGTCATTCTCGAGTCCGATAATATGTTCATCGAGCACCGCATCAACGTTACTGATCTGCTCTTGGCTCCTGGGAGCTCCAATACTCTTGAAATCGCTTTCGAGCCCGCACGCCGTCGTGGTCTCGAGTCGATAACAGCGCATCCCGAGCATGACTTCATTGTGCACCAGACCGAAGTCAGCAGGGGTGCGGTTCGGAAAGCTCAGTACACCTGGGGCTGGGACTGGGGCCCCATTCTGCTGACTTGCGGACCATGGAAACCTATACGCCTAGAAACCTGGTGTTCTCGGATCGGCCACATAAAGGTAGACTATCATGTCGACACAGACGGCGATTCTCCTGTGGTCAATATAACCGCCATTTGCGCTCAGGTCTTTGGCCTCACAGCACGTGTCGAGGCCGACCTGTGGTCCACCAAAGGTGGACATGTCATGAATTTCAAGGGTGATCTTGCCGCGGACGTCGCCACCGGAAGTCGACCCTCGCAGACATACACCTCCAGCGGCGCAAGATTGGAGAATGTGAACCTTTGGTGGCCGCGAGGCTATGGTACCCAGACGCTCTATCAAGTTCGCCTCCAGATCATTGCTGCTGATGGCTCGACAGTTCTGACTACGGCGTATCGTAGCCTCGGATTCCGAAAAGTAGAGTTAGTTCAGGAGAAGGACCACTTTGGACAGTCGTTTTACTTTCGCATTAACAATGTCGACATCTTCTCTGGCGGGTCGTGCTGGATACCTGCCGATAGCATCACCTCGAGAATAACTCCGGAGCGATACCGCGACTGGCTCGAGCTGCTGGCCAATGGACAACAGAACATGGTTCGTGTCTGGGGCGGGGGAATATACGAAGCAGACGACTTCTACGCCGCATGCGATGAGCTTGGGATCATGGTTTGGCAGGACTTTATGTTTGCCTGTGCCTCGTACCCTACACATCCAGAATTTCTGGAATCGGTCGAGACCGAGGCCCGGCAAGCGGTCCGGAGACTCAGATGTCACCCGTCTCTCGTCCTCTGGTGCGGAAACAACGAAGACTACCAGCTGATCGAGAGATACGGACTCGAGTACAGATTTGGCCAAGACAAGAGTCCCGATTCCTGGCTGAAGTCGACCTTTCCGGCCCGGTACATCTACGAACACCTGTTGCCCAGGGTGGTGAGCGAGGAAACAAACGGTGTGGTCTACCACCCCGGAAGCCCATGGGGGGACGGCACCACCACTACACTCAAGGTAGATCCCAACGTGGGCGATATACACCAGTGGAATGTGTGGCACGGGGACATGAAGCCATACCAGAACTTGCCAAGTATGGGTGGCCGTTTTGTCAGCGAGTTTGGCATGGAAGGATACCCGCATCTCGAGACCATTCACAAGTTCGTGACCAAAAGCAGCGAGCGATACCCAGGAAGTACGACTATGGACTTCCACAACAAGGCTGTCGGCCACGAGCGCCGGCTCTTCGCCTACGTCAGCGAGAATTATCGTCTGAAAGGCGACCTCCCTTCCTTCACCCACTTGACCCAGGTCATGCAGGCCGACGCAGTTTCTTTGGCATTCAAGTCGTGGCGACGGCAATGGGGAACACCGGGTGCGAGAAGATGTGGAGGGGTTCTGGTCTGGCAACTCAATGATTGCTGGCCTACCGTCTCCTGGGCTGTTGTCGACTACTTCTTGGTCAAGAAGCCAGCATACTATTCGATCAAGAGAGCCCTGGCACCTGTGGCCGTCGGGGTCACTCGGAAGTTTCATGACTGGACCACAAGGCGAGCTGATAAGCTTTGGCGACGAGATACGGGGCACGTCGACCCGACAGAGGCGCTCAGGGAAGTCGAGTTCGATGCGTGGGTTGCCAATTCCAGCCTCGAGGCCCTTAAAGGCCGCCTTGTGGTGAGATTCGTCTCCACCGAGAGCGGTCAGGATATTCTGGCATCCCTAATAAAAGAAGTGAATATTCAGCCGAATGGATGCACTGAAGTCACTGTCAACCACAGAATAGCGGTGGAAGGATCTGGCCAGTTTTCTGAACACTTCGTCATACACGCATCGCTCGAAATTGGCGGTGAGCGGGTCTCAAGCGATACGTCCTGGCCGGAACCCATCAAGTACCTCGATCTTACAAACAGAGGGGTTCGAGTGAAGTTGATCAAGCCGGGTGTGGTTGAGGTCACGGCCGAAAAGCCAACAAAGGGCTTCGTATTTTCGGAGAAACAGGGGGTCAATGTAAGTGACAACGGCTTCGATCTCATCCCGGGAGACAAGCCTACACGGGTGTGGATCCAGGGTATTGATGCGGGGGGGTTGCAATGGACCTTTGTTGGGCAGTGAGGTCGAATGGTTTAGTTAATAAGATGTCATTTCAGACTCACTGGTGATAGACAAAGCCTATGCTGATCCTACCAACCAATGGAAGTTATCCCCATAGATAATCTTGCTTCAAACTTTTCCCGTGCTAAGAATGGCCTATTACCAACTTTGGTTGATAGAGTTCTTCCAGGTACTTTTCTTCTTCATCCGTCAAGATCTTACCACGTGCTGAGATGTGTTCCTCCAGCCTCGAGATGCTGCTGATGCCGACGATGGGACTAGTAACTCGTTTGTTGATCCATGCCAAGGCCACATGGGATATCTGCTTGGATTTTAGCTCACCGGTTAGCAAGAATCCCATTTTGGTTCAGGGTTGGTCCGAGTTGGGGAATTTGCTCATGCGCCAGGCTGGAGGAAACCATTGTCAATACACGTACCGGCCACTCGTGTTTGTCTGCAAGTTCAACAACACGCTTGATTATCGTCAGGTCAGGCTCAGCTTGCCCTGGCATGCCCGGCTGGTTCTCCTTCTCTCCCTTGCTGCGGGCGGTACTGCCGAACTCGTCAGGTCTGCGGGCGAGGTGCCCGCGGCATAAAGGAGCCCAGGGGATGAGACCGACACCCGTAGCATCGCAGAAACGGTTCATCTCGCGCTCCTCTTCCCGGTACAGGAGGTTGTAGTGGTTCTGCATGCTGACGAATTTGGTCCAGCCGTTACGCTCGGCGCAGAACTGCAGCTGGGCGAACTGCGTAGCCCACATGCTGCTGGCCCCGATGTAGCGGACCTTGCCCGACTGCACGAGGTCGTGCAGCGCCTTCATCGTCTCCTCCATGGGAGTGTCCGGGTCAAAGCGGTGGATTTGTAGCAAGTCGATATAGGGCGTGTCCAGGCGTTTGAGCGAGGCCTCAACTTGGTTGAAGATGGCGGCACGCGAGAGGCCGGAGCGGTTAACATAGTCCTTGGACGCAGCGATCTGCGGCCTCCAGAAGACCGAGCGGACCTCGGGCGACTCGCCAACAGCGAAGTGGCATTTGGTCATGACAGTAACCTTGTCGCGTGGGATATTGAACTTTTTGATGGCCTTGCCAACGATGATCTCGGATGCACCATTCGAGTAGACATTGGCCGTATCCCAAGTATTGAGGCCCCTGTCGTAGGCAGCTTTCAGCAACTCCAGGGCCTGGTCCTCCTCGATGACCCAGTCGAGCGTTCTGGGATCGCCGAAGCTCATGCAGCCAAAGATGGGCACCGAAACTCGTAGGCCGCTTTTCCCGAGTCGACGATACTCGCACTTGGAGTTCTCGACCGACTCCTTCAGACCGAGGGGGATCTCAGCCATCTTTGGGTTATTTCCTTACTTTATCGACCTTGTTGGCGCTGGTTGTTAGTCTTTATTAATTTTTGCTTCGGGCTGACTTGAGCTCGAAGGGAGGACGGTACTCGAGGGAGAGCATAAGATGGAAGGGCAATGGAGGAACCAACAACAGGGCACTTGCTGAGCTCTCAGGGAGTGCTTTATATACCTATAGGTAGGTACCTTACCTGGTAGGAATCGTGGGAGGGGACGAGCACGTCACAGCTCGCTACTGCCTGAACTGGTCAGCTCGCAACCTAACCCGTACACTTGAGCAAGCCGTGGCCCATGTTACCTCAATTTCTACCCCGCAGCGGGATGTCCGACCCTACAGGAAGATGGCCCGGATGCGTTGATTCGGAGTATGCGGCATCATGTACCGATAAATTGCTGCGTAAACTGACCATGCTGCCGGTATTGTGGCGGCCTGCATCTGGAGATAGACCCCCAAAGTCCAATGTATGGAGAGGCTGACGAGGGCATTCTTGCATATCTTAGGTCATTAACAATACCTATCTACCTCCTCCTTAGCAAGGTATACAACGGATTACAACGGATGTCAGAACTGAACGCTGGTGCGAATCTCGAGCTTTCCTGCCTACCACTGCCCTCAGACTCTGAGCCCCTTTCATTCCACACCCCGTATATCTCATAACAGTAAACGGATAAGCCAAATTCAGCCCACCGTATTAGTATGACAGGTGCACAAAGCACGACACCCAATAGAGCCGCTGATAGAAACATAAGAGCAACGCCTTCCCATTATCGTCACAACAGATCCGATCCAAACGCCAACGCCAATGCTGGAGCCAACCAGCTGGATATAACAACAGAATGGGGAAATTTTACCGAGTGAAATGCCTTCGTCCGCCAAAAGAGCAGAAGAATATTAAGAAGTGCTTCCATGTTCACACGGAAGCGAGTTCCGTTCTCAGAAAAGGAGAACGGGCCGCCGGGGGCGGGGGCGGCAATGATGGGCCTTGCCTCCGCGCTCACAAAGTGCCCTCTCCCAGCACCCGAGCGATAAGCACGTAGATAAAGACAATAGCGCCGGTCAGTATCAACTTGTTGTTGAATATCCAGCCTTGTCCCGCCTCCCTCTGCTGAATAACGGCGTCCACGACTGCGTGTGCCTGGTGGCCGCTCCCGGCAGCGATACCAAGTTGCGGCCCACAGGAAGGACCACCTGCGTCCGCCCTAGTCCCCGAAGCAGGGTCGACTTTGTTCTCCTTCATCCATTTCCAGTTCTCCTGGTCTACTTCAGGCCACTCTGACTTGAACTTGGCTCCACCATCGCCAGCCTTAACGTTCCCCTTGCCCACGGCACGCTCGGCTTTGAGATGTGACCCGCCACCTGTCGAGTTCCACCATCGCGAGCGCGCTGCGTGGTATTTCCGTTCTGTTTCACTGGCCGAAACAGAGCCGGTCGTCATTTCCTCCGACGTCATGAAGGAAAGAAGACCAATGAGGATGGTCGACACCTCCCAGGCAGGGTTGAAGGACCGGGGGTGGAAGTCGGAAATAGAGAGGCATAGACGGCTGGAAGGCTGGAACCGACCAGAGGGCGTGTGCATTCGGATGGCCGGCGGGGCGAATGGGTAGTTAGGGGGGAATATCAGCGTTCCCCAGTACTGGCCGCCGTGATAGGGAGTGTTCTCGGGGCCTGTAATGATGTAATGCCATCTGTAAGACGTATCGTCAGCTGCCGACAAGACGCCGGGGAGGGTGATGGGCAATCGACTTACTCCAATATATTAGACTCGGAAGGATGGGCGGTAATGTACGGGGGCGGGTTTTCCGAGATGCTTTTATACTCGCGCGTCAACTGTCAAGAGAAGAGAAGTAGTTAGCCAACAATCCTGGTAGACAACTGCGACGAATTTCAGGGAGAAGAAGACGTACGCGCTTCTGTGCTGCACGGGTGGCCATGATTTGGCGGCGGCGGGGCGATGAAACAACAGGAGCAGTGGTGCCTCGGAATAGCCTCACAAGGGAGAAGGAGCGAAAAAGATGTTGTAGATGGAGGCGACTGTGACGCCAGGAAAGCGCACGAGGATGTCGTCGGCGAGCGAACGGACACCTTATTTAGTATCGCTAGCCGGACTCGGTTCACTCGTTCGAGCGCACGGGGGCTGGATGAATGGGCTGTTGTTGAAGTCTGCAGTAACAGAGGGTTGGTAGTGTGATGGTTGTTGTCGGTGGTGTGGATGGATGTCGATGAAGTCTGGAAGCGAATGGCGAATGACGCTGCCAGGGTGGAATCGGCGAGCGAGCTGACGGGATGGGAACCTGGACAGTTGAGCGCGCAATTGAGGCGATGGACGCCCTGGCACTCTGTAAGGGAGTCAGTCTACTTCAGGGGGGCTGAGGTTGAGACACTGACGGGAGACACACAGTGTGAACAGCTATTCTTTGACATCTTCCTTGCTGGGCCAAGCCTGGGCCGTCCAATGCTCGATCTTCCGCGCAGACACAACAACACGTCGAATCGAAGAGTGCCCATACCGTGCATTCGTCCAGTACAAACTGTACAAATCCGTACACCACCTGTTTCAACACCATCCACCCGGAGCACCAGGCGGGGCCGCTGGAATCCCCTACCTACTGAAGTTTAGGACTTCGTAAGGGCGGGCCTCAGCGGGCGCCCACTGTTCAGGGCTGCAGCCTGCATCATTACTCCGTAGACTTCTCCGAGGCTCCTCCGACCTCACCCGGATCAATTGACAATTGACGAGAAAACCACTCCGTCGCAGGCTAGGCAGGACCACAAGCACGTCTTCGTGGCCATGGCCGCATCCTCGAGCTCCAATGATAGCAAGGTACGCAATTAACTACATACTCCTCTCTGTTCCTGCGAAGAACTCTCTGTCCCTGCCTCAACGTAAACAAGTTGCTGTGTCGCTGTTACTGTCGCTGCCACTATCGCTGCCGTCGCCGCCCGTCGCCGCCCCGATTCCGCCGCCACCTCACTGACCGTAGCGTTCCTCAACAGGCCCAGCATCAGCCTTATCCCGGCCCGGCAACACCTATAGTAAGCCTGTCCTGGCTTGTGTATCCTCGCCGAACCACCTGTCGAACCGCGCGCTGATCGATTCTCCTGCCTCTCCCCAGCTCGACGACTACACTCTTACGCCAGCGGCATTAAGGTCGATCGAGGTTCACGGTGCAACCAACACTCGCCGGAGCTTGCTTGATCACGTTTTCAAGCCTGTCATCCAACATGGCTCAAGTGGTGCCAGAACATTTGGCGAACTTGTCTCCTCCCTGAACAAAGCTACCGACAAGCTCTTTCGGTTTGGTACGCGAAATGCATCTTCAAACGCCAGCTTCATCACAACCATGTTGACGCTAACATGCCCCCTTCACTCGTAAAACACAGACATCTTCAAGGAGGACAGCATCCGCCTTTTCGTATCCGATGCCCACCAAGGCCAACCAGGTCTGCAGCCCGACACAACCGAACTCGACGTCTCCATCAGCCTGAAGGAAAAATCGCGTCTGGTCTTCACCGCCGGCACCGACTTTGGCAATGCCGAGGGGTCGGCATATACCAATGCCATTGTGCGCAACATCTTCGGCGGCGCTGAGACACTGTCCATTAACGCAAGCACCGGCACACGGACACGGTCCGCCTACAATGCCGCCCTATCTGCCCCCGTGAACGGCAACCCGTATGTCCGTCTGGCCCTGGAAGGCCTACGGTCATCAACCGCGAAGCCTTGGGCCTCGCACGAAGAACATCTGACCGGCGGAAATCTCCGGTTAGCGTGCTTGACTGGCGACGGCGACAGTCATGTCCTGGCCTACTCTGGTGTCTGGAGGCAACTCACCAACCTTGCTGCTGGCGCATCGCCCACGGTCCGCGCCGATGCCGGCGACTCGCTCAAGAGCTCCATAACCCACACGTTTACCCGTGACCGCCGTGACACCAGCAATCCCCATCTTAGGCAAAGCGGTTACCTTGTCCGGACCATCTCCGAGCTCGCCGGATGGGGTCCCTTGAAAGGTGACGTCTCCTTCTGCAAGTCCGAGATCGAACTCCATGCTGCCGTACCACTGGCACTCCCAGGGGTTTCAATCGGCGGTGGTCTCCGGATGGGTGCCTTGTACCCACTTCCCCTCGGATACGACCTCGCGGCCGGTCGAGCGCAACCCAGTCGCATCAATGACCGTTTCTTGCTCGGCGGACCGACCGATGTACGTGGCTTCAAGCTCGGAGGGTTGGGGCCTCACGACAGCGGAGATTCCGTGGGCGGCGACGTGTTTGCCGCTGGTAGTATAAACATGCTACTTCCTTTGCCGCGCACTGGGCCATCGTCACCGTTGAGGATCCAGCTCTTTGCCAACGGCGGACGGTTAGTAGCGATGAAGAACAAGGGTAAGGCAAAACAGGAGAGCGCATACCCTTCGGCTCTGCTGGATTCGAAGACCGTCCTAGACGGTATGAAATCCGCAGTTGGGGAGCTGACCAATGGACTTCCAAGTATGGCTGCCGGCGTTGGATTGGTCTATGCCCATCCCGTAGCAAGGTTCGAACTCAACTTCAGCTTGCCCCTTGTGGTGCGGAGAGGGGAGGAAGGGCGTAAGGGGCTGCAGGTCGGTGTAGGGATCAACTTTCTCTGAGACAATGACGGCGTTGTCGTTCCTAATATCATGTATCGGTGTAAGCTTTGCGATGATGGAGAGTCTCAGTCAAGCCCAAGGTACCCAAGTTTTGTAAAACGGACATAGAAATATCATAAGACAGCGCGCGTCACCTTATCACCAGGGAGGCGTTTATGATTGTGCATGACCAGAAGAAGAGTTAGATTGTTGCTCTTCAGTCATAGCAAATATGCGACTTTATTCCAGCTTTGCTAAGCAAAACTCTAGCAGGATGAATACATTGTATGTGACGCCGCTCTCCAGGCTCTAGAATAGTTTATAGTAAATGGTAATATGCAGATAGGAAACAAGAAGAAAATTGTAAGCCATACACTGTACGGTAGTGTGTAGGCGGTGAATTAGATACAACATATGAAATGTACAATGCTGAAGTGCACTCGTAGCAATGTAAACGCAGATTTTATTACATGATTCGGGAGGGTGTAAAGGGAAGAAAACAGTATGAAGGAGAGGGAAATGCGATGCAGATAACATCCCTCACTTAAGCGTGACAAGAGGACAGTGATCTAGCTCTTTCTCCCCCGTGCGCCATTTTTCTTGTTTGGTTTGGAACAAACCAGCCTATTCCTTCTTCTTCTTGCCGCCCAACTTTTTCTTGGGCATGCGCACAATCCAGTAAACGGCGAGCGCCGCGAAGATATTGAAGATGATAAATGCAAACATAATTCTGTCATCATGTTAGCAAATTGCCATGTCTTGGACACCGGATGAAAGGAGCGCCAAAAAGGGAGACAAGAAAACTTACCCAAAATTCCGCCACCTGTCGGCGTAGTCGGCATTCACGCTGGCAAGGAAAACGTTTGTGTCACCCATGGCGCAATACGCACATTCGCGGGTGTTGAGTTCGTCTTCGAGATAGCCGCCAACCGTTTTGATGTAAGTCGACATATACTCTCCACATGTAGAGCCGTTGGGTGGGGAGAACTTCAAGAGCTCGTTGGCGGCGCACACAACGTTGGTGTTGGCTACCCCAACAGACAACATAGCGCTGACCAGATAAGTAAAGGGACTGACGCGGTACATGAAAATCCAGAAGCGAGGGAGTGTGTCCGGATTGGCGAGCACACCGCAGAAGATCAAACAGAGCGTAAAAAGCAAATTGGCGATGTTGCCACCAGCCTCCGCCGTCTCGAAACCGGCAATCATAAAGTCGGTAAAGGTGGATGTGAAGAGCATAAAGGCCACAAGAAGAAGGAACATGAGACCACCCCGCTCAGCAACCTGACCCGCCGCCTCAGCGTTGTGGTGCAGACCAACGGGATAATACCAGCAGAAAAACATAAGGGCACCCATCAGGATGTTCCAGGGGAGCTCAACAATGATTTGTGACAACATGAAAACCTTCCAGCCGTATACCTTTGAAGGCCGCTCACGGACTTCGTACAGTGAACGTTGGATAACAAAGTACGGCATAGTCTGCTGCACAAGCTGGCCAAACACGGTTAAGAGATTGAAGATGGCAAACATCTGGTTCTGGAGACCCTGAATGGTGTTGGGGGCATTGAAGAACACAAAGCCAATGAAGAGCGCGACAAGAACACACAGCGCGATCTTGGAGTAGATGTATGATGGAGTGCGCCAGTACTGCTCGAAAACACGGCGGCTCACCTCCACGAGCTGGGTCATGAACGATGCGGCAAACTCGCGATAGCTGTTGGGGTCGTCGGATATCGGGTTGGACTCCTTGGGCTCGGCCTTGAGACGTTGCAGCTCGCCCTGCACATCAGAGTACTCGGAGCTTTCACGCCATGCCTTGTTCCAGTCGATGTCGCTCGTGGTTCCCGGTGCTGCGCCGATGACCTCGAGCATCCATTCGGCCGGATTTGCCTCGGGCGGGCAGGGGAAACCTCCTTGGCGTTCGAAGTAAGATGTCATGGTTTTCGAGTTCTTGCCAATATCGCCGAAGTAGACCGTCTTTCCACCCTTGGCCAGGAAGAGCAGCCTGTCGAAACGCTGGAAAAGCATGGCGGACGGCTGGTGAATGGTGCAGAGAATAGCTTGGCCACTCTTTGTGAGCTTCTCCAGCAGATCCAAGATAGCCCACGAAGTCTGACTGTCAAGACCAGAAGTCGGTTCATCAACGAACAAGAGGAGCGGCGGCTTCGCAGCCAGCTCCACGCCGATGGTGAGACGTTTCCTCTGCTCCACGTTAAGACCTTCACCGGGAACACCAATGATAGCATCAGCATACTCCTCCATATCCAGCAACTTGATAACCTCGTCGACGTAGGCAAGCTTTTCGGCCCGCGGAACATGAGCGGGTTGGCGAAGCACGGCACTGAAGTTCAGGGCCTCGCGAACGGTGGTGGTCTCAAGATGAAGATCCTGTTGTTGGACGTAACCGGTCTTGCGTTGGAATGAGGCGTCTCTGAGGTTGCCGTCGACTAGCATCTCCCCCGTGATCACACCCATGGAAGTTCTGTCGGCAAGGCAATCCAGAAGAGTTGTTTTTCCAGCCCCAGAGACTCCCATCAAAGCAGTCAGTGTGCCCGGCTTGACCCAGCCGTCGACATTATCAAGAATCTTGCGGGTTTCGGACTTGATCTTGACTTCGTAGCAGACGTTGTTCCAGTGGAAGACGCTGGTCTGTCGTTGGATAAAGCCGGCTTCTTTGGTGGACGGGCTATCGCTGTGCTCGGCAGCGATAGCGACAGCAGACCCAGCGACAGCGGTGCCACCAGCTTCAGCATCCCCTTTGTTCTCCTTGAAGGCGGCGGGCTTGTGGCCACGACGGAAGACCAGCACCTCGCCTTTGCTCTTCTTGGCAGCAACCGATTCGGCAGTCACCATGTAGAAGAAGAGGAATCCGGCCATAAAGACAAGAATAATGCCGAAATCCCTCCACTTGTTTTCATTGTAGTAGCTAAAGCCCGAACTGACATAGTCATCACCCTTGACGTATGGCAGGCCGGCAACTGCGCCGATGGCGGAGCAAACCCGGTTGCTGGATGCGACGTTCTCGTATCCCGGAACCGCTGGGCTCGGCACGTACTCGGTGCAGAGGAACTCGCGGCCGTGGAACTCGTTCACCATCAGGGCTTCGAAGGAGTAGGCTAGGGGGTCGAGGTAGTTCAACCAACGGCTCCAACCGAGCATGTAGTCGATCGGAATCGCGAAACCAGTGAAGATAACAAGAGCAAGGATAATGATGGCAGCTGGGACCATGGCCTGCGACAGTGTACGTGATGAACTGGCGATGGTTCTGAACATCATCGACATCGCCATGACGGTAGCGAACGATATTAAAAGGAAGAAGAAGAAGGCACCTGCTTCACGACGCAGCCCGGTCATGAAGTACAGCGTGATGTTGAAGATGATGGCGTTCATAATCTTGTAGGGCATGTCGCACAGCATGGACGCGATGGCTTCGGCAGACGGATGGTAGAGGGCATATCGATCGTGCTTTTCCACAATTGGACGTTGGGCGTAAAGAGTCAAGATTTCCAGTGCGCTGGCGAAGGCGTTCATGAGACAGGCGAAGAAGAGAAGGGCGCCCCGTTGGAAAAAACTCGCCGTTGTCGGTTGAAGATTGAAGAAAACACTGGAGATGATAAGAGACATGACGAAGTTGCCGATGAGCATGCCGAGCGTGAGACCAGGATCTCCAATCAGGCGCCGCCATCCTCGCCAGAGGCATAGCTGCACCTGCTGGATATATGAGAGGGTGAAGGGCGACTTGGCCCGCTGGCTCTTGGCCTGCTGGGCCTTCTTGGAGGCACGGAAGGCTTCGGCATCGGGACCGTTGATGGGATGGCTGGTCTTGTACTCCTCAATCTCGGCCTGCAGGGATCTGTACGCAGCGCTGTTCTTCCAAGCCGTCGCGAACTCATCCGGGGTGCGCGGAGCCTTGCCCTCGAAGCCGGGTCGGATGATGCGCTCCCTTGGACTCGTCATGGATGTCAGGAAATCCGGCGTGGTAGCACGAGCCGGACAGTCGAAGCCAAGGTCAATGAAATACTGCTTCGCCTCATTGGCCCTTCCAAAGAAGATCTGGCGCCCCTCGTATAAAACGAGGGCCTTGTCGAAGAGATCGTAGGCGCTCTGAGGCGACTGGTAGATGGACACGCAGGCGGTGCTCCCAAACAGCTCCGTCTGCAGCCTGAGGGTCTTGACAAACTCAATGGCGTTAGCACTATCAAGGCCACGAGTGCTGTTGTCCCAGCATTGCAAGGGTGCACCCGAGAGAGTTGCTTCGGCGATGGTAACACGCTTTCTCTCGCCGCCGGAGACACCGCGGATGTACTCGTTTCCAACGCGGGTGTTGAGGGTATGGCTGATGCCGAACATGGCCATGACGACATCTCGAAGGTGGTTTGAGAAGGCGTGTTTCGAAAGACCGTCAGGAAGCTGGCGGGGGGCGCGGGCGCGGGCGGCGAAGGTGAGCGTGTCGCCGACAGTGAGCTGGGGGAAATGCGTGTCGACCTCGGCGGTGTAGATGGCCTCACCACGGTGATGAGTGTGCATTTCCTTGGCGGCCATACCTTGATAGTTGAAGTAGGACTGGTCGTCAACAAAGATGCCGTTGTAATCGCCGGCAATGGTCTTCAAGAATGTGCTGCAGCCGGAGCCAGGAGGACCGAGAACAACCAGCATTTCGCCCTGGCGAACCACGCCGTCGAAGTCGCGCAGGATGTCGATGCGCCGCTTCCCATGGCCGAGAAGCTTGCGCACCAAGCCGACAGTCTCGAGCCAAACGTTGAGGAAGTCCTTCTGGTAGTCGGTTGGGGTTCCGAAGCCAAAGACATTCAGGTGTTGGAAAGCGACTCCACTGGTGCGAAAGGCATGACCTTCGCTCTGGACCATCTCGACGACGGCCTTGGCCCAGGTGCGCGGGGAGAACTTGGGGCCATTGGGATTCAGGGGTGAGTCGGGCTCTTCAGAAGCGATCTGGAAGACATTGGCGCCAGGCTCCCAGTTGCCAGCGTGGGACTGGGACGTGTACTTCCTCGCCAGGGCAAGCACGATGTTGTCGCGACGCGCTTGCTCGATCGCATCGGCGTCGTCGTCGTCGTCGTCGGCGGCGGCGGCAGCGGCGTCGTCATTGTTGTCGTTGTTGTTGTTGTTGTCGCCCTTGATCTCCTTCTCATGGCGGGGCGTCTCGGACTCGCCAACTTCGGTGGTGGAAGTGGCGCGTGTTCGGGTCACCTCCTCGCTCCGTGGCGGCGATGAGCCACCAGCGAGGGCAGACTCCTCCATTGGTTCATACTCACGGGTCGTCTGTCTTGCCAGCGTGGTCGGCTGGCCGCTGGTTTGCGCCGTCAGGTCATAGTTCCCGAAGGAGCCAGTGCCCACGAAGGACATTGTTCCGGCGTCCTGCCAACGAAGGCAGTCGTGATTCTGTAAGTGACCCTTCCGGAGATATGTTGTTGATGAGATAGCCCGGTAACAGGTATCAGGTAGGTGTGTGGTAAGGAGCTGCTGACCAGGAGCGGCGGCGACCTGGATCAGATAAACGAATGAACAGCACGGAACTTCCGAGCAAAATGGGAACTATGAAGCAAAACACAATCACGTCAAGGAGAAAAGGAGAAGAAAGAAGTACCGTAGTGTATAAACGGATGATAAAGTCAATCAAGGGCGAACGAACCCACAGTAGCAGACGCGCAATAAAAAAGAAATATGTACAGACTAACACGACTCCTTAGCCCAGACTACCCGGCTGGATCCCTACGCAGAACGGACAGTTTCCAGGGCCCGAGTGGAGTGGCATCCTACCTTGACGGAAACGGCATCGAGTCCGGCGCGGTGGGCCACACCCTCTCTGAAAATCAGCTTCTCAATTCTGGGGGGAATCCAAAAGTTCCCGACGTCTATTGTCTGCCTTCTACACCAGACACCCACCAGTAGCCCCGAGCCGAAGAAATGACGCGCTTGGTCTGGATCGGGACAGCGGGCTGCGGAGCGGAGCGGAGAAGAGCCTTCCTTAACAACGATCCGTAATTCCCTCTCCCAAACGCCCACGGCGCGACCCCTTCAAGTTCATCTCTAGAACCAGGCGCTTCCATGCCATTTTCATTCCGCTTCCTCTGAATTGCAGCCTGCCCGCGCCGGACGCTTTGCGCGCGATGGACAACTCTCGAAGCTGGAAAAAGGTAAGACCTAGACTCAAATTGGAGGGTGTCAGGGTGATGGTTTGGCTTGGCGTGACGGGACAGCCGCACTTCAGTTGGTCCCGTCCGTTGTGTGCACATCCCGGCCCCACTGGCCCGCCATCGTACCGTATCGCCCTCCCTCATCAGATTACAGATTAGATGGTGAGGTTCGGGAGTGAGTGAAGCACCCTCCTAACTGAAAGACTGGCAGTGCTAGGTAGTGTTATCAACTGCCCTGTTTTCACTTTTCAGATTGACATGAACTTGAGCCCTACGAGGTTCATAACTCTCACACTGAGTTTCACCTCAAATTGCCATTAATTCCGATGAATGCACATACGTGTATAGTGCGTAACCCCTACCTTAATTAAAATACTTGCAGACATCCAAACTCTAGGTAAACGTACCTACATGTGGTACCTTAAAAAAGGCACATCCAACCTGAGTTGCCAACTCCATTTCCAGGTCAAGCATGGAAGGCAACCGATCGACCGGGAAAGCCAACCCCAGGTCATTTAAACACAATCTTGTACAAGCCTTGGCAGCTATGAGATGATTGGGGGCTACGGTGGAGTAGGTGGGGGGTTGGTTTGGCCTCCACGGGTCCTCGCCATCTGAAGAGCCCGACAATTATTGTTCTCAGTTGCAGGAGTGCAGGAGTCCCACCGCGGGTTTGATCTTTGGCTTACTCCGTACATCTCATCTTTTTCCAGTTGGAGGGGCAATTCCCGGATCGAACGCAATCCGAATGCGTCCCGCTGCGCCCCCCGCCTCCACCTGGGATTCCACTGGGATTCCACGTGGGTCTCACTCCGTAATTCGCTGGAAACTTTTTTTTCTTCGGGGTCCTCATCAGCCCGATAACCCGCACAGAGTTAAGGTAGCCGTCTGAAGTCCACCCGCCTGTCTCAAAATGCAACTCAGGTATCTTAGAAGCTGCAGGATATCGCCATCACTGCGAGCCATGAACGGAATATTGGATGGTTTGAACAGCACGGTACAAATAGCCTCAGTAGTACCGTTACCCTGACCACAACCCCCCGCGCGCCCGTAACCATTTAACATCAGTTTGTCCCCCATCTTTACATATTACCGGTATACAGCGCCGTGTCTTTGCTGCCTGTCGCCGGCGCCTTCACTCCCCTTGATTGTTGCCCGTCGGGGCATGGCACGACCCCCTGGCCGGAACCGACTATTCGTACTGAGGGGTATCCCTAGCTCCGCAGGTACAAATCTCCAACCCCGCCAGCAAACTCCTGCTCCGAACACGAGTACGGGACCGAGACCGAGTCGCCGGCCTGGACGGAGTAATAGTACTTACCTAAATGCTGTCGGCCCGGGCTGAAGAGCGGACCTGGGGTCATGTTCTTTCTGTGTCCAAGTACGACCGAATGCTCAACTGGGAATGCGAAAGACCGGGAGAGAGTGAAAAACAAACCCACCACGGCATTATTCTCGTACCTTGTGCGCAACGTCTTGCTTCATGTAGAAGCGGCATTTGCCTGACCGGTGATCGGTAAGGGCCTTCCAAGCCAGTTGCATCGTCAAGGCGATGCGGGCGCCATCATTGGCCCCAACTGCTTGACTAGCGGCAGTATCGGATTGTCGCTACTACGCTATCACCATGATACCATTGATCGATCCTGTCAGCCCGTGTGCTTGGGATTCCTGGGCCTGCCATCATCACATGCTCTTCGTTGGCTGATCTCTTCGCCGTCTTCTCGGCATTGTCTTCATTGTCGGCATGATCCCGGAGCCGGAACCCGGTATCGCCGGTCCGGTCCTGCTCTCGTAGAAGGAGATTAGAGCCCAACATTTTCTGACGACGACCAAGGTTGGACACGTGACCGCAAAGTGATCTCGTACTCTCAACGACACTACGACAAAATCAGACTCTTGAATCCGATCAACATCGCCCACACCCAAAGTCCTGAAGTCAGTGTGATTAGGTAGGTACCTAGTCACCGGTCATCTCATCCTCCTTGGTCTGCGATGAGTAGCTGGTAGCACGGAGTTATCAAATATAGTGAAAGGACGGCGAGAACCACTAATACGGCAAGAAACGTGCGAGTAGCCTGGATGGGCCGGTGCTTTCAACGTAGCTTTCCTCAGGTTCAGGAGAACAGAGCCTGCACGTGGCCGTTATGCCGTAGCTGGAGTGATGCTCTGGGAACAACAGTATTAATATCATACAAAATTACCAACTCGGCTCGTAGCAGGGTTCATTCTCTTTTTCATGTCCTTCGCCTGGTGTTGGGGATCAAAATGGCGCCCATATGCCAGCCCAAAGGGCTATCCTCGCTGTATATGAACGCAACCTCAATGAGGTACTTCTTGAGCTGGCCCGATGTTGTTACGCCGATATTTGGTTCTCGTATGTCTGGTTAGACGGTGTCTGGGTCAAGTTACTGGCGATGGCCTAGGTAGCAAAGATGGGTCTACCGAATTGCCGTTCTTCTATCCACCGCGGCGTGCGCGGTTCGAATATGAGCACGACTCGCGGTGTGGAATGATGTTTCTTCGTTGTTTCTTCGGTTTATTCCCGAACAAAACATGATTTTGCTGGACCCTTTTCCCGCTACGATAATGCCCGGGCTATACGACGGGTCCACAACGTGAACATGCCTGGGCAATATAGCAGTTCTTAAGTGAGGTCGTTGCGGCGCTATATACGTAAGATGTCGTACGACCTTGACATACATGCCATGGTGGTGTTAGTTCCATCCTGGTCTTCGTGTCCGGGTTTGTAGCTTAGTTGTCCGATCCCAAGGTCCGCTCGTCGTATACCAGTCCAGTGCCTACGTACACTTGGAGTTCTCCTCCAAGTCGCGAACAGTGCACATAGCCCTGCTGGGTTTCTGCTGTGCTTGCTCAGTATCTCAAGTTAGCACATCCTCTGGTCCGGAACCCACTGCTTCTTGCCATGGGCTATTCTCTCGTGTGTCGTCGCGGTCGAGTGAAGATAGACGGAGAAAGGACGGCTGGGTGTCCCTGCCCGATAGGCGTCGTTATGGGCTGGCTTCATGATTAATGAGAGCTGGCAGGTGTCAATCAGTTGACAGCCGACATCTTTGTACTTGATCGTATACACTCGCCGCCATGTTCGCCAAGTATGGCATTTGGGCTGCTTCTTAGACCTCGCGGTCATGTTTTGCACGTTTGATTGCACGGATCAGATATCATGCTTTATGCTGTCTGACAGTAGTATCAACTCTTCATTTATGAATAGGCAGGTATACTTAGGATTATCTTGCGTACAGGTATGTATTCCTAGCTGTGTTTTGGATTAAGGTTCTGCTTACACTCATACGTCCCGGGGGGGGGGGGGGGGGGAGCTGCCCACTACACACTTTCAATGGACGTCGTTGATACTTTGTACCCTCTGTCCAGGGTCCGGTGGCGTATGTGGCTTTTCGGGCTTGATTATTTCAATAGGCCGGGCTACCGTACGGTCCTGATATCTACATGTAAATGTCTGGTTGGGTTTCAGCGATAGAGACCGTGAATAAGAAGATTGCACTCATAACGTAGGCGTGGTGCCACCTCTTTCACTTACCTACTGTGTATCTCAACAGTTAATCCATTGTAAGAGAACGGCCCACTTCTCGCCAGACGACGTTTTTAGCCCTGACGAATATGCCTAGGCCATTGCGTGGTATACTTTCTTATCGGTACGGTGGGTATCTGCTAATGTACTCCATACACAGTGGTTTGCTAGCGGACCAAGTACTAGATAGTAATATACCACCCGTCCTGTCACCACAACGGCCGTTTGATACATTGGGTGTTATATAGCGAGCTCTCCGGTCCTAGATGCCACCTAGGCCAACGACGAACCCGTTGGTCTGGTTGAGAAGTCTCGAGGACAAGACGGGAGGGAAGTCTTGGTATTATGACTGAACATAGTGTCAAGAGTTGACGAGCAGGAAGAACATCCGGCGCATGACTTGGTCAATACCCTCCCCTCGGGTTAAGAACTACGTGAACAGGAATGCTTTATTGGTGACGTTACAAGCGGACCCATGTGCCTGGTCAACGAGACAATACAGTAGGAGGTACCTAGTCTCGAAGCTGCAAGCTGGCAGTTGAAGGTACGACGACCCATTCCATCTGAGAAGGATGGATGTCAGATGGAGAGGGAGTGTCTTAACCCTTGCCTACCCGTGCGACCTTGGTGTCTGGTTCTATATAAAAGCCGTTTCCGGATCTGGCTTGAGTCTTGCATCACCGTGGTAAAATGAAGCCAAACCACCAAGGCAAAATTTTATGTTTGGTCAGACTACCTTTGCAGCTGGCTGCCTAGGTACCTAGTATTTTGGGTATTTTCGGTGGAACGCGACGGATTTGCATGTGGCTATTCCGACAGACGACGGGCCATGGCGCCCCCCCACACTTGTGATTGGCGAGAATTGCCTGCAGGCCCTGCCTTATGGTCAGTGACTTTTGAGTAAGGACAGCCCGGATTGTGGGATGAGTCAGCAGGTCAGGCAGGCAGGGAGGGCAGGTGCCTTAAGATTTGGGTATTTCCAAATTTCTCAATGACCATAACTTCACTGTCGATGTCGGTGTAGCCAGTGGTTACGGGTTGACTTGAGCGTGGGAAGTTGTTTTTTCTTGGACTTTGAGCGCAATCCCGTCGTCCTGGAGCCGTCAACCCCCAAAGTTTAAAACCACGACGCGTCTGGCAGCTCTGTATCCATAAGGTACCTTAGGTACCTATCGGTAGCTGCAGACTGCCAGTCGTCATGTACGCATTCGTACAGTACCGGGCCACTGCTTTGACCAAGACTCGGGCTATCAGCGGCGCTTGTTCCACGCTTCTTGGCACATCAACATCTGGAGGTTGGAACAGCTGCAATTGTCTTGGATGGATCCTGACCTGGCCCGCTGACCACAGAGCACCTTATCATCAACAACAACGAACTAGTATCATCACCCGCTCTCCCATTACGACCCTCTCTCTCATCACTCTGACTGTCGCTGTTGTGTGATTTACGATTTACCCCGCATTGCCATTTGCTGGCACTGGCACTGGCACTGGCACTCTGGCACTCACGTCCGGACGGGCCACTCACTGGCAGCTTTGCAGGTTTCGGTCTCCAGTCGGTTGCACACCCGCAAGCATGATGAGCCGATGAGCGCCTGTGCCACCAGCGCCCATTGGATCTTACCCGCTCCATCACCGCCTCTCCACCTCTCCACCTCTCCGCCCTCTCCGGCCAACAAGACCAACCCCAGCTCAGTCTGACCTGGGGCTCTGTGTTGAATTGATCGGCAACCCATCGTCGTCAGGCCCGGGGGGAGAAGAAAACCAAGACTCGCCCTGTCGTAACACCCGTAGCTCCCGCAGACCGTGCTGGTCACCGTGCTGGTCCCCTTCAACAACGGCCCTCCTCTCGCTCCGATTTCCCATACCCTGCCGCTGGCTTTTCTGCGTCATCTCGACGAATCATTCCGCGAAACACTCTTCCTCGCCCGCAGGCCGTGGCCTGATCCAGCCTGGCTTTCGGTCTGATTGCGTCAACGATCCGCCCCTGCGAAAAAAAACACTAGCCAACTTCCCCGACCGAACCGACGAGCCGCCCAAACCATTATTCACAACGACAGCTTTCCCTCGACCGCCGCCTGCCGTACCCTTGTTGAGTGAGGTGATAAGGCCAGGGCCACCACGACACCAACCATGGGAAATGCGAGCACAAAGGAGTCCCGGGGTGGTGATGCTGCCCATCGTGGCCACCAGGCGGGTTTCGCGCCCGGCGTCGAGTCTGGCGCCGGCACCTCCGTGCAGTCCGATCGATCCTCCAATAGGCGAGGCCGAGTCAGTCGGGGTGACCTTGGGGGAATATTGGGATTGGGTCCGACCGGTGGTTCCGGCTCACATTCCGATGCCCCCTACGAACGCCGTGAGACAAAGCAAGAGCGAGAAGCCCGGAAGTTAGAAAGAGAGAGGGTGGCCAGACTCGCCGAGCGAGAGCGAAGTATGAGAGAAGAGCATGTCGATGGCGGCTTTCTCGTCACCATGGGTACCTATACCGGCCTTGAAGATTTCAACAAGCAGATTGTCCGGCAATTACAGGTACGTTGGTCCTCCGGGCATGTATGGGTCACGCTCAAACACAGTGCTAACCGAGTTTCTCAAAGATCGAGCGTAAGATGGCTCCCTTCTGGCGAGGCCTCAACGACTTTGACGACCAGTGGACCGAACCCCAAATAATTGCTGCGGCACGAGGACTGCCCGTCCCGGCTGCCGACCAGACCCCTCCTGATGAACTTATCCCCCGACTGCTATCGTCTGACTCACCCACGTCATCGACCCAGAACCTCAGTAACTTGACGGTACCGATGGGTGGCCGGACGCAGTCTGCGACATCTGAACACAGCTTGTCTAATGCTGGTTCTGCTCTGGGGTCTCCTGTCTCTGCCCAACCCCCCAGAACGAGCTCCCCATTTAAGCCTCGCGGAAAGGCGCTTGCGGCCGTGTTGGGTGGGACATCACGAAACGGCTCAACCACCGAGATTATGCCCCGCGAGATCAACCTACCCAACGATCCATTTGTCAATGGACAGCCTATCGAGGTTTTTCTTTACAAGGATGCCACCGAGTGCCCTATCTGCTTCTTGTCGTATCCGCCCTATCTGAACCATACGCGGTGTTGTGACCAGCCTATCTGTAGCGAATGCTTTGTTCAGATCAAGCGACCAGACCCGCATTTCCCCGAGGGTCACAATGAGAATGACCCGAATACTAACCCCGAAGAGACAGCCGGTCTCTTGGTCTCGGAACCCGCATGCTGCCCGTACTGTACTCAGCCTGAGTTCGGCGTCACCTACGAACCGCCGCCTTTCCGCCGCGGCTTAACTTACACGGTCCCTCCGCCAACGCTGGGAAGCATGCATACCGCCATGTCTTCCAACAGTTCACTCAACTCGGCGAATCTGTCGCCCTCACTCCCCAGCCCTGCTGCTGCTGCTGCTGCCGGCCGCCGCCGCACTCAATCTCTTTCCACCCATGCGCACAATGTAATTCTGACGGACAGGATTCGACCAGAATGGGCAAGCAAACTGCAAGCCGCCCGCGCTCATCAAGCAAGAAGGGCTGCCGCTGCCACGGCCTTGCATACAGCAGCCTTCCTTATGGGAAATACCGAGACTCGTGCCTTTCGCAGTCGGTTCGGACGGAGAAACACCGGCGGCTCAGGATCTGGACCCACCGGAGCTGTCCCTGGAGGAGCCAACAATGTGGATGGTGACAACGGCGATAATGGCTCGGCAGCTCCCTCATATAGCGGCCTTGACCTTGGTGCCAGGGGAAATCCGGGCCCTGCCCTGGTCTCGAGCGGCGGCGGCAACCGACGTAGTCGAATGGAAGACCTTGAAGATATGATGTTTATGGAAGCTATTCGTCTCTCGCTCGCGGCGGAAGAAGAGCGCAAGCGAAAGGCGGAGAAAGAGGAGAAGAAAGAAGCCAAGAAGCGCGAGAAGGAAGAGAGGAAGGCTGCAAAGGCGGCAGCGAAGCACGGAGGCCCGTACGAAGGTGGTGCGGAGGGCCGCAGCGGCCACAGTTCAGCAAGCGGAAGTAGTTTGAGTCTACCTGGATTTGGAAGGAAGCGTGGGAATAGCGGTGCCAGCAATCTTCGAGTTGAGGCCAGCGTAGCCAGTGCAATGGTAAACACGGGCACATCGGCGGCCGCGGTTGCGGATCCGAATCTGAAGGACAAAGGCAAGGCAATCGACCGGAGTCTGCCTATGACCCCAGAGGGTTCTGAGCCTGTCGCCGCCGGACCCTCTGCAGCGGCGACTTCAGTCTCTGCTCCGCGTCCCATTCCGTCTCCACACCAGCCAGCAGGTCCATCTCATCTCCGGCAAATGAGCAGCGCCTCGTCCGTGTCCTCGTCACTTTTGGATAGCCGGCATGGCAGTTACACTTCGCCTTCCCACCTTCAAGATCCCCGTGCTAGTGGTCTGAGTCTGGGCAGTCGCTCCGGCGCTAGTGAGGATGGTGGCGATCAAGACCGAGAGAAAGATCCGAGTGCAAGTACTGAGCCCATGTTCAACTTTAGGAGCTTGGCCGAGGTTGTTGGCGTGAGCTTGGAAGGGGAGCATGCCGGAAGGCGCCTCAGTCATATTGAGGCCGACAGGAAGGCGAAGGACCTGGGTGACGACAAGCTAAAGCAAGAGTCACAGGCCAACTCTGGTGAGGCTGTTAAGTCGGACGGTCAAGTCGTCGAGGTGGAGCGAGTAGAGGATGTTTCGTCTTTGGGTGCGGAGACAGCTGGGACGACTATTTCGAACGTCGTCGAGCCAGAGAGGACTCTCGGGAGCCAGAAGGAAAATCAGCCAGCCGGGCTGGCGCCGCCCAAGGTCACCGTTACACCCGAAACGCCTGCGCCCACCGATGATATTGCTGGAGATTCTAAGCAACTTGGGAACGAGGCAACGGCTGTAGAAAGTGCGTTTCAGGTAACGCAGTAGTGGTGCGACAGCCTGGTTCGGTCCTGCCTTAGGCGCGCCCAGAGTGATGAATAGGCTCACTAGAGTATTTTTGGAGGTATGGAGTGAACAGAGTGGACGATCGGGGAAACAGGCCAGCGCTGAAGTACAATTACCGGATTTTCGAGTGCGATCGAGCGATTGCTGGCTTAGACGAAATCGCTATTCAGGATCTGGAAACGGCAGGATACAGGCATGCAGGACTGTATGGTGTGGGCGAGCGGGCGGCTGTAGTGGTGCGTTTGCATGGTCATTGGTAGCGTCATACAAACATGTTTTTGTATACATCCCACATTTCTTTTGTTTTCTCTTTCCCCTTCTCCCCCTTTCACATCTTTCTTGCTGGATTCGCGACCGGGTTGAGAATTGGACTGGAGCCTTGGGTTAAGGATGGTAAATGAGTTTCCGACAGACATGGCACATGGTGGGAAGGCAGGATGGAGTTTGGAGTTACTTGAGCTGGGGATGAGTGCAGTCTTTTTCTTGATTCGGTTGGATTTAGAATCCTGAAGATAGGATCTTTGATGAAATACAAGTTGAAACTAGAAAGTAGTTCTGGAGAATTACCGCCTTCTTTGACGTCTAACCATGTCATCTTCGCTCACTCCCTGGCCAGGAGCCCCTCGCATTCTTCTTGAGTTGTTCGTAACAGCTCATCACGCCATCATCCGGGAATTTGCCCTGATCCTCTACGGGTCTGCTATTCACGAATCCGGCGCCTGGACTGGCCCAGACATAGTCTTTCCATGACCCCAGCGCCGGCCAGAGTTGCTTTTGCACCAGCTCCAACACTTTCCGCCGTCGGACTGTGCCAGATGCTTCACGGTCGTCCAGGGCTTTTTGTTCGAGCCCGGACAGGACCTCGCGCCACTCTTTCACCGTCTCTTCCAGCTCGGCGATGGACGACACACCACAGACAGTGCCACCTACACGCCCAGCGGCAGCAATGGTCACGCCGACACCAGCGGACGCCCCAACCCGCGCCCATTCCTCCATCGCCCACCGTATAGCCACCGACTCCAAACGCTCGCCGGCAGCAGCGGCAATGGTGGTAAGCTCCTTGCACGCCACCCGCAGCCCCGAAGGGGACGGGTGCCACTTTACTAGGGGCGAGGCTTCCCCCTCGGGCGTCACAGGGTCAGTGGGAATGCCACGACTCGTCAACAGACCCATGCCCAACATACTGGCATTTAGGACTACACCCACGCCGGCAGCCCTCAACCTGGCCAACGGGCTGTTCTCGTCATCATCCCCGCCCTCGACCAAAGGCAAGCCCAGCCGTCGGTTCTGAATGGTGAAATGTCCGTAACTTAGCACGGCGTCCAGCGGCTCGCCCGTCTCGGCGAGTATCATCTCGGCCAGACTGCACAGGACGTCTACCGGGAAGCCGCTGATGCCGACGTAACGGATGAGACCATCTTCGTCGCGCAGACGCCGCAGCTCCCGCACGGCGCCGAGGACTTCGGCAGGGGGGACGAACTCAACGTCGTGGGTGTAGACCAGGTCGAGGTAGGGGGTGTGGAGACGCTGCAGGCTGCGGAGGACCGAGTAGCGGATGTAGGCGGGCGAGTAGTCGAACTCGTCGAGGACGACGCGGCCGGCTTTGGTGACAATGGTGAAGGCAGATCGCGGCAGAGGGGCCGGGGTGGGTTCCCCAGAAGGCCGCGGGTTCATCAGGGCGTCAAGGGCTTTCCCGAGGAGGATCTCGGACGGGCCGTAGTACGGCGATGTGTCGAAGCTGTTGACGCCCAGGGAGATGGCGCGAGCAACAATGTCCCGGTAGGGCATGGACTCTGGGTCGTCGACATATTGCTTGTTGAACGTTGCCGTGCCGAGGATGAGCGGGGGGAGGACGGTGTTCAGTGGCGGGCGGGCGGCTGTTGCTTTGCTGGTCATGATGGCGGCGATGCGAAATCTGTTCAGTGCGGGTTGATGCTGGGCGTTTGGTTCAGTTGACTCTGTGCAAGCCAGACGAGAAAAATAGGGTATGGAATTGCACGGGAAACACCACGAGGTAAGCTGAGGAGATATAAGCAAACGCAACCTCAATGTCTTCTGGAGCAAGATCTCTCCCCTCTCTTCTCCTCTCTCCTCACTCCTCACTCCTCCTCCTGGGTGCGGGTCAAGACGGGGAAGTGGGGCGCAGATTTGCGTACAGACTTATCTCTTCACCCAGCTAATATTAAATTCGTCAGTTGTCCTGGTTGCGTGAGAGAGCCACGGTCACGTTTGTTGTCTACTTAGGTTACTTGGGGAGTCGACGGTGTGGGGTTTGCTTGGTGGTTTCGTGACTTGGGTCAGTGAACGACGAACGATTTGCTCCAGCCCCGGAGACTGCAGGCTTACAGCATTGTCATCTCCTGAGCACTTGGAACTGGAAGCACTCAAATCTTGTCAAAATTTTCCATTGTACCAGAAGCGCATGTCTGAACTGCCTGCATGCTTCGGTGAAATGATGAGTGTTGACGAGAGGACGACGAGGGGTAATAATCCGACTCTGTGGGAAGAGAACAGTGCGGGGTGACGGTTGGAGACAGCCTGGGCCGTCGTTGATTGCTTGGCGACACAAACCACCAGATGCATTGATAAAACACATCACTCTTCCAAAGAACTCGATGTGATTTTGTCTGTAGGTATCCAACCACACCACATTAATCATCTTCAATGCTCACCGCCCCTATATGGCTAGGAAAAGTCTGTCTTTCGTCCCGGATTGTTCCATCTTGTGTCTCTGCTCAATCCATTTTCTTGTCGTACCATCTGTCTTGGACTAGCTTGTTCAGCCCCTCTCACCCGCAAGAAGCTGAACATGCAGCTCAACACTTGTTACAGGCAAGTGGCGTTTTCCCCTGTCCGAATATTGAGCTGATGGTGCACCTGGTTAAGGCCACTAGTAAAAGGCCTCGAACGGTGAAGCTGGTCTAGCTGGTCTAGACCTCAACGCCACTGGCTACCTGCATTGCCACCAGAGACATAGTCCGAAGCAGCTGTGTGATAGCACCATGTGTTCTACCATATCGGGGCTGTAGAGCTGCACCGGAGCAGCTGAAGTAGCTGGCGATGGGATACAAATACGCATCGCTCGCAGCTTGTCCTGTTCATTCTTTTGATTTGCCCGTCAACGCTCTTGCTTCTCAGACATAATCAAACCAACACAGCAGCAATCATGGCCCATTACTTTGATGCCGACATCCGCCAGGGGGGCTTTGTCGACACCAGCCTCAACCCTGCTCCCAAGCGCATCATTATCTGCTGCGATGGCACCTGGCAGTCCTCGGTGAGCAACGTCACCAACATCCCGTCCAACGTGACGCGGCTGGCGCGCTACCTGACCAAGATTGGCAAGGACGACAAGAACCAGCCATGGCAACAGCTTGTCTACTACGATGCCGGCATTGGCACCGGTGTATCTGATTTGGAGGCCAAGCGACAGGGCGGCACCGGATCTGGCTTCGTCGGAAACGTCATCGAGGCCTACAACTTCATCGTGCTCAACTACAACCTCGGCGACCAGGTCTCGTGCATCGGCTTCTCACGCGGCGCCTACACTGCTCGCGCCGTGGCCGGCCTGGTGACCGACATTGGCATCATCCGCCCGCGAGACATGCAGGACTTTCCCGAGCTCTACCGTCTCTATCAGGGCCACAGCGACAGCCACTCGTTCCGCAAGACCAAGACCTGGCGCGAGTGGGTCGAGGGCAAGCGCCTGTTTGATCCCAAACAGAAGAATGTCCCGGAAGCTTGGAAGCAGTCGCCTGTCGCCTGGGAGAAGAGACCCCACGGCGCCGCTCCTGAGTCCACACGTTGGATCGAGGCCATTGGTGTATTCGACACGGTCGGCAGCCTCGGCATTCCCGAAGTTGAGGGCTGGCTTACCGGGGGACTGGTAAAGCTGTTCGGCAAGGCCGTCCCGGTAGAGAAGTTTGGCTTTCATAACGTCGCCCTCAGCCCCTACATCAAGCATGCCTACCACGCCCTCGCCCTCGACGAGCACAGAAAGCCATTTGATGCCACTCTGTGGCACTTCCCTGGCGACGGTGTTGCCAAAACCTCTCAGCCGCCGGCCTCAAGTGCAGAGCTGAGGGAGAAGTGGAATCAGCTCCGCGACAGCAGCGACGCCAAGGAGGAGGAGCTTTCCAAGGCATGGGAGGACCTCGTCACGGCCGAGATGTACGAAGAGCTCAAGAAGCACGAGTGCTCAAAGCTCCTCCAGGTGTGGTTTCCCGGCGTTCATATCAACATTGGAGGTGGGAGCGACGATCTTTTGAAGGAGAAGAAGAGCGATCTTGAGCGTAAGTGTCCGACCACCACGCACTATTCTGTGATTTCGCGTTTTGCGGCATGAGGCTGACCGACTACTCCTGCTCCTATAATCAGAAATTGCCATGATCACGCTCACGTGGATGGTCGAGCAGCTGAAAGAGCATCTCTCCTTCGAGATCAACGTCACTGAACTGGCGGCGGTCGATCGTTTCTTGCTCCTGCGGCCTGCTGTTGACGAGCTCCTCACGGCCAAGAAAAAGGACCACTGGCTCGTCAAGAGGATCAACGACCTCATGGCCAAGGACACCAAGCCTGACCCCTGGAACGATGGCAACGTGACCCGCGCCAGAGTCTTTGCGGCCGAGGCTCTGCACTCGCAGTGGGCCACGGGACCCATTATCGACAGCTTTGAGGGCCAAATGACCAAGGCGGGATCCAAGGACCGGACGCCGGGGGAATATAAGGAGGTCAAACTTGGAAGAACCAATGAGCAGATTCACCCAACTGTTCAGTACAGGAAGGACCATCTTACTGGTTCCCCCGATGGCCCCTACAACCCAGTTCCTCTCAGAAGCTTCACTCGGAAGAAGACTGAGCCTGCCAGTGACGGGACGGTCAGCTACGAGTGGGTCAAGGGGGGTGTCCGCATTCCCGAGTACAAGATTGGCGGCATGAACAGTGCTGAGCGCGCCTGCATTACTGGTAGCAAAGCCGCCCGTGCCTGGCTGGGCAGCTTAGACAAGGAGTGTGGCGTCGACTCATGGGAGGCGAGGGCTCTCGACGTGGATTCCGAGCTAACTCAGGCTCCCCAGAACCACGGATTCCAGCCAAATAACGGGTTCTAACCTTCAGACGTGGCATAAGGCTGGTCAAGAAAAGGCAAATTGAATCAGACAATCAGGTGGCGAAGGGACATCGGTTTTGTTAGGCTGACTAAACACGGCAATATTGCTCGCTTTTTCAGCTTCGTCTATGTCTAATCGTTGTGGGTTTCAATGCCTCTTTCCATTGATCACATGCTTCAATCTCACTCAACTGCCCTGCTTGCATTGAAGGTGCAATTCTTCACCAAGTGCGCGTGTCCATTTCTGAAGTGCTTGACAGAACTCGACTAAATTCGAGTGTCCCTTCTGTTTGAATGAGCAGCCTGTAACGATAGGTCCGATATCTAAGGCGGTCCCGGACATTACAGATGGGATCGGTGTGTTCAAACTAAACACGTTTCCGGCCCGGGCCACCTCCGATTCAAGCCGCCAATGATGCGACCGAGACACAGGGCCCGAAGAGACCGCGATCCGTGATCTTTTGAAAAAGGGTTGCTCGACTCCCACCGGAGTCCTTTGTGTTGAACTCGGAGCAGTAGTTCACTGGCAGGCGACCGCAGCGTAGGGACCCAATATTAGCCTGATCCCCTTCCCCCCCTGTCGAGCAGTATCAGCCTCTTTTCCGCCCCTTATATCCCACTCAATGCTCATCTCCAACCAGGGGCAACTTGTCCCTTCCGTTCCGCTCCGCTTAATATACCATCACGCCCCGCATTAGAATACCATCTATATCTCTCAAATATATCTCGACCAGATCAGTCCGCTTTAGCCTTCCAATCAAGGACTGGGGACCTTCACCCGCCGCGCCAGACGTCATTTTCCATGACCTTCTATTCATATTCTCCGAGTCCTCCGCCCCTCTGGGAATGCTGATCTCCCTGCCAGATATTACATGCAATGTCTGTGAGTTACCTATCAGGAACGGGTCACTCTGGACGCCGTTCCGATGTGGTACTTGTCCAATCCTGGGCCAACCGGAGCCAAGCAAATCGTGATGACCTCTGTAGCCTATCACACCGGAGTTCCTGGGAGGTTACCTTTTCATTTCTTGGGACGGGTAGCCTTGGCGCACTGCTCGGCACTGTGGCACCTTGGGCACTAGGGCTCGACCGGTCCTGGTCCCTAGTCAAGGAGTTGTGTGCCGTCAACTGACTAACGCTTAGCTTGCTTGCCGACGGCTTCTATCTCCCGGTGTGAGGGTCTGCTCCATATTGAAAATTTCCCTTTTCGCATTAACGGAAAAGACGCTCCAGCACACAAGGATTGGGACCCTGCACATGCTTGCTCTTCGAGACGCCGTATAAAAGTCCCTGGGACCCGTCTCCGAGGTTAACCAACCCGCTTCTTCGCTGCCCATTGTCCCCTTTTCCTGTCTAGCCAAACGGAATTGACTAAGATGCAACTGCTCCGTGGTGCCGCAGGCGTAGCCGCCTTCCTGGGTATGGGTAAGTCAATAATCCCACGATGCCCTTACTCCTACGCGGGTGGTCGCTAACATGTAGACCAGCCAAGAGACAGTTCGACCCCGACTCCAAGCCGTACGTCGATACCGAAACTGGCCTCACCTTTGCCTCCTACACGAGCGAACGCGGCATCACTTTCCGAGTAGCCATTCCAGATCCCGTACCAGCCGACAACGACTTTGAGACCGTTCTCCAGCTCATTGCTCCTCATGATGTCGGTTGGGCTGGCTTCGCCTGGGGCGGTACCATGACCTACAACCCGTTGGCTATTGCCTGGGCCAACGGAACCACCAACGTTGTTTTGTCGTCACGAATTGCCTAGTACGTAAACTTCCAAAATCCTAGCTTTGCCGGAGCTGAACTAGCTGTTAACACCCAATCCACAGCGGTTATTACACGCCACCAGAGTATCCTCAGGCGCAATACACCATCTTGAAGACGGGAACTCACGTCAACGCGACGCACTGGCAGCTCACCACCAGCTGCAAGGGCTGCTCTGCGTGGGGCGACGACGAAATCGGTAAAACCAACATCGACCCGCAATACCAAACGACCATGGCCTTCGCCTACTCGAACAACCCAGTCGACACACCGGCGAGTCCCGAGTCATCCTTTGGAATTCACGACAGCCTGGGACACCCAATATTCGATCTGATGACGGGCAAGAACGCAGACTTTGGCGCCAAGATAACCAAGCTCTCGGGTGCCTCTCCTGCGCCCAGGGACGTTGCGGAGGAGTGCGAGGAGTGATTTTGATGCCGGGTGTTGTGAAATGTTCATGAGTTTTCAAGTGGGGTGGACCAAGCAGGTTGGAAGGAGTAGGATGCATAATCGACTTCTACTACCTTCTCTCGGCACTTGGAATACACGTTGCATGTCGGTAACTCCCATAGACAATATACTCAAAGGCGAAAGAACGCATTCCTGAGCGATGCAATGATGTGATTTGTCAACAAACTCCCTATTGAGGTTAAGAGACAGGGGGTCACCAGGTGGTGGAAAATGGATCTACGACCGGTGCATATAAGAGTAGAAGGCCCTGCTAGAAGTTCCCATAATTCAATGCAGAGGGCCTGTAAGTACGATATCAATATATCTATCTACACCAGCTTAGTGAACGATTTCTCATAGCCCCGATAAGCTTACAGATATAGGCTTCCAGAGCAGTTCTATTGTTTGCTATAAAATGACGTGACTCATTTTGTGCTAAGAAAGTCTAATGGCTAGTTGCACTGGCTTGACTATAGTAATCGGTTTGATAGGTACGGAGGTAGATACGACCGAGATATTAGGTCACGGTACATGTAATATTCGTAGAGCTAGACGGTTCCTGGCACTATCTGACTGGCATGCTAGTGTACGGTTATAAATTTCATTGGCTTAAACTCTTCCTGTTTATGCATCTTACCAGATTAGCAAGACATGCAAAGTTAAACGTTTGACGGGAATTGGCATTAAAATAAATGCATGATAATATATCAAAGCGCCTTGAGAGGAACTGGCTGAAGTCAACTCCTAGCTCTATACTGCCCAGACGGTCTGTAAAGAGATAAGACTGAGCTACAGGTTGACTTCAGGTTCCTCCAGCTAGGCAAGGAACCTAACCCGGACAGCCGTCCCCGGTTTTCACTTTCATACCTGTGATTGCTCTAAATTCCCAGTTCTATATGACCGTATATAGTCATATTCTATGAAAATACCCAAAGGAAACTTGTACCAATAGAATCCATCACTTCTCAGTATCTGCCTTCCGTTCTGCTCTCCCCTGAACCCCAAAGCACCACCCAGCCGCGACCACAGCCACGACAACCAAGTAAAACCACCAGACGGCCCCAACCACTCCCTCTCTCACTCCGGCAGCGTAAACTGCCCCACCAACCGCCGGACCAACAGCTCTAGCCAAGCTCGCCAACATGTTCCCAGCACCGTGCACAGTCCCCAATACGCTTTTGGTCGGTGCTGATTCCGTGAGCAAGATCACCGTACTCGGAATCGCCATGGTCCGCGCCATAATCTGGCCCCAGACGATTATGCCCAATCCGAACCACCTCAAGAAAGCGAGAGCGCCGGTGTCCGGGAGGAGTGAGAGGTACGGCGCGAGCAAGTAGACAAGTGGAAACAAGATAAGTGAGATCCTGAAGACACCGAGGGTGCCTAGTCGAGCTTGTATGCGCGGATATATGAAGAGCTGTAAGAGGATGCCGCCGATGCCGAACACTGATAGCCAGATGCCAATGGCTACTGAGTGAAGACCCAGGCCGCCTGTGAAGGCGAGTAGATTGGCATGTTGATGGTGGGCACCGTCTGGCGGGGTGGAAAGGTAGACGGGGAAAATGTGCTAATATAAAGACTGAGATCAGTTTCTGTTCTCATGCCGCCTGGATGGTGGAACATAGAATTCTTAGTCCGGAAGGCGACTTACCATAAATGCAGAATTATGAAGAGGCAGTAGGCCAAAAGACACCAGGGCGGCCATGGTACTGCCGGTGAATATTGAACGAAGGCTCGGTTTAGGTCGCATCGGTGGTGGACTAGACGGCCCGTTCTCCTCGATCGTAACTGTTCCTTCTTTATCTCCCTTGACCTCGTCCAGCTCTACAGCAGGCAGAAACGGTCGATGAGTCTGGAGTCGGTCAAGGCCATCCTCAGCGTCGTTTAGAGGAAGATAAGACGCTCGTCGACGACCGAGGACAGTCCTTTTGACCCAATAGACAACGGCGCGGCCTATTTGCACACCGGTGTCCCGCTCTTCCTCCTTCCCAGGCAGTGTCTCACGGAGCCAAAAGACAGCCAGCACGAGAGCGAAGCCCAGCATTCCCGCGTTCATAACGGCCGGAAGAGCATATGGATAATCAGTCAACCACTGCACCCCGTTACTGTTGGCAGCCCAGTTTAGTAGACCATTCGGCCCAAATAGCCGTGGGAGATTCGTAACTGGGTTAGCCAGCATGCCGCCCAGCGCAAGACTGACCACCATTCCCGAGTTGAAGACGAGCGGGAGCAGCAGGAACGCTTTGGTCTGGAACTTGGGCTCTTTGACAACCTCGGCCGTCATGGTCCGCATAATGCCGACGTTGCCG
Source organism: Apodospora peruviana (assembly GCA_033439685.1). Taxonomy (NCBI): domain Eukaryota; kingdom Fungi; phylum Ascomycota; class Sordariomycetes; order Sordariales; family Lasiosphaeriaceae; genus Apodospora; species Apodospora peruviana. Next base: position 3,052,040 of record JAUEDM010000005.1, on the reverse strand, counting down.
TTGGCCAAACCAGCCAGCGTCCGCCAAAACAGCAAGGCGCCAAAGGACCGACTGAAGCCGAAAGCAGCATTTGCCACCACCGATATGGCTATGCCGATGACGATAGAGAACTTGCGGCCATGAGAATCCGACAGCCAACCCCAGGGCAGGGAGACGACGAATTGCGCGAGTGGAAAGGAGGCGACTAAGAGACCGGAATAGGCCGAGACTTGGGCGGCAGCGTCGACGTCGATGCCGCTGCTGGTGTCGGCGGTGCCATCTCGTGCGTTGTATTCTGCTGCTAGGACAGACCGCACAAGATAGAAGATGTATGGTAGAAGGCAGACGTTGGACAGCGGCTCGGAAAGCCGACAGACAGCCAGCACGAAGAGCTGATCCTTGTTTGGCAGATCGAGCCAGCTAACAGGCTCTGGCTTCTTCCGGCCCGGGTCTAGCGCTGGGAGGAGAGGCACATGGCCGTGGCCGTTCCGGCCGTGATCGGGCAGTGAGGAGGCTGTACTTATTTCAAGCACGGCATCGTGGGCGGTCTCCTGGTGCGGGTGTGCTATCATGTAATTCTGTGAGTAGGTGAATCCTCCCTCCCCTTATTTGCGTCATGTGTCACTCACGAGACGCTATCCCGCCGTGCGGCCTGGTAGTGTCGATATCCTCGAACCGCATGCCTGCGGTGGTGAATGACTGGACCGATGCTACTGCGTTTCAATAGGCGTAAGACGAGGAGGGAAGAGGCCCGGGCGATGGTCATTGATGGCCCCTTCAGCTCAGCAAGTAACGAGGTGATAACCTTTTTGGCATCGCTCCATCGGTCCAAAGTTCAAAAGCCGTGTAGTTTGTGAAGCGTCGGTCAAAACGTAGCACGCACGATGGAGGAAGAAGAAGCGTCGGACGAGCTGACGTGCTTTTTACTTAGCTGCCCGGACCCTGGCAATGGCGCTGCCATGTTCGGTACGGAATCCATTGAGAGGCATAATTAATTTCCACTATATTTCTTATTTGCATCCGGAGAGTCGAACACGCGCTAGTGCGGCACGGCAAAAATGTGCCTCTCCTCTTTATCTTTCCTGATCCCAGGAACACGCGTATAACTTTGAAGGGGCGCTAATCTGATCTGATAAACCTAACTTCTTCGGCCAGAAAGAAGCTTACCCGCGCCGATGCAAGTGCGTCCCCGCGACGGGAATCACGGGGATGCCGTCCCCACGATACCACCCGCCTATGCCCGTCTGGGAGCTCGCTTCCATCCGCCGGTGGATTCTAACCAACCACATATGAATGTCACTCGCCGCCACGATGAGGGGCAAAACCTGACACTTGGGTGCAAGCCGTATTCTGCCTCCTGGATTACTCCAGAGACAAACTGCCTCCCACTCCTAGACCACCTACGGAGTAGATATGGAAACCATGGCGTGGCGCAAGATAAGCTTGTCCAAGGCCGTCTTGCGCCTGCATGCTTTCTGCCTTTTTCTTGCCTTGGGGTCGTTTGTCTGGGGGTACAATGTCGGCGTGCTGGCATCGGTGCTCGTGCATCCAGGCTTTAAGGATACCTTGGATCGCCCGGATGCCTCCAGGAGTGGCATCATCACAGCCATCTACTACCTGGGCACATGGCTGAGCTACATCGCCCTTGCTCACCCGGCCGCAGACAGACTCGGTCGTCGCTATGCGGCACTCGCGGGTATGCTCGTGTTATGCATCGGCCAGGCACTGCAAGCCGGTGCCACCGGGTCCGGCGCCTTCGCCATGGTGATTGCTGGCCGGATTGTCTCTGGCATGGGGACTGGCATCGTTTCAACAAGTGTTCCACTGTATCAAAGGTAGACCTTTGCCATTATCTCCCGCCGTGTAATTAGGAGTCGACTGACAGCAAAATTTTCACAGCGAGATTGCTCCCGCCAAGCAGCGCGGCAAATATGTCGTCATGAACCACATTGGCTTTGTTGCAGGTCTTGCGTCTGGCTTCTGGTAAGTGGACATAGGATCTAGAGGGAGATATCGTGGTGTGCAGACAGGTCCTAATGACCGCGTAGGGTAGGATACGCCATAACCTTCTGGGACAACGCACGTGGCCACTCTCTCGGCTGGCGTGTCTCCATCGCGCTGTCCTTCATCCCGGCTTCACTTTTTGTGGCTGGGCTTCCGTTCTTCCATGAATCGTAAGTGGTTAATCAGTCTCTAGTGAAAGTAGATCTGACTAACCTGCCTTGAAAGACCGCGCTGGCTTGTTGAGCACGGCAAGAGTGAAGAGGCCCTCAAGACTTTGAAATTCTACCGGCAGGGGTTCTTCACAGCAGATGAGATCCTTCACGAAATCTCCGATATTGAGCGCTCGGTTTCCGCTTTCCGATCATCCGGCCTGGTCTGGACCTCGCTATTCACCGATGCCAGCCTGTTTGCTCGAATGTGGCGATCTGCCCTCCTGCAGTTCATGGCTCAGATGTGCGGTGCCACCGCCATGAAGTATTACCTGCCGATGCTCTTTGAGGCCTTGGGGTTGAGTCCACGTCTGTCATTGTTGGCGGGTGGCATAGAGAGTACCCTCAAGATTGCATGTACCGTGGTGGAGATGTTGATTATCGACAAAGCAGGTCGGACGCTTACTCTTACTTTGGGCGCGGCTGTCATGGCGTTTTCGATGATGGTAAGCATGGCTGCTAGCTTCTGGTAAAAGCCTAAAGCAGGAATTCTTCCCTTTTTATCGAACATGCTGGAGACCGGATGCTGACAGCTCTACCTCACTCGCCAGATTAATGGCGCTCTGCCCCTGGCCTACCCAAATAACATCAATCGTGCCTCAGACTATGTCTGTATTGTCTTTGTCTTTATCTATTCCTTTGGCTACAGTATGGGATTTGGCCCAGCGGCTTGGGTCTATGGATCAGAGGTAGCTATTGCCAGATTTCAGATGAGTAATACACAGAGGAAAGACTAACAACATAACTTTCCAGATCTTTCCAACAGCCATCAGAGCTCGTGGGCTTAGCTTCGCAGCCTCGACCGGCGCCATCGGTTCCATTGTAATTGCGCAGGTCTGGCCAGTCGGAATCCACAACCTGGGGCCCAAGATCTATTTCTTTTTTATGGCCATTAACATCGCCTGTGTGCCGGTGGTTTATTTGTTGTACCCGGAGACAAAGGGTCGGGCTCTTGAGGACATGGACGTCTTGTTCCGAGGTAGCGCGACCGTCTCACAGACAAGTCTTTTGGGACCCGAGGGAGCTGATGGAAGTCGGTCACCCAAGGGATTTCAACGGCTGGAGAATTCCAACCCGTGATACCATTTATGTCGGAGTAAGTATCAACAAGTCATCTATGGTGTATTTGACGGGGTTTCATTGGTGGGCGTTTTCATGGCGTATTTGGATACAGCAAGTGTCTTGGATTATTTGGGTAGTACATTCATATGCATCCAAGTGTAGCGAACAACTATGTTTCTGCTGCTACTGCTTTCACCTGCTCTCTTAGCTGCAGGATATGGCATTCTCTTCCTCTGCTATGGGATGAGATGCAGCTCCTGATACTAGGTTGTCTTGGACCCCCTGGACTCAGACACAAAGAAGCTGAAGAGTAGTATATAGAAAACCGTCGGACGAGCTCAGGTGTATAACTCGACGCAATCAAAAATCTATGCGCTTGGGTTAGTAAGGCCTCTTTGAATGCAAAGGGACCAAGGTTCGGGTGGAATCAAACTTACAAAGTTGGGGTTCAAAAACGTATCCCCGCTACTACCAGAGATGGAGCTGATCGTGATAGTATTGCTACCGGCAACAAGTTTTCCAGACGGTATGCTCACGGTGTACACCTCCCCGTAACCCCTATACGCACCACGCGTGACACCGCGGCTGTCGATCTTGGTAGGTGCACTTGGTGCCGGACCCGACCAGCCATTGACAGTTGCCTGTGGGCGGCTTCCTGCAAAACTCAGCGTTGTTGCAATGCGGAGTGTAGCTGCGCCCGGGGCGCTCGAGAGCGTGAACCGGATTGTCACTGGGTTGTTGACGTTCTGGAACACAGCCATGGGGAAGTCAGTGAGGGCAGAGCTTCCCACAGTGTAGGTGAGAGGACCCCAGCTGATCATCCGGCTGTCGGACGGGTGCATCCGCAGGAACTTGTCAGCGTTGCGGAACCCGGTTGGCTGACCATCGTACTCGCCGATCTTGAACAGAGTGTTTCGTGCTGTGTTGAAGGAACCTGCAATGTTCATGGTCGTCGTACTACCGGCGTTGACATTGACAGAGGTGCTGGCGATCTTGAACTCAGTCTGGTACAGGACCATGGTGTAGGTGCCAGGCTTCATCTTGGGCGAGGTGAAGCCGCCGTTGGAGTTCGTCTTGGTCCAGTACTGCGCAGCGCTGTTGTACCAGTGTACAACGCCTTGCAATCCGCTCTGCACACCCGAAGCGGTCCCCGAGACTGTTCCGCGGCCAGAATCGGCAACGTAGCCTGTTATTCCTAACTCCCCAAACCACGAGGTATCGACGCTCTTGACGCTAGGAATGCCCGAGCGTGAGAACTGCATCAGATACGGACCATGGAGGCCAGTACGGTAAGGCTCAGTTTGCACGTGGCCGCTGTTCATGTAGTTGTACAGATTCGTGGAGGCGCCGGCATTGTTGGAGTCGATGTCGCGGAAGAAAGGGCCACCGGAGGAAGACTCCTGCTGTGGTGTCATTATGCACACGTGCATCAGATCGCTGCCGCCGTAGACGCAGTGGACATCCTCGTCAATGAACCTCGTCGATGAGTAGAACTTGGACCGAGTCTGGCCATTGACGACAAAGACATCGGAACCCTCGACCGTGCTGGTGGCGCCGTTCGTATTTGAAACATCGCCGTAGGGGTACTCATTGGGGAGCTTGTCCGGCAGGAGGCGAGCGATGAAGCGAAGTTCGCCTATCGAAGGTTCGGTGGTGATATAAGTGGCCATGAAGATGGTGCTGTCACCTTCGCGGACAACCATGTAGTGTGTCAAGGTCGACGTCACGCAGGTGACCTTGATGTATTTGGAGGACCCAGTGATCTGGCTGATCGACACGGTTGCGGTCCCAAGACCAGAACCGATGTGTGTTCCTTGGCTGCCATACTGGAGCTCTGTGCCCCGGTACTTGATCGAGTTGATATCGCAGCTGGATTTGCTCACAGAGAAGACCAGTGTGTTTGAAGAGCCGGCATCGATGAGAAAGTTGTTCCCCGAGGACGTGTAGCCAAAGGCTCCAAGAACCCCTGAAACAAAGAGGGAGGTGGACAAGACGGCGAACTGAATTCCTAATCTGAACCCCATGATTACGGTCGTCTTGGTAGAACAGGCCCGACTCCGGTGTAAGGAGGTGCACAATTCCACTGACTTAAACACGAGCGTGATTGAGACCAAACAGCTGACGAGTGACGACAGCACCGACTGCACCTGATACGGTCAAAGGAATGCGTAGGACCTACAGTTTCATCATGGGAATGATAGCACATGGAAACTTTATAACTAAATTACCTTGACCAGAGCAAGGTAACAGCGATCCCTTGATCTCGGTTCCCGGATCGAGGACGGCATGGCCAAGCCGCATCTAGATTATTGGATCTACACCATTGGCGGAATGAATTCGAGGCTCTTCTCCGCATATAGAAAATCCGGGGCACAGAGTCGTATCAGGACAAGGGGTAGGGCTTGCATCGTGACCCCCGAAACAAACAACAGGAACTAGGAAGAAATAGTCGTCCAGAGTACGAAACATACTTGTTTTCCTGATTATGGGTTTCGGAGGATTTGTTTATTTTACGTGCTGCCAAGACGGTGTATTTGTGGATTGTCAAGCTTGTGTTTACCCGTCTCTGGCGTTGGTGCAAGTGTTTTTCGGCTGTACGATCCGACGAGAAGAAAAAAGAAAGCCATATGATGACTTGAACTTGACTGGTCAGCTACATGTTGTCTTCCAACCTGGATTACTCGTAGGTCTTCTCGAATACAATTTTCGCCTAGCGCAGGTAATTTACCGTTCAGTTACCAGCACTTCTGACACTACCAACCTATATCGGTGTCCCCTTGAGTCTTGGCTTCACATGCTTATTATCGGAGATTATATTCATGCTTTGCATCGGTACTCTCATAAACACAATGGTATGCCACGGCCCTGCAGTGACCAGTTATTCCTTTTTCCTACTTGTACACATGGTCTGGTCCCAAGGCGATATTCTAGATAGGGAAGCAGCCGAGGAGGACACGACCAGCTCGATCATACTGAGATCAGTGGTACTGAGGAAGATGGAACAGAATACAAAATCCATGACCTGGTAGTTCACATCGATGCATACCCACTGCACCTTCATTCTTGCGGGGGTGGGCCTGTTTCCCTTGTAACTTCGGAGCAGGGTGAACCGCGGCATCAGTGTCCAAATCGGTACTCGATCTACCGAATCGATGTCACTTGAGCTACGATAGGCCGGACTCCTTTTCCAGGAGATATCAGGTAGTTCTTGTAGTCTTGCTCAAATTCGCTCGCGTTAAAGACGGCGATCGACGAGACAACCCTCCACTGAAGGGCATGGGTCTTGGACGCGGGCCAGGCAGGCTAAGAGCGAGCAGAATGAAGGTAATTGGAAGTTTGGAACCAGACCCGAGAAGCCGTTGGCTTAGATGAATACCGCATTGCACCTGCTTTTCCGATACCGGAACATTAGAAACCTGGATGGCTGGAGTGCGACTTGAAGAGTTGGCCGAACTGCAACATGCCATGCGGACGAACTGAGCGCACAATATTGCGGCCGCTGCTGAGTTCTCCGTACCCAGGCGGGGTCCATCCGCTTTCATAGTCCGAAGAGCTGTTAGTCAGAGGAAAGACAAGACAGACAACCATAGTAACGCATTCCCAGTGATGTGATGGTGGTAAATTTAAGGAGCTCATACTCGAACATCTCGATTATTCACATCCAGAGCCACTGGGTTTCTTCTCAGAGATGAACGCCTCACATCCGCCAGCAGCGTCATGAGAGCAACAACTGCAGAATACACGCAAACCCTAGCGTCGTGTATATTTTGTGGGAGAAAGCGAATCATGGTGATGCCGTTCTACCGAACTCCAATCCATGATAACCCATATTCCCATGACCGAAAGTCACCAAGGCAGTCCTCCCAGAAAAAAAGGCCAAGATGACGTATATCCCTTTCCATTCACCCTTCTCACAGTGTCGGGTTTTATCTGAGACGGCGAGCCTCACGCTCGGACTCGAGGAGGCAGAGGATGTCGTCCTCGCGCACTGCAGCACACATAAAATGTCAGATTCTACACCCAGACATGGTAATTCGGGGCTTCGCGTACCTGGGCCCTTGACGTTGCGGATGATGGAGCGGGTCTGGTCGTCCATGAACTCGACGCGCACCTGGGTGACGCCACCACGAGAGCCTGATCAATTTCCATCCTTGTCAGTCTTCTGCGCTTCAAATTTTCGCTGGTCTGGGGAATTCAAATTCGTACCGGTACGGCCGAGAACTCGGGTCACCTTGACGAGCTTGACGGGGGCCTTTGAGGAGTCCATTGTTGCGACGTGATCGAGGTTGATGACGGCGAGATGTGTGTAAAGTCGGTGATTGTAGGGGCACGAAATTTACCAAAATTGTGAGTGTGCGGAGCCAAAATCGAAGTTCTGTGGGAAAATTTAAACCCGTTCCGGAAAATGGCTACGCTGCCCTGCACTGTGTCACAAGCCAATGCCCCGCCAAATTGCCTGCCGGCAGAGGCTGCCCCACATAGACAATGCATTTGTCTGTTTAGTCATGCATGCTCTTTCATTCGGAGTTCAATGTTTGAACTCAATCTCGGACCATCATCAACTATTCCAAACTGCTCTCTTTCAGATTTCTGGCGATTAACATCTCAAATTCTCAGTTCTCTACTCGCAGTGCTATTTGTCTCGTTATAAAAAGCTAAGCATTGCTCAACAACCTGAATCTTCGCCGGTTTTGCTGCACAGAGAAGCGAGGTTCGGGCACCTGCATGCACTCCACAGTTCATCTACTTGTCTCGTAATTCTTTTGCGTTATTGACCTGGGCGGCAAGGTAAGCATGCGTCGACACAGATTTTGCGAGTACTTTAAAATATTACTGAATCATCGACCAAGTTAGAGAACGCGGGCCGAGATTCCAAGCATTTGAATTAGTTCTGTGCCTGCACGGGAACGGGTCACATATTACCCTATATACGTACAAACTGAGTAGCTCCCATGCCAGTGGAGAGTGTCTATATCTGATTGATAGAGCAGACACTCGCCTAATGTTGTTAGCGTCGACGCCAAGAGCATGACGGGTACGTATTTCTTAGGCATCCATTTCTCTGATCATTTATTACCACGTCGTCCATCACCTTGGATAAGCCCGCTACTTGGAATGTTGGTTACTACAACTGCAGGCAATATGGGCAGATTTTCACCCTTTATTGATAAATTGAGTAAGCTGTTTGTGCCTTGAATCCACAGCGGCTCACGAGAGCTAACACATTTCAACTGCGCCTAGACACGTTCATTGATGAAGGTGCGGCGTCATATCACCTCTGAACCCCTCTCCCCCTTGCAGTTTCCCAGCTAGCTTGCCATGTTGGGTGTGCATCAGCTGCTAAAGTGGCTTCAAACAAGCTTCATGGCTGCTGGCCAGGTGCTGATCTTGTAGACAGCTGCCACAAGCTCAGATAACATGGGCTTCCTGTCAAAAATCAAAGAACATATGAACAAGAAGGCGCCTGCAAAGTCTGCCGACCGCAAGGTGTTTGCTCATTATATGGTATACATATTCACTTCATTTTTAACCGCATGGTTTCTAATCTACGGTCTCTCGATAGGTCGGCATCACCTTTGGCCAAGCGTTGGATGTGTGGGTGCACGATATCAATACTGCTAAGCAAGCTGGTATTGATGGCTTTGCCTTGAACATTGGCCCTTCCGATACACATACCAATGAGCAGCTTCAACAAGCCTACCAGGCCGCTGAGCAGGCAGGAGACTTTGTTCTTTTTCTGTCTTTTGAGTGCGTTGACTCCTTTCTCGGACCATCTTTACCTTTCTAGCCCGCTGTTCCGTGTTGGCTGACTCCAGTGCTGTTTCAATCCCACAGTATGGCATGCGGAGAGTGGGAGGTCAACCAAGTGGCTGATCTAATCAACCACTACAGTAACTCCAGCGCGCAGATGGTTGTTGACGGAAAGCCATTCGTGTCGACCTTCGAAGGTCCTGCGTGGGCTGAGAACTGGAATGCGGTCCGCGAGCAGACAGGCGGAATATTTCTTGTCCCTGACTGGTCCAGCATCGGACCATATGGTGTTGGAGAGAAGCTGGATATTATCGATGGTGCTTGTGAGTTGCTACCATGTTCATCATACCTAACGTGTTGACTGACTGTGATAGTCTCGTGGGATGCTTGGCCGAAAGCTGGCCAAACCAAAATGACGGCAGACGAGGACAGGGCGTACAAACATGCATTGCGTGGGAAGAAGTACATGATGGGCGTTAGCCCTTACTTCTACACGAGTATGCCAACCCCATTTTGGATCAACCTCCTCCCAGATTCAAATACACCGCTAACTATTCATGTCAGATTTGCCGCAGTGGAATAAGAACTGGTACTCCTCCAGTGAATCTCTGTGGCATGACCGCTGGCAGCAAGTGATGGAGATCATGCCCGATTATGTCCAGATTATCACCTGTACTGTCTACCATATCAGCCCGATGAGCGTGCAATTGAACCGGCTAACAATGATGTAGGGAATGATTTTGGCGAGTCGAGTTACATCTGCGACACCATCCCTGAGCAAATTGTACCAGGCGCACACAAATATGTCAATAAGTACCCGCATTCTGCCCTCCGAGCGGTACTGCCCTACTTGATTACCGCCTACAAGGCAGGTTCTCCCAACATCGATCACCCAGGAGATGACGTTGCGATAGCTTGGTATCGGACAACCTCCATCCATGCCGGACACGATGGCGGTAAGCTGGAAATTTCTCATCTGTTCTTCTTTCGTGGCCATGTGTCTAATTATTCGCCTCGAAACAGACACCAAATGGGGCCAGTGCGGTTCCGGATCTGCAGCACATGGAGCCAGAGATGTGATATCGGTCATGGTAGTTTCCAGAGGCCCAGGTGCAGTCGTTGTGACCATCGGAGACCAGAAATATACTTTCAACATCTACGGCTCAACACCACTGTCGTACTTTGAGATTCCATTTGACTGCAACAGTACTGGGCCTGTAACGCTTTCGTTGAATGGAAAGACCACCTGGGGCCCGGAGATCACAAACTCGTGCGAAAGTCATGTGAGTATTGGCTGTTGGGTTCATGCGTCCCTTGATATTTGAGTTGCTAATGCTTTTCTGGCAGGTCTGTTTCAACTCTGTGGCAATCCAGGTTTAAGACAAGGCTTCTCTTCAACTTTGCTTCACTGATTGTCACCAATCTTAGTATTTGGCACCACTCTCTTTGTCTACAAAGTCTCGTAGGCTACAATCATCAAAGTCTACTGTAAGGGAACCCTAGGATAAGTACCCAGACTGCCAGTGGTACAGATTATTAGGTTCTGAAGGTATATTTCACAGATCCTAGAATGGAAAGGACACTTCAAAATGACTACAATATCTTAATCTCCCTGAAACTTTCGAATTCATAACCTGGAGCTTCCAAAAAACCTTGGGGTGGACGTACTTAGCAAACTACTACCACACTGGCAATGTTGTAGCCAACCCTAACCCTTACCGCGCCGCGGCCTGCAGCTCGGTCATCGGTTAATTTCGGGTCAGGGCAGGCCATGCATGTGCTGGGACACTCATGGACGACGCCAGGGGCGCAGCGGGTCAACGACGTCACCCACCATTGACTTCAAAGTCCATCCGGGACTTGGTCTGGTATCGCGCATCGCGATCTTGCTATCACCGGCACTCCTTCCACGACATGTCGACTGTTTCCCCTCAGCGACTAGCGGAAGTCTTCTTTCACGCAAGACACCATTGAGAATGCGATTGAGGGTCAGTGTCTGGCCAATCCCCAGCCCGTGATTTAGTAATAATAGTCTTCTCCTTGGCCTCCAATTCAACTTGATCGGCTTCCCCGGCTCGACCCCCTCCTCCGGGTCGACGGCGACGAGATGAGGCTGGTTCTTGGGTTTACCCGCCTCTGTCCTCGCGCCCAAGCTCCCCGATCGATATTTTCTAGTCCGATTCCGAACTCCTTTCCGACACTCTCGAGGGCAACCGGCCGATTTGGCTTTTCCACATTCTCGTCATCTCGCCGAGCCGCTGCGCGCCCCCAGTCATCGCAATGGTCGTGGCGCGCCCACTCCAGCGCATCGCGCACCCGCATCCTGCTAGCATCGGGGAATGGCGTACTGGCTACGGCGGCGTTTGTTGAGCTCTCCGAGGAAGACAACACAGGCACGGACAAGACCAGCGAGATTCGCATGCTTGAAGCCTCGCGGGAAGAGATGAAAAAGGTTGTTGACGAGAACGACAGGGGCTTGACCCGGCTGCGGCACCAGATTGTGCTGTTCCTGGACCTATATATTTGGGAACCCATCTGCACTGGCGTTCGCTTCCTGCAGCTTGTTGTCATCTTTGTGCCCGTTATCCTGACGGTGCCAACAATATGGGTCGGGAGGCGCCAGCCAGACCGCGACAATGAGCGCACGGGGACGCTGTGGTGGTACAACTTTCTGGTCAAGGCAATGGAATGGGCAGGGCCATCCTTCATCAAGCTTGGCCAATGGGCGGCTTCTCGGTCGGACATCTTCCCAACCGAACTGTGCGATATAATGTCAAAGCTGCACGCCAACGCGCCGGCGCACTCCTTCCACGCCACGAAGCGGATGATTCGGGCTGCCTTTGGTGGGCGAGCACTTGACGAGATATTTGATGAGTTTGACGAGACGCCACTGGGTGTCGGCGCGATTGCCCAGGTCTACAAGGCCAAACTCAAACCAGATCTTGCTGGACCTGGGGACCCCGATGTTCTCCCTATTGAATCGGACATGCGGCAAAACGTTCGCAGGAATGTCGAGACAGTCCTGAAGAGCACACCGAAGCGCGTTCCATCAACACATGTGGCCGTCAAAGTTCTCCATCCCGGCGTTGAACGGACCGTGCGACGTGACCTGCGTATCATGTGGTTCTTTGCTTCTGTGCTGAACAAGATACCTACCATCGAGTGGCTGTCTCTCCCCGACGAAGTTATCCAATTTGGCGAGATGATGAGACTGCAACTGGATCTACGAATCGAAGCAGCAAACCTAACAATGTTCCGCAAGAACTTCAAGGATCGAACGACGGCCTGGTTCCCTTACCCCTACTCCGAGTTCAGCACGCGCGGCGTGCTCATCGAGGAATTCGCAAATGGTATTCCCCTTGCAGACTTCATGGCGAACGGTGGCGGCGTCTTCCAACATGACATCGCCTCCGAGGGCTTGGACGCATTTTTGCGCATGTTGCTGCTGGACAATTTTGTACACGCAGACCTTCACCCGGGCAATATCATGGTGCGGTTCTACGAGTCCGAGCGACCCAACATCCGTTTCCGTCGCAAGAACGACCAACCTCCGCAGCACCAGGCGCCGGAGACTGACGTGACGGAGGAGATCCTCGCCCGTCTACGTCCATTCCGCCACGACAAGAAACTATGGGCGGATGAGCTGGCCAAGATTGATCGTGAGGGCTACCGGCCGCAACTGATATTTATTGACACTGGCCTTGTGACGGAACTCAATGCCACCAACCGCCGCAACTTCCTTGATCTCTTCCGCGCCGTTGCTGAATTTGATGGTTACAAAGCGGGTCATCTGATGTGTGACCGATGTCGGCAACCTGATGCCGTTCTCGACGAAGAAGTATTTGCCTTGAAGATGCAGCATTTGGTGCTGGGCGTCAAGAGTAAGACGCTGGCTCTGGGAAATATGAAGATTGGCGACATCTTGCAAGAGGTTTTGGCTATGGTACGCCAGCATCACGTCCGCCTGGAAGGTGACTTCGTCAATGTTGTTATTAGCATATTCCTTCTCGAAGGCATCGGCCGGAGCTTAGATCCGGATATCGACTTGCTGAGCAGTTCCCTGCCGATATTGAGACAGCTTGGTGCACAGGGCGGTAGGGAAATGGTCCAGGCAGGAGACTTTTCCATGTTGATGGTCTGGGTCGGCCTCGAGACCAGGAGGTTCATGCAGGCTAGTATTGAGGATGTAAGTTGCGCTCCCCGTGCCCATTTTTCTCCTTCAGGATACACTCTCTGAGAGATTGTTTTGGCCACACGCTAACTGCTTCACTTACCAGGTCGAGCGTTGTGTCAAGTACGACTTGCTCTCTCCGATGTTGTAGAACCAATGTTTCTTTACTTATGTTAGCATTGTAAACGCCGGCGTTTGGGTTGATTCAAGATACCTTGTAGTGGACTAGGCGGAAGCGTACATGAGAAATAGGTATAATGATATCTCATTCATGACCAAATTTGTGCTTCAATGATGCGGGAGACCAACTTTGTCGTGGTTGTTCCTCCCGATTACGGGTATCTGATTGAGTAACGGGCTGTAGCCTGAACTACTGCAGGACATAAATTCTAGCTCCCTAATCCAGACAACAAACATGGGATATGATTTCGACTTTCTGACTGTCGTGATGAAGTCAATGTGTAACCCTGGCTCAGGGTTAGCATTCGGCATCTCAGAGATTTGCCGGGTCGGGACTAGCTGAGGTACGTACCTCAATGGACAGTGGGGACAAAATGCAGGGCGTCATCCTGGCCGGCTTTATCCGCGCAGGCGCAGTTCCTCAAATTTCTATGGCGTCTTTTTTTCTTCTCTCTGGGTTGCTTTAGGTTTCTGGGAGCAGCTCGCCATCACCATTGACACTTTATATACGTACCTATCCGCCTCACACCTGATATCCTGCCTCGCGGCGCATTGTGCCAGCTTTTCGACACCATCAAATCCATATCCATAACCTTCGTAGGGGAAGAGTTCTTCGAGTTGTCGCAATGGGTTGGTTCTGGGCCGAACAGCCAGTTTCGTCGGCGCCCGCCACTGCGCCGGCAACGAGATATGGGCACGCAGCTGGAGGGGCATTGCCTCCTGTATGCTCACCCCATATTCCATATTCCCTCCGCCTTTATCAATCTCTCGTCTAATCTTCTTATGGTGTAGCCAGGTTGTCCTATGCATCAAAAAACGGCCGACGTCCTAAAGCCTACATCTCCACCAGCCTCAACACCACCCGCATCCTGTCCTGTCAAGCATCAAACGAACGATGCCCAATCAGCCGAGCAGCCCCAGCAAAAGGAGCAATCCGCCTTCTCGAAGCTCAACCCTCTAAACTTCATGTTCCACTCCATCTCCCAAGAACGGGCTCCGAATCAAACCTATGCGCTCCCCACGACCCGTGACCCGTCGTCAATCCCCAAGGGGACCGGTGACGGTAACTGGGAGTACCCTTCACCGCAGCAGATGTACAATGCTCTCGTACGGAAAGGATACACAGATACCGACATCACAGCCGTGGAGAGCATGGTGAGCGTCCACAACTTTTTGAACGAAGGTGCCTGGCAAGAGATCATCGACTGGGAGCGCCGGTTCTCCAGGGGCCTGAAGCGCGGCTGGGAGGTCAGCAAGCGCGGAGAGGAGAATGCTGCTATTGAGTTGAGGCGCCTGGAGGCGCAAGAGGGTCGCTTGCCAGAGGAGCCCAAGCTTGTGCGATTCCAGGGCAGGCCGGGCGAGATGACGCCCAAAGCAGCCATAATGCAGATGATGGGCAAAATATATCCTTCCAAGTTTGAGTAAGTGGCCTGCGATATTCATAAAGCGAACTTCCGCCTGCCGGTAACTGACCTCTGATATCTTAGGACTGAACCTCCCTTCGACCGCCATGATTGGTTCGTTGCGCGGAACGTCGATGGCCAGACCAAGGAGGTTCGATATGTGATCGACTACTACTCTGGCCCGCCGGAGCCGACAGGAGAGCCCGTTTTCTTCCTCGATGTCCGGCCTGCCGCCACACCGACGGGCGCTGCCGAGCGGTTGCTGAGGTGGGGTGGAGATGTGTGGTGGAGAGCCTCTGGCGGCCAGGTTCGCGAGGAAAAGCATGACATGAAGTCGGCAAATTGAGAATCATAATCTTGGATATAACGTGGGTGGAAATCTCTGGCGATTATCAGGCATGGCTGGATGGCGTAATGGGGTACGGAAACACGGGGGCCTGCTTTTGAGCCGTGATACTTTCACTGTTGTTGATGGACTCCCCTCCTCATGTATTGTATAAGCTTCTTCTGTTCTCTCTGTAGGATATAATTTGGCACGACTCTAATATGACGCTGCTATGAACGGTCTTTATGAGGGCAAAATGATTCTACCAATCTTTGCACATAACTGAAACCACATTGGCAACTGCATCGAATAATACGATGCCCACTTTCTCACAGCATCTCGGCGGAAAGCACAAGATCATAAGGGCAATGGGGTGAGCTGTTTATTATTCCCTACTCAAACCTCAGATACAGAAAGTGATTCTACTTACCACCAGACCCAATGTGCCACAGTAAACCAGAAAGGAAAATGGATGAGAAGGAGACTCAAAGGCAGATCACCTAACTGAAAGAGAAGAAGTGATGATCAACCGGACAATTGAGGCTTATATTCCTCAATTGGCCCTTGTCATCAGGACCTGGCTGCCTGGCCATGGCTGCTCCTAGCCGCGTTGAAAACAGGGAAACGCCACTCGGCAACCACTTCACTTCAGTCTCCGTTGCTAGACCCAAAGAATGGGGCAAGAGGTTTACCTTCGGCACGGGTGAGCCTCGAAGGAATACTGCGAGCGAGCATGCTAGTGACAAAATA
Organism: Apodospora peruviana; assembly: GCA_033439685.1. Taxonomy (NCBI): domain Eukaryota; kingdom Fungi; phylum Ascomycota; class Sordariomycetes; order Sordariales; family Lasiosphaeriaceae; genus Apodospora; species Apodospora peruviana. The sequence continues at coordinate 3,036,206 of JAUEDM010000005.1, read as the reverse complement.
TAAACCGTTCATGCTGCACGAACATTGACTGCCGAACAAGACGGCTAGTCAGCAACCCGGAAGCTTGAAGCTATTCCGAAGAGAATTTTCGGACGATTTGGCACTCGGAGTCTAGAAGCCAGGAGTTTCGGTTAGTTTATTAGAACTACAAGTAGTGGGTCGGTCCCGAGAGACTGGCGGCTGTGGACAGTTGTGGGGCACTTGCGCACTGTGTGTTTAGCCGCTCTGGGCAGAGCTTTTGGCCGGATCCTTGAATCCTTTTCATGGGCTGATGAAGCACCAACGAATTCAGGGCATCCAACAGAAAGCCCCAACTTGCCGCCGACGACCATTGCGCATGGCCTCCCTCTGAGAAAGCCACCACGCCCCCGATGGTCATGAACTCGCCGACGCCAAATTCTGCTGATAGCGCTTCCTACATCCGGCTGCACGTTACGCCGCTCGACGCCGACCTCGTCAAGGTCATTATCTCGTCCGCCCTCCTCCCCAAGGCGCGTAACATCTCGTACCACGCAATCGACACTTTCCCCGAGAACCGTTACGGCTTTCTGGATCTCCCCAAAGAAGACGCCGAGAAACTGAGGAAGAAATTGAACGGCGCTGTCCTCAAAGGCGTCAAGATCCGCATCGAACCTGCCAGGAAATCGTCAGGCATTCCCACCCCTCTAGGCGAAGAAGCGATGGCCGGGGACAAGAGCCCTAAGCGGAAAGAGTCTCGCGAGGATAAAGCGGAAAGGAAGAAGCGAAAGCGCGACGACGAAAAAATCACTGGTGTCGTTCTTGAGGAGGGTAGGAAGGTCAAGAGGGGCTGGACCACCACAGAAAATGAACCCAAGGACAAACGGGCCAAGAAGGACAAGAAGGATAAAAAGGACAAGAAAGAGAAGAAGCAGCAGTCAAAGTCCAAGTACACCAAGCACGAGGAGTGTCTGATCAAGACGGTTTTGCCGGCCAACGTTTCCACATCCGCCAACGCCGACGGTGCTGCCGCCGCCAAGAAAAAAAAGAAGCATGCCAACGACCGGGAAGTTGTTATCCACGAGTTCGAGAAGACGACAAAATTTCCGACCTTCCTCAAAACTACAGCGTCCTCTGGCCCGCCTCCAGCCCCTTTAGAATTTGTCGAGGGACAAGGCTGGGTTGATGAGAAGGGGAATGTTGTTGAAGCTGTGAAGTCTAGACGCAAGGAGGGCAAGTCATCCAAGAAGTCAAAAGACAAGGACCAGGAAGTGATTGCCGACAAGAAAAAGAGCAAGAATAAGAAGAAGAAGGCGAGCAGCGACACGGATGGTTCAGCTTCCGGGAGCGAGACTGAAAATCCCGCCCCAACTGCCACTGCTGAGGTCCCAGAAGAAGCTGGGGAGGAGGAAGAGGAAGAGTCGCCGACCAAATCGGACTCATTTCTCAGACCCGAAGTTCCTGGTGCCTCGAAGCCACCCACATCTCCCAGCTCTGCCAAGGGGTTGACCATCAAGATTCCGCCTGCAACTCCCAAAGAGTCAAAGGTGCATCCTCTTGAGGCCCTATACAAGAAGCCACAGCAAGCGGATGGTGCCTCTGCCCAAGACTCGTCCAGCCAAAAAGGATTCAGCTTTTTCGGTAATGCCGATGATCACTCCGAGGAGGAAGTGCCTGGACCAAGCAGCAGTCAAGTGGTGCCTATGACCCCATTTACTCGCGAAGACATTGAGGAGCGTGGTATTAGAAGTGCAGCGCCTACCCCCGATACAGCACATCCGAGCCGGAGGTTCAAGCCTTGGGTCCATGAAGATGATGACATCGAAGAAGAAGAAGAAGAGGGAGGGGAGGAGGATGCCGAGGAGGATGTAGACATGGAAGACGCAGGCAACGCGTCGGCGGCTCAGGCTGTCTCTGCTGGCGGAGAACATGGGGCTGGGGAGTCGACAAGCGATTTCCAGAAGTGGTTCTGGGAGAACCGTGGAGACTTGAATCGGTCTTGGAAGAAGAGGAGGAAAATGGCGAGCAAGGAGAAGAGGTACAGAGAGAATAAGGCTCGCTTAGCACGGGCCATCTAGGTAAACATCCTTCACGAATCTCGGGCTTTAGTCGATCCTGAGCAAGTTTTACATACTCTACATTTTATTACTCGTGCTATGTTGTGATTATTGTTGAGCAAATGTCTGCTTTCCTTCTTTTTCTCTATATCGCCCTCTTGTCCACTTGTCAAGTTCCTGAACACTTTTGCCAATTCAGTAGAGGCAACTCTTTTAGCGAACCTGACCTGTGATTTGAGCTGACTCGCAGATGTAAGTGCAAAGCAGTTTCGCTCGATGTCCAACTCCTTTCCCGCCTTGCCTGGCCTTCTTCGAGAAGGCGATAAAGCCAAACGAGAAGGACGCGCTTTAAAGGGAAGGGGGCTTTCTTATTCCCGTATCCCTTCCGGTCTTGTCCAACATCTACTCTTCTCTTTCCGTTATACTCCAACATAATTAGTTCCGGCTGTCAGGCCTTCTTTCCCTGGTCAAACTTGACAGGTTTACCTTTAGTTTCAGCAAGCTTTCCATTATCCTCAACCACAAACCACGCAGCACACCCTTTTATCATAAGATGATGGAAGGCATCCCGAGCCCAATTCCGATCGAACTGGCAACCCGAACGCCATCACAGACACATTGAACAAAACTTCGGTTTGCTATCGTCGTTAGACTCCCTGCATACCCATCTCCACTGAACGCAGAGTATGCTTCAGGTTGAGGTCATGCTGTGTCTTGTTGCCACGGGGCAAGTGATAAAGAGTTGCTCCGTTGGCGCTCATGCCGCGGAACCTAGCAGCTCTGCCACTGTCGCTGGTCTTGTTGTCAGCAAGGGGGCTATACGGCTCCATGACAGCATCGCACAACTCGGTCAGAATGCTGGCTTTGGTGTCAGAATATGGCATGGAGCCCTTACCAGCGCGGTTCATGCTATCATCAGCTCCCGAGTCGTCGCCCACATCTCCGATCGTCGCTGGGTCCGAGGCGCTGTTGTTCAAGAGACCACGTCGCGACGTTGAGCTCTTGACGGAGCAACCGTTCAACCTAGGTGAAATATCGTTGGTTTTGTTGGCCTTTGCTAGTGCCTTGGGAGTGATGCTACCATCGCTGTCGTCATGGCTGGCACCGTTGGTGGTCACAATGCCTGCGGGAGTGGGAGTAACAGGGAAAATGTCCTGGGCTCTCATGCAACCGCCACCACTGCTGTTGCGCTGGCCGTCCATATTCTGGTTCCCGACAGGGTGTCTAGTTGTGGTGGAGGCGTTCTCCCTGAGCGTCAAGATGCGATCCTCAAGGCACTCGACGTATTTACGCAGCTGCTCATGGTCCTTGGCAAACTTCTCCCACGCCTCATTTGTCGCGCGTTCGTCCCGCTCCTTCTGCTTACCGTCAAGGTTGCCGAGGCCAGAGCCCTGTGAGGGCAGCGGCGGAAGCGCGCGGGCGCGATGCTGCATCTCGATCCAGACGTCTCTAGCGGCCTGTTTCTTTTCCATGCCGCTGTATTGGTATGCGCTGTAGCCAAAAGCGAGACCGAAGACAATGGTCAGTAGGGCGCTTACGGCTATACAGGCGATAACACTCATGTTAGCCTGTGCATGGTCGGTGGTGCTGCGTGTTGTCACCACGACAGTGATGCTAGCCACGAGAGTGATGATGGCCAACTGCAGCAGCACCACCGAAGCAAGTAGCACGATGCGCGTACGACGGACCAGTGGTGGCACTTCTGCTGCCATGCTACTGTTGCCTCCCGTGGTCGGGGCTCGACCGGAGGGACCTTGCATGGTAGCCATGGTCGCACTCGGCTCAAGGCGAGAGTGACGGAGCTTGGGGCCACGACGGATGGAATTAACATTCGGCATTATGGTGGTGTCGTTGGCTGAGGCTGCGACCTCCACCCCCGGGAATCGGGTACCGCCCGATCGGGTACTGTTTCGTGCTGACAGCCCGCTACCGGCCACTCCACCAACGGACGTGGGCACCGTGTCGTGATCGAGCAGCCAGGTGATACCTTCTTCCTCCGGAACGAAAGCCTGACCAGGTGCTGTCACTGAGATTTCCGTTGGCATCTCGGGAAAGGGCACGCGCATCCCCATATCCACGCGAGTGTCTAGGTGAGGGACATCCTCATGGACCGTTGACTCGGCGTACTCCGAATAGGACATGATACGCGCGTCGTCATGCTCGGGAGGGTAGACGGTGGTGCCCTGGTGCTGCTGTGTGTTTTCCATGTCCATGGGATCCATGGAGGAGGATGCATGAAGACGCTGCTGGTCCCACTCATCTTCATTCTCCTCGGGCGATTCATTCACAGTGTAGTAGCTAGTGGACGTATGAGAGGCTTCGGTTGGGGCTATCTCTGCCTCCTTCTTTTCAGCTGAAGAATAGGGCGGGTGGGTGTTTCGGTTCTCTGCGGCATCATTCTCGGTGGGATTCACTCGAATGGCTGGGAAAACGGGACTCGAAGGCTCCGATGCGTGGCGATTGATGAGGCCGAGCCCGGTTGGCAAAGCTAGTAGCTCTGAATCAGGACGGGTCATTGACATCTCAGGGAGCTCATTCTGTCCGTCGTACCCATGCTCAGACAGGCTGTATGCTGAGGGTGGGAGGGTCGAAGCATGGCCAGTGTGGCGCACACTGATGACTGAAGACTCCTCGCTCTCCTCATTGTTACCTGGGTTCGCCATGGCGCTCGACTGCTTGAACGTTGTGCGAGCCTTTGGGGTCAAGGGCCTTACAAAGCTGTGTGTCAGCTGTCTCGGGGACGTGGGCTGCTCCTTGGGTCGCGGGATGTAAGCTGTGAAAGAGGTTAGCACCATCCGTGGTCAACATCTCTTGCCATGGTCGCAAGATCACTCACATTTCGGCAGGCCTTCCTCAAGCTTCTTATCGATTGACCCAATGAACGGAGAGCTGGAGTTAGGGGCCGGAATCTGAGTAAAGGCTGAACGAGGTGACGATGGCTCTCGAGGATCCACGTTGCTAATCACGGTTTCGATTCTTAGCATCGATCCGGGCTTGCCTCGAGGCGATGATACGGTCCCGGTTGAGGCTCTGCCTTGGTTGATGGCGGTGAGCTTTGTTCCGGTACTCGATGCGGTAGAATCGCTACGACGGAACTGATGCTGCGCAGTTGCACCAAGTGCTTCGTCATTCCTGTATTGTTGTCAGAAGCAATTGATCTGAGAACACTTGCTGGTAGAAGTGGCTTACGAGGGAGTATCAGGTTCCTTTGGGAATGGCCAACTCGAAGGCGAGTAAGTGTGCGCCGTTGCCTTGGTTCCAGGCGCGCGATTGTCGGAAGGGTTGTAGGGTACGCTGCGAATGGAGGGTGTCGAAGGCGGTGACAACATCGTGTTGACGTGCGCACCTTCATCCACCGAATCCGCGGGCATGTCGATTGACGCAAGTTTGAAGTTCGTCTCGGCACTGATTGCTGTCGCGGTCTACGATGGCGGCGGTGAGAACGCTTGGAGTGCTTTGTGGACTTCAGTCGGCGGACGAAGTGGGCGAGCAACAAAATATGGCAAAGAGGTGGACTACCCGTCGCCCGAGTGACCAAAGGGGAACGAACGCTCGAGCCAGGCACAGTGAGTCGCACACCGGATGAAAGTCAGATGGATTGCAGGCTTGGAATATCTGACTCTCGACTTCATCTTGATCGAATACATGCTAAACAAGGAGGCCCTGTTCGCTGGTAGCCAGCCGATATGTGCGGAACACTCGCACAGCTCATGAGCGAGCTTCGAGCAGCATCCCATCTTCCATTTAAGGCTGGACTCCCAAATTCACTCTGGTTGAGGTTTGTTGTCGTGGTTCTTCGTCGCCCAAGCTTTTGTAGTTCGAGCTTCCCACGCGTCAAATAATATGATCAGGACGGGAAGAAACTCACAATATGCTTGAGGTCGGACAAGATCCATCTGGGTAAGCAGGACATAAGAATACCTAGACATGCAGAGAATGCAAAATGGATCATTGTAAACACAAGAGAAATGGGGTATTTTTTTGGCTTGTTCTTCCACTTCCGTGCGTCGTGTCAACACCATTCCCTTTCTGCCCCTTTTCGTGCCAAGGGACGCTTAAAGGGGTCGTCTCGATCACCCGCACCAGCTACCACCTGCTTGGTGACAAACGACCAATGGTTACAGATACACCAGGCTGTGGAGATGTATGTTGGAGAGGCAATGTTATTTCTTCGGTTTCTGACATCGCAGATAAGCGAGATATTCCTTATCTTCTTGTTCACTGATGCCAATCCGTCCCTCCATCCAGCTCTGGATGTCTGAGGCACCCAAATGGAGAACGATAGACGATTCGGGACGGATGACTAACATGAGCTTTGCGCTCTTGACGCTCCCACATTTGTAGTAGACGGTTTTTAAAGCCATCGGTTGGGGCCGATGGGACATCGGATAAGGTACAGGGCAAGGAAGCACATGGGCGAAAGAGACGGAAGGGAACTTCAAAAACCCTTACCCGTCTACCAAGTCATTTGAGTCACAAGAGAGACGCTTATGGAGTAGTTTCTGTGGCGGGGTTTTTGGAAAACCCAAAATATTTTTGATTTCGGTTTCGATTCAACTAACTGAGTAATCTTTACGGTTTCTTGATTTCCACCTGGAATTTCAACGCCCAGTCTGTAAATTCGTCCTTCTGTTTCTGCTGCTCCCAAGGCTTCATAAGGAGCTCGGAAACAGCAAAAGCGTCAAAGAAACACTGGTCCATCAGATTATCGATCTCAGCGGGACCCAACTCGTAGAATGCCATGGCGAGACTGCCAAAGCGTTCGGGAATCTTGGCGAGCAGTGGTATTATCTCGTCGAGGCGGGCTGAAATATTACTGTTATTGTTCGAGTCGGTGCTTGTTGGCGGTACAGGTGCATGAGGCAAGGGCTTTAGTCTGCGCTTGATGATGGCCTGGTATAAAAGCGTTGTGAGGCGTAACCGTTTGAGACAGGACTCTAGCCTCTCACGGATCTTGTCCGGGTCGTCGCGGGGGATGTATTCCTGGGAGTTCATCAGGTCGTCTAACATAGCTTGGGTGTCGGATATTTGAGTTGCTGCAAGAATTTCGGAGACTTGGTTAACCTCCTCATCGTCATCGCCGTCGTCTTCCTCCTCATCGCCATCTTCATCATCCCCGGTTTCCTCTCCCCATTCCTTGAGCTCCTCCATGACATCTTTCAACGTGTCCCTGAATTGCTCAACTTTCCGCACCAAATTCCCAGCATACCCTCGCTTGGCGAAAGCAGCTACCTCATCGCATGCGGCCCATAGGGTACCGGTGGCGGCGAGGCTCCCCTTTCCTGCTGCCGAACCTGCCGACGCGGTTTTCTTGTCGCCTTTCAATATCTTCCCGTCGCTTGGGATCCTGGACACGAGGTCCTTGAGCTCCCTGAGGACGCGACCACTTTGCCACGCCAGATCCCGTTGGATGGTCTTGGTGTATGTCTCGGCGGCGCAGAGTTGGACGGCCGAGACTAACGCAGGAAGAGGGCTGGCGGTCAGATCGCGCAAGACCTTGACGATGGCTGTTGGGGTGAACGGGTCGTTGATAATGAGGAGCGATATCTTGGTCGCATGCGCCTTGATCAGAACTACTGAGTCGTGCGCTAATGACAAAGCATCCGGTGCGGGAGTAGTTGTTGCCGTTGCAACGACATTATCGTTGTTCGTCTTCTGCTTCTGCGATGCGAATTCGGCAATGACTGTCTCGAGCTGGGTGATCAAGGCGACGGTGTTGGAGACGACCGAGTTGAGCGTCTCGAGGTTAGCGTCGCTGGAGGCCATTATGGGCAAATATTTTGTTTGTAGATTTTCCTGAGCCCTTTGTTCTGTTCTGTTTTATGTTGTTACCCCTTTTCGGTTATGAATGCGCTCAAAAAGTGTACTGTCGACGCTCCCGAATGTCGCTGGCGAGCACTTGCGAATGGCGGGGCAGTTAATTTTCTTGGAGTTTTGGGTGGTGGGGTTCGATCGAAGCTTTCATCGTGATCAATCCGATGGAGATCTCCCCTGCATTGAACCAGGGGCTTGACAGGTGACTGCCGGCTCCCGACAGCTGCTCACTAAGTGCAATGAGACAAGCTGTCCTGTGCCGCCGGCACTGCAGCTCACTCGTTTTAGGGTTATATCGGCCATCGTTTAGCCAACAGCCAACTCCTTGTAACGTGTACATACCAGACTTTCCTACCTTGGTGCAACTTGAATGAACGGAAGGCTTCATTTGTCTTTTGGCACAGCTTCGAGCGGGGACTAAACAGCGGCGTGATGCGACAAACCGATGCCCTGGTGCTGCTAAGCACCCTGGCGCACACCAGTGCAGTCGTCTCTGCCCAGAGCTTACCGCGCGGTGTCGGGCCCGAATGTAGGTCGAGCAGAAAGTCAGGACGAAAGAGCGGCCCCAATTGCTAACGTCTATCCGTTGCCTAGTCGCCAAATTCTACGAGCCCAAGGCTGCCACTTTCACATGCATTGGCAATCCCTCTATTGTCCTCAAGAGCTCCCAGATCAACGACAACTCGTGCGACTGCTCCGATGGCTCGGACGAACCCGGTACGGCAGCTTGCTCATACCTCGACCCCCTATCCCCCGAGCAACCACTACAGGGCTCGGTAACGGGGACCACAAACATCACCAGTGCTCTCCCCGGGTTTTGGTGTACCAACGAGGGCCACATCGGCAGCTACGTGCCGTTCACATACGTCAATGACGGCGTCTGTGACTACGATTTGTGTTGCGACGGCAGCGAGGAGTTCGCACATGTGGGCGGTGTCAAATGTGAGAACCGCTGCAAAGCCATTGGGAAAGAGTGGCGCCGGCTCGAGGACGAGCGCAAGAAGAGCAAAGAAAGATCTGCCGAGCAGAGACGGGCCTTGGTGAAGGAGTCTCGCGAGCTGCGCCAGAAAGTAGAAAGCAAGATCGCCAGCTTGAAGCAAGAAATCAAAGAGCTGGAGGTCAAGAAGATCGATCTACAGAGGAAATTCGAGGAGGTGGAGCGGTCCGAAAGGGGCAAGGTTATCAAGGACGAGGGCGGCCAAGGCGGGAAGCTCGGTGTCCTGCTCAGCCTGGCGAAGAACCGTGTCAAGGAACTCCGAGACACGCTGGACAAGGTTCTGGACCAGCGCGATGACCTGCAAGACCGCGTAGACCAGCTGGAGGATATTCTCACCAAGCTCCGGACAGAGTATAACCCCAACTTCAATGACGAAGGCGTCAAGGCCGCTGTCAAGGCCGCGGAGGATTATGCAGCTTCAACAGCATCTGGCGCCAAGTCTGAGGAGATTGCCGACGCCGATATCATGAAAGTCCTCGAGGAGGACGGTGAGGCTAGCGGCATCAACTGGGCCGAGTTTACTGAGGGAGACAGTGCGAGCGATGCGGACGTCGGTATGTTTACCTGCCCCATAAATCCACACTAATCGCGTTGATGGCTAACGTCCCCCCCCTCGTTCAGTCTACAATCTGGAGGCCTACCTTCCAGGTTTTGTCCGTGATTATATCCACGACAAGCTGAACCTGGTGCGCATTTGGATGATCGAGAACGGCATCCTGGCCGATAACCCGACAAGTGGCCACGAATCACGCCTGGTCACAGCCGCGCGGGAGCTTCTGGACTCTGCGAAGAACGACTTCAGCTCCAGGACGTCCCAGCTGGAAGAGCAGGAGAAAGACCTCGACAAGGATTACGGTCCGGACGACATCTTCCGCGCGCTCAAGGGCAAGTGCGTCAGCAGCGACGTGGGCGAGTACGAGTATGAGCTCTGCTGGATCGACAGGACGATGCAGAAGAGCAAGAAGGGCCATGGTAACACGAACATGGGCAACTTTAAGGGGATAGACTTTGAGGAGGCCGACGAGGAGGAGCGGGCCGATGGCAAGGGATTGGGCAAGGGCCAGAGGATGGTGCTCAGGTATACTGACGGCCAGGGCTGCTGGAACGGTCCCAACAGGCGGACTGATGTCTGGCTGGCGTGTGCCGAGAAGGACGAGCTCTGGCGTGTCAGCGAGTCGGAAAAGTGCGTGTACAAGATGGAAGTTGGCACGCCGGCTGCTTGTGACGACGTACATGAACCCGGTGTCAGGACGAAGGATGAACTCTAGGATGTAATCACAAGTCCATGCCACGGTGCCAAAGGCAGGCGAGTTTTACTGTGTGTAAATTTAGCGGTATTTTAAGCCAGATAAGAATTATAAACAGTACTTTTATTCCTGAGGCGCAATTGAATGGAACGCAAAGTGGTATCATGTTTGAATCAAAGTCTAACGAAAGCAAATAAACATTATTGCTAGAGCGTCAGGACATCACCTCGCCGCCGCCAACTTTCGACGCTTGTTTCGTTCTTCTTGCTCTGCTAGTACCCTCGCAGTGAGCGATGCCGTCATCGCGTTATTGATACCACTGACACGGCTGGAGATGTCGGCTTTGGACGCTTTTGAAGCTTGCTTCTTGGCTTCCTTCCCCACCTTGGCGTTCCCATCTCCGTTTGGCGGCGCTTCAGCCTTACGCTTTTTCTTGCCCGAGCCTTTGTCCTTTTTCAAGCTGTGCGCAAGACCTTTTGTCTTGAGGTCCTCAAGCCTGGCTGCGAGTCTGTGAACCTCTGCCTTGTCGGTCGGGAGAATAGGAATGGCGTCGTCCAACTTGAACGGCTCGCTGCACTCGGGACAGACCCGCTCGTCTTCTGGCAGCTGCCGTATTGCTACATCGGCAAAGACGTGCCCACAAGGGACGAGATAGACCGCTTTTGTGTTGGATGCGCCAAGCTCTTTGAGCGACACCGGGCACGCCAGGACCTCCTTTCCCTTCGTCCCCGGCGGTGCGTAGCGCTTAAACTTGAGCTTTACGACGTCTCGTAGTGACTTGATACCCGTCGCTGCAAAGCTCAGCTCCGACGACTCACCGTTTACGAGTGCCGGCGGTGTGGTGTCATCGTCTCCATCCAGTTCGGGGTTGGAGGTGTCGCTAGGCATCAGGGCCTTGAGGATGGATTCGTAGTTGTAGAGGCGCCCGCGCCAGTCGGAAACAACATTATCCATGTCGAGTTGCTCAGATGTCAATGGGTCATGATTCCAGGCGTGGTCGAGGGACTCGTGGGCTGTAGCCTTGAGTTCGCTGACCGTCGGGTTCCGCGCCGCCGACTTGACGAGCTCGCGGCGCGTGGGGATAGAGCCTCCGTCGTTGCCCATGGCGTCTCGGGCGCAATAAAATCGAGATCGAGGGTTGGAATGGAAGCCGGGCAGACGGTTCGGAGGAATTATTTGCGGTCGTCGGAAACTGCAGAAATGACTTGGATTCGAGTCTTTTGGAGTGGTTAGCGATACCTCGTCGCGGGAGGCAAAGTGGCATGGAAGCCGCTAAACGAGTTGCCGCGGGCTGCCGGTGCCCGATAAGATAAGGCTTTGCTTGTCCTCTACCGTACAAGTGATTGAATCAGACTGTGCATCTGAGGTTTTCTTGTGCACATACTTAAAACTCCTGTCAGTCGTAACTCGCACTGTCATGTGCAGCTGATCATTCACCGCCCCACAGTGATCTGTGCGTCCGTATACCGTACTTCGCGCTGTAGTCAGTGCAGTGAGAACCACGGGCGAGCTAGGTTCCCGTCACCATCATTGTGCAGCACAGCACACTGAACAACCTTAATGGAATACTCCTATACTCCTACCCGAACCAAAATGCTCAAACCTCGGTCACAGAAAGCATCACTTTAATCATAATCCCCAACTAATCTCTCCTTTCCATTTTCGGCACTTCAGGGCATTTACTCCCGACTACTGCGACATTAAGCACCGTATTCGACTGTTGATATTGGGCTGCGCATCCCGCTCTGTCAGCTCCACTTACCTCCCAGCATCTCGGGACCAGTGGCCGCTTCCAGCGCCTGGACTTGTCTTTCCCAAGAATCCATCTTGTCCATTGCTTTGCTACCGACCGAAGTTATTCCACCTTCCATACCACAACCTCGGAGACTTTGCCCGTGTTACATGCGCACCTGCCTATCCATCGACATCTACCTCAGCTGACCGGGCGACCAATCGGTACCGAGTCGACCGACTATGGGCCATCGACGACAGTCCTAGTACAGACGAGGCCGGCCGTTGCTTGTTGCTCTGGACGTGTCCAGAGACCACAGCGGGACAATATGTCGTTAACAAGGGAGCAAGCAGCCACTGCGCTGGAGCAGTGCATCAAAGATGTTAAGAATAGGTACATTGCTAATGTCCTTTTTGGTGTTGAGCCTCTTTGGAGTGCGGCATTCGCGACGCGCCAGCCCACCTCGAGGCTCTCCTGCCACCGCCCCGTCTCTTGCTCGTTTGCACTTGCTAACTCATCTACCTAATGTTTAGAACATATGCTGAGGATCAGAGAAAGCGCGCCGCGCGCCAGATCCGAGATCTGGTCAACATCGCGAAGCAGGGTATGTCCACACCTGGTCCTGTCCTGTCCCATGGCTTGGCTTCAGACCTGTTTGCTAACATCGAGCTTTGCAGAGATGGGCGCTGAGCAATTCTCCCTCTTCTTCAACTCCGTCAACCAGAGAACCATGGCCTTAATACAGGGTGCCGATACGTACGACCGCATGGGGGGTGTCTATATTCTCGATGCCCTCGTCGACTTTGACGGCATCGAACTGGCCTTGAAATACAGTCGCTTTCAACAATACATTGGGTCGATCTTGCGCGGAAAGGATCTCAACCCCATGCAGCCTGCTGCCGTTGTTCTCGGAAAGCTCTGCAAACCAGGTGGTTCCCTGATCTCCGAGCTGGTTAACGCCGAGGTCCAGACTGCCCTTGAGTGGCTTCAGTCAGACCGTATCGAGGAGAGGCGATATGCTGCAGTCCTTGTCCTCCGCGAACTGGCGCGAAACGCACCGACTCTCATGTACTCGTACGTCGGCTTCGTCTTCGACCAAATCTGGATCGGCCTACGCGACCCCCGTCACTTGATCCGCGCCACTTCTAGTGAAACAGTTAGCGCCTGCTTTAAGATTATACGGGAGCGTGATCAGGAGATGAAGCAAGAGTGGATGGACAAGATGCTGAGTGAAGCGTCCAAGGGATTGAAGATCAACACAGTTGAGTCGATCCATGCCTCTCTTCTTGTGCTCAAGGAGCTCCTGGAGCAAGGCGGCATGTACATGCAGTCACATTATCAAGAAGCCTGTGATATCGTCTTTCGCCACAAAGATGCTCGGGATCCGACCATTCGCAAGACAGTCGTTCTTCTTATCCCCGACTTGGCCAACTACGCACCCACCGAGTTCGCTACAACCCATCTCCATAAGTTCATGGTGTACCTGTCCGGCATGTTGAAGAAAAAGGAGGAGAGGAACGATGCGTTCCTCGCGATCGGAAACGTTGCGAACTCTGTTAAGAGCGCAATCGCACCGTATCTAGATGGCGTCCTCATCTACGTTCGAGAAGGTCTCAGTCTCCAATCTCGCAAACGAGGCTCGGTAGATCCAGTCTTTGACTGCATCAGCAGGCTGGCCGTGGCTGTGGGCCAGACCTTGAGCAAATATATGGAAGCGCTGCTCGACCCCATCTTTGCCTGCGAGCTCACACCCAAGCTGACACAGGCTCTGGTGGACATGGCCTTCTACATCCCGCCAGTCAAGGAGACCATCCAAGAGAGGCTGTTGGACATGCTCAGCAAAGTCTTATGCGGCGAGCCATTCAGACCTTTGGGAGCCCCGCATCCCAACACACTGGCCTCTATTCCCGTCATCCCGAAGGATCCCAAGGACCCCTCGGTGCATGAGCGTGGTAAAGCTGAGGTAAAACTAGCACTGAATACGCTTGGAAGCTTTGATTTTTCAGGTAATTCGACACCCGATTCATTGCAGTCAGACCGCCCGAGCACCATGCTGTTGCGACATTCCCAAGTGGGTAAAAGCGGCGTACCTCTCCAGCGAGAGCGGCTTCCGTTAATCGTACAGGATCCTCCCAAGCTATCATACATACTAACTAGATATGGAGGCCACGTTCTAAACGAATTCGTTCGCGACGTGGCCATCAAATATGTCGAGGATGATGATTCCGAAATCCGCGAAGCGGCCGCCCTTACTTGCTGTCAACTCTATGTCCGCGATCCGATCGTCAATCAAACCAGCTACCACGCCCTTCAGGTTGTTGCCGATGTCATTGAGAAACTACTGACAGTAGGCGTCTCCGACCCCGAGCCCAAGATCCGACGGACGGTTCTAGCCGCTCTTGACGAACGATTCGACCAGCACCTTGCCAAGGCCGAAAACATCCGCACTTTGTTCTTTGCCCTCCATGACGAGGTCTTCTCCATCAGAGAAGTAGCCGTCTCCATTATTGGTCGCTTGGCTCGTCACAATCCTGCATATGTCATTCCTCAGTTGCGCAAGACGATCATCCAGATGTTAACAGAGTTGGAGTATACTGATGTTGCGAGGAGCAAGGAGGAGAGCTCCAAGTTGCTGAGTCTGCTCACCCAACATGCCCAGGACCTGGTCAAACCCTACGTCAGTTCCATCATTGAAGTCCTTCTCCCCAAGGCACGCGACCCAACACCTTCTGTCGCTGCAACTGTTCTCCAGGCCATCGGCGAGCTTTGCACCGTTGGTGGGGAGGATATGCTTAATTATAAGGACACTCTCATGCCGATTATCATCGACGCCTTACAAGATCAGAGTGCCCCAGTGAAGCGGGAAGCTGCTCTTCGCACTCTTGGCCAGCTTTCGAGCAATGCCGGTTACGTCGTGACTCCGTATATCGAATATCCCGAACTACTCGAAATATTACAGTCCATCATCAGGGGCGAGGCCCAACATGGGCCGCTGCGACAGGAGACCATCAAGCTGATGGGCATTCTTGGTGCACTGGATCCGTACAAATACCAGGTACACAAAGCCCACATTTCTCTTTCTGGTCAATTCCCTCATTTCTGCCATCTATCTGGCTATTACCCAGATGTGGAAGATTCCGATGACGAAGAGGATGTGGCAGAGTTCAGCCAAGTGTTTTCATATCCTAGCAACCACCTAAACCACTCGTTACAAACAACTACTAACAAACAGATGCAGCAAGTGGAAGGACGAGCACCCCAAGCCCAGCGCCGACCCGAAACCACGCAGCAAACGGACGTGTCTTTGATGATGGGAGGTCTCACCCCATCGCAGGAGGAGTATTACCCCACGGTTGTGATTAACAGTTTGCTTCAAATCCTGAAAGACCAGTCTCTGGTTCAGTGGCATGGCAACGTCGTCGATGCTATCATGAGTATCTTCATCACGTTGGGTTTGAAGTGTGTTCAGTTTCTCGATCGGGTGGTTCCGGCATTTATTTCGGTCATCCGTGCCTCAAGTCCAGCCCGACTCGAGTTTTACTTCAACCACCTAAGCCGACTTGTCGCTATCGTGCGACAACACATTCGGGTTTACCTTCCGGACATCATCGAGGTCTTGCAGGAGTACTGGCACATGTCGGTCAATCTGCAAACAACCATCCTGGCCCTGATCGAATCTATTGCTCGTTCCCTCGAGGGTGAGTTCAAGATATATCTAGCTGGCTTGCTTCCTTCTATGCTTCAAGTGCTAGACAAGGATCTCACTACGAAGCGACAACCAACCGAAAAGATATTTCATGCGTTGTTAGTATTTGGCGCCAGCGGGGAGGAGTATATGCACCTCATAATCCCTGTTATGGTGCGGATATTTGACAACTCCGGACAACCCATCTTCCTACGGAAATCGGCCATCGAGACGGTCGGCAAATTGTCCAGCATGGTGAACCTGAACGATTACGCGTCTAAGATTATCCTCTCTCTCACCCGTGTTCTTGCCAGTGGCGAACCTAGCCTGCGGGTGGCTGCGCTGGACACTCTCTGTGCGCTCATGCTACAACTGGGACGAGACTACCTGCATTTTGAGCACACTGTCGATAAAGCGATCTCTATATATGCCATACAACACTCAAACTACGATAAAGCGGTGGAGAAGTTGAAGAAGGGCGAGGCTTTGCCTCAGAATCTCGCCCCTCGGTTCGAGGATAGTCCGGTTGAGCCACATCCCTCTGAGAACAACCCCCCAAAGAAACTGGACCTGAACCCCATGCATCTCAAGCAAGCATGGGAGACCAAGGGAAAGTCTACCAAGGACGACTGGCATGAGTGGTTTCGCAAATTTAGCACGACTCTGCTCACAGAGTCACCTAACCACTCCCTGCGAGCCTGCGCGAGCTTGGCAAGCAACTACCAGCCTTTGGCGCGCGAACTCTTCAACTCAGCATTCGTTTCCTGCTGGAGCGAACTATACGAGCAATTCCAAGTATGATAATAGAGCGACAGCAAATCACCAGGGGACTGCATGACTAACTTATTCACAGGAGGAGCTTATCACAAACATCGAAAATACGATCAAGTCCGAAAATGTCCCGCCTGATTTGCTCGGACAGCTTCTCAACCTTGCCGAGTTCATGGAGCATGATGACAAAGCGCTTCCCATTGATATTCGTGTGCTCGGCCGTGAAGCTGCAAGGTGTCATGCTTACGCCAAGGCACTGCACTACAAGGAACTCGAGTTTCTACAAGACCACAATAGCGGTGCTGTCGAGGCGCTCATTGTTATTAACAACCAGTTACAACAGTCTGACGCCGCCATCGGCATCCTTCGCAAGGTTAAGGCTTATAAGGATGGCATTCAACTGCGAGAGAGCTGGTTCGAAAAGCTGGAACGTTGGGACGAGGCTCTAAATTTCTACATGCAACGGGAAAAGGAACTTCCCGAGGATCAGCCGGTGCCTGTCGACATTGTCATGGGCAAAATGCGCTGCTTCCACGCCCTTGGCGAATACGACTCACTCGCCACACTCGCCGGCCAGACATGGGCCAACTCTGGACCGGAAATCCAACGACGAATCGCGCCATTAGCAACCACGGCTGCTTGGGGTCTTGGAAAGTGGGACCAAATGGACAACTACCTCCAGTCCATGAAGCGATTCTCCCCTGATCGAGCTTTCTTCGGCGCCATTCTAGCACTCCATCGAAACCAGTTCCGAGAGGCTGTGATCTGTATCGAGCAAGCTCGAGAGGGTCTCGACACGGAACTCAGTGCTCTTGTTAGTGAATCATACAACCGTGCCTATCAGCAGGTTGTACGAGTGCAGATGCTGGCGGAGCTGGAGGAGCTCATTGTCTACAAGCAGTGTGGCCCCGAAAAGCAGGCAACCCTTCGAAAGACCTGGGAGACTCGTCTGAGAGGCTGCCAACGCAATGTTGAGGTTTGGCAACGAATGCTCCGCCTGAGATCTCTTGTCATGAGCCCAATAGAAAACATGCGCATGTGGACCAAGTTCGCAAACCTCTGCCGCAAATCCGGGCGGATGGGCCTCGCCGAGAAGTCGCTGAAGCTGCTCATCGGATCTGAAGATGTGCCGTTGGAGTCGGTTATCCCTTACTGGACTGACCGGCAGAACAGCCCCGGCGCTAACAGGATCCCATCTCCAATCCTGTACGCAGTCCTGAAGTTCCAATGGGACATTGGTCAGCAGATCCCAGTCAGGCAGCAACCGGAACTCCGCATAGCCGAAAAGACCCTCTACTGCCTTCGCAAGTTCACCAACGAGACCGCCCACCGTGTGGAGAACTCCCGGATGCATCTCAATGCACAGGTGCCGAATGGTCTGGAGGGTCCAAACCAAAATGGATTCCCTGACTTCGACGAGAACCACCCGATGTTGAACCCGCATGCGCAGAGACATTGGATCGAGCAGACTGTCCTACTTGCCAAATGCTATCTCCGTCAAGGCGAGTGGATGGTAATGCTGAATAAGAACGACTGGCAGCACACACAACGGCAGGATGTCCTCAGCTGCTATTCAAAAGCTACCCATTATCATCCTAAATGGTACAAAGCATGGCACGCATGGGCCCTGGCCAATTTTGAAGTCGTGCAGGCGCTAAGTGCTCAGGATAACCGGGGCGAACATGGGATGATCGTGCAACATGTAGTCCCAGCTGTCCGCGGATTTTTCGAATCCATTGCGCTCTCTTCTGGCAGCTCTTTGCAGGACACGCTACGGCTACTGACGCTTTGGTTAACTCACGGCGGCCACACTGAGGTCAATATCGCCGTCACGGAGGGCTTCACACGTGTCAGTGTCGATACGTGGCTCGAAGTTATTCCGCAGTTGATTGCACGTATCAACCAGCCCAACAGACGGGTTCAGCAGTCAATACATAACCTCTTGGCAGATGTTGGGCGTGCACATCCGCAGGCGCTGGTCTATCCTTTGACAGTGGCGATGAAGTCTTGGCACAACACCAGACGAGTGCGCTCGGCTACGCAGATCATGGACAGCATGCGTCAGCATAGCTCCAGGCTTGTCGAGCAAGCTGAGATTGTGAGCCAGGAGCTCATTCGAGTGGCGGTCTTGTGGCACGAGCTCTGGCACGAGGGTCTCGAAGAGGCTTCGCGACTCTACTTTGGGGATCACAACATCGAGGGCATGTTCGCAACTCTGGAGCCCCTGCATAATCAGCTCGAGCGTGGGCCGGAAACGCTACGGGAGGTCTCTTTTGCCCAAACATTCGGAAGAGATTTGAGCGAGGCTCGCGAATGGTGCCGACAGTACCAAGAGAGCCAAGATGTGAATGACCTGAACCAAGCGTGGGATCTTTACTACCAAGTATTCCGCCGTATCAGTCGGCAGTTGCCCCAGATGACTTCGCTAGAGCTGACGTACTGCTCACCGAACTTGCTGGGCGCCAAAGACCTCGAGCTCGCCGTACCTGGCACGTATCGCAGTGGCCAGGAGGTGGTTAGGATCATGTCATTCGATGTCACGTTCAGTGTCATCAGCTCTAAGCAACGCCCGCGGAAGCTCGCCATTGTGGGGAGTGACGGCAAAACGTACACATTCCTTCTCAAGGGCCACGAGGACATTCGCCAGGATGAACGTGTCATGCAGCTTTTTGGTCTTTGCAATACTCTGCTGGCAAATGACTCTGAGTCTTACAAGCGCCATCTCAATATCCAACGGTACCCAGCAATTCCACTGTCGCAGAATTCAGGACTTCTTGGC
This sequence comes from Apodospora peruviana, assembly GCA_033439685.1. NCBI lineage: Eukaryota > Fungi > Ascomycota > Sordariomycetes > Sordariales > Lasiosphaeriaceae > Apodospora > Apodospora peruviana. Next base: position 3,017,166 of record JAUEDM010000005.1, on the reverse strand, counting down.
TGGGTGCCAAACAGTGATACGGTGCACCAACTCATTCGCGAGTACAGAGAGTCGAGGAAGATCCTGCTCAATATCGAGCATCGGATTATGCTTCAAATGGCACCAGACTATGACAACCTCACTCTCATGCAGAAGGTCGAGGTGTTTGGCTATGCATTAGACAATACCACAGGGCAAGACCTCTATCGGGTGCTGTGGCTGAAGAGCAAGAGCTCTGAGGCATGGCTAGATCGGAGAACAAACTACACGCGCTCCCTGGGCGTGATGTCAATGGTGGGCTACATTCTTGGGCTGGGTGATCGCCATCCCAGCAACTTGATGCTCGATCGCATCACAGGCAAGATCATTCACATTGACTTCGGCGACTGCTTTGAGGTGGCGATGAAACGCGAGAAGTACCCCGAGAGGGTGCCCTTCAGGCTCACACGTATGCTCACGTATGCCATGGAAGTTAGTAACATCGAGGGTAGCTTCCGCACTACATGTGAGCACGTGATGAGGGTTCTGCGCGACAACAAAGAGAGCGTGATGGCAGTTCTTGAGGCTGTGAGTAACTCGTTAACTCCCACTTGGCATGCTATAGCTAACCGTTACCCTTTAGTTCATCCACGACCCATTGCTCACCTGGCGTCTCACAAATCCGGCCAGTCCACCAGGGCCTAACTTCAACTCGGAGCGCGAGCAAGAAATTGCGGTACCTCAAGCACCACGCGCTCGTCGCCCTTCGATTCTCGAATCATCGGTGGCTCCGACGGAATTCCTGGCGGCTCAGGCTGCAGAGATGCCGCTTGGTGGCGCTCCTCCAGGAGCTCGCAACCGGGCACGCACGAACTCTTCAGTTGCGCCGCCAGGGCTGGGTAGCAGTGTTAACGGCAACGGACCCCAGGATATGGCTGAAGTTCAGAACGCACGGGCGGTGGAAGTACTTGACCGAGTTCAGCAGAAGCTCACAGGTCGCGACTTTAAGCCAGAGGACGAGCTCAATGTTACGGATCAGGTTAATAAGCTGATTATTGAGGCCACCAAGTTGGAAAATCTGTGCCAGCATTACATAGGCTGGTGCAGTTTCTGGTGATACAACTTGAAGGGTTGATGAGACCGCAACGGATGGCGGACGGGACGGCGTGGTCTGCTGGGCGGTGTAGTTATTTTACGGTCTTTTCTGTTTGTTCTAATCTTGTGCGATTGTCTCATCACGACGGGCGTTGCATCTGAAGGAAGGGCTTGGGTTTGAAGGTTACATTGTGACTTTCTTGTGTATTCTTGTAGTATTATATTTGAGTTTATATCAGCAGATCTCATTTGCTGGTACGCATAATGTCGTATTGTGGTTTTGTCTCGAACCTAGACTTTGTAGTGGCTAATGCGATACTCTATACTGAAAATGGACATGTCTTGACGTGTCTCTTTGACAGCCTGAACCCGAGCGCACGACACAAGTCCGTACCCCGTGGTCTAGACTCCTTGTCAATGATGGGTACATGCTCGGCGGGTGACGAGGAATCTGCCGACTGCCTCCGTGAAAGCCATGGCGCGCGGGGATCGTATTTTGCCGCCCCTGGAATCGAGAGCGTATGAATTTAGAGTCTCGCGGCTTAATTACACATTACCCTCCTTAGCTGCGGCAATTGGATTTGCATGGACCTGGTAATCCTTGGCCACCTTGAGTTGGTGGATAATTAAAGGCTCTCGGGATGTTGTTATCCATCACGCTCGAGACGATGTGAACTGGATAGAACTTGGGACCGTTTGTTGTTCACAGCTATTTACTACATCAAGAAGCTGTAAAACCAAGTCATTCTTAACCTACGTCCTAACCTGACTAGTTGAATACCCAACGTGTTGGTTAACTCAACGGAGGGCAGATATACTTCGACATGGTGGCATTCGATAACTGGCGCGCGTACGCAGCGCTTGGCCTCACCGTCACGGCGCACGGCGTCTTTGCGTCACCTGTCGCGGTCACCAAGGCGGCAGCAAACTGCAGTCGAGCAGATCTGATCGCGGTAGCCGACGCCTACGTGGCCGCACAGACGGCAGGCAAGCTCGACGCGCTCAGCAAGGTGCTGGCCAGCAACTGGACATACGAGGAGAACAACAAGGTCATCGACGTGGCAAAGGGCGTGCTCAGCAAGGCACTCAAGATTGACAACCGGCGCACCATCGTCGACACGACCGCCTGCGCGACCTTCACCGAGCTCGTCATCGCCGACGCGGCCAGCCCGTACGTCATCGGCACGCAGCTCCGCCACGACGCGGCCCTCAAGATCACGCTGATCGACTCGGTCGCGTCCACCACCGGCTCGTGGCTGTTCGACGCCAAGAAGACGCTCGACTTCGTCAAGCAGGAGAAGTGGGATCCCATCCCCGAAGACAAGCGCGACAGCCGTGCCGCCATCCAGGCCGCTGGTGATGCTTATATGGATATGTGGAACGATGCCAAGGCTTCCGACAAGGTGCCCTGGGGCACGCCGTGCACGAGACTTGAAGGGTCGGCGTACACGGGTAAAGGACGGCCGGACGACTCGTGCAAGGCCGGGATCCCGTCGAACCATAACCAGGCGCCCAACACGCACCGCCGGTACGTGGTTGATGAGACCATGGGGTCTGTGAATATCCTGTGCATTTGGGAGCACATGATGAACGCGGCGGATAGCCACGAGTTTAGACTCGAGGGCGGGAAGTTGAGGTATGTACATACCATGACGGAGTGTGGGGGCAAGACCTGTCGGTTGTGATCTGTCTTGGTCTTGAGACCGATTATACGGGGGGATTAAGTCGGATGACCAAGAAGAAAGGGGGGTTCTGTAAATAAAAATACAACCGTTCGATTCTGTGACTCTTGAATAAGTAGATGCCTTGCCGGAAGAACATTGTGAGCCAGTGATATACAGACTTGTAGTTACCAAGAGGTGTAATAAAGTAGGAGGATAAAAAGAAGAAAAAGAACATACAACACTAGGGATTCGCTGGTCGTCACCGACCCAACTACTAGTCTGGCGGTCACTGGCTTGTCTATGGGAGAGCGGACGGGATCCCGAATTTTTCAGTGTCTATGGTCGTATGTGACAACTAGAGTCGTAGAATTGGGTGAGGTACCTAGGTTAGGGGTTGAAGCCAACGAGAGTTGGGAAGACCAACAGTTACTTAGAGCATGAGAATTTGAAATTGGAGTCTAACTCGATATATACATGAAAGAATATTCTAAACAGAACCACGGAAACATAGCCTCTCGCCTTAGATTCATATGTAAAAAGAGAGGAAGAGGGTCGAAGAAGGGCCATGTGAAAAGTATACAGAAAGGACGATGAGTACATGTACACGAAGGAGAAACATATAATGAGAAATGTAAACAGGAAGAAATAGGTGCCCCTATCTACTTCGTGGAGCAGTTATCCCACGTGCAGGCGGTGGGAGGGCAGTAGTTGTGCCCGCAAGCAAACGAACACAGTCCCTTGTAGCCGTCGCCGAGGCCGGGAAGCGGGCAGCCCGCTGGCTTGTCCCACGGCGTGTTGGCCGGCGCGCCGGTCGACGTGCAGACGCACACATCGGACGGGCAGTAGTTCAAGCCGCACGAGACCTCGCACAGGCCCTTGAAGTTCTCCGAGACGCCCTTCTTGACGGTACCGCCGTTGCAGTTGGTCGGGGCAGGACCCGGAGGCGAGTCAACAGGCGGGTTACCAGTGGGCGGGTTGCTGGTCGGGGCAGCGGCGCCTCCCCTACCGTCGAGGGTGGGCGAGGGCTTGCAGTCGACCTTGAGGCCCTTGGAGAACATACCCAGGGCGGTGCTGTCGAGGACGCCGAACGGCTCGAAGGGCAGCATACCGACGTAGGCATTCCAGTTGTACAGACCGCAAGGACAGATGTTGGAGATGTCCTTGAGCGAGGTGCCGCTGAACACGGACTGGCCATTGCGCGAGAGGTCAAATCTTTGCTGGCCCACGCCCATGGGGATCTTCTGCGCGAAGGCACCGGCCGGGGCACTGTAGGTGATGGGGTTGTTGCCGCCCGATGTGACGGTCACGGTGCCGGGCTGCGTCAGGAGCGAGACCACAAAGACGGCATCCTCGAAGCTGTCAAAGCCGTTGGGCCGTCCGTTGTAGTAGTTGCCGGTGCTGTTGTCCGCCCAACCCATGGTGGTGTCGGTGGCATCGCAGTTGAGCGACTTGAGAGTCGGGCGGTACCAGTAGATGAGCTGGTCCTTCTTGATGTAGTTGTTGACCGAGTTGGCGCCGTCGTGGTAGGCCTGGATGAAAGGCTTAGCCATCTCGAGCCAGCCGTCGTGCGGCATGTCGTTGATCCACTTGGAATTGCCGTCGTCATCGTGCTTGGACGAGAGGGGGCCGATATAGTGCGATTCGCCGTAATCGTTCCAGCTGACGATCTCGAGGTACGGCGGGCTCGACTTGAGTATCTCGTTCCAGCGGTTGAACCACACCAGATCGCCCGGCATGACCCAATTCTTGGAGTAACTGACCTCGGTGCCGTAGTGCGTCGAGAACCAGGGCGAAACAGGGGCGATGTATGGCTTGCCGCCCAACCAGTTCTTGTAGGTGCGGTCGCCATCCTCTACCGTCAGGCTACTCCCGCGGGACGGCGCCCGGTTGTAGCCGTTGGTGAGCCATCCTACCCAGTTGAATGCCGCATCGAGCTCGCTCGAGGATGGCGTGGCCCAGGAGGCGAAGTTGGGTGCGAAGAAGATGGGCTGACCGACCGCGTCCCTCATGGCGCGAACATTAAGACCATCGCCTTGGAAAGTCGAGACAAAAACCTTTCCGTCGACCCTGAGCTGAGCCGGGTACTTTGCGAACTGGGCGATCTTTTGTCCCATGAGAACCGCCTCGCTGTCTTTTTTCCAGATGTTGAAGTCGAAAGAGATGAAGACCTTCATGCCGTTGTCGGCAGCAGAGTTATAGGCTAGGTCCAGCTGGCGGTCGGTGTGCTTATCTTGGCCGATGTTGAGAGCAAAAGCATCAATGCCAGCCGCCTTTGCCCGCTTCATGTCCTCATCCCAATCCCCTCTGCCTCGGGGCTCTACAATGCCAATCTGATAACAAGATAGTCTGGTTAGTGCATCCTGCTGTGTAAATCTACCGCGATGTTGCTGGGGTGTTGAATTACCATAAAATGAGCAAAGACGAGCCTGTCGGGAGAAGCTCTCGCCTCGAGAGATCGTGTTTCGACAGTAGGAGCCGCAACTGCTGGTGAGAAGAGCCCCGCAAGGAGTGTGGCCGCCCCAAGCCAGGGGGCCAGTTGAAAGAATGACTTCATGGTGAGTAGCAAAAAAAACGAATGGAATTGCAGAGCCAGTGAGTAACGAATGAAAGTGATTGTGTGATGAGTGATATTCTGAAAAGAAAATGAAGTTGAGGACCGTATCTACCAGTCCATATATAGTTTCTGGATAGAGACTAAGAGGATTGTAAGGCCGACATCTGCTATTACAAGCATGACTATTACGACGGAGAGGCCATCACGGACAAGATGGAAGGATGGAAGGAGCCCTGCGGCCAGGTACTAAACAGGAGCCAGGTACTAAACAGGAACCAGGGGTTCTGGTTGCTAAGTTTTTCATCCCAAAGCTTAATAGATGGCATACAACGCCTGCCGATGCCGACTAATGTGCTGGTACATGGCACTCCTGACGGACGGTGTTAGTTGGCCAGCATTGATGACTGAAGTTGACCGGGCGTTGTTGGTCTCCATTTTGTCTGAACATAGCCAAGCCACTTTAACAATCCCCTTGTCCGACGAACAAAACAATCGCAGAATTCGACAAGGGGAATGCGTGTCAAGGGTTCAGATAAGGCAAGTTGCTGTTCCGGAAACCATAAAAATGTCTTAGCATTGTGTCTGTTGGAATGCATGCAAGTTGTGAAGGGCCGAACAGGGCAGTGAGCAACACCCAATCCAGTCATGGCACTAATACAGACCCAGGGGTGGCACCTATTGCACTGCATTTGAACGCCGCTCCCGTCCTTTTGGACCCCATTAAGCCCCAATGGCAACCTAAGGTATCTATGTGCAGACTGCAGTGCAGCAGTGTACTGTACACGTTGCGTATCCGTACACTAGAAAGGAAAAGGCGAGTATTCCCACGAACGCCTCAATACATATGTGGCTTTTGATTGGGTTGCAGCCTTGTGTCATGCCGCAAAAATAGACTTCAAAAGGTGCATATCCTTCACATACGTGCACAGTAAGTTACTAAGATAACTATGTATCGACTATTAGGATCGAAATACTTCCATATGCTCACTGAAAGCCTGTGAGCATGATAGATTTTTATGGAGAAAAGAATCCAACAACTTCGTCGGGTATCAAAGTTGCCCGATTGCCGAAAGGAGCTGCTCTGCCGTGTGCAAGACTAACCTGATCAAGGAATTCCTCGAAAGCACATGAGACTGTGCCGTGACGCTCCCCATGTTTGTCGGTCCTTTAGAAACAATCGTCCCCACGAAAGGACGCAAGACCCTGCGTCCCCACGAGAGGCGGGTAAGGTAGAAAACAAAAGGAAGAGGCGGCTTAAGCTTGTCTGGCTGCTTCAGAAACAAGAGAAACAGAGAAGCTGCCCTGAGTCGAAGCAAAGGAACTCGCCATTGGACAACGGCCAACTCCGAATTATCCCTGATCACCACGCCGCACGCCGGCAGGAGAGATAGACCCGATATGGGTACGATGATACCCTGTCCTGATTAGATCGAAAAGATATCCACTCGTCCCTGAATCAGAATCCCACCCACCGGGTTCATCGCGTCTTGTGTGTTTGTAGGGGGACCTTTAGCCCTCCACGTGTGATAGACCATACCTAGGAACTTTTGGCCGTCACGTCAGCATAGCTCTTGCGTTTAAAGGTTTAACTCCGCGTATCCCTTTTTCAGATCTGATTCTCTTACAAAAAGCAGTGGTCAGGGAAAAGTAAGTAGTATATCAAATTCGCTGCAATGCAACTTCAAACAGGCCCTTGCCTTTAGTAAAGACCACGACAAATGTACGGCAACGTTGCTCCTTCTCTTGCGTAAGAAATTCTTTCTTGGCGGTGTAAAAAGTACGCGTAATTTTATACAGCACCCACAGCAGCGATTGAACACAACGCTCTAGGAAGACTCGCGTCAAACGGTCAAAGTATGGTGCTGTTGGTGACATGGCATGATGCAAACCAAATGATCATGACCAGGCATATTCAGGAGATATCATCGTCCAAGACCAACGAACAGGATGCTTGACGGAGAGCAGGCATGGTAGATGCGGAACATAGCCCGGAGGCAGGGAAGGAAGAGAAGAGAGCGGCCGCTTTCCGTCTTGAAGAGTTGAGCAATAAGGTTGAAAACTGACCACGGATTCGGGCCGTGATGATGCGGCGGTTGTTGGCCAAAGCTTGCGCGCTGCTGCCACCACACGGTCTTCCAACTTGAATCAGCGGTTTTATGCCTTGTCCGTAGAAGTCTGGGTCGGGTTCAGGGCGGCGTTGCTTTGTTCGTTGGCGGCGAGGTAAGGACCAGACTGGCCGGCTACGCCTCTCTAGCCGATGCATCACCCCCAGACCTCGAACGCACGCCTACCGCATGTCCCTTTCTGCACAACCCACCACAACCTTGTGGTAATCACTCTGGGGTATACTTTCTAGAAGGAGAATATACCTACCCATGTAAGATTAACTGGGTAGATGGCTATGAGCGCGCGCGGTTATGCCCGTCCGTAGACCGCCGTATAATGACGAACAACAGCTAATCATTTCCAGCCTGGCAATAATCCCTAATGTTGGTCATGCATGCATTGAGGTTACAATCTTCATGTTACTACAGAAATAGATAGCAATTCTGAATACATCAACACAAGTTGTTAACCGTCATGATCAAGGTAGCAGAAGATCGGAGTAGAACACTGTCCGCCAATAACCATGACTTGGCTTGCTCTGATTAGGGTATTATTTGACGACGCTGACAAAGAAACAGAAACCTGTCTCAAATCTTTATTTAAACAGGAATAGACTGTGCTATCTATCAAGAGCTTGAGATTGACACTAGAACCGTCATGTTAGCCAAGTCCGAACAATGCGTTTCTCTTTCAACACTTACCATCTGGTAGTACACGCCTCGCTTCTTGAGCAGCGTCACATGATCGCCCTTTTCTATGACTCGGCCATCACCTAGAACAAAAATGACATCGGCATTTTGCACAGTAGCCAGGCGGTGAGCCACAACGACCATGGTTCTGTTCTCCTTGTTCTTTTCAAACACAGCTTGCACTGCTTTCTCCGTCTCGGCGTCGAGATTTGAAGTGGCTTCGTCTAGAAGCAGCAACCGAGGTTTTCGGATCAGGGCCCGTGCAATTGCTAGGCGTTGCTTTTGTCCACCGGATAATGTTACGCCTCTTGTCCCAACCTCAGTGTTGTAACCATCTGGAAGAGAGACAATGAAGTCGTGTATCTCTGCGTCACGGCACGCTTGGTAAAGCTGTTGCTCGGTGGCAGTGGCTTCATCAACTCCCAGCAGAATGTTGTCTCTCAGAGTACCATCAAATAGATTTGGCTCCTGAGCAACAAGGGATATCTCCTTGCGGTAGTTGCTTAGGCATAGGTCTGAGATGTCCGAGCCATTATAGAGAATGCGGCCCGCTCGAGCCGTGTAGAATCTAGTTTAGCATCGATAAGTATCATGCGCATGTTAAAAATGCTCGTTCTGTGCTTACCTCTCGAGTAGTGAGATGACTGTCGTCTTCCCCGAGCCAGAAGGGCCAACAATCGCCGCAAACTGACCTTTCTCGATCTGTTCCATCGCTTGTCAGTCTCAATCAAGTAGATAGTCAGATTAGTGTCACAAACCGTTAAGTTAAGACCGTTCAAGATGGGCACATCTCTCGTGGGATACCTAAACCACACGTTGTTGAACTGGACCTTGACTCCCTTGTCGTGCTCCCCGATATTGCCAAAATCAAGGGAGAGGAGCTTTCCATCGACGTGATCCCTGGTTCTCATGTCGATGATACGGTTTGCTGCAACAGACGCTTTTGCGATATCTATTATAAGATCAGCAATCATTGGATCTCAACAAAGCGTAATAGTCATCCAAGCCTACTGGGCGCATAGCTAAGCCATTGACCAGCTCCAATACCTCCCTAAGAAGCGCGTCAGTCATACCGCAGTCCCTGTTCTGGTGCATCAACACCAAGACATACCTGCAAGACGGCAATGTAAACCACTATGTACTGAAAGGGGTAGTATTCGTGGTTGAGCATAAGAGTGCCACCGTACCTATACCCGCGTTAGCCGCGACACCCAAGCTGTACAGTTGTCTGCCACTTCTACTTACCATAGCACAAAAGCCATGCAGAGCAACGCAATGCTGTCGGCCATGGCAAATATCAGTGTCGTCCAGCCGGATTTCACCCAAGCACTCCTGATGTGATCATGCAACAACTTGTCGTATCTCTTGATGATCGTATCTTCGAGTGTTAACGCGGATACCGTTCTGAATGCACCGATGGACTCGGCCGCAAACTTTGCGCTCTCTGCAAACACTTCATTATTCATCTTTTCGAACTGCGTCTCGTATCGGATCTTGAAGAATGCGGCGGCAATGATAAGCGGCATTGACGAGCAAAGGGTGATGATCGTGAGCTTCCATCCAAAGTAGAAGGAGATCGTTATGCACCCGACGACATTCAAGACAGAAATGACAACAAAAGCCATATTGGTCCCGAGCAGTTCCTGTAGCTGACTGGGGTCTGTGGCTAGCCGAGCAGTGAGCGCTCCAACGGAGTGGTTGTCATCGTCAAAGAACGCCACAGATTTTGAGAGAATGTTGTCGAAGTATTCACCACGGTAGTAGTGGGTTATGTGCTGGTACTGTTAGTGGAGATATCAGCTTTGAACGAGAATATTGTAACTCACAAACGCAATGGTTGAGGAAGACCAGCCCAGGGCGAAATAACATATCGCAACGAAAATAGCCAGCACCACAAACATCAAGCTCCAAAAGTTCGCCAGTGCTGGAAGCCAATCACCCCAAAGTTGGAACAGAGTGAGCTCTGTTGCGAACAAGTAGGCTTGAAGTGGCTGACTGGCTGTTATTCCATCCTTCGTTAGCCTGAATGCAGAAACAGGAGTGTTGTGAAAATGTAACTCACCTCCGCCGCCCACAGCGCTAAGGAGCAAAACAATGTACCATCTCCAATGAGTTTTCTGCTCCCTAATTAACAGCCCAAAACTTCTCCAAAACCCTCTTGACTTTTGGGTTGGTTCAGGCTGAGAGGCAGTTGTCGTGGTCTCTACCAAAGTGCTGTCCGTCCCAATCGTAGCCATGCTCTTCTTCTCAGAAACTTCAACGTCATGAGACCGCCTCAGTTCATGGTTATCATCCTCTGATTCAGTGACAAGCTGCTGAGCCGTGGCGAGGGTCCAGTAAGCGCCACCTTCTTGAGACATTAGGTCTTCATGAGTGCCTTGCTGCACAACCTGACCTTTTCGGAGGACCACAATGTTGTCAGCTTTCTTGACTGTGGTTAGACGATGTGCAATCATAAGTGTCGTTCTGTTCTTTGACACCTTGTCCAGTGCTGCTTGTACCATCTGCTCTCCACGGACGTCAATACTGCTGGTGGCTTCATCGAGGATCAGAATCTTTGGTCGTTTGACAATGCTTCTGGCAATCGCGAGTCGTTGACGCTGGCCGCCACTCAGTTTGATCCCCGACTCGCCTACAACGGTTGAGTACCCCTAGCCTCTGTCAGTAATGCACGTGTACGCAATGAATAGGCGACAAACTCACCTCTGGCAACCGATCAATAAACTCATCTGCAAATGCTTCCCTGCATGCCTGTTTGACCAGGTCTTTCTTCGTCTCCAGATCTGCATCCTCCCACTCAGTGCCAATTAAACCAAACTCCACATTCCGATAAATGGTGTTGTTGAATAAAAACGGCTCCTGTTGCACAAGGCCAATCTGAGAACGCCACCATTTGAGATCGATCTCTCGCAGAGGTCGGCCACCAACTGCAATGGAGCCATTGCGCCAGAACAGGCTCTATAAATGAATGTCAGTTCGAGTAAAAAGACCAGGGGAGGAGAGCCACGTACAATGTCACCACTTTCAAGCGCCTGGATCTCGTACCATCGCTCCAAAAGTCCAACGATTGTGCTCTTCCCGGACCCCGATGGCCCAACAATTGCCGTGATTTTGCCTGCTGGTAGACAGAGATTTAGATTGTCAAGAATTTTCAAATCTGGCCTGGTCGGGTAAGCAAAATTGAGGTTTTGGAGGACAATATCCTCAGATGCGGAGACCTCAGGATCCCTAACACCACTTCGGTCTGGTCTGGGGGCATCAATTATCGTGTAAAAGATGGTGGCGGCGCCAGCCGCTCGAGCCGCTGCCGATAATGGGCCCGTGATACCACCAATCGACGTTGTCATGAGCATGACAGACATGAGAACACTTCCCGGCTCGAATGTCAGCAATTGTGTGATCATGATTGAGGCTGTTCGCACACGGATACTCACACAATCAAGGTCTCGGCGCTGTTAAATCGTAGTTCCATGTACATCTTCAAAGAGTACCAAAAGGAGAGCGCGAAGGTGCTGGTCTGGTTAGAATAGCCCTGTCCAGCACTTGTCAGAGGAGGTAATGAGTAATGGTGACTTACCTATATACGGCGAATTGAACTGTCGTTATTTGAGAGTCAGAAATCGATATCACACCAAATTAAGCATGAAATATTCTGACGGATGGACTCACTTGGCGCTTGCTGGACCGCAATCAATGGAGACATTCTCAGTCCCCGGCGACGAGATTCATCCACCCATCCAGCGTATCTCTTGGCCATCTTTTCTTCGGCTCCGCAGGCCGCAACCATCCTGATGGAACCAAATATCTCATTTGCAATTGTTGACGCCTGAATATCGGCGTGCTGTACTTCATTCAGAAGCTTGACCAAGAAGGGCGTAGTGACCGCGTATACGATGGTGATCAGCAGCAAGCCACTGCTGGTAATCAACGTTAAACTCCAGCTGTAGCACAGTGCAATGACCAAAGCAGAGAGGACCGTAGAAAGAGACTGCAAGAAGGCAGAGAGCTTTTCGGAAATACCGACTTGCAACACACTGGCTGTGATGGTGATGATGGCTGCTGTCTGTCCGGGAGGGAGAATATCCAGCGTCGACACTGGCTGACCAAAGAGACATTTCATGTACTCCAGTCTGATGGCAGCTGATATCCTAAGACTGCACATACGGAACCCAACCTATTAGAATATGAGGCTGTTAGTGCATGCCAATACTCAACGGCTCCTTCTCCCTCGAATCTTGACTAAGAAGTACGTACATAAGCAACGTAATCAAGAGCAAGCCTGATGAAGAACAAGCCCACAAGATAGAGTCTACAAGCAAGGTTATTTGATTGGTCTTTAGTCCTTTTGCACATGGATACTTACGCGCAGGTACTGATGGCTGTCTTGAACAACTCATATGTCGTAGCTGCATCTTGGCTATAATATCCTGTGAACGAGCCCACCATACGACCTGTCACAGAGTCAACATGAGATTAAATCCCTTTATGAGAGTTCAATGGTCATACCGAAGATGATGTTCATTACTGGCATCGTAACACCGGCCCCTATGGACGTTAAGATAGCTGCAACGAGCATCAGTTTGTCCAGCCATGTTGAGAATGAGAATATTCTCTGTCACATTGTAAGTTATTGTCTCCCACGATCGTGTATTTGCGAAACAGGAATGGTCTTACAATGAAGTCTTTCAAAGCTGTCTTTTGCTCCGGTTTGAGAAGGAAGGGACTCTTCCTTTCCTTGACTGGCTGTGGTTGTGTGGCGGCCGCCGGGGTTGAATTGTCGGCGGCGACGGTTGGTTCAGGACTTGAGGTGACCGTCTCTTCCACAGCTTTCTCATCGTGTTCAGGCATGACAGGGGAAGAATCGTCAACAGCGACGGATTCACCGGTAGCCGGAACAGGGCACGGTGTGTCGTCAGAATCGGCCTTCTCTTGGCCCGCTGGAGACACGGTCATATTCGGCTGGTCTGTAGCCATTGGGGACACCACAGCACGGAGGCTGTTTGGCTGACAGAACAAAATCTGGGCACAGGCGAGGCCGGCTGAGGCTCAAGGCCAGTCTTCCTTCGGGGAGTGCCGAGCCAACGTGACTACCAAATGTACAGTGCCTGGTCCACGAGTTGCATAGCTGGCTCGGGAGAGAAGTCACAACATATGCAGCGGTCAGAGGCGTATCTCTCGGGAAAAGAAGATCGGCACAGCACAGATCGAGAGGAGAGAGCTAAATCATGGCTAGGCCGCAGCAAAGACACGTTGAAGAGGGCGCAACCGGGGAAGGAAGGAAGCGAGCAGCCAGGATCGCGATAGTGTTGCAGGATGACTGCAAGGTAGAGTTCTAGAACGCCGCCTGGCTAAGCTTCACACAGCATCCGTGGTAACACGGTTCAGAGCAGTGTTGGTGAGTTTGTGCAGCTCAGAGGGGTTCTGGATCGCTCTCGGCCATCACCCGTAGGCCTGGCCGGTCCATGGTCCGGGCCTGTGTAAGCACTTTCTCGCCCGGTTGGTGAAATGCCAGTGAGGATATGCTGGAGTGGTGGTCTCCCCCGCTCTGAATTGACCCCGGGCCCAAATCCAATATGGCGGCAATATACGTGCAATTTGGGTTCTTGATGCGGTAGAGGCTGATCATTGTCATGGGCATATCTTATCTCTGACGTGCTATATAACTCCCGGCTACAGCGATGTTGTGCAAATGAGCAACGGCCGGATCAGAGAAACGGTACTGGGCGAGAAACAAGCAGTGGAGGGAGGTAGACTGAGTTTTGCTGGCTATTTTGTCCGGTCCGATGCCTGTTGAGTCGGTGCCTTGGTCGTAACAATTGTGCGGCGATAAATCGAATCCCTGTCATTAACAGTTTAAGTTGCTCAAGAACAAGAAGCGATGTGATGACTCGGGAGATGCAACGGGACCTAACGATGGCGCAAAGAAAGCGAGATTGAAGCCCAGAAATGCAACTGAGGTGTGATTTAGAAGAGCCGGCGATGACGTTCTTGCCTCTCCGAGTTCCCTCCCCGATGCTCGGTTCACGGTGTCATTGAGTTCCTTCTTCCGTCCGTCTTTCCTTGAGAGACAAAGGCAAGCACTGGTCGATCCGGCCACTGCCCGATCGGGGTTGACGATCTCCCGGTGGCCAATCAGATGTTGCTCTCGGAATGTGGACATGGATGTGGGGCCAGGGGAAGTTGGTTCTAGGCTGAATAGCTCCGCAGCTCATTACTGCTGTGCACCTTAAGCCTTGAGCATTCGAGGTAAATACCCTGCCGACGCCAGTGGATACCTGGAAGCTTTGATCCCTTGAGCAGAGCACTGCACAGCACACGCATGGATGTAGCTTCCCAATCTCCATTCTTTGTGGCCTGCAGTAGGAGGAGCATTTCGGATAATGAGCCGACGATGCTTGCTTCGCCTATCCTAGTCCTCCCACAAGCCGCCTCGATACCTTTTCGGAAGCATCAGCCACGACTCGGATTGCTTAAGCAGGTACCTTACCCTGACTCCTTCTGGTTCCGTGGGGTAATTTCCCCGTGGGTAGCCGCATTAAAATTTAAAACCCGGTGGGGGAGGCACTCGCAAGACATTCCATCCACGGATGGGGATCGTCAGGTACCGTCCGCCCCGTTGCTTCCCAGGTTCCGTGGCCAGGAACCGATCCGTGGACTTTTTGGTATTGGCTTGTTATCAGCGAAGCGATTTCGAAGGCCGCGTGGCACACTCCCTTCTTGTCATCACCGGAGTCCGGTTCTGCACTCCACGGTTTGCAACAAACGCCTGCTTGCCTCCCTTGCAGAGTGCGGCAGAGAAATTGTGACACGTAATTATCCTACCACTTCCACTTTCACTCCCGCTCAAATACTCAAAACACTTATCTTGCCCATGATGATTTGCTTGGCGTGGCATTCCTGGGCATCTGCTTTGGTAGCCTTATCTGAGATCCGACATATCGAGGACCACAAAGAACGCAAAACCGTTGCCAGTATCCCGGTATCAGTCACCTAGACGCGTGCCCCAAAGTAATATCCCGTGCGCTCAGACGAGGGATGGGGCCCCCTTCTTTAGTTCTCTGTCAAAAATAGCAAAATTACTGCGAGGTTGGCAGCGTCTGAGCGGACTGCAGGTCATTGACCCTTCGACGCGGCATCTTTGTTCCATCTGTCTTCCATCATCAATTGCACATGTTCCTTCTCCCGCCCGCCCACATCGGCCCATCGCCATGAGCAACGTTTCAGACTCCCAGGTTGAGATACCTTCTTCCCATTTGCCCTGCCGAGCGCCAGGCTTTGGGCCATTCGCCCGGGATTCCAGATTATTTCATTGCTAGGGTTTTGCCTGGATTTATGTGCTCACACATCTGTTCTATTCTTGAACGTTTTGTATTACGTGAAGCGATGACGGGAGGTCGCTGTTCATAAGCTCCCGTTCAACCAGTGCCGACATTTGATTTTAATTACATCGGCTAGGCACTGCATGATGTGCGTAGCGTTGACACGAGGGCAAAAAAAAGCGATCAGTGAGATATGCGAGATGCAACTTCAATTTCCAGTACGACTTAGGGTTCTAGAAGCACCGGTAGAGTCATCAGGATGCATTCATGTGATAACTTGAATATAGGTCAGAGCTCTATAACAGGGATATAAACTCAACAACCGTATCCACATTTTCTATATGCAGTCTCAGTGATAAGGGTAGCAACCAATCGAGTTCTCATCTTAGACTCCCCAAACGGTGAATCAGGTAAAAGCACATGAAATCAAAGCGCCTATGTGTGGATATCGTATGTCTGCATGGCATCCCGTACAACGTCCCCCAACTCCTTTACCGTGTCCTTATCTCGCGGCAAAGTGTGGCCCTTTGCGTGATCGAAGAGATACGCGGTATCCGGGTCACAAACATTGTAGAGTGCCAAAGACCCGTGTACGTAAGGATCCAGCGAGCCAACTAGAGACACCTGGTGAGCAAACTAGAACCTGAGAGAGCTTGGCCGAGAAGGCTTGACTTACTAATGTGGCACGTGGGTATTTCAATCATGACCTCGGACTCGTCGCTCAGAATCATCGCGTGTGTGTCTGGGTCCACCGGAGGCCAACCTGCAAAGAAGATGGCGTACTTGAACATGGGCGTGATTCCCTTCCTCTTGAACCGCCTCTGCTCATGAAGCAGAAGCGTCGCCGCGATGGTTGCTCCTTCTGAATACCCAATAATGGCATCAAACGGCCCGCGCTCCTCCATGATGTTGACGAGGTACTTGAGTGCGTTGTCGGTACTGCGATGAGACGTCGCTATGCCTTCACGCATCAGCTCACGCATGGTGTCCTCCGGCGTCTCACAGTCCGGGAATTCCCTGATTCTTGCCAGCACATCATCGTCTTCTGTCTTCTCAACATCTTGATCCGGCTCGATGAATCGGAAATAGGGCGGTTTGCCAAAGTATTCCTCGAAGCCCTCTGGCGGGACTGCCTTGCACGGCCCATGAATGAAATGAAACGTCGCCGTCCCGTCCTCGGTTAACTCCTTGACAATTGGAGCTTCAGTTCTCCTTTAATCAGCACTGGTCCTTAGCAGCATAGTTCTTCTCCATCACTGAGGTAGCTTCTTACCCAACTGGACTTGGAATTTCTGGATTGTTTATGTCAGTGAGAATTCAGTGCACACAGAGGTAGAAGACTATAATCAAGACTCCGGTACTACAATGTGCAGATGCAGACTGTAAAAAGCTAGATTACTTACATCGGAACTGCCGTAGGCACCGGGAAGACAGAGGAACCTCATGTTGACAGTAGGCAAGCTATGACGGATGACTGTAGAAAGCGAGTTGGAGAGGTTCTTGCTTGGTATTTGGGGAGGACGTCAAGCTCGGAGGCTGGTGCAACGACAGGTAATGTGGCGCAATAATTGATTCGAAGAAAGGGGATGCCCTGGATCGCCACATGGCAGTAGGAGCCGGCAGTTGACGCAATATACTTACCCGCGGGGTTCCAATCACCCCTAAGCAGCCTGGCCTTTATGCAACCTTGAAGAGACCAGTTTCCTGGTGAAACGTAGCTTGTGGCCACTTCAATACCTATAATGGAAAGGCGAGACTCGCTTACACAGGCGAGCAAGCCAGGGTTGATATTGGGCACGCCTCGACGTCCACACACCCGAGTGCCATCCTAGATCACCCTACTGCCCGATGAGTAGACCGGGTTCTGCTATGTGCCAATTATAAACGCCTTGGCGACTCCCAGACACAAGGTTCCCGAAAGACAGCGTTTCGGAGACATGACGATTCCATGGCAGTAAGGTAGCAAGTGACATCAGAGGACGTAAAGCCGGTGCGGGGAGCCTGAGAGCCTCTGCCATGTCTCTGCAGTTGTATCCGGGAGCAGATTCCGAAGGAAATGAATACCAGTGGAGAGATATACCTCGTGCTTTTTTCGGACGACAAACGGGCGAAGGGGAAAAAAGAAGCAGTTGGCGAGGGTTCTCGAAGGTGGAGAGCAAGCCCCGGGGTGGCCCGTTTGGGATAGATGAAGAACATGTCCAATAGTCTTATTCCAGCCAATAAGAAGTGCGAATATGAACAACTGAAGACATACGCGGCGTGACGAGTTGCGGCGGCTGTTCAAGGCCGCCAGGACGTCTCTTCATTTCCTCGGTGTGTCTTTGATACACAATATATGCAGTCATTCTCATGCCATTTGACCGGACAAAACAGCCGTGGCGGGCCGTTGATGCTATCATCGGGCGGAGCGTTTGGTTTGCCGACAGGTGCAGACAGGTGCAGTGCAATGCGACAGATGGGGGTTGCCAACGTGCATTATCGCTCTTACTAGCCCTATCGACAAAGGGCTGATTAGCATTCGAATTTAGCCAAGCGTGGAAAGCTAGGCAGAGTGGAAGATGAAAGAAGCAAGGCTTGCGCTGTCGAGTTCTGCTATCTCCAAATATTTTCAGGGTTCCTAACACATTTGCCCCATGGTTTTCCGTTTTCAAGGACGAGAAATTGGAGAAAAGCTTAATCTGTGAAGTGCCTTGGCGCTAGATTGGGCATTCCTTCCACTTGGAAACTGAAGTAGTGTCCTGGACAATTTACCCAAGGAACATGAGATACAGAGTCATGACCTGGCCAGCCTGTCTATCGTCACCTGTGTGGTTAGCCGTCAATGCTCTCTGGCTCTGGATATTTGGATAGATTAATGGCAATATTTGCCGTCAACGCAGGGCAATATCACAGATGTGAATATCGATAAGAGCTTGCGTCTCGGCGCATTCCGATCCCAAGTACCGATAAGAATCATGCAGGAACGTTTTAGCCGCAATCGATAAAGCTCTTCGCACGGCTACTTCCACTATCGGTACTCGTGCGTCGTCACTTCCATACATGATTCTTCGACTAGGTCTAGGTCCTTGGTAGCACTTTCCCATTACCACGCTCATGCAGGGGACGAAGATCATTGGAGAGCAGGCCACACTCTCTCCTTCCTTGCATGTCTGATGTCTCCAACCGTGAACTTCCCATACCTGGTACCTTTCATCTTTCTCTTTCTGTTTTCCATCTTCTCGCAACCCACGCCCGCACACCACCCCCAATAGGGACAACATCTAAGGCTCTTCAACCAGAGAGTAAACACTATCGATGATATTAGCCGCCATTGATCCGGTCCATTTTGATACATTTACCTCGACTTCACCGACGCAAGAGCTCTCCCGGACCCTTGCCTCTCGCCTCCCGCCCTGAGACTCCGCGTCGCCGTGGTCCATCTCCACTTTCCGCCTGGCGGTTCGGTTCCTGGCACCTCATGTCGTGACTGCTACTGCATCCGTCCCGTCCTCCCCCATGGTTCGCACTGAGCTACCTTAGGTACCCCAGAGTGCAGCTCCAGTTCTTGACACGCGTAGCTCCCTTCAAGAGCCCCAGTGCTCCACGGACTGCCGGAAAATGGTACTCCTGCACCGGGCATCTCTCAGAGATGCAGCCGCTTATACGCACCCCGTCTCTCTTGCCGACGTGACCCGACCTGGGGTAAGCTACCCTGAACCCTACTGTGTGGATCTTGTCTGTATTGGCCTCTATCTGGAAGTGGTCGAGACCTTCCGGCCTTCGTCTAGGTACGAGCCGAGCCCGCCAGCCGATCGATCATACCATCGCTGTCACTCATATTGCTGCGCATATTGAGGCTACTGCCCGAGCTCGCCTGTAACCCTAATATAGCATCACTGAGAGTGGCCTCTGTCGCCGATACGCCGCGTACTATCACGCTTGATAAACTCGGAGGCTGGATGTCGGGTCACTGCTTGTCGATGAAACCGAGAAACTAGCTTGTGAAAGCCAGCAAGCTGCCACTCCTGGAGACCTAAGTTCGTCCCCCACTGGTCCGGTAGTCTAGAGGTCTTTGATCTCGGCATATAAGCCGCAGAGTGAAGCCACATTCTCCCATCTCTTGACCTTACCCCCGAGCGTGTCTTGCATATACCATGCTGGGCCTGTTCCTGTTGTCACATACACCTGCCAAGCATTGAACCGGAACATCGTGGTTGTAGCAGCAGTACAAGGCACCAGTCTTTGCTGTTGCCAGAGCCTCAGCGACCATGGCTCCCATTGCTGTCACACCCGATAGCTCTACTGCCAGCCCTTCTGGCGAGAGCTCCAACAGCTACTTCCACGTCACAAACGGCAACAATCACGCCAATGGACATACCAACGGACATACCAACGGACATACCAACGGACATATCAACGGTCATGCCAACGGCCATTCCAATGGCCACTCAAATGGAGCGGCTAATGGTCTCAGCAACGGTACCAACGGTGCGAGTAGTGTCAATGGCACCAATGGTACCAATGGTACCCACGGCACAAATGGACTCAATGGGCTGAATGGACTCAGCATCGACACCAACGGCATCACGAACGGCCACGCAAACGGTGGTCTCAACGGTGGTCTCAACGGCACCACCGGAACTCACTCGAGCCCGCAAGCTATGCCAATCGCCATTGTCGGCATGGCCTGTCGAATGCCTGGCAATGTCTCCACGCCTGCAGAATTCTGGGAACTTTGCACACGAGCCAGGTCTGGGTGGACAGAGATACCAAAGGAGCGGTTCAACAACGCTCGATTCCACCATCCCAACCCCGGAAAGGGTGGCGCGTCAAACCCAATCGGCGGGAGCTTTCTTAATGTCGATCTTGCCGCTTTTGATGCTCCATTCTTTGGCCTCACTGAGAAGGAGGCCATTTCGATGGATCCCCAGCAGCGCCTACTCCTCGAGTGTACCTTCGAGGCTCTTGAGAGTGCCGGTATTCCCAAGCATACTATTGTCGGGAAAGACGTTGGTGTATTCGTTGGAGGGTCTTTCCCCGAATACGAATCGCATTTGTTCAGAGACTCAGATACGATCCCAATGCACCAAGCAACAGGTGAGAAGCCCCAAACTCTGTGTGCTTGCCCAGAAAGAAGCTGACCAGATTCCCAGGTTGCGCGTACGCCATGCAGTCTAACCGAATTTCCCATTTCTTTGATTTGAGAGGGCCGAGTTTCACTTCGGATACAGCTTGTTCATCAAGCATGGTCGCCGTCCACTTGGCCTGCCAGAGCTTGCGGACCGGAGAAACATCCACTGCCTTGGTTGGTGGCTGCCATCTAAACATGCTTCCGGAGTTCTGGATCTCTTTTTCGACTTGCAGGTGAGCTATTCTTATTTGAATTGATTATCTAGGGATTAGTACTGACTGGCTTGTCGCATAGATTACTTTCGGATACAGGCCGATCATTTTCTTTCGATAACAGAGGCACTGGGTTTGGCCGTGGTGAAGGTTGTGGCATGATCGTTCTGAAGCCCCTGGATCAGGCAATCAGAGATAACGACCCAATTCGGGCCGTCATCGCGGGCACTGGTCTCAATCAAGATGGCAAGACGCCAGGTATCACCATGCCGAACGGAAAGGCGCAAGGTTAGCAGCCTCGTCCCACGATCGAAGAACATTGCTAACTCGTACCAGAGGATCTTATGCGTCAAGTCTACTCTAATGCCGGTCTGGATCCCAATGCATGCGGCTTTGTTGAGGCCCACGGCACCGGAACCAGAGTTGGTGATCCAATCGAGGCTACTGCCCTTCACAACGTGTTGGGTCAAAAGAGGTCATTACGTGACCCGCTCTGGATCGGCTCTGTGAAATCCAATATCGGACACCTGGAAGGAGCTTCTGGTACGTATACCCACCGATTAGTTGTGTAGATTGAACGTTTGCATCTCTAATGAGGCTATTTCCCAGGTATTGCCGGCATTATCAAAGCTGCGTTGATGCTTGAGCGAGGCTTCATCCTCCCCAACTATGATTTTAAACAGCCCAACCCTAAGATTCCGTGGAAGGAATGGAACCTTAAGGTCCCAGTTACTCAGCGACCTTGGCCTCGCGGGAAAAAGTACATCAGCGTGAACAACTTCGGCTTTGGCGGAACCAATGGGCATGTGGTCCTGGAGGCTGCCCCGTTCCGAGGGCAAAAAAACACAGTTGCCGGCGATGACACCCCTGAGAAATCAGGACAAGGACGGAAGCTCTATGTCCTTACAGCCAACGACAAGAATGCGCTATCTCAGCAGCTGAAGAATATTGTCATTTACCTGGAGCAGCGCCCGGAGATTTTCCAGAAGGACCTGACCAGCAACATGGCTTACACATTGGGACAACGGCGATCTCTCCTACAGTGGAGAGTTGCAATTCCCGCATTGAACTCCTTTGAGCTTATTGAAGCCATCAACGGCGAGAAGTTTACTCAGGGCAAGGAAGTTGAGCCACTTAGACTGGGCTTCATCTTCACGGGCCAAGGTGCCCAGTGGTATGCTATGGGCCGAGAACTTTATGAACAATACCCGACTTTTACCAAGAGTATTGCGCGTGCCGATAAGTGTCTATCTTTTATTGGTTCTGAGTGGTCACTCATTGGTAAGTTCTGTCAATATTCTAGTTTGTGATACAGGTCCAAAACTGACTCTATGGTGATTAGATGAGCTTAGCAGGGACGCGAAGACCAGCAAGGTGAGCGAAGCTCACATCAGCCAGCCGTCATGCACCGCCATTCAACTGGCGCTGGTCGATTTGCTACGAACCTGGGGCGTTCATCCGACAGCCGTGGCCGGCCACTCCAGTGGAGAAATCGCTGCCGCATATGCGGCTGGCATCATCGACTTCGACTCCGCCATGGCGATCGCATATCATCGGGGTAGACTGATCCCCATTCTCAAGGAGAAGTACCCTAACCTTCAGGGTCGCATGATGGCGGTCGGTGGCACGAAGGAGGAGTTTCTACCCATCATTGAGGGGCTTCAAGAGAAGGAAGTTCGGATCGCCTGCTACAACAGTCCGTCCAGTCTCACCATTTCCGGAGACGAGCCTGCCATTGCCGAGCTTGAGAAGATCTGTGAAGAGAAACAGTTGTTCAACAGACGGCTTGTGGTCGATGTTGCCTATCACTCTCACCACATGAATTTGGTCGCTAAGGAGTACCGTGCCTCTATCGCCGAGCTCCCTGCTCCAGTCCCCACCGACGTCAGGTTCCATTCATCACTACATGGCCACCTGATTGACGGGACTGAACTACAGTCGAACTACTGGGTAGACAACCTAACTTGCGCAGTGCGCTTCAATGAAGCGTTGCAGAGCATGTTGGAGCCAGTTGGGGAGCACAAGTACGGAGTCAACATGCTCGTCGAGCTTGGTCCGCATTCTGGCCTTCAAGGTCCCATCAAGCAGGTTCTGAAGGAAGTTGGAGGTAATGCCCCCAAGATTCCATACGCTTCGGCACTCATTCGCAAACGCGATTCGGTGGAGACGGCCATGGAACTTGCGTCGAGTTTGTTCATCAAGGGTGCCAATCTCAACTTCGGTGCCATCAACTTTCCGAAGCCAACCAAGACACCCACACTACTGACAGATCTCCCACGGTATCCTTGGAACTACTCATCCAAGTATTGGCAAGAGTCCCGCATGACACAGATGCACAAGAACTCTACGGGAACGAGAAACGATATCATTGGCACTCTCGCCAATTACTCGAACGACTTGGAGCCCACTTGGAGAAATATCGTTCGCTTGGACGACCTCCCTTGGCTGCAGCACCACAAGGTTCAGTCTATGACAATATTTCCGATGTCTGGATTTATTTCAATGGCACTTGAGGCGGCTTCCCAGCGAGCGTCTGCAAGCGGTGCTGAGTTTGATAAGTTCGAGTTGAAGGAGGTGTCAGTCACCAAGCCTCTCGTCATTCCCGACAAAGACCTTGAGATGACCATTACACTTCGTCCCCACCAGGAAGGAACGCTTGTCTCTTCTGACGTTTGGCAGGAGTTTCGGATTTGCTCGTGGTCTCATGACCAAGGCTGGACGGAGCATTGCGCCGGGCTCGTTGCGACGATGTCCACTGACAACAACGAGGTGAACGGTGTCGGACAATCCCAGGATTCAGAGGCCCTTTTCAACTCTGCAGTCTCTGTTCTCAACACCACAGAGGCGACCTCGGTCACAGGAAAGGACATGTACGAAACTCTTACTGAACTCG